>CP125978.1:313604598-315079632 GCA_030063025.1 Avena longiglumis | reverse complement strand
AACACACGCACGCACGCACTCACACGCAGGCACGCTGTCCCCTGGGCCACCCCACCACGCACGCGGCTCCCCTGTCCACCCGCGCCGACCCGCCCTGGGCCCCACGCGCACGCTCGCGAGCCGCCCCGCGCCCCCCGTTTTCTTCTTCCTCCGCCGGCTCCCCTCCTCCACCACCCACCTCTCCGTCCGCCGCCTGCCCTTCCCAGGCGCCTCTTCCTCCCAGTAGCCCCTGCCCCGCCTGGCCTGCCGCTGCCGCGCCTCTCCCGAGCTCAGCCGGCCGACAACCGCCGCTGCCAGCAGCCCGCCCGCATTCGCCATCTCCTCCGCCCCGCCTCAAGGCCAGAGCCGCCAAGCGAAGCTCGCCGGTCTCCTCCTCCCGCGCTTAGCCGTCCTCCCCGGCGCCGCGACCTCGAAGCTGCCCGCGCCGCCGCCAAGCACGCCACCGCCCGCTCTCCTTCCTCGCCATGCGGCGCTCGCCTCTCAGGCCGCCGCCCGGCTGCCTCGCTCGCCAGGGCCCACCTCGCACCGCCCAGACCCGCTCCCGCGCCCGCCTCGGCTAGATCCTCCGCCGCCGCCTCTCCCTCGAGCGCGGTCCCGCAAGCCACACCGCAGCAAGCGATCCCTGCCTCTTCGTGCCGCTGCCGTGGGCGTCGGTGTGCTAGCCATCAAGACGAAGGCCGTAGGACCGAACCTCTGCCAAGGGCAACCGGACGTGGAAAACCCCGACAAGCGGCAAGGCCTACATCGACGACAACACCATCCGCACAACCTCGACCCGCCACTGAAGAGCGAACCTCAAGTTTTTACCCAACCTTCGGTGCCACAAGATCGTCGAGAGAGAACCGGAGGCCCCGGTCCCGCGGACTCGAGTACCCCGACGACCCGAGACCGAAGGACCCCACAAGACCACGGGCGCGAGACGCCAAGACCGTACCAAGCCGAAGGTGTCCGAAGAATCTCCGACAAGAACCCCATCACGGAACATCTAGCACTCCGACAGGGGACCCTGGAGACCCCGGCGTCGAGCCCCAAGTTCGTCCCCGATAATCAAGGTGGAACCCCAAGACCCCGATGCCCCGATCCGAAGACCGATCCGAAGCGCCAAGGCCTCCGCCATGGAATCAACAAGATCATCACGAAACGCCGAGTACTTCTTTCAGAACGCCATGATCGTCAACATGACCCGAAGACCGCGAATGCGACAAGAACGGCACCGACCAGGGCGGACCCGATGCGCCCCCGACGCCAACCAAGCCTTGCTTCACGGTTGCGACAAGACCTACCCCGATGGTCGAGAATGTTACGCCAAGATCGAACCCTAGACCCGGGACCCCGAGACCGGACCCCGAACCCCGGAACCCCAAGATCGTCGAGACCCCTAAAGTGTGACCCTTATCCGAGAACCCTATTTTATAAGAAAATAACAGTTTGTTGCATATTGAATCATTCATCTCGCATGCATATCATTGGTTTGGGGGCCTTATGCCGATTCACCTAATAAATAAATATGGGGCCCATATGCGGGCAAATCTAGTCTCATATTGGCCTCATTTAAATTGGTGTAGCGAACCCGGTACTATCTCTTGCCATGTTAAAACAACATTTAAATTGCGGGGTTCTAAATAACTTGAACCATTTAATTAATTGTCGGGACCCCGGTTCCACTTAATATTGACCTAATTGCATCGCACCTTGCTATGTCATGCATCATACATGCATCATGCCGATCTTCTGCCGTTGTATTAAATATTGCATCCGGTGTTTCTCCTAGTGTTTTGGTTCTTCGCGGATAAGGCCGTTGAGTTGATGTGAGCTTCGCCCCGATCTTCGGTTGAACCATCGACAATGTTTTTCAGGCGAGCATCTCCCCCTTTCTACCTATCTTACTTTTATAGTATTTATTCCCTCATGTTGATCTATTGCTATCTGTGTTGCGATGCTTTAGTTTCCGTACCTGTGATATACCGTGCAACCCTATATTGCCTTGGACACATCCTATTACCTGTTGTTTGGTAGATAGTTGGACTTGCTGTCCGAGTCGCTTGCTCAAGTGCGGTTGCGTGTCGTCAGACGAGCTTGTTGATGTATTGCCGCATGTTGATGTTGGAGATGATCATAGTTTTACTTATCGCTCACTTTAATTCTGTTTAACAACTAAAATTGAAATAAGCGAGGCATCGGTGGGTGATAGAAAATATTTGGTTTCAACGCCCACTTGTGTCCCGTAAGACCCCGAGTACTTGATACCTGTTCCTTGTTTTATCGCTATCCACATCCGGAGGTATATGGGACCCCCCCCGAGAGCGATCTTGATTCATCTTATTTCTTGGGGCCACAAACTAGTTTGAGGTTTTATTTACTATCCTGTACTTATGCCATGCTACTTATGTATTTAAATTGTGCGACGAGATAGCACATTTGTATCGTTTAGGATCGTGGCACGATTCCGCTGTGTCGACAAGCCCAGCTTTTGGGTTCCCGCTCACAACCGTCCCACAACCTTGAGTCCGTCTCGAAGCTTGCTTACTTGCTGGGTCTACTTTAAGGTGGCCCAAATATTTCTGAATCCTGTGATTGTTCAATGTGAAAGCCTCGTTGGGTTTTGTTTTGGTTTTTCCGAGGTTGATCAAGCGTGTGTTGCTATTGGTGCACCCGCCGGGTAAAACTTTCTCAAAGCCGTGTCCATGGATATGGACGACTTGGAGCATGATCTCGATCATAGACAAGCATAACTAAAGTTTATTGCTATAAATTTGACTTTATAATGACTAGTAATCAGCTTCACTATAATGGAATGGCTAACTAATCGCCACAATCGCTTATGCGAGTGTCGCTTGCGACCATTGTACCTGACTAGTAAGTATTGCAACTACAACGAAATGGCTGAATAAAAGTACCAACAACTGCTGGGTTTTGGGTTTATCTCATGCTATCTGTATCTGAATAGTAATTGTTGCAACTATAACGGAATGGTCAACTAAAAGTGCCCACTGCTTACTTTATCAGGATGATTATCTACACCTGACTAGTAATTGCCGCAACAATAACTGAATAAGTAAAACTACCAACTGTGTGAGTTCCTCGGTTGACTTCCTCGTGGGTCTCGAGGGGGAAACGCCAGGATGGGTTTGTTTGATGATAGTATCAGGTCGGTTCCGAATAGGTCTTTCTCACCCCTCTCTGATAACCGCTAGTTGTATCGAGTCTCTATAGGTTGGTTAGTGCATGCTGCCGCTGCCGCTCAGTCCACCATACCTATGTAGGCGAGGACCGCCGAATTCTAGCCTCGCCGTGTACTCGCCTCAGTACTGACGCTCCTCTTTTTCCTTTGCCCTTTGTCGGCACCCCTTTTGTTTCAGCAGGTTTTGAGATCAACGCCGTTAGCAGGGTTACCCTTCCGGCTTGGCCTGGGCAGGGTTATGGACGCCATTGGTTATTCTTCAGGGCTCTTAGCCTCATTTGCTTCTTGTCCGTAGTCGGACGCTCTACCGTTTTCAAGGTGATTTGGATCTTTGTATATTATATCTGTATTCTTGACTCATTGAGTCGCTGTTATATATATCTGTTCTGTGGGTCCCATCAAGGACTGTTGTGTAATGTTATTACTCGCTTTCCACCCGCATTTAAAGTGCTCGGTGGTGGCACCTTTGAATCGTTTCTATGCGGGTTTGGCGAATTTTGCTCAAACTTGCATAGGTCCGATTCTGAGGGTGTTACAATAGTGGAGTCTATCATTTATATGCTTTTGGCTAAGTGGAGTTGAGGCTTGCATTGCTCAAAATAGATTTTTCCTTATCATTTGAAAACACTAAATTTTTGCTTGACAAAAATAATCTTTCCCAAGGCAACTCCCAATCAAAGATTGAAGATCCTTTAACCCTTGTTCAACCACAAGTTCTTAACTTAGAAATTTGGATGATGAGATTCTTCATAGATTCCATGTCTTGATGCTCAAATTGTCCTTTACCAGGGACATGGCTAAGTACTTAGATTTTACACTCTGCAGAGGTGGTGCACTTTCCCCACAAGACTTGGTTTCACCAAGACAATATCTTTCAGAAGCCTTCCCTTAGACCAAAATGGACGCGCTCCAACCTATCAAACCCTACCACCAACTATCCATATGGCTAAGTTCTTGCAACCTATATGATCCAGGTAGAGCCCATAATGCCAAGTGGCTGCACTTGAAGCTTCTCAACATTTGACATCTCAAATCTCTTTGTTCCTGGGTGGCAATCGACAAGTGTGATACACAAGGTAAACCATAGCCATGGGACTTGTGTAACCACTCAACCAAAAACCACCAAGCAATTACCATTCCACCTAGGTGATTCATTAACTTAGTTGTTTTATTAAACAAAAACACAAGTCCTCAGACTTAGAAATTTTTCCATAGTATGAATGTATATTCCACCCTTTTTTCTATTAGCTAAGCTAAGCTTGATAGTAGTAGGAATCTTAACTTAGGAAAAATTTCTACTAAGGTTTCATCTACTAGGTTTTCCCATAGCATGGTTTATACTTAGCAAAAATTCCATGCAAGGCCTATACTTAGAAATATCACTAATGCATAGTGAAAATAATGGGACAAAAGTATGAAGCATCACTTGCCTTTTTGGTAGAGTATAGGTTCACTCCTTGATCTTTGCAATGTTCACACACTTCAAATCACTACAAATCAATCAAGCAAACAATATTTCAATCTACCATTCAAGAAAATCAATCACATAAAACCATAAAGTCAAAGTAATGCATGCAAGCATGCCAAGCTTTGTTTTATTTGAAAAAGTGGTTCCTAATGGGTCATGAACATTTGAAAACACCTAATGGTCATTTTGTAAAGTGTAAAAGTCATTTGCAAAAGATTTCACTTCAAAAACCATTTTCAAAACAAGGTATCATTTTATGTGGTGTAAAAATGTTTTTACTAAGGCATTAATCTATAGGGTTCACAAAATATGTTTTCACACCATAAAACTTGTGTTTAGGGTCAGAGAGTTATAAACGAAACATTTCCCAAAGGTTTTCTTTCAAAACCATTTTTAATAAATAAACTATATTTTTATTTGACTAGAAATGGTTTTAAATCAAAGAATCATTCTTTTGTTTCACCAAATACATTTTTGAAACCACAAAGTGTTTCCTATGGTCAGTGGGTTCAAATCACACCATTTTCCAAAGATTTTATCCCCAAAATCATTTTTGAACAATTTTTATAATCTAAACAAGCATACAAATGTCTCTGCAAAAAAAACATTTTTCCAGAAGCTTTTTACTAAACAAATGGCATGGTTGGCTAGGGCTTGTTCCACTGATTCTATTGGTATAAAGTTTGCAAAAATTGGACGTGTGGAACTAAAGTTATGCAATTTACAAAATCACAAATCTAATAGATTCAAATCTGTTTTAAATCGAAGCCTGAGCCACGGGGCTGTTTCTGATTCGTCCATACCGCTTCGGTTGGATCGAGCACTCTGGTGCGTTGGATTTTAAACAGATCGTGCGGTGCAGAGCTATTCGTACCCCTTCGACCTAATCTAATCATAGCCCTTTGGATGACGATCCAAGCGGCATAGCAGCTTGACCAAGAATCGCGGTGGCGGCGGCTACTGGCGGCGCGGCTCTGCTCGCGGTGGTTCTAGCGAATCAGGAAGCAAGGGAGTGAGAGGGAATGCTCACAGGGTTCACAAGGGTGCAGAGAAGCTCAACGTGGTTGTAATAATCCAAGGGGCGCACGGGGTCATTGTCAATCCTTCGCCGGAGTTTGCATCGTCGCCGGGTATGCTCGGGCATCGTCGAGGACGTTGCTACAGCGCACGCTAGGACAAATGGGAGACAGGGACATGGCTAAGTACTTATATTTTACACTCTGCAGAGGTGGTGCACTTTCCCCACAAGACTTGGTTTCACCAAGACAATATCTTTCAGAAGCCTTCCCTTAGACCAAAATGGACGCGCTCCAACCTATCAAACCCTACCACCAACTATCCATATGGCTAAGTTCTTGCAACCTATATGATCCAGGTAGAGCCCATAATGCCAAGTGGCTGCACTTGAAGCTTCTCAACATTTGACATCTCAAATCTCTTTGTTCCTGGGTGGCAATCGACAAGTGTGATACACAAGGTAAACCATAGCCATGGGACTTGTGTAACCACTCAACCAAAAACCACCAAGCAATTACCATTCCACCCAGGTGATTCATTAACTTAGTTGTTTTATTAAACAAAAACACAAGTCCTCAGACTTAGAAATTTTTCCATAGTATGAATGTATATTCCACCCTTTTTCTATTAGCTAAGCTAAGCTTGATAGTAGTAGGAATCTTAACTTAGGAAAAATTTCTACTAAGGTTTCATCTACTAGGTTTTCCCATAGCATGGTTTATACTTAGCAAAAATTCCATGCAAGGCCTATACTTAGAAATATCACTAATGCATAGTGAAAATAATGGGACAAAAGTATGAAGCATCACTTGCCTTTTTGGTAGAGTATAGGTTCACTCCTTGATCTTTGCAATGTTCACACACTTCAAATCACTACAAATCAATCAAGCAAACAATATTTCAATCTACCATTCAAGCAAATCAATCACATAAAACCATAAAGTCAAAGTAATGCATGCAAGCATGCCAAGCTTTGTTTTATTTGAAAAAGTGGTTCCTAATGGGTCATGAACATTTGAAAACACCTAATGGTCATTTTGTAAAGTGTAAAAGTCATTTGCAAAAGATTTCACTTCAAAAACCATTTTCAAAACAAGGTATCATTTTATGTGGTGTAAAAATGTTTTTACTAAGGCATTAATCTATAGGGTTCACAAAATATGTTTTCACACCATAAAACTTGTGTTTAGGGTCAGAGAGTTATAAACGAAACATTTCCCAAAGGTTTTCTTTCAAAACCATTTTTAATAAATAAACTATATTTTTATTTGACTAGAAATGGTTTTAAATCAAAGAATCATTCTTTTGTTTCACCAAATACATTTTTGAAACCACAAAGTGTTTCCTATGGTCAGTGGGTTCAAATCACACCATTTTACAAAGATTTTATCCCCAAAATCATTTTTGAACAATTTTTATAATCTAAACAAGCATACAAATGTCTCTGCAAAAAAAACATTTTTCCAGAAGCTTTTTACTAAACAAATGGCATGGTTGGCTAGGGCTTGTTCCACTGATTCTATTGGTATAAAGTTTGCAAAAATTGGACGTGTGGAACTAAAGTTATGCAATTTACAAAACCACAAATCTAATATATTCAAATCTGTTTTAAATCGAAGCCTGAGCCACGCGGCTGTTTCTGATTCGTCCATACCGTTTCGGTTGGATCGAGCACTCAGTGCATTGATTTTAAACAGATCGTGTGCAGAGCTATTCGTTCGCACCCTTCGACCTAATCTAATCATAGCCCGGATGACGATCCAACGCGATAGCAGCTTGACCAAGAATCGCAAGGCGTGCAGCGACTCTTGGCGGCGCTGCTCGCCATGTGGTTCTAGCGAATCAGGAAGCAAGGGAGTGAGAGGGAATGCTCACAGGGTTCACAAGGGTGCAGAGAAGCTCAACGTGGTTGTAATAATCCAAGGGGCGCACGGGGTCATTGTCAATCCTTCGCCGGAGTTTGCATCGTCGCCGGGTATGCTCGGGCGTCGTCGAGGACGTTGCTACAGCGCACGCTAGGACAAATGGGAGACAGGGACATGGCTAAGTACTTAGATTTTACACTCTGCAGAGGTGGTGCTCTTTCCCCACAAGACTTGGTTTCACCAAGACAATATCTTTCAGAAGCCTTCCCTTAGACCAAAATGGACGCGCTCCAACCTATCAAACCCTACCACCAACTATCCATATGGCTAAGTTCTTGCAACCTATATGATCCAGGTAGAGCCCATAATGCCAAGTGGCTGCACTTGAAGCTTCTCAACATTTGACATCTCAAATCTCTTTGTTCCTGGGTGGCAATCGACAAGTGTGATACACAAGGTAAACCATAGCCATGGGACTTGTGTAACCACTCAACCAAAAACCACCAAGCAATTACCATTCCACCTAGGTGATTCATTAACTTAGTTGTTTTATTAAACAAAAACACAAGTCCTCAGACTTAGAAATTTTTCCATAGTATGAATGTATATTCCACCCTTTTTTCTATTAGCTAAGCTAAGCTTGATAGTAGCAGGAATCTTAACTTAGGAAAAATTTCTACTAAGGTTTCATCTACTAGGTTTTCCCATAGCATGGTTTATACTTAGCAAAAATTCCATGCAAGGCCTATACTTAGAAATATCACTAATGCATAGTGAAAATAATGGGACAAAAGTATGAAGCATCACTTGCCTTTTTGGTAGAGTATAGGTTCACTCCTTGATCTTTGCAATGTTCACACACTTCAAATCACTACAAATCAATCAAGCAAACAATATTTCAATCTACCATTCAAGCAAATAAATCACATAAAACCATAAAGTCAAAGTAATGCATGCAAGCATGCCAAGCTTTGTTTTATTTGAAAAAGTGGTTCCTAATGGGTCATGAACATTTGAAAACACCTAATGGTCATTTTGTAAAGTGTAAAAGTCATTTGCAAAAGATTTCACTTCAAAAACCATTTTCAAAACAAGGTATCATTTTATGTGGTGTAAAAATGTTTTTACTAAGGCATTAATCTATAGGGTTCACAAAATATGTTTTCACACCATAAAACTTGTGTTTAGGGTCAGAGAGTTATAAACGAAACATTTCCCAAAGGTTTTCTTTCAAAACCATTTTTAATAAATAAACTATATTTTTATTTGACTAGAAATGGTTTTAAATCAAAGAATCATTCTTTTGTTTCACCAAATACATTTTTGAAACCACAAAGTGTTTCCTATGGTCAGTGGGTTCAAATCACACCATTTTCCAAAGATTTTATCCCCAAAATCATTTTTGAACAATTTTTATAATCTAAACAAGCATACAAATGTCTCTGCAAAAAAAAACATTTTTCCAGAACCTTTTTACTAAACAAATGGCATGGTTGGCTAGGGCTTGTTCCACTGATTCTATTGGTATAAAGTTTGCAAAAATTGGACGTGTGGAACTAAAGTTATGCAATTTACAAAATCACAAATCTAATAGATTCAAATCTGTTTTAAATCGAAGCCTGAGCCACGCGGCTGTTTCTGATTCGTCCATACCGTTTCGGTTGGATCGAGCACTCTGGTGCATTGGATTTTAAACAGATCGTGCGGTGCAGAGCTATTCGTACCCCTTCGACCTAATCTAATCATAGCCACTGGATGACGATCCAACGGCGCATAGCAGCTTGACCAAGAATCGCAGCGCTGGGCGGTTATCGGCGCTGCTCGTCATGTGGTTCTAGCGAATCAGGAAGCAAGGGAGTGAGAGGGAATGCTCACAGGGTTCACAAGGGTGCAGAGAAGCTCAACGTGGTTGTAATAATCCAAGGGGCGCACGGGGTCATTGTCAATCCTTCGCCGGAGTTTGCATCGTCGCCGGGTATGCTCGGGCGTCGTCGAGGACGTTGCTACAGCGCACGCTAGGACAAATGGGAGACAGGGACATGGCTAAGTACTTAGATTTTACACTCTGCAGAGGTGGTGCACTTTCCCCACAAGACTTGGTTTCACCAAGACAATATCTTTCAGAAGCCTTCCCTTAGACCAAAATGGACGCGCTCCAACCTATCAAACCCTACCACCAACTATCCATATGGCTAAGTTCTTGCAACCTATATGATCCAGGTAGAGCCCATAATGCCAAGTGGCTGCACTTGAAGCTTCTCAACATTTGACATCTCAAATCTCTTTGTTCCTGGGTGGCAATCGACAAGTGTGATACACAAGGTAAACCATAGCCATGGGACTTGTGTAACCACTCAACCAAAAACCACCAAGCAATTACCATTCCACCTAGGTGATTCATTAACTTAGTTGTTTTATTAAACAAAAACACAAGTCCTCAGACTTAGAAATTTTTCCATAGTATGAATGTATATTCCACCCTTTTTTCTATTAGCTAAGCTAAGCTTGATAGTATTAGGAATCTTAACTTAGGAAAAATTTCTACTAAGGTTTCATCTACTAGGTTTTCCCATAGCATGGTTTATACTTAGCAAAAATTCCATGCAAGGCCTATACTTAGAAATATCACTAATGCATAGTGAAAATTATGGGACAAAAGTATGAAGCATCACTTGCCTTTTTGGTAGAGTATAGGTTCACTCCTTGATCTTTGCAATGTTCACACACTTCAAATCACTACAAATCAATCAAGCAAACAATATTTCAATCTACCATTCAAGCAAATCAATCACATAAAACCATAAAGTCAAAGTAATGCATGCAAGCATGCCAAGCTTTGTTTTATTTGAAAAAGTGGTTCCTAATGGGTCATGAACATTTGAAAACACCTAATGGTCATTTTGTAAAGTGGAAAAGTCATTTGCAAAAGATTTCACTTCAAAAACCATTTTCAAAACAAGGTATCATTTTATGTGGTGTAAAAATGTTTTTACTAAGGCATTAATCTATAGGGTTCATAAAATATGTTTTCACACCATAAAACTTGTGTTTAGGGTCAGAGAGTTATAAACGAAACATTTCCCAAAGGTTTTCTTTCAAAACCATTTTTAATAAATAAACTATATTTTTATTTGACTAGAAATGGTTTTAAATCAAAGAATCATTCTTTTGTTTCACCAAATACATTTTTGAAACCACAAAGTGTTTCCTATGGTCAGTGGGTTCAAATCACACCATTTTACAAAGATTTTATCCCCAAAATCATTTTTGAACAATTTTTATAATCTAAACAAGCATACAAATGTCTCTGCAAAAAAACATTTTTCCAGAAGCTTTTTACTAAACAAATGGCATGGTTGGCTAGGGCTTGTTCCACTGATTCTATTGGTATAAAGTTTGCAAAAATTGGACGTGTGGAACTAAAGTTATGCAATTTACAAAATCACAAATCTAATAGATTCAAATCTGTTTTAAATCGAAGCCTGAGCCACGTGGCTGTTTCTGATTCGTCCATACCGCTTCGGTTGGATCGAGCACTCTGGTGCGTTGGATTTTAAACAGATCGTGCGGTGCAGAGCTATTCGTACCCCTTCGACCTAATCTAATCATAGCCACTGGATGACGATCCAACGGCGCATAGCAGCTTGACCAGTAACTGGCAGCGCTGCGCGGCGGCTACTGGCGGCGCGGCTCTGCTCGCGGTGGTTCTAGCGAATCAGGAAGCAAGGGAGTGAGAGGGAATGCTCACAGGGTTCACAAGGGTGCAGAGAAGCTCAACGTGGTTGTAATAATCCAAGGGGCGCACGGGGTCATTGTCAATCCTTCGCCGGAGTTTGCATCGTCGCCGGGTATGCTCGGGCGTCGTCGAGGACGTTGCTACAGCGCACGCTAGGACAAATGGGAGACAGGGTCAGACACGCAAAGCCATGGTGATGATGTGTGCATGAAGGATAAGGAGAGGCGCGGCCAGAAAACTACCTGTGGAGCTCGTCGGAGATGGAGCAGACGGCGGCGTCGTTCAGTCGAAGACGAAGTCGACCTTCTGAGCTCAAGCGGCGAGGGAAGGCACCGCGCAGTGGAGATGATGGCGAGCAAGCCAGTTTGCTCTGGAAGCAGTGGGGCTGGCGGTGGTGGCCGGAATTTGAACGGGAGCTCGCCGGAGACTGTGGTGGTTCGGAGAGGATTCTGAGCAGCCTGGTGGCCGAGAGAGCCGGGCGAGAGAGGGTAAATGGAGAGGGGGAGTGGGCACTTAAGTGAGCGAGGTTACCGTGCAGAATAAACGCTGCATTTAAGTGAATTTACTCGGGGATTTGATTGACAGAGAATGGCAGCGATGTCTGGGGAAGAACAGGTCGCGGGTGGGGAAGATGACCGTGTGGCTGTGGGGTCCACTGGCAGCGAGAGAGAAGGAAAGGGAACGGGGTCCACCGGTCAGTCGCTGAGTGGGTGAGTTACGGAGTGCGAAATGTTTTTATGCGGGGTGAGAGGGAGTGGGCTCACTGGGCTGGGATGGGCTTAGCTGGGCTGGGTCGTCTTTGCTCTATTTTTTTTCTGTTCTGAATCTTTTTCTTTTTCTCTTTTGATTTTCTGTTTTGAAATTCAAACAACAAATCAAACATTCAAAACAATTCAAACATTCACCACACTTGTATTGAGTTTTGGTTCTGTTTAACAACATAAACCAAAGTCCAAAACAAAACAAAATGAAATAATTTTATTCTTTTTAGGACCCATTAATAATTAAATAAATGGACCTTAGTTATTAAATCAAATAGAATTTGCTTTAATAAAATCTTTATCTTTTTGAAATGTAAAAAAAAGTACCAAACCATTCAATAGGTTTTATTTGAAAATAATAAACACTTGGAAAACTTATTTAAAATAATCTAATAAGTTTTAATGTTTATTTAAAATGGGAAAAGCCTTTACTTTAATAAAATTGGATATAAAATCCTTATTATTTTATTTAAATAAACCTTTACTATTTTTATCAAAACAAAATGTTTTATTTCAAAAGCTTGACCAAGGTTTATTTTGGCTCCATAAAATAATCCTTGTTTATAATTTCTATCCTTTTCTTTTGAAAACCAAATCTTTTTATTAAAGAATCCAAAAATAGTGTTTCCAAATATTTAAAACTTTCTTCATTAAATTGTTTTATCTTTTAAAATCCTTTTAGGATTTATTTGATCAAAATAGGTTTGAAGGTTTCCAATTGGAATCAAAAAGTTTCTTCACACCCTGAAAATCAACAAAGTTTTATTTTATTCATTTATTTTTTTCACATTACAAGATTTGGAAATCTTGGGATGTGACAGCAGGCGACGGTGGCGACATGGCTACGGGCGGCTAGAGGCATGGCCAAGGTTGGCGATCGACGGGTGGTCTCCTGGCGATGGTCTAAAGCTTAAATGCGCGTGTAGGGGCGGTGGGAAATGGTCGGGAACGCGCGGTGCTCTGCGAGGCAGAGGCGGCGAACTCTGCGGCGAGCGGTGGCTACGGGGTACGGGCGGTGAAACGAAAATGTCTGGTGGTCTCCTGGGACGGTGGGGTGCATGCTGGCGGGCGGCGAGGGCTCGAGGTGGTCGGGTTGCGTGGGAACGGCGCGTGCTCTGCGGTGCGCGTCAGCATGGTCGACAGTGGCACGGGCGCGGCGTTCCTGGCGGTTCTGGTCGCTGTTCTTGAGCTAGGGCTGGTCGAGAGGGGGCGGCGAGGCATGGGCTACCTCGCAGACAAGGTTGGCACGGCTAGTTCTTCTCCTAGCTTGCTGTCCACACTGTGGTGACATGGGTGCTCTCGGCCTGTTCACCATTGATGACATTGGCAAGCTTACAGTGGTGCTAGAGCTTAGTTAAGGTTGCTAGATGATCTACTAAGGCTAGTGTAACCAGAGAGGGAAAAAGGTTGGCTCAAAACACTGCTCAAAATAGTGTTTGTGATTTTCTTGATTTGAATCTACAACCTGTTTGATGAAATGGCCGCATGAACTTTAGTTTTGAATTTTGAAAAGATTTTTGGTGGGTGTTCTAGGCATGTGTTTAGGATTCTGGGGATGCTTGGGTTTTGAAAATTGAGCTTGTTTGAGTGGTTTTTGAAATAGTGGGATCTTCCCATATGAAATAGATTCATTTTTAAACAGTCATTTAAACTAAGCATTTAAATGTTTTTGGATGATTACAAAGTGGGCCTTGGTACCTTGTTATGAGTACTATCAAGGGTTGCAAAGATCCATCCAAGTTTCTGTTAAGTTCTGAAAGTTAGAGATAGCCAAAGTAAGCATGGGAGTTAATTTGGCCAAAGTGATCATTCACTTAATTTGTTTGTTTTGACATGTTTGTCTTTGGGAAAAGTTTGGGGATTGTTTAGATGATGTTTATTTCACCTAAGAATCATTTTACAAGCAAATAAACACAGAACCATGGCCATTAAAAAGAATCCAAATTTTAATACACACACATATGAATGCTTTCATATTTTTAATTGTAAAAGTTTTTGTTAACCCTAATTTTGATGATTAGAGTTTGATGATTCAAGTTTAATATTTTTGGAATGTTACAAACCTTCCCCCCTTAAACAAAATCTCGTCCCAAGATTTGAAAAAGGACGAAAAAGATTACCTAGGATTTGAAGAGATCGGGAAACTCCGTCCGGATGTGATCTTCGTGCTCCCATGTAGCTTCCTCTTTTGTGTGGTTGCTCCACTGAATCTTGAGAAATTTGATGCTTCGGGTTCTGGTAGTTCTAAAAGATTATTCCAAAATACGTATGGGTACTTCGGGATAGGTTAGGTCATCGTTGATTTCTATGGTCCGGTGATCAATATTCTTGAACACTTCAGTCTTCTCTGGAACTTCGAGGCACTTGCGAAGTAATGAGATATGGAACACATTGTGCACGGCTGACATCTCTTCGGGTAGTTCCAATTGATACGACACTTCTCCTCGATGGTTTAGAATTTTGAAGGGGCCGATATATCTGGGGGCTAACTTTCCTTTCAGTTGGAAACGCTGCATTTCCTTCAATGGTGACACTTTCAGATACACAAAATCTCCTATGTTGAAGGCGAGGTCTCGACGTCTCTTGTCGATGTAACTCTTCTGTCTAGACTGGGTTGTCTGAAGGTGCTAACGGATCTTGTGAACCTTCTCTTCTGCTTCTCGTAGGATATCGGGTCCGAAAATCTGACTCTCTCCTACTTTCGACCAGTTCAAAGGGGTGCGACACTTCCTTCCATACATAAATTCAAATGGGGCCATTTGCAGACTAGCTTGATAACTGTTGTTGTACGAAAATTCTGCGAAAGGCAGACAGTCTTCCCACTTAGATCCATATTCTAACACACATGCTCTCAGCATATCTTCGAGTATTTGATTTACTCGCTCCGTTTGTCCATCGGTCTGAGGGTGATACGTGGTGTTGAAATCAAGGCGGGTTCCTAAACCTTCTTGGACTTTCTTCTAGAATCTCGAGGTAAACTGAGTTCCTCGATCAGATACGATGTTCTTGGGGACTCCATGCAAACTGACAATTCTAGCGATGTATAACTCCGCTAGCTTCAAACTCTGATATGTGGTATTTAATGGTAAGAAATGGGCGAATTTGGAAAACCTATCCACTATGACCCAGATAGAGTCATTTCCCCTACTAGAAGTAGGCAATCCGGTGATAAAGTCCATTCCAACGGAATCCCATTTCCATTCCGGAATCTGCAATGGTTGCAACAATCTAGCGGGTCTTTGATGTCCTGCCTTGACTCGCTGACATATATCACACTTGGCGATATAGCTTCCGATTTCTCTCATCTTATGCCACCAAAATTTCTCTTTCAAGTCTTGATACATCTTCGTTCCTCCTGGGTGGATAGAATAAAGAGTATCATGAGCTTCCTTCATAATAACTTCTTTCAACTCAGAATATGCTGGTACACAAAGGCGTCCTTTGTACCACAGAACTCCTTCTTCGTCTTCGGTGAATCCGGGTACCTTGCCTGTACCGATACGACGCTTGATTCCGTCGATACTAGCATTTCCTTTCTGCGCCTCTTTGATCTGGATGATTAAAGTGGGTTGAAGTTCTATGCTAGACAAAAATCCTTCACTCACTAATTCCATTCGAAAATCTTCCATCTCTTTGTGCAAGATTGGTTTCTCCTTCAAAATCATGGAGTTCAAGCGGCACGGCAATCTGCTAAGGGCATCTGCTACCATGTTGGATTTACCGGGGTGATAGTGAATGTCTAGATCATAATCCTTGATTAGCTCAATCCATCTTCTTTGTCTCATATTCAGCTCCTTCTGAGTGAATATATACTTCAGACTCTTGTGATCCAAATAGATATCACAACGGTTTCCCATCAGGTAATTCCTCCATGTCTTCAGGGCTAGAACTATGGCTACGAGTTCGAGGTCATGGGTTGGATAGTTCTACTCATGTTGTTTCAGTTGTCGAGATACATAAGATATAACTTTGCCTTCTTGCATTAGCACACATCAGAGAACGATCTTTGATGCATCACAATACACGTCGAAGGGCTTCGTGATATCCGGCATGATTAAGATGGGGGCTGAAATCAATCTCCTCTTGAGTTCTTGAAAACTCGCTTCACATTTGTCCGTCCATTCAAACTTCTTGTCCTTCTTCAGCAATTGGGTCATGGGTCTGGCGATACTCGAGAATCCTTCTACGAACTTGCGGTAGTATCCCGTCAATCCGAGAAATGCATGAACTTGGGTTTGAGTGGTTGGGGCTTGCCAATCTTCGACATCTTTTACTTTTGCAAGGTCAACGGCAATTCCTCTGTCTGATACAATGTGGCCGAGGAATCCTACCTCCTGTAACCAGAATTCACATTTTCTAAACTTGGCATACAACTGATGCTCTCTAAGGGTTCCAAGAATGGTCCTTAGGTGTAGCTCATGTTCTTCTTCTGATTTGGAATAAATCAGAATGTCATCGATGAAAACAATGACAAACTTATCCAGGAAGTCCATAAAAATCTTATTCATGAGGTTCATGAAATAAGCGGGGGCATTGGTTAATCCAAAAGACATGACAGTATACTCGTATAATCCATATCTGGTGGTAAAGGCAGTCTTTGGGATATCCTCTACGCGAATTTTGAGTTGATGATAACCAGTTCTAAGATCAATCTTAGAAAACACTTTGGCACCGGTCAACTGATCAAACAAATCTTCTATATTGGGCAATGGGTACTTGTTCTTGATGGTGACATCATTCAACTTCTAGTAATCCGCACACAAACGGTTTCCTCCATCCTTCTTGTCCACGAGCAAGACATGTGATCTCCATGGTGACGCACTTGGTTGAATCAATCCAATTTCCAACATGGCATCCAGTTGCTTCTTCAGTTCTGCTAGCTCATACAGGTTCATACTATATGGTCTTTGAGCTATGGTTCCTGTTCCGGGGATTAGTTCAATGATAAACTCGATATCTCGATCTGGGGGCATACCGGGCAAAACATCTAGAAATACATCAGGGTATTCACAGACTATCCGGACTTGGTCAATGGTAGGTTGGGCTATACTCTTGTTGCACTTGAATTGGCGAGGTAAGGTTTCAGATATATGCTCGACTTATATTCCAACGGTACTGGTCATGGTTATGGCTTTCTTGGCGCAATCAATCAATCCTTTATGTTTGGACATACAATCCATTCCTAGTACTACTTCCAAACCTTTAGTTAAGAGTACTATAAGATTAGCATAAAAATCTATGCCATGGATTCAGATAGGGATGGCTTTGCAAATTTTCCTAGCTTTGGTGGTTGAACCGGGGATTTGAACAATCATAACATGCTTCAGTTTGGTTGGTTGAATCTTACTAGTGCATGCAAATTCTTCGGTGACAAATGAGTGCGATGCACAAGAATCAAACAACACTCTAGCAAGTACTGAATTAACAGAAAACATACCTAGCACGACGTCTGGCGCTTCCTGGGCTTCTTCAGCATGCATGAGAAAAAGACGGTCGTTGCGGTTGAGCGAATTCCCTGGGGCAAAACTTCTTCCAGGCTAAACACGACACTGCTGCTGAGCTGGGGCATTAGTATTGGGGGCTGAGGTATTCTTCTTGGGGCACTCATTGGAGTAGTGACCCTTATTTCCACAGTCATAACAAGTCACTTGCGACTTGTCCTTTGATGCAACAGACACAAAATTACTTCCAGTCCTCGGGGTAGTGTTGGTGTTGGCGGTAGCATTGTTGTTGTTGAACTTGGGTGGTGCACGGTTGAAATTGCCAGAGTTGTCGGGGTTGTTGTGATTTCCTCCGGGCCTTGGGTTTCCACGGTTGGGATAGGTCGGACGGTTCATTGGGGGTCTGTTGGTTCTTGGGCAAATCCTGGAGATGGGTTAGGGCGATACTTTGGGGTCTGATGGGTTCCTGGCTGATGCATCATGCGACGCTTGCGGTTCTCATTGGCTTGGTTGAACTTTCCTTCCATCTGGATGGCAGAGTCGACGAGGGCTTCAATATCCACAAAGGGGATATTGACTAACACAGTCTGCATCTCATCATGCAAAACATTTAGGAATCTCTCTTTCTTCTTGGCTTCGGTCTCGATCTCATCCGGGGCATACCTAGCTAATGACAGGAATTTGTCATGGTATTCCGCCACGCTCATCCTTCCTTGCTTCAGTTCTCTGAACTCATCTCTCATTCTCTTGATCAAACCCAGTGGCACATCGGTTCTGGTGAACTTGACCTTGAATTCTTCCCAGGTCATCATCTGTCCTCTGGTCATTGCACTAACACTGTTCGACCATGCTCTTGCATCTCCGGCTAGATAATGGGTGGCGAACAGAACTTTCTCATTAGCTTCCACTCCGGCGACTTCCAGGTTGTTTTCCATGGTTTGCAGCCAATCATCAGTGTCTAGGGGTTCTTCCGACTTAGTGAAAATAGGTGGGTTGGTGTTCTAGAAAATTTTGAGCTTAGATCCATGGTTGTACTGGTTTCCTTGGCCTTGATTGTTGTGGGCTAGCTGAGCTATCTGCTGAAGGGTGGCTAGGTTGGCTTGTTCGGCTCTTTTGGCTTCGCGGTCAGAAACCAACATTTGCAGGATCTGCAACATCGGGTCTGGGGATGAGCCACTTCCTCCGCGTGGCATCTGAAGATTGAGATAGATCATGAGAAAAGAGGGAAATTTCTAAGGTTCCGGGACTTTGAAAAGTTTTTAAAGTTTGACTCAGATTTTTCCAGCAATTTGCTTTTCATTCGTTCATAGCACATGATACAACACACACCACAACAAAGGTAAACAAATGGTTTTAAGAACCATTCTGGAAACTACGATATAGTGGGACCGAATACAACTCACTACACTAGTGCTCAAGTGCTACTACTCCTCAGAGTCGGTGTAGTCGTCATCCTCATACTCATCGTCGTCATTGATGAAGGCGAAGTCATCCTCATCGGTGAAGAAGTCCACAGACTAATCCTCCAGAAAATCATCATCATCGCCGAGATAGGATTAGGGGTCTCCACGAAGGTCTTCTCCGGCATTCTCCCTTTCCTCCAACTACATGTCTCTCTCGTGGATGGTCTCCTCCAAATCAGAGATACGGTGGCAAAGACGGGCAATGATGCGCTCCTTCTTGTCGAGCTGACGGCTGCAAGACTTGCGATCCTTTGCTAGCATGGCGATGGTCTGATCCTTTGTCTTGATGATGGCGGACTTTGTGGTTGGAGTAGTCATGGCAATTGTCCAATTCCTGTTGACGATCGTACATCATGAAGCTAAGGTGGTCCAACTGGTCTTCAGCTCGTGGTGGTATGGGGCTTCCAGTGGCTGTCCCATAGGATCATGCCTTGGGGAAAACTCAAAGCGGGTACCCTTGATCTGGTTGATACTCTGCCCACACAGACGGGCAAGAGCTTCCTGCATGGCCCTGGCAAGTCCATCAAGCCAGTTGTTCTCTCTTAAGATGAACTAAATTCCCTCGGCAGTGGGAGGTTCAATCTTTCCTCGGAGACTTGCAACAATTAGCCACTGCAGATCTTCTCCTCCTTGATCATTGAGCTGAGCTCCGAAGAACTCGGGGTGCGGACGCTCCAGAAGTTCCGAAAGCTGGTCCAAATCCCGCTCAAAGATAAGGTCTCCTCCATTCCCCAACTAATAAAACTTGCTACACTTCACGTCCATCTATAAGAATATAGGATGAGTAAGTTAGTAGAGTGATCAAGTGTGTCAAATTTTATGTATTTTGCAAGAGTTTTTGAGTAACATGAATGTTTTTGAAAGAATCAAGGGGATAATAATGGGAATAAGTTTTTGTAAATATTTGCTTCCTTTGGTTTTGAAACTAAGTTTTTGATTCAAACATCCAGTCTCACTAGGGTCTCCTATGGTCAGGATGGCTCTTATACCAACTTGTCAACACCCGAATTTTAATCCCAGATGCATGTTATGCCATACATCACAATCCCAGGATTACCATTTTTGCGAGACATAACAGAATTGGATACCACAGTACATCATCCATTACAAACCATACATAAGGTCTTACACAAATAAGGATCTCATGATCCAGTTCTTAATACAACTCAGGCAGTGAAAATACGTAATAATAAAGGTAGCGTAGGCGAAGCTCCATCTTCGGGGTCACAGGCAATGCTGACGATGGGAGATGATCCTAGTTGTCGTAACCTTCCTGGGGTCCTTCGTCCTGATACTCCTCTTCATAGTCTGGACACGGGAATAGCTAGGGACAAAGCCATGAGTACTCTTTAAGTACTCGCAAGCTAATACTAACAAGAGAAGGTTTTTTTTAGTAGGACACTAAGCTCTATGGTTGTTTTGCAAAAATCCAGATTTACCTCTACTAAGTTCAGAATCAAGAAAGCTAGTTGAAGTTTTATAAACACCTAAGAGGGAACTTGTATTTCATATCACAACTCTTTTGTGGTCAAGTCAAAATCTCAATCCATTTCACAAGTCATTTTGAAAACATCTGACAGGGGAACAGTATGGCCACTCCAACTGTCCATAACCGCGGACGCGGCTATTCGAATAGTTTGACACTCTGTAGAGATTGTAGACTTTCACCACAACATTCAATACATCCATCAGTAACAAATCCTGAATTCACCAGACTTAGTATGCGGATAATCAATCCTAACCTTTCAATTACACGACCTAGTATAGTCACCTCTCCTATGAGTTTGGCCTGCCAACCATGACCAACTGTCATCTTGGGTACTGCACAGGTGGACAATCTTAACAAGGTAGCCTCAGCTTAGAGCTTGGCCGTGAGGGGACACATACTAAAGTATATAAGTTTCCAGTGAAGCCCTACCCAATTTTCGAGAATTGTGGTTGTAAGGTAAATTTGGAATGGTATCGCATCGAGAAAACCATCAGTTATAAAAAGGTCTAAGGCACATGCCTTAACATTTTCATCATCCAAATCATCTGGTGTTTCGGAAACACATGTCAAAACATCTCAGTAGAATGACTCATCATTCTAAGGTTTTCATAACCATTTTCCACCAAGTATTCCCATCTAAAGTTGATCAAGTTTTATGTTTAGCACTAGGATCTACAAGTGTGGTAAGTACTAAAGAAGGGTGGTAAACTAGTGGAATTTTAACTAAGTTCAATCTCATGCCTTAGGATGACATCAAGATTATCTAGCTTAGGCCAAATTTAATGCTCTTTATGCAACCTTCAATTATCTTCCTAGAATCTACAAGTCACTTAAGTAAACTCTAAAAGAAATCTTTGATAAAGAAATAAAGGAAAAAGCTTGCAAGTAAAACTAGGATTGGGTTATCAATTAGATATGATAACATATGCTTAAGGCATATATTTGGCATGGTAACAAGCAAGTATTTTCTTGCATAAGTATCAGTATAAGCTTGCTAAGTTAATAGCTTGCAAGTATTGGCTTGCCTTGTGCAGAGCAGTGGTTGAAGTTCTCCTCGACTTCTTCTTCATAGTATCCTCCTTCCTCCTCGTGTCCTAGGTCGGTACTAGCGTCTATGAATAAATACGAGGTACACAATCACCAAACAATACTTAAATATTTTCAATCATCACACAAAGGGTTTCTATAGATGATGTAGCATCATCACTAACATTACAAGATTAAAGCATTTGTCTTATTTATTTTATTTTTAGAAAAGTAATTTCTACTCATTGAAAAACTACTTAAGATTTAATATTCTCCAACTCAAACATGGGATCATGTTGACACATGTCATCACCACATATTTCAGTACATGAAAATGTGACTTAAAGTGGTGTCACAATTTAATAGGGTTTAACCTTTTATTTTAAATAAAATAAGTGACTAGAAATGCCTAGGTGGCATTCTTTTATTACTTGGACATTATTTCTGAAAGTAAACCCATATGTTTTTATATATTCTGAATGGTATGATCAAATGTGATTTTTGAGAGTTGGAATCAACTCAAAAGCTGGTATGGTTTAAATTTGAAAAATGTTTGAATGCAGAAAATCTTCTGCCTTGTTATTTTTACCAAGGTTGATCTATAGATCCAAATGATTTGAATCCAACGGTCTTGGATTAAGCATTTCATTATCTTTCTAACAAAATTGGTTTCGTGCAATTTGGTTTACCGAATCGAGTTGGGTTTAATTTTGAAACTAGGTATAAAACTAAGTTTGAATATAAATAGAAAAAGTAAAATTCGAACGAGTGGGCTGCGCGGGAAAGGTTAATGGGACGGCCTAGTGTCACTCCATGTGCTGCCAGTGGGGGTCTCTTGGTCATGGCTCTTTAAACGCCTTGGGATGCAGGCGATGTGATGCGTTGGATTAGAATGAAGATCGACGGCTGAGGGTCGTCGTCGATAATGAACAGGTCACCGGCGAGCTCGAACCCTAGAGGCTCAGTGGGGGTGCATAGGCGGCATACCGGGGCTCTAGTGACGACGGCGAGGTGGGCAAACGACGAAGTCGACGACGACGAACTCAGGGGTGGTCGCGGCAGCTCCGGGGGTGGGCGAAATCAACGGCTCCTCTTCTCCTCTGCGGCGGCGAGCTCTGGCCAAATTCCGGCAATGCGCTGCTCGCCTTGCTCCGGCTAAGGGGTGGAATGCTCAGTGAGGTGAGGGGAGTGAGATGGTGTGATGAAATCGAGTGGGGGTGACCTCCTTTTATATGCTCGACGGCGAGACCGAGAGGGATGGGCAGGCGACGGTGGCGACATAGCTACGGGCGGTTAGAGGCATGGCCGAGGTTGGCGATCGACGGGTGGTCTCCTGGCGATGCTCTAAAGATTAAATGCGCGTGTAGGGCCGGTGGCAAATGGTCGGGAACGCGCGGTGCTCTGCGAGGCAGAGGCGGCGAACTCTGCAGCGAGCGGTGGCTACGGGGTACGGGCAGTGAAACGAACATGTCTGGTGGTCTCCTGGGACGGTGGGGTGCATGCTGGCGAGCGGCAAGGCCTCGAGGTAGTCGGGTTGCGTGGGAACGGCGCGTGCTCTGCGGTGCGCGTTGGCATGGTCAACAGCGATACGGGCGCGGCATTCCTGGCGGTTCTGGTCGCTGTTCTTGAGCTAGGGCTGGTCTAGAGGGGGCGATGAGGCATGGTCTACCTCCCACACAAGGTTGGCACGACTAGTTCTTCTCCTAGCTTGCTCTCCACACTGGGGTGATATTGGTGCTCTTGGCCTATTCACCATTGATGACATTGGCAAGCTTACAGTGGTGCTAGAGCTTAGTTAAGGTTGCTAGATGATCTACTAAGTCTAGTGTGACCAGAGAGGGACCAAGGTTAGCTCAAAACACTGCTCAAAAAAGTGTTTGTGATTTTGTTGATTTGAATATGCAACGTGTTAGATGAAATGGCCGCATGAACTTTTGTTTTGAATTTTGAAAAGATTTTTGGTGGGTGTTCTAGGCATGTGTTTAGGATTCTGTGGATGCTTGGGTTTTGAAAATTGAGCTTGTTTGAGTGGTTTTTGAAAAAGTGGGATCTTCCCATATGAAATAGATTCAATTTTAAACTGTCATTTAAAGTAAGCATTTAAATGTTTTTGGATGATCACAAAGTGGGCCTTGGTACCTTGTTATGAGTACTATCAAGGGGTGCAAAGATCCATACAAGTTTCTGTTAAGTTCTGAAAGTTAGAGATAGCCAAAGTAGTCATGGGAGTTAATTTGGCCAAAGTGACCAATCACTTAATTTGTTTGTTTTGACTTGTTTGTCTTTGGGAAAAGTTTAGGGATTGTTTAGATGATGTTTATTTCACCTAAGAATCACTTTACAAGCAAAGAAACACAGAACCATGGCCATTCAAAAGAATCCAAATTTTAATACACACACATATGAATGCTTTCATATTTTTAATTGGAAAAGTTTTTGTTAACCCTAATTTTGATGATTAGAGTTTGATGATTCAAGTTTAATATTTTTGGGATGTTACATGAGCCGAGTAGGACCACACTACTTCGGATAGATGATCCGAGGTGAAAGATACCCGGCGAACTTCAAAGAGCCGAAGGAGATCGTGAAGTACGACCCCTCGTATGATCCGTCCGTGTGGCTGGACACTTACCTCATGGCGATGGGGATTACCGACTACACCGACCAACTCGCCACCCGCTACCTTCCCCTAATGATGGAGGGAGCGTGCAGGCAGTGGATTAACACCCTCCCTGCGGATAGCATCAACTCCTGGGAGGAAATGCGCGACGCCTTCGTCAGGCACTTCGAGGGTTCATACACCCGTGCCACCACCATCGAGGACCTGGAGCGATGCGTCCAGGGGCCCCGCGAGTCGACCCGCAGTTGGGTCCAATGGTGGCAAGACCTGTGGTACAACGCGGCCGGAATCCATCCAGACACCGCGATCCACTTCTTCAAGACCTCGTGCCGCTACGAGCCCCTGGTCACCAAGCTCAAGCGAGTGTACAGAACACTCGACAACATACCGGACCTCCTGGAGATCGTGAAGAGGTACGCAGAGGAGGACCCAAACCAAGAAACCGACAACGAGTCGGGAGGAAATCGCCGCATGAGCGGCCACGACAATGGGAGGCGACCCTAGCTACTCTACAGCAATACACGCCTCACCGGCAAACGCCGCAGTGACGGGCGAGTCGACTTCATCGCCAACGCCGGATACGCGCCACGCGAACCCAAGAGTTTCCGCCGCGACGGAGGCTAGCGCCACGACGGTGGCAACTATAAGGCAAACTGAGGTTCGATCCCATGGCTCTCCTCAACCAACCATGTGTGTTTCATAGCAGGGAAGGAAAGCCCTCCACGCACACGACCGCCGACTGCCAATCTCTCAAGGAGATCGAGAAGGCACGGCGCGCGCGGGAAGACCCCAACAATAACCCGCCAAACGGCGGAAAGTTCGGCAGCGTCGCCGGTTCGCTCATCACCTTCACAGGCTTCAACACGAAGCGCGAGAAGAAGGTCATCGCCCATGCCGTCTCCGTCAACTCGGTGTCCCGGATAAACATCCCCCAGTTCCTCAACTGGTCCGAGCAACAAATCACCTGGAGCCGCGAGGACCACTCGCCATGGATCGAATATCCGGGCCGAGTCGCCCTAGTGGTCAAGACCAAGGTGGGAGACTAATGGCTCCCCAAAACGCTGATGGACGGCGGCAGCTCCATCAACATCCTGTACATGGACACGTTCAGGCGACTGCGGCTCCTGCAGTCGATGATCGAGACGACCTACACCACCTTCCACGGCATCGTCCCCGGTCGGAAGGCGTACCCGATCGGCAAGGTGACGATGCCAGTCACCTTCGACACACCAGCAAACTTCCGCACCAAGCGGATCGTCTTCGAGATGGTGTCGTTCAACAGCCCCTACCACTGCGTCCTGGGGCGCCAGGCGTTCACCAAATTCATGGCAGCGCCCCACTACGCATACACCGCGATGAAGCTACCTGGGCCATGCGGCATCATCACTGTCCATGGCGACCCCGACATGGCCGCATAATGCAAGGCCAAAGGCGCCAAACTCGCCGACGCCGTCATCGCGGCGGAGGACAACCACGCCGATGAGCTCACCAAGTACGCGAGCGGGGTCAACAACGACGACCCCACCATACTCAAGAAGCCCAACTAAGAGGGTGACAATTCCACCGCCTTCGAGGCAACGACACACACCCGCACCGTCGAGTTGGTCCTAGGCGACTCCAGCCAGACGGTGATGATCGGTACATGCATGATCCCAGCATAGGAAGGCACGCTCATCAAGTTCCTCCGTGAGAATAGGGACATCTTCGCATGGAAGCCATCCGACATGCATGGTGTCCCAAGGGAACTTGCAGAGAACAAACTCAACGCCGACCCTAAAGTGCGACCTGTCAAGCAGTCGCTGCGGCCCTTCAATGAGGAGCGCCGAAGAGCCATCGCCGAGGAGGTGCAGCATCTACTCGCTGCAGGCTTCATTCGGCCAATCAAATACTCCAAGTGGCTGGCAAACCCAGTCCTGGTTGAGAAGAAAAAGGGACCTGGAGAATGTGTATCGATTACACAAATTTAAACAGCGCCTGCCCGGACGAGCAATTCGTCCTCCCGCGGATCGACCAAATCATCGATTCCACTGCGGGCTCGGAGGCGCTATGCTTCCTCGACGCCTACTCTGGGTACAACCAGATCAAAATGGCCGTCGAGGATGAAGAAAATACGGCGTTCATCACGCCATTCAGAGCCTTCTACTACACTGCCATGACATTCTGCCTCAAAAATGATGGGGCGACCTGGCGCCAGAGGTGCATGCAAGAGTGCCTTGCAAGCCAAATTGGCCACAATATCCACGTCTACATCAATGACGTGGTGGTGAAATCCACTCGCTAGGGTGATCTACTCGCGACCTGGCGGAAACCTTCGCCAACCTACAAAGATACAAGCTAAAGCTAAACCTAGGAAAGTGCACGTTCGGTTTACCTACTGGACAGCTACTTGGATACGTCGTCTCCAAGCACGGGATGGAGGCGAACCCCGCCAAGATCAACACGATCGCCCGACTCGGCATACCCGAGTGCCTGCGCGATGTCTAGAAGCTGGCCGAGCGAGTGGTGGCCCTTAGTCGGTTCATCCCCTGGTTAGGCGAGAAGGCGATGCCCCTTGATCGCCTAATGTGAAAGAACGCCACCTTCTAGTGGGACAAGGAGGCAGACGACGCGCTCCACACTCTCAAGGAGGTTCTACTCACAGCACCACTACTCGCCGCCCCCGTCGACAAGGAGCCCATGCTGGTCTACGTCGCGGCTTCCGAGCACGTCGTCAGCGCCGTCATGGTCGTCGAATGGCCAGAGGAAGGTAAGGAACGCCCGATGCAGCGACCCATATACTACATCAGCGAAGTCCTTACCGAGTCGCGCCAGCGCTACCCGCAGTACCAGAAATTGGTATACGCAGTCTTCAGAGCACATCGGCGACTGTCGCACTACTTCCAGGATCACCCAATAATGGTCGTCTCCTCAGAACCATTGCAGGACATCATCCGCAACCGCGAGGCAACCGGGCGAGTCGCCAAGTGGGCCGTCGAGATTGGCGTCCACAACATTAAGTACGAGCCACGCAAGGCGAGCAAGTCGCAGGCTCTCGAAGATTTCCTCGCCGACTGGGAGGAGGCCCAGTAGCCGGAAAAGCTGCCATACCTCCACTACTGGAGTCTACACTTCGACGGCTCCAAGAATGCAGACGGTGCAGGAGCAGGGATCGTTCTTACATCTCCGAAGGGCGACAAGCTCCGCTACGTCCTCTACCTCGACTTCACCCCTGCACCAACAACATGGCCGAATACGAGGCCCTACTCCACGGCATGTGAGCAGGCAAGGAGATGAACATCAATCGCCTGCGCTGCTATGGAGACTCTGACCTCGTCGCCGGGAAAGTCGCCGGCACCTGCGACGCCGTCTCCCCCACCATGGCGGCATACCGCCAAGCAGTGGACCATCTAGGAGGACACTTCGCAGGCTACTCCGTCGAGTGGATCGAAAGGCGGAAGAATGAGGAGGCCGACGCACTCTCTCGAATCAGTTTGGCTCAACTCGCACCACCCGCTGGCGTCTTCCTCGACACCATCACCAAGCCCTCTGTCTCTCCCCCAAGGGAGATCGACATCGGAATCCTGCTGCAACCAGAAGCAGCCCTGGTCGCACTAATCGCCGAGACAAGCGACTGGACCGCGCCATATGTCGCTTACCTGGAGGGAGGCACCCTACCCGCGTATGAAATGGAGGCCCGGATGATAGCACGCCGCTCCAAATCCTGCGTCATCATCAACGGCGAGCTCCACAAGCGCAGCGTGACCGGCGTGTTCCAACGCCGCGTCCAACCCGCTGAAGGACGCAAAATCCTCCAGGACATCCACTCCGGTGACTGTGGCCACCACACCGGCACCCGCTCTCTGGTCACAAAGGCCATGCAACACAGCTTCTACTGGCTCACCGCACATGCCGACACTATCGACATTGTCTAGCGGTGCGTCGGATGCTAGAAATATGCCAACCAGACTCACGTGCCGAGCTCGGCGCTCAAGACAATCCTCATCACCTTGTCGTTTGCCGTGTGGGGCATGGACATGGTAGGACCCTGCAAGAAGGCCCCCTCTGGCTTCACCCACCTCCTAGTCGCAGTCGACAAATTCACAAAATGGGTGGAGAGCCAGTCCGCAAGTGCGATGGGAAGACCGCTACCAAGTTCCTACGCGAGATCATCTATTTCTACGGGTTCCCAAACAGCATCATCACAGACAATGGCACCAATTTCGCAAAGGGAGCCATGGCCGAGTTCTGCGAGGAGCACAACATCCGACTCGACCTCGCCTCAGGCGCTCACCCAAAATCCAATGTCCAGGCGGAACGCGCCAATCAGAGCAACCTCCATGGCCCGAAGCCACGGCTACAAGTCCCACTTGAGCGCACCGCCGGGTGCTAGGTCGAGGAACTCACTCTGTCATCTAGGGCATCCGCACCTCCGTCAACAGGTCGACAGGATTCCCTCACTTCTTCATGGTTTACGGTGCCGAGGCAGTCATGCCAACCGACCTCGAGCACGACTCACCAATGGCGGTCAACTACATGGAGGCCGACAACGAGATCGCACGCCAAGACGGAGTCGACCATCTCGACGAAGCACGCGACCTACTTCGCTCCCACACCGCCATCTACAAGCAAGGGCTCCTCCGCTACCACAGCCGGCGAGTACGGACTCGCACTTTCCAGTAAGGCGACCTGGTACTGCGCCTAATCCAAGACAAGAAAGGCATGCACAAGCTCTCACCCCCTTGGGAGGGACCATTCGCCATCGGGCGAGTCCTGGGCAACGACGCCTACTACCTCACCGACGTCCAGGCGACGGAAAACTCGACGTCAAGCGGCCATGGAATGTAAAACTCCTACGGAAGTTCTACTCTTAGAACTCCAGACATGTACCCCTTACCCGCTATGAAATAAAACAGATTGGCTATCGCAATATTGCGTCTACTCTCCGTGTCGTGTGCCACTCGCACTCATAATAACAGTGTTACGCTATTCGCAGAAGTCAACCTTGGGCAAAGCGACCGGCACGGCCAAGTAGTGCGGTACGAGGGCACTGGGAAAACTCAGGCCTCGTACCGTCCACGAAAAAAGCTAACCCGGAGCCCCATTGGAGTCGCCTAGCTCGACTGGCTCCCCGAGCCAAGACAATTGCACTCGCTCCCAACATCGACCAAGCCCTCCGCATCCTCGGTGCAGCGACTCGAACGGCAAAGTACCACGCTCGGGGACTGACACCCGACCAAAGACGAGTGGCTAGGGACAATTCCAAGTATGAGAGCGCGCCCAGGACTCGCCATGAGATTGATCTTATGGATCAGGAAGGAGCGACGCGCCTAACATAACGCCCTTAATACTCACCTACCTCGGTCTTGCGTCTAGAACAGCCAAGTACCACGCTCGGGGACTCGGCAACCTGACCCCGTCCCCACCCGGGGAAACGGTCAAGTAAAGATCACCCCTCGGAGTCGCCACGCGACTGGCTTTCCGAGCCATGGAGAGTCGACCTCAACTCACTAACAGTTCACAAAACATATATAAACGAGGTAAACCCCATAAAAAAGGGCAGACGCGCTCGGGGACTCGCACAACCAACATCCAAAACACAAAACGACTGACAAAATAACACAAGCATTTCTTTATAGGAGCAAAATCTGTTTCGCATACAAGGAGATTTACATTGTTATTCTATACTACTGCCAAACGGAAAAACACTCTACTCCGCAGGCTTTGATGAAGACGCGCCACCATCCCTGCGGCTGCGGATAAAAGGCACATAAGGGTTCGACGGGTACGTCGTCAGCTTGCCCACCATCGCCGCACGGAACGGTTGCTCCACCTTGAAGTCACGGTGTTTTGTCTTAGGGTCATTGGGGGTGATGACCGTCTCCTGGTAGGGGATAAGTTCGCCCATCGCCCAAACACGGTCGGAGTATACCACGGCCCGGTCCGTCAGCTTTAACACTTCGGCAATTTCCACCGATCCCGTTGATGAGGGGTAACAACTCGTGACGCCGTCAAGGTCAAAATCGTTCGGGAAGTGGGCGAGACCAAGGCTGAGCGCCGTCGCCGCTCCACGACGGAAGGACGACCGCGTCATGAATTCCACGACCGACGGAGCCTTTTCCAGGTAGCGCCATACCTCGACAAGGTCGCTGGGAATTACCTCCGTGGGCGATATCTCCTGAAGGTACGCCCGGAGGCAAGTCGATAACAGCGCGGCTGAGTCGACTAGAGTGGTCACACACTGCCGCACGTCGTACGACTGCGCCTCTTCTGCATTGTCAGTGATCCGGCCTGCAGCACGTAAACAAACAGTAAGCAAAGCATCAAAACCCCAACACCGTACGTGCAATCGGAAGTTGGATGAAGGAAAACTTACCAATCAGCAGGCGGCATAGGTCCGTGATGAAACTTTGAAGGGAGGAGAAGTCATTTTGCAACCCGGCAACGAGCGCATCAGACACCTTCCATTCTTCAGCGGCAGAAGCGACGGCGGCCTTGGCTCGCCCTTCAGCCGAGCTCGCTTCCGCCTTCGCCTCCTTGAGCTCACGCTCTAGATCAGAGATTCGCTTCTCCGCCACGCTCAAAGCGGACTGGGCCACCGTCAAATCACCTACCGGGACAAGGCCTTGGCAAGCCTCCTTCACCGCAGTCGCACTACTCGCTGTTTCCAGAACAAAACGGTCAACACCGCGACAAGTAAGCGACGAGCGCCAACTAAAGTATATACTAACCCGCAGCCGCTTGAAGTTCCTTGTTCGTCTCCTGGACGGCGAAGAGCTCCTTCTCCATGCGTCACTTCGCAGCAAGCCGCTTGGCTGACTCGTGCTGTAGGCCCTGTGCAACAACCACAGCGTCAACGACAAACAATTCCTAAGCACCCAGCCGCTAAAATTAAGCGACTCAGCACTGAGGGACTGGACAAAAAAATTCTTAAGTGCCCACCCGCTGAAATTCAGCGACTAGGCACTCGGGGACTGGAGAACGAAATTCCTAAGTGCCCAACCGCTGAAATTTAGCAACTAGGCACTCGGGGACTGGACAACAAAATTCCTTAGTGGCCACCCGCTGAAATTTAGAGACTAGGCACTCGGGGACTGGACAACAAAATTCCTAAGTTCCCAGCTGCTGAAATTTATCAACTAGGCACTCGGGGACTGGATAACATAAAAAATATTAAGAATCCGACCACTGAAATTTAGTGGCCAGATCCTCGGGGACTGGACATACCTGGATGGCAGCACCTAGCATGCCATGAAGTTCCATCACATCCACCAACGCGAGCACAAGAAGAGTGTGGCCATGACGTTGTTCAACCTCCGTGCCGGCGGCCCCAGGAAGATGGCTCGATGGCACCGAGGCACTCGTCGCAGCGGCCTTCGCCATGAAGCGAGGGAACGTCGCCACTTCGGCCACTGTGCCACTCAAGGTCGGGTCGGCAGCATTAGTTGAGCCAGCAATCACCGTACATTGCGATCCCGCATCTTCCGTGGCCTTCGAAGCTACTTCTGCTGCGGCTGGAGGCTCACTCGGGGCAGCCGCCGGTTCGTCAGAGACCGTGACGACATCGTCACCCTTGGTTCTTTTGGTGCCTTCGGCGGGAGCAATGACTTCGTCGCCCTTCCTCTTCTGCGAGGGATCAGCTGGCACCACTGTGATGACTGGCGGAACCTTGGCCACTGAAGGATGGCCTATCTTCTGAACTCCAGTCCCCCAAAACAACTATGTAAATAAAGCCTTCCAATCAAAACACAAGGCAAGAAGACGAGTAAAAGATTAAGGAGCACTCACTTGGCGACCGGAAGAAATCGCAGGCCGGTGCGGATGCTGGCCGGCTTTTCCAGCTCTGGCCCCAGTTTCCGACTGAGGCCCGTCTCGAACACGTTGTGTGCCCAAGACACTGATGGTTTCTTCAAAGATGAAGCCGCATCGGGAGCCTCCGTGGCAATCGTTGTGGGAGGCCCCTGCGGCTAGAGAGGCCCCCAAGCTAGTGACTGGGGCGAACGGCGGTGGCAACGACGCTAGTGGCACATCGTCCATTGTGGCGGCGGCACCAGTCGCCGCGTCCGCGTGGGCCGCTATCTCCTCGGCCGAGCTGGTGGCGTCGGAGCTACTCGCATACCGAGGCGGAGACGCCAAATTCGCCGGCTTCACCTTCTTCTTCGACGGCGTAGCCTCACGGTGTGAGGTGTGCTCAGGGAGCTCATCATCGTCATCATCGTGGGCCTCAAGGCTCTTGCAGTCCTCGAGTTCGCGCTGGTGCTGCCCGCGAGTCTTGTGAACCGTCGGGACAGCAACCTCCACGGGGTCGTCGTCCTCCTCGTTGTCATTACCGCGCTCGTCACTCTGGATGTTGCCCTTGCCAGGTGATGACTCGCTTCCGTCCTGGCCGGACGAGCTCGAGTTCTCGTCGTCTGCGGGCGGAAGCCACCCTTCCACCACTTGAAACAACTGCACCAAAAACAAACGACATTAGCACAACCGCGAATGCACAAACTGCGACTGCGAGTGCAAAATGAATAACATCTTACTGTTGGAGCTAGGCGCCTCATGGTATAAGGTGCGACCCAGGCCTTCGCGTCGAGATACACCGGCTGGGTTATCTTCTTCACGGCCAGGGTGTAGTCATTGAGTCTCCACTCAACGAGGCAGGATTTCGTCGGGTCTTCCTTGCCCGTATACGCGTACATGTAATGGTCACGGCTGGCCAGGGGCATGAGCCGTCTCCCAAGCCAGCAGTTGTATAGGTTGATGGTTTGGAGGCCTTTCTTCTTCAAATTGCGAATGGTCTGCAGCATCTCGTCGATGACCATCTGCTGCTCCAGCGGGAGTTCGATAACCTGAAGCCCACGCGGCTCGGGCCGGTTGGTGGAGTACCTTGGAAGCGCCACTTCTTCGCCTGGAGTCAACTCGGTGACGTAGAACCATCTCTTCTTCCACTTGTTCGCCGCTTTGGCAGGCAGCATCGAATCGAAGAACGATGCCTTCGAATTCAGCTGGAAAGTCAGGCCGCTCGTGGCTAGCATTGGGCCGCCTGTCTCTTCGCGGTTGATTCTCCCATAGAATAGATCTTGCCACAAGGAGAAGTAGGGTCTGTATCCCAGGTAGCACTCGCAGAACGCCACGAAAATGGCGAGCTGCTCGATGCTATGGGGACCCAGATCCGACGGCTGGATTCCGTAGTAGGCGCAGAAACACCGGAAGAAGAGGGAGGTTGGGAAGCCAAGCCCCCAGTCCATATTACTAGTGAAGCAGATGAATTCCCCTTCCCGCGGATACGGAATTACTTCTCCGGCCGCAGGGATGCACCATCTCCCGGCGCGGAGAATCCCTGCCTCCTCGAATGACTTTAGCAGTGCCTTCGTGCACTTGGATCTGCCCCATGGTTCGGTAGGAGGAGCCATCAGCTTGAGGATTGTGGGTTTCGGATCGCTCTGGATCGTTTTGGTCGCTGCGCTAAGTGGGGAAACAAGGACGCGCGAGATCGGAGGAAGTAAAGGAAGCGTTTTCCCCTTTCGCCCTTCACTTTCCTTATATAGCGGTTGTTACCCGCCATTTTCGGGAGCCGTTACTACGCGGTAATTACGCCAATATTACCTTTGGGTTACCCAACGACTAGTTTGACCAAAACTGATGGTCCAACTTCGTCTAATCGACTCGCTGCTTCCAGCGACTCGACGATTCGCCGACCTGATCACTATAACAGTGACTAATTACTCACCGACCTGTTCGCCGAGCTGCGACGTGATTGGTCGCTGTTATTGCGACTAAAATGACTAGTTCTTTCCTGTGTTTAGGAGTCCGCCGCCGATTCGACTAGGCGTCCGCATTGGACCCGCATACTCCGACTGCCAGCAAACGCCTGCGACAAATCAATGACGGCCTCGGGGACTACTGATGGGGATATGCCTACCGGGGTGTGCCCAGCAGGACGTTTCCTATTGGCCCAAGTCGCCAGCGAGTGGGCCTGCAGGACGGCGACTAGATCGAGACTTGGCGAGGACTTGGGAGACTGGAAGCTGGAGGCCCAGAAGCGTAGCTAGGCCCAGTCGGACTAGGTCAAAGACCCTCCGAATCCTTAACTAATTCGGTTGTAATCTGTAAACCCTAGCGATGTGTGCCTATATAAACCTCACTAGGGTACGCATAGAGGATACGTTCCATCATACACCCAAGCGACACGCCGCCTAGTCGCCGAGCTCGCCCCCTTGTACTCTCACCATAATACAATCTAGCAGGAGTAGGTCTTTACCCTCCGGGGGGCCGAAACTGGGTAAAACTTTGTGTCTCTGCCCTCATCTCGCACCGCAGATGGCTGGACACCCTTGCCCCATGTTCTACTACTCGCTGCCGATTGTACCGTCTGCCGTGGTCATTCCCACGACAATAAGGTTTTACCGTCTGCCGATTGTACCGTCTGCCGATTGTACCGTCTGCCGTCTGCCGATTGTACCGTTCTAACAATCTTATTTACTCCATGGAAAAATATATCCATATGGAACAATTGACATTAATGTTGGAAACTTGTAAGAACCATCTTCGGGTCATTTCAAACTATGAGTTCTGGATGTTAGAAGTAACCTTATCCGGTCCACGTGCAATTCTTGAAAGTTGCTGTCGTGGATTTGGGTAGAGTTAATATTGTTTTCTCGCGAATCATTTCAAGTCAGTCAAGCATGTGCGGAGAATTCTTGATATGGTAGGTTAGTACCTTCACATTTCGAGAAGATCCTCCAAGCATCCTAAGCCACTAACTGATTTGTTAAGAACAGAATAAGTTTAATACTTTCTTATCTTACCATTTTTTCCAACAAGGATTCTGTTGTGGTTCGTTGCACACAATTTATGTATCTGTAATTACCTTCTGATAACTTGCTTATCCATGGGTTTTGCAATCTAGCTCATCTTTTGGAGCATGATGTTGTAGTCCATGTCTTGAGAATCTAGTAGCTCTACCATTATGGTAAACGTTGCAAACTTTCTATTCAGATGTGTTGAGTCTAAAGTATCTCTCCACCTAACCAAATCTGAATTTCAAGAAGATATGTTAGTGGGTGTTCTTCAAGGGTTGATGTAGGTATCTTTGGAAATCCGGCAAGGTTGATATGGTGGTTTCTCAATTTGTCGGAAGGCCTACTGTCATATTCCCTTGAATCAATAATAACAACCACTATTCATGAGGCTTATTCTGTGACTAATTATAGGAGTTGCTCTTATGATTTTATTTGTATCCGAAGTCCGATCTTTACTTGATTACTAATTGAAGACTTTTCAAAAGTTTGATATTGGTATTTCAAACATCAAGGAGAACATTTAAAGTAGTGTTTCTAAGTGTCTCTCGGTCGATCCATACCCTTTTATGTTGGAAAGAGTATTGTTGTGCCAAGTAATTGGAGTCTAAGAATCAAGTTTCTTTTTCTTGTGTTATCAGGAATCTTCTTACTTATCTTGGTGGTGTAAAAGTGATATCATGATCTTTGGAAAAGATTTTGATAGACATGGATGAATAAAGAGTTTCCTTTGTTTTCTTAACCATGTTTTAAGAGTGACTATGATTTTGGTAATTAGGAGTTCCTCTTACTACATGTCCCTTGTGACTCTTATGAGTCCTCTCTACCAAAAAACATTTCTGTCTTAGCCTTCTGCTGAAGAAAAGAGTGACCCTTCTCTTTCAAAAGTAGTTCAACAGCTTGGTTTTGTTGATCCATATCTCTGCAACCTGAAATCTCTACTCAAGTCATTTAGTAGAGGTTCCATATCGAAGCCAAAGACTGAAGGAGGTTTGGGTGTTCTTGATCTCAACATTCAAAACTCTTTTCTTTTGAAAAATATGGATAAATTCTATAACCACAAAGACATTCCCTGGGTGCACCTCGTTTGGAACACTTACTATAACAATGGAAAACTGCCGGGAAGAGGTTTGGAGGGATCCTTTTGGTGGAAAGCACACCTGAAGTTAGTTGACATTTTCAAAGGAATTGCAAAATGCTCGGTGGGAGATGGCAAGTCCACTCTCTTTTGGTCTGATATGTGGAAGGAAGAATGCCTGCAGCATAAGTTTCCTCACTTACTCCCCTTTGCAAAAAATCCACATATCTCTATCAATGAGTTTATCCAGATATCCAACATTTAAGACCACTTCTTTCTTCCTCTGTCTCAGCAAGCTTACTCTGATTATCTATGCCTGGAACAAATTGTCAGTGAGGGGCTTCAAGGAGAATCAGATAATTGGAGTTACATTGGGGAAGTGACTCTTTCTCTGTCAAAAGGGCCTATTCCTCATTGTCTGGAGATATTGCAGCTCAGCCTCATTTTTCTTGGTTATGGAAGTCCTCTTGCTAGAAAAAACACAAGTTTTTTTCTGGTTATTACTCATTAAAAGACTGAATACCAGAAACTTATTGAAGAGAAAAATATTTCACTGCCCTCCTATAATTGTGTGACTTCTGGTTGCATTGCTGAGGAAACCTTAACTCATTTATTCTGGGACTATCCTTTTGCAAAAGCATGCTGGGATGAAATCTGTCATGTCAGAAATATTGATTTAACCCTCAATGAGGCCTTGGAAAATTTAAGGTTCAGATTAAAGGTCCCCTTTGCAATGGAAATTATTATCTTGGGGGCTTGGGGCATCTGGATTTACAGAAACAATGAAATTTTCAACAACAAGCGTGCTTCCCTTGAAGAATGGAAGGCTATTGTTTATCAAGAATTAAGATGGATTGTGCTTAGAATTAAGAAAAAATACTTCCAGGATTTCAAAGCCTGTATCAACACCCATTTGGATAGGAGATAGTTAGCCTTGTAATGATTTCCCTCTCAGAGGTGGCCTTGGACTTGTAAATATTTACTTATATAACTCCTTATGATTTTATAAAAATTACAGTGGGAGTTTTTCTCCTACTGTTTCACCCTCAAAAAAATGTTCTTTTTGTGGTAAGCTCTCCTTTTAAGAATCTTGAACCCTTCTATAAGCTCCATGGTCTCAATCCTTATGAAGATCAACTATCCAACAACTTGAAATCTTCTCCTATTCTTTCCTCCGTTACATTGACGTGTTTCATGTCGTTAGCTCTAGATATGTTTGCGAAACATCTATCCATAATTTAACCATGAGATACTCAGTTTGTGGTTTTTTGTCATTCCCTCTCTTCCTTAGTGTGAGTAACAATCTCGAAGAAATGAAGCACTTCATTCATTCGTCATGGTGGGAAAGATCAACCTCTTTGAGAAGATCGTTGAAATCTAGTGTAATCTGTTCCTTCTTGTCGTGGTGGTGTCACGGCAGATTCCATGGGTAGGCTTAAGTTGGGGGCCGAATGGACGCTTGTGGTAACCAGGGAGGGAGCACGGTCTAGCCGCGCACGAAGAACAAGATGAACTTTCCACACTTAGGATTTTTATTGATCCTTGAAGTGTACAAGTGCTCCTAGAGCTATTTTCGCATAGCCTCATCGTACTAGTTTCCTACTTGGTCCAACCTCCTCAAACCCTATCTATGACCCTCCTTATATAGGCGTTGGCAGCTAGGTTACATCCCTTTGGGTTCTAGGGTTACCGTTTGGATCTTAGTCCTTTATGTGTGGGCCGGGTCATGGACTAGCCCTCAGCCCCTTTGACCCAGTCCATAAAGCTAGAGAGTTAACGGTCTTCTCGTACGTAGCCTATAGTTCTTTTGGCATCATACGGTGACTTTGTACATCATCCCTTTCTTTGGGCGTCACCCGGCTCCTTTTGGGTCATCCGGCATCACATTTCTCTTTTGACCGTGCTTTACCATGGTACCTCCTGAATCTCACTCGGAAAGCTGCCACGCGTCCTTTCTGACTCGGCCTTCCCTCACGAGACTCGGCTCGTTGATTGCTGCAGGGTAGACAAACTTGTCTTATACGGGCCGGCATAATTCTTATGTCAGCCGCACTCGACCTTATTACCCGGCCGTTGTTACCCGACCAGAGTTATTATTTACTCGTCATAAGCCAATATGGGCAATGTTTTACCCCTTATGGCCCTACCAGGGGTTATCCCCCCGACATTAGTCCCCGAAGCTGGTGAGGCCTAGCCATTTTTGCTGTTAGGCGTCTCCAGGTTCCTTTTATGTGCTTGGAACTTCTCTTTCTCTCAGCATTTACTGCTTAGGGCGCACTATTTGGCGTGATCTCGATCTTTGTCGAGTCTAGATTGCCCATTTCGAGTCTTATCTTTGACTTTCTGGCTCATTTTTGCCTTTTGCCGAGTCATTTTTGACGCTCTCGAGTCATTTTTGGTTTGCCTTAGTCACTGACAGCTCGTAATCATGATGACTTCCCTCAAATTTTGTCCCAAATCCTGACCTCGCAGTGACGATGGCGCAATAACTCCCCATCATTGTGGCAGTCCCATCGCTCAGCGCCTCGTGTCTTGCGCATCGTGATATGGCCCAGGATTTTCCGTGTATTGCTTACACGTGGCGCTCGCTGATGCGCTCACTCGGCCGAATACACGGCCACACGCTGTCCGCATGGTGCAGAGGGATCCAACGCCTGGGGTTTTTACTCCCCTTAAGTAGGGGTGGGGGAACTTAACTTCCTTTGCCTGTTTAGTTTCCCCCTTGCCCTCTTCTTCTTCCTCGCGCCTCCCAAATCCCAACCGCCTCATTGTGGTTCTTCTCCTCTGTTGCTTCTTTCCTGCAATTCCCTTATTTCCCCTTCAATTCTACGACGGGTCGTCGCACCTCCAAGCCTCTTCCAATAGCGGAGGAGCCGGAACCAGACGATATCACGGACGCTAGTGAGGCCAGAAAGGAGGAAGAGGAGCATGTGGTCGCCTCCGGCGAGCGCGGCGGCTGGGAGGGCTTGGAGGTCTCGGTGGAGGAACTCGAGTGGCTGCGCTCCACCAGGCGCATCCCGCTCAAAGTTGATTGTCGTCTCCCTTTAGGTGAGATTGTTCCTAAGCCCGAGGCTAACGAGAGGGGTAGTTTTCCTCTCGCACTTACAACGCGGTTTTGCTTTGCCTGTTAGCAATTTCTTTGTTTCTTTCCTCTCCACCTTCCATCTGCAAACCCACCATTTGACTGCCAACGCCATTGGCTCCCTGTCTTGCTTCATTTCTGCCTGCGAGGGCTATCTCAGTATTTGGCCCACCGTTCTTCTTTGGGACAAGTACTTTAACTTTAGGATACAAGTCGTGCCCGATCCTGGCTTTCCCCGTGTCGATAAAAGGCCCACTAGGTGCGGTGCCGCCAGTATCACACCCAGGAAAGAGTCGATCTTTCCTTGGGTCATCGGCATAGATTCTTGCAAGAAATGGCATAGAACCTTTTTCTATGTCAAGAACAGCAGGCCCAACGACTACATCCGGCTTCCCCTTCAAGGACGAGGTTCCCAGCAAGGAGTTTTGGAAGCTTGACTCGCGTGACAAGAATGCCACGGTGAATGAGGCCCATGGGATCCTCGAGAGTCTGCTCTTGCCGGATGATAACTTCCACTTAACTGAGGAGGATCTCATATGCGCTTTTGTTGCATGCCGAGTCAGCCCCATCCATGCTAGAAGCCACAAGATGTGCTTCATGAGCGGCCCACAAGATCCTACCCGGCACTCCACGTTGGACTTCACCAACGACTCGGTGGCCCGCCAAGTCATCTCGATCTTGAAGTAGACCTTGGCGGAAAACTGGGCCTGGAGCTGCCCTTCTTTCAGCCGGGATAGGCCTGTCCCCTGGGCAAGTGTCCAAGTCATCTTTAGGCCGACATAGATCTTCTTTTGTTCACTTGATGTTTTGTTTATTTATTGATTTTGTTCTATTTGTATTTCTCAGAATCTTGTTCACCAGGTTGATGTCAGTACCGTCCCTCCTAGGGGCTACTATGAATGCCGCTCCGATACTGACGATGTCGAGTTCGATGTGGAGCGCTTCATGCTAATCCCACACGCCGCTGCTCCCTCTGCTCCGGGTAAGACCTCTACTCGAAACCCCTTACGAGGTTGGTCTGACGATGATGATGATGACTGTGAAGTTCTGGAGGTACTTGTCTTTTGACCTTAAGTTTCTGACTTATCCGAATGAGCTCTTCATTTACTTATTCAGCTGGCCAGGTACATGAAGTTCCCCCTCTCGCTGTGGGCAGACTCGGCAAGATCCCTGCCGCCAAGTCGAGTAAGTGACGTGGGGCCTCCTCCAGCACTCAGCCTTCAAAGAAACATCGAGTTGATCCTGCTGCTCCTCCTGCTGCCACGTTATCCCAGACTCGCAAGGCCGCTGGGCGCCAGGTCACTCGTCGCATCCCGCACGACCCGACCGTCTTCGGGTAAGTTTTTATGCTTGTTACCCTTCAGTTTTCTTTCCTGTTCTGTGATTTTTTTCTTATAGGCTTCTGTTCTTACTTTCAGCGCGGCCATGTCTGCTAGCCAAGTTGCTCCTAGCATGGCTTCTTCGCCATTGAGGCCTACTTATCCTCCCCGCGTTGACACCTCTATGTAGAGCCCTTTCTGGGTCACTACCCCCACTACTAAGACTCATGCGTCTCAGAGTGAGGCTGAGCCGGCGGTGCGCTCAACAGAGGAAACCCGACCTAGCTCCCTAGTTGTTTTACCAGCAATACTGGCGCCGAGAAGTCCCCTTTGATTAGCTCTCTAGTTTCTAGTGTACCCGTTGACCCAGTTGCTGCCCCACAGAATGTTGTTGAGCCTGCTCATTCGTCTCCTGTATCTTCTCCCTCCAGTTATAGACCTGCTCCTCCTGCCTTTTTGGCCAAAGATCAGACTCGGCATGCTGCTCAAGGCCAGGCTCATTCCACATCTAGCCTCTCAGCGACCAAGAAGCTGATTCTGATCCACGCCCCAGGCACCGCTCCACATATTCGGCGGAATACATCAACAACGGCACCCACTCCGACGGGTCAGTTGGGCGAATCTGTAGCTGCCGGATCTGGCAGTGCTTTCAGAGCTAGTGGCTTGCATACCAGCGCTACTGCTACCCGCGCCGGGGTGGGCACTACCCTGAAGAAAGGGCAAGTCCTGACTCAGACGCTCAGCGGGCACATGCCTTGGTTCCGCGAAGCGCTACGCCGTTGCCTGGAACACGGCCGGCGAGCAAGAGGTGAGCTCCGGTGCTGGTAAGAAGATGAAGCTGGGCCCCAAGGCTGTTTCGGATATGACTCAGCAGGCCATCGCCTTGATGACCAAAGTAGATGAAGTGAACGAGGTACATAACTTTCTTACTCTTTTGCCTACTGAGTATCTTTTTACTATATATGATCCCTAGTCCACGAGGTTACTGCCAAGTAAGAAACTTAGTCGGCTGTAAGCTCTGAGTTAGAACCCAACTCTTATTCGGCTGTAAGTTTGATCGCACACCTTCTGACTATCTCTTTTTTGTGTAGCTCACGCATAATGAGCACACCAAAGTGCATCAGTATCTCCTATGGGATTTTCGCAAGCTTGATATCGCTCACTAAAATCTAAAAGCTGAGGTTCAGGTCCAAGGTACTTTTCTTACTCGACTTGCTTTTATTCGGTGGATCTTCTTTGTTTCATTTCCCTGCATTTTTCTCGTTGTTTTTCCATAGCTTCTGCCTAGTCTACCATTGATACGTTGCACTCCCAGATCAACGAAGCTGAAAGTAAGTTCTTAGAAATTTTGTCACCACTCTACATTTATGCTTATTCCTTTTCCATTTTTATCTCAACGGATTCGAGATATCTTGTTGTTACTGACGAGTCACACGCTTTGAATAAGCAGAGAGGAACCAAGTCGAACTCCAGAAGGAGCGAGACGAGGTGGCCCGGCTAAAGCAGCAGATGGCGGATATGGAGTAAAAGCACCAGTCCGAGCTGAAGGGCCTCTGGGAAAAACTTTCCGAAAAGGATGGCCAGCATGCTGCCAGTGCCGAGAAGACCAACCAGCAGCTCAAAGAGGCCAAGTTGGCGGTTCAGTCGGCGCACCAGGACCTGGACGCTCTTTAGGCCAAGGCTAATATTTGGCAAATAAAGCTTGGCACCATCAACTCTTTTTTCGGTAATGAGTTCTTACCCTTTTCACTGTACTCCTATCCCTTACTCTTTTCCTCTTTTCCATTGTTTATGATGTTCCTTCGGGTTTGCAGAGAACTTCCCCGAAGCTAAGATGTTAGCGTTGAGGGCTATGAAGAAGGTTAGAGCCAAATCTAGAGCTCCTGCCGACGGCGAGATCACCATCGATGAGCATTTGGCAGCACTGTCAGAGTGTGAAACCACTCTGAAGTCATGTGGTGTTGACTTTCTTAAGTCGGCAATCCATGCGTTCAGGATGCTCTGGCCGGATGAGGATGTTCCCGCGCTTATTGAGCCCTTGGACGCCAAGCTGCTTCTTACTGAGGAAAGGCTGGATCAATGGCGTGAGTCAGTCGGTCGAGCTGCAGCGGACAAGGCCCTTGACTTTGTTCTCTCATGGTATGAGGACATCAACCTTGAAGTTCTCGAGCGCATGAGGGCCGAAGGCAAGTGGATCCACGATCCTGAGATCATCAAGAAGCGCCAGGAGCGAGCTTATGCCATGGTCGAGTATGCTCTGGTGCACGCTTGGTGCGATGGGCCCAGCTTCCTCGACCTGGGCGAGCCTCTTGCCGAGACTATTGATGATGACGGTGCTGATAGCGAGGCCACCGAGTCAGACGGTCCTGAAGACTCGTCTGACACGCGTGACTCGGCCGATGCTCCAGATGATGCTCCCAGCTCCTGCCCCAAGAACGCTCCTCCGAGTCCAGCTGTTTCTTAAGCTGTTTATGAAAAGCACTTAACTTTGATGAGATCCCCGGTATGCCGGGTGCAGATGTAATATATAGTGCACTTATTTTGGGTATGCGCCTTTTGATAAGGCTTAAACTTTTAATTTGCTCTGAATGCCAATCATCCAAGGGCAAGTCCTCGAGTTTCATTTTACCATTCCCCTTTTCCTTGAATTTGGATCTTTTCTACCTTTTTTGGTGTTCGACATTAGAGTCTCAAAGTTCTAAGGATTTAGTTAGCGAATATGAAACTAGACCACTTGACCTAGGATCATTCGACTACAAACTAATACATCCTGCAGTGGGTTAGTTAAAAACATACATAGGGTCAACTCGCATTTTCCCCTTTACTTATCCGGTGTTCATGTTTACTCGTCGTTGATCTTTTCCTCTTGCTTGCCATGAAGCCATGTTTTCGGACAACAACATAGTCGAAGAGTTGATTCTATCCGAGTAAACATTACTTGTTCCGAGATAAGTCTTAAGCGTCAACGCCAGGCGACATAAAATTTGAAAGAAAAAAACATAAGGGGAAGTCCCTGAGTCAGTTTTCGGAGACATACCATTTTATTATCAGCACATAGTCGGCCTGAGTATCTGACATATGAGAGTTTGAGAGATACATACAGTGATTCTCCTAAGTGTAGAAAGGATGGAGCAATGCCACTTTCCACGGCCTTTTGATCTCATCACCTGATCTATCTACCTTGTTCTTTTGTGCTTCACGAGCATCTATTAGATAATATGAATCATTGTGAAATGCTTTGCTTACAATGAATGGTCCTTCCCATGGGGGTGATAGCTTATGCATTCCAGCTGTGCATTGCACTAGCCTGAGAACCATATCCCCTTCTCGGAAAAACGAGACTGGACCTTCTGGCTATGGTAGCGTCGGAGAATTTGTTGGTATATGGCGGATCTAGACAATGCCAATTCTCGTGCTTCTTCGAGTAAATCAACTCCATCTTCTTGGGCCTCTTTTACCTCGGCTTCCGAGTATTGTCTTACTCATGGCGAGTCATATTCTATTTTGGCAGGCAAAACTGCTTCTGCCCCATACACAAGGAAGAATGGCATATAGCCTGTTGATCGATTTAGAGTTGTCCTTAAACTCCACAGCACTAAGGGTAGTTCCTCAATCCAGCAGCCAGGTGATCTCTGGAGTGGTTCCATTAGGTGAGGTTTTATCCCGGATAGAACTAAGATATTAGCTCGTTCAACTTGTCCATTTGATTCTGGATGAGCGACTGACGCTACGTCGAGTCTTATTCGGTTTTCCCACAAAAGAAAGCAAAAGCTCCTTCGGCAAAGTTTGTGCCATTATCTGTGATCACACTATGCGGGTGACCATATCTCAGGATTATGTCTTTTAGGAATGTGACAGTTGTTTTTCCATCAAGCTTCTTGACGATCTTCATTTCTATCCATTTGATGAACTTGTCAACCGTTACTAGTATGTGAGTCATGCCACCCCTTGCTGGTTTGAATGGTCCTACCATATCCAGGAACCATACTGCGAATGGCCAAGTGATTGGTATAGTTTTCAACTCGGATGCTGGTAAGTTTGACTTTGACGCGTAGTGCTGGCAACCGTTGCATTTACTTACTAGTTCTTGTGCCTCTGCCAGTGCACTTGGCCAGTAGAAGCCATGTCGGAATGCCTTGGCTACCAATACTCTTGATGATGCATGGTTCCCACATTCTCCTTGGTGAATGTTCAACAATATTTCTTGGCCTTTCTCTGGACTTACGCAACGCTGCAATACACTCGTCACGCTCCTTTTGTACAACTCCTTGTTGATTATTGTGTATGTTTTTTCTTTTCTATCTGTTTGTCTTGCTAATATCTCATTATCAGGAAACGTTCCATCTCTCTAGTAGTTAAATATTCGTTGCGCCCAGGTTGGTATCACTGGTGCCGAGTCTATTTCTCCATCAATTTCCATTGTCTCATCTGACATATGCTCTGCCGACATAACCTGAGGAGTCCCCGAGTGTGATTCGGCAACCCCTGAGGTGAGTGGAATAGTCCCCGAGTTACTCGAACCTGCCCCTGAGTCAATGTCCATTGGCACAACGTCTGACTTCTGGTTTGCCGGGATGAGCCTAATTGAGTCGGACTCTGGTGACAACTTGATCGATGGTTTTCTAAGATGTTCCAGTGCTACTCCTGGTGGGATTGCTTGCCGATATGAGCCTAACTTGGATAGTACATCAGCTGCCTCATTCTCTGCTCTAGGTGTGTGATGAAATTCACACCCGTCAAAGTATCCCGAAATATGTTGCACATGAAAAAGATACAGTGCCATATTCGCATCCAATGCATCCCAATGCCTAGAGACTTGCTGGATAACTAAATCCGAGTCGCCAAAACAGATGATCCTTTTGATGCCAATTTCCTTGGCCACTTTTATGCCATGGACAAGTGCTTCATACTTGGCTACTTTATTGGATGCAGTGAAGTGGATCTAAAGAACATACATGAGCTGATCCTTCTTTGGTGACGTGAGTAATATCCCGGCACCCAGAACCATCTTTGTCTTGGATCCATCAAAGTGCATCCTCCAATAATTCGGGTCTAGCACTGGTGTCTCATATTGCATTTCCATCCAGTCCACGAAAAAATCAGCTACAGCTTGAGATTTGATTCATCTCGCAAATCATATTGTGGAGTGTATGGTGCTAGTTCTATGGCCCATTTTTCCACTCGGCCACTGGCATCTTTGCTTCCCAGTATATCCGAGATAGGTGCCTCGCATATTACCCGGATTGGGTGTTCTTGGAAATAATGCTTCAGCTTCTTTGCTGCCATATACGCCCCATATGTCATTTTTTGGTAGTGGGGGTAATTTTGCTTTGATGTAGAGAGCACTTCGCTCAAGTAATAAACTGGCCTTTGGACTGATTTGCCCTCTTCTTCATGCCCTACCACTATCACCTCACTGACAACTCTGTTGGTTGCGGCGACATAGAGCAGCATTGGCTCTTTTGACAGTGGTGAGGCTAATATTGGTGTTGTTGCCAACATATTTTTGAGTTCATGGAAAGCGCTATCAGCTTGCTGTGTCCATGTGAACTTGTCTGATTTTTTCATCAGTTGATATAATGGTAAGGCTTTTTCTTCTAGCCGACTGACAAACCTACTCAGCAAGGCCAAACATCCTATAAACTTCTGTACATCATTGAGGGTTTTCGGTAATTCCATTCTTTCGATGGCCCTGATCTTTGTCGGGTTAGCCTCAATTCCTCGGCTGGACACGAGAAATCCGAGTAATTTTCCAGCCGGGATACCAAATGTGCATTTTTCCGGGTTAAGCTTCATCCGGAATCTTCTTAAGTTTGCAAATGTTTCACGCAAGTCCTCAATTAGAGTATTACTTTGTTTGGTTTTTATCACCATGTAATCGACGTATACTTGAACATTTTTGTCCAATTGATCTTGCAAGCATTTTTGCATGCACCTTTGGTGCGCTTGCATTTCTCAATCTGAATGGCATAGTATGATAGCAATAAGCCCCATACGGGGTGATAAAAGATATCTTTATTTGATCATCCGGATTTAGTGGTATCTGGTGGAAACCAGAATACGCGTCCACAAATGACAACAACTCACACTTGGAAGTAGAGTCAATGAATTGATCGATCCGTGGAAGGGGAAATGGATATTTTCGACACGCCTTACTGAGGTTCGTGTAGTCAATACACATGCGCCACACCACTGCCACGTTCGGGTCATCTTTTTTCTTCTCGGCCAAGATTGGATTTGACAACCAATATGCGTGTAGTACTTCCATGATAAACCCGACAGCCAAGAGCCTCGCTATATCGGCGGCTATCACATTCCTCCTATCTTCGGCGAAGCGGCGGAAGGGTTGCTTCACCGGCTTGGCATCTGGCCTTACATGAAGAGAGTGCTTTTTGAGAAAAGGAGCAATTTACCAAGAAAATTACCCATAATAAACGCTAGATAAAACATGATTAGAATAATATACAATATACTAATCATGTGAAATAGCGAATACATATTAAGACATATAACCAAACAGACTGCAAGACGTAGAACTTGAGATGCGATCAGAACAAGATTGAGAAGGAAAATATACACGGCAGCAGCAGCAGTGGAACCACCGGTGTTCGTTTTGGCACCGTCGTTAGCCATGTCATCGAGGAAGAGGGTGCTGGTGTCGGGGAAGAAGTCCTCGTTGGGGAAGACGTCGGCGTATTCGCTATCCATGGGGGAGTTTGTGATGAAGCCAGTAGTATCGCCGATAGCGCTCCCCAAAAACCTTATCGCCCTTGTACCGTACAAGACTCGAAGCAGCGGGGTCTCGGAGGCCTATTGTCTCGGCTCGCGGTGCACGCCGTAGGATGGGATGGGGAAGACTAGGTAGCGCAGTGCTCTAGAACTGGAGGCGGAAAAGATGTGTGGCAGTGTGTCCGAGAGGAGGCGTGGCCTCTCTCTTATAGGCACATAGGGGAAGGCAGACAGGCTGCGCAGGAGATGAAATGAATGGACAGAAGTTGAAACGAACAGGCGGCAGCCCACCAGACAGCCTCCACTCAGTTCGTATTCATTTAACTCGTATTAACAGTCCACTCAAGCAAAACTTATAAGATTATGTACAACTCTTCATATACCATTCATGCGTGTCAAATAAATCTTGGCTCGGCGAGATTCCCACAACCTGCAGCACGCGTGCGTCGTGACGTGACAAGGTGAGTCATGGCGAGGCAAGCGAGGAGGAGGAGCTCGCGTGTATATGTCTTCTCTTCTCAAGATCGTACAAGTGGTGGAAGATCTCTCCTTATAAGCTGGTACAACTTCCACTCAACTAGCAATGTGGGACTAAACATTTGTCCCAGCTCTTGCCTTCCATGAATGGGCCAAATGGGCCTCTAGGATTTCAGAAATTTATTGGCATATAATAAATGGGCTGGGCCTATTTAGGCAAAAATTCCAACAATCCCACACCAGATCCCAGAGGCACATGAATTTTGCCTTTGGTTCCAAAACATTGTTTATATACCAGTAATGTAGTGGAGACTGTTATGTTGAACTTCCACCTAGAGCTTTATGTTATACTAGGCTGCAACTTGTACAGTGCACTATGCCTTGAACTGCAAGTTTGCTGCAAACCTAGCTTCACAAAAAGTCTTGACCGATAGTAGGCTACCGTGGGAATTCCTCGGGGTGGAGCTTATACGTCATACTTAATGACCTTTCATGATTTTATTAGAGATCACCCTACTCTCATAGACTGCGACATTTTAATAGTCAGACTCATATAGATGTGTTCTTCAGAAGATGTTCTGCAGGACATCTTTTCTTAGGATAAGCCACTTAGAACACATTAAGATAATAAATCAACCTGCCGTGCAAAATAGGAAAGTATTGCATCTTTATGGAGTGGTGTTTATTAAAGTAGGGATAATTTCCTCTCAGCTAACCAATAGCTTGTCTCCTAATTCTAATTCACGTGATCGCCAATCACATAGAGTGGTTTACCATTGTGAAAAGCTCAAATTGTGGGTCTCATACCCATCTCCTTTTATGCATTTTCTATCACGTTGAGTGATAGACCCTTTGTGAAGGGATCTGCCAAGTTTTTAGATGTTTGGATATAATCCAATGCAATAAATCTGGAGTTTCTCATTTTCCTGACAGAGTTCAGTCTCCTCTTCACATTGCTTGATGACTTCATATTATCCTTAGAAGTATTTACCTTGAAAATCACAGTTTCATTATTGCAGTTTATAAGGATTGCGGGTATTGGTTTTTCAACCACAGGCAAGTTCATCAAGAGTTCACGAAGCCACTCTGCTTCAACAGTGGCTGTGTCTAATGCTATGAGTTCTGCTTCCATAGTTTATCTCGTTAAGATTGTCTGCTTGCAAGACTTCCAAGAAACAACACCACCAGCAAGTGCAAATACATATCCACTCGTGGCATTTATCTCGTCAGCATCAGATATCCAATTTGAATCACTATAACCCTCTAATACCCTCGGATACCCGGTATAGTGAATGACATAGCTCGCAGTGCCTTTTAGATAGCGCATGACTCTCTCAAGAGCATGCTAGTGATCATCTCCTAGATTTGAAACAAATCGACTGAGTTTGCTTACAGCAAAGGCGATGTCAGGCCTCGTGGCACTAGCTAAATAAATAAGCGAGCCAATAATTTGAGAGTATCTCAGTTGGTCTCTAGCATTTCCTCGATTATTTCGAAGCAACACACTAGGATCATACGGTGTAGGAGCAAACTTGAAGTCGCTATACCCGAAACGACTCAAGACCTTTTCCACATAGTGAGACTGAAGCAATGTAATCCCACCGTCATTATCTCTCAATAGCTTGATGTTCAGGATGACATCAGCTACTCCCAGATCCTTCATCTCAAAGGAACGAGATAAGAAATTTTTGACCTCCTTAATTGCATTAAGGTTGGTTACGAAAATCAGTATGTCATCAACATACAAACAAAGGATGACTCCCTCACCCCCACCATGGCGATGGTACACACATTTATCAGCTTCATTTACAATAAAGCCTGCAGCAGTTAAAGTTATTTCGAACTTCTCATGCCACTTTCTTAGGGGCTTGTTTTAGACCATATAAAGACTTCAACAACTTGCACACCTTTCCTTCGTGACCATTTACCACAAAACCATCTGGTTGATCCATGTAAATTTCCTCATCCAACTCTCCATTAAGGAAAGTTGTGTTAACGTCCATTTGATGAACGAGAAGACAATGAGAGGCATCCAGTGAGAGTAATACTCGAATGGTGGTCAATATGGCAATAGGTGAGTAAGTGTCAAAGAACTCTTCACCTTATTTTTGAGTATATCCCTTGGCCACAAGCCGTGCCTTGTAATTCTCAATAGTACCATCAGGTCTAAGCTTTTTCTTAAACACCCACTTGCATCCTACAGGTTTACACCCATAAGGGCGATCAGTGATCTCCCATGTTCCATTAGCTAGGATGGAATTCATCTCACTATGGACGGCTTCTTTCTAGTAGTCAACATCAGGAGATGCATATGCTTCTGAAATGGAAATGGGAGTGTCATCCACAAGGCACACAATGAAATCATCACCAAAGTACTTTGAAGTCCTTTGTCTCTTGCTCCTTTTAGGAATTTCATTATCATCCTCCTTAGGAATTTCAGAGTGTTCAATTGGAATGGTAGGTTCAGAAAATGTAGCAAATTCCTGATTAGATAAACTAGGTATCTCCGGATTTGATGAGTTAGGTTTATCCTTCATAGGAAAGATATCCTTAAAGAAAGTCACATTAGTAGACTCCATGATTGTACCGACATGAATGTCCGGTACTTCAAGAATCTATAACCAATGCTATGAAAAGCATTGCTCAGAAATACACAATCAATGGTTTTTGGTCCAAGCTTGCGCTTCTTGGGGATTGGTACATTAACCTTTGCCAAACAACCCCAAGTACGTAAGTAAGAGAGTTTTAAACTTTTCTTCTCCCATTATTCGAGTGGAGTAATTTATTTGTTCTTTGTGGGAAATCGGTTTAGACATGACACGCAGTCAATAGTGCCTCCCCCCACCATTCCTTAGAGAGACCCGATGTGTCTAACATGGTGTTAACCAAATCTGTTAGAGTATGGTTCTTTCTTTCGGCTATTCCATTTGACTGGGGTGAGTAGGGAGGTGTCCTCTCATGAATTATTCCATGTTCCACACAAAAGAAATCAAACTCGTTGGAAAAATAGTCTGCACCACGATCAGACCTAAGCCTCTTAATCTTTCGATCAAGTTGATTTTCTTCCTCAGCTTTTTAGATTTTGAAGAAACTCAAAGCCTCATCTTTTGATTTCAGAAGATCACATGACAATATCTCATAGAGTCATCGATCAAAGTCATGAAATATTTCTTTCCACCTTTTGTCAACACACCATTCATCTCACAAATATCATAATGTATGAGCTCTAGTGGTGTTAAATTTCTCACTTCTGCAGTCGTATATGACTTGTGAGGTTGTTTAGCTTGCACGCAGACTTGGCACTTAGATCCCTTAACAGTTGTGAAATCAGGGATTAAGTTCATTTTGGCTAGCCGCGTCATACAACCAAAATTAATATGACAAAGAAGAGAGTGCTAGACGTTTGATTCAAAATTCGTGTAAATATGATTAACCACTTTATTACAACTGTATAACAGATATAAGCGGAACAAGCCTCCGCACTCATAGCCTTTACCAACAATGGTTCCATACTTCGAAATTACAAATTTATTGGACTTGAATAAAATCTTGTAGCCATCTCAACATAGAAGAGATGTAACACCTCTATTTTCTACTAATAGTAATTATGGTTTGTATGTGCATAGCATGAGCATCATATAATCTTGCTAAGATAAAAAAATCCACACAAGATTAACTAAACCCTAACTCTAGCTTTCCTCTCTATTTGAAACACATTCAAAATGGTTTTGAATTTTGAAATCACAAAAGGTATGGAGCCCAAACAGTAACCAGGGCCCTACAATGTTTGAAATGTTTACAAAGTTTTGCTATTTTCAAAATAACATAAAACAGATTTGTATTTGAAAAATACAAAGAGAAAACAAAACATAAAATGGTAAATGGTTTCAGGAAAGAAAAACAGTAGCCAGACCCCAATCGGGCCGAGCCCATCTCTCTCCCTCACTCTCTGTCGCTCGCATGCAACCATCCGTAGCCCACCAGCAGCCCAGCGTGGCCCAATAGCGGCCCATACCGCTTCGCCTCTCTCCTTCGTCGTCTTCCTCCCCTTCGCAAGCTCCTCTCTATCACCGCCGGCACCGTCGATCCCTCCGCCATGATTCACGCCACCGACGAGCTCCAGGGGGTGGATAAGAGCCGTAGCGACCCTCCCTCTCGTCCTCATCCACTTCCCCTCTCTCTCCCGACCCCTCTCCTCTCTTTCTCGCCAGGCGATCGAACCCTAGCCATCGGCCGTCGCATCTCCTCGCCGCTCTGAGCCACCCCGTTCCTAGATGAAGGTTCCTAGAGCTCCGCCTCGTCGCCCCGATGCTTCCCCTAGAAGGAATCGGCCCTGCTCGCTCGCAAACGTCGCCATCAACTCCTTCTCCTTCGAGCCCGATGATCGCCGCTGTCGTCAATCGCCGTCGCTGCCGACCTCGCCTCGTCTCGCCATCGTCACCAACGTCCCCAGGGTGAGCTCGTAGACCTAGTAGACCCCTTCAAATCCTCCCTACCCCTCTGAATCTGCCGCGCGTCGTTTGCCTGTGAGCCCCGCCGCCGCGCGCCGTTGAAGCTACTGTTCCGGTGACCTTACCCTAGCGGCTCCGCCTTAGTTTTTCTCTCCTACCTTGGCTGCGTCGAACAAGCACGCTTGCACGCCCCAGATCCCTCACCTTCGCCGTCCCTGGTGCTTCCCCACGTGCTCTCCGGCGAGCCCATGTGGCGTCTAGGTGGCATCGATCTGGCGCTTGCGTGGCAGTGACATGGGCGCTGACCAAGTCGTGCTCGCATGGCTAGTTGACGCGTCCCTGACCCCACCTGTTTGTGGCTGGGGCTAGACCCAGCCCCAGTAAGAAAACACCCAACCCCCTATGCTGACGTTAGTGTGACGCAGTAAAGGTTTTCTTTAATTAAATAATTCCAGAAAATGAATAAAACTTATAAAATCAATAACTTTTATTCTGTAATTCAGAAAAATACAAATAATATATCAAAATGTTCAGAAAAATGAACTCTATATAATTAAACTATAATCATTCATTGATAATCAACTTACATGACAAGTTTAATTAGATCAGAAAATGCACCCTCCCATATGCATTCGGGGTTTCTCCGAATTAGGGTTTGGACCCCTCGGACCCCGATTAAAATGACCAAGCATGTTTAGGGTTTTAATTTAAATACAATTCAACTTGTCATATCATCATACTTGTTTGAGTATTGCATCGATGCAATGTGTTGATTGTTTCACTCTCTTTCCGGTGTTTGGTTCTTCCTCGGTAGAATACGATATCGGGATCGAGATCGAAGACCGAGATCAACACCGTCGAAGCTCGAAGACAAATACTTGACCAACTGTAATCAAGTCAAGTACCACATGTTCGAAGCTCCTCTTTCTGGATATCAATTGGCAAAGGCAAGAGAAACCCCACACATGATATAATCCTATGCTTTCAAGCATTCTAAGTTCTTGCCATGTGCATACGATTCTAAAGTCTTTTATCGATAGATAGAGTAATCCTATCTGATGCATGTTTCCTTTGAACCTATAATCCCTGATCCACTGCTCCTTGCACAATTAGGGTTTGGCTTTATGATCGCTGCTAGATCTACTTTATCTGTTGTGCTTAGCCAAGCTTAGTTGTTCTGGTGATTCACTTGGTTGATGGTTCCGGTCTTCGAATGAACCTAGTTGGACAGGAGAATGTGGTATGACAGGTTATGTGAAGTAAACATGCTAATGCTTGTATGGGAGGCCACGAGGGTTGTGGTTTTTGTAGTCCCATACTTGCCACCCTTAGGACCCGAGGTTCTTGCCTCTTGAACCAAGAAGAGCGTACAGCCACACGGGGGTTTTTGGGGACCCCCTTGACCCCAACTTGCCTAGTCTGATCCATGAGTCCGTAGTTTGAAGATTTATTCGGCTCCCGCATGGAAAAAGGTTTTGGAAAATGGTGCAAGAATATAGGACGTGGCCGGGTGAAGGATGCTCGGCATTGAACTAGATCCCGATACACAGAGTCGAGGACCGCCTGGGAGTATGGCCAACTACCGCAGCCGGGAGCCCTTCTGGTGACTCATGGATTAGGCAAAAGTAAGGGAAAGGTTTCGGTCGATCACCCTCTGTCAGCACACCAAGGAAGTGTGTCAAGTGACGCTAAGAGTCGGTCGGCGCGTGTGGGTAAAGTTGTACACCCCTGCAGGGTATTAATCTTTTCGAAAATCCGTGTCCACAGTTATGGATGACTTGGGAATGGACGTGGGATCATAGAGAACTTGAACCTAATCGTAAAACTTGGCAAGATAAAGTGTTCTTAAGGATGCTTCCTCTTGGGTACGAGAGGGTGATCCTCGATGAGGTTCGATGATGACTTGGTGGATATCAAAAGATGATGGTCAATACCTTGGAAATGTCGTTTATACAAAACAAAGATGGCTTTATGCAAAACACCTCCACTAGACATAACTCTTGCGGAGTACACCCTGTACTCACCCTTGATTCGTTGATATTTTTGCAGCAGAGTAAGTATTACCATAGAAGATGAGTTCTTTATGGCATCGACATCGACGAGTAGTTTGGAGTTCCTGGCCGATAGCCTGGAATCTATGGAATGGGACGTCATCGTTATGCTTCGGGCCTCTTAGGCCATTTGTTAAGTTTGCTATACTTAATAGCATAATTTGCCTTCCGTTGTTTGATGTTTTGTGGTCAGTGACTTCTGCTTGTAATAATTTGGTTCTCTGCTCAGTTATGAGCTTGATGTAATAATTTTTGTGTCGTAGGGTCACTGATGTGTTACCGATTCTTCACTGGATATTTCTCGAGCTCAAGGTTAAGCTTATTTCAGACGGAGGTCTGGGATTTGTTTAGCCTTGATCCCGGGGGTGTCACAAGAGATCCGCTAACAAGATTTTTATTTATTGAGGGAACATGATGCACGTTCTTCAGGCGCATGGTCTTTCCCGAAGTGAACTTCAGATCGACCATACGAACACCATGAACAGAAGCATGCGAGCCATTCCCCATCAGCATGGTTTGAGTCCCTCTGACCTGATATGAAGAAAACATGGAAATATCAGAACAGACATGTACATTAGCGCCTGTGTGAATCCACCAATCAGGAGAATGACATAATGAAAGAACAGTAGGTAATATACCATACCCAACATCTTTCATATCAACGTCGCCCATGACAACATTAGGAGTCTTGCTGCCCTTCCCATGATGGCGCTTGTCACAGCGGTTTGCACAAGAAGGAGCCCAATGATCAGGATCACCGCACACATGACAAGCACCTTTCTTCTTATCATTCTTCTTCTTGAAGATGGTAGACTGTGAGGCTTTGTCTTTCCATCGAACTTTCCTTTGTCGTCAAACATCCTTTGTTCTTGAACTTATGAGGTTGGAAGTTCCTTTTCTCTACTAGATTGGCATTAGAACCTCCCTCGTGTAACTACCTCGGTGAATTACGCTCCTAGTTACAAGCCTGGATGAACGGAAATGGTTGAAATAGTACGGTGGGGCCTAAATGCCACTCACAGGTAGACCTTTCGGCCGTCCCAACCATTTCCAAACATCGGGACAAGAACGGGCGGCGTAATCGGCAGGCGAAGGGACCAACTACATACACAAATGAGTATGTATGCAAGCCACCATACAACAGTACATCAGAGCCATTCCATCTAAAAGAAAGGAAATATAGCAACGTCATACGGCAAGATTCAAATGTCCTAGATAGATATAATAGTTTAGGATATCTCCTCATACATCAAACATCAGAGTATCAGGCGGAAGCGGCAAACAAGATCCGAGTACGGATAAGAAGCAAATCGGCATAAGATGCCCCATAAATAAACACATCCCTCCCACAGATCTCACGGATCCCCGTTCCCGGAATCTCTACACCGAATGATCGTTGCTCACATCATCCGTCTCCTCCACCCAGTATCCATCTTGTGAGTGTACCTGTACATCTGGATCAAATAATTTATCGTGTGAGACCCTAGGGGTACTCAGCAAGTCTTTATGCCTCTAAAGGGGACACAACCTGGGGTGACGCAATTGCAGCAAAAGATAATACCTAGCAATTCTATAGATACTCGCTAACCATCCACCTAACCAAAGATAGACGGATGTCCGTGAATTAATGACAACAGTTATAACAGTAATATCAACAGATCCATCCTCCTCCTCGCTTACCAACGAGGAAGCGGACGGACACACCCCATCCGTTGGTAGTTTTATTAACCATTCCATGAGTGTTGCACTATTTACTAGTCAGTTGCTTAGTCAAATTAAAGCGGTACTTTAGTTATGCTTGTCTATGATCGAGAAACTGTGCTCCAAGTCGTCCATAACCGCGGACACGGCTTTCAGAAAGTTTTACCCTGCAGGGGTGCACAAATAGCAACACACACTCGATCAACCTCGGAAAAACCAAATCAAAACCCAACGAGGCTTTCACGACAAAGCAATCACAGGATTCAGAAATATTTCAGGGGGCCACCCCATTAAGCTACCATAGCGAATTTAGCTGACTCAAACGGACTCAAGGTTTGAGCCAATGGTCATAAACGTGGGAACTCGAAAATGTGGACTGGCTTGTCGATCTGAAAACACTCCGCTTACCTAAACAAGACAGGTGCAAGACATCGCACAATTTAAATAAAGCGATAAAGCATGGCATAAGTACAGGATAGTAAATAAAACCCCAAACTAGTTTGTGGCCCCAAGAAATAAGAATGAATCAAGCTCTCGCTCGGGGGTCCCATAAGCCTCCGGATGTGGATAGCGAATATTCAAGGAACAGGAATCAAGTACTCGTGGTCCCACGGACACAAGTGAGCATGAAAAACCAAATAGCAGATATTGCTCACCGGTGCCACTTTCATTAGTTATCCCATTACTACTCAGGTTAAGTTGTATAGGTACCTCGTTATCCATCAGACACTCACATACCCTACACATGCTGTTCTACTACTCGCATGGCTCAAACAACTCCTGTAGTAATGGCTCATGGGATGGAGGAACAAGCTTCGGTGGGGTTTAAAAGTAAAGGTGATGCAATACTTGGGATTCAGTTTAATGCAATCGCGACCCAATGATGCAAGGATAAGATAGAGGCAATAGGTACTATATGTATGCAAGCATGTGGTAGTGCTTGCCTGGCAGCTTAGTTGAAGCGAGAGAAGGATCTGGGTAGTGCTCCTGGGTCTCTTGATATATCCCCTGCTCAGTGTCACAGAGCCGGTGGCGTACTTGGTTGGTTCGGTGGAGGCCTGGATCGACGGCGAAGTTGAGGTACGGTGTCGGCACAGGTGCTCCCTCTCGTACTCGACAAGAACGGAGGAGGCGGGTGGCTCGGCTCAGCGCTCCACTTCTTCGCCAAGACCTCGCGGCTTGGTGACCCAATTCCGACCTGCTACTCTACCAGGAAAGCAGGCGGCGGGACATTGAGTTCGGAAAAACTAAAGGAAAAGGGAAGACACAGAGGAAGAAGGGCATTGGCGCCAGGAAGGAGAGGAAGGCGTTGGCCTAGGGTTTCCTTGGTGTGGCTGCGGGGAGTAGATAAGGAGGCGGCGGGGATGATCACGTGCTGCTCGTGCGTGCTGATGAGGGAAACGGCGCAAGAAGGTCACCTTCTCTTCTCCGTCAGAGCAGAGGAGGGAGGAGGGCGAAACGGCGACAGACGGCGGGGAAGAGGAACAGAGCGAGGCGACGGGGCTGAAGCGGTACGGGCTGGAAAAGGCCGGCTGGGGAAGTGGGCCGGGAGATGGGCCGCGACAGGAGAAGGCTACGTCGGTGGGATGCTAGGTAAGGTTTTTCCTCTCTTTAACTCTTTTTATTTTAACCAAAAACTGTTTTGATTTGTTTTGTTTTGTTGCAGGTTTAAACAAACCTAAGAAATACCTCTTTTTGAAAGCCTTTTTGCAAAATTTTGATATAGAACAGAGATAGCTATGGAGTGAGGGGAGGGCTTCGATCTAGGCTAAGATGAGGTGAAAAATTAATCAAGGAAAAGAGAAGGAAAAGAAATAAGGGAAGAGGCCTCATTTGCATAAGGAAAAGAAAGGAACAAATGGTGTAGATGAGGTTATGGAGATGGTGGAGAGATATGTAGATGATCCCACAAAGAATGGATCACTAAACCCAAGAAAAACAATTGGTTAAAGGTGAGGAATACTCTTGCATGGCCCATGCAAAAATGATAATTGTCATGATTAAATTCTTGTGAAAACAATATTATTAACATGGCATTATTCTTATGCATTTCCAAAAGTGGAATAAGGCCAAGCAAAAGGATTTGAAGGAATGTTCCATGTGGAGTGAATGAGGATGAACATATTTGAATATATTTTGGACATGCTAGTGTGTAAATTCCACTATGTGCATATTATCCTCAAAATATTCCAACATGAACAACCTTCCCATATCAATCCATATGGAAGCAGGTAGAAAGGAAAAGAGTCCATTCCAACAACATGAGCTAGGGATAAACACAAGTAAAATGCAATGCTCACATGTGGTGGAATGGTGGAATGTTGGGGTGGTGAAAAGAAAGGTGGTGGAGTCAACAAAAGATATGCCCCCAACTCAACTTGGGCATTTAAACAATATATCAAGAACCAAATACAATTTACAATGCATATGAGAGAAGAACCAAACCAAAAAGGGTTTTATGTGATGCTCAAATGCAATGTGGCATGATGACATGAGCATGATATAATGATGATGCAACAATTATATATATGAAGTATCCATTATATTACTAGATCAAGTAGCATTACAATTGTTAGACAAATGGGATGCTACAACTCTCCCCCACTAAACAGGAATCTCGCCCCGAGATTCTAGGAAGAAGAAGAAGACTCAAAGAGGGTAGGATAGTTGGCACGGAGTTCATCTTCACGCTCCCAAGTGGCTTCATCAACGGAATGGTGCGACCACTGCACCTTGCAGAACTTGATGGACTTGTTGCGAGTCCTTCTTTCTGCGACTTCAAGGATTTTTGTGGGGTGTTCTTGATAAGACAGGTCTTCTTGGAGATTGATTAGCTCATGATCCACGGTCCTGCCGGGATCCTTGAAGCACTTCTTGAGTTGAGAGATGTGGAAAACATCATGGACCTTGAGTTTTTCCAGGAGCTCAAGAGCATAAGCAACTTCTCCTCTTCTTCCACGAATTTTGAATGGACCGATGTATCTAGGAGCCAGCTTTCCTTTGATACCAAAACGGTGCGTGCCTTTCATGGGAGTGACCGATGTATCTGCGTGCCTTTCAAGGTCGCAGAAGGTAAACGAGATCACCAGGGACATACACCATGTTCGTGTGCTTTCTGTCATAATTGCTCTTCTGGCGACTTTGAGCAATCTTCAGATTTTCAAGAATGATGTGCACCTTCTCCTCCGCTTGAGTTACAATGTCAGGGCCAAACCATATTCTTTCTCCTGCACCCGACCAACCAATTGGAGTTCTGCATTTGCGGCCATAGAGAGCCTCAAATGGTGCCATCTTCAGACTTTTCTGGAAGCTGTTGTAAGAGAATTCAGCATAAGGAAGACATTCTTCCCACTTCATGCCAAAGAGATGACGCAAGCACGAAGCATATCCTCCGATCGATTGATCCTTTCAACTTGTCCTTGCGACTGAGGGTGGTAAGCTGTGCTGAAGTTCAACTTTGTTCCCAAAGCATTTTGGAAACTTTCACAGAACTTGGAAGTGAAGATGCTTCCACGGTCTGAACTGATCTCAAGCGGGACCCCATACAGAGAGACAATTCTGTTGATATAGAGCTTAGCCAACTGAATTCCAGAAATTGTTTCCTTGACGGGGAAGAAGTGAGCCACTTTAGAAAGCCTGTCAATGACAACAAAGATTGCATTGTTGCCCTTCTGCGACCTTGGAAAACCAGTGATGAATTCCATCTCTACTTTCTCCCATTTCCATTCCGGGGGTTTCAATGGCTGTAGAAGACCGTAAGGTTTCTGATGGACAGCTTTCACTCTGCGGCAGACATCACACTCCGAGACATACTTGGCACAATATCGTTTCAATCCCGACCACCAATATTGTGTCTTCAAGTCCATGTACATCTTTGTGCTGCCAGGGTGGATAGAAAGAACAGAATCATGCGCCTCCTGGAGAACTTGCTCTCTCAAACCCGGGTAGTTCGGAATAAACATCCGGTGTTCAAAGAAAAGTGTGCCTTGATCATCGACGTGGAAGGACTCATACTTCAGAAGCTGAAGTTTGGAGATGATCTTTTTGGTGTGCGGATCACCAAGCTGACGAGAGCGAACCTTTTCTTCCAAGAGAGGGGTTGCTAGAAGGTTCGGGAGATACCCTTGTTCCACAATTTCAAGGTTGAGCTGACGGAATTCCTCGCACAAGAGAGGCTGTTGTTCTTCCATCATGAGGTTATTGACATAAGCTTTGCGGATGAGGGCATCGGCCATGAAATTAGCTTTGCCCGGAGTGTAGTTAATGGTCAAATCAAAATCATTGATTTCTTCAATCCACCTCCTCTGCCGAAGGTTGAGATCAGGCTGAGTGAAAATATACTTCAGACTCTTGTGATCAGAAAAGATTTCACAACGGTTGCCCAGCAAGTAATGCCTCCATAGTTTCAAAGCAAAGACAACTGCTGCGAGCTCGAGGTCATGTGTAGGATAGTTGATATCATGCGTCTTCAACTGTCGAGAGGCATAAGCAACAACTTGTTTTTCTTGCATAAGGACCGCACCCAATCCTTGCAAAGAGGCGTCACAGAATATCTGGAAAGGCTTAGATGTGTCCGGAGGAACCAATACTGGCGTGGAAGTGAGCTTCTCTTTGAGTGTCTCAAAGCTTGCTTGACATGTAGGAGTCCAAAGGTATTTCTTGCCTTTCTTGAGGAGATCGGTAAGAGGCTTCGCTATCTTTGAAAAGTTCTGAACGAAGCGACGACAATAACTAGCCAAACCAAGGAAACTCCGCACTTCTTTGACATTAACAGGAGGAAGCCATTCAACAATTGTCTTTTACAGTTTCCGGGTTGACTGCAATGCCCTTGGCAGAGATGACGTGACCAAGATAGGTTACTTGAGGCAGCCAAAACTCACACTTGGAGAACTTTGCATACAAGCGGTTCTCATGAAGCTTGTTTAGGACACACCGAAGGTGTTCTTCATGTTCTTCCTTTGACTTAGAATAGACTAGGATGTCATCCAGATAGACCACAACGAACTTATCAAGATACTCCATGAAAACCGAGTTCATAAGCCTCGAGAAGGTAGCAGGTGCGTTGGTGAGACCGAAAGACATGACCGTGTACTCATACAGGCCATAGCGGGTGGTGAAAGTTGTTTTAGAAACATCTTCCTTGCGAATCTTGATTTGGTGATAACCACTTCTCAAGTCAAGCTTAGAGAACACCACAGCTCCAGCTAGCTGATCGAAGAGATCATTAATCCGCGGAAGGGGATATTTATTCTTGATGGTTTTAGCATTAAGAGCCCGATAGTCAACACAAAGTCTATCAGTCCTGTCTCGCTTCTTCACAAAGATTGTTGGGCTACCCCAAGAAGAAGTACTGTGTTGAATGAAACCCAACTTCTCTTGTTCATCAAGCTGACGTTTGAGTTCAGCCAACTCAGCAGGACCCATTTTATAAGGCCGCTTGGATATAGGAGCCATTCCAGGTTCAAGCTCAATTACAAACTCAACCTCACGATCCGGAGGCATACCCGAAAACTCTTCAGGAAAGACATCTGGGAACTCACAGACCACCGGAACACTCTGAATAGCTTCCATAGCATCATCATTCAGAGCCGCCAAAGAGAAAAGCTGGATAGCAGGAGTCAGACTTGGAGAAAAGACTATATGGCCTTCAGAATCTTCGAGAGAAACGAGCGTTCAGCACAATCAATCACAGTGCATTTGCTGTCAACCAATCCATGCCCAAGATGACATCAATGTCGAATTGCCTGAACAATTAAGGACACGAGCGAAGAGCCACCAATCTCAATTTGATTGCCATGGCTGATTTTTGAAGCTGCCATTGTTGCTCCAGGAGAAAGGACCATTAACCGCTTAAGGAGAGGATCCAACGCTAACCCATTCTCATTTGCAAACTTGTTAGAAACAAATGAATGCGATGCACCAGAATCAAACAAAACTCATGCAGGGACTGAGTTAACGGATAGCATACCCATCACAACTCCAGATGCATGCTCAGCTTGAGCGGCGTTGACACGATTGGCACAAGCAGATGAGACCCGGGCTTGGTGTTGATGTTGAGAGCCCGAGGTGGTGGTGCACAAACCAAAGGAGAGCTTTCCGCAGATCTTGGAGGGGGTGGAGGAAGAGCTTTGTTTTTCATCGGACGATTCTGATCGATGCCCAATGTCTCCAAGTGAAACAAGCACGGTGGGCGTGGAGCAACGTGGCTGGGGACTCACCGAGCGCTCCAGGGTAGTGGTGGTTGTAGCCCCTGGGAGCAGCAGTGAGGAAGTTTGGTGGCCTTGCCGCGTAGCCTGCAGGTCTTGGTGGAGCCGGGAGCGACGGTGGGGTGTTAGGAACCCAGACACGACGCTTAGAAGGAGTTGACATAGCTGAAGAGCTTGCTGCCTCGCGGTTGTGTTTCTTTGACTCCTCAAACACTTGCCTATTTGCTTCTTCCTGCAGTATCTTTGAAGTTCCAGAAAAGACGGCCTTGCATGTGTGATTGCATATTTAATCGATGCATTGAGCCCTTTGAACCTCTTTTGCTTCTTCTTATCTTCGAGATCTCATCGCCACCATAACGAGAAAGGTTCATGAAGTTCTGATGTAGGTATTGACATTATCATTTCCTGCTTGAGGTTGAGAAACACTTCCTTCATCCTCCATGACAATTTCTGAAAGATATCGCTCTTTGAGCCTCCAAAGGAACTGTTCCCAAGTAGGCTGAAAACCAATGCAGTTTGCCTTCAGGTAATTCTCCCACCAGAGAGCTGCATCTCCCTTCAGAAGGTGAGTAGCACATTTTACCCATTCTTGCTCAGGAACATCAGCAGTCTCTAGTAGCCTTGACATCTCACGCAACCAATCATCAGCATCAAGTGGTTGATCAGAAACATCAAATTGGCGTGGGTTGAACTTCAGGAAGATTTTGATGTCTCCTCGCTTGGGAGGTGGAGGTAGCGGAGCAAACTCATTCCTCCGAACACTCTCTTCAAAACGCTGCTGGTTCTGCTGCATTGCTGCCAAGGCATTGGCGATGTTTGACAACGCGGACCCTAGTTCAGGTGGTATGTCCTCATCAGAACGGCGTGGTGGTGCCATCCTGTGATTAATATAAAAGACAAGTTAGTACTATAATGGAGAATAATAATAATCCAAAATAGTACCAAGATGGAATTAACCAAGATTAAAGGATACAATTTACTAAGATGATATTAAAATATCAACAAAGTTCAAAGCACCTAGAAGATATTAAGCATATCGCACACGACTGAAAAGGAGTGTGGTACAGAGATATATCAAAGAAAAATTTTCCGCAAATTTCGGCATTAAAATACCAGTAGATGCGCAAAAATATTTAACGAATCAAGATTAGTGAATCTACCAATTCAATATACAAAAGCGAATGATAAGAGTAGTGGTATGGTCGCGACTCCATCCCGCACTCAAATCATTAATCCGCACATGAATAAGTAGAACACATATCCCAACCCCTTCTTCTCACGATGAACCTAAAGATTGGTAACTACGGAAACGAACACCCCAAACAAGATAACGTCGGATAACAAAGAGTAAGACATCAAGCGGTATACAACGAATCAGATAAATCGCGTCGGTTTGCAAAAGCCTGTCGGTATGGAATGTACCAACAGTTGATAACCAAAAGGCCGATTGTGATAACAACTTGGATGCAACAGATAGACAAGGAATTACACACACACACGCAACCTATGGTACTACGGAAACCCAGAACACGTGAATCCTAGATTGAACTTTTAAGAAGAGGATTGAAAACGTTACACTTCCTTACCAGAAAAGGGTGGGTGGGTGGGTAAGAAGAAAAGTGGAAGCAGTCCTACTCTCGCGTTTTGTTTTTCCCTAGTATACATAGCTACCAAAAATATTTGCTAGACTGACAACGACCATTTGGCTGAGAACCTGAAGGGCGGGATGGCTCTGATACCAATTGTAACTACCTCGGTGAATTACGCTCCTAGTTACAAGCCTGGATGAATGGAAATGGTTGAAATAGTACGGTGGGGCCCAAATGCCACTCACGTAGACCTTCGGTCCCAACCATTTCCAAACATTGGGACAAGAACGGCGGCGTGTCGGCAAAGCGAAGGGATCAACTACATACACAAATGAGTATGTATGCAAGCCACCATACAACAGACATCGAGCCATTCCATCTAAAAGAAAGGAATATAGCAATGCCATACGGCAAGATTCAAATGTCCTAGATAGATATAATAGTTTAGGATATCTCCTCATACATCAAACATCGAGTATCAAAGAGCGGCAAACAAGATCCGAGTACGGATAAGAAGCAAATCGGCATAAGATGCCCCATAAATAAACACATCCATACAGATCTCACGGATCCCCGTTCCGGAATATCTACCGAATGATCGTTGCTCACATCGTCCGTCTCCTCCACCCAAGATCCATCTTGTGAGTGTACTTGTACATGAATCAAATAATTTATCGTGTGAGACCTAGGGTTACTCGGCAAGTCTTTATGCCTCTAAAGGGGACACAACACAGGGTGACGCAATTGCAGCAAAAGATAATACCTAGCAATTCTATAGATACTCGCTAACCATCCGCCTAACCAAAGATGAGCGGATGTCCGTGAATTAATGACAGATTATAACAGTAATATCAACAGATCCATCCTCCTCGCTTACCAGCGAGGCGGACACCCCATCCGTTGGCGTTTTATTAACCATTCCATGAGTGTTGCACTATTTACTAGTCGGTTGCTTAGTCAAATTAAAGCGGTACTTTAGTTATGCTTGTCTATGATCGAAATCGTGCTCCAAGTCGTCCATAACCGCGGACACGGCTTTGAAAGTTTTACCTGGGGTGCACAAATAGCAACACACACTCGATCAACCTCGGAAAGACCAAATCAAAACCCAACGAGGCTTTCACGACAAAGCAATCACAGGATTCAGAAATATTTCGGGGGGCCACCCCATTAAGCTACCCGCAACGAATTTAGCTGACTCCGAAACGGACTCAAGGTTTGCGCCAATGGCTGTAAACGACTGGGAACCCGAAAATGTGACTGGGCTTGTCGATACCGCGAAAACACTCCGCTTACCTAAACAGTACAGGTGCAATACATCGCACAATTTAAATAAAGCAGTAAAGCATGGCATAAGTACAGGATAGTAAATAAAACCCCAAACTAGTTTGTGGCCCCAAGAAATAAGAATGAATCAAGCTCTGGCTCAGGGGGGGTCCCATAAGCCTCCCGGATGTGGATACCACGAATATTCAAGGAACAGGAATCAAGTACTCGGGGTCCTACGGGACACAAGTGAGCATGAAAAACCAAATAGCAGATATTGCTCACCGGTGCCACTTTCATTAGTTATCCCATTACTACTCAGGTTAAGTTGTATAGGTACCTCGTTATCCATCAGACACTCACATACCCTACACATGCTGTTCTACGACTCGCATGGCTCAAACAATTCCTGTAGTAATGGCTCATGGGATGGAGGAACAAGCTTCGGTGGGGTTTAAAAGTAAATGTGATGCAATACTTGGGATTCAGTTTAATGCAATCGCGACCCAATGATGCAAGGATAAGATAGAGTCAATAGGTACTATATGTATGCAAGCATGTGGTAGTGCTTGCCTGGCAGCTCAGTTGAAGCGAGAGAAGGATCTGGGTAGTGCTCCTGGGTCTCTTGATATATCCCCTGCTCAGTGTCACGGAGCCGGTGGCGTACTCGGTTGGTTCGGTGGAGGCCGGGATCGACGGCGAAGTTGAGGTACGGTGTCGGCACAGGTGCTCCATCTCGTACTCGACAAGAACGGAGGAGGCGGGTGGCTCCGGGCTGCGCCACTTCCACTTTGCGGCACCTCGCGAAGCTTCGGTGACCCAATTCCCGACCTGCTACTCTACCAGGGAAACGGAGACGACGACCGGGACATTGAGTTCGGAAAAACTAAAGGGAAAAAGGGAAGACACAGAGGGAAGAAGGGGCACTGGCGGCGCCAGGAAGGAGAGGAAGGCGTTGGCCTAGGGTTTCCTTGGTGTGGCTGCGGGGAGTAGATAAGGAGGCGGCGGGGATGATCACGTGCTGCTCGTGCGTCTTGAGGAAAGCAGGCGCAAGACGGCACTGCTCCTCTGTCGAGCAGAGGAGGGAGGAGGCGGCAGCTGACGGCGGGAAGAGGAGCGAGGCGGCGGCGGCAAGCGGACTTGGAAAAGGCCGGCTGGGGAAGTGGGCCGGGAGATGGGCCGCGACAGGGGAAGGCTACGTCGGTGGGCTGCTAGGTAAGGTTTTTCCTCTCTTTAACTCTTTTTATTTTAACCAAAAACTGTTTTGATTTGTTTTGTTTTGTTGCAGGTTTAAACAAACCTAAGAAATACCTCTGTTTGAAAGCCTTTTTGCAAAATTTTGATATAGAACAGAGATAGCTATGGAGTGAGGGGAGGGCTTGGATCTAGGCTAAGATGAGGTGAAAAAGTAATCAAGGAAAAGAGAAGGAAAAGAAATAAGGGAAGAGGCCTCATTTGCATAAGGAAAAGAAAGGAACAAATGGTGTAGATGAGGTTATGGAGATGGTGGAGAGATATGTAGATGATCCCACAAAGAATGGATCACTAAACCCAAGAAAAACAATTGGTTAAAGGTGAGGAATACTCTTGCATGGCCCATGCAAAAATGATAATTGTCATGATTAAATTCTTGTGAAAACAATATTATTAACATGGCATTATTCTTATGCATTTCCAAAAGTGGAATAAGGCCAAGCAAAAGGATTTGAAGGAATGTTGCATGTGGAGTGAATGAGGATGACCATATTTGAATATATTTTGGACATGCTAGTGTGTAAATTCCACTATGTGCATATTATCCTCAAAATATTCCAACATGAACAACCTTCCCATATCATTCCATATGGAAGCAGGTAGAAAGGAAAAGAGTCCATTCCAACAACATAAGCTAGGGATAAACACAAGTAAAATGCAATGCTCACATGTGGTGGAATGGTGGAATGTTGGGGTGGTGACAAGAAAGGTGGTGGAGTCAACAAAAGATATGCCCCCAACTCAACTTGGGCATTTAAACAATATATCAAGAACCAAATACAATTTACAATGCATATGAGAGAAGAACCAAACCAAAAAGGGTTTTATGTGATGCTCAAATGCAAGGTGGCATGATGACATGAGCATGATATAATGATGATGCAACAATTATATATATGAAGTAGCCATTATATTACTAGATCAAGTAGCATTACAATTGTTAGACAAATGGGATGCTACACCTCGGTACCTCGAGCACGTGTGTCTTTTGCTCTCGCATTCTCTTCGACATCAAGAGTCCCAATGAGATCCGTCACTGAGAACTCTTGTCTCTTGTGCTTCAGAGAAGTAGCAAAATTCCTCCATGACTGGGGATGTTTGGAAATAATGCCTCCAACGACAAACTTGTCCGGTAACACACAAGTGAAGTGCTCAAGCTCCCTAGCAAGTGACTATATCTCATGAGCCTTCTCCACAATGGGGCAGTCATCAACCATCTTATAGTCATAGAATTGTTCCATGACATACAGTTCACTGCCAGCATCGGAGACTCCAAATTTTGTCTCGAGCGCATTCCACATATCCTTGAAAGGTAGCCTTGAAAGTGGTATCAAGTTTTTGGAACGCCTCTTCCTGAGCGGGATTAAGATCTCCCTTAGGTGCGCCATAGATGGCGTTATAGAAGCTCATGGTCTGAAACCAGAGCACTTATCTCGCACGCCATCATTTGTAATTGACACCTTCGAACATAGGTGGCTTCATAGAAGCAACAAAGCCACTTGGGGCAAATTACCCGAAATAAGGTTTTTGGATTGTTGAGAAAAAGAGCAATTTACCAAGAAAATTACGCATAATAAACGCTAGATAAAACATGCTAGAATAATATACAATATACTAATCATGTGAAATAGCGAATACATATTAAGAAAGATAATCAAATAGACTGCAAGACGTAGAACTTGAGATGCGATCAGAACAAGATTGAGAAGGAAAATATACATGGCAGTAGCAGCAGAGGAACCGCCGGTGTTCGTGTTGGCACCGTCGTTAGCCTTGTCGTCGAGGAAGAGGGTGCTGATGTCAGGGAAGAAGTCCTCGTTGGGGAAGACGTTAGCTCAATAACTATCCGTGAGGGAGTCTGTGATGAACCTAGTAGTCGCGCCAATAGCGCTCCCTAAAAACCTTATCACCCTTCTCCCATACAAGACACAAAGCAGCGGGTCTCGGAGGCCTACTATCCCGGCTCACGGTGCACGCCGTAGGACGGGATGGGGAATACTAGGTAGCGCAGTACTCTGGAACTAGAGGTGCAAAATATGTGTGGTAGTGTGCATGAGAGGAGGCGCGACCTCTCTCTTATAGGCACAGAGGGGAAGGCGGACATGCTGCACAAGAGATGAAACAAATGGACGGAAGTTGAAGCGAATAGGCGGCATCCCACCGGACAGCCTCCACTCAGTTCGTATTCATTTAACTCGTATTAAAAGTCCACTCGAGCAAAACGTTTCAGCTTATGTACAACTGTTCATATACCATTCATGCGTGGCAAAATAAAGCTCGGCTCGACAAGATTCCCTCAACCCACGGCGCGCGCGCGTCGTGACGTGACGAGGCAAGGTGAGGAGAGGCGAGGTGAGGCGTGTCATGGAGTGGTGAGGCGAGCAAGGAGGAGGAGGAGCACACGTGTATATGTCTTCTCTTCTCAAGCTCGTACAAGTGGTGGAAGATCTCTCCTTATAAGCTGGTCGAACTTCCACTCAACTAGCAATGTGGGACTAAACATTTGTCCCAGATCTTGCCTTGCATGAATGGGCCATATGGACCTCTAGGATTTCAGGAATTTATTGGCATATAATAAATGGGTTGGGCCTATTTAGGCAAAAATTCCAACAATGCTTAGCCTACTCCCTCGGAACTCCTTGCAGGTCTTGTGTGGACCATGGAAAGATATCCCGATTCTCACGAGGAAGCTGGTGAGCTCGCTTTCCTATTTATCAGTCAGCCTAGCGCCAATGGTAACTGTGTGCTCTATGAAGGCCTCATCAACCTGTATCTCCTTTGTTTCCTTGGTATCTTGGAAAGATACACTGCCATGCGGGTTAGTGAGTGCCAGCATAGACATTTGTGCCGCCTTGGCCAATGCTGCCACTTCCATCATTTGATGCTTTTCCTATGCTATGACCAGTGACTCGGCCAGCGAAGATCCGACTGAGGCGCATGCAATTGATCTCTTGTAACTTCCCTCAACTGTGATAACCCCGCACAGACCAGGCAGTTTCATCTTTAAGTAATAAATGTGAGGAGTAGCCATAAATTTTGCCATTGCCAGCCTGCCGAGTAAGGCATGGTATGATATGAATAGGTCAACCACCTCGAACTCTATGGCTTCAGTGCGACAATTCTCTCTGTTGCCGAATAAGACGTCAACCCAGATCTTGCCAATTATCTCACAGGACAATCCCGACACAATACCATGGAAAGTTGTCTTTGTCAGCTCCAACATGTTCATAGTGATGCCTAACTTGAGCATGGTATCCTTGTACATGATGTTGATGCTACTGCCATCGTCAATCGGTACCTTGGAGAACTTCACATTGATATCCGGGCCCATGAATGTTGGATCCTAGACAAGAGCATAACCTCCTGGTGTTGGCATGATCTTGGGGTGATCCTTTATGCTCCAAGTTATCTCCTCTTCAGACCAATGCATGTACTTTGGAATTGCCGGCATTGTGGAATTCACTTCATCATCCGTGTCTGTTGACTCTTCTTATCATTCGGCTCTGTGATGAATATGACATAGCTCTGGTGCTGCTCTCTGTACTCTTTTCTGGTTCCATGGTCGACATGAGTGTCGTCGCCTCTTGGGTTATGCACCTGATTCATAGTCTCCCTTCTTTCTTGGTTATGGTAACTCGTCTGCCTATTCTCATATCTATGCTCAGCTCCAATAACTTGAGCATTTCCTCCTGTGAGAAGTGGAGGGGAGGTCCAATGCCTATCTCACCTCTTGCACTTCCTACCTAGGAATCTCTGGATGAGATTCTTTTAAGGGGGATAGATTTGTGAAACCCCTAGTTCTACTAATAGTAATTAGGGTTTGTATGTGCATTCATGAGGATCAACTAATCTGCTCAAAATAAATCCAAGAAAAATAAAATGTACAAAACCCTAAACCCTAATTCCTCTCTCTTTGAAAACCTTCAAATGGTTTTGAGTATTTTGAAGACCCAAAAATACTTGGGACCCAAATGGTTATAAAGGATCCCCACACTATTTTAAATATTTACAAAAGTTCTGGCATTTCTAAAATTATAAAAAACAGATTACAAATGAAATATACAAAGAGATAGAAGAAACTAGAAAAATAAAAGGTTTCTAGAAATAAAAACCTAACATGACGAGCCCAGCTCCCTCTCTCTCTGCCTACCTCCCTCGCACGCGCAGCATTAGTCCACTTCAGAACCTTCATCACGGCCCAACAGTGGCTCAGCCAGCCCATACTGGTTCGACCTCTTTCGTTTGCTTTGTTTTCATCGACAACGACGAGAAGCTCCTTGGTGATGTGCCGCCTTCCGTCCTCTACTGATGCATGCTCGAAGACTCCCACCACCATTCCTAGCTGCCTACAAGACTCCCTGGACACCGCGAGTAACCCTAGCCAGGCCAAAATCCTAGCCCCGTCCGCCGTGTTGCCCCATCGTTTCCGGTTTCCCCAAGTCAAGACAATGGCACCGTCGGGTTTGCCTTGTCTTCCTCATCATTTCTGCTGAAGAACGCAAGCTGGGAATGTCCCATCTCTCCGGAATCGAGTTTTCTATCCCATCGGCCGTTGCCATCACAACCATCGATTCCAACACCGTCTGTGCTCCCCTCGCCTCCTCAACCTCTCTGATAGCATCCCGGTGAGCCCATGGTCCTCAAGGACCTCTTTGATTCGTCCCTCCTTCCCTGTGTTGCCACAGCACCATGCGCTTCTCTTTGTCGCCACCAGTCGCCGTTGTAGCCACTGCTCCGGTGACCTTATGCTAGCGGTGCCGCCAATTTTAGCCTCAGCGCGCTCCCGTGTGTTGAACACACTGAAGGGAATATACCCAGAGGCAATAATAAAGTGGTTATTATCGTATTACTTAGTTATGATAAATGTTTATTTTGCATGCTATAATTGTATTAATACGGAAACGTTAATACATGTGTGTTTAATAAACAAAAAGGAAGTTCCTAGTTATGCCTCTCTTATAAACTAGCTCGTTGATTAACATGATGATCAAAGTTTCCTGATCATGGACATTGGATGTTGTTAATAACGAGGTCACAACATTACTGTAATGATGTGATGAACATTCATCCGAAGTATAGCATTACGATCAAAGTCATTGAGTTTATATTGCTATAACAAACTTACGAAGTGATCCTAATCCTTAGACCATGAGATCATGTCAATCACTAACACCGGAAGAGTTTCTCGATGACATCAAACATCACACCGTAACTGGGTGATTATAAAGATGGCTTTAGAACTACTAAAGTGTTATGTTGAGACCCATGGATCAAGAGTGGAATTTGTTCATCCTGATGACGGATAGATATGCTCTGGGCCCTCTCGGTGATATCACATTGATTAGCTTGCAAGCAAGTGATTTGATCACTAGAATGTTATATCACGGGAACGAGAAAAGAGTACATGTCGGTAACGAGATCAAACTAGGTATGGAGATACCGATGATCGAATCTCGGACATGTAATATATCGTGAAACAAAGGGATTAAGATACTAGCGTAAAAGGTTCACACGATCACAGAAGTCATCGTTGAATGTGTGGGAGTCAGTATGGATCTCTAGGTCCCGCTACTGATTATTGATCGGAGAAGGGTCTCGATCATGTCCGCATTATTCGCGAACCATAGGGTGACACACTTAAGGGATAACGACACCATTCGGAGCAAATGATATGCCAGAGAAAGAAAAAGGAAAGCGTAGGAATTTATTTCACTAGACACCGAAACTGTTTCGGTTGAAATTGCTGAAACTGGTTCTGCATGTGAAATTGAAATGTTGTAAGGGGTTTTATGTGAATGTTTGTTAATTAAAGTAATTAAAAAAATTCTGAATAAATAAATAAAAGAGTTTTATGAGAGCTTGCATTAAATTTGGTGGAAATTTAATGCATGTGAGTGGATTTTTGAGTGGAGGCTTTTTAATGGGAGTGGAGGCTTTTCATTTTGAGTGGGAGCTCCACCCATATGAATGTGGAAGAGGTGGGGGAAGCCCCCATGGCTGGGCGCAATTCCCCTTGGGTGCCCCCCTCTCCTCCTCTCAAAGCACACCTCCTCGCGAAGGATCTCTCTCCCCCTTTTAGAATTTCCCCATGGTCTCGGATCAGCGAGATACATGTTCCCGGTGGATTTTTCTGGAAGGATTTGTTGCTTGCGCTGCTTACCGGAGCGAGGGCGGAGGTTGTCGGGTACCTGCGTGTGCGATCACGGATGCACCTGCTTTGAGGTGGACCGGCTGGACCAGATGGACTTCATCACGATCTTGAGATCGGCAAGCGTTCGTCTACATCATCCACGAGTACAACATCGTTAACGCTATTCGGTCTTCGAGGGTATGTATTCTATGGATGTATATCCACCCGTTTCTTGTATCTAGAAGATAGATCTTGGTACTTAGATGTTCCCATCGTAGGAAATTTTTTGTTTTCTATGCTGCGAACCCTACAGTGGTAGCAGAGCCGGATCTATGCGTAGATGCTTTGCATGGGTAGTACACATATGAGTATGTGGGCGATGATGATCATTTTATTGCTTCTTAGTTGTACTTTGGATATTGGTGGCATAGTGGGATGAAGCGGCCCGGACAAACTTTACATGTCCTCGCACATGAGACCTATTCCACGCTTGACATGCAACTAGTTTTGCATAAGTGGCTAACGGGTGTCTGTCTCTCCTACTATAGTCAATATCTAATTTGCAATGAGTTGTCAACAATTTGGTTATCCTCGTTGTGGTTCATGTTCGTAGGTAAGAACGGTTCTATCTTCGAAAGCCCTAAGCCACGTAAAACTTGCAATGGACAAATTAGAGGCGTCTAGTTTAGATTGTTGTTGGGATAGTGTTATGATATGGTGATGTTGTAAGTAGAAGTATGAGATGATACTCTTAAAACACACATAGCGTGTAATTTACATAGACCTTGGCCTTACACATAAAGGTATGATAGAGATCATACCACGATGCACATGATGGAGATCATATGCGGGAACCATATCATTTCACTTATTAACATGAGATGTTTTATTGCATCTTATATTGCTATTTTAGCGTTTTATTAGCATAATAAGATGATCCCTCATTTAAATATCAAGATAAGAATGTGTTCTTCCTTAAGTATGCACCGACAATGTTTCGCCGCTTCAAGGCATCACGTGATGATCGGGTGTACTTGAATCCACGAGCATATCTCGGGTGTAAGACAGTTACACACGTGAATACTAAGGTTCTTACTTGGCGAGCCTAGCATGTACATACATGGCCTCGGAACAAGGACCAAAAGGTTAAGCATGAGTCATATAGTAGATATGATGCCCATTTGATGCTCGCCTTTGAAGCTACACCGACTCACGTGATGATCGGACTTGGTGTAGTGTATTTGGTTCATGTAATCACCAAAAAGGCACGAGGGATCTCGTTTTTGAGTGGGAGTTCATTTCTAATTTGGATTAGTAGAACTCAATTTATCATAAATTAAATCAAAGTGAATTTGCATAATTTGTTGTAGTCATTGGCATTCGTTTACCACCTTATGCATAGTTGTAATTGAGATAATAGAACTATAGAATTCTGGATATATACTTTACGAACTGGTATCGTATTGTGTTGAGTGTCAATCTAAAGTTTAAAGTCCTATTGCAAACTTTCAACAAACTCTATTTACTCTGTGAAATTTAATAGTTGGTATTAAATCGAGAGTAACAATTCCAGTGTTAGTATCTTAAGTATCATGTTTGCCTCCATGATTCTTGATTGTTTTAATATCAAGTTTATCTAGGAGCTGAAAGAATTGTTTCAGAAACCATCATGTGTGGAAGATATGACGATATCTAAAACAATGTTTTGGTTGAAAAATGATAGAGTATAATATATGTTCTCATATTGGATGAGAATTTACGAAGGTTGGAGATGCTAGGCATCCTAATCATCCAAAAGGGTTTTGGAAAGTAATGTTATACTCACGATTCTCCTTATAAGCTAAAGTAGCTTGATCATGAAAGTCGTCATGATAAGGGTGAATAGAATATGTATGTAAAGTGTTTACTACACTAAAAGATTACTAAAGAATGGATTTTGAAAGAATACCGATCATTTTGATGATGGTGATCTACGTCAAAGTGCAAGTCCAAAGGTATAATTATTTGAATATACACGCTTTGGACTATGTGTCATGTATATGGAGCCACTTTTGATGTTGATAGATTCTTTTTAAAAGGTAAAGGAAATGCTGAAAGAGAATCTATAAAATATAGTTGGCAGAAAAGAAAAGATTGGAAATATCTAATTTTGGTATATGGATGATATACATGTTATGGTTGTATTCTTTGCTTGTTAAACAATGTGGTTCTTGGGTATTGGATACTGAATTGGTTGGTATGAAATTTCATACGGAACAACGCAATTAATGAACCACAATGTCCTAAGTAACTAGCAAGAGAATATGTGATGATGTTCATCGAAAACAAACAAACCGTTGTTTGTATTTCTCGTTGACATCAAAGCTTGACTTCAAGATTTGTTTTAATAATTGTTATTTGAATCAGGTATTATGAGAACAAAGTTTGTTCAAATAATTACCGTATTCCATATAAGATGGATGATTTACAAATCTAGTTGGAGAAATCACATCCATAAAACCTATTGCTAAAATTTCGCAAGACAAATGATTGAAAGATCACTTATGAAGTGACATCGCTGTTTAAATTATATTGGAAAGAAAACATGAAGAATCTCCATATTCATGGATTTTTGGAGTCTTTGATTTGATCAAGTGACGCTTGTGAGACTTTCCTCGGGATAATTAAAACTTCGTTCAAAGGCCAAAGAAGAATGAACGACTAAATTATTGAAATTCATACATATCGATGTATGTAGTCCATTATGTATAGTCGTAAGCGATGGATTTCAACTTCATATGCTTTCTCCGGAAATTTGAGTGAATGTTCACTTAATGATAAAGAAGTATGAAATATTTGAAAACGTTCAAAGACTTTCAATATGAAGTGAAAATCATTGTCACAAGAAAATAAATGGTTTATGATTTTATCATAAAGGGATTTATTTGAGTTACAAGTGTAACAAGAAAATAAATGAATTATGATTTTATCATAAAGGGATTTATTTGAGTTGCAAGTTTAGCAAAACACATAGATTTACATCTCCTGAAACACTATAGGAGTATGGAATGTTTGAGATTTGTAACGAAACCTTGTTTGACATGGTTGGATCAAAGGTGTTATTTATAAAACTGCCATTATGTTTTAAAAAGATTAAATCTTTATAGAATACCGCTTTTACACTGAAAAGAGCTCCATCTTGATCCGTTGAAATGACACCATATGAGTTATGGTTTGGGGTAAAACCCAAGTTGTCATTTCTTAAATTTTGGTATGCTAAACATAAGTAAGATGTTTACAACCGAAGTCGGATAAACATGTCTTTGTAGGTTATTTCGAATAACAATTGGGTATTCCTCCATAACACCAAGGACAAAAGGGTTTGTCGTTTGAAATGTGAATTTTCTTGAAAAAGGAATTTTTCTCAAAAGTTAAGTGGGAGGACAATAGAACTTTGATAAGGTTAACGAACCTTAGCTATATGTGCTGAGTTGCACAGCGCCGGAAATTGTTCCTAAGGCTGCCATAATGCTCATAGCTTCTGTGCCTCAAAGGTTGTGGTCACGGAGATCTAAGTTCCTATTGAACCAAGTAGGTCGGTTAAACAATCAAATGCTAAGATTTGAGAGTAAATCATTATTGTTTGACAATGATGAACCGAATACATACAAAGAAGCGATGATGGGCCTGACTCCCAAATGGCTTGAAGCCATAAAATCCGTGATAGTTCCATACACGAGAAATCAAGTTTTGAACTTGGAAGACCCTCCGGAAAGGTGTAAAAACCTATCGGTCGTATTTTGATCTATAAAGAAACAGACATGGATGTTTCACATCTGTGAAATAGTCGACATGTCGTAAAGTATTTTATGACAATGTTCAAGGAGTTGACTATGACAAGATTTGATCTTTCATAGCGATATTTAGTCTGGACGGATTAAAGTAGCAACCACTACATATAATTTGTTATATGGTAGATGAATAAACAAAACAAAGATCTTCTAATAGAATGGTTACCTAGGACATGTACATAACATGATCCAAAGGGTTTTGTTAATTCAAAGGATGCTAAAAAGGGCATGCAAACTTCAATGGTTGAAGTAAGAATCGCGGAGTTGGAATCTTAACCTTAATGAAAAGGAGTTTTCATCAGGAGATGATGAAGATGCTTGCATTTGCAAGAAATTAAGTGGGAGCGCTGAGACATATTTCTAATACATTATGTGGATGACATCTTGTTGATTAGAAATGATGTATCTTTTATTGACAAAAGGTTAAGAATTTCATTTCGATGAAAGACTTAGGCAAAACCCGAATATTTAGCATGAATATCTATAGTGGATAGACTGTGACGCTAATATGGTTGTGCCAAATGTACATATATGAGATATTGAAGGAGTTCAATATAGAAATGACAAGAAATGGTTCTTGTCGCATGGAAAGGAATTGTATCAAGATTCAAGTGTATCGACACTTGATAAGTGAAACAAGATTCAAATGTTTTGACACTTGATGAGTGAAATCATGAGAATGTTTTGATCAATCATAACATGATATGTACACATCCAGATATGTCCTATGCTCTAAGTGTTATGAGCATATACCAGAATGAATCATAAAATGATCATTGGACTATAGTAAGGATATTCTTATGATTTTTTGGAAGAACTAAGAATATATTTGTGTAGAAGTGACAAACAATTACAAATAGTTCATTGTAAAGCGTTACATTGATACTAGTTTTGTCACAAGATACAAATTAAGTTTATCTCAATCTAAACTATGAGTGGCACAATGAAATGGAAAGAAAGTTTCCATGATGGATTTGGATGAAATCCATAGTTAAGACATTGTGACGAATACTACAAAAAAAGCGCTAAGTATATGACTGCTATAGTAGCAGGAAAGGTGGGAATTTGTGTCAAGTAGTTTGTTATCAAACTAAGGTGTGGTTCACAACGGGCTAACACAAAAGATATATTGTATGACAATAGTATCGACGTGTTTTAAACCCCAAGGAACTAAAGGTCCTACCGAAAGACCAAATTTATACAATGCCATCTCATTGGAGAATGAGTGATGCGTGAAGAAGCGAAGACATGCAAATACACATGGACCTGAAAGCGTCAGATCCGTAGATTATGTTAACCACTTGCAATTGCGTATACGGAACACCAGAAAGCCATAGGTGTTCAATACACAAAGTTTTCAAACTAGATTATTTTCTCTAGTGCAAGTGGGAGACTGAAGGGAATATGCCCGAGAGGCAATAATAAAGTGGTTATTATCGTATTCCTTATTTATGATAAATGTTTATTTTGCATGATATAATTGTATTAATACGGAAATGTTAATACATGTGTGTTTAATAAACAAAACGGAAGTTCCTAGTTATGCCTCTCTTATAAACTAGCTCGTTGATTAACATGATGATCAAAGTTTCCTGATCATGGACATTGGATGTTGTTAATAACAAGGTCACAAAAATACTGTAATGATGTGATGAACATTCATCCGAAGTATAGCATTACGATTAAAGTCATTGAGTTTATACTGCTATAACAAACTTACGAAGTGATCCTAATCCTTAGACCATGAGATCATGTCAATCACTAACACCGGAAGAGTTTCTCGATGACATCAAACGTCACACCGTAACTGGGTGATTATAAAGATGGCTTCAGAACTACTAAAGTGTTATGTTGAGACCCATGGATCGAGAGTGGAATTTGTTCATCCCGATGACGGATAGATATGCTCTGGGCCCTCTCGGTGATATCACATTGATTAGCTTGCAAGCAAGTGATTTGATCACTAGAATGTTATATCACGGGAACGAGAAAAGAGTACATGTAGGTAACGAGATCAAACTAGGTATGGAGATACCGATGATCGAATCTCGGACATGTAATATATCGTGAAACAAAGGGATTAAGATACTAGCGTAAAAGGTTCACAAGATAACAGAAGTCATAGTTGAATGTGTGGGAGTCAGTATGGATCTCTAGGTCCCGCTACTGATTATTGATCGGAGAAGGGTCTTGATCATGTCCGCATTATTCGCGAACCATAGGGTGACACACTTAAGGGATACCGACACCATTCGGAGCAAATGATATGCCAGAGAAAGAAAAAGGAAAGCGTAGGAATTTATTTCACTAAACACCGAAACTGTTTCGGTTGAAATTGCTGAAACTAGTTCTGCATGTGAAATTGAAATGTTGCAAGGGGTTTTATGTGAATGTTGTATAATTAAAGTAATTAACAAAAATTCTGAATAAATAAATAAAAGAGTTTTATGAGAGCTTGCATTAAATTTGGTGGAAATTTAATGCATGTGAGTGGATTTTTTAGTGGAGGCTTTTTAATGGGAGTGGAGGCTTTTCATTTTGAGTGGGAGCTCCACCCACATGAATGTGGAAGAGGTGGGGGCAGCCCCCATGGCTGGGCGCCATGCCCCTTGGGTGCCCCCTCCCTATAAAGGCCCCCTCCTCCTCTCAAAGCACACCTCCTCCTGAAGGATCTCTCCCTTTAGAATTTCCCCATGGTCTCGGATCAGTGAGATACATGTTCCGTGGCTTTTCTAGAAGGATTTGTTGCTTCCGCTCGCTGGAGCGAGGGCGCGGAGGTTGTCGGGTACCCGTCGTGTGGGCGATCACGGATGCACCACCGCTTTGAGGTGCTGGACTTGATCGTCTTGGACCGTGGACGGATGGACTTCATCACGATCTTGAGATCGGCAAGCATTCGTCTACATCATCCACGAGTACAACCTCGTTAACGCTATTCGGTCTTCGAGGGTATGTATTCTATGGATGTATATCCACCCGTTTCTTGTATCTAGAAGATAGATCTTGGTACTTAGATGTTCCCATCGTAGGAAATTTTTTGTTTTCTATGCTGCAAACCCTACACACACCTTCTCTCGATGTCTCGCACACCCTGTGTCGCCGAGCACGAGCCTCACCTAGAAAGCCTCCATTGATGACATCGTCATGACGTCATAATGAGGTCATGTTCCCCTTTGTTTTATTTTTATTATTTTCTGTAAATTATTTTGTAACAAATAATATATGATATGTGGGTCCCCTCTGCATTCTAAATAAACCTTTTAAAAAGTGATTTTTTATTAATAAAATTGTTAAGTATTTCTAAAAATGTAAACTATTTTGTAATATTCCAAAAATGATTTAAAATGAATTAAAAATGGAGAAATTCATAACTAATTCAATTTAAATCAAAAATACAAATAATATATCAAAATTTTCATAAAATTGATATCTATCTCGTAGCATCAAAGTCATGCATTGTTCAACAACTTTAATTGCAAATTTAGTTAGAAGAACCAATTGAACCCCATAGGTGATTTCGAGGTTCCCCTGTTTTAGGGTTTTCGGCCCTTGGTACCTGTTTAAAATGACCGAGCATGTTTTAGGGTTTAATTACAATACTATTTAACTTATTCAATTATCATACTTCATTGAGCACTGTATCGATGCCATGTGTTGATTGTTTCCCTTTCTTTCCTGGTTCTTCCCGGTAGAATGCGATATCAAGATCGAGATTGAAGACCGCGATGAACACCATTGAAGATAGAAGATAAATAATTGACCAACTGTAATCAAGTCAAGTACAATGCTTCCAAAGATCTATCTATTTGGGTATCAACAAACAAGGCAAGCATAGCCCCACCATGATATAATCCTATGTTTTCAAGCATTTCAATTCTTGCCATGTGCATACAATTCCAAAGTCTTTTATTGATAGATAAATTAATCCTATTTGATGCATGTTCTTTTGTAGCCGATATTACCTGATCCACTGCTCCTAGCATAACTAGGGGTTGGCTTGTGAGCATCACTAGAGCTGTTTATATTGGTTATGCTTAGCTGTTACTGCTGGTCCATCCGGTTGATGAATCAGAGTTGCGATTGAACCTAGTTTGATAGGATGACGTGGTATGATCAGAGATGGAAGTTAAACATGCTAAGGCTTGTATGCAAGGCCATGGTGGGTTTTGGTTTTGGTAGTCCCATACTTTCCACTACTAGGACCTGATTTCTTGCCTCTTGAACCAAGGCGAGCGTACAACCACACGGGGTCCTAGAAAACCCCTCGACCAACTAACTTTCCTAGTAGATTCCCTGAGTCACATAGTTCAGGCGTTCCATTTGACATATGCATCTTGGTTGCTCTCGAAGGAGATGAAGGAGGTGCATTCATAACATGTAGGTAAGCGTGGCAAAGAACAGGAGATGCACAACCTATGTAATATCGAACCCATTCACATCTTTAGGGGCCGGCTTCGGGACTCGACCCATTATGGCGGCAACTCCTTAGTGTGTGACTCATGATCTCGGCAAAAGAAGGGCAAAGGTCGTGGTCAACTACCCTCTGTTGGTCTTCCAAGGAAGAGCGCTAATCATGTGGCATTAAGAGTCGGTTGGTACGTGTGGATAAAGTTGTACACCCCTATAGGGTATTAATCTTTTTGAAAATCCGTGTCCACGGTTATGGACGACTTGGGAACGGATGTGAAGATTATCGAGAACTATAACCTAATCATAAAACTTGTCAAATATAGTGTTCTTAAGGATGCTTCCTCAGGAATCAGGGGGTGATCCTTGTTGGTAGGTTTATGTAACATCCCTAAAATCATGATTTCAAAGTTTGCATATCACTCATGCATGCATCTAGATTTGAGATCATATTCAAACTCATTTCAGGAAACAGAAGCACTTGATGCTATGATTTTATGTGAGCATATTTAATTCAAATGGCCATCACCATTTGAAAGCTTGAAAGTTTAGGAACCTAGATGCTTATCTTCATTGTTGGATAGTTTGTGTGTAGAATTTGGACCAAAGTTTTCAACTTAGAAATAATTTCAAAACCCCTTTTTAAAACATTTGCAAATCAGATGCAAAGTCTCTGATTATTTTAAATCCAAGATTGACCCAGCCTATACAAAGTAACCCCATGGGTTTTGACCTATTTGAGACCAATTCACCAAGACAAAACCTCGTAAAGATTTGAATTCAAATTGAACTTGAAACCATTTGAAAACCTATTCAGAAAATCGAAATAGAAAAGAAAAGGAGTAAACAAAAGAAAAAGGCCAGGATCTAGCCCAAAGAACGGATCAAGCCCAACAAGCCCACCGGGCATTTCCTTTCTTCTCTCACGCGAAGCACTCCTTCGCATTAATCGCCACCACACCCTCCTCTTTATTTCACCGACCAGCGGGCCCCGCCCACGCCGCCGTCGTCCTCTTCTTTCCCCAAACCGCTGCGACCACGCCGCCATTGGCAGATCAAGGCCGGTAATGGCGCGTAATTGGCCATTAACCCGCGAGCTTCCCGCACTGAGCCTATTTAACCCTCTCGACTCATGAGCAATTTCCCCATTCACCTCGCTCACTCCGCCGCCAAGCAATTGCTCAAAGCTCCAAGATCGAGAACTCCGACCAAATACGGTGAGCCTCGACCACCTCCCTCTCTGGTTTAAACGAGAATGTTCGAATTTTCTTGCGCATCCTCCGATACCTTCCTTTGCTCGCCGTGACCTGTGTCGTCTCCATTCGCAGCCGAACCCTGCGTCGCCGATAAACTCGGCGACCAATTAAGGTAAATCCCGGCGCCTTGCTCCCCCTTCACACGAACTTGTTCACTTTGTCTTGCACAAGTCCCGATGCCACCGGTTCGTGCTAGGCGACGCCACACCTCGCAGGACCACGTCGCAAGCTACTGTCACGCCCGCAACTCCGTCGAGCTCAGAGACCGTCTCGCGCCTTGATAAACCAAAGCCACCTCGAGCTTCAGACGCCATCGCGATTCCGTAAGCATCTCCCTTCCTCCCGGGCGACCTAGAACGCGGCACCGCCAGAAGTCAACGCCGCTAGCGCCGCCCGTGTATGGTCAGGACAATAAGGAGCGTCAGATGTAGATCCTGCGGTGTAGATTAGAACGTGGCCGAAGAGGTACGCGCGCATCTGAGCCGCCAGATCTCACTTAGATCCTGCGGTCCGCATCTGTCGATCCGACCGAATCGGTACGCGCCAGTAGTTTTGCGACACGTGTCTAGGGTTGGATCTGAAATAGAAATTCAAATCAGATTTAGATCAGATTTCAAATGGCTATAACTTGAGATTTCCACGTTGGAATTTTGCAAACTTTATACCGTTGGATTCAGTGAAACAAGGCCTTTCTGAATCTACAATGTGTTTAACAAATAGTATCTGATAAAAAGACTTTTTATACAGAAACATGTTTAAGGCTATTTTGAGTATAGATTTAGTTTAGAAATTTGTATTAGTGCCAAATAAGTTTGATTGGCAAACTTTGTGTCTTGTTTTGTTTCAGTTCATGCAATTGCTTGGTAGAGTTTTCAAAAATCATCACTTTGCATTTTCTTGCATGCATGCATTCATATCTTTGCTTGAATATGAATTGTATGTAATTGTGTGCTACAAATTTTGTGTAGATTTTGCTAGTGACTGTGATTGTGAAGAGTGCTACTCTCCTCATTACCAAGGAAGGTGATACTTCATGATATTTCCACCCTTTATTTTGAATAAGCATTAGAATTATTTTGCTAAGTCTTGCATGCTACTTTTGCCAAATGCTATGTTGGGAAATCCTATGTAGTGTAGAATTGTAGAATTTCTAGGGAATTTTCCTAAGTTAAGGTACTATGCCATGCTTAGCCTAGCTAGTAGAAAACAAGGGTTGGTAAAGAATGTACATGCTATGATGAAATAATTCTAAGTCCTTTGGGACTCATGCTTTTCTTAATAAAACAACTAAGTCAATGAACTCCCTGGGTGGAATGGGTCTTGAATGGTGGTTTTTGGTTGAGTGGTTACACAAGGCCATGGATTTGGCTTGTGTATCTCACTTGTGGTATGCCACCCAGGCACAAAGGGATTTGGAGGCCAAGTGTTGAGAAAGCTTACAGTGCAACCACTTGGCAATATGGGCTCTGCCATGATCATATAGGTTGCTAGAACTTAGTCACTTGGACAGTTGGTGGTAGTGGGAATGATAGGTTGGAGCGCGTCCATTTGACTAAGGAAAGGCTTCTGAAAGGTCCTGTCTTGGGAAACCAAGTCTGGTGGGGAAAGTGCACAACCTCTATAGATGGAAAAATCTAAGTACTTAGCCAAGTCCATGGCAATGGAAAACTTGAGCATCAAGACATGGAAGCTACAAGAATCTCATCACTCCAACTTCTAAGTAAAATTTGTGGGTGAACAAGGGAGAAGGACCCCAATGTCTATTGGTGGTCTCTTGGGAAGTTTTTGATAAAGAAAAACTTAGTGATTTCAACTAATAGGAAAAAAAACCTATTTTCAAGCAAAGCAAGCCAAGCTACACTTAGCCAAAATGCATATAGTAATTTAGTCCACTTAAAATTTACTAAGGTATCACTTGCCAATACTATTCCAAAGTATTGACCCACTGTGGTTGTAACTTGTGATGTTGCAGGTTACTCCGATGATGAGTAGGAGTCATGAGTCTACACTCAACATGCTTGCATGTGGCACATGAAGATGAAGACTTATGTTTATTTACTTATTCCAAAACTCTTGTATTAGGCCTTTGGCCCTGAGTTGTAAAAGACTATGTTTTATCTCTGGAATGAATTTAATAAACGACCTTTGTATCTGTGTACTTCATTTTAAACTATGGATGCTAGCAATGATCCAGGGACTAGCATTGCAATCACAGGGATCCTTACCTTTACAAAGGAGGGGTCTAACAGTTTAGCTGATAAATATTCAATGGATATCAAAATATGATTGAAGCTAGAGATACCGCTCTCTAATCCCATTTTAAAATATTATAATTAGTCAAGCTTCTTTCCCCTCTTGTTTTACAAAAAAACATAGGTTTATGCAAAGTAACACCACCAGTAATAAGTCTTTTAGAGTATACCATGTACTCATCCTTGATTTGTTGATACTTCTACTACATAGTAAGTATTACTACTGAAGAAGAGTTATTTATGGAATAGCCATCGATGTGTAGCTTGGGTTTCCTAGTCGGCAATATGGATCTTAGGACATTTGTTAAGTTTGCTATACTTAATAGCATAATTTTCCTTCCTTTGTTTGTTGTCAGTGATCTCTGCTTGTAATATTTTGGTTTTTCGCTCAGTTATGAGCTTGCTGAAATAATTTTTGTGTCATAGGTTCACTATTGTGTTATCGATTCTATCACTGGATATCCTCGATATCTAGGTTAGGCTTATGATCAAACAAAGGTCTGGGATTTGTCTAGCCATGATCACGGGGGCATCACATTGGCTTTGGTTAGGCTTACGGGGGAAGCAATTGCTGCTGCCGGTGCCATAGCTCGGCACCCACCAGCTCCTAGGACAGCGGAGTATGTGGCATGGAGGGACGACCTTGACGCATAACTAGAGTTTATTAGGATGCACTAGGAGACCGCCCGTGCTCGTTCCCAATCCAACCTGGGGCCAATGCATGGGACGGAGTGCACTCACACCGCTACCATAGGTCCCATGCAAAACCCTGCCCCGAGGCCGTATTCCCGGAACGCTGCCCCCAGGCTAGGGGGTGCCAGACCCTATGAGGGTGGAAGGAGAACCGACAACCACACTATAGGCCACTTAGGGACTGGAGTCTCGAGACCTGTAGAGAAAGATCACGTTTAACCCCACGCACAGGCACGTCGAAGGGCGCCGGGGTGACTCCGCCGCGGCGAACGAGGCGCTGATTCGAGATTACCTACTGCAGCTACGTCAACAGGCTGCGGGTGCGGCCATCCCTAATGATACGTTGAAAACGTATCTATAATTTTTGATGTTTCATGCTTGTTTAGTATCTACTTTGCTTTGATTTGTCTACACTTTGAGGTGTTTTTATATGTTTTCTAGTACTAACCTATTAACAAGATGCCACAGTGCCATTTGCCTGTTTTCTTCTGTTTTTGTTCCAAAAAAGGCAGAAAATCAATATTCTCGGAATTGGACGGGACAAAAGCCAAAGTCATATTTTACCATGGGGAACACGGAGCCAGAATACGAGACGGAGGGGATCCACCAGTGGGCCACACCCCCTGGCCGCGCGGCCAGGCTCGGCCCGCACGTGGGGGGTGCAGCCACCCTGGGTGCCCCCTGCCTTGCCTCTTCGCCTATAAGAAGCCCTCGATACCAAAACCCTAAGTACCCGATCAATCTTCCACGAAATAGTCTGTAGACGCCGCCACCATCATCCCTAGATCGGGGGATCTAAAGCTCTTTCCGGCACCCTGCCGGAGGGGAGATCATCCTGGAGGCCTTCTTCATCATCATGCCAACCTCCGGTATGAAGCCTGAGTAGTTCCACGTTGGACTACGGGTCCATGTAGTAGCTAGATGGTTGTCTCTCCTCCTTTGTGCTACCATGTTTAGATCTTGTGAGCTCTGTTCATGATCAAGATCATCTATTTGTAATCATGCATGTTTGGTTTGCAGGGATCCGTTGGATATTGAGATTAGTATGTCAGATTGGTTAATGGTTCTATCTTGTTGATTCTATCATGTCTGTGTTTTTTGTGATCTTGCATGCTCTCCAATTTTAGTAGCTATCTTGGCCAAGTAGATGCTAGTGACTCCAAGAGGGCGTATTTATGCTCGATAGTTGGTTCATACCTCTATTTAATCTAAGGGAAGTGACAGAAATCTCTAAGGTTTTAAATGTGTTGTTGCTACTAGGGAGAAAACAACGGTCTCTTGTTCATGGAACAAGTGGATTGTTTACCTTACACACTTTGCTTAAAGCAGTTATCCATTGCTTGCAACTTAATACTGGAGGGGGTTCGGATGATAACCTAAAGGTGGATTAATAATCATAGATGCAGTTGGATGGAGGTCTATTTATCTTGTTGTATTGCGCAATAGAATCTCATAGGATGATGAATGTCTAGTATTGCATTATTATACCTTGCTCTGTCCTGTCAATTGCCCTGCCGTAATTTGTTTACCCAGCATGCCATGTTTATTTATCTTAAGGAGAACACCTCAAGTGAACTATGGACCCCGGCCCAATCTTTACCATTGATACATATTCCATCATATCGCTACCTTCGCAAACCACCATTACCTTCCACACCATACAGTTAATCCTTTGTTTTCAGAAAACTGGTGAGATTGACAAGCTCACTGTTCGTTGGGGCAAAGTCTTGAGTTTGTATCGTGCAGGTTTCCAAGTTGCTAGCAACACCTTTGAGTCATCTCCTTCCTCCTACTGGTTTGATAACCTTGGTTTCTTACTGAGGGAAGACTTGCTGCTATGCTCATCACACCTTCCTCTTGGGGACACCCAACGAAGCTCTACATTGATCTGAGCCACCATCAAGATTTTTTGGCGTCGTTACCGGGGAGGCTAATGATGGATTCACAAGGGGAGTCCTTCACAACCTTTCTATTTACTTTGTTTTTGTTTTGCTTGGTTTTTTTTGCCTCTTTTTATGAAAAACTCCAAAAAAATTAGTTTCATTTGGTTTGCTTTCTCTTATCAAAAACACAAAAAAATTAGTTCCTGCTCAAGTTGCTGCTGCTGTTGGCTTGCTCCACTTTTGCCAAAATGAACTCTACTGAGAACACCAAGTTGTGTGACTTCACTAGCACAAACAACAATGATTTCCTGAGTACACCTATTGCTCCACCTGCTCCTGATGCTAACTTTTATGAAATTAAGCCTGCTTTGTTAAATCTTGTGATGAGAGAGCAATTTTCTGGTGCTAGTTCTGATGATGCTGCTGCCCACCTCAATAAATTTGTTGAACTTTGTGAGAGGCAAAAGTATAACGATGTAGATGGAGATATTATTAAGATTCGATTGGTACGTGTCGGTAAAGTTGTACACCCTACAAGGGTATTATCTTTTTTGAAAAGATGTGTCCACAATTATGGACAATTTCGGAACAGACGTGATGATCATAGAGAACTATAACCTCATCGTAAAACTTGTCAAATAAAGTGTGCTTAAGGATGCTTCCTTAGGGATCGAGGGGTGATCCTACTTGGTAGGTTCGGCTGATAAAGATTTAGTGGATGTCAAAATATGATCGAAGCTAGAGATACAGCTCTCTTATCCCCTTTTAAAATATTATGGTTAGTCGAGCTTCTTTCCCCTTTTGTTTTACAAACAAATATAGCTTTATTCAAAGTAATTCCACCATCCATAAGTCTTGCGGAGTACACCCTATGCTCAACCTTGATTTGTTGATACTTTTGCTGCAGAGTAAGTATTACCACTGAAGAAGAGTTCTTTACGACATCGGCATTGATGAGTAGCTTGGTCTTCCCAGTCGGCAGTCTGGGATCTATGGAATGGGACGACAACATTATGCTTCAGGCCTCTTAGGCAATTTTTTAAGTTTTCTATACTTAATAGCATAATTTACCTTCCTTTGTTTGATGTTTGTGGTCAGTGACCTCTTCTTGTAATATTTTTGTTCTTTGCTTAGTTATGAGCTTGCTGAAATAATTTTGTGTCGTAGGGTCACTGTTGTGTTACCGATTCTCTCACTGGATATCCTTGAGATCTAGGTTAGGATTATGATTAGACGAAGGTCTAGGATTTGCCTAACCCTGATCCCGGGGGTGTCACAGGTTTTGGTATCACAGCACTACTATCTGTAGGACAATGTCACATCCCAAGATTTTTCGAATCTTGTAATGTGAAAAATAAATGAATAAAATAAAACTTTGTTGATTTTCAAGGTGAGAAGAAACTTTTTGAATCCAATTGGAAACTTTCAAAACCTATTTGGATCAAATAAAATCCTAAAGGGATTTAAAAAAGGTAAATAAACAATAAAGCTAAAAATATTTGGAATTACTATTTTTGAATCTTTTAATAAAAAGATTTGGTTTTCAAATGAAAAGGTAGAAATAGTAAATAAAGATTATTTATAAGCCAAATAAAACCTTGGCCAAGCTTTTGAATTAAAATATTATGTTTTGATAAAAGAGTAAAGGTTTATTTAATTAAAATAATGAGGATTTATTACTATCCCATTTTAATAAAAAGAAGGCTTTTCTATTTTGAATAAACACAAAAACTTATTTTAAATAAGTTTTCCAAGTATTTTATATTCTTAAATAAAACCTACTGAAGTGTTTTGGTTTTGATATTATTTGGATTTCAAATGGAGATTTTAAATAATAAATCAAATCCTATTTGATTTAATAACTAAGGTCCATTTTATTTAATTATTAATGGACCCTAAAATAAAAATATTATTTTATTTTTAGGACTTGGTTTTGTGTTGTTAAACAGAACCAAAACTCGAGGCAAAGTTTGGAAGAGTTTTGAATTGATTTGAATGTTTGATTTGTTTGATTGAATTTCAAAACAGAAAATCAAATGGAAAAAGGAAAAGTTTCAGAACAAAAAAAATGTGTAAAAGACACAGCCCAGCCGGCCAGCCCAACAGTAAGCCCACCCCACTCTCTCTCGCGAAACGTTTTCTCACTCAAACACTCACCCGCAGCGTCGCAGACAGTTGGACCCCACCGCACCTCTTCCTCTATCGCTGACGAGACGACCCCATGCCAGGTCACCTTCACCTCATGGTGACCACGTCCCCTCTCGCAAGATTCAATACGCGTTGATTCTGCGACCATTACTCGCCGTGACTGCGCCCTATTAACCGCCCTGGCCTCCTCTCCATTTCCCCTCACGCACCTCCCTCTCTCTGCCCCCAAGCTGGACGAATTTCGCCACACACCCTCGCTGCCCCGATGACCTTTCCTGGCCAATTCCGGCGAACCACTGCCGCCCCTCACCTCCCCAACCACACTAGCTTGCTCTCCATCCTCAGGCGTTCCTCCCTGCACCCTCGGCTTGACCGCGCTTGATGCATAGCGCCGGCGACAACGACAACCTGAGCACCACCGTCTACAAGCAACTCCGGCGAACTTCCCTGGTAAACCCAGACCGCCCCGAGCTCTCTCAGTAATGCTCTCACATTCCCCCTACTCATACGCGTCTAACCACACCTTTGTTTTGTCTCGGCACGATCTGTAGCCTCGTTCCTGACGACGCCTGAGCGAGACCGACGTCGTCCTTGACTCCGACGAGGAATTCCGACGGATCCTAAGCGCCCCTCGCCTCCTCGCGACCACATTGAGCATCGCCACGATCCCTTGAGCACGGTGAGCTGTTTCCCCCTCTTTCTTGCTTCATGTATCGTCGGTAAGCTCGCCGCCAGAGCGTGCGCCGCCGTCTGCCGCCGCGCAGCGACGCCAGCCTTTGGCCAAGCGTCTGTGACCATTAGATGTAAATCTTGTGGCTGCGATTAGAACTAGACGAAGGGGTACGCGCCCATCTGATCCATTCATTTAAGTTAGATCCAACGATCCACGGAGGCCGATCCGCGCGAACCGGTATAGGCCAGTAGAAACACGCCACGTGGACTGGGTTTGATTTAAAACAAAATTTTGAATCTAATTTATATGCAAACTTGTAAACCTTGTAACTTTTGATCCACACGTCCAAAAATTACAAACTTTATATCAATGGAATCAGTGGAACAAGCCCTAGCCAACCATGCAATTTGTTTAGTAAAAAGCTTCTGGTAAAATGTTTGTTTTTGCAGAAACATTTGTATGCTTGTTTAGCTTATAAAAATTGTTCCAAAATGTTTTTAGGGTTAAATTCTTTGAAAATTGGGTTGTTGTGAACCTACTGACCCTAGGAACCAACCCATGGATTTAAAATTCTATTTGGTGAATATTAGGATTGAATAATTGAATTAGCCCATTTCTAGTCAAATAAAAATATTGGTTTTGCTATGGAAATGATTTTTGAACAAAAACCTTTGGAAAATATTTTGATTCAAAGCTACTGACCCTAAACACCAAGTTTTGTGAACTAACAACTTATTTGGTGAACAACATAAAATTGTTGCATTGCTAAAAACCATTTTCACCACATGAAATAATGATTTGATTTCAAAATGATCTTTAGATAAAACCCTTTTGCAAATGGTTTTGCCACTATAGAAAAGACCACTTTGAACTTTACAATGTTTAGAGCCTAGTAGAAACCACCTTTGCAAATAAAACTACCTTTTACATGCTTGCATTCATGACTTAGTTTCTATTTATTTATGTGTGATGATTTGTTTGATTATTGTTTTGGAATGCTAGATGAATTTGTGTTTGCTTGATTGAATTGTAGTGAAGTTAGAAGAGTGTGAGATTAGCAAGATCAAGAAGTGAACCAACATTCCCTACCAAAAAGGCAGGTGACACTATCATCTAAAGTCCTACTATTTTCATTATACTTAGTGGATTTTTGAAACATGCATGAAAAGGATTTCTATACTATATGCTATGCCAAATCCTATTAGGATACCCATATATATTCCTTAGTGGAAACAATGTAGTTGTAAAATGCTTAGCCATGCTATAAATATATTTTGAGAAGAGATACATGTTGAGATTTTATGAAGTTGAGAAAAGACTTATGTTTTATATAATAAAACAAGTACTCAATGAACCACTTGGGTGGACAAGGATACTCAAGTTTGGACAAGGTGACAACAAGAGGAAACATGTTTATATGGCAATCTCTTTTTGTTGTCCACCAGATGAAAACCACCCAGGGACTTAGAGATTGAACATGTTTCTCCAACAGTGGCTTCCATGTACAGCCACATGCTAATATGGCTCTTGCTTAGTCAACTACATTGGGAAGACCCATGCATTGGTCTTCAGGTTTACTGGAAATGAGGGAACTAGGAACCCTACATTGGTGCCTGAAGACAAGATTGCAATGTGTATGGGAGGACCCTTTGGAAAGACTTCGTCACATTCTCAATCTGCCAGTATTCCATCTTGGTGAGTAATTATCCAGCGGCCACTGGTGGCAACAAGATGAGATTGTGTCATGTGGGTAAAGTGTACAACTTCTGCAGAAGATAAAATTCTAAGTACTTAGTCGTGTCCCCGGTTATGGACAATACTGAGCAACTAAAGCTTGAAGCTATGGGAAATCTCGACATTCTAATTTCTAAAAGAGAAACTTTAAAGTGACAACAAAATACTTGAAGCACTTGGGGATTTACCAAGGAGATCAAGAGATTTTGAAAAAACTTGAAGCACTTGGGGTGTACCAAGGAGCTCAAGAGATTTTGATAAAAACTTGAAGCACTTGGGGATTTACCAAGGAGCTCAAGAGATTTTGACAAAGACTTGAAACACTTGGGGAGTTACCAAGGAGTTCAGAAAGATTTGACAAAAGAACAAAAATATTTTGAAAAGATAGGATAAATTATTGCTTTCTGCAAGTGAGCCTTAAACCCTACTTAGCCAAATAAGCATGTAATGATAGGATCCACTTATATTCAACATAGTAGTGAAACTTGCCAATACAATTCAAATGTATTGACCCTTGTGGCTGTAACTTGTTATGTTGCAGGTTGTTTGATATTAGTGAAGTTGATTGATTAGGATTACAAGTCTACAACCAACATGTTTACCTGTGGCACTTTGAAGATGAAGGACCCCATGCTTATAAATATTCTGCTGCAATGTAATGTAATAGCCAAATGAGCTATGTAAGATGTAATAAAATTATGTTATTCCTGGTTATAAAGTTATATTATGACCTTTGTTTCTTGATATTACATCTTAACTGTGGATGCTAGCTATTGATCTAGGGACTAGCATTGTAAACACAGGGATCTCTACCTTATTAAAGGTTGGGACCTCTATAGATGGTATCAGAGCATTGTGTTGCCTGTAAGATTTGTAAACCTAGGATTGGACAAAAACCCTTAGAAAAATAGGAGTTGTATTTGTTCCAAAAACTTATTTACAAACAATCTTGTAAACTCTTTCCTCAACCATTTTGGTTTTGATTCTACATCTCTTCTATTTCAACTTGATGGGAAAACCTACCCCATGGCCAAAGACTTCACCATGAGCTAAGGACTTCATCAACTCTAATGACTTCAACATCTTCAACTCTAATGACTTCAACAACTTCAACTCTAATGACTACAACATCTTCAGCATATTCACCAAGAACTTCATCCTTGGATGTCACTAAGGACAAGTGAGACAAGGAAATCTTTCTCAAGAATTGGAGACTAAGGAAACACAAGTTAGAAGGAGCCCACATCACTTGAAGTTTTGTGACCAAAAGATTTCCCCAAAGAGACCATGATCTCATGCAAGAAGAATCAACCAAGAAGGATGGAAAGATCACAAGTGAACCATATAGATGGACCACCATATTTTAGTTAAGTCAAACACACCAACCTATGTGGTGTAACAAAAATATTTTGTTGCCTAAAAATGTGCTTGAACTTCATTGTTTGAGTGAAACGTTTGTTTGTGATTGCTTGCACATTGCTTGAGTGAAATGTAATGTGTGTGATTAGAATTATTCCCTTAGAAATATTTTGTCTATTCTAATCTCAATTCAACCCAAACAGATGACTACTCCAAGAGACTCCAACATCAAGGTTGATGACAAAAACAACAACAACCAAGAGGGCAACATGAGAGAACTCATATAAACCAAAAACCAGTTGAACCAAATGATAGCTCAATTCATAGCCAACACCAGTGGGGAAGATCCAACCCTGCAAAAGTTTTTGGAAAACCAAGCCCAAATGTTGCATAAGGTGACATATCAAATGCTTAACATGGAAAGCAACTTCAAGGATGACAAGGATGCTATTCTAAAAGGAGCCAAAGCTTGCAATATTTTTGGAGACAAGGATCACACTTCCAAGGAGCATGGAGATCATGCCCTAACTGTGAGGAGAAACATCCTGTTGGCCAATGTCCCACCTCTCAAGCTACTTGCTACTTATGTGAAGGAAATAACCATGTCCCTATCCAATGCCCCATATATTCCATAGTTGAACAAAGGAAACAAGGTGGAGTGCAACAAATGATTGCAAACTATCAAGAGGAATCCAAATCTACCAAGAAGAATGAGGACAAAGGAAAAGCTCCACTTATACCTCCATGCAATACAACCCAATTCAAAGGACCAAAGAAAAGGCATATGAATTACCCAAGGCACAATAGAAGGTCCAAGAAACAAGTAGACATTCCTACTTACAAGATAACATATGAACAACATGAACTAGATGAACTCCTAGCTTTGGAGAAACCCAAGAAAAAGAAAGACAAAAGCCATGTGCAATGTCATCATTGTAAAGAAATGGGACACTATTCCAGTGAATGTCCAGAGAAACAGAAGTATAAGGAAATTGTCCAAGTATGGTGCAACAACTGCAAAGAGCTAGGCCATTATGCAGCAATCTGTCCACAAGAGATACGTGAAGAACTCAAACTTATTGCATGTTTCAATTGCAAAGAACTAGGACATTATGCAAGCAATTGTCCAGAAAATATGAAGAACAAGATAAACAAGCCTATGAAGGATCTCAGCCTTGTCACATGTGTCAAGTGTGGAAACAAAGGACACTATGCAGATGTTTGCCCAGAGAAGTTTCCCCAAGATCCCAAGCAAACCAAGATGCAAATTAGTTGGAAAATTTTAAGGGTGGTAGTGCCCTAGATGCTTTTGAGCCTACTTGTAACCCTAGCCTTCCCAAATCTCGGGACGAGATTTATTTTAAGGGTGGTAGCCTGTCACATCCCAAGATTTTCCAAATCTTGTAATGTGAAAAATAAATGAATAAAATAAAACTTTGTTGATTTTCAAGGTGAGAAGAAACTTTTTCAATCCAATTGGAAACTTTCAAAACCTATTTGGATCAAATAAAATCCTAAAGGGATTTAAAAAGGTAAATAAACAATAAAGCTAAAAATATTTGGAATTACTATTTTTGAATCTTTTAATAAAAAGATTTGGTTTTCAAATGAAAAGGTAGAAATATTAAATAAAGATTATTTATAAGCCAAATAAAACCTTGTCCAAGCTTTTGAATTAAAATATTATGTTTTGATAAAAAGAGTAAAGGTTTATTTAAATAAAATAATGAGGATTTATTAATATCCCATTTTAATAAAACCAAGGCTTTTCTATTTTGAATAAACACAAAAACTTATTTTAAATAAGTTTTCCAAGTATTTTATATTCTTAAATAAACCTACTGAAGTGTTTTGGTTTTGATATTATTTGGATTTCAAATGGAGATTTTAAATAATAAATCAAATCCTATTTGATTTAATAACTAAGGTCCATTTTATTTAATTATTAATGGACCCTAAAATAAAAATATTATTTTATTTTTAGGACTTGGTTTTGTGTTGTTAAACAAAACCAAAACTCGAGGCAAAGTTTGGAAGAGTTTTGAATTGATTTGAATGTTTGATTTGTTTGATTGAATTTCAAAACAGAAAATCAAATGGTAAAAGGAAAAGTTTCAGAACAAAAAAAAAGTGCAAAAGACACAGCCTAGCCGGCCAGCCAAACAAGCCCAACAGCAAGCCCACCCCACTCTCTCTCGCGAAACGTTTTCTCACTCATACACTCACCCGCAGCGTCGCAGACAGTTGGACCCCACCGCACCTCTTCCTCTATCGCTGACGAGACGACCCCACGCCAGGTCACCTTCTTCCTCACCCCGCGGTGACCACGTCCCCCTCTCACCGGACGTTTCTGCAAGATTCAATACGCGTTGATTCCGCGACCATTACTCGCCATGACTGCGCCCTATTAACCTCCCTGGCCTCCTCTCCATTTCCCCTCACGCGCCTCTCGCCCCTAAGCCGGATTTTCGCCACACACCCTCGCTGCCCCGATGACCTTCCCCGGCCAATTCCGGTGAACCACTGCCGCCCCTCACCTCCCCAACCACACTAGCTTGCTCTCCATCCTCAGGCGTTCCTCCCTGCACCCTCGGCTTGACCGCGCTTGATCCATAGCGCCGGCAACAACGACAACATGAGCACCACCGTCTGCAAGCAACTCCGGCGAACTTCCCTGGTAAACCCAGACCGCCCCGAGCTCTCTCAGTAATGCTCTCACATTCCCCCTACTAGTACGCATCTAACCACACCTTTGTTTTGTCTCGACACGATCTGTAGCCTCATTCCCGACGACGCCTGAGCGAGACCGACGCCGTCCTTGACTCCGGCGAGGAATTCCGACGGATCCTGAGCGCCCCTCGCCTCCTCGCGACCACGTTGAGCATCGCCACGATCCCCTGAGCACGGTGAGCTGTTTCCCCCTCTTACTTTCTTCATATATCGTCTATAAGCTCGCCGCCAGAGCGTGCGCCGCCAGCCTTTGGCCAAGCATCTGTGACCGTTAGATGTAAATCTTGTGGCTACGATTAGAACTAGACGAAGGGGTACGCGCCCATCTGATCCATTCGTTTAAGTTAGATCCAATGATCCACGGAGGCCGATCCGCGCGAACCGGTACAGGCCAGTAGAAACACGCCACGTGGACTGGGTTTGATTTAAAACAAAATTCTGAATCTGATTTATATGCAAACTTGTAAACCTTGTAACTTTTGATCCACACATCCAAAAATTACAAACTTTATATCAATGGAATCAGTGGAACAAGACCTAGCCAACCATGCTATTTGTTTAGTAAAAAGATTCTGGTAAAATGTTTGTTTTTGCAGAAACATTTGTATGCTTGTTTAGGTTATAAAAAAATGTTCCAAAATGTTTTTAGGGTTAAATTCTTTGCAAATTGGGTTGTTGTGAACCTACTGACCCTAGGAACCAACCCATGGATTTAAAATTCTATTTGGTGAAGATTAGGATTGAATAATTGAATTAGCCCATTTCTAGTCAAATAAAAATATTGGTTTTGCTATGGAAATGATTTTTGAACAAAAACCTTTGGAAAATGTTTTGATCCAGAGCTACTGACCCTAAACACCAATTTTTGTGAACTAACAACTTATTTGGTGAACAACATAAAATTGTTGCATTGCTAAAAACCATTTTCACCACATGAAATAATGATTTGATTTAAAAATGATCTTTAGATAAAACCCTTTTGCAAATGGTTTTGCCACTATAGAAAAGACCACTTCGTACTTTACAATGTTTGGAGCCTAGTAGAAACCACCTTTGCAAATAAAACTACCTTTTACATGCTTGCATGCATGACTTAGTTTCTATTTATTTATGTGTGATGATTTGTTTGATTATTGTTTTGGAATGCTAGTTGAATTTGTGTTTGCTAGATTGACTTGTAGTGAAGTTAAAAGAGTGTGAGAATAGCAAGATCAAGAAGTGAACCAACATTCCCTACCAAAAAGGCAGGGGACACTATCATCTAAAGTCCTACTATTTTCATTATACTTAGTGGATTTTTGAAACATGCATGAAAAGGATTTCTATACTATATGCTATGCCAAATCCTATTAGGATACCCATATATATTCCTTAGTGGAAACAATGTAGTTGTAAAATGCTTAGCCATGCTATAAATATATTTTGAGAAGAGATACATGTTGAGATTTTATGAATTTGAGAAAAGACTTTTGTTTTATATAATAAAACAAGTACTCAATGAACCACCTGGGTGGACAAGGATACTCAAGTTTGGACAAGGTGACAACAAGAGGAACCATGTTTATATGGCAATCTCTTTTTGTTGTGCACCAGATGAAAACCACCCAGGGACTTAGAGATTGAACATGTTTCTCCAACAGTGGCTTCCGTGTACAGCCACATGCTAATATGGCTCTGGCTTAGTCAACTACATTGGGAAGACCCATGCATTGGTCTTCAGGTTTACTGGAAACGAGGGAACTAGGAACCCTACATTGGTGCCTGAAGACAAGCTAGCATTGTGTATGGGAGGACCCTTTGGAAAGACTTCGTCACATTCTCAATCTTCCAGTATTCCATCTTGGTGAGTACTTATCCAGCGGCCACTGGTGGAAACAAGATGAGATTGTGTCATGTGGGTAAAGTTTACAACTTCTGCAGAAGATAAAATTCTAAGTACTTAGCCGTGTCCCCGGTTATGGACAATACTGAGCAACTAAAGCTTGAAGCTATGGGAAATATCGACACTCTAATTTCTAAAAGAGAAACTTTAAAGTGACAACAAAAGACTTGAAGCACTTGGGGATTTACCAAGGAGCTCAAGAGATTTTGACAAAAACTTGAAGCACTTGGGGTGTACCAAGGAGCTCAAGAGATTTTGATAAAAACTTGAAGCACTTGGGGATTTACCAAGGAGCTCAAGAGATTTTGACAAAGACTTGAAACACTTGGGGATTTACCAAGGAGTTCAGAAAGATTTGACAAAAGATCAAAACTATTTTGAAAAGATAGGATAAATTATTGCTTTCTGCAAGTGAGCCTTAAACCCTACTTAGCCAAATATGCATGTAATGATAGGATCCAGTTATATTCAACATAGTAGTGAAACTTGCCAATAAAATTCAAATGTATTTACCCTTGTGGCTGTAACTTGTTATGTTGCAGGTTCTTTGATATTAGTGAAGTTGATTGATTAGGATTACAAGTCTACAACCAACATGTTTGCCTATGGCACTTTGAAGATGAAGGACCCCATGCTTATAGATATTCTGCTGCAATGTAATGTAATAGCCAAATGAGCTATGTAAGATGTAATAAAATTATGTTATTCTTGGTTATAAAGTTATATTATGACCTTTGTTTCTTGATATTACATCTTAACTGTGGATGCTAGCTATTGATCCAGGGACTAGCATTGTAAACACAGGGATCTCTACCTTATTAAAGGTTGGGACCTCTACAGACAACCTTTCTACTAGTCGATGTTGAGTCTAGTGTTTGCAAAACCTATTTGAAAGCTAAAAAGTATATACAAAACCTCTAGTATGCTTATTTTTACTCTTTATCCAGTTACGCTCTAATTCTGGGTCATCTTTTCTTGTGTTGATATGCAAAGTTTTTGTATCTCGTCTCATATTTCAAAGCTTAGGTGCCTTTCCAGGCATGTCGTTTCTCAACTAGTTGACCTAGTGTCGAGTTCTCTAGAGTCTGGTGTGTGTGTTCCTTGTGCCCCTTATTCCGTTGCACCCGACAGATTTCTTTCCATCATTATATCTCTGTCTTATGGGCCCATTGATGTCTACGCACTTCTATTCTTGTAGACAGTTGTTGGGCCTCCAAGTGCAGAGGTTTGTAGAACAGCAACAAGTTTCCCTTAAGTGGATTACCCAAGGTTTATCGAACTCAGGGAGGAAGTGTTCAAAGGTATCCCTCTCAAGTAACCCAAGGTTTATCGAAAAGAGCTTCTGACTTTTTGTTGACGAGGGAGAGACTAAAAGCAAACTGAAATAAAGATGGAAGCAAGCAAACATGCAACAGATCGATATGCAAATGGTGTTTCAGTGTTTAGAAACAAGGCCTAGGGATCATACTTTCACTAGTGAACACTCTCAATTAAAAAAATTCTCTTCATGATACTACCCTAAACTACTCTCCGGTTGGAATATAACTCCTGACAAATATATATATGTAATCTAGATTAAGTGCCACACACGGCGCGCACGCTGTCACGGTCACACACGTGGGGAAAAGCATAAATCTATTAAAGCATAATGAGTATTTATGTAACCCCTAGCCTAAGTGCCACCACGGTATGCACGCTGTCACTTACACACACGTGGGGAGAGCTAGATATCTATTAAAGCACTTGAGTTGCAAATTAGATCTACTTGATTACAAAGATCATGATCACAATATGATCACGCATAGAGAGAGATGAACACATAGCTACCGGTAGAGCCCTTAGCCTCGAGGAAGAACTACTCCCTCCTCATCATGGGGATCAGCAACGGTGATGGAGATGGTGGTGGAGATCGATGGAGATGGCTCCGGGGGCACTTCCCCATCCCGGTAGGGTGCCGGAACAGAGACTTTCTGTCCCCCGAATCTCCCCTTCGTTGGCATTGGCGCTGCGCAACTTTTCGTGGCTTTCTCCTAGATGATTTAGGGTTTCAGAGTCAGGGGCATCTTATAGGAGAAGGAGGCAAGGTCGGTGGAGGCCCAGGGGGGCACACCCCCTGTGGGCGCTGCCAGGGTGGGCCCGCACCCACCTAGAGTGTGGCCAACCTGGTGTCCTCCTCCTTCTCTTCTTTGATTTTTCGTATCATTCAGGGAAAATATGGACTTTGGCTTTTATCCCGGCCAATTCCGAGAATATTGATTTTTTAGCTTTCTGAAACCAAAAACAGCAGAAAATAGGGAACTGGCACTGTGGATCTTGTCAATAGGTTAGTTCCAGAAAGTGTATAAAAATACCTCAAAGTGTAGACAAAACATAGCAAAGTTGATACAAAACAAGCATGGAGCATCAAAAATTATAGATACGTTTCCGACGTATCAAGCATCCACAAGCTTAAGTCCTGCTCGTCCTCGAGTAGGTAAGTGATAAAAATAATAATTTTTGAGGTGACATGCAACATCATAATCATGATCAAACCATTTGCTAGCATTGAAAGCTGGGATTAAAGTACTCTGAACATGAGCATGAAAGATGAAGTTCTAACAATGAGACATAGTAAGTATGCATGCAACATGAAAGGCTACAAACAAAGATCATGAATAACATGCATTGAAAAATGTTTGTTTGTTTCACATATAGAAAACAAGGCATAGTGACATTCAGCTTGTCCCTCATGGAGTAGCAAATAAATGTGTAGGACACCTTCAAAGTTCATAAGAGTGACTAGATACAAATAGCACAAGAACAAGAAATATCAACAATATGCATTAATCAATAAGTTTTGGGACACTGCACACAGAACTAAGAATGGAAACTATGCTCTCTTAACTGGTGCCTAAGGATAGAAGGTGGAGACTCATTATAAAAGTGGAAGAAAGGCCCTTCATAGAGGGAAGCAGGGATTTAAAGTTTCATAAAGAGCTTCCAAAAATTATGGTACTTGTTAGCTTTCAGCCCTCATTGCCCCTATCATAAGCATCTTGAAGTGATTAAAGTTAAAGTGAACAAACTATGGAGTATATGCTTGACAAAGTATAAGTTCGCAAACTCAAGTCCCTTGAATACGAGGTCCGCACCTCATGCTACTCAACTTTAGTCGCCTATAAGTTCTTGTCATAGTAAGTACATGTGTATCATAGAGAACCGCCAACGGGGTACCCCTTGCACATGATACAGGAGCTATCCCATAATCAAAATGACAAGTCAAGCAGACAATGAGCATCTCAGCAATCTTCTTATTTACCATGGGAATATGGTGATTTTTTCTCTCTTTCCTCTTTTCAATGTCTCTTTTTTTATAAGAAGAAAGCTTCATAGATGTCATTATGGTGATGCTGCAAGTTTCCACCATGATTAGGCATGTCTTAGGCTAGCGGCCCAGGCGTTTATCTAAAACACTTACATAACTCCATGGACTTACAAGCTCCCCTTTTATTTACAAAAGAGCATGATATCAACTGTGTACAAAGTACAAGTGCAATGTTGAAAGCGTTCCCGTGACAGCATGGTTCCGCTAATTCCCAATGTATAAGTGCAAACATATACAACATAGATGACACAATGGTTCAAGTTTGTTAGGGGCAAGAAAAATAAAGTGTGCCATCAAGTTTGTGTGAGCTTTAATCACTAAGTTTTCACATAAAAACGTGACTTTTTAATTGTAAGGTACATAAAACAAGAATTTACTTGGAATGATGTAACACACCATTCATAGGAATTTATAGTGGACACTTTGGAATAACTTGGTTTCTTGGGAGTTGGATGCATGAGTAGAGCTTCCTCATACAAGTGGAGGTAGCAAAAGACTGGGAGCGACCAACTAAGAGAGCAATAATGGCCATAACCATGCAGAGCGACAAAACATTCCTAATCAAAGGATAAAGTGGTACTACAACTCAAGGACTAAATGATCATAGAGGCTAAGGTGACTTGTTCATAGTCATAAAATGGTGTGATCATGTTCCAAGTCAACCCAAACAAAGCATCAAGGGAGAATACCACAATATTATGCTTTTTGTATGCTAAGACAACACATGATTCTTTCAAGGCACATTAAGCAATACTAATTTCTGGAACAAGTCATGCTACAACAATAATCGCTAATCATAAGGTCAAAGCAACACCTAGCATGACATGATAAAGTCTAAGTCTAAGTCACAGTCAAAGTAAGCTCCTTCTTGTACCAATTATGCATGAAGCTTTCTACTCTTTCCAAAACCAAACAACTTATTTGAAACAACTCATGAAGATAATAATCAATAAATACCAGAGAGCATGTTTCACAAATCCACATTGAATAACTAAAAAGTTCTAAGAAAGAAGCATAAGAAAACTAAGGCTAAACACAGTGCTAGCAAAAGAGAATACTCACAGAATAATAAGAGTGAAAACTAGAGTGTTCTAAAGAATGAAAACAAAGTGTGTCTCTCTCCAAAAAAGTTTGCTATAATCAAACAACCTAATTCAAGCAAACCAAACAAAATAAAACCAAAAACTAAAACTAAGACGCTCCAAGAACAACACAACAGTGCATGAAACAATAAAAACGAAGTGTCTAGAAAGACCTGAGATTTTTATTGATGAAGAAGGGGATGCCTTGGGCATCCCCAAGCTTTGACGCTTGTACCTCTTGAATATTTATTCGGGTGACACGGGGTGGCATCCCCAAGCTTATGCTTTTGTCCATTCTTCATCGCATTACATCATTCTTTTTCTACTCCTGGAAATTTTCCTTCATACAAAACTTCACACAATCTTCATTAGCAACATTAGTGTATTCAAAAGATAATAGACCCTTGTTTTTTGGTTTTGAAACAACAAAAATTTCACTAAAAACACAAGATACTATAGAAATTCCCTCAAAAAGCTTAATTTCCCAAAAATAACCCAAAAAGGAATCAATAAGAAGCAAATACAAATAATGACAGAATTCTGCCAAAACAGACCAGCAGGTAGAAAGCGATTTTTTAGAAGATCTTATGTTGCTCCAATAAAAAAGTGCTGAACTAAATAAAGTTGGATAACATACTGGGGGATTTATGTAGAAAATATAAGCTCAAACTAACTTACAGAGATTTCACGCGAGTTTTTACGGTGGAGCATAAAAATCTGTTTCGGGACAACAACTCCCCAAATCTTACTTCCCTCTCATTAGAGGTCATTCTTGGCACAAAAAGCAAACAAAAATGATAAGGAGAGGTTATTAAAGAATTAATAACTTCCAAGACTCAAGAAAACTCTTGGGTTATCTCCCAACAAGTACTTTTCTTTAACGCCTTTAAGTTAGGCTTGATAGTTTGAGAAGATGCTCACATAAGAAATATGAATTGAAGTAAAACAGAGCATCAAGAAGCAAAATCAAAAAAATTTAAGTCTAAACCACTTCCTATGCATAGGAATATTGTAAAGAAACAAGTCATGGAAGCACAAAGAAACAAGCATAGGAAAGAAAAACAAGTGCAACTTCAACATAAAGAGGGGAAACATAATATTGTTGAGATACATAAGACCATGTTTCCCTCTCTCATAATAACTTTCAGTAGCATCATCAATAAAATTAACAATATAACTATCACATAAAACATTCTTATCATGAGCCATATGCATAAAATGATTATTACTCTCCACATAAGCATACTCATTCTTATTAATTGTAGTGGGAGCAAATTCAACAATATAGCTATCACTATTATTCTCATCACCATAATCATCAAATATAGGAGGCATATTGTAATCACAATTAATTTTCTACTCAATAGTAGGTGGACTGAAAATATCATATTAATCATTGTAATCATCATATATTGGAGGTTTGGTATCATCATAAGCAATAGAATAACTATCTTCCAAAGTTGGGGAATTAAAAATATGGTGTTCAACAATGGTGTTCAAATAATTTATACTAATAACATTTATATTAGCATGCAAATAAAGTTCCATATGTTTTTTAATTTTCTCTTCAAACACTTCATGTCCTAACTCAAGATAAACACTATAGAGCTCTCTAATTTTGTTGTTGTTTTCCATTAAGCATAACTAGTGAAAACAAGAAACAAAAAGACAAAATTGCAGAATCTAAAGGAAATAACTTTGAGCACTTATACCGGAGGATGTGAGTACCTTTGACCTTACCTCCCTGGCAACAACGCCAGAAAATAGCTTGATGTCTACGCACTTCTATTCTTGTAGACAGTTCTTAGGCCTCCAAGTGTAGAGGTTTATAGAACAATAACAAGTTTCCCTTAAGTGGATTACCCAAGGTTTATCGATAAAGATTTAGTGGATATCAAAATATGATCGAAGCTAGAGATACAGCTCTCCTATCCCCTTTTAAAATATTCTGGTTAGTCGAGGTTCTTTCCCCTCTTGTTTTACAAACAAATATAGCTTTATGCAAAGTAATTCCACCATCCATAAGTCTTGCGGAGTACACCCTATGCTCAACCTTGATTTGTTGATACTTTTGCTGCAGAGTAAGTATTACCACTGAAGAAGAGTTCTTTACGATATCGACATTGATGAGTAGCTTGGTGTTCCCAGTCGGCAGTCTAAGATCTATGAAATGGGACGTCAACATTATTCTTCAGGCCTCTTAGCCAATTTGTTAAGTTTGCTATACTTAATAGCATAATTTACCTTCCGTTGTTTGATGTTTGTGGTCAGTGACCTTTGCTTGTAATATTTTTGTTCTTCGCTCAGTTATGAGCTTGCTAAAATAATTTTTGTGTCGTAGGGTCACTGTTGTGTTACCAATTCTCTCACTAGATATCATTGAGATCTAGGTTAGGATTATGATTAGACGAAGGTCTAGGATTTTGTAGCCCTGATCCCGGGGGTGTCATAGGTTTTGGTATCAGAGCAGTACCGTCTGTAGGACAACCTTTCTACTAGTCGATGTTGAGTCTAGTGTTTGCAAAAACTATTTGAAAGCTAAAAAGTATATACAAAACCTCTAGTATGTTTATTTTTACTCCGTATCTAGTTTCTCTCTAATTCTGGGTCATCTTATCTAGTGTTGATTTGCAAAGTTTTTCTATCTCGTCTCGTATTTCAAAGCTTAGGTGCCTTTCCAAGCATGTCGTTTCTCAACCAGTTGACCTGGTGTCGAGTTCTCTAGAGTCTGGTGTGTGTGTGTTCCTTGCGCCCCTTGTTCCGTTGCACCCGAGAGATTTCTTTCCATCATGATCTCTCTGTCTTATGGGCACACTGATGTCTACGCACTTCTATTCTTGTAGATAGTTGTTGGGCCTCCAAGTGCAGAGGTTTGTAGAACAGCACCAAGTTTCCCTTAAGTGGATTACCCAAGGTTTATTGAACTCAGGGAGGAAGTGGTCAAAGGTATCCCTCTCAAGCAACCCTGCAATCAAGATAAAAGAAGTGTCTTGTGTCACCAACACACCTAATACACTTGTCAGGTGTATAGGTGCACTAGTTCGGCGAAGAGATAGTTTAATACAAGTGGTAACAGTGCCATAAAAGAGCTTCTGACTTGTTGTTGACGTGGGAGATACGAAAACAAAACTGAAATAAAGATGGAAGCAAGCAAAAATGCAGTAGATCTAGATGCAAATGGTGTTTCATTGTTTAGAAACATGGCCTAGGGATCATACTTTCACTAGTGAACACTATCAATAAATATATTCTCTTCATGATACTACCACTACTAGGAAAACGGCTATAGGTAATCCACACATCCGTGGCGCACGTGCTAGTGGTGCCCCACGGGTAAAATAGGTGTGGTGCATTGCCCACAGGTTCCCTATGGCTAACTGCTGTAAGCGTGGCACACATGGGGGTGTTGCGCCACGACTATGTGTGGGCCAGGGCACAGGTGGCCGCAACACACATACTCGTAGCGCACTATGTCAAGGTGCGCTACGGATGTGAAACTTAGCCATAGCGCACCTTGACCTAGTGCGCTACGGGTATGTGTGCTGCAGCAGCTGGGTCAACTTAGCCGTAGGGAACTCTGCCCTAGTGCCCAAAGGGTTCCTTGTTCGTCCTAGCGAAACTCTTTTGTCTTTCCTTCGCTTATTTTGACTCTTATTTCTTCCAACTCTTTATCTCCCTTTGTGCTTCCTTAATTCTCTCTTGGAAAGTAGACACTATTTCCATAGTCTCTATGTGTCCTCTCGGAACTATCTATAGTCTGAGATCCTTGAATTGCTTGCATAAATCCTCTGGAAGTTCCCCTGCGGTAAGTCCATTCACATACACCTTACGACTTAAGGCATCAGCCACCACGTTTGCCTTTCTAGGATGGTACTGTAAATCCAAGTCATAGTCCTTAATTAGATCAAGCCATCTTCTTTGTATCATATTCAACTCCTTTTGGGTGAAGATGTACTTCAAACTCTTATGATCTGTGAACACATCACAATGTTTGCCCATGAGGTAGTGTCTCCATACCTTGAGTGCATGAACCACAGACGCAAGTTCCAAATCATGAGTGGGGTAGTTTTGTTCGTGGTTCTTAAGTTGTCGGGAGGCATAGGATACCACTTTCCCATCCTGCATCAATACACTTCCAAGTCCTTGTCGAGAAGCGTCACAATAGACTTGAAAATCCTTTTGGATATCAAAGCATACGTAATCAAGGCGTTCTGCAACTCTTGAAAACTTGCTTCACATGCCTCGGTCCATAGGAATTTATTTTCCTTCTTCAATAGTTCTGTCATGGGTTTTGCTATTTTGGAAAAGTTTTCAATGAACCTCCGGTAATATCCTGCGAGGCCCAAGAAACTCCTAATATCTCCCACATTCTTGGGTGACTCCCATTCCGTCACGGAAGCTACCTTACTAGGATATACGACAACTCCTTTTTCCGACACAACATGACCAAGGAATCCCACTTCCTTTAACCAGAATTCGCATTTGCTGAATTTGGCATACAACTTGTGTTCTCTTAGTTTCTCCATAATAAGGCGCAGATGTTTCTCATGTTCCTTCTCATCCTTAGAGTATATGAGTATATCATCTATGAATACCATGATAAACTTGTCCAAATATTCCATGAACACCCTGTTCATCATGGTCATGAAGTATGTCGTGGAATTGGTTAGACCAAAGGACATCACGGTGTACTCATACAATTTGTATCTTGTGGTGAAAGCTATTTTGGGTACATCCTGTTCTCGAATCTTTAGCTGAAAGTAGCCTGATCGCAGATCGATCTTTGAGAACACACTTGCTCCCTTTAACTGGTCAAACAAGTCATTGATGTTGGGAAGAGTATACTTATTCTTAATCGTCACTTCGTTCAACGAGCGGTAGTCCAAAACCAGCCTCTTGGTTTTATCCTTATTTACCACAAATAGGACAGGTGATCCCCAAGATGACGCGCTGGGTTGGATGAATCCCTTGTCCAATTGTTCCCTAAGCTGTTTCTTGACTTCCTTTAACTCGTCCACATCCATCTTGTATGGTCTCTTAGCTATCGGCCCCGTGCCTGGCATCAAGTCAATGAGGAACTCGATATCACGATCGGGAGGCATTTCGGGTAGCTCCTCTAGGAATACATCTGGTTATTCCTTTACAATAGGTACCTCCTCCAAGCTAATCCCCTTAAGGGAGTTCACCATGGCTTCCTTAAGTGCAAAATTTGACTTGATACGAATTCTCTTCCCTTCCGGTGTTGTGAGCATGACAGTTATTTTGGCACAATCTATGACTCATTCATATTCGGTCATCCAATTCATGCCCAAGATTATGTCTAATCCTTGTGATTCTATAACTACTAGACTTGTGGGAAAGATGTGTGTCCCAATCCTTAGTTCTAATTCCTGGCAACCGGAGTTTGCCACTATTTCTCCCCCAGGAGAACTTACCCTTAGAGGAAAGTTTATAGTCTCTGTAGGTATCTTGCCTCTATCCACAAATACCCTTGATATGAATGAATGCGATGCACCAGTATCAAAAAGAACAACTGCGGGAATAGAATTGAGCCTGAACTTACCAATAACAGAGTCTGGTGCATCACAAGCATCCTCCATAGAGACATGATTCACCGTGGCTTTGACAAACGGATTTGGCTTCCTCCCGTTTCCATTGCCATGATTGTTTCCATTTCCGTTCCCATTTCCATTTCCATTCTTCTTATCGGGGCAAGAGGTTGCATAGTTCCCTGTCCTATATGTTGCACTTAAAGCATGTCACCTCACTGAGATCCTTTCCATTACTGCCACTCCCATTGCGGTTTTTATGCCCATTGTGTATGTGGCAGCCATTGTGATGACCGTTATGGTTGTGGCCATTATTGTTATAAGGTGGTGGTGAGGAATTGCGCTGCTTTTGGTACGGAACAGAGTGCTTGTGAGGGTTAGACTTCCTCTTGCGGTTTTCTATGCTCTTCCTTTTGGATTCAACCACAATGGCTCTGTCCAGGAGTTCCTGAAAGTTGTCAAATTTTTGAGCCACAAGCTGAATAGATATCTCATCATTGAGTCCTCTTAAGAACTCCTCCTGTCTCTTGGCATCAGTGGAAACATCATCGGGTGCATAACGGGCTAGCTTGTTGAAAATCTCACCATACTCGGTGACGTAATCAGCAGCTGGTGGTCGAAATTGAAATTTTTTTTTTTTCGAGTCATGATACCAGCAGCCACATGATGAGTGCGAAAGGCTAACTCAAACTGATCCCAAGTGATAGCATGAATATCCGGGTGGGTGACTTGGTAGTTATCCCACCATTTTGTAGCAGGTCCTTCAAGCTGGTGTGCGGCATAACGTACCCTGTCGGCTCCGACAGCTTGCCCGGTGTCTAGCTTCTTGTTGATTGTACGTAGCCAGTCATCTGCGATGATTGGTTCAGCGCTGCTAGTGAAGGTAGGTGGGTTCAACCTCAAAAACCGAGTCAAGCGATCCTGTTGAGGTGGTGGCAGAGGTGGCGGGTTGTTGTTGTTGTTTTGCATGTTCTGAGTGAGCAGTTGGATCAGCTGGTTCTGAGTGGCCAAAAGTTGTGCTATTTCCGGAGGAATTTCGGTGTTCGCACGTCTTGGTGGCATCTATGGGGTTTGAGAGAAAAGTTAAGAAATAGACAGAAAGACTAAGTAGTAAACTCCTACCCTTATGATAACACACCAAGCACACAAGACACACAAGACACATTAACACAACTTAACACAGAAAACAACCAAGTTTAACTAAACCAGAATTGTCTTGGTATTTATTACAATTGCGAATAACGTTCTACTATAGAATTAAAGGTGGTCCAACTATTACACATCTTCCACGCCTTCCTCTTCCTCGTCCTCGAACGAGTAGCCTTCCTACTCTAGGGTTGTCTTGTACAACTCCATCTCCTTCGTGGTGGCTTCAAGCTTCTCTTGGAGGTTCTTTATCTCATCCTGCAGCTTCTTGGTAGTGGCTTCTAGCTGCTCATGAAGTCCCTCCTTCTCGCTTTGTAGCTCCTCCACTAGACTTGACTTCTTCGCGGCTTCAAGTTGCTTTGCCAAGTCCCTCTTGGAAGCACACACATCATTGATTATCTTGCAAAGGCCTTCAGTTTGAACTTCAGCTCCATCGATCTCCTGTTTGAGTTCCCTGATTCTCTTGTTTTTATTTATCACCCTCTTCTCTTGGTTAGCGAACTTCTTCTCTTGGTCCTGGAACTTTATCTCTTGGAGCTTCATTGCCTCCTCCAGCTGCTTGATCATTTCCTCCTTCTCCTTGATGAGGGCGCATAGCTCGTCGTTCTTTAACATCTCGAGGAAGGTACCCTTTTCAAGGTCATGGATGTGGAACTCCAAATCTTGATATTGGGTCCTTCGGCGCTTGGTCGAAGTCCTTTCCTCAAAGGTTAAATCCATGGGAGTTCCTTACTCATCTCGTCTTCCAAAGAGGCCGCCGCAGTGTCCTTGGAGAGCTTCATGATGACGTCCACATAGGCGACCAATGAGCTGCTACAAGCTGATGCTAAGGGCCTTCTCCTTGGAATCGCTAACAATGTGGATTGCTATGTCTTCTTACGGGTTCTTGCCTCGCTCTTTTCCTGGCTGAATGACTTTGACTCCCCAACAGCCGTCCTTGTGGAGTTTCTTCATTGTGCTCCCCTGGATTGTTGGGAGGGGAAGGTCCAAACGTGTGAGTAGGTCCATGAGGCATCCACCAAAGCGAAGGGGCTCGATGTCCGCTACGGTGTGGTAGAGGAATCTTGTCATCTTTAAGTTAGAAGAGTGAAAGTTAGATACTTAATCAAGTAGAGGAAGTAGATACTAGAAGTGCGGAAAATAACTTAGTAGAGAAGCAAGTAAGTCACATAAGTTAGAGGTGGTTCCAATCCTAGGGTCACGTCCTACAGGAAACGATGTGCTCTGATACCATCTGTAGTGACCTCAGATCGGTAAGGATCCTAAGTCCCTGTGATTAACATGCTAGTCCCTGGATCAATAGCTAGCACTCACAGTCGAATAAATATCATGTAAAACACAAAGTCTTATTACACGGAGGATCCAGAGTATGAATTTATTATAAAGTTGCATAGCATTAAGCTAGCTCAAATAACAGCGGAAACATAAAAGCAGCTTGAGTCCATCAACGCCTCAGGCTTGTCGAGTGTAGACTCGCGATCCCTACGCACCTCTCAATCTTCGGATTCTGCACATAAGACGTGCAGCCAACAAGTTGGGTCAATACTTTGAATGTATTGGCAAATTACACCAAGGAGAGAAAAGACTATCTCTACATGCAAGGCTAGTTTAGGCTGTAGAGTTCATTTGCTCAAAGCTAGTTTTCTTAAGTAGAGAGGAACAAGAGATTTTCCCTACTTTGTAAACATTTTCTTAGATAAAATAGGGTCGAATGGCACACGAGGATATTACTCACCAAGTGTCCAAACAACCAAACACTTGGATATTACGCACCAAGTGTCACTTAGATATTACACACCAAGTTCCCAAAATCCCACCCATTGGCGATATTACTCACGCCATGGGGTTTCAAAAATTTGTTTTAGAAAAGAGAGAGGAAGATCCTTCAGAGGCTCCATCCTTCAGATGCTCAATGTTGTTCTGTTTCCATGAACACGGCTGATCGATCAGTTTGCAATACTCTCGAGAGTTTGTGCACTTTACCCACAATCCATGATCAAGTCCTTTTACAGATAAGACCATGGCGAGGCTTTCCCTTAGTATCCCCTCTACCTTCCGGATCCAACCATGCCAAGAACCTCCAAATGTTGGTACCCAGGTGAGGTTTCCCACTAAGTACAAGGCCAAGACAGAGCCCATAATGTATTGTGGTTGCACTAGAAGCTTCTAAATTCTGAAACATGGCAGACTTCTTTGATTCCTGGGCGGTCGTCCTCCACCAAAATATCACTCATTGTCCTGACAACCATTCCGCCCAGAAGAAAACTTAGTTTTATTTTGAAGAGGATTTGAGAAGAAAAGTTTGCTCAAGAGAGCCTTTATACTTAGAAAAATTCATTGTCTTTCGAACCCCCCAACGGTACTTTGTATATATAGCATAGCAAGCAATACTTAGCAAAAACAGGGGTAACCTATTAGGAGGGGAAATCCTAAGTATAGAGCTACTCATGGCATACTACAAAATCATCGCACTTGCAAAATAATTCTAAGGAAAAATTCTACTAGAACATCCTACACATGCATACTAAAGAATTTTGAAGATCACACCCATAAAATCAAAACCGGGACAAAAATTATGAACAAGTGGTGTAACTTGCCTTGATCCGAGCAGCACTCTGCACAATAGCACTCCTTAGCGCACTCCGAACAATCTAACGAATCAAAAACATGGGTCTAATCACAACTTGCACCAAATATGCCACAGAGATAACATGCATACATGCAACATGGTATTTATGCAAGATTGGTTTTTCTATATCGACCAAGGTAGTATAATTGGGTTGCAATTGTGTTAAGGGTGTTACTGGGATTGATTTCCCATAGGTTTAAATTTATTTGGGTCACTAATATAATTCATAGGATTAAAAGGAGATCCAACCATCTAATTAGCCCCAAATTAGCTCTAATGATATTAAGAAAGGTTTTATAATTTTTTTTAGTAGGTATTGCGGAAACAAAGTCAACACAACAAGAATCATCTAAAATGGAGTTCTAATTATTTTTCTACGAATTAACTACTCCAATCTAATGATTAAATTCTACACCGAAAACCCTACTGTAAACTTGGAATTTTATTGCAGATCTGTGTTCTACATAAAATTATGAATACAACGGTATATTATAAGCTAAATTTGGCCAAGTATTTAATTTTATATGATTTTCTCAATATTTAACTCAAATCTGCAAAATTGATCTAATCTTAGTTCGAGAACTTGCCAAGTGGCGGAATCTGACTGGCCTAGCTAGACGACGCGGCTGACGCGGCATGCTGACGCAGACTGCCACGCGGTGCCAACGCGGTGCGGATGCGGTTTGCCACGCGGCGGAACGCAGTTGGCCGGTACCCATTCGCCCCCCCTTCTAATCTGGCCCGCATAATTACAATCAGACGGTCGAGGGCGGCTCTACTGACCTGTGGTGGTGGCGGCGATGGAGACGACGGTGGCGGCGGTGGATACAACGGTGTTCGGTGTCCTGGCGGCTCTAGTGATCTTGGAAGGCGATGAAGATGGCCCCTGATGCGCACGGTGATGGCGATTCTCCCAACGATCTCAGCGCAGTCCCTCTCCTCCTCTATCTCCCACGGTCGGTCGTTCCTCCTCTCGGTCCCGACAGGCTCCGGCGAGCAATTGCCGGTGACCCCCTGCGATTCGGAAGAAACGAGTTAGATGGGAGGATAGGGTAGATCGAGACGAGTAGTGTGAAAGGTAGAACAGGGCTCGAGGTGCTGTGGAGGGTCGCCAACCTCGAGCTCTGATGGCGGACTGCTCCGGCAAGATCGGAAATTTGCGAAACAGGCGCTAGGGTTTGAGAAAAACGAAAACAACGGTGGGGGCCGAAGCAGCGGTATAAGAGGGGAAGATTTCGTGAAGAAGGGGGCATGGATTCGTACGAGGGATGGAGAATCGCGCGGATCTGAACCGGATTCGTGTTATTCATGGACTCTGGCTGGAGGTGGGGGATGATAACATACCACTGTCGGTGGCAAGTGGGTGCAGGCTGGCAAGCAAATTGTCACTGTACAGAGATGGCAGTTGGGCCTGGTTCACGATGGGTTAGCTTGTTTAGTTTTTTTATTCTTTTCTTTTTTCCAATTCTATTTTACTAATTCACTTGTAACTTTTGCATAGCAAGTCCAAACATGGTGAAACTTGTTTCCAAATTTTTGTAAAAATAATTTGGTCAACATAGGACCATGGATTAATATTTTTACTAGGTTTTTGGAAGGTTCAACAAGATTACTTCTTTCTTGCTCACATAGATGGATTTCTTTATTAGGGTTTTAGTAGGTTTTGTCGTTAGGGTTTTGTTGCAAATTCATTTGTAGGATGCAATGATGCAAGGATGATGCATGCCACTAATAACATCCTATTATAAAAACTGGGATGTTACACCCTCGCTTCCTCTTCTCTTCCTCCCTCTTCTCCTTCTCCTCACTTCGGCCTCCTCCAACCAAGGGTGCGGGTAACTAGCTCCTTCGGCAGTCGCAGTCGCCATTACCTCCTCCGACCACACGTCCTACAGCTGCCGCCGACACCACCTCCTCTGACCATACCTTTGTCCACCTCCGAGTGCACCTCCAACCGCACCTCCGGCCATCTCTTCCAACCACACCTCCTCCTAATGCCTCGATGCCGACAAGGACTAGCACGGCCACGACCTCTTGCACATCCCTCCCGCACTAGGTCGTGGCCACGACTACTTCTCTGGAGAGGTGACGCGACGACGGCGATTTCTGGACCCGATTGCGTTTGCAATTCAAAACGAGGGTGTTGTTTGCATTTTTTTGTTTTTTTGAAAAACGCATCCGTGGCGCACTTGTACCCCTACCCGTGGAGCACCTGGTAGTGCGCTAGCGCTACGCCTATCCTCATATAACCATAGCGCACCAGGGTAGTGCGCTACAAGCACTTTTTAGCCGTAGAGTACGCCTAGTGGCGCACCACTAGTGCGCCACAGATGGGATTTTCAGGTGTGCCACGAACAGCCCTTTTCCTAGTAGTGTACCCTGAACTACTCTCCGGCTGGAATATAACTCATGAAAAATATATATATGTAATCTAGCTTAAGTTCCACACACGGCGCGCAGGCTGTAACTGTCACACACGTGTGGAAAAGCATAGATATATTAAAGCACAACGAGTATCTATGTAACCCCTATCCTAAGTTCCACCACGGTATGCACGCTATCACTTACACACACGTGGGGAGAGATAGAGATCTATTAAAGCACTTGAGTAGCAAAGTAGATCTACTTGATTACAAAGCTCATGATCACAATATGATCACACATAGAGAGAGAGATGAACACATAGCTACTGGTAGAGCCCTTAGCCTCGAGGAACAACTACTCCCTCCTCATCATGGGGATCAGCAACGGTGATGGAGATGGTGGTGGAGATCTATGGAGATGGCTCCGGGGGCACTTCCTCGTCCCAGCAGGGTGCCGGAATAGAGACTTTCTATCCCCCGAATCTCCCATTCGATGGCGGCGGCACTATGGAACTTTTCGTGGCTTTCTCCTAGATGATTTAGGGTTTCTGAGTCAGGGGTTCTTATAGGCGAAGGAGGCAAGGGCGGTGGAGACCCAGGGGGCCCAGACCCCCTGGGAGCATGGCCAGGGTGGGCCCGCGCCCACCTAGGGTGTGGCCACCGTGTTGTCCTCCTCTGTCTCATCTTCGATTTTCCGTATCGTTCAGGGAAAAATATGGACTTTGTCTTTTGTCCCGTCCAATTCTGAGAATATTCATTTTTTAGCTGTCTGAAACCAAAAATAGAAGAAAACAAGCAACTGGCACTATGGCATCTTGTCAATAGGTTAGTTCCAGAAAGTGTATAAAAATACCTCAAAGTGTAGACAAAACATAGCAAAGTTGATACAAAACAAGCATGGATCATAAAAAATTATTGATAAGTTTCTGACATATCACCCACAACATCATGTTTTGGTCTCACAATGTTCTTCTCCAGGTCTCGAGGTTTCCTATTGATTCGTGTGCATCCTTTTTATTATTTGGATACTTAAGAAGTTATATCTTCTTTTGGAAGCTACCACATGATTACTACCTTGTAGTACCCTCTGCTACTAAGATAGTAGTTGCTCCTTTCTCTGGGTTTTAACCCTTGGACTTCAACCAAAGATCCATGATTGTGTTGGATTCTAGTCTTATGAATCTTGTACATGAAGCTGACCTTTAACCCAAGATCCATTTTGTTGACCCCAATTGTTAATGTTAAAACGTTACCTTAGGATGGCTAACCTCTAGTGTAGCCTTCAAGCTTGTGGATATTGCCGCTATTGAACAGTGATGATAATGGACTTTCCTTAGCACATGCTATGGCAGATAATTTTTTAAGGAACCAAATAGATCACAACAAAGGTACTCCTTGTGAGTCCCACATATATATTCATGACTCTGCCACACCTTCCCTTCTCTGCATTGGTCTTTGGGAGATTGTTCACTTATACATCCACATCTCGGGATCTTGTCATGAGCATGTTCCCTCTTTCTCTTGTTGTTTCTGACCTTTGTCTACCAGTTGGTAGCCAAGAAGTAAACGTGCACTGGTATCTTATGAAGCAAGATATTCTTGTGGTCCATCAAGACAAACCATTTTGGAATGTCAGGAGGAACAAACTCTAGTACCTCGTCATTTCTAGGACTAGGTAAAAGTGTTGTACTTTGTAGATCAAGAGGCATTACCTGTCTTCTGTCTGTTCTACCTTAAAGTATCACACCCTTTTATATTAAGAGGTTGTGCCAAGTTTCATGATTTTCTTAATGAAGTGATGCTCTTACACATTTTACCAACCTTCCTCTAAGCTCCCATGCTCATGAGTCATGCATGTGCGTAATAATGTGACCATCTGAGATTCTTAGCAATTCTTATTGCTTTGAACTTCAAGGACATCTGTGTCATTCCTAGCGTGATGGTTAACCTTATCACTAAGCAAAGTATTATTGTGCTACCAAGTCCGTTCTTTTGGTGTACTCTCTTCGGTCAACGAGTTAGGCTTGTGAAGAATCTTTGAGACTATGTCTTCTTGACTTACCAAGCAATATTCCTCTTGAACTAAGTGACATATCGATGGTTCATGATATTCTAGGCGTCATTCTAGAAGTATCGACATGTTGCCACATGACCATGTTGTCAGGTTCTTGAGTAAGCTTTATCTTTAAACTGCTAATTTCTCCAAGGATCCATAATGGATACCCCTAAACTAGTTGGTTGAGTTTAAACAACAACTTGGAGAGTTGTAATAAAAAAGTTCTACTCAACTTTGTTCCTTCTCAAAGGGATGCATAGTTTTGTTCTTGTTGAAGTAAGATATTATGTCCTTCGAAGATATGTTATCTTCCCCCACCTTTGATTCGATTTGGGTTATCGTCGAATCAAACTCAATTCCAAGGACTATCTTGATGTTGTTTCTACTTGTGATGTTTCACTTGAGTAAATATTCATGCCCTTTGGTCTGACCAGTATTCTTGCCTTGTGCATGCAACATATGAGTCCATCTTAATGGAGTATCTCGATAAGTTTATTGTTGAGCCCATTGATAACAATCTTATTTACTCCATGGAAAAATATATCCATATGGATCAATTGACATTAATGTTGGAAACTTGTAAGAACCATCTTCGGGTCATTTCAAAGTATCAGTCCTGGATGTTAGAAGTAACCTTATCCGGTCCACGTGCAATTCTTGAAAGTTTATGTCGTGGATTCGAGTAGAGTTAATCTTGTTTTCTCGGGAATCATTTCAAGTCAGTCAAGAATGTGCAAAGAATTCTTGATATGGTAGGTTAATACCTTCACATTTCGAGAAGATCCTCCAAGCATCCTAAGCCACTGACTGATTTGTTAAGAAGAGAAGAAGTTTAATACTTTCTTATCTTATCAATTTTTTCCAACAAGGATTCAGTTGTGGTTCATTGCACACAATATATGTATGTGTAATTATCTTCTGATAACTTGCTTATCCATGGGTTTTGCAATCTAGCTCATATTTTGGAGCTTGATGTTGTAGTCCATGTCTTGAGAATCTAGTAGCTCTACCATTATGGTAAACATTGAAAACTTTCTATTCGGACATGTTGAATCTGAAGTATCTCCCACCTAACCAAATCTGAATTTCAAGGAGATATGTTGGTGGGTGTTCTTAAAGGGTTGATGTAGGTCTCTTTGGAAATCCGGCAAGGTTGATATGGTGGTTGATACAATTTTCCGGAAGGCCTACTGTCATATTCCCTTTAATCAACAATAACAACCACTATTAATGAGGCTTCTTCTGTGACTAATTACAGGAGTTGTTCTTATGATTTTCTTTGTATCCGAAGTCCGACCTTTACTTGATGACTAATGGAAGACATTTCAAAATTCTGATATTGGTATTTATAACATCAAGGAGAACATTTAAAGTAGTGTTGCTAAGTGTCTCTCGGTCTATCCTCTAGACCCTTTTATGTTGGCAAGAGTATTGTTGTGCTAAGTAATTTGAGTCTAAGAATCAAGTTTCTTTTTCTCGTGTTATTAGGAATCTTCTTATTTATCTTGGTTGTGTAAAAGTGATATCATGATCTTTGGAAAAGATTTTGATAGACTTGGATGAATAAAGAGTTTCCTTTGTTTTCTTAACCATGTTTTCAGAGTAACTGTGATTTTGGTGAAGCGGTTCGTAGCATGGAAAACAAAAAATTTCTACCGCATGCAAACAAACAAGCCAAGATCTATCTAACAGATTGTAGAAACGAGTCGATAGATGAACTCACCCTCGAAGATTCCAAAGCGGTTAACGAGATCCGATTCTCATGGGTGATGTAGTCGTACTCTTGTCGATCTCAATATCGTGTATACGATCCTTCCGGCGCTGCGTTCCGGAAGCGCTTCCATAGTCTTTCACACGCTCGGTACTTGATGAAGACCTTCCTCTCCCTTGTTCCAGCGGGCAGCGGAGGTTGTAGCACTCTCCTCGCGATTCCGGCAGCACGACGGCGTGGTACCGGAAGTAGAGGGGAGATCTTGCAGGGTTTCGCCTTAAGCCGGAGCGAGTATGGTGGACTATGAGAGAGGCCTTGGCGATCTAGGGTTTAGAGGCACCAAGGTAGGATGCTAGCCGGCGGATAGGGTTAGGGTTCACCCCAACTCGGCGAGTTGGTGGTGCCCTAGGCGGCGGCAGCAGCAGGGGTGGTGGAGCCGGCGACTTAGGGTTAGGGTTTCGGGGTGTGAGAGGTGTAGTCTAGAGGGGGCACCCCTGCCCCTTCTTTTATAGGTGGGAGGGCACCGGCCAGGGGGAGGGATTCCTCCCCCAATTCGGCCTCCTTGGCGGCGGTGGAGGGAGGAGGACTTCCTCCCCAAGTAGGTTTCCTACTCTCCCTCCACCAAGCAAACTTGTCGTTTGACTTTTCAAATTGGCGTTTGACTTTTCAAACTAGGATTTGATTTATCCCTTTATTTTGCTTAGACATGATACCTAGTACATGATGCAACCATTCCACATTGTATGACACATTCATGTACCCGTCCCCTCCGGAGTGCCGGACCTTCCGGACCCTTCTAGAACATTCCTGGTGAAAACACCGGAGTCATTCCCCAACTCCGAAACAGGACTTTCCTTATATGAATCTTATTCTACGGACCATTTCGGATCTCCTCGTGATATCCCGGATCCCATCCGAGACTCCGAACAACATTCCGTCTCTTACTCATCATTCCATAACTACTCAACAACATCGAATCCTTAAGTGTGTCTCCCTACAGTTCGTGAATTCTGCGGACATGATCGAGACACTTCTCCGAACAATAACCAATAGAGGAATCTGGAAATTCATATGGCTCCCAAATATTTCTACGATTACTTTGTGATCGAATGAACCACTTACATACGATACCAATTTCCCTTTGTCTCACGATAGTTTACTCATCCGAGGTTTTGATCGTCGGTATCTCTGCATACCTAGTTCAACCTTGTTACCAGTAAGTACTCTTTTCTCGTTCCCGTGGTATGTGATCCCTTGTGAGCTAGTCACATGCTTGCAAGCTAATTGGATGACATTCCACCGAGAGGGCCCAGAGTATATCTATCCGTGATATGGATGGACAAATCCCACTCTTGATTCATGTGTCTCAACCCATACTTTCCGAACACTCAATGCCACCTTTATAGCCACCCAGTTATGGTGTGGTGTTTTATGTCATCAAAGCATCCTTCCGGTGATTGGGATAAGCATGATCTCATGGTCGAAGGAATTAGGTTACTATGTATCAGAAATCTTATAGCAATTGAACTATTAAAATGACTTGATCTTTATGCTATGCTTATCTATAGGAGTATGTACATCATACCATTCTCCTAATGATATGATCTTGTTGTTAATAACATCTCAATGTTCATGATAGGGGAACCACAATCATCTATTAACCAGCAAGCCAGTATTATGAAGAGGCTTTACTAGGGACTCTAATTTAGTTTACAAATCACACAAATATTAATGTTTACTTGTTAATACTGTTATAGCATGAATGTAAACATTTATCATAAACATAAAGATATAATAATAACTACATTTGTTATTGCCTCTAGGACATATCTCCAACAGTCTCCCACTTGCACTAGAGTCAACTAATCTAGATTACATGGTAATATACCGAACACCCATGGCAGTTTTGTGTTGGTCATGTTTTGCCCTCGGGAGAGGTTTAGTCAACGGATCCGCCACATTCAGATCTGTGTGTACTTTGCAAATCTTTATGTCACCATCTTGGACATGTTCCTGAATAGCGTGAAAACGTAGCTTGATGTGCTTCAGCTTCTTGTGTGACCTTGGTTCTTGCGCATTGGCTATGGCGCCCATGTTATCACACTAGATAGACATTGGGTCCAGCACACTTGGAACCACACCGAGCTCTGTAATGAACTCCTTCATCCATATCGCTTCTTGTGAAGCCTCCGAAGCAGCTATGTATTCCGATTCAGTTGAAGATCTTGCCACAACTCTTTGCTTTGCAATCCTCTAGCTAACTGCTGCACCATTCAAAGTAAATACGTATCCAGATTGAGATTTAGAATCGTCTGGATCGGTGTTCCAACTAGCATCGGTGTAACCATTAACAACGAGTTGTTCATCACCTCCATAAGAAAGAACCATATCCTTTGTTCTTCTCAAGTACTTAAGGATGTTTTTGACCGCTGTCCAATGATCCACTCCTGGATCACTTTGATATTTGCTAGTTAAACTAACAACATATGCAATGTCGGGTCTAGTACATAGCATGGCATACATTAGAGATCCTATAGCTGAGGCATAGGGAGTCTAACTCATCCTTTCTCTATCTCCTGCCGTTGCTGGACTTTGAGTTTTACTCAAGGTCGTATTGGGCAATATGGGCAAGAACCCTTTCTTGCTATCTTCCATTCCAAACTTCTTTAGAACTTTGTCCAAATATGTACTTTGTGACAATGATATTAGGCGTCTCGATCTATCTCTATAAATCTTTATTCCTAATATGTAAGCTGCTTCGCCAAGATATTTCATTGAAAAACTATTATTCAAATATTCCTTGACACTATTAAGAAGGTCTACATCATTCCCAATCAACAATATGTCATCTACATACAGTATTAAGAATGCTACAAATCTCCCACTCACTTTCTTGTAAATACAAGCTTCTCCATAAGTTTGTATAAAACCAAAACTTTTGATTACCTTATCAAAACATTGATTGCAACTTCGGGATGCTTGCTTCAATCCATATATGGACCTTTGAAGTTTGCATACCTTGTTAGCATCTTTAGGATAGACAAAACCTTTTGGTTGCATCATATATAACTCTTCATTAATGTCTCCATTGAGGAACGTTGTTTTGACATCCATCTGCCATATTTCATAATCGTAATATGCAGCGATTGCTAACATAATCCTCACAGACTTTAGCTTCGCTACTGGTGAGAAAGTCTCATCGTAGTCAACTCCTTGAATTTGTCGAAACCCTTTTTCGACAAGTCGAGCTTTATAGACAGTAACATTACCATCAACATCAGTTTTCTTCTTGAAAATCCATTTGTTCTCGATAGCCTTTCGGCCATCTGGTAAGTCCACCAAAGTCCATACTTGGTTTTCGTACATGGATCCAATCTCGGATTTCATGGCTTCTTGCCATTTATTGGAATCTGGGCTCATCATTGATTCCTCATATGTCTCGGGGTCATCGGTGTTGTCCACCAACATGACACTCATAACGGGATCATACCAATCAGGAGTGGTACGAGTTCTCGTTGACCTGCGAGGCTCTATAGCAACTTCAACCGAAGTTTCATGATCATCATCATTAGCTTCCTCTCTTATTGGTGTAGGCGCCACAGGAAATTCTTCCGATGCTGCGCTACTCGCAAGTTCGAGAGAAGGTTCAATAACCTCATCGAGTTCTACTTTCCTTCCAGTCACTTCTTTCGAGAGAAATTCCTTCTCTAGAAAGGATCCATTCTTGGCAACGAAGATTTTGCCCTCGGATCTATGATAGAAGGTATACCCGATAGTTTCCTTCGGGTATCCTATGAAGACACATTTTTCCGCTTTGGGTTCAAGCTTGTCCGGCTGTAACTTCTTTACATAGGCTTCGCAACCCCAAACTTTAAGGAACGACAATTTAGGTTTCTTCCCAAACATAGTTCATATGGTGTCGTTTCAACGGATTTAGATGGTGCCCTATTTAAAGTGAATGCGGATGTTTTTAATGCATAACCCCAAAACGATAGCGATAAATCTGTAAGTGACATCATAGAACGAACCATATCTAAGAGAGTTCGATTACGACGTTCGGACACACCATTACGCTGTGGTGTTCCCAGCGGTGTCAATTGTGAAAGTATTCCGCATTTCTTCAAATGCTCGCCAAACTCGTAACTTAGATATTCACCTCCACGATCAGAACGTAAAATTTAATCTTCTTGTTACGTTGATTCTCTACCTCACTTTGAAATTCCTTAAACTTCTCGAAAGTTTCGGACTTATGTTTCATGAAATAGATATACCCATATCTACTCAAGTCATCCGTGAAGGTAAGAACATAACGATAACCACCGCGTGATTCTACACTCATTGGACCACACACATCGGTATGTATGATTTCCAACAAGTCCGTAGCTCGCTCCATCATACCAGAAAATGGAGTCTTAGTGATTTTACCCATCAGACATGCTTCACATCTTTCAAGTGATTCGAAATCAAGTGATTCAAGAAGTCCATCGGAATGGAGTTTCTTCATACGCTTTACTCCGATATGACCAAGACGACAGTGCCACATATAGGTCGAGTTATCGCTCTATTTCAAATGTTTAGCCTCAATATTATTTATGTGTGTATTACTACAATCGAGATTTAGTAAGAATAGACCATCTATCAAAGGTGCATGTTCATAAAACATATTACTCATATAAATCGAACAACCATTATTCTCGGACTTAAAAAAGTAACCATCTCGCAATAAACAAGATCCCGATATAATGTTCATGCTCAACGCAGGTACCAAATAACAATTATTTAAGTATAAAACTAATCCCGATGGTAGATGAAGAGGTAGCGTGCCAACCGCGATCACATCAACCTTTGATCCATTTCCAACGAGCATTGTCACCTCGTTCTTCGCTAGCTTCCGTTTATTCTGCAGCACCTGTTTCGAGTTACAAATATGAGCAACCAAACCAGTATAAAATACACAGGCACTACTACGAGTACTAGTGAGATACACATCAATAACATGTATATCGGATATACCTTTCTTCTTGATGTTGCCGTTCTTCAAATCCGCCAAGTACTTTGGGCAATTCCGCTTCTAGTGACCTTCTCCCTTGCTGTAAAAGCACTCAGTACCAGGCTTAGGTCCAGCTCTGGTCTTCTTCGCCGATGCGGCAACTTTCTTACCACCCTTCTTGAAGTTTCCCTTTTGCTTAGACTTGCCTTTCTTGAATTTGGTGGTCTTATTGACCATCAACACTTGGTGCTCTTTCTTGATCTCCACTTCTGCAGATTTCAACATGGAGAAGAGTTCTGGAAACGTCTCGTCCATGTTTTGCATATTGTAGTTCATCACAAAGTTCTTGTAACTTGGTGGTAGTGATTGGAGGACACGGTGAATCCCCAAAGAATTAGGAATCACTATACCCAAACTTTGGAGTTTGTTTGCGTGCCTAGACATCTTAAGCACATGCTCACTGACGGAGCTGCCCTCTTCCATCTTGCAGTTAAAGAACTTTTCAGAAGCCTCATAACTCTCAACTGCCGCGTGAGCCTCAAATATCATTTTGAGTTCACGTACAATATTGTCACATCCCAAGATTTTCCAAATCTTGTTATGTGAAAATAAATGAATAAAATAAAACTTTGTTTGATTTTCAGAGCTAGAAGAAGCTTTTTGAATTCAATTGGAACTCCAAACCCATTTGAATTAAATAAAAACCTAAAGGGGTTTAAAAAGATAAACATTTTAAATAAAGGAAAATAAAATGTTTTGGAAATACCATTATTGATCCTTTAAAATAAAAGATTTTGTTTTTAAAGGAAAAGATGGATTTATAGATAAAAGAACATTTTATAAAACCCAAATTAAACCTTGGCCAAGCTTTGGAATTAAACATTTTGTTTTGAATAAAAATAACAAAGGTTTATTTAAATAAATTAATAAGGATTTAATATCCAACTTCATTTAAATAAAAGGTTTACCAATTTAAATTGAAACATCAAAACTTATTAAATTATTTAAAATAAGTTTTCCAAATATATGATATTCACAAATAGTGCCTACTAAAGTGTTTTGCCTTTGTTTTAGATTTTAAAATAAATATCTCAATAAAACAAATCCTATTTGATTTAATAATGAAAGTCTATTGGATATAATTATCAATGGACCCTAAAATAAAAGGTTATTTTGTTTTAAAACAGTTTTCCAAATATTCTCTATTTCCAAATAACCTACTGATTTGGTTTTGAAAGTGTTTGGAATTCAAATGAAGATTTTATTAAATAAATCAAACAATATTAAATAAATAAAGGACCCTTTAATTCAATTAATGAAGGATCTTAAAATATTATTTTATTTTGAGATTTGGTTTGTGTTGATAAATAGAACCAAAAACTCATTACAATTGTTTGAATTGTTTGAATTATTTGAATTCTTGAATAGTTGGATGAAATTCAAATCAGAAAAATAGATTTAGAAATAGAAAAAGATTTAGACAGAAAAAATAGAACAGCCCACCATCTGGCCCAACTAACCCAGGCAGCCCAACAAGCCCAGGAAACAGCCCAGCTCCTTACCCCGCGAGAAAAACGATTCACGCCATGTTCCTGAACCACACTGAGTATGACCGGTGGACCTCCCTCTCTTTTAATTTCCCACTGACTGATGGACCCCACTCCTCCTGTTCTTCTCTCACACCCGCGCGACCGGTTCTCCCCTCCCTCGTCGTCGTTTCCTGCAGTAATCTCGCGGCTTCAATTCACCTTAATGCCGCGCGATAACCTCGCCGTGACTGCACGCTATAAGTCGCCAGCATCCCCTCCTCTTTTCCCCTCTGACTCCTCCCACAAGCACGCCACCAGGCCGCTCTAATTCCTCCTCGAACACCTCTGCTCCGACCACTGTCTCCGACAAATTCTGGCCGTTACACACCGCCCCTCGCCTCCCGGAGCACTCAGACAGCTTCACCACTCCCAGACGCAAATCCCAGTATCACCCATTCGACCGCGGGCGCTCCAGAGCGTCGACTTTGTCAAGTTCTGAATAGCTCCGCCGTCTGCTCCAACTCCGGCAAACACCCAGGTAGTTTCTGACCACCCCGCGCCTCCTCGTTCACACTCCCACACTCGCCACATGTTTCTGCATCTAACCGCATCGTTGTTTTGCTTTGGGGTGATCCACGGCGCCGTCCACGAAGACCACCTGAAGCACCCGACGCCGTCCTCCACTCCAGCAAGCAATCCTGCCAAGATCAGAGCGCCCCTCGCCCGACCAACACCTCCTCGAGCATCAGCATGACCTCCTGAACCCGGTGAGCCTTTTCTCCTCCTCTCTCGCTTCCTAGACCACCGGCACCATCCTCACCTGACCACGCCGCCAGTCGTCGCCGCGTCAGCGCCGCCCACTTTAGGTCAAACTCACCAGCACCGTTCGATCTAGATCTAGCGCCCACGATTAGTTCACTTATCGTCGAAGGGTTATGCGTCCAGGACCGTGCGATCAATCAGATCCAACGCCCCACAGCCGCAATCCACGCGAAGCGGTACCCGCGAATAGCAACGCGCCGCGTGTCATCTATTAGGTTTAGAAACAGATTTGAATCTGATTTATTTGCAAACTTCAAACCCTTATAACTTGAGATCTATGCGTCAAAAATTTACAAATTTTATATCAATGGATTCAGGAGAGCAAGCCCTAGCCAACCATGCCCTTGGTTTAGCAAATAGTATCTGTTAGTTTGCTTGATTTTGCAGATTCTTTTGTGAGCTTGTTTGGAATATAAAAATTGTTTAAAATTGATTTTAGGATTAAAATCTTTGCAAAATGGTTTGTTGTGACCTTACTGACCCTAGGAACCAACCCTTGGTGTTAAAAAATGATTTTGGTAAAATTTGGGTTGAATTATTTGACTTAGCCATTTTCTAGCCAAATAAAATTATTAATTTTATTATGGAAATGTTTTTGCAAAGAAAACTTTGGGAAAATGTTTGGACCAAACCTACTGACCCAAAACACCAAGCTTTGCAAATGGCAACTCACTTGGTGAAAAACATAAAGTTTTGCTTTGATAAAAATATTTTTCACCACATGAATTGATATTTGGATTTTTAAAATGGTTTATGGACTAAAACCTTTTGCAAATGACTTTGCCATTTTGGTAAATGACCAATGGGGACCTTACAAGGTTATAATCCCACTGGAGACTATCCTTGCAATAGAACCATCCTTTGCGTACTTATGCATGACTTAGACTCCATTGCTTTGTGAGTATGAGATTGTTTGTTTGACTTTGGTTTGGAATGTTAGTTGATTTTGTGTTTGCTTGATTGACTTGTAGTGAATGTAGCAAAGTGAGAGACTAGCAAGATCAAGGATTGAACCACCATTCTCTACCAAAAGGAAGTCACACTATCATACAAATGCCCTACTATTTTCATTATACTTAGTGGATTTTGAAACATGCATGAAAATACTTTTACACTTATGCTATGCTAAAACCTAATAGGATTCCCTATACACTCCTTAGTGAAAATATTGTAATTGTACATGCTTAGCCAAGATTTATTTGAAAAGAGATACATGTTGAGATTTTACAAAGGTTGAGAAAAGGACTTATGTTTTACATAATAAAACAAGGACTCAATGAACCACCTAGGTGGTGGATACTTTAAGTTTTGGAGAGGGTGGCAAAAAAAGAAACCATGTCTATGGGATTCACTTTGTGTTGTGCTCCAAAAGGAAAACCACCTAGGAAACTTAGAGATTGAACATGTTTCTCCAATTGTGGCTTTCGTGTGCTACCACATGCTATTATGGCTCTGGCTTAGTCAACTACATTAGGAAGACCCATACATTTTCTTTAGTTACCTGACATGGGGATCTGGAATGCTTCATGGGGGCTGAAGACAAGCTAGCAATGATGTATGGGAGGACCTTTTGGAAAGACTTCGTCACACTCTCAGTCTGCCGGTACTCCATATTGGTGAGCACTAATCCAGTAGGCCACTGGTGGCAACAAGATGGGATTGTGACATGTGGGTAAAGTGTACTCCTTCTGCAAAAGTTAATAAAAATCTAAGTACTTAGCCGTGTACCCGGATATGGACAATACTGAGCAACTAAAGTTTGAACTATGGGAGATCTCGACATTCCAACTTCTAAAGTAAAATAAAACTTGATGCCCTTGTGTGTCTACCAAGGAATTCAAAGAGATTTTGTTAAAGCATGTTGTACTTGGGGATTACCAAGGAGCTCATGAGATTTTAAAGCTTGTTGCACTTGGGGTTACCAAGTGGCTCAAGAGATTTTGACAAGGACTTGAACACTTGAGTTTCTACCAAGGAGTTCAAGGGATTCTTGGAAAAGAGATTTGACAAAGGACTAAAACCATTTTTGAAAAGATAGGATAAAATATTGCTTTGTGCAAATAAGCCTTAAACTCTACTTAGCCAAATATGCATGTATTGATAGTATCCACTCTTATTATACATAGAAGTGAAGCTTGCCAATACAATTCAAATGTATTGACCCATGTGGCTGTAACTTGTAATGTTGCAGGTTGATTGTTTTTAAGTGAAGATTGTTTGATTGACTAGGACTACAAAGTCTACAACCAACATCTGCCTGTGGTATTTTGAAGATGAAGGACCTATATTTATAGTTATTCCGCTGCAATGTAATGTATTAGCCAAATGAGCTAAGTATGATGTAATAAAACTATGTTATTCCTGGTTATAAATTTATATTATGACCTTTGTATCTTGATATTACATCTTAAATTGTGGATGCTAGGTACTGATCCAGGGACTAGCATTGCACACACAGGAGGAATCTACCTTATTAAAGGTTGGGACCTCTACAAATATCATGTGGGTCATGGTTCACAAACCATACAAGATAGCACACTGAATGGTGGAGTACTGATTCTTCCGAGTGAGGTAAACATTTTTTACTTCATCGGTAGCATCAGTTGCAGGAGGGTCACCCAGCGGTGCATCCAGCACATAGGTCAAATTTCCAGCATTGAGGACAATCCTCAAATTGCGGAACCAATCCGCGAAGTTGCTTCCATTGTTTTTCAACTTTTCTTTCTCTAGGAACGCATTAAAATTGATGGTAGGGGCCGCCATTGATCTACAATATATTTGCAATAGTTTAGACTAAGTTTATGACAAATTGAGTTCTATTTAATAGTTAAATTAATCTAGGTGAACTCCCACTCAAAACAATATCCCTCACATTGTTTTAGTGATCACACGAACCAATTCCACCATATCAAAACCGATGATCACGGGAGTTGATGTAGCTTCAATGGCGAACAATCGACATGTTAATCATATCTACTATATGATTCATGCTTTACCTTTCGGTGATCCGTGTTCCGAGACCATGTATGTACATGCTAGGCTCGTCAAGATCAAACCTTAGCTTCCGCATGAGAAAATCTGGCTTGCTCACGCTGTATACACTTGCAGAATCTAACACACCCGATCATCACGTGGTGCTTCGAAACAACAAGCTTTATCAACGGTGCTTACTAAGGATGAACAATTTAGAACTTGAAATTTATGTGCATGAGGGATCATCTTATAATGCTACCGTCGTTAACTAAGCAATACAAGATGCATAAAGGATTAACATCACATGCAATTCATAATATGTGATATGATATGGCCTTTCTTCTTTGTGCTTCCGATCTCCATCTTCAAGCACGAACATGATCTCCATCATCACAGGCATTGCATCAAGGTCAATGAAGCTGCTCCATGGTTGTCATCCACCAGCTTCAACTATTACAACTACTTTGAATAGACACGCGAGTCTTAACAGAAACTAAAGACAACCATATGGCTCCTGCCGGTTGCCAACTTACAATAAGGAACATTGCCATACATCAAATATAATCACAATCATGGCCATATCGCATCACAGCACACCCCTGCAAAACAAAGTTAGATGCCTCTAATTTTCTTTGCATATTTTACGTGGTTTGGGGCTTTCAATAAGTGTCGCTCTAACTTACGAACAAGAACCACAATGTTGATGCTTCAACTATCAAGTGCCCATTGTAAATTGGATTTGTACTATAATGGGAGAGACAGACACCCGCAAAGCCACTTATGTGTAACATCCCTAAAATCATGATTCAAAAAATCATGCATATCATCCATGCATCCATGATCATGTAGAGTTTGATTTCAAAAATCAATTCAAAAACAGGAGCATATGTGCTCATGATTTTATGTGATTACATTGAATCAAATGCTACTCTCCAATGAGAGATTATTTGTTCATGAACCAAACCTTGTTGCCTTGTTGCTCTCAGATTGTATTGCTTGATTGCTAGTGCTTAAACCAAAATTTACAAAACAAATATGGATTTTAAAACCATTTTCAAAACTTGAACAAACCAAGTGCTATGTCACTGTTTATTTTAGTTTGATCGAAAGAACCAAGCTTGTACAGAGAAACCACATGGTTTTATACCCAGAATTATGAGTGTTGCCTCTAAAAAAAATCCTAAAAAGGTTTGAATTCAAATGGTTTTTGAAATCATTTGAAAATGATTTCTGAAAATGCAAACAAAAATAGAAAAGGATTAAAGAAATAGGAAAAGTCCAGCGCTACCTTTCCAGCCCAACAGCAGAAACGGCCCAAAAGCTAGCCCACCCAGGTTTTTCCCCTTCTCTCTCTCACCCACACTCGCCCTGCCCCGCTGACACTGCCACTAGGCCCGAGCCAGGTCAGCACCTTCTTCTCCACCCCCGCGGGCGCAGACCCCGTCGCCACCGCCGTTTCCTCCAGAAATACCGCGATTGATTCCTGCTTAATTGGCATTGAACCACCGCGTAATTCCCTCGCCCCTCCTGGCTACTTAATCACCTCGCCACCGCAGTCATTTCCCCTCACTCAATTTCCTCTCCATGCCACCAGGTTGCCCGCAGTCTTGCCCACACCGCCGCAGCACCGACGATCTCCGGCGTACGATTCCGGTAAGCTCCCGTTGCCCCTTGCCGTCTAAGTTTGCCAGATTGATCACAGCATCCATGCGCATCTTCTCATCCTATTGGTGCATGCTAGGACCATCTGGAAACTCGCCAACGACGACGACCGCAAGTGACCGACGCTTTCTTCCTCTTCGGTGATCGATTACGGTAAATACTGAGCACCCCTTGACCCCTCTCGCATACGACTAGGTTCGCCTTGTCCTTGCACAGCTACTGATGCTTCTGGTTTGTACTAGGAAGGTCCAGAGCATCGGCAACAACTCCGTCTGCAAGGACCCGACGCCGTGCACGACTCCGACGAGCTCCAGCGACCACCTCTACGCGCCCCTTCGCCAACGAAGCCCACCTTGAGCATCAGCAGCACACGGCAAGCACAGTAAGCCCCTTCTCACCTCCCCGCGTGACCTAGTTCGCCGGCTCCGCCACTGAGAGAGAGCGCCGCCGCCTGTCACCGCCGCTAGCGCCGCCACTTGATGGTTAGATGCTTAGGGCCGTTAGATTTAGATCCAGTGGATACGATAGATCATAAACGAAGTGGTAAGTTTTAATCAGAGCCGCGCGTTTTAGTTAGATCCAACGGCTCGCAGATGCGGTCCAACGTGAAACGGTACCAGCCAGTAAGATAGCGCCGCGTGGCATGTTCTTCGTTTTAATATTCTGATTTAAATCTATTATATGTTTAAACTTGTTTAATTCATAACTTTTGAATGCCACGTCCAAATTTGACAAATTTTATATCAATGGAATCAGGAGAGAAAGCCCTTTCCATTTATGCGATGTGTTTAAAGTTTTGTTTCTGTTAAAATGGTTTTATTTACAGAAACATGTGTATGCCTATTTTGTGTATAACAAATATTTAGGAATTGTTTTCTTGTTCAAATAAAGATTGTTTGGCAAGTTTTAAACTTGATTATGATTTAGTACTGTGCACTTGTCTTGTTGAGTATAGGAAATCATCACATATCATATTGCATGCATCCATATATTTTTGCTTGTATTTATTTTGTATGTGATTTGGTGCTATGATTTTATGTGTAGATTTTGGTGCCAATAGTGGTTGTGATTGTGAGGAGTGTAGCTACTCTCCAAACTACCAAGGCAAGTGGTGATTTATGTTTTATTCCTATGTTTTCAAATATGCATTAGAAATATTTTTGCTAGTCTTGCATGGATATTTTTGATCTATATGCTATGCTTGGGAAATCCTAGTAGTTGTAGAATTGCTAGAAATATTTCTAAGTTTTATCAATGCCATGCTTAGCCTAGCTAGTAGCAACCAAGGATGGTTATATATTCATGTTATGATCAAATATTTCTAAGTCTTTGGACTATGTTTTGACTTAATAAAACAACTAAATGAATGAAACACCTGGGTGGAATGTAAGGAATGGTTTGTGTTGAGTGGTTACACAAGGCCCATGTCTATGGTTTACCTTGTGTATCTCACTTGTGGAAAGCCACCCAGGAATAAAGGGATTTGAGATGCCATATGTTAAGAAGCTTCTAGTGCAGCCACTTGGCAATATGGGCTCTGCCTGGATCATATAGGTTGCAAAAACTTAGCCATTTGTACAGTTGGTGGTAGTGGAATAATAGGTGGGAACGCGTCCATTTGGTCTAAGGGAAGGCTTCTGAAAGGTCCTGTCTTGGTGAAAATCAAGTCTGGTGGGGAAACTGCACAACCTCTGCAGATGGAAGAATCTAAGTACTTAGCCATGTCCATGGTATTGGACAACTTGAGCATCAAGACATGGAAGCTATCAAGAATCTCCTCATCCCAATTTCTAAGTAAAAACTTATGGTTGAACAAGGGTGAAGGTTCACCAATGTCTATTGGTGGTTCCTTGGGAAAAGTTTCTATCAAAGAAAAACTTAGTGTTTTCAACTAATATGTAAAAACCTATTTTGAGAAAAGCAAGCCTAAGCTACACTTATCCAAAATTGCATATAGTATCTAGTCCACCAATATTCTACTAAGGTATCACTTGCCAATACTATTCCAATGTATTGACCCACTATGGCTATAACTTGTGATGTTGCAGGTTATTCTGATGATGATTAGGAGTCATGAGTCTACACTCAACATGCTTGCCTATGGAAAATGAAGATGAAGACTTATTTATCTATTTACTTATTTAAACTCTTGTACTAGGCCTGTGGCCATGGAGTTTGTAAAAGACTATGTTGTCTCTGGAATGACTCTAATAATGACCTTTGTTTCTGTGTACTTCATCATAAACTGTGGATGCTAGCATTGATCCAGGGACTAGCATTGCAATCATATGGATCCTTTTCCTTTATAAAGGAGGGATCTTACAGATGGTATCAGAGCACTGTGTTGCCTGTAGGATTATGAACCTAGGGTTGGAAACCACTAAGGAAAAAAATTTAACAACTTCCACACTTGTCTTTTATTCTCGTAAAACTTTTCTAATCTTCTTTCTCATCTCTATTTGTAGATGAACTCCATCAATGAAGCCGTAGTGAGGGGACCACTCATGACTATGACTTTGGAATGTGAGACAGAATTCCCCAAGGCTCTCAAGGACCTCATGGATGCAATGGGAATACATGGTGCAGCTGTGTACAAAGGTTTTCCTGTGATGGATGAAGGAGTTGAGTATTGGTGGGTGCAACTTCATTTGTATAAAAACAAGGAAGACAACCACAAAGAATCAGGATTCTGCATGGTCACCAATTCAGTGGTGCACACTACATTCTTTGATTCTGCAATGGATGCAGCTTGGAAGGCCAGCAAAGAACTTGGTGATAGAATCAAGTGCAGAATGCTCAACACTCAAAATGACCTAAAGGAAGAGAAGAAAAATGCCCAAGAGTTGGAGGCTACCAACCAAACCTTAAGGGAAGACATTATAGACTTAGTAATAGAGTCATGTGCTCTAGATAGACAGATTTCTTCTAGAAATATCTGGTTAACCAACTTGGCAAGTGAGTTGGGATTGTAACGTACTTTGTTAGTTGGACCACCACTTATCATCTTATTTTCCAAATGTTGCTTGAAATAAGTTGAACCTTGGATATTTGTAATGGTTTCATGTATGCCATGACTTGTGTGATTTGATTTCCAAAATTATTCATGTGTTGCTCTGTTTTGTGATTCATCTCTATGTATGTTGATTCTAACTTTTTCTATCTTATTGTCACGTCCCAAGATTTTCCAAATCTTGTTATGTGAAAAATAAAAGAATAAAATAAAACTTTGTTGATTTTCAAGGCCAGAAGAAACTTTTTGAATTCAATTGGGACTTCAAACCAGTTGGATCAAATAAAATCCTAAATAAAATTAAAAGAGTAAACATTTGATAAAAGAAAATAAAATATTTTGGAACTACTATTTTGGATCTTTTAAATAAAAAGATTTGGTTTTCAAAAGAAATAGAAGTTTTATAAATAAAGATTATTTTGTAAAGCCAAATTAAACCTTGGACAAACCTTTGAAAATAAAACATTTTGTTTTGATAAAAATAGCAAAGGTTTATTTAAAATAAAATAATAAGGATTTAACATCCAAATTTTATTTAAATAAAAGGTTTTACCATTTCAATTAAAACCTCAAAACTTATTAAATTATTTTAAATAAGTTTTCTAGGTATTTTATATTCTCAAATGAAACCTACTGAAGTGTTTTGGTTTTATTTTTAAATTTCAAGATAAAGATTTCAATAAAACAAATCCTATTTGAATTAAATAAATAAGGTCTATTCTTTTAATTGTTAATGGACCAAAAATAAAATGTTATTTTATTTTAAAACAATTATTTCAAGTATCTTATATTTTCAAATAAGTCCTACTGATTTGGTTTTGAAATTGTTTGGATTTCAAATGCGGATTTTATTAAATAAATCAAACTCTATTTGATTAAATAAGTAAAAGGCTACTTTATTTAATTATTAAATAGATCTTAAAAATGAATAAAAATATTATTTTATTTTGAGATTTGGTTTATGTTGATAAACAGAACCAAAAACTCATTACAATTGTTTGAATTGTTTGAATTATTTGAATGCTTGAATAGTTGGATGAAATTCAAAACAGAAAAATAGAATTAGAAAAGGAAAAAGAATTCAGAAAAAAAAATGGAAACAGACTGGCCAGCTACTTGTTAACAGCCCACCTAGCCCACCTCCCCTCTCAGCGAGTGAATCGTTTTCGCACTCAAACTCACACCCGCGAGGACACTGACGACTGGACCCCGTTCCCTTTCCCTTTCTCACTGACCAGAGGACCCCACTCCTCCTGTTCTTTCTCCCCACCCACGCGACCTCTTCTCCCTCCCTCGTCGCCGTTACCTGTAGATACTCCGCGGCCTTAATTCGTCTTAACGAGGCCACCATCACTCACCTGGACCACGCACCTTAAAGCGCTCGCCCCTCCTCTCTCGTTCCCCTCTGTCTCCTCCCCCAAGCACGCCCCCAGGCTACCGTATTTCGCTAGATACTCCCTCTGTCTCCGATGACCCTTCTCGCCAATTCCGGCCAGCACACGCCCCTTTCTGCCTCCTCGAACACGCAGATGTGATCAGCATCCTCCAGCGGATCTTTCTACAGCCGCAACTCACCCGCGGGCGCCCCAGAGCATTGGCTCCGCCCACTTCTGAGCACCACCGCGTCTACTGCAAACTCCGGCGAGTCTTCCTGGTAAGCTCGGACCTCCCCGATGCCATTCAGTGATGCTCACATACTCCTTAGTACCAGGCGCGTCTAACACACCCTTTGCCTTGCTTCGGCGAGCCCTATAGCCTCGCCCCTGACAACGTCTGACCGCACCCGAGAACCAGAGCATCTCCGGCGAGGAATTCCGACGACACCCGTGCGCCCCTTGCCTTCTCGCGAGTACCTTGAGCTTCACCATGATCCCGCGATTCTGGTGAGCATCTCCTTCTTCTCCCTCGCTTCCTGCATCGTCGACAACCTCGCCGACAGAGCGTGTAACACCCTCAGAATCGGCCATATGCAAGTTTGAGCGAAACCCGCCAAACCCGCATAGAAACGATTCAAAGGTGCCCACCAGGCACTTGCGTGCGGGTGGAAAACGAAGTAATAACATTACACAACAGTCCTCGATGGGACCCACAGAACAGATATATATACAACACGACTCCATGAGTCAAGAATACAGATATAATGTACAAAGATCCAGATCACCTTGAAAATGTTAGAGCGTCCGACTACGGACAAGATGCAAATGGGGCTAAGAGCCCTGAAGAATAACCAATGGCGTCCATAACCCTGCCCAGGCCAAGCCGGAAGGGTAACCCTGCTAACGACGTCGGTCTCAAAACCTGCTTAAACAAAAAGGGGTGCCAACAAGGGGCAAAGGAAAATGAGGAGCGTCAGTACTGAGGCCAGTACACAGCGAGACTAGAATTCGGCGGTCCTCGCCTACATAGGTATGGTGGACTGAAGTGGCAGCGGCAGCATGCACTAAACAACCTATAGAGACTCGATACAACTGGCGGCTGTCAGAGAGGGATAAGAAAGACCTATTCGGAACCAACCTGATTCTACCATCAGACAAACCCATCCTGGTGTTTCCCCCTCGAGAACAAACGAGGAAGTCAACCGAGGAACTAACACAGTTGGCAGTTTTACTTATTCAGTTATCGTTGCAGCAATTACTAGTCAGGTATAGATAATCGTCCTGATAAAATAAGCAGTGGGCCCTTTTAGTTAACCATTCCGTTGTAGTTGCGACACTTACTAGTCAAATACATTTAGCATGAGATAACCCAAAACCCAGCAGTTGTTGGTACTTTTATTTAGCCATTCCGTTGTAGTTGCAATACTTACTAGTCAGATACAATCGTCGCAAGCGACAAACCAAACAAGCAATTGTGGGCAGTTTTATTTAGCCATTCCATTATAGTGAAGCTGATTACTAGTCATTATAAAGTCAAATTTATAGCACTACTTTAGTTATAGTTGTCTATGATCGAGATACTGTGCTCCAAGTCGTCCATAACCGCGGACACGGCTTTCAGAAAGTTTTAGCCCGGCCGGGGTGCACAAATATCAACACACACTCGATCAACCTCGGAAAAACCAAATCAAAACCCAACGAGGCCTTCACGACAAAGCAATCACAGGATTCAGAAATATTTCAGGGGGCCACCCCTTGGAGTACACCCGCAACGAAGTTAGCTGACTCCGAGACGGACCCGAGGTTTGGGTGGACGGCTGTGAACGACTGGGAACCCAAAACTGGGCTTGTCGACACCGCGAAAACGTGTCTCGATCCTAAACAGTACAGTGTGCTCCTCGCACAATCGTAAATAAAGCAGTAGCATGGCATAAGTACAGGATAGTAAATAAAACCTCAAACTAGTTTGTGGCCCCAAGAAATAAGACTGAATCAAGGTCCGCCTGGGGGTCCCATAATCCTCCCGGATGTGGATAGCGCGATAAATCAAGGAACAGGTATCAAGCACTCGGGGTCCTACGGGACACAAGTGGACGGTTAACAACCAAATAACATCTATTGCCCACCTGTGCCTCTGCTTACTTACTTCAATTTTAGTTGTTAAACAGTAATTAAAGTGAACGATAAGTAAAGCCATGATCGTCTTCAGCATCAAACGGCGGCAATACTCCAACAACTGTGGTACTTGGCGACACGCAACAGCACTTGAGCAAGCGACTACGATGCGCAAGTCCAACTATCTACCAAACAAAAGGTAATAGGATGTGTCCAAGGCAATATAAGGCTGCAAGGTATATCACGGGTATGGAAACTAGAGCATCACAACCCAGATAGCAATAGATCAACAGGAGGGAATAAATACTATAAAAGTAAGATAGGTAGAAAGGGGAGATGCTCGCCTGAAAACATTGCCGAAGGTTCATCCGAAGATCGGGTCGAAGCTCACATCAACTCAACGGCCTTATCCGCGAAGAAGCAAAACACTAGAAGGAACACCGGATGCAATATTTAATACAACAGCAGAAGATCGGCATGATGCATGTATGATGTATGACAAGGCAAAGATGCGATGCATTTAGTCCATATTAAGTGGAACCGGGGGTCCCGACAATTAAATATATGGTTCAAGTTGTTTATCTACCCCGCAAATTAAAGGTTGTCTTAACATGGCAAAATAAGTTACCGGTTCGCTACGCAAATTTAAATGAGGCCAATATGAGACTAGATTTGCCCGCATATGGGCCCCATATTTAATTAGAGGTGAATCGGCATAAGGCCCCCAAACCACAGACAAAGATGCATGCGAGATGAATGATTAATATGCAACAGGTTTTATAATTATGCCATTTATAAAATATAGGCTCGGATCAGGGTCACACATTAGGGTTCGGCAGATCTTGGGGTTCCGGGGTTCGGGGTCGGTCTCAGGGTTCAGGGTTCGACGGGTTCGGTCTCGGCGGGATCGTTCTCGGATACAGAGTGGATCTTGGTGTTCCACGAAGAAGGAGTTGGTTCGGTGTCGGGGGCGCATCGGATTCTTCCGGGTCGGTGTCGTCCTTGTCGTTGCGAAGATCTTGTCGGTTCGCGTGCCGAGAAGTAGTACTTGTCTCATCTGGGGTGAAGTACTTGGCATGCTGCGTCGGCGACCTTGGCTTCTTCGGGTTCGGGTCTTCGGGGTTCATGAGGCGAACTTGGCGTCCGAGGGTTTCTCCGAGTCCGTGGGGCGTCCGAGTGGAAGTACTTGATGCTCCGTGACGGAGATCTTGGGAGGGGCATCGCCGGGATCGGTCTTCAGGTCCGTGAAGGCGATCATGCGTTCCATGAGGAAGACCTTGGCGTCCTTGTCGGAGTTCCCGGGTGTCAATGCCGAACTTGGTTTCATGCCGCTAGATCCTCGGGTCGAGGTTGTCATTGCTTCCGACACTAGCATCTCTGGATCCACTTATGCCACCCATACTAGACAAACTCCATCAAGTGGACCGCGTCTCGCACGGGATTTGGCTCGAGCACCTTGTGGTCGGGTTGCAGCGGGAAGGCGACGAGCACGAGCGGCGGCCGGACGCAGCCGGGGACGCAGGGACAGCCGGAAGAGGGCCCGACGGAGGAGGCCCGGCAAGGCGGCGCCAGGGACGGAGCCAGGGGCGGAGAGGAGCACTGGCGGCAGGCAGGCTCGAGGAGGAGGGGACGCCGGAGATGGCGCACCGAGGAGGGCAGGAGCACGAGGGGCTCGGGAGGAGGGTCGGCCAGAGGAGGCGGCAGCGCGGGCCGGGCTCGCCGGAGCGCCACGGCCGAGGCAGGTGAGGCAGGAGGCGGGCGGGCGGGCTTGGTGGAGACCAACGCAACGGCGAGGATCTCGAGGGGGGTCGGTCCGGCGAGGTGCGGGGGAGGGGCAGCCCGGGGAGGAGAGGTCCCGAGGCGGTGCTCGAGCAGAGGTGGAGGTCGGCTCCGGCGGGCGGAGCTCGAGGGGGCGCCGACGGAGCGGGAGCGAGGGGGAGGCGCTGCAGGAGGCGAGAAAGGAGGCTGCTGGCGGCGCCAGCGGGAGGAGGAGGAGGCGTGAGTGGGGAGGGTCGGCGGTGAGGAGAGGCGACGCGGGGAGGGTCGCCGGCGGCAGCAGTGGTTGGAGGAGGGAGCGGCGCGAGAGGGGAAGCTCGGTGGCGGTGCTCGCGCGTGGGGAGAGAGAGGCGTGAGGGAGAGAGACGGGGCGGGGCAGGGGCTGTCGGGTGGGACCCAGGGCATGGGGTCGGTTGTGGGAGAGGTGGACCGGGTCCAGGGTGGGGTCGGATGGAGAGAGAGTGGGGAGTGGGGGCTGTGGGGCCAGGGGTGGGAGGCCGACAGGTGGGGTCTGGGGTGGGCCCGCGGGGTAAGTGAGGGGGGGTAGGAGTGGGGAGTGTGAGAAAGAGAGAGAGGGGGGAAAAGGGGAGGATTGATGAGGTGGCGGGGTGGGTAGGAATTGGGGGAGAGGGTGAGGTGGCGAGCTGTGGTTGGTGGGTAGGTTAGGTTTGGGTGGGTATATGATTTAGGTGGGACTGGTTTAGGTGGACCGATTTTATACTGGGGGTGGTCGACTGGGTCGAATCGGCCCATTCGACTGCCCCACTAAAAATAATTAAATATTTTATTTATTTCAAACAGGGCTTTTGCAAACCGATAGCAGACAAAACAAAATAATCCGGAGACCCGGGTTTTGCGTTTGAATAAAGACGGGGCGTTTAGAAATCAAATTAGGTTTTCCGAAAATAGTTTTATGCGAACAAATGCAAGATGATGACGATGCTCAAATGCAATGTGGCATGATGACATGAGCATGCGGTCATGATGATGCAATGCATAAAAATAACGCGATTTTCTAGTAGTGGTTTTGCGGGATGCCACAGAGCGCCGCCGCCGCACAGCCGCCGTCAGCGCCGCTCCTTTTAGGTCAAACGCGCAGCGACCGTTAGATGCAGATCCATTGGCTACGAAAGAATCACTTAACGCGAAGGGGTATGCGTTCAGGGTCGCACGATCGGACTTGATCCAACGCGCCAGAATAGCCAATCCAGACGAAACGGTATGGGCGAATGAGATTAAGACGCATGGCACCAGACGTTTGAGAATAGAGTTTGAAATCAGATTTAAATGCCATTTTCAAACCTCTGTAACTTTCAAACCACACGTCCAAAAATTACAAATTTTATATCAATGGATTCAGTGGAACAAGATCTAGCCAACCATGCCCTTAGTTTAGCAAATAGTATTTGTTAGTTTGCTTGTTTTTGCAGATTCTTTTGTGAGCTTGTTTAGAGTATAAAAATTGTTTAAAATTGATTTTAGGGTTAAAACTTTTGCAAAATGGTTTGATGTGACCTTACTGACCAATTTAGGGTTAAAGCTTCTGAAAGATCTTGTCTTGGGAAACCAAGTCTTGTGGGGAAAGTGCACCACCTCTGCAGAGTGTAAAATCTAAGTACTTAGCCATGTCCCTGGAAAAGGACAATTTGAGCATCAAGACATGGAAGCAATCAAGAATCTCATCATTCAAATTTCTAAGTTAAAATCTTGTGGTTTGAACAAGGGTTGTTTGAAATTTTCAATCCTTGATTGAGAGATGCCTTGTAAAGGATCTTCAATCTTTGATTGAGAAAAATGATTTTATCAAAGCAAAAACTTAGTATTTTCATATGTTAAGGAAAAATCTATTTTGAGCAATGCAAGCCTCAACTCCACATAGCCAAATGCATATAGATGATAGACTCCACTATACTACCATAGTATCACTTTCCAATACAATTCAAATGTATTGACCCTTGTGGCTGTAACTTGTTATGTTGTAGGTTTGATTGTTTAGTGAGGATTGATTGATTAGGATTACAAAGTCTACAACCAACATTTGCCTGTGGCACTTTGAAGATGAAGGACCCCATGCTTATAGTTATTCCGCTGCAATGCAATGTAATAGCCATATGAGCTATGAAAGGTGTAATAAAATTTATGTTATTCCTGGTTATAAAGTTATATTATGACCTTTGTATCTTGATATTACATCTTAACTGTGGATGCTAGATATTGATCCAGGGACTAGCATTGTAAACACAGGAGGAATCTACCTTATTAGGTTGAGATCCCTATAGATGGTATCAGAGCATTGTGTTGCATGTAGGATTTGTAAACCTAGGATTGGACAAAAATCCTTAGAAGAATAGGAGTTATGTTTTGATCCAAAACTTATTTACAAAAATACTTGTAAAATCTTTCCTCAACCATTTTGGTTTCAACTCTACATCTCTTCTATTTTCAACTTGATGGAAAAAACTACCCATGGCCCAAGACTACACCATGTGCAAAAGACTTCTTCAACATCCTCAACTCTAATGACTTCAACTTCTTCAACTCTAATAACTTCAACATCTTCAGCATATTCACCAAGGACTTCCAACTTGGAAACCACTAAGGACTACAAGTAAGACAAAGAAATCTTGCTCAAGATTTAGAGACTGATGGAATGCAAAAGTTAGAAGGAGCCTACACCACTTGAAGTTTTGTGACCAAGGAGTTTTTCTCAAGGACACTTTGATATCATGTAAGGAGAAGAAACCAAGAAGGATGTAAAGATCACAAGTAAACCCTATAGATGGACCACCATATTTTGGTTAAGACAAAATCACCAACTTATGTGGTGTAACAAAAATATTTTGTTGCCTAAAAATATGCATGAACTTTATTGATTGAGTGAAATGTTTGTTTGTGATTGCTTGCACATTGCTTGTGTGAATTGTGATGTGTGTGATTAGAACTATTTCCTTAGAAATATCTTGCCTATTCTAATCTTCCTTCAACCCAAACAGATGACTACTCCAAGAGACACCAACACCAACCAAGAAGACAGCATGAAAGAGCTCATAGCAACCCAAAACCAGTTGAGTCAAGAGACAACTCAGCTTTTAGCCAACAACAATGGACTAGACCCATCCATACAGAGGATTTTGAAACTTCAATCCCAAATGTTGCAAGGATTGGTTACTCAAATGATCAACATGGGAGAAATTTTTTACCAAAAAGCTAATGACAACAAGGATGACAAAGATGCTAGTATAGAAGGAACCCAAGCTAGTAATGCTTGTGGAAACAAAGATCATGCATCTAAGGAACTTGAAGATCAATACCCCAAGAAGAGAGAAAGATCTCCCACTCATGAAGAACATGAACTAGAAGAACTCCTAGCTTTGGAGAGACCCAAAAAGAAGAAGAAGGATATTACTCAAGTGCAATGTTACAATTGCAAAGATATGGGACACTATGTCAATGAATGCCCAGAAAAGAAGAAGAACCAAAGAAACAAACAAGAGGCAATGATACCAAAGGAAAAGAAAGATATCAGCCAAGTGAAGTGTTTCAAATGCAAGGAACTAGGCCACTATGCAAACTTCTGTCCAGGAAAGATAAAGCACAAGATAAACTAGACTATAAAGGATCTCAGCCTCGTCACATGTTTCAAGTGTGAAAACAAAGGACACTATGCGGATGTTTGCCCAGAGAAGTTTCCCGAGGATCCCAAGAAGGACAATATGTAATTCTTGTTTGAAAAATTTTTAAGGGTGGTAGTACCCTAGTTGTTTTGAACCTGCTTGTAACCCTAGCCTCCCCAAATCTCGGGACGAGATTTATTTTAAGGGTGGTAGCCTGTCACATCCCAAGATTTTCCAAATCTTGTTATGTGAAAAATAAATGAATAAAATAAAACTTTATTGATTTTCAAGGCCAGAAGAAACTTTTTGAATTCAATTGGGACTTCAAACCAGTTGGATCAAATAAAATCCTAAATAAAATTAAAAGAGTAAACATTTGATAAAAGAAAATAAAATATTTTGGAACTACTATTTTGGATCTTTTAAATAAAAAGATTTGGTTTTCAAAAGAAATAGAAATTTTATAAATAAAGATTATTTTGTAAAGCCAAATTAAACCTTGGAAATTTTTTTGAAAATAAAACATTTTGCTTTGATAAAAATAGCAAAGGTTTATTTAAAATAAAATAATAAGGATTTAACATCCAAATTTTATTTAAATAAAAGGTTTTACCATTTCAATTAAAACCTCAAAACTTATTAAATTATTTTAAATAAGTTTTCCAGGTATTTTATATTCTCAAATGAAACCTACTGAAGTGTTTTAGTTTTATTTTTAAATTTCAAGATAAAGATTTCAATAAAACAAATCATATTTGAATTAAATAAATAAGGTCTATTCTTTTAATTGTTAATGGACCAAAAATAAAATGTTATTTTATTTTAAAACAAGTATTTCAAGTATCTTATATTTTCAAATAAGTCCTACTGATTTGGTTTTTAAAGTGTTTGGATTTCAAATGAGGATTTTATTAAATAAATAAAACTCTATTTGATTAAATAACTAAAAGGCTACTTTATTTAATTATTAAATAGATCTTAAAAATGAATAAAAATATTATTTTATTTTGAGATTTGGTTTATGTTGATAAACAGAACCAAAAAATCATTACAATTGTTTGAATTGTTTGAATTATTTGAATGCTTGAATAGTTGGATGAAATTCAAAACAGAAAAATAGAATTAGAAAAGGAAAAAGAATTAAAAAAAATGGAAACAGACTGTCCCAGCTGCCCCAGCCCAACAGCCCACCTAGCCCACCTCCCCTCTCAGCGAGTGATTCGTTTTCGCACTCAAACTCACACCATGAGGACACCGACGATCGGACCTGTTCCTTTCCCTTTCACCCACTGAGGACCCCACTCCTCCTGTTCTTCCTCCCCACCCACGCGACCTCTTCTCCCTCCCTCGTCGCCGTTACCTGCAGATACTCCGCGGCCTTAATTCGTCTTAACGAGGCCACCATCACTCACCTGGACCACACACCTTAAAGCTCTCGCCCCTCCTCTCTCGTTCCCCTCTGTCTCCTCCCCCAAGCACGCCCCCAGGCTGCCGTATTTCGCCAGACACTCCCACTGTCTCTGACGACCCTTCTCGCCAATTCCGGCCAGCACACGCCCCCTTCTGTCTCCTCGAACACGCAGATGTGATAAGCATCCCCCAGCAGATCTTTCTGCAGCCGCAACTCACCCGCGGGCGCCCCAGAGCGTTGGCTCCGCCCACTTCTAAGCACCACCGCGTCTACTGCAAACTCCGGCGAGTCTTCCTGGTAAGCTCGGACCTCCCCGATGCCATTCAGTGATGCTCACATACTCCTTAGTACCAGGCGCGTCTAACACACCCTTTGCCTTGCTTTGGCGAGCCTCAGCCTCGCCCGACAACGCCTCGACCGAGAACCAGAGCATCTCCGGCGAGGAATTCCGACGACACCCGTGCGCCCCTTGCCTTCTCGCGAGTACCTTGAGCTTCACCACGATCCCGCGATTCTCGTGAGCATCTCCTTCTTCTCCCTTGCTTCCTGCATCGTCGACAACCTCGCCGACAGAGCGCCGCCGCCGCACAGCCGCCGTCAGCGCCGCTCCTTTTAGGTCAAACGCGCAGCGACCATTAGATGCAGATCCATTGGCTACGAAAGAATCACTTAACGCGAAGGGGTATGCGTTCAGGGTCACACGATCGGACTTGATCCAATGCGCCAGAATAGCCAATCCAAACGAAACGGTATGGGGGAATGAGATTAAGACGCATGGCACCAGACGTTTGAGAATAGAGTTTGAAATCAGATTTAAATGCCATTTTCAAACCTCTGTAACTTTCAAACCACACGTCCAAAAATTACAAATTTTATATCAATGGATTCAGTGGAACAAGACCTAGCCAACCATGCCCTTAGTTTAGCAAATAGTATTTGTTAGTTTGATTGTTTTTGCAGATTCTTTTGTGAGCTTGTTTAGAGTATAAAAATTGTTTAAAATAGATTTTAGGGTTAAAACTTTTGCAAAATGGTTTGATGTGACCTTACTGACCCTACGAACCAACCCATGGTTTTGAAAATGAAATTGGAAAAATTTAGAATGGATTAATTGAATTAGTCTATTTTTAGCTAAGTAAAGATAATGGTTTTATTATGAAAAAGGATTTTTGGAATAAAACTTTGGGAAAATATTTTGATTCAAAGCTACTGACCCAAAACAACAAGTCTTGGGAGTTAGAAACTTTTGGTGATAAACTTAAAGATTTTTGATTTAATAAAACCATTATCCACCACATAAAATGTTGAATGGATTTTAAAATAGTTTTTGGGCAAAACCCTCTAACTAATGACTTTGCCATTTTGGTAAATGACCAATTTGGACCTTACAAAGTTTAGAAGCCTAGTGGAGACCATCCTTACCAATAGAACCAACCTTTGCATGCTTATGCATGACTTAGATTCCATTACTTTGTGTGTGAAGAATTGTTTGTTTGACTTTGGTTTGGAATGTGAATTGAATTTGTGTTTGCTTGATTGACTTGTAGTGAAGTGTGAGATTAGCAAGATCAAGGAGTGAACCTATACCCTCTACCAAAAAGGCAAGTGATGCTTCATACTCTTTGTCCCATTATTTTCACTATGCATTAGTGATTTTGCTAAGTAAAACTTGCATGGAATTTTGCTAAGTATGAACCTTGCTATAGGAAAACCTGGTAGATGAATCCTTAGTAGGATTTTCCTAAGTTAAGATTCCTATTACTATCAAGCTTAGCCTAGCTAACAGAAAACATGGGTTGAATATATATTCACACTATGGAAAAATATTCTAAGTCTGAGGACTTATGTTTTGTTTAATAAAACAACTAAGTTAATGAATCACCTGGGTGGAATGGTAATTGCTTGGTGGTTTTTGGTTGAGTGGTTCACAAGTCCCATGTTTATGGTTTACCTTGTGTATCTCACTTGTGGATGGCCACCCAGTAACAAAGAGATTTGAGATGTCAAATGTTGAGAAGCTTCAAGTGCAACCACTTGGCAATATGGGCTCTGCCATGATCATATAGGTTGCAAGAACTTAGCCATATGGACAGAGGGTGGTAGTGTTTGATAGGTTGGAACGCGTCCATTTTGGTCTAAGGGAAAGTTTCTGAAAGATCTTGTCTTGGGAAACCAAGTCTTGTGGGGAAAGTGCACCACCTCTGCAGAGTGTAAAATCTAAGTACTTAGCCATGTCCCTGGTAAAGGACAATTTGAGCATCAAGACATGGAAGCAATCAAGAATCTCATCATTCAAATTTCTAAGTTAAAATCTTGTGGTTTGAACAAGGGTTGTTTGAAATTTTCAATCCTTGATTGAGAGATGCCTTATAAAGGATCTTCAATCTTTGATTGAGAAAAATGATTTTATCAAAGCAAAATCTTAGTATTTTCATATGTTAAGGAAAAATCTATTTTGAGCAATGCAAGCCTCAACTCCACATAGCCAAATGCATATAGATGATAGACTCCACTATACTACCATAGTATCACTTGCCAATACAATTCAAATGTATTGACCCTTGTGGCTATAACTTGTTATGTTGCAGGTTTGATTGTTTTTAGTGAGGATTGATTGATTAGGATTACAAAGTCTACAACCAACATTTTCCTGTGGCACTTTGAAGATGAAGGACCCCATGCTTATAGTTATTCTGCTGCAATGTAATGTAATAGCCATATGAGCTATGAAAGGTGTAATAAAATTTATGTTATTCCTGGTTATAAAGTTATATTATGACCTTTGTATCTTGATATTACATCTTAACTGTGGATGCTAGCTATTGATCCAGGGACTAGCATTGTAAACACAGGAGGAATCTACCTTATTAGGTTGAGATCCCTACACTTATAAATAGATGCCTAATGTTATTATCAGCACGGTTGATGAGTTCAAGGGAACTCGCTTTGGCACTCGTCTCATTGAGCTTACTGGTTTGCTCAATCTCCCACTTCCTTCCATGATGATGCTTCCCCTCACCAAGTTTGAGAGGAAAGACCTTTGGGGCTTCAAGGTTATTCAGCCAGGATGTCAGACTGAGCCAGTCAAGGAGGCCATCACCTTCAAGCTCATGCATGATGACAAGGAGAGAGACCTAGAGGTAGTCATGCAGGATTTTCTTGGACGCTTAGTAGGGAGACACTCTCGTGAGGTTAGAGGTACTCATCAGCAGACGTGACAAGGATGGTGAGGCCATTGACTTTGAGGACACTGCTAGAGAGATAGCAGAGCCTATTCGTCTGTACCTCCAGGACTTAGAGGTTCTTCTTAGGCACCTAGACACTGATAGGACCAATGTCATGCTTAGCAATGACGAACTCCAGGTGTAGCTTCGTGAGAAGGACAAGATTTTCGCGGAGCAAGATGAGATAGTCAAGGAGATGGAGACCAAGTTTGAGAGTCAAGATAAAAAGTTCAAGAGTCAAGAGAAGCGAGTCCAATATAGGAACAAGAGGATTCGGAACATGACTGCAGAACTAGAGAACAAGGACTTAGAGCTCGATCATCAACAAGGTGTGATTGAGAGACTTCGTGCACATAAGAGGGCTCTCAAAGACAAGGTAGAGGCCTTGACCACCAATGTCGAGGAATACAAGACCGCGATGGAGAATGCCGGTCTTACACTTGTTGATGAGGAGGTTGATGCAGAGGAGTAGTGACGACTACTCATTTATCATACTTTTGATTATTGAGTCGCAATGATCATCCAACATGTGGATGGCTTACTATTGGGTGTTTACTTTTCCAAAACTGATTGTCTGTGTTGTTGAACTTTTACTTCTACGATGCATGTTTGTTGTGATTTGCTATGTGATGTATTGTGCATGTTAGCATCTATGGGTATCTCATTCTTATCCTTATTGAAAACCACAGATGCCTCCCCGACGTTCCAATCTCAACCCCAACAACAACATCACCCCTGAGATGCAGCAAATGATGACAGCTCATACTCAACTGATGCAGATGATGACAACGTTCATGCAGAATCAGAACAACAACAACAACAATAATAACAACAACAACAACAACAACAACAACAACAACAATCAGAACAACCCACCGGGTTTTGTCATGCTTACCAGGTTCTTAAGGCTGAGGCCAACAAAGTTCTCAGGAACTACAGATCCTATGGTGTACAATGATTGGCTATGCTCTGTGAACAAAGACTTGGTAACTGTTGGCTGTACTGATGAAGAAAAAGTCAGATTTGCAGCACATTTGTTGGAAGGACCAACAGCCACATGGTGGGATAACTTCCAGATCACCACTTCTATTGCGGATGTGACATGGGCTATCTTCGAATATGGTTTTTGTACTGCTCACATCTCATCCGGGGTGATGAGTCTGAAGAAGAAAGAGTTTCATAATCTGAAGCAACGCCACCGCAGCGTGGCAGAGTATATTGAGGAGTTCAACAATCTGGCGCGTTATGCATCGGATGAAGTTGACACTGATGCTAAAAGAATAGAGAAGTTTCTCGAAGGCCTGAATGATGAACTAAACCTGCAGCTATTAATGGCCTATGTTCCCACTTACCAGACTCTTTGTGATAAGGATGCTATTTTGGAGAACAAGATGAAACAAGTTGAAAGTAGGAAGAGAAAGCACTCTGACTAGCATATCTCGGGATCGTCTCACAAGCGTTCCCATTATGATGAAAGTGGAAGTTCAGGATTCAACAAGCATGGGAAATTCAACAAACACCACAACCACAACCGTCATCATGACAACAAGAATCATCGTAGTCATGACAATGCCAAGTACATGAATCACAAGGGTGGATATAAGAGCCACCACAGTGGTAGTGGAAGTGGCAGTGGAAGCCAACCTGTCAAGAAAGATCTTAGTCAGGTTGAGTGCTTGAAATGCAAGAAGATGGGGCATTATGAAAATGATTGCCTAGAAAAGAAAGTTGAAGGACCCAACAAGCCCAACCCTTTTCAGAAGGGACAAGTGAACCACATCAATGTGGAGGAAATTTATGAGGAACCTGACGCTGTTGCTGGTAAGTTCAAACTCAATTCTGTTCCAGCATTTTTTCTCTTTGATACTGGTGCATCTCATTCATTCATATCAAGAGCATTTGTTGAAAGAAATGAACTACCGATAGAAACTATTGGGTGTCCTATAAAAGTGAGTTCTCCTGGTGGAGAAATGATAGTGAATTCAGGATGTCATGATCTAGTCATAGAGTTTGGGAAGTATAAGTTTCCCGTTAACTTGATAATCCTAAACTCTCAAGGATTGGATGTTATTTTGATAATGGACTGGATGACTAAGCACAAGGGAGTGATAGATTGTGCCAATCATATTGTCTCACTCACAACTCCAGAAAACAAAAGGATTAGATTCAAGACCAACTTTGAAGCAAAAAGGAGTAAACTAAATTCTCTTAAGGGGGTTAGCATGGACAGTGTGCCAATTGTGAGTGAATATCCGGATGTGTTTCCGGAAGAATTGCCCGGAATGCCACCAGATAGATATGTGGAATTTCTTATTGATTTTCTACTAGGATCTGGACCGATAGCAAAGAGACCATACAAGATGTCAGTTGATGAACTGAAAGAACTCAAGAAACAACTTGGAGAACAGTTACAGAAAGGGTTTATTCAACCAAGTTCTTCATCTTGCGGAGCACCAGTTTTGTTTGTGGAAAAGAAAGATAGAAGTCAAAGGCTATGCATATATTACCGTTCACCTAATGAGGTGACTATCAAGAACAAGTACCCTTTGCCTAGAATCAATGAATTTTTTGATCAGTTAGAAGGAGCTTGTGTGTTCTCAAAGATTGATCTCCTGTGAGGTCATTTCCAACTCAAAATAAGGGAACAAGACATACCTAAGACAGCTTTTACCACAAGGTATGGATTGTATGAGTATACCGTGATGCCATTTGGTTTAACCAATGCTCCAGCATACTTCATGAATATGATGAACAAGGTGCTCATGGAATTCCTTTATAAGTTTGTTGTCGTTTTCATCGATGACATTTTGATCTACTCCAAGAGCAAAGAAGAGCATGAAGGACATCTACATTTGATACTTGAAAAGCTTAGAGAGCATAAACTGTATGCCAAATTCAGCAAGTGTGAGTTTTGGTTGTATGAAGTTGGTTTTCTTGGACACGTTGCGTCAGGAGATGGTGTAGCAGTTGACCCCGCTAAATTTTCAGCTATAACTGAATGGGAATCACCTAAGTCAGTAAAAGAAGTTCGTAGTTTCCTTGGCTTGGCAGGATACTACAGAAGGTTTATTGAGAATTTCTCCAAAGTAGCTAAGCCTATGACTGAATTGCTAAATAAGGACAAGAAATTTGCTTGGTCTGAAGGCTGTGAACTTAGTTTCCAAGAATTGAAGAAGAGACTAGTGACAACACCAGTCTTGTGTTTTCCAGATTTAGAGAAAGATTTCCAAGTGTATTGTGATGCATCTCATCATGGATTAGGTGCAGTACTTATGCAGGAAGGAAAAGTTGTGGCTTATGCCTCGACACAACTCAAAACTCATGAAGTAAATTATCCTACTCATGATTTAGAGTTAGCCTCTGTTGTCCATGCACTCAAAACATGGACACATTATCTTTTGGGAAAGCGATGTGAAGTGTTCACGGATCACAAGAGTTTGAAGTATATCTTCACCCAGAAAGAAATTAACATGAGACAAAGAAGATGGCTAGAACTCATCAAGGACTATGACTTGAGCTTGCAATACCATCCCGGTAAAGAAAATGTTGTAGCCGATGCACTAAGCCGTAAGGTTTTTGTGAATGGCCTTACTAAGGGAGAATTGCCAGATGATCTGTGTGCCCAATTTAGAGATCTCAGATTGGAGATTGTGCCTGAGGGACATCTCATGTCTTTGGATGTTCAACCCACTTTGTTGAACAAGATCAAAGAAGCTCAAAAGATGGACAAGGAAATCGAAGAGATTAAGGAAAAGATTGGCAAAGGAAAAGCCAAAGGATTCCATGAAGATGAACAAGGCACTTTATGGTATGGAAAACGTATCTGTGTTCCACAAGATCCGGAGCTTCGGAAACTGATTCTACAAGAATCCCACAACTCACCATGTTCCATTCATCCGGGTAACACCAAAATGTACATGGATATGAAGGAAAGATTTTGGTGGAATAATCTCAAGAAGGACATCTACGAACATATTGCTTTGTGTGATGTATGTAGTAGAGTGAAGGCGGAACACCAGAAACCAGCAGGATTGCTTCAACCACTACCTATTCCTGATTGGAAGTGGGACAAGATTGGTATGGATTTCATTACCGGATTTCCAAGGACTCGGTCAAGATATGATTCTATTTGGGTAGTAGTGGATCGTCTAACTAAAGTGGCTCATTTCATACTCGTGAAGACAACCTATACAAGTGCTAAGTTAGCCAAGATTTATATGAGTAGAATTGTGTGTCTACATGGAGTACCCAAGAGTATTGTGTCTGATAGGGTAACTCAATTAACTTCTCATTTTTGGAGACAATTACATGAGTCATTGGGAACAAGGTTGGAATTCAACACTGCTTTTCATCCTCAGACTGATGGACAGACAGAAAGGACTAATCAGATTCTTGAAGATATGTTGAGGGCATGTGCCCTAGACTATGGAGCCAGTTGGGATGAAAGTCTGCCTTACGCAGAATTCTCTTATAATAATAGCTATAAATCCAGTATTGACATGGCACCATTTGAGTTTCTCTATGGGAGAAAGTGTACCACCCCATTGCTATGGAATGGTGTGGGAGAAAGAAGTTTGTTCGGACCAGAACTAATCAAAGAGGCTGAAGAGAAAGTCAAGCTGGTTAAGGACAGATTGAAGATAGCACAGTCCCGACAGAGAGCTACGCAGATCATAAGAGTAGAGAATTCACCTATGAAGTTGGTGATAGAGCTTATCTTAGAGTGTCACCACTTCGTGGAGTGAAGAGGTTTGGTGTCAAAGGTAAATTGGCCCCAAGATATGTTGTACCATTCAAGATTCTGAGTCGTAAAGGAGAAGTCGCTTATGAGATTGAATTGACATAGTATTTGTCAGCTGTTCATAATGTATTTCATGTGAGTCAACTTAAGAAATGCCATCAGGAAATGGAAGAGACTTCTTTGAAGGATACTATACCTTTGGAAGAGGTTCAATTGGAAAGTGACCTCACTTATGAAGAGAAACCTATCAAGATTCTTGAGACTGCAGAAAGAGTTACTCGAACCAGGACTATAAAGTTCTGCAAAGTTCAATGGAACCATCATTCCGAAGAAGAAGCAACATGGGAAAGAGAAGATGATCTTCGGAAAGACCACCCTCACCTATTTGTAACATCCCTAAAATCATGATTCAAAAACTCATGCATATCATCCATGCATCCATGATCATGTACAGTTCCATTTCAAAAATCAATTAAAAAACAGGAGCATATGTGCTCATGATTTTATGTGATTACATTGAATCAAATGCTACTCTCCACTGAGAGATTATTTGTTCATGAACCAAACCTTGTTGCCTTGTTGCTCTCAGATTGTATTTCTTGATTGCTAGTGCTTAAACCAAAATTTACAAAACAAATATGGATTTTAAAACCATTTTCAAAACTTGATCAAACCAAGTGCTATGTCACTGTTTATTTTATTTTGATCAAAAGAACCAAGATTTTACAGAGAAACCACATGGTTTTATACCCAGAATTATGAGTGTTGCACTCTACAAAAAATCCTGAAAAGGTTTGAATTCAAATGGTTTTTGAAATCATTTGAAAATGATTTCTGAAAATGGAAACAGAAATAGAAAAGGATTAAAGAAATAGGAAAAGGCCAGCGCCACCTTTCAGCCCAACAGCAGAAACGGCCCAAAAGCTAGCCCACCCGGGTTTTTTCCTTCTCTCTCTCTCACCCGCACTCGCCCTGCCCCGCTGACACTACCACTGGGCCCGATCCAGGTCAACACCTTCTTCTCCACCCCCACGCGCGCAGACCCCGTCGCCACCGCCATTTCCTCCAGAAACGCCATGATTGATTCCTGCTTAATTGGCATTGAACCACCACGTAATTCCCTCGCCCCTCCTGGCTACTTAATCACCTCGCCACTGCAGTCATTTCCCCTCACTCAATTTCCTCTCCATGCCACCAGGTTGCCCGTAGTCTTGCCCACACCGCCGCAGCACCGACGATCTCCGGCGTGCGATTACGGTAAGCTCCTGTTGCCCCTTGCTGTCTAAGTTTGCCAGACTGATCACAACATCCATGCGCATCTTCTCATCCTATTGGTGCATGCTAGGACCATCTGGAGACTCGCCAACGACGACGACCGCAAGTGCCCGACGCTTTCTTCCTCTCCGGTGATCTATTGCGGTAAATACTGAGCGCCCCTTGACCCCTCTCGCATACGACTAGGTTCGCCTTGTCCTTGCACAACTACTCATGCCTCTTGTTTGTACTAGGAAGGTCCAGAGCGTCGGCAACAACTCCGTCTGCAAGGACCCGACGCCGTGCACGACTCCGACGAGCTCCAGCGACCACCTCTGCGCGCCGCTTCGCCAACGAAGCCCACCTTGAGCATCAGCAGCACACGGCGAGCACAGTAAGCCCCTTCTCACCTCCCCGCGCGACCTAGTTCGCCGGCTCCGCCACTGACAGAGAGCGCCGCCGCCTGTCGCCGCCGCTAGCTCCGCCACTTGATGGTTAGATGCTTAGGGCCGTTAGATTTAGATCCAGTGGATACGATAGATCATAAATGAAGCAATAAGTTTTAATCAGAGCCGCGCGTTTTAGTTAGATCCAACGGCTCGTAGATGAGGTCCAGCGCGAAACGGTACCAGCCAGTAAGATAGCGCCGCGTGGCATGTTCTTCGTTTTAAAATTCTGATTTAAATCTATTAGATGTTTAAAATTGTTTAATTCATAACTTTTGAATGCCACGTCCAAATTTGACAAATTTTATATCAATGGAATCAGGAGAGAAAGCCCTTTCCATTTATGAAATGTGTTTAAAGTTTGTTTCAGTTAAAATGGTTTTATTTACAGAAACATGTGTAGGCCTATTTTGTGTATAACAAATATTTAGGAATTGTTTTATTGTTCAAATAAAGATTGTTTGGCAAGTTTTAAACTTGATTATGATTCAGTACTGTGCACTTGTCTTGTTGAGTATAGGAAATCATCACATATAATATTGCATGCATCCATATATTTTTTTCTTGTATTTATTTTGTATGTGATTTGGTGCTATGATTTTATGTGTAGATTTTGGTGCAAATAGTGATTGTGATTGTGAGGAATGTAGCTACTCTCCAAACTACCAAGGCAAGTGGTGATTCATGTTTTATTCCTATGTTTTCAAATATGCATTAGAAATATTTTTGCTAGTCTTGCATGGATATTTTTGATCTATATGCTATGCTTGGGAAATCCTAGTAGTTGTAGAATTGCTAGAAATATTTCTAAGTTTTATCAATGCCATGCTTAGCCTAGCTAGTAGCAACCAAGGATGGTTATATATTCATGCTATGATCAAATATTTCTAAGTCTTTGGACTATGTTTTGACTTAATAAAACAACTAAACGAATGAAACACCTGGGTGGAATGGAAGGAATGGTTTGTGTTGAGTGGTTACACAAGGCCCATGTCTATGGTTTACCTTGTGTATCTCACTTGTGGAAAGCCACCCAGGAACAAATGGATTTGAGATGCCATATGTTAAGAAGCTTCTAGTGCAGCCACTTGGCAATATGGGCTCTGCCTGGATCATATAGGTTGCAAAAACTTAGCCATTTGGACAGTTGGTGGTAGTGGGATGATAGGTGGGAACGCGTCCATTTGGTCTAAAGGAAGGCTTCTGAAAGGTCATGTCTTGGTGAAAATCAAGTCTGGTGGGGAAGTGCACACTGCAGATGGAAGAATCTAAGTACTTAGCCATGTCCATGGTATTGGACAACTTGAGCATCAAGACATGGAAGCTATCAAGAATCTCCTCACCCCAATTTCTAATTAAAAACTTGTGGTTGAACAAGGGTGAAGGTTCACCAATGTCTATTGGTGGTTCCTTGGGAAAAGTTTCTATCAAAGAAAAACTTAGTCTTTTCAACTAATAGGTAAAAACCTATTTTGAGCAAAGCAAGCCTAAGCTACATTTAGCCAAAATTGCATATAGTATCTAGTCCACCAATATTCTACTAAGGTATCACTTGCCAATACTATTCCAATGTATTGACCCATTGTGGCTGTAACTTGTGATGTTGCAGGTTATTCTGATGATGATTAGGAGTCATGAGTCTACACTCAACATGCTTCCCTGTGGCAGATGAAGATGAAGACTTATTTATCTATTTACTTATTTAAACTCGTGTACTAGGCCTGTGGCCATGCAGTTTTTAAAAGTCTATGTTGTCTCTAGAATGACTGTAATAATGACCTTTGTTTCTGTGTACTTCATCTTAAACTGTGGATGCTAGCATTGATCCAGGGACTAGCATTGCAATCACAGGGATCCTTTTCCTTTATAAAGGAGGGATCTTACATTATGCAATACAAGTTGCATGTTGAGCGTGGAGCAAGTCTCATGAACGATGTCATGTAAGGTTAGCCTGGGCCGCTTCATCCCATCATACCGGAAGATGCAAAGTACACAAGAAGCAGCTGATAATAAAAGCACCACCGCCCATAATGACCATTGTGTTCTACTCGTGCAATAGAGCTACATATAGACACGACTCTCATACCACTGAAGGGGTTCGTAGCATGGAAAACAAAAAATTTCTACCGCATGCAAACAAACAAGACAAGATCTATCTACTAGATTGTAGCAACGAGTCAATAGATGAACTCACCCTCGAAGATTCCAAAGCGATTAACGAGATCGGATTCTCGTGGGTGATGTAGTCGTACTCTTGCCGATCTCAAGATCGTGTAGACGATCCTTCCCAAGGCCGGCTCTAAGCGCTTCCATGATCGGTCACACGTTGGTGCTTGATGAAGACCTTCCTCTCCTTGTTCCAAAGCAAGCGGAGGTTGTAGCACTCTCCTCGCGATCCCAAGCAGACGACGGCAGCAGGAAGTAGAGGGGAGATCTCGCAGGGCTTCGCCTTAAGCCGGAGCGAGTATGGTGGACTATGAGAGAGGCCTTGGCGATCTAGGGTTTAGAGGCACCAAAGGAGGAGGCTAGCCGGTGGCTAGGGTTAGGGTTCACCCCAACTCGGCGAGTTGGTGGTGCCCTAGGCGGCGGCGGAAGCAGCAGGGTTGGTGGCGCCGGCGGCTTAGGGTTAGGGTTTCTGGGTGTGAGAGGTGTAGTCTATAGGGTCACCCCTGCCCCTTATTTTATAGGTGGGAGGGCGCCGGCCAGGGGGAGGGAGTCCTCCCCCAAGTCGGCCTCCTTGGCCGACGGTGGAGGGAGGACTTCCTCCCCAAGTAGGTTTCCTACTCTCCCTCCACCAAGCAAACTTGCCGTTTGACTTTTCAAATTGGCGTTTGACTTTTCAAACTAGGATTTGATTTATCCCTTTATTTTGCTTAGCCATGATACCTAGTATATGATGCAAACATTCCACATTGTCATGACACATTCATGTACCCTTCCCCTCCGGAGTGCCGGACCTTCCGGACCCTTCTAGAACATTCCTTATATGAATCTTATTCTCCGGACCATTCCGGATCTCCTCGTGATATCCCAGATCCCATCCGAGACTCCGAACAACATTCGGTCTCTTACTCATCATTCCATAACTACTCAACAACATCGAATCCTTAAGTGTGTCTCCCTACGGTTCGTGAATTCTGCGGACATGATCGAGACACTTCTCCGAACAATAACCAATTGAGGAATCTGGAAATTCATATGGCTCCCACATATTTCTACGATTACTTTGCGATCGAATGAACCACTTACATACGATACCAATTTCCCTTTGTCTCACAATAGTTTACTCATCCGAGGTTTTGATCGTCGGTATCTCTGCATACCTAGTTCAACCTTGTTACCGATAAGTACTCTTTTCTCGTTCCCGTGGTATGTGATCCCTTGTGAGCCAGTCACATGCTTGCAAGCTAATTGGATTACATTCCACCGAGAGGGCCCAGAGTATATCTATCCGTGATATGGATGGACAAATCCCACTCTTGATTCATTTGTCTCAACCCATACTTTCCAAACACTCAATGCCACCTTTATAGCCACCCAGTTATGGTGTGGTGTTTGATGTCATCAAAGCATCCTTCCGGTGATGGTGATAAGCATGATATCATGGTTGAAGGAATTAGGTTACTATATATCAGAAAGCTTATAGAAATTGAACTATTAAAATGACTTGATCTTTATGCTACGCTTATCTATAGGAGTATGTCCATCATATCATTCTCCTAATGATATGATCTTGTTGTTAATAACAGCTCAATGTTCATGATAGGTAAACCACAATCATCTATTAACCAACAAGCCAGTATTATGAAGAGGCTTTACTAGGGACTCTAATTTAGTTTGCAAATCACACAAGTATTAATGTTTCCTTGTTTATACTGTTATAGCATGAATGTAAACATTTATCATAAACACAAAGATATAATAATAACTACATTTATTATTGCCTCTAGGGCATATCTCCAACATTTGGTAATCAGGAGTTCCTCTTACTACATGTCCCTTGTGACTCTTATGAGTCCTCTCCACCAAAAAAAACTTTTTGTCTTGGCCTTCTATTGAAGAAAAGGGTGACCCTTCTCTTTCAAAAGTAGTTCAACATCTTGGTTTTGTTGATCCATATCTTTGCAACCTAAAATCTCTACTCAAGTCATTTAGTAGACGTTCCATATCGAAGTCTATGGTCATGTTCTTTTTGTTGTAAGCTCTCCTTTTCAGAATCTTGAACCCTTCTATTAGCTCCATGGTCTCAATCCTTATGAAGATCAACTATCCAACAACTTGAAATCTTCTCCTATTCTTTCCTCCGTTACATTGACGTGTTTCATGTCGTTAGCTCTAGATATGTTTGCGAAACATCTATACATAAGTTAACCATGAGATACTCACTTTGTGGTTTTGTGTCACTCCCTCTCTTCAAAGAAATTAAGCGCTTCATTCATTCGTCATGGTGGGAAAGATCAACCTCTTTGAGAAGATCATTGAAATCTAGTGTAATATGTTCCTTCTAACTTCCTACCTAGGAATCTCGGGATGAGATTATTTTAAGGGGATAGATTTGTGAAACCCCTAGTTCTACTAATAGTAATTAGGGTTTGTATGTTCATTCATGAGCATCATCTAATCTGCTAAAAATAAATGCAAGAAAAATAAAATGTACAAAAGTCTAAACCCTAATCCCCCTCTCTATTTGAAAACCTTCAAATGGTTTTGAGTATTTTGAAAACCCAAAAATATTTGGGACCCAAATGGTTATAAAGGGTCCCCACACTATTTTAAATATTTACAAAAGAGCTGGTATTTCTAAAATTATACAAATAAGATTACAAATGAAATATACAAAGAGATACAAGAAAATAGAAAAAGAAAAAGGTTTCCAGAAATAAAAACCTAATAGGCTGAGCCCAGCTCCCTCTCTCTCTGTCTGCCTCCCTTGGGCGCAGCATCAGTCCACTTCAGAACCTTTGCCAGCCAGCCCACAACCAGCCCTTACCAGTTCGGCCTCTTTAGTTTGCTTTATTTTCATCAACAATGACGCAAAGCTCTTCGGTGTTGTGCCGCCCGCCGTCCTCTACCGCTGCATGCGCCAAGATTCCCACCACCATTCTAGCCGCCTACAAGACCCCCTAGACACCGCGAGTAACCCTAGCCAGGCCGAAACCCTAACCATGGCCGCCGCGTTGCCCCACCATTTCTGGTTGCCCCAAGTCAAGCCGATGGCACCGTCGGGATTGCCTTGTCCTCTTCATCATTTCTGCCGAAGAATGCAAGCCGGGAATGCCCTATCTCGCCTGAATCGAGTTTGATGTCCCATCAGCCGCTGCTGTCACAACCATCGATTCCGACACCATATGTGCTTCCCTCACCTCCTCGACCTCTCTGCTAGCATCCCGGTGAGCCCATGTTCCTCAAGGACCTCTTCGATTCATCCCTTCCTCCCTGTGTTTCCATCGCACCATGCGCTTCTCTCTGTTGCCACCAGCCGTCGTTGTAGCCACCGCTCCGGTGACCTTATGCTAGCGGAGCCGCAAGTTTTAGTTTCAGCGCGGTCCCGTGTGTTGAACACGCCTTCTCTCGCGGCCCTGCGCACCCTCTGTCACCGAGCCCTAGCCTCATCTAGGAAGCCTCCATTGATGACATCGTCATGACGTCACAATGAGGTTATATTCCCTTTTGTTTTCTTTTTATTATTTTCTATTAATTATTTTCTATAATTATTTTGTAACAGATAATATAAGATATGTGGTCCCCTCTGAATTCTAAATAAACCTTTTCAAAAGTGCTTTTTGATTAATAAAATTGCTAAGTATTTCCAAAAATGTAAACTATTTTGTAATATTCCAAAAATGATTAAAAATGAATTAAAAATGGAGAAATTCATAACTAATTCAATTTAAATCAAAAAATACACATAGTATATCAAATTGTTCATAAAATTGAGATCTATCTTGTAGCATCAAAGTCGTGCATTGTTCAAGAACTTTAAGTGCAAGTTTAGTTAGAAGAACCAATTGAACACCGTAGGTGATTTCGAGGTTCCCCTGTTTTACGGTTTTCGGCCCTTGGACCCTGTTTAAAATGACTGAGCATGTTTTAGGGTTTCATTACAATACTATTTAACTTATTAAATTATCATACTTTATTGAGCACTGTATCGATGCCATGTGTTAATTATTTCCCTTTCTTTCCTGGTTCTTCCCGGTAGAATGGGATACTAAGATCGAGATTGAATACCGCGATGAACACCATTAAATATAGAATATAAATAATGACCAACTGTAATCAAGTCAAGTACAATGCTTCCAAATATCTATCTATCTGGGTATCAACAAACAAGGCAAGCATAGCCCCACCATGATATAATCCTATGTTTTCAAGCATTTCAATTCTTGCCATGTGCATACAATTCCAAAGTCTTTTATCGATAGATAAATTAATCCTATTTGATGCATGTTCTTTTGTAGCCGATATTCCTTGATCCACTACTCCTAGCATAACTAGGGGTTGGTTTGTGAGCATCGCTAGAGCTGTTTATATTGGTTGTGCTTAGCCATGCTTAGCTGTTACTGCTGGTCCATCTGGTTGATGAATCAGAGCTACGAATGAACCTAGTTTGATAGGATGACGTGGTATGATCAGAGATGGAAGTAAAACATGCTAAGGCTTGTATGGGATGTCGTGGTGGGTTATGGTTTTTGTAGTCCCATACTTTCCACTACTAGGACCTGATTTCTTGCCTCTTGATCCAAGATGAGCGTACAACCACACAGGGTCCTAGAAACCCCCTCGACCAACTAACTTGCCTAGTAGATTCCCTGAGTCACATAGTTTAGGCGTTCCATTCGACATATGCATGTTGGTTGCTCTCGAAGGAGATGCATTCATAACAGGTAAGTAAGCGTGGCAAAGAACAGGAGATGCACAACCTCTGTAATATTGAACCCCGTTCACATCTCTAGGGGCCAGCTTTGGGACTCGACCCATTATGGCAGCAAATCCTTAGTGTGTGACTCATGGTCTCGGTGAAAGAAGGGGAAAGGTCATGGTCAACCACCCTCTGTCGGCCTTCTAAGGAAGATGGCTCATTATGTGGGAGTTGGTTGGTACGTGTGGGTAAAGTTGTACACCCCTATTGGGTATTAATATTTTTCAAAAGTCATGTCCGCGGTTATGGACGACTTGGGAACGAATGTGATGATCATCGAGAACTATAACCTAGTCATAAAACTTGTCAAATATAGTGTTGTTAAGGATGCTTCCTCAGGGATCAAGGGGGAGATCCTAGTTGGTAGGTTTAGCTGATAAATATTCGGTAGATATCAAAATATGATTGAAGCTAGAGATACTGCTCTATTATCCCATTTTAAAATATTCTAATTAGTCGAGCTTCTTTCCCCTCTTGTTTTACAAAAAAACATAGCTTTATGCAAAGTAAATCCACTAGCAATAAGTCTTGCGGTGTACACCCTGTACTCATCCTTGCTTTGTTGATACTTCTGCTATAGAGTAAGTATTACCACTGAAGAAGAGTTATTTATGGCATAGACATTGATGAGTAGCTTGGGGTTCCTATTCGGCAATATGGATCTTAGGACATTTGTTAAGTTTGCTATACTTAATAGCATAATTTTCCTTCCTTTGTTTGATGTTTGTGGTTGGTGACCTCTTCTTGTAATATTTTGGTTCTTCGCTCAGTTATGAGCTTGATCAAATAATTTTTGTGTCGTAGGGTCACGATTGTGTTACCGATTCTATCACTGGATATCCTCGAGATCTAGGTTAGGCTTATGATCAGAATAAGGTCTGGGATTTGTCTAGCCCTGATCACGTGGGCGTCACATTGGCTTTGGTTAGGCTTATGGGGAAGCAATCGTTGCTGCCGGTGCCATAGCTCGGCACCCACCAGCTCCTAGGACAGTGGACTGTGTGGCATGGAGGGACTACCTTGACGCACAACTAGATTTTATTAGGATGCACCAGGAGACCGCCCGTGCGCGTTCCCAATCCAAACTGGGTCCGAGGCATGGGGCGGAGTGCGCTCACACCACTACCATAGGTCCCATGCAAAACCCTGCCCCGAGGCCATATTCCCGGAACGCTGCCCCTAGGCCAGGGAATGCTAGACCCTATAACGGTGGAAGGAGAACCGACAACCACACTACGGGGCACTTGTGGGCTGGAGCCCCGAGACCTGTAGAGAAAGATCACGTTTCTGTGGGGTCCTCTGATGACCCCATGCACAGGCGCGTCGAAGGGCGCCGAGGTGACTCCGCTGTGGAGAATGAGGTGCTCATTCGAGATTACCTACTGCAGCTGCGTCAATAGGTTGCGGGTGCGGCCGTCCCTAATGATACGTTGAAAACGTATCTATAATTTTTGATGTTCCATGCTTGTTTAGTATCTACTTTGCTTTGCTTTGTCTACACTTTGAGGTTTTTTATATGTTTTCTGGTACTAACCTGTTAACAAGATGCCACAATGCTAGTTGCCCGTTTTATTCTGTTTTTGGTTCAAGAAAAGGCAGAAAATCAATATTCTCGGAATTGGGCGGGACAAAAGCCATATTCAATATTTTTCCGTGGGGAACACGAAGCCAGAATACGAGACGGAGGGGAGCCACTAGGGGGCCACACCCTCTGGCCGTGCGGCCAGGCTGGGCCCGCGCCTGGGGAGGGTGCAGCCACCCTGGGTGCCCCCTGCGTTGCCTCTTCGCCTATAATAAGCCCCTGATACCAAAACCCTAAGTACCCGATCAATCTTCCACGAAACAGTCCATAGTCGTCGCAACCATTGTCCCTAGATCAGGGTATATGAAGCTCTTCGCAGCACCCTGCCGGAGGGGAGATCATCCCGGAGGCCTTCTTCATCATCATGCCAGCCTACGGTATGAAGCGTGAGTAGTTCGACCTTGGACTACGGGTCCATGTAGTAGCTAGATGGTTGTCTCTCCTCCTTTGTGGTACCATGTTTAGATCTCGTGAGCTCCGTTCATGATCAAGATCATCTATTTGTAATCATGCATGTTGTGTTTGCGGGGATCCGATGGATATTGAGATTACTATGTCAGATTGGTTAATGGTTCTATCTTAGTGATTATATCATGTCTATGTTGTTTGTGATATTGCATGCTATCTGTTTCTAGTAGCTATCTTGGCCAAGTATATACTAGTGACTCCAAGAGGGAGTATTTATGCTCGATAGTTGGTTCATGCCTCTATTTAATATAAGGGAAGTGACAGAAATCTCTAAGGTTGTAGATGTGTTGTTGCTATTAGGGAGAAAACAACGGTCTCTTGTTCATGGAACAAGTGGATTGTTTACCTTACACACTTTGCCTAAAGCAGTTATCCGTTGCTTGCAACTTAATACTGGAGGGGGTTCGGATGATAACCGGAAGGTGGATTATTAGTCATAGATGTCGTTGGATGGCGGTCTATGTATCTTGTTGTATTGCCCAATCCAATATCATAGGATCATGAATGTCTAGTATTGCATTATTATGCCTTGCGTTGTCCTGTCAATTGCCCTGCTGTAATTTGTTTACCTAGCATGCCATGTTTGTTTATCTTAAGGAGAACACCTCTAGTGAACTATGGACCCCGGTCCAATCTTTACCATTGATACATCTTCCACTATTACTGTTTACCTTTCTGCAAACCACCATTAACTTCCACACCATACAGTTAATCCTTTGTTTTCAGCAAACCGGTGAGATTTACAACCTCACTGTTCGTTGGGGAATAGTCTTGAGTTTGTGTTGTGCAGGTTTCCAAGTTGCTAGCAACACCTTTGAGTCGTTTCCTTCCTCCTACTGGTTCGATAACCTTGATTTCTTACTGAGGGAAGACTTGCTGTTGTGCTCATCACACCTTCCTCTTGGGGATTCCCAACAAAGCTCTACATTGATCTGAGCCACCATCAAGATTTTCTAGCGCCGTTGCCGGGGAGGCTAAGGACGGCTTCACAAGGGGAGTCCTTCACAACCTTTCTCTTTACTTTGTTTTTGTTTTTGTTAGTTTATTTTGCTTGGTTTTGTTTGCCTTTGTATCAAAAACTCCAAAAAAATTAGTTTCGTTTGGTTTGCTTTCTCTTATAAAAAACAGAAAAAAAATTAGTTCCTGCTCTAGTTGCTGTTGCTGTTGGCTTACTCCACTTTTGCCAAAATGAGCTCTGCTGGGAACACCAAGTTGTGTGACTTCACTAGCACAAACAACAATGATTTCCTGAGTACACCTATTGCCCACCTGCTCCTGATGCTACCTTTTATGAACTTAAGCCTGCTTTGTTGAATCTTGTGACGAGAGAGCAATTTTCTGGTGCTAGTTCTAATGATGCTGCTGCCCACCTCAATAACTTGTTGAACTTTGTGAGATGCATAAGTATAAGGATGTAGATGGAGATATTATTAAGCTCAAGTTGTTTCCTTTATCCTTCAGAAGAAAAGCTAAAGAATGGTTGCTCTCCTTCCCTAGAAATAGTAGTGATTCTTCGATTAAGTGCAAAGATGCTTTTATTGGAAAATACTATCCTCCTGCTAAGATTATATCTCTGAGAAGTGAAAAAATGAAATTTAAACAACTTGATAATGAAAATGTTTCTCAAGCTTGGGAAATAATGAAATCTTTGGTTAAGAATTGTCCCACTCATGGACTTACTGCTTGGATGATTATCCAGACTTTTTATGCATGTTTAAACTTCTCCTCAATAAACCTATTGGATTCAGCTGCTGGAGGTACCTTTATGACCATTACCTTGGGTGCTGCAACAAATCTGCTTGATAATATGATGGTTAACTATTCTGAATGGCACACTGAGAGAGATCCACATGGTAAGAAGGTAAATTCTGTTGAAGAAACCTCCTCTTTGAGTGATAAGATTGATGTTATCATGGCTATGCTTGTTAGTGGAAAATCTCCTATTGATCCAAATAATGTTCCCTTAGCCTCTTTGGTTGCTGAAGAAGAGCAAGTTCATGTGAACTTCATTAGAAACAACAATTTCAACAACAATGCCTATAGGAATAATTTTGGTAGTAACAACAATTATAGGACTTATCCTCTTAATAATAGCAATACCTATGGAAACTCCTACAACAATACTAGAAGTTCTACCGCTGAACTTGAAGTCATGCTTAAAGACTTATTAGTAAACAAACCACTTACAACAAGACCATGGAGGAAAAGCTTTTGAATGTTGAGAAAAATATTTCCTCTTTGTCTGAAGCACAGTCCTCTTTGATTAATAAAATGGCTGTTAAACCTGAAACTCTAGAAAGTACTTTTGCTGCTACTCATGCCATACAAGTTACTATTGATGAAAATGTTAGACTGTTAGCCCAACTACGTGCTAAGTGGGAAAGAGAAGCTGAAATAGCTAGAAACAATAGTGTGTGCACTATCTGAAGGGAATATGCACTGTGAGGCAATAATAAAGTGTTTATTATGTATATTCCAAGTTTATGATAGATGTTTATTTTGCATGCTATAATTGTATTAATACGGAAATGTTAATACATGTGTGTTTAATGAACAAACAGAAAGTTCCTAGTTATGCCTCTCTCATAAACTAGCTCGTTGATTAACAAGATGATCAAGGTTTCCGGATCATGGACATTGGATGTTGTTAATAATGGGATCACAACATTAGTGTAATGGTGTGATGAACATTCATCCGAAGTATAGCATTACGATCAAAGTCATTAAGTTTATATTGCTATAACAACTTACGAAGTAATCCTAATCCTTAGACCATGAGATCATGTCAATAACTAACACCAGAAGAGTTTCTTGATAACATCAAACGTCACACCATAACAGGGTGATTATAAAGATGGGTTCATAACTATTAAATTGTTATGTTGACACCCATGGATCGAGAGTGGAATTTGTTCATCCCGATGACGGATAGATATACTCTGGGCCCTCTCGGTGATATCACATTGGTTATTTTGCAAGCAAGTGATTTGATCACTAGAATGTTATATCACGGGAACAAGAAAAGAGTGCAAGTCAGTAACGAGATCAAACTAGGTATGGAGATACCGATGATCGAATCTCGGACATGTAATATATCGTGAAACAAAGGGATTAAGATACTAGCATAAAAGGTTCCGACGATCACAAGAAAGTCATCGTTGTATGTGTGGGAGTCAGTATGGCTCTCCAAATCCCGCTTCTGATTATTGATCTGAGAGGGGTCTCGATCATGTCCGCATTATTCAAGAACCGTAGGGTGACACACTTAAGAGACACTGACATCCAATTGGAGAAAAAGTTTCATGCCGGAAAGAATAACAAGCGCAGGAATTTATTTCACTAGATACCGAAACAGGTTTTCGGGTGAAATTAAAGAAAGCGTTTTTGCATGTGAAATAGAATTCTAGCAAGGGGTTATATGTGAAGTTTGTCATTAAAGTAATTGACAAAATTCTGAATAAATAAAAGGAGTTTTATTTAATGAGAGTTTGCATTAAATTTGGTGGAAATTTAATAGCAATTTTGAGTGGGATTTTGAGTGGAGGGAATTGAAAGGATTTTTTGTGAGTGGAGTGTCCACCCACATGAATGAGGGGAGGGCAAGGGGGCAGACCCATGCGTCGGCCACCCCCTTGGGTTTCCCCCTTCTCCTATAAAAGGCACCTCCCTCCTCACTTCTCACTCACACCTCCTCTTGAAGGATCTCCCCCCTCTAGAATTTATCCCCCATGGTCTCGAACTAGCGAGATACATGTTGCCGGTGGCTATTCGGCAAGAAAGAGTTGTGCTTCCGATGCATCACTGGAGCGAGGAGGTGGAGGTTGCTCGGTGCCTCGGACATGTGTGCGAGCACGGATGCGCTGTTGATTTGCGACGCTAGGACTTCCTCTCGATCTTGAGATCGGCAAGAGATCGTCTACATCAACCACGAGTTTAACTCATTAAGCTTTGTCGGTCTTCAAGGGTATTTTCTCTACGGATATACATCCGCCCATTGTTTGTATCTAGTAGATAGATCTTGGTACATAGTTGTTCCCATCGTAGGAATTTTTTTGTTTTCTATGCTGTGAACCCTACAATGGTATCAGAGCCGGATCTATGCGTGGATTCTTTACACGGGTAGTACACATATGAGTATGTGGGCGATGATGATCATGTTGTTGCTTCTTAGTTGTAATTTTGTATATTGGTAGCATAGTGGGATGAAGCGGCCCGGACAAACTTTACATGTCCTCGCACATGAGACCTGTTCCACGCTTGACATGCAACTAGTTTGCATAAGTGGCTAGCGGGTGTCTGTCTCTCCTAATATAGTAAATATCTACTTTGCAACGAGTTGTAAACAATTTGTTTATCCTCATTGTGGTTCATGTTCGTAGGTAAGAATGGTTCTATCTTCGAAAGCCCTAAGCCACGTAAAACTTGCAATGGATAAATTAGAGGCGTCTAGTTTAGAATGTTGCTCGGCTAGTATTATGATATGGTGATGTTGTAACTAGAAGTATGAGATGATACTCTTACAACACACATAACGTGTAAGTTCCTTATACCTTGGCCTTACACATAAAGGTATGATAGTGATCATACCACGGTGCAAATGATAGAGATCATATGCGGGAACCATATCATTTCACTAATAAACATGTGATGTTTGATAGCATCTTATATTGCTTGTTTTTTATTTTATTAGCATAATAAGATGATCCCTCATTTAAATATCAAGATAAGAATGTGTTCTTCCTTTAGTATGCACCGCTTATGTTTTCGTCACTCCAAGACATCACGTGATGATCAGGTGTTCTTGGATCCACAACCATATTTCGGGTGTAAGACAGTTACACACGCGAATACTAAGGTTCTTACTTGGCGATCCTAACATGTACAGACATGGCCTCGGAACACGGACCGAAAGGTTAAGCATGAGTCATATAGTAGATATGATGCCCATTTTATGCTCTCCTGTGAAGCTACACCGACTCACGTGATGATCGGACTTGGTGTAGTGGATTTGGTTCATGTAATCACCAAAAAGGCACGAGGGATGTCGCTTTTGAGTGGGAGTTCATTCATAATATGGATTAGTTGAACTCAATCTATCATAAAATTAGTCTAAACTTTACAAATTCTGTTGTAGATGGCACCACCTGCTTTTAATTTCAATGTGTTCATGGAGAAAGAGAAACTTCCAACGAACGGTAGCAACTTTACCGAATGGGCCATGAATTTGAGGATTCTCCTCTCTGCTGCACAAAAGCAATATGTGCTAGAAGCGCTGCTAGGCCCCCCACCTTTTGATGATGCCCCTGATGAGGAGAAGAATTTCTATCAGACTCATCAGGAGGACCACAACTTAGTTCATTGCTGCATATTGTATGGGCTAGAGCCAGAACTTCGAAAGCGTTTCGAAAACGACAATGCATTTGATACAATGGGTGAGTTGAAAATGATATTCGACACACATGCTAGTGTAGAGAGCTACAATGATTCAGAAAAGTTCTTTAGCTGCATAATGGAAGAGCACAGCTCCGTTAGTGTGCATGTACTCAAGATGTAGGGTTGCATCAATAAGCTTGTGTCCTTGGGAATATCGATTCCCATTGACTTAGGCATCCATTGTGTTCTGCAGTCTCTGCCACCTAGCTATAAGAGCTTTGTGATGAACTATAATATGCAAGGCATGAAGAAGTCTCTCCCCGAGCTTCTGTCAATGCTTAAAACTGCAGAAGTGGAAATCAAGAAGGAACATCAAGTGTTGATGATCAATAAGAACACTGGGTTCAAGAAAGACAAGAAGGGTAAAGGGAAGGGAAGTAAGGGCGGCAAGACGGTTGCCGTGCCTGAAAAGAAACCCCGAGTTGGCCCTATGTCTGATACCGAGTGCTACTATTGTAAGGGATCGCCATCGAAGCGAATCGCCCCAAGTATTTGGCAGACAAGAAGGCCGGCAAGGCAAACAAAGGTATATATGATATACATGTTATTGATGTGTACTTGACTAGTGCTCGCAGTAGCACCTGGGTATTTGATACCAGTTCAGTTGCTAATATTTGTAACTCGAATCAGGGGCTTCGGAACAAGCGGCCTCTAGCAAGGGGTGAGGTCAAGATGCGTGTCGGCAATGGATCAAGCATTGATGTGATCGCCGTCGGAACACTGCCTCTCCACTTTCCGTCGGGATTAGTAATGAACTTGAATAATTGTTATCTGGTGCTAGCACTAAGTATGAACATTGTATCTGTATCATTTTTGAAGCGATGTGGTTATTCATTTAAATCCGAGAACAATGATTGTTCTATTTATATGAATGAAATCTTTTATGGTCATGCACCGATGATGAATGGTTTATTTCTATTGGATCTCGATAATAATGTTACACATATTCATAATGTGAATGCTAAAAGGATTAAAATTAATGATGATATATCCGCATATCTGTGGCACTGCCGTCTAGGTCATATTGGCGTTAAACGCATGAAGAAGCTCCATTCGGATGGAATTTTGGAATCACTTGATTTTGAATCATTTGATACATGTGAGCCATGCCTTATGGGCAAGGTGACTAGAACGCCGTTTTCTGGTTCAATGGAACGAGCGACAGATTTATTGGAAATTATACATTCTGATGTATGTGGTCCAATGAGTGTGTTGGCGCGAGGTGTATATCATTATTTCTTTACTTTCACGGATGATTTGAGTAGATACGGTTATATCTAATTGATGAAACACAAGTCTAAAACCATTGAAAAGTTCAAGGAATTTCAAAATGAAGTGGAAAGTCATCGTAACAGAAAGATCAAATTTCTACGGTCCGACCGTGGAGGTCGGTATCTAAGTTACGAGTTTAGCACTCACATGAAAGAGTGTGGAATTGTTTCACAACTCACACCTGCCGGACCACCACAGCGAAATAGTGTGTCGGAATGTCGTAATCGTACTTTACTGGATATGGTTCGATCTATGATGTCTCTGACGGACTTGCCGTTGTCATTTTGGGGTTATACACTAGAAACTGTTGCATTCACTTTAAATCGGGCACCATCTAGATCCGTTGAAAAGACACCGTATGAATTGTGGTTTGGAAACAAACCTAAGCTGTCATTTCTTAAAGTTTGGGGATGCGATGTTTATGTGAAGAAATTTCAACCGGATAAACTCGAACCCAAAGCGGAAAAATGCGTCTTCATAGGATACCCTAAGGAAACTATTGAGTTTTTCTTCTATCACAGATCCGAGGGCAAGGTTTTTGTTGCCAAGAATGGATCCTTTCTAGAGAAAGAGTTCCTCGCGAAAGGTGTGAGTAGTCGGATGGTAGAACTCGAAGAGGTTACTGAACCTTCGCTTCAAAGTATGGCGAGTAGCGCAGTGCCGAAAGTCGTTCCGGAGTTGGCTTCACCAGTAGAAGAGGGAACTAATGATAATGATCATGAAACTCCGAAAGCGAGTACTACCAAACCTCGCAGGTCTAGTAGGACGCGTGCAGCTCCCGAGCTATACGAAAACCCTGTTATGAATTTCATGGTTGATGAAATTGATGACCCTGCGACGTATGAAGAAGCGATGATGAGCCCGGATTCCAACAAATGGTTAGAAGCCATGAAATCCGAGATGGAATCCATGTATGAAAATCAAGTTTGGAACTTGGTGGACTTACCTCACGATCGAAAGGCCGTGGAGAATAAATTGATTTTCAAAAGGAAAACTAATGCTGATGGTAATGTGACCGTCTATAAAAAGCTCGACTTGTCGCAAAGGGGTTTCAAAAAATTCAAGGAGTTGACTACGATGAGACATTCTCTCCTGTAGCGATGCTAAAGTCAGTTAGGATTATGTTAGTAATTGCTACATATTTCGATTATGAGATATGGCAGATGGATGTCAAAACCGCGTTTCTCAATGGTAATATTGAAGAAGTGTTGTATATGATACAACCAAAGGGTTTTGTCGATCCTAAGGATGCTAACAAGGTGTGCAAGCTTCAGCGATCCATCTATGGATTGAAGCAAGCATCACGAAGTTGGAATCTCCGCTTTGATGAGGTGATCAAAGAGTTTGGATTTGTCCAAACTTATGGAGAAACTTGTATTTACAAGAAAGTGAGTGGGAGCAATGTGGCATTTTTTATATTATATGTGGATGACATATTATTGATCGAAAATGATATAGATCTTTTAAACAGTGTTAAAAGTTATCTAAACAGCAAATTTTCAATGAAGGACCTAGGTGAAGCGTCATACATATTAGGCATAAAGATCTATAGAGATAGATCTAGACGCCTAATAGGGCTATCACAAAGTACATACCTTGATAAGATTTTAAAGAAGTTTAAAATGGACGGAAGTAAGAAGGGGTTCTTACCTGTGTTGCAAGGCAAGACATTGAGTAAGACTCGAAGTCCGGCTGCGGTGGAAGAAAGAGAGATAATGGACAAAGTCCCCTATGCTTCAGCCATAGGCTCTATTATGTACGCCATGCTATGTACAAGACCGGATGTGGCACATGCTATTAGTTTGACTAGTAGGTACCAATCAGATTCAGGTTCGGAACACTGGATAGCGGTCAAGAATATCCTTAAGTACTTGCGATGAACTAAGGATATGTTTCTTGTGTACAGAGGTGAAGAAGAGCTCGTCGCTAAGTGTTATGTTGATGCAAGCTTTGACACCGATCCGGATGACTCTAAGTCTCAATCCGGATACGTATTTCTCATGAATGGCGGAGCAGTTAGTTGGAGGAGTTCCAAACAACCTGTGGTGGTGGGATCAACAACGGAGGCCGAATATGTTGCTTCTTCGGAAGCGTCTCAGGAAGCGGTTTGGATGAAGGAGTTCATATCTGAACTAGGTGTTGTTGGAAGCGCGTTGTACCAAATGGTGATCTATTGTGACAAAAATGGTGCCATTGCCAATTCCAAAGAATCAAGGTCTCACAAGAATTCCAAGCATATTAAGCGTCAGTTTCACTCCATCCGCGAGCATGTCAAGGATGGAGATATAAAGATTTGTAAAATACACATGGATCTCAATGTAGCAGATCTATTGACTAAAACTCTCCCTAGAGAAAAACATGATCAACACCAGAACTCCATGTGTGTTAGATTCATCACTATGTAACTAGATTATTGTCTCTAGTGCAAGTGGGAGACTGAAGGGAATATGCCCTGAGAGGCAATAATAAAGTGTTTATTATGTATATTCCAAGTATATGATAGATGTTTATTTTGCATGCTATAATTGTATTAATACGGAAAAATTAATAAATGTGTGTTTAATGAACAAATACAAAGTTCCTAGTTATGCCTCTCTCATAAACTAGCTCGTTGATTAACAAGATGATCAAGGTTTCCTGATCATGGACATTGGATGTTGTTAATAACGGGATCACAACATTAGTGTAATGGTGTGATGAACATTCATCCGAAGTATAGCATTACGATCTAAGTCATTGAGTTTATATTGCTATAACAACTTACGAAGTAATCCTAATCCTTAGACCATGAGATAATGTCAATCACTAACACCGGAAGAGTTTCTTGATAACATCAAACCCACACTGCAACAGGGTGATTATAAGGATGGTTTCAGAACTAATAAAGTGTTATGTTGAGGCCCATGGATTGAGAGTGGAATTTTTTCATACCGATGACGGATAGATATACTCTGGGCCCTCTTGGTGATATCACATTGGTTAGCTTGCAACCAAGTGATTTGATCACTAGAATGTTATATCACGGGAACGAGAAAAGAGTGCATGTCAGTAACGAGATCAAACTAGGTATGGAGATACCGATGATCGAATATCAGACATGTAATATATCGTGAAACAAAGGGATTAAGATACTAGCGTAAAAGGTTATGACGATCACAAGAAAGTCATCGTTGAATGTGTGGGAGTCAGTATGGGTCTCCAGATCCCTCTTCTGATTATTGATCCGTGAGGGGTCTCGATCATGTCCGCATTATTCATGAACCGTAGGGTGATACACTTAAGAGACACCGACATCCAATTGGAGCAAAAGTTTCATGCCGGAAAGAATAACAAGCGCAGGAATTTATTTCACTAGATACCAAAACAGGTTTTCAGGTGAAATTGCAGAAAGTGTTTTTGCATGTGAAATAGAATTCTAGCAAGGGGTTATATGTGAATATTTTTCATTAAAGTAATTGAAAAAATTCTGAATAAATAAAAGGAGTTTTATATAATGAGAGTTTGCATTAAATTTTGTGGAAATTTAATAGTAATTTTGAGTGGAGGGAATTGAAAGGATTTTTTTGTGAGTGGAGTGTCCACCCACATGAATGAGGGGAGGGCAAGGGGCAGCCCCATGCGTCGGCCACCCCCTTGGGGTTCCCTCTTCTCCTATAAAAGGCACCCCCTCCTCACTTCTCACTCACACCTCCTCGTGAAGGATCTCTCCCCCCTCTAGAATTTATTCCCCATGGTCTCGGACTTGTGAGATACATGTTCCCGGTGGCTTTTCGGCAAGAAAGAGTTGTGCTTCCGCTGCATCGCTAGAGCGAGGAGGCGGAGGTTGCTCGGTGCCTCGGACGTGTGTGCGAGCACGGATGCGCTGCTGATTTGTGGCGCTAGGACTTCCTCTCGATCTTGAGATTGGCAAGAGATCGTCTACATCAACCACAAATTTAACTCTTTAAGATTTGTCGGTCTTCAAGGGTATGTTCTCTACGGATATACATCTGCCCGTTGTTTGTATCTAGTAGATAGATCTTGGTACATAGTTGTTCCCATCATAGGATTTTTTTTTGTTTTCTATGCTGCAAACCCTACACTATCACCACCACTAATATGGATGCCACTAAACCATAAGAAGTCTCTATTCCTCCTACCACAATGCCTAAACCCAATGAGTCTACTACTAGTGATGCTAAGTTTGATTCTAATTTTGATTATTGCAATATTTCTGAAGTGATTATATTCCTTCAAAAGCTTGCTAGAAGTCCTGATGCTAGTGATATGAATATGGCTTTCACCAAACACATTACAGATGCTCTCATTAAAATTAAGGAAAAAAATTTGAAACACAAAGCCTCTATTCCTAGGAAAGTATAAGATAGTTGGGAACCCATCATTAATAGGCAAGTGGATGACTTTGATCTCAAAGCTTCATGTGACCTTGGTACTAGTGTCTCTATTATGCCTAGAAAAATTTATGAAATGCTTGATTTGCCACCTTTGGAAGATTTCTATTTGGATGTCCCACTTTATGATAATGCTAAAAAGAAACTCATGGGGAGTGTTAATGATGTTCTTATTATGGTTAATAATGCCTATGTCCCTGTTGATTTCTATGTTTTGGATGTTGAATACAATGCTTCTCGTCCTATTACTTTGGGAAGACCTTTTCTTAGAACTGTTGGTGCCATCATTGATATGAAAGAAGGCACCATTAAATATCAATTTCCATTCAAGAAATGTATTGAACACTTCCCTATGAGGAGAGAGAAGTTGCTTTTTGCTCCTCCTTTGAAAGCAAGGTTTGATGTTAATGCTTCTTCATTTGAAAATACTTGATTCTTGCTTCTTGTGCCTAACTTAAAGGCGTTTAAGAAAAGTACTTATTGGGAGATAACCCAAAAGTTTTTTTGAGTCTTGGAAATTATTACCTCTGTAATGAACTCTGCTAATCCTTTTTATTTGATTTTTGTGCCAAGAATAAACTCTAATGAGAGGGAAGTAAGATTTGGGGAGTTGTTGTCCCAAAACAGATTTTTGTGATCCACCGTAAAAATTAGTGTAAAATCTCTGTAAGTCATATTGAGCTGTAATTTTCTGAATAAATCCCCCAGGTTGTTAGATAACTTTCGTTAGTTCAAGACGTTTTTATTTGAGAAACATAAGTTCTTGGAAAGAATAGGTTTCTACCTACTGGTCTGTTTTGACAGATTTCTGTCATTATTTGCATTTGCTTTTTATGATTCCTTTTTGGGTTGTTTTTGGGAAATTGAGCTTTTTGAGGGAATTGATACAGTAGCTTGTGTTTTTAGTGAAAGTTTTGCTGTGTTAAAACTAAACCCTAAGTTCTATTATATTTTGAATACACTAATGTTGCTAATGAATATTGTGTGAAGTTTTGTATGAAGGAAAATTTGCAGGTGTAGAGAAAGAATGATGTAATGAGATGAAGAATGGACAAACGCTCAAGCTTGGGGATGCCACCCCGTGTCACCCCAAGAAATATTCAAGAGGTACAAGCGTCAAAGCTTGGGGATGCCCAAGGCATCCCCTTCTTCATCAATAAAAATCCTAGGTCTTTCTAAACACTTCGTTTTTATTGTTTCATGCACAGTTGTGTTGTTCTTGAAGCATCTTAGTTTTTGTTTTTGGTTTTAGGCCTTGAATTTTAGTACCACTTTATTCTTTGATTAGTAATGTTTTGTCGCTCGGCATGATTATGGCCATTATTGCTCTCTTAGTTGGTCACCCCAATCTTTTGCTAGCCTCCACTTGTATTGAGTAAGCTCTACTCATGCATCCAACTCCCAAGAAACCAAGTTATTCCAAAGTGTCCACTATAAATTCCTATGCATGGTGTGTTACACCATTCCAAGTATATTCTTGTTTTCATCTACCTTCCAGTTGAAAAGTCTCTTGGTTATGTGAAAACTTAGTGATTAAAGCTCTCACAAACTTGATGGCACACTTTATTTTTCTTGCCCCTAAATAAACTTGAACCATTGTGTCATCTATGTTGTATATGCTTGCACTTATATGTTGGAATTAGCAGAACCATGTTGTCACGGGGAACGCTTTCAACATTGCACTTGTACATTGTACACAATTGATATCATGTTCTTTTGTTTGCGGATGTCGTCGGTGTGAAAAAAAGGGGAGATTGTAAGTCCATGGAGTTATGTATGTGTGTTCGAGAAACGCCTAGGCCGCTAGCCTAAGCCATGCCTAATCATGGTGGAAGCTTTTTTGAGACTTGAAATCCCCGCTTCCCTTTTTGTGAAGGGCCTTTCTTCCACCATTATATTGAGTCTCCACCTTCTATCCTTAGGCACCAATTAAGAGAGAATAGTTGCCATTCTTAGTTCTATGTGCATTGTCCCAAAACTTATTGGTTGATGCATATTGTTGATATTACTTGTTCTTAAACTATTTGTATCTAGTCACTCTTATGAACTTTGAAGGTGTCCTATGCATCTATTTTCTACTCCATGAGGGACAAGCTAATTGCCACTATTCTATGTTTTCTATATGTGAAACAAAGAAATGTCTTTCAATGCATTGTTATTCATGATCTTTGTTTGCAACCTTTCATCTTGCATGCATAGTTACTCTGTCATACTGTTAGAACTACATCTTTCATGCTCATGTTTAGAGTTCTTTGATCCCAACTTTCAATGCTTGCAAATGGTTTGATCTTGATTTTGATGGTGCATGTCACCTCAAAAATTATTCTTTTTATCACTTACCTACTAGAGGATGAGCAGGAGTTAAGCTTGGGGATGCTTGATACGTTGAAAATGTATCTATAATTTTTTATGTTCCATGCTTGTTTAGTATCTAATTTGCTTTGGTTTGTCTACATTTTGAGGTGTTTTTACATGTTTTCTAGTACTAACCTATTAACAAGATGCCAGAGTGCCAGTTGCCTGTTTTCTTCTATTTTCCGTTCTAGAAAAAGCAGAAAATCAATATTTTCGTAATTGGACGGGACAAAAGCCAAAGTCAATATTTTACCATGGGGAACACGGAGCCAGAATACGAGACAGAGGGGAGCCACCAGAGGGCCACACCCCTGGCCGCGTTGCCAGGCTGGGCCCGCGCCTGGGGGGTGCAGCCATGCTGGGTGCCCCCTGCCTCGCCTCTTCGCCTATAAGATGCCGTCGATAGCAAAACCCTAAGTACCCGATCAATCTTCCACGAAATAGTCCATAGCCACCGCCACCATCGTCCCTAGATCGGGGGGATCTGAAGCTCTTCCCGGCACCCTGCCAGAGGGGAGAACATCCCGGAGGCCTTCTTCATCATCATGCCAGCCTCCGGTATGAAGCGTGAGTAGTTCCACCTTGGACTATGGGTCCATGTAGTAGCTAGATGGTTGTATCTCCTCCTTTGATGCTACCATGTTTAGATCTTGTGATCTCCGTTCATGATCAAGATCATCTATTTGTAATCATGCATTTTGTGTTTGCGGGGATCCGATGGATATTGAGATTACTATGTCATATTGGTTAATGGTTATATCTTATTGATTCTATCATCTCTGTTTTGTTTGTGATCTTGCATGCTCTCCATTTCTGGTAACTATCTTGGACAAGTAGATGCTAGTGACTCTAAGAGGGAGTATTTATGGTCAATAGTGGGTTCATGCCTCTATTTAATCTAGGGTAAGTGACATAAATTTCTAAGGTTATGGATGTGCTATTGCTACTAGGGAGAAAACAACGGTCTCTTGTTCATGGAACAAGTGGATTGTTTACCTTACACACTTTGCTTAAAGATGTTATCCGTTGCTTGCAACTTAATACTGGAGGGGATTTGGATGATAACCTGAAGGTGGATTATTAGTCATAGATGAATTTGGATGGTGGTCTATGTATCTTGTTGTATTGCCCAATCAAATATCATAGGATCATGAATGTCTAGTATTGCATTATTATGCCTTTCTTTGTCCTATCAATTGCCCTGCTGTAATTTTTTTACCCAGCCTGCCATGTTTATCTTAAGGAGAACACCTCTAGTGAACTATGGACCCCGGTACAATCTTTACCATTGATACATCTTCCACTGTTACTGTTTACCTTTCTGCAAACCACCATTACCTTCCACACCATACAGTTAATCCTTTGTTTTTAGCAAACCGGTGAGATTGAAAACGTCACTGTTCATTGGGGCAAAGTCTTGAGTTTGTGTTGTGCAGGTTTCCAAGTTGCTAGCAACACCTTTGAGTCGTTTCCTTCCTCCTACTGGTTCGATAACCTTGGTAGTCGTTTGTGTAATGAGGGAAGTCTTGCTGCTATGCTCATCACACCTTCCTCTTGGGGACTCCCAACGAAGCTCTACATTGATCTGAGCCACCATCACCTAACCCGCCGGGTGCAGCTAAGGCAGGGAGTATGGCATTGGGATACGGAAGCGACTGCCCTGCCTTCTTTCCTTCATTACGGCAAGTGGCGTGGCCGTCAAAATTCCGACCCATAATCCCCGTCAAATTTGAAGGAAACACCAACCCGAAGGAGTTTCTGTCCATCTACTCCACCGCGATGGTGGTTGTGGAAGCTGATGAGAAGGTCATGTCCAATTGGTTTCCAATGGCCCTAAAGGGCACGAACTTGTCCTAGCTCATGATTCTACCTAAGGATTCCATTCACTCCTAGATCGAGTTGGGCACCCTCTCTGTGAGCGTGTTGCAGGGAGCCTTCAAGCGCTCGGGAACACTCATTCAGCACAACACAATGGTCCAGGGGAATGGCGAGCAGCTACAAGACTTCATGTTGTGATTCTTGCAGATCACACACACTATCCGGAGGTGGAGGACACCACCATGATTGGCGCGTTCACTATGAATGTGCGCGACAACAAGATGCATGAAGAGGTTAACATGCATCCGCGGCGAGTTGTGAGCGTTGGCTGGCCTTAGCTCCTTAGCAGAGGAAGGACGCCTGGCGCCCAAGGATGCTGCCCAGGAAGCTGTTGGAGAAGCAGAATCGGGAAGCATTGCTGCAAAGAAGAGTGTCTCACGTAAGCAGGTCCTGCGACAAGCTTTGGCTTTGGAGCCTAGTGCTCTCGCTAGGGCTGAGAAAAAGACCAAATCGGAGGAAGACGTGGTAGTTGACAAGCCTGCCATGGGGAAGTGGTGCCATGTGCACAAGTCCGACAAGCATGACGCTCGTAATTGCTGCCCCATCCTCGGTTATGCCGAGAGACAGAAGAGGCGCATCGCTGAGCAGGGGACTAACGGTACCTTCGGGAACTGTTACCGCTACAACAAGGTTGGTCATCATGCGAAGGATTGCCCAGCCCAGCCTGGCCCAGGTGCTCCCACCGGAGGTCGTGGGGGAAACGTGGGCACTTCATGAGGATGAGATGGAGGCGGTGGAGAAAGATTGGGACGTGGAGGGTGCACGACAACACAACCCCTCAACCGCGCGGCAACGACGATGAGTGCGGATAGTACCCACAACTGTTCAAACTGGCAGCCGTGGTTCTCCTGGCAAACTAAAATCCTGGGTGTGAGTGGAGGTTCCCTCGGCAACTAAAATCCTGGGAGCATGCATGGTGCTCCCGACAAACTAAAATCCCGGGTGTGAGTGGAGGTTCCCTCGGCAACTAAAAGCCCGGGAGCGTGCATGGTGCTCCCGGCAAACTAAAATCCTGGGTGTGAGTGGAGGTTCCCTCGGTAACTAAAAGCCCGGGAGCGTGCATGGTGCTCCCGGCAAACTAAAATCCTAAGTGTGAGTGGAGGTTCCCTCGGCAACTAAAAGCCCGGGAGCGTGCATGGTGCTCCCGGCAAACTAAAAGCCCACAAGTACATGACTGTGTGTGCACACACGGAGGAGCCTATGCCATGACTTCCCATGGGGACTTTAAGCGTTTATCCCATGAGTCGTGTGCCGTACAGCCCAGCCCTGAGGCACAGCGAGCGCTTAGGTTGTCTCATGTACCGATTACCTTTGATGTGGGAGATCACCTGGATCGCATTTTCGGCGTCGGCACGCTACCCCTGGTGGTCTCCCCCATCATAAAGATGTCAAGGTAACCAAGAAGCTGGGTGGATGGAAGGGCTGGCCACAACATCCTCTCAGCAAAAATGATGGATAAGCTCCAGATCACGGAACATCAATTAGCCCCTACGGGGTCTTTTCTGGGCATAAGCCCTAGAGCTACCTAGCCTTGGGGTCAGATCGAGCTGCCGGTCACATTCGGCACTCAAGACAACAAACGCACTGACAACATCATCTTTGATGTTGTGGACATTGCCCTGCCATATAACGGCATCATAGGGTGGCCTGCCATGGAAAAGTTCATGGTGGTCACCCACCATGCCTACAACTCGCTTAATGTTACCTCCTCGTGGGGGACTTTGACCATCAAAGGTGATATCACGGACGCCATGTTCTTATCTGAACAACTGTTCAAACTGGCAGCCATCACTTTCCCTATAACTCACACTGAATCTTTCATCAACTCGGACCAACCGTTCGCCGTGATTCTCGGCTTGCCCAGTAAGAGGCTGCGACCTTTTCCGGAACATAGTTCCGATGACATTTTTGGTACTGGTGGCTCTCCGAGTAAGCTAAAAACTTCTCGCATACACCCTACCATCTGAAAATACCGGGAGCATGCTTGGTTCTCCTGGCAAACTAAAATCCTGGGTGTGCGTGGAGGTTCCCTCAGCAACTAAAAGCCCAGGAGCATTCATGGTGCTCCCAACAAACTAAAAGCCCGGGTGTGAGTGGAGGTTCCCCCAGCAACTGAAAGCCCGAGAGCGTGTGTGGTGCTCCTTGCAAACCCAAAGCGCGAGAGTGAGTATAGTACTCCCGGCAAATGTGATGAACACTATCGTATCTGTTCTAGCATACCTATGTGCAAACCGCTTGTAACCCAGGGGCTTCCCCCCTCTTGGAATGAAAAATCCTATTGCTCTCATTTTTGTCCCATTTTCATTTGCTGAGCCCTTTTCGGGATTTTGTATTCCTTTGGATATTTATCAAGGACCATACATGGGTAACAAGACTGTCAGGATAGGAAACATCGTACTCCCATGATCCTCTCTAATATATGAGCGTTGTGCTCTAGGCATTGCCGACGAGCACTAAATCGCGAAGACGCACCTCCCACATCAGGCCCTCGACTTGGCAACTCTGTGCGCCCTGATTAAGTGCATGACACCCTGTTTTAAACCTGAGGAATGGGAAAGATGCTGTAAGGTGCATTCGTCGTGTTTCAGGATAAGCAATGGATGGACAAGCAAGGAGAGGCCAAGGCAAGGTCTCGGCGAGGGTACAAGACTCTCCGCCAGATGGGAGTGGCAGTAACCACATGGCTTCCAGGGGCGTCTAGCCCCGCAAGAAAGGCACGGGTCGGCTAGAATGCTAGAACCCCAGAAGTGGAAGCGAAACGCCTAAGGATATGTGCAACGTTCCATTGTGGCATAAGAACGGCAAAGGACAAGATGCGACAAGGGCATCCATAATCCCGGTGTGGCAGGAAAAAGGAAAAACAACGCGAAGGCAAATGTAAAATGCACTAATAATAGCCAATTAGCATTACATTTTAGAAATCTACAATGCAACAAATGGCTTGGGGAGAACCCCGGGCACCAATGAGAGATCCAAAAGTCGACGGCGCAAGGAACGATCCCTCAAACCCTCCACCATCTCACGCGCGACTGTGTCACCTACTAATCACGGCGGCTGGCCTTAGGCATCGCTGAGGTCAGAGTCGAAGACAAGCGACGGGTAGCAGCTTTGGTGGCAAAGGGTGTCCTTGAAGATCTTCACTGACAGACGACCCCCTCCGTGATAGCAAAACTTCAAGGCATCACCGACCATTAGCCCGTAATGGTCCGCGAAGTCCTGCCACCCATACCCACCGCTGAAAGTCCCGTATGGGCTGGTCAACACTGGCCTCGTGTACCCGGATCTCGTACAAGGGTTGTTCTCTGATCTCCTCGGCAAACAAGTCTGGAAGGCACAACCACCAATTGAAATTCATTGGGAGGAATATGAGAAACTCGAATCCAATCAGGTGTGTCGTTTCATCATCACTTTCCCTTAAGGATGGCAATTTTACCCATAGGTACGGTTACCCGCGGGTACCGTACCTATATGGGTAGGGTATGGACATAGTTTTATACCCATGGGTAATACCCATACCCTACCCGTTAAGTCATGGGTACGGGCATGGGTATAGACTTGTACCCATGGGTATATCCATACCCTGCCCGTTTAAACTGACATGTCAAACTTATCTATAGAGTTTCAACCTATACGATCGAGAAGCCTAGGGACAAGTATGAGATTGCGACTTCTAAACTTTAATTTGATACTTTTATGTACTCGTCTACTATTAGTAAGTAGAGATTATTGTATTTTTTCAAATATGCTATTTATGAAAGTAAAATTTTGAAAAACTTGTATACTATTGGATATACCCACTGGGTACCCAATGGGTACGGGTACTCGCCAGGTACGGGTATGGGTAAAGTTTTATACCCATGGGTACGGGTATGGGTATGATTTTGTACCCATTGACTACATGGGTATGGGTATGGTATTGCTCTATCCTGCCCATACCCTGCCCATCGCCATCCTTACTTTCGGTGCTACGGAGCAGCGAGGGAGGGGAGTAGCTGTCGGGCTCCTGCCACCCGTAGCGACCCCGGCGAGGTGGGCTATGCCCGCGCCTTGGATAAGGAGAACAAAGACTAGGAGGACCTCCCCTTCTGCTGCCGCCTCCCCGGCGGCCGCGGTGGAGCGGGGCCTCCATGTGCGGTTGTGAGAGATCTGTGCCAGCAGCAAAGGAGCCGCATCGGCCTCGGCATCCGCGCCTACACCACAACCCCTCCTACGAGGCCGGAGCCATCTCACCCATCGGATAAGGAGGATCATCGTCACAAAGACGGCTACTAGAACTGCCCGATGCCATCATCTTTGTCACCGGGCATGAAGTTGGAAGGGAAAAAGGCTGCGGGGAAGTGGAGAGTGATCCATAGCCCCGAGCCATCCCTCCCTTTTTATAGAAAATGAGGAAGGGGAACAATTGTTGTCCACCTCTCCGGCTTGCGGGAAGGGCAAAAACCATGCACCAAGAAAAGTTACTTTGCAGGAACCAAACCGAGCACAATCAATGTAGGCTGCCGCGAAAGCCAAGGCCTAGCTCGGCAGCCCTGCTGCCACTTGAGTGTGCGAGCACACACATGTCATCTCTGCATGATGGGAAATCATGTCGTCCAGTCTTTTCACGCCTCCCGCGACATGGACTAGGCCCACTTGCTATTGAAGGCGAAACCCGGAAACGGCCTCTTCATCGAACCACGTCCATCGCTGCAAGTTGTCGGCCCTCGCTCGGGGGTCTTATGTCGGTGTAATGAGATCGGGGGTCTCTCGCATTGCGCCATGGCACATGGGCCAGGACCCACCAGTCAGCGTTTCAGTAGATGCATGGCTTATCCGACAAGGGCATCACCAAGATATGAGCATCGTGTGCTCCACACAAGTATTGTTTTGACATGATGAAACTATGGAGACTAAGTGTCATCTATTGTGTAGGTAAATATGAATGAGGCGAATGCTCCGAGATGAACCTTGATCAGCCAGCCGGGCACGAACAAGCAGGAAAAGACAACGACGTACACGAGGAGGTACGATCCTTCCTTCCAGGGGCTGCCCCGAAAGGAGGGTAAGGGCCCGATTGAGGATAGCGAGGCCAGGGAGTGGCCTCGACTGAGCCCCATAAGGACCATGGGAGATTATCCCATGGTCCAAGCGCGGCTCGGGAACCGGATTCAGCTGAGCCTTATAGGACATGTCAGGCCCGGCCTTGCGAACTGGCGACACCCTAGTGCCGCTGTACATCATCATGGCAGTACAATCCGCTATAGTGCACCACCGACAGAAGTGATAGCTCGGAGCTTGAGCTATCACTCAACCATCAAGTGCACATGTGCATTTCCCTTGGACATCCATTGGCCATAGGAGCTTCCCGCCTACCCGAAGACCGCATGGCACGCCGCTATTGCGCCTGGGAACGCCCTTGGCGGTGATCCATGATGGCCCTTGTGGTGACACCTTTGAGTATAAAAGGGAGGCACTTGGCCATTGGGAGAGGAGGGATATCTTTGGCCAGTAGGAAGCTCTTTGGACAGGAGGAAAGGTTCTTTGGCTAATGGAAGAGCTTTGGGCCTATAAAGAGTTTGGAGAGGAGAGAGAGAGAGAACCGAAGTGTGAGAGGAGGAGACCTTCTTCATTCTAGGAAGAAGAAGAAAGAAAGAGAGAGTATAAAAGTGTAGAAGCTAAGTAGAAAGCAGCTCCCTAGCACCAGAGAGATCTTCATCTTGTACCTCGATCCACCCTAGATAATCCACCAAAGCAGGACGTAGGGTTGGTAGCCAAAGGGTGGCTCGAACCTAGGTAAAAAATGCCTATGTGTGCTCTGTGTGTGCCGTGTACTTGAATCAACAGGCTCTTATGTCGATGTTGAGGTCAAAACACCTTAGTGCCCACAACCGAACATATAGGGGTTGCGTAGCAGCCTCGATGTACGTGTTGGAGAGACACGACAACCAGGATGACATCATCTTTATTGAGGAAGCACATCACAGAGTAACCATGCGAGTAGCTAGATATTGTCGTGGGAATGACCACGGCAGTCGCTACCGGGGGTAGGAATTGAGTCGATTGAGGGCAATATCTAGTCGCCACCTGCGGATCGAGATCGAGGATGCACAAGGGTTTACCCAGGTTCAGCTCCCCGTAGGGTAAACACCTACTTCCTTCTTGACTATGGAGAGAGGATTACAATGGAGGCAAGCTCGGCTAGTAAGCAGCGAGTCACAAGGATGAGGAAGCTAATAGATCGTGAGTACAAAGGGTACCCTAGGGAGGTTTAAATAGGGTCACCTCGTTAGGGTTTACAAGATTACAACCAAGTCAGTTAAGGTTTCGGAGGATTTGACCTAATCCGATTTGGCCTAGCTAGGCTTCTAGGCCTTTTTTTTCCAGTCGTCAGGCTTCATTGAAGTCTTCTTCCAGTCGTTGTTCCACCAAACCCATTCAGAGCAGTCCTGGGCCAGTCGAATCCAACCTATGGGCATACCCCGATTGGTATATCCCCATCAGTAGTCCCTGAGTGCGTCATTGTTTCGTCGGAGGTATCAACTTGGCAGTCGGAGTAGGAGAATCCAGGTTGATGCCCAGTCGAATTGGTGAAGAAATCCTCCGATGAAGGGAGAAGTCCTTTGTATATTTTTAGTCGCAGCTTTGGCGAGTCGGTTAATCTCCAGGTCACCTCGCCTAGGCGATTCGAACGAGCGAGTGAAGCATATGAGTGGAGTGAGCGAGTGACCAATTTGGTCAAAGTTGGACCGTTAGCGCACTCAAACTAGCCGTTGGTTAATTTCCAATGGTAACTTCGGAAAATTTACCTTGAACTAACAGGTATCTCGAGATCGCCAGGCGGATACACTATATAAGGAGAGTGGCGTAGAGATGTACAGATCTCACACACATTTCCCCATTCTTCCTTGTCCTTCTTTCTTCACACCAAATTCCAATGCAGATCTGCGGATCACGTGAGTTCGCATCCATGGAGCTTTCCTAGACCAAATCCAAGTGCACCACAGCTATGCTGCATTCCTTTCCGGACGCGGGCATCTTAGTGAGGGGTCACTGGAAAGTTCTACCAGCGGTCGAGAGAGATCCCAAGACGCGACTCAAAGAATTTATATCCTTCGCTAGCCACCTCGAGCAGGGATTAGGGTTCCCCACCTCCATCTTTTTTAGTATGTTCCTTCATTTCTACCAAATCAAGCCCTCTGATCTAGGACCGAATATCATGGAGCAGCTAGCGGTCTTCATCGCCGTGTGTGAGAATTACTTGGGTTGTTGCCCATACTTCCCGCTTTGGCTCGATCTGTTCCACGGCCAAGCCAATCGTGAGGTGAAAGGAGGGCCCTTTCTGGCGGCAGGCGGCATCACCTTCCAGGTGAAGCCCGATGCCAAGTTATATAAGCTAATGATGCAAAAGAAGGCGGCCAGTGAATGTAAGAAGTACTAGTTATATGCCAGGGAATCGACCATCGTCGGGTGAGGTGGCGATCCCGGCATACACTGGCGAGCGGAGCAATCCACAGTGGTTGTCTATGAAAACGCTTCCAAAGGACAAATTGGTGGTCGTCTTGGAAATGTGTGCTCGAATGACTGAGCTCGAGGATGAGGTGTTGAAAACAATCAACCTTTTCAACTGATGGCTCGATCAACGACTGGTGTTGCTGGCAGCCCAAGCGCACTGGATGTATGAGTATACCGGGTTATCGGACCCCACTAGGTCGATTCCCGATCAAAGGGATGCAAAAGATTATGCTGCGGCCCTGAAGAAGATCACGGAGGCATCCTTCACTGACCTTCATGAAGGGATGTGTCCGTACAAGATAAGCAGAAATCCGGCCACTAGAGTAAGTTTTCTATCATTCGCATTCCTTACTTTCCAGTCGTGTTTCCGAGTCGTGTATCTGACTCTTATGCTTTTCTTGTTAGTCGCAGACTTTCTAGATCTTGGAACATTGACTAACTCCACTTGACGAGGAGGTGCCCGAAGAGCTCCTAGACAAATAGGAAGGTGATGGCTCTGACACGGAGTTGAAGGAAGAAGAGGAGGACCCGGAGCCTCCCTCCATGAGTCGGAAGATGCGTGTCCAGAAGTGTCGCGAGGCGGAGGCCAGTTGTAGCCTCGAAGAGGGGGACATCGACTTGGAGGTTGTTACAGAAGAGTCCTCCAAGCGAGCTCCAACTCTGTCCAATCCTATGGCCAACCTAAAGGTGCCCCCGAAACCACGACGACAAGTAAGCCTGCTGGAGTATAGAATAACGTGGTCGATCGTGCCCGAGATGGAGAAACCCGCGCATATCAGCATAGGGCTGCGAGCTCTCCCAATTGCCAAGTAAGTATTCCTCGTCCTTTGTTATTTTGCTTCTTTTATTTTCCCTGGAATTTCCGAATCGCTAATTGTTTTGAATTTGTAGGAGCGTCCCCAAGAAAATCAAGCACGGGGCAATGGCGAAGGTCCTGGTGAGTCGTGTCTAAGGTGGGGATGAACCTTCTAAGAAGCGGAAGGGGGAAACCACGGAAATGCCTGATGCGGGTGCCAAGAAGAAGGAGTATCCCTATAAAGCAGGCATGGAGACCATAAAGGAGGATGAGGGATCTGCCCCACCAAAGGGTGTCATGCTCGAGGAGGGGGAAGAAGAGCCTGCAAAGGTTGAGCCTCCGACAAAGGCGTCTTCGCAGGCAGACGACCGCGACCTTTCCGCGGTTTGTCGTGAAGTCGTCGACCACGTATGTTGATGCGCAATCGCCAGTTGTGGCGGAAGTCACCGATGGTCGCGTTGGTTTGATGGCACAGAGGGCCGGTGGTAGGGCGTATCCGCTACCCTTCATGGACATGATTGTGCTCCATTGCTTTTTGGGTGAAGCCCTCTGGGTAAGCATAGTCCCCAATGGTCTAGTCGCTAAATTTTAGCGACTGGACACTCTAGAACCTCGATTCCCCCACTCCCGGAGAGTTGGGTCGCTGGGTAGTAGCAAGTCGAATCTTGAAAATTGTTTCTGTGCATTTTTTTAGCATTGGAGCCCGACTGGAGAAGGACCTGAAGGTGGCTACACGGGCGAACTGCCACCTCCGCACTGCCACCGGTGAGTACTTGTCTATGGATGTTTTTTGCTATTGATGTGGCAAAGATTGACCTGTTTGTTTTCTTCGGCAGATAATCTTGCCTTCGCGCTAGCGAAGGCCCGCGAGGTCCATGTGCCAGTCACGGATCTAGAGGTTGTGATGTCCTTAGCTACCACAGTGGAGGAGAAGGCCAATTCCTTGGTGGTGGAGCTCAAGTTGGCAAAAGCTCCATTGGACGCGGCAAATGAAGATTGCAAAGCTTCCGACTATGTTATCGCAGGGTTGCAGGAGGAGCGCTCCACTATGGAGAAATACATCATGGACAACTACCGCAAGCTCCTTCATAAATTAGCTTCTGCACTCGGTATTGTCTTTAGAGGGGCGTCTTCAAGTGGGCCGAGTCCCCGAGCGAGTTGGTATTCCAATTGATTTGAGATAACTCTTTGTAGATGTTTTAGACCCACGCGACCCGGATGTTCAGGGCTATGACTCGGCACAATGCATCTAGGAGATGCTCAATGCCGCCCAGGTGTTCGCGACATGCATCCGTGCCATCTTGCAGGGTATTACCCCCACCAAGGTTATCCCAAGAGAGTTCACCAAGATATGGAAATACCTAGAGGAAGTGCCAGCCATCATCGACTAGATGTTGCGGTCCATGTTTTGCTGCCAGGCGACTGCTGCATTGAGCCTCGGGCTCGCTCATTTCCTAGAAGACTTCGAGCTAGATGATGTTACCAGTGGATTCCAACTGGTGACCGACACACTGGAGATTGTGGACGTCCTAGCACTGAGCGAGAAGGCAGTGTTGTCTGTAGATCGCGTGTTGGCAATGAGCGACCTCCTCCCAAATCAGGAGACTCGCGTGGCTCTAGGTGGTGCTGAACCCAAGAACTGGTACTTTTTGTTGGAGAGGCCATTCCAATCGGCGATCATGAAGTCACTCTCAACCTATCTGATTTACCCGTGGAAGCCCTTCATCAGTGTCAAGGGCTCGGAGGAGGCCTCGTCATAGAACCCTGCAGAGTAGATCTCCTTTCTGCAATGTAAATTTTGTATGCTTGGCCTATTGCAAGAGAACCACTTGGTGGTTGTGTTAGTACAATGAATGAATGGGATGTTTTGTCATTTCTTAGTCAACTCGTTCGAGTGACATGGATCAGTCGCATTTATTATGGAGTGTGATGGGTTCGGGGTTCGTAATCGAGTCCCCGAGCATTCTTACTTGTAGTTCCACACATAGTTAGCAAGGATGATATGTGTGGAAGATGTTCGAGTAGCTTAGGTTGAATTTTCATGGGTCGTGGAGCCAGTCGCATGGCGACCCCAAGGGATACTCTTTACTTGGCGTTTTCCCAAGAACCTGCGGGTTCGCTTTGGCGAGTCCCCGAGTGTGGTACTTGTTCATTCGAGTTATAGGCCCAAGGAAGGGAAGGATGTGTTGTGTTGTGTAGCGACTCTCGCGTCTTGGCTCGGGGATCCATTCTCTAGGCGACTCTAAGGGTGTCTCTCATCCTTGGGCATTTTCTTGGACGGATCGAGTCTCGGTTAGCGAGTACTCATCCACAATACTTAGCCAGGTGAGATGTTGCACCCTAGGTTGAGGGAGGTGAGGTGCTATGAGAAGCACTTCCAATCGTCATGGCATGAGAAGCTAGTCGAGCGGGCCAACTCCTGATGGTGCCTCTTGTTCTGGCATTTTTCATGGACAGTGCAAGGCTCGAGTTTCATCGATGCCCTTAAGCCGCAACACTTAGCCATGCCGAGGCACACATCCGTAGGTTAATGTTGGTGGGAGCGTATTGCTTTGTGTGTTTACGAGTGCAAGTGGAACAGGAACTGGCGAGTTGACACGATTGATGGGGAGAATAATTTTATTCATATTAGGCACATTGGCTTACAAGGTATTATTCTACGTGTAGAACTTGCGCAGGATATTGATATTCCATGGGCTCTCCACATCGAGCTTGTCGTTGATGTGAATGTACACGAGGTAGTAGGCATCATTGCTCAGGACTTGACCAATGGTGAATGGCCCTTCCCATGGAGGAGAGAGCTTGTGCATGCCCTTCTTGTCCTGGATAAGTCACAGGAAGCGGTTGCCTTCTTGGAAGATGCGAGTTCGAATGCGGAGGCTGTGGTATCAGCAGAGGCCTTGCTGGTAGATGGAGGTCCGGGAGCGAGTGAGGTCGTGTGCTTCATCAACCAGGTCAATCCCGTTTTGAAAAGAGACTTTTTTGACCTGATCTGTGTTATTGATGACTCGAGGCGAGTTGTGCTCGAGGCCGGTGGGCATGACTACTTTGGCGCCGTACGCCATGAATAATGGTGTGAACCCTATCGAGGGGAGTTCTTCGACCCAGCATCCTGGCATCCGCTTGAGGGGACTTGCAGTTGCGGCTTGAGGCCATGGAGGACACTCTAGTTGGCTGGCTTTTCTTGGCCATTCGACTCAGGATGAGGGACTGAGGTGAGGTCGAGTCGGATCCCATGTTGTTGGCAGAACATGTCCATGGCGCCCTTGGCAAAGTTGGTGCCATTATCGGTGATGATGCTATGTGGGTAGCCATACCGGTAGATAAGATCGCAGAGAAACTTTGTGGTAGTCTTGGTGTCACAATTCTTTGTTTTTCCACCGATCGACCGACCCACTCGATGGAGTAACCTAGAAAGTAACCTTTGAGTTGGTCCACTACTTGGTAGTATATTGTCATGTTGGGGTTGATGACGTCGCAGGTGTCGACGACCTGTCTAGTGATGAGATTAGAGTCGTCGTAGAACTTGAGGCAGTTGATGCCCATCTCCTTGTAAGATCGCATTCCATGAAGAAGGGCCTCGTACTCGGCCAGGTTGTTGGTGTAGGGGGTGAAGTTGATCTGCAACATGTACCGAAGCTTGTCGCCTTTGGGGGAGGTGAGTACGATTCCGGCTCCTGAACTATCCGCGTTTTTGGACCCATCGAATTATAGGGTCCAATAGTGGTTGTGGGGCCGCGACCCGAGGTGCTATGCCTCCTCCCAGTAGACGAGGGCATGTGACTTGATAGCCATGTGATGGCACCAAAAATCTCTATTTTTCTGCATGTTTAAACACTGTTTTTTGTCAAGCAATTGACAATAATATCTCTTGATTTTCCACTAATGACTAATTATTTCAAAGATATGCAAAATCTTTCTTTGATTTGTGTTGTGCAGGAAATCACACTTTTATTGCGAAATCTAGAGTAAAAAATGAAGATTTTGAGGAAGTTTTGACGACCAAGTAATCCTGGAGCTATTGCTAGGCGCAAGAAAACATAACAAGCACTGGTACGGGTGCGACCCGCCCATACGGCCCACCCGTACAAGGTGGCAACGGCTTCGTCTCATCAAACCCTACAACTATCATGAAGGAGCCTATATATTTTGAGGTCCTAGCCGTAGAGTAGAGTGCTACCATCCTCAGATTTCATCACAGTACCACCAAACGAGATCCACACCATATTCCATCCCTTCCATCCCCCATCCTCTCAATTATCCATAACCATTACTTTGTACTTGAGATCTTCTTGTGATTTGGCGAGCATTGTAAGAATATTCGATTTCAATCTAAGTTTTTTGCACAATGTTTTCTATCCTTGATCTTATTGTTATGAGTGAGTAGTCCTCACGGGCTGCGGATAAACCTCATAGCGATTATGTGCATGTAATCTATGGGACTATTGTGTATTGTTTGAAAGAGAGATTTGTATCTTTTTTCTTTGTCTCTTGCCTCAATCTTTGGACTTGTAGGTACCCAACACCCCTGAGATCAATTAAGGCTTGAGGTTAGATACTTTGCTAGCGGCAATCTCATAGGAAACCCGGTGACATGGGTATGAATAATCGGGTACCTATGCTTTGTCACCCTAGGCGCATAGAATCTTATGGACCACAAAGGCCCAACAAAGTCCAAGAAGCACCCGACGGAATAAACTCTTATCTTGACTGGCAAGGAATATCTAGAAACCGACATAGAGTTTGTAATAACTTGTAACCTCTCCGGTTACGGAACCAAGAACTAGCCTCTCATATAAAGGCTGGGAGGACCCGACGGAGAGGGCACCTTAGTTTTCCAGCAATCCGCCATGAGCTAGATGCAACTAGCGAACCGGCGACATTGTAACCGAGCTTTCCCAATAATCAAACTACATTGAATACCTTGTTTGTCTGATCAGCCGATGAAATCCCCAACACTCCTTGACGAGGGTTGATTTAGTCAATGCCCATTGTTATGGACTTAGGTTTTGGAGAAGATGGGGATGCTGGAAGTCGCAGAACGGTTAATAGACAAGCAACACGGGACACGAAATTTACCCAGGTTCAGGCCCCCGGAGGGAAAACCCTACTACTGCTTGTCTGCTCTTGATTATGGCGGAACCGAAGGTTAATGGGGTGCGCAGATGCAATCTGGCGTGAGGTGAGTATGCGGTGTTGGAAGAGATCATTCTCGTCGTATCATCCTGGCCTTTATATAGATAGGCAGGTCCCGGGCTAAGGTAGAGTCGGTTACAAATTAGGGTTGATACCCTTTGAAATTCTATCTAATCTTGACTTGTTCTCCAAGGTCTCGAACCCACCACAGGCTTGTGCCACCCAAAGTCTTCATTGCCTATGTGTCCTTGCGTGGGCCTTCCTTGGGCTGGACCAGGTATACCAATCTCATGTACCCGTGAGGTATATCCATGTCAATAGCCCCCGAGTGTTCACTCGAATCGTAGATTCGGCTGGAGACTCTACAATCTTTCGGGTGCAATTTGAACCTTTTTTTATAAGGCGAAATGTTTAGTACATAGGGATTGTTGATGCGTGTGCCTTGCTCACTTGACAGATCAGGGACAGTTAACTGTCATAGGACAAAACAACATGATATTCGTCAAACTCGAGTCCCCAGACTCGAATTCGGAATGATTGCTGGTGTAATTCAATTCAGGCCATTGTGGACTTACAGGAGCCGAATCCTAGTGATTTTCAAGTGATGTACCCAACGCGTCTGTCAGGATTTTCATCGTTCCTGTTGAACGGAAGTTTACTGGAAGAACACAGTCAGGTGCGTTACCATGCCATCAGATGATATCTGTAGGCCTTATCTTTGCATTGTAGACACAACATCCGAAGTTTTATCACCGTAGAAGTGTTTCGGGTGGCCAAGGAGACTGCTTCTCACCTAGCGTTGGTTTGGGCAAAGTTTGCCAAAAATATTTTGTTGTATTTTCATCCGAAAGATCATAGTCAAAGAATTTATAGGGTGCGCGACCAATGCTCCCTATGGGAGTAGCCCCCGAGTGTCTGTTCGAGTCGTAGACTCGAGCAAAGACTTTATTTCAGTCGTTTGCAGCATAGGTCCGAAGGACACAATTTTTTCAGATGCTCAACCGGTGCTCCTTATGGGAGTAGCCCCCGAGTCTGTAGTGGAGTTGCAGACTTGACGTAGGACTCGAAGATAGTTGCGAGGTGTAGTTACCTTAGTCATTTCTCAGGTGTGCAGCCAGCGCTCCTGATAGGAGTAGCCCCTGAGTAGTTTCTCGAATCTTCAGGCCATTGCTGGATTTTCCTCGATGATGTCAGTGATGACGATTGGTGATCTCAATTGTCTGCGGTAGTAGATATGATGCGACGAGACAAACGTGGGTCCCACCGCCTGACTTGAAGTTGACTAGTCATGTGTGGACGTGGAGAAAATTATGGTGTCTCTTCGGTTTCCATGCATAGTGCACGACGTGCTGGTGACGGTTCGGTGTAGTGCTGACACATGTATGGTTAGATATAAGGTGTGCATTAGGGCTTCTGAATCAACGGCTCGTGTGTGTCGCCTTCTTCCTTTTATACCGTAGTAAACAGTGATTTTCTTTTATCCTTCGTCATTTGCTCATCTCCATTGGCTCCATTCTCACGAGCTTCGCTGCCCTTCGTTGCGCTCTGGACATTATTCACACTTTTTCCTCTTCATTATTGCACTCAAACCGTTGCCATCACCGCTGCAAGATGGGCAAGAAAAAGAAGACCACTGCTGGAGCTGGTTCGAGTGCCGTCGGTGGCCGCAAGAAGGTCACCGCTACGACCCACGCCACAGACGGATGGTGGAAGCGCACCGACATGCGCGATGGGGATCTGCGCAAGCTGCGCGATGCTGGGTTGATCCCCCAGAACAAGGAGGACGCCATCCTTTCCGGCTACGAGGTAATCGAACGCCCACCTGAAGGGTTTCGGGTGATGTTCTATGCTTTTGTCGTTCACGGTCTCTCTCTCCCCGTCCACGATTTCCTTCGTGGACTACTCTTTTTATGGGATTCAGTTGCATCATCTGTCTCCCAATTCTCTCCTTCATATCGCTTGTTTCATCTCTCTTTGCAAGTGTTGGCTCGGTATCGAGCCGCAGTTTGGCCTCTTCCGGAAGCTCTATTTAGTGAAGAGGCAGTCTGGCACCGGCTGTTTTTATCCGCTTGGCGGCTGCATCATCTCCATTCGTTCTTCTATCCTTTTCTTTTCCTTCTCCATGTGCGAGTCCGTCCAGTATTGGTGGAAGAAGTGGTTCTACATCCGCGATGCCAAATTGGACGGACAAGAATATGGTCTCGCCCCTTTCGACTCCGCTCAGAAAATCATCCCGAAGAGGTTGTGGAAGAACCATGTCTTGGAGGGTGAAACAACCAAGGTGGAGGAGCTCTACCGTAGTGTGGAGGCACTCTAGCCGGTGGTCGACAAGGAGGTCAACGGTGTCGATATTATTCGCACCTTCCTCAATCGTCGGTTGCAGCCGCTCCAAGCGAGGGCGCACCCATTGTTTCTATATGCTGGCCACAACGACCCGACGAGAGTCTCACCTGAGGATCTTTCCTCAGGTGACCTTGACAGAGCTCTTTGGCCCCTGTTAAAGTTTAAGGCTGATGAGGACCTCCCGAGTAAGTCCTTGACCCCCCCCCCATTCAGGGCCAAAAACACAGTTCCGCGGGTGGAAAACTTGTAGCTTGCACGTTGCTCTTCTTTGAGTACACTACTTTGTTAATGTCACTAATCTTGTTTTCTTATATCTTTTTTTTATAGAACCTCAAGGTAGCTGGGATGATGACCCCTCTTCCTGAGAAATTTCGGGTTGCGCCGGATAATGAAGTTGTGCATTCTGAGTCCGAGCTTCCTCCGGTGCAATCTCCTACCTCGAGCAACATGGTAAGGACGAAGGCGCGTCGTTTGCGCCTTATCCTTCCGTTCCTCTTCGGGCGATGGCCGTAGCCACCGGCCAAGAATAAGAAGGAAAAGGCAACTCCTATCTTCAATTTGTCAGACATTGAGTCGTAAGTCACTCTGCTTGAGTCCTTTTCTATTGTTTGTCTGCATAGTGTTAGTTGTTGCTGATCTGATAGTTTCTTGTAGCAATCCTCCGGAGGAGTCCCTTGGCGGGGACACTCAAGAAGTGATGGCCGAGTCGAAGCCGACGACTTCTATCCCCCAGGTGGTGGCCAAATCTGAGGACGATGACCGGAACTCCTCCAGGCGAGTAGCTCGGGCAGTCGTAACTCAGAAGGCAGCATGCAGACCTTCGGGATCCACGCCTGAACACATAAGTGATGTGTTATTTACTCCATGGGGGAGCCCCCGAGTCCTTTTTGTATGACATGTTGATCTTTTCTTTTGCGTGGGGAGGGGGGGAGCCCCTGAGCCCTTTGTTCATCGAATTTTCCTTCTGTTTCTTCTGTAGACTTTTGTGCATAGTGCCAACCTCCTCATCCAACACCATCTAGCGCTGGAGGATCAGCTGCAGCAGCTCCAAGGTCATCCATGCTGCAGCAGCTCCAAGTTCACCAAGTATGTTGCTTGTGTTCACACAAAATTTCTTCATTCTGCAGATGATAATAATGCTGCACTCCGAAGTCTGAATGCTCTTGAAAAGAGCCTCGGCAAAGTGGAGAAGAAGGCCGCGGATGCTGTGGAGGCCAAGGAGCGCATACAGAAGGAGGCTGAAGATCGCGAGCAGCAGCTCACGGCTGTTGCGGCCACGCGGGAGAAGGAGATGGCTGACAAGCTCATGGCTGCTACCAAGGATATTTCCTGTAAGTTATTCTTGTATCCTTTGGGTCTTCTGATTTTCTGGTGCGTTTTATCTGTCCTCATTCGAGTGTTATTGTCTTCGTCTTATCAGATGATTCTGGCATCACGTTTGATCATGGTGCACTGGAGCATGGAGATACTTTGGCTGATGGTGATGCTGTTGCGATCGAGGATCGCTACGCCACCGCTGCTGGCTCCTTGGAGAAAGCCAAGAAAGTGCTCGCACGCTTCTACAAGGAGGTCGTCCCTAAGGGCGTTTCCCTTGACGATGTCAACGCCCTTGCGGATGCTCTATCAGAGGAAGCTTCGGTGGAGTACAAGCGCAAGCAAAAGGGCATCAACGCCTCCATGGGGCTGGCCATGGCGATGGCATCTGGAGCCGAGTTGGACCTGCATCAAGTCACGTCCAGGATGCTGATGGCAGCAGATGGCTCTGAGGTAGCTTTCGTACTCTTTGCTTCTTGCTTTAAGCGTTATGTGCCTAAGCTCATCGACCTCGTGGCTGATTACGCGGCGAAGCAGCAGCATGAGGCCAAGAGCAGGCATTCTGGCTCCGAGGATGCTCCTGATGCGGATGCTTAGGCCTTTGTACTGTAGTTAGTGTAGCTTCTCCTTTTGGTGCTTTTTTGTAACATCCTGCTGATGAACAATTCTGACTTTGCCACGAGTTGGCTTTATTTATGTATATAAGTTTATGTTTGAGCTGCTGTCAAAAGTACTTGTGATGTCTATACTTGCTTATTTGCCTTTAGGGTCCTTCAGGTGAGGTTTCAGTTGTCCCTCCGACTGCTCCTAATCCACGACCATCTATGGATGATGCGTCGCAATTGATCTTTCTGTGTGACCGCGTCCGTAGCCTAGAAAAGGATATCCTTAACATTCGAGGCCATGCGGATGTGTGGAAGTCCAAAGCTGAGCGAGCCACTGCCAAGGAGGAGTTTTTGCTTAGGGAATTGTGGCAGATGGGTGAGCAACTTCAATGTAAGTCTTTGCGAACTGATGTTCCTTCGAGTGCACTTTATTTGTATGCTGGCTCATTTCGTTCTTCATGCAGATGTGAAACTCATTCCGAGGGAAGAGAAGGAGCGTGTCTCCGTTCGGATGAACTACCTGACGCAGCAAGATTTGGAGGCTGGTGGCTTCTTCTAGATGGACCGTGATTGGGCCATCGTCCTTGCGACGGTGCAAGATAGCGTGCACCAGGTTCTACGGGTGCTGAAGCAGGCGAGGCCATCTTTGGCGGACATTTAGTCCATCATGTTTCCTTTGGACGCTGCGCCTTCCACCTTTTTGGGTATTATTGGCAAGTTTCATAATGTGGGCCATGTCAAGGAATTGGTGCGTCATCAACTGATTGCAGGTGTCAACGCTACCTTGTTTCTTGTTCGATTGCATCATCGTGATGTTAATATTGCAGAGCTGGTGACTGGGCCACCCCTTCGACCAAATGGTAGTTTATGGGACATGCGCCCTTATTATGCAGCTGTGGCGCAGCACGCCGAAGAGATTGTAGATTTGTTCGAACAGCGAGTGAATGTAATGCTCCAGAACAATTTTCCTATAAAGAAAAAACGAGATGAAGTAAAATTTGTATGTATTCGAGTGGGCTTGTAATGCCCTTTGTAAATTTTTATAGGTATTGGCACATGGTTCCTTGTAATGTACATGTCCCTTTTGTTAGCCTGACGTGGTCAGCTACTCGGATTGTATGCGTTATTTGCAGTCGACGAAGTCGTGAGGTGAGCGTAGCCCCCGAGCGTATTTAGCGAGAAATAATGTAAGGAGAAAAAGATATTTGAGCCAAGGATCTTAGATATTATTCATAGCAACGAGGAGGTACATTGTTCGGCTGAGTAGTCTTGGCTGAATAGCTTTATTGAAAGTAAAGGGTAACTAGGGGTAGAAGCGTTGCAGGTTCACAACATTCCAGGAGTTGGAGTATTCGACTCCTGATACGACGTCCATGAGGCGGTATGAGCCACCTAGGATGTCTTCGGTGACGATGTAGGGTCCTTCCCAGGGTGACTCGAGCTTCTTGGATCGATCTTGCTTGAGTCGTAGGACAATATCTCCTTCGACGAAGGACCTTGGATGCAGCCTACGGCTATGGTAGTTGTGAAGGACCTGCTAATAGACCACTGAGCGAGCCATGGCAATGTCACGTGCCTCGTCAAGGGCGTCTTCAAGTGCTTCCGATGATTCGGCTTCGCTGTAAGAGACGACTCGTGGGGCCTAGTGGCGTACCTTGGCGGGTAGCACGGCTTCGGCTCCATGCTCCAGGTACCTTGGCGGGTAGCACGGCTTCGGCTCCATGCCAGTTGAGATATTTGGCGTTGTGTGCAGGCTCCAGAGGACGGAGGGTAGCTCGTCTGCCCAGGCTCCCGCAAGCCTTTTGAGTGGGCATAGTAGGCGTTTCTTGATGCCGTTGCCTATGTGGTCGTTGGGCTTTTTGACCTGTCCATTGGTCTACGGGTGCGCCATGGAGGCGTAGGATATGTTGATGCCGAGGTTCCCGCTGAAAGCTCGAAATTCCTTCGAGATGAAGTTTGAGCCTTTGTCCATTATGATGCTGTGAGGCACGCCGAACCTGTAGATAATGGACTCAAAAAACTTGACGACAGTTTTGCTGCTTTAGTTAGTGACGGGCATGGCCTCGATCCACTTGGTGAACTTGTCGACTATGACCAGTAGGAACACATGGCCTCCTGGCGAGGACTTTGGCAGTTCTCCGATCATGTCGAGGCCCCATTGGGCGAAGGGCCAAGCCAGCGGTATGGGCCTCAGCTCGGATCCCGGCGCGTGTGGCTTGTTCGCGTACCTCTTACAGGTGTTGCACCTCTGGACGATGTCCTTGGCGTCATTCATGGCGGTTGGACAGTGGCATCCAACTCGTAGAGCTTTGGAGACTAGGGCGCGGCTGCCTGCATGATGGCCGCAGATACCCTCATGGATGTTTTGGAGGATGCTTTTTCCGTCACCTATGGTGACACACCGTTGGTGCACACCCGAAATGCTGCACTTATACAGCTCGCCATTGATTATGGTGAAGGCTTTTGACCGGCGAGATATGCGACGGGAATCTGTTGGGTCATCCGGTAGTTCATTGTTTATTAGGTACCGAAGGTATGGCTGTGTCCATGTATCTTCAACCGCCATGACCTGCATCAGGCTAACCAGCTCGGCCTCGGTGTCGAGGTTTTTGGGTCTTTCTTGTCCTTCGGTTAGCGCAGCCCCCGAGTGCTCTGCTTCTTCGGCTGAGCCTTTTGGGAATTTACTCTTGATATAAGGTACGCAGATTTTCTCGAGGAACACTCCTGGTGGTACCCGTGCGCAGGTGGTTGCGATGTTGGCGAGCCTGTCAGCTTCTCTGTTGCTTTGCTTGCCGATGTGCCGAAACTAACAACCATCAAAGTCCCCTTCGAGTGAGTTGTAGAGCGCGCGGTACGCGATCATGTTGGCGTTGTGAGCGTTACACTCGTTCATCGTCTGCTGGACGACAAGGTTCGAGTCACCGTAGATAATGAGGCATGTTGCACCGCAGATATGGGTCATCCTCATGTCGTGGATGAGGGCCTCATATTCGGCCTTGTTGTTGGAGGCGCAAAATTTCATCCGAAGGACGTACTTCATTTTGTCGCCTTGAGGGGACGTTAGTATGACGCCGGCCCCTGCTCTAGCCTCATGCTTGGAGCCATCGAAGTGTATCGTCCAGGACTGTGACATATCCGGAGTATCTGGTAGCTGGAGCTCCATCTAGTGGACGAGGAAGTCTGGGAGGACCTGGGACTTGATGGAGGTGTGCTATTCGTAGATTATGTCAAGGGGGACAGTTTGATGCCCCATAAGGCTACGCGCCCCATGGCTTCGGGGTTGTTCAGGATGTTTGACAGTGGGGCGTCATTGACAACCATGATATGATGCTCCTAGAAGTAGTGGCTCAGCCAACGATCCGTCATGAATATGCCGTAGGCGAGCTTCTGGTAGTGAGGGTACATCTGCTTTATCGGTGTCAGTACCTCACTGAGGTAGTAGATTGAGCGTTGGACCTCGTGGTCTTGCCATCTTCGGGTCGCTCGACCACGAGTACAGTGCTTACCACTTGATGTGTCGCTACGATGTATAGCAGCAGAGCTTCCCGTTCCTTCGCCGTGACCAGGACATGCGAGGTGTAGAGCAGTCGCTTGAGGTCCTCGAACGCGTCGTCTACTTCGGGTGTTCATTCGAATTTGTCCGCCTTGCGCAGCATATGATAAAAGGGTAGGTCCTTCTCGCCCATTCGGCTGATGAACCTTCTTAGAGCCGCGATCTGCCCAGCTAGTTGCTGGACGCCTTTGAGGTTCTTCGACTTCTCCATGGCCAGGATGGCCCTGACTTTCTTCGGATTCGCTTCGATCCCCCATTGGGAGATGAAGTAGCCGAGCAACTGGCCAGATGGGACGCGGAAGGCGCACTTCTCTGGGTTTAGCTTGATCTTGTAATGATTCAGGTTATCAAACGTCTCGCAGAGATCGTCGATCAGCATGTTGGCTTTCCTGGTCTTGATTACTATGTCGTCGACATAGACTTGGATGTTACGACTGATCTGGCTTTTCAGGCATGCCTACATGCACCTCTGGTACATTGCACCTGCAATCTTTAGCCCGAAGGACATGGTGTTGTAGCAGAACACTCCGAACGGCGTAATGAACGCTGTTTCTACTGATCTTCGACCTTGAGCCGAATCTGATTGTAGCCTGAGTAGGCATCAAGGAAGGAGAGTTTCTCGCATATTGCAGTCGAATCGATGATTTGATCGATCTGCGGTAGGGGGAAGTGGTTCTTGGTATAGTACTTGTTGAGCGATGTGAAGTCCATGCACATCCGCAGGATGTCCATGTCCTTTTTGGGGACCAGCACGGTGTTGGCCAGCCACTCGCTTTCCTTGATTTCTATTATGAAGTTGGCATCGAGCAGTATGTTGACTTCGATTCCAACGGCTTCGGCTATTGGTTCGGACAATCGTCGGATCGACTGTTTGACTGGCTTTGCATCCGGAAACATATTAAGTGCATGCTCGGTGAATTCCCTGGGAACTCCTAGCATGTCCGCAGGACACCAGGCGAAAATTTCCCAGCGCTCACGGAGGAATTCGACGAGCGTGGTTTCCTATGCGGTACTGAGGTCGTTGGCGATCAACGCCATCTTGGAGGCATCCGTCGGATGGACCTACACCTTTATCGTGTCGACCGTGGAGTCGAATGACATATCAAGTGCGTTTTGTCTAGCGACTGGGGGTGCCCCGTTGTCTGTCACCTATCTGAGCCTCCTGAGCTCCTCCTGCATGCCAAACGACTAGGAGATATTGTTGAAGTCTCTGTCGTAGTGGTCGGACCGAGTGAAGCTTCCTTGGATGGTGATGACGCCCTTGGGTCCTGGCATCTTTAGTAGCAGGTACGCATAGTGCGGTACTGCCAAGAATCGTTCGAATGCCACGCGCCCGAGGATGGCGTGGTACTATGGTGGCTAGTCCACCACTTCGAACTCTAGCCTCTTGCGCCTAAAGTTCTCGGGCAGGCCGAAGATGATGTCGAGCCATATCTTGCCCAGGGGTTATATGCCCTTCCCTGGGACTATGTCGTGGAACATCGTGTCTGATTGCTCCAGGCTACACAGCGGGATCTACATCGTGCGAGTGTGCTGGCGAACATCAGATTGATGTTGCTGCCGCCATCCATGAAGACGCGGATCATCTCGAATCCCCTGATCTTGGCCTCGAGCACTAGGGAAGGATGACCTGGGCGAGGGATCTGGAATGGGTGATCCGAATGATCGAACGTGATGCAGGACTCCGAGCCGCTGAGGTACTCGGGGATGGCTGGTGGAGAGGTCATGGCCAGGCTGACTTGGCGGGTGATCTTCTTTTGCACCCTGTTGATTGGGTGCCCCTTCTGGATCATCAGGGACCCTTTTGGTGGCGGGTACCCTCCTGCACCTTTATTTGGCGCTAGGGCGACCGACGGCTGTGATGGTCCGATGGGTGGTGGTGGAGCTGCTCCGTGGGTGATACGTCGGAAACATATCTATAATCTTTTATGTTCCATGCTTGTTTACTATCTACTTTGCTTTGCTTTGTCCACACTTTGAGGTTTTTTTATATGTTTTCTGGTAGTAACTTATTAACAAGATGCCACAGTGCCTGTTGCATGTTTTCTTCTGTTTTTGGTTCCAGAAAGGCAGAAAATCAATATTCTCGGAATTGGACGGGACAAAAGCCAAAGTCAATATTTTACCGTGGGGAACACGAAGCGGAGTACAAGACGGAGGGTACCCACCAGGGGGCCACACCCCCTGGCCGTGCGTGTGGGCCCACCCTGTTCCTGGGAGGTGCAGCCGCCCTGGTGCCCCCCAGCCTCGCCTCTTCGCCTACAAGAAGCCCCTGATGCAGAAACCCTAGGCACTAGATCAATATTCCACGAAACCGTCTGTAGCCGCCGCCACGATCATCCCTAGATCGGGGGGATCTGAAGCTCTTCCCGGCACCCTGCCGGAGGGGAGATTATCCTGGAGGCCTTCTTCTTCATCATGCCAGCCGCCGGTATGACGCATGAGTAGTTCCACCGTGGACTACGTGATGGGGATATGCCGAGTGGGGTATACCCAGCAGGACGTTTCCCACTGGCCCAAGCTGCCGGCGAGTGGGCCTGCAGGACAGCGACTGGATCAAGGATTAACAAGGAGCCAGGCGACTCGAAGCTGGAGGCCCAGAAGCGTAGCTATGCCCAGTTATATTAGGTCAAGTATCCTCTGAATCCTTAACTAATTCGTTTGTAGATCTGTAAACCCTAGCGAGGTGAGTCTATATAAACCTCCCTAGGGTACGCATAAAGGACATGTTCCATCATACACCCCCTGCGACTCGCCGCCTAGTCGTCGAGCTCATCCTTTGTATTCTCTCATCAATACAATCTAGCAGGAGTAGGACTTTACCCTCCCGGGGGCAGAACCTAGGTAAACACTTGTGTCTCTGCCCTCATCTCACACCGCAGATGGCTGGCCGCCCTTGCCCCTTGTTCCACTACTCACTGCCGATTACAGCATCTACCGTGGTCATTCCCACGATAGTGGTGCCCACCGTCGGGCATGGCTGGTCAGGCCGGTGTTCTGTGGCAAGATCCAATCTGCCCATCAACAAGACGATCGCCATCGGCCGCATGATCGCGATCGGCGAGATCCTCCAGATCTTGCTGAGTAGCTACGTCCCGGCGGCGCGCCCCATCACGCACAACGTGATCATGGCGGTCGGCACGATCAGCCTCTTCGTCGGTTCACTGACACCATCGTCTCGGAGGACTTGCATCCGTGAGTCACCACCACGCGACCGGCTCTCTGAGAGTCAGGCCCGCACCATCCATCGCCTCGCCTCCGAGTACGAGTCGGCCAACAGCAACATGGCCGAAACCAGCGTGGTCGCGGACGATGCGGCCCTCAACGACGACGCCGACTCGGTGATCCCGGTTTCAGTCGACAGATCCATCATCACCGGTTCATACGCGGGCTCCATCACCCAGGTCTCCAACGTGGGGGACTTCGAGGATCCCTCCATCCTTGGGATCTTCGACTCTGACTCCATATCGGAGAAATCCGGCGACTTCCACGCCGGACCCGGTCGCAACGTCGTGACCTACATGGCGAGCAGCGCGGGCGCCCTGCCAGACCCCTTCTCCACGCCGATCCCACCGACCACGACTGCGATGGAGGTCGAAGAACTACGCCTGCGGCTGGAGGAGGCGGTCCGCAAGGAACAAGCCGAGCGCGAAAAATTTGGCCTCAAGCAGGTGACGGTGCAGGAGCTCTCGCGCTACCACCAGCTCCGCATCAGGTCGCACCTGAACGCCACCGTTCAGGGCCGCGCCCTAAATTTCGACGATGAGACCGACCCGGCACGCGTGGCTGATCGCGTGATCTGCGAGAACGCGGCACCAGGAGGAAGTGCTCGACCACCACCAGGCGCGTCAGCGAACGGCGCTCCCCCACCACCGCCCGGCCGCACGCCCCCAAACCAACCGAGGATCATGATCTCCGTGCAGGAGAGATAAGCGAACGGCCTCCCGCTATTCTCCACTCTGATGCACAATGTCATCGCGAGTCGAGCAGCGGTTGACAACATCAACATAACCGGGGAAGGCGCCCTGCCGATCCAGTACGCCAGGGCCCTACTCGCCAAGGCCATCGAGCAACAAGTTGCGGGAGAAGACTCGCAGGGACGCGTGTACTCCTGCTCATCAGGAAGCAGGGTTGCCTCGAGCGGCCGCCCGACGATGGCAAACACCCTCAATTGCCCGCCCCGAACACCTATAGCTCCGACCACGACCCGCGAACGCGGCACTCTCCACCAACGACCCGCACCCAATGAACAACATGGTCACTGCCAACGGGCAGCCAGTCGCCAAGATCAAGCGGGTGTAGAAAACACTCGACAACATACCGGACCTCCTCGAGATCGCCAAACGTTACGCGGAGGAGGACCCGAAGCAAGAAACTGACGAAGAGTCGGGAGGAAACCGCTGCACAAGTGGCCAAGACAACGGGAGACGACCCGACCTAATATACAACAACACTCGCCTCACCGGAAAGCGTCACGGTGACGGGCGAGTCGACTTCGTCGCCAACATCGGCTACGCTCCGCGCGAGCCCAAGAGATTCCGCCGCGACGGAGGCCATCATCACGATGGCGGAAATTACAAGGAGAAGCCGAGGTTGGACCCCGCATATCTCCTTAACTAGCCATGGGTGTTCCACAGTAGGAGGGGAAGCCCGCCACGCACACGATCGCCGACTGCCACTCGCTGAGGGAGATCGAGAAGGCACGACGCGCAAGGGAGGACCCAAACAAGCACCCGACAAACAGCGGGGCATTCGGCAATGACATGGGATCGCTCCAAACCTCCACCGGGTTCATCACCAAGCGCGAGAAGAAGGTCATCGCCCGCTCCGTCACCGTCAACATGGTGTCCTAGGTCGACGTTCCGCGCTTACTCAACTGGTCTGAGCAGGGGATCACCTGGAGTCGCGAAGATCAATCGCCACGGATCAAATATCCGGGGTGAGTCGCCTTGGTGGTCAAGCTCAAGGTGGGAGACTACTGGCTCCCCAAGACGCTGATGGACAGCAGAAGCTCCATCAAAATTCTATACCTGGACACGTTCAGGCGACTGCGGCTCCCGCAGTCGATGATTGAGATGACCTACACCACCTTCCATGGCATCGTCCCCGACCGAAAGGAGTACCCGATCGGCAAGGTGACGCTGCCAGTCACCTTCAGCACTCCAGCGAACTTCTGAACTGAGCGTTTCGTCTTCGAGTTGGTGCCCTCTAACAGCCCCTACCACTACGTCTTGGGGCGGCAGGCGTTTGCCAAATTCATGGCGGCGCCCCACTACGCGTAAATGCGATGAAGCTCCCAGGGCCGTGTGGCATCATGACCGTCCACGGCGACCCCGACATGGCCGCCGAGTGTGAGGCCAAAGGCGCCGAGCTCTCCAACGCCGTCATAGCGGCCGAAGCCAACCACGCGGAGGAGCTCGCCAAGTACACGAGTGCGGTCAACAATGACGACCCCATGATACTCAAGAAGCCCAACTCGGAGGTTGGCGGCTCCACCGCCTTCGAGGCAAGGACGCACACTCGCACCATCGAGCTGGTCCCAGGTGACTCCAGCCAGACGATGAGGATCGGGACGGGCATGAGCCCAACATAGGAAGGCGCGCTCATCGAGTTCCTATGTGAGAATCACGACATCTTCGCATGGAAGCCATCCGACATGCCTGGTGTTCTGAGGGAACTCGCTGAGAACAAACTCAACGCCGACCCTAAAGCGCGACCGATCCAACAGTCGCTCCGGCCCTTCAATGAAGAGAGCCGCCGAGCAATTGCCGAGGAGGTGCAGCGTCTACTCGCTGCAAGCTTCATTCGGCCAATCAAATACTCCAAGTGGCTGGAAACCCCAGTCCTGGTTGAGAAGAAAAATGGGACCTGGAGATTGTGTATCGACTACACAAACCTAAACAGCGCATGCCCGAAGGAGCAGTTCGTCCTCCCGCAGATCGATCAAATCATCGATTCGACCGCGGGCTCGGAGTCGTTGTGCTTCCTTGATGCCTACTCCCATTACAACCAGATCAAAATGATAGTCGAGGACAAGGATAAGACGACATTCATCACGCCATACGGAGCATTCTACTACACCGCCATGACCTTCGGTCTCAAGAACGCCGGGGCGACCTACCAGAGGTGCATGCAGGAGTGCCTTGCGAGCCAAATTGGCTGCAACATCCATGTCTACATCGACAACATGGTGGTGAAGTCCACTCGCCAGGGCGATCTACACGCCGACCTGGCAGAAACCTTCGCAAACCTGCGGAGGTACAAGATCAAACTAAACCCAGGAAAGTGAACCTTCGGTGTACCTACTGGAAAGTTGCTGGGGTACGTCGTCTCTAAATAAGGAATCGAGGCGAACCCCACCAAGATCAACATGATCGCCCGACTCGGCAAACCCGAGTGCCTGCGCGACGTTAAAAAGTTGGTCGAGTGAGTCGCGGCTCTCGGTCGCTTCATCCCCCGGCTAGGCGAGAAGGCGATGCCCCTCTACCGCCTAATGCGCAAGAATCCCACGTTCTAACGGGACAAGGAGGCAGACGACACGCTCCACGCACTCAAGGAGGTGCTACTCGTGGCCCCGCTACTCACCGCCCCCGTCGACAAGGAACCCATTCTTGTCTATGTCGCGGCCTCCGAGCGAGTTGTCAGCGCCGTCATGGTTGTTGAACGGACAAAAGAGGGCAAGGAGCACCCGGTGTAGCGACCTGTCTACTACATCAACGAAGTGCTCACCGAGTCGCGCCAGCGCTACCCGCAGTACCAAAAATTATTGTATGCGGTCTTTAGAGCCTAGTGGCGACTGCCGCACTACTTCCAGGAGCACCCAATCACGGTCGTCTCCTCAGCACCGTTGCAGGACATCATCCGCAACCGCGAGGCGACCGGGCGAGTCGCCAAGTGGGTCGTCGAGATCGGAGTCCACAACATCAGGTACGAGCCGTGCAAGGCAATCAAGTCGCAGGCCCTGGCAGACTTTCTCGCCGACTGGGAGGAGGCACAGCAGCCAGAGAAACTGCCGTACCTCCACTACTGGTCGCTACACTTCGACGGCTCCAAGAACGCAGATGGGGCAGGGGTAGGGATCGTCCTCACACCTCCAAAGGGCGACAAGCTGCTCTATATCCTGTAACTTGACTTCACCCCCAGCACCAACAACATGGCCGAGTACAAGGCGCTCCTCCACAGCATGCGATCAGCCAAGGAAATGAACATCAATCGTCTGCGCTGCTACAGCGACTTCGACCTCGTTGCCGGGCGAGTCGCCGACACTTGCGATGCAGTCTCCCCCACGATGGCGGCATACCCCCAAGCCATGGACAAGCTGGGAGGCCACTTTGCTGTCTACTCCGTCGAGTGGATCGATCGTCACAAGAACGAGGAATCAGATGCCCTCTCTTGCATCGGGTCGACTCACCTCGCGCCACCCGCCGACGTCTTCCTCGACACCATCACCAAACCCTCCGGATGATAATACGCCGCTGCAAATCCTTCGTCATTATGAACGGAGAGCTCCATAAGAGTAGCGTGACCGGCGTGTTCCAACGTTGCGTCCAACCCACAGAAGGTCGCAAGATCCTCCAAGAAGTCCATGCTAGCGACTGCGGCCACCACGCTAGCGCTCGCTCCCTGGTCGCCAAGGCCATGCGACATGGCTTCTACTGGCTCACCACGCACGCCGACGCAGTCAACAAATTCACAAAGTGGGTGGAGGCCAAGCCAGTCGGCATGTGCGATGGGAAGACCGCCACCAAGTTCCTACGTGAGCCCATCCATCGCTATGGGTTCCCGCATAGCATCACGGACAATGGCACCAACTTCGCGAAAGGAGCCATGGATGATTTCTGCAAGGAGCACCACATACGACTCGACCTTGCCACAGTCGCCCACCCGGAGTCCAACGGCCAAGAGGAACGCGCCAACCAGAGCATCCTCCACGGCCTGAAGCCGCGACTGCAAGTTCCCCTCGAGCGAACTCCTGGGTGCTGGGTCGAAGAGCTCCCATCCGTCATCTGGGGCATCCGCACCTCCATCAACAGGTCGATAGGGTTCACCCCCTTCTTCATGGTGTACGGTGCCGAGGCTGTCATGCCAACTGACCTCGAGCATGACTCGCCGCGGGTGGTCAACTACGCGGAGTCTGACAACGAGCTTGCACGATAGGACAGAGTCCACCAACTCGATGAAGCACGCGACCTAGCTCGCTCCCGCACCGCCATCTACCAGCAAGGACTTCGACGCTGCCACAGTCGGCGAGTATGGACTCGCACGTTCCAGGAAGGCGACCTGGTACTGCGTCTGATCTAGGACAAGAAGGGCATGCACAATCTCTCTCCCCCTTGGGAGGGACCATTCGCCACCGGGCGAGTCCTGGGCAACGACGCCTACTACCTCATCGATGTCCAAGGCAATGGAAAACTCGATGTCAAGCGGCCATGGAATGTAAACCTCCTACGGAAGTTCTACTCCTAGAACTCCAGACATGTACCTCCTACCCGCTATGAAATAAAGAAGATTGATTTGCACAAATTGTGTCCACTCTCCATACCTTGTGCCATTCGCACTCGTACTAACAGCGCTATGCTACTCGCGGAAGTCAACCCTTGGTTACGCGACCGGCACGACCAAGTAGTGCGGTACGAGGGCACCAAAAAAATTCGGGCCTTGTATCGTCCACAAAAAAGCCAACCCAGAGCCCCATAGGAGTCGCCTCGCTCTACTGGCTTTCTGAGCCAATACAACTGCATTCGCTTCCCACAGCGACCCAGTGCTCCACATCTTGGCGCAGCAACTCGAATGGCTAAGTACCACTCTCGGGGACTGATGCCAGTCCAAACAGGAGCGACTAGGGAAAACGCCAAGTATGAGAGCGTGTCCTGGACTCGCCACGCGACTGGTAGTACGGATCAGGTGGAGCTACGTGCCTAATCCAACGCGCCCCGTCCTGACCTACCTTGGGCATGCGACTAGAACAGCCAAGTACCACGCTCGGGGACTCGGCCACCCGACCCCGTTCGCGCCCGGGAGACGGCTAAGTATAGAGCACCCCTCGTAGTTGCCATGCGACTGGCTTTCCAAGCCATGGCGAGTCGACTGCAACTTACTAACAGTTTAACAACATGCATATATATAAAAAAACGAGGTAAACCCCACCAAAGGTTGGACGCGCTCGGGGACTCGCATAAACCACAAATCAAAACATTGACAAAAGCATCCTTGCATTCCTTAAGGCAGCAAAATTTGTTCGCATACAAGGTCAGTTACGTATCTGTTATAATTAACGCCACTTGGCAAACTAATCTACTCCGTAGGCTTCGACGACGAGGCACCACCACTCCTGTGGCTACGGATAAAGGGAACCCACGGGTTCAAGGGGTACGTCGTGAGAGCACCCTCCATGGCCGCTCGGAACGGCTGCTCAACCTTGAAGTCGTGATGTGTCGGCTCGGGGTCGTTCGGGGCGACGACCGTCTCCTGATACGAAATAAGGTCACCCATCGCCCTCACCCAGTCGGAGTACACCGCAGCCCGCTCGGTCAGCTTCAACACTTCGGCGATCTCGACCGCGCCCGCCAATGAAGGGTACCCGTTGGTGACATCGTCAAGGTCGAAGTCGTCGGGGAAGTGCACGAGCCCAAGGCTCAGCGCAGTCCCAGCACCATGATGGAAGGCCGACTGCGACATGAATTCAACAACAGCCGGGGCCTTCTCCACGTAGCGCCAGACTTTGATGAGGTCGCTGGGGATCACCTCCGTTGGCGAGATCTCCTGAAGGTACACGCGAATGCAGGTCGCTGACAGCGTGGCAGAGTCAACCAGTGTGGTGACACATTGTCGCGCGTCATACGACTGCGCTTCGGCAACATAATAAGTTATCCTCCCTGCAACGCACAAGTAAACAGTAAGGAAGGCTTCAGCAAAACAAAGCGACCCTCATGCTCAGGGATTCACCAAGGAACAAAGATCTCACCAATAAACGGGCGACAGTGCTCCGTGATGAAATCCTGCAGACCGGAGAGGTCATCCTGCAGCCCGGCGACGAGTGCATCTGACATCTTCCGCTCCTCAGTAGCAGCAGCAACGGCTTCCTTGGCCCTCTCATCCGCCGAGGTCGCCTTCGCCTTTGCCTCCTTGAGCTCCCTCTCCAAGTCGGCGATTCGCCTCTCTGCGGCGCTCAAGGATGACTGCGCAGCCGTCAGTTCACTCACCGGGACCATGCCATGATGAGCCTTCTCCACCACGGCCGCATGACCCTCTGCATCAGCAAAACCATAATTACGAGGAAAGCAAGATTTATGACCAATAACAAGCACAACGACCACTTACCGACAGTCGCCCGAAGCTGCTCGTGCGTTCCTTGGACAACGTGGAGCTCCCTTTCCAGACGCTCCATGGTGGAAAGTCGCTCCACCGACTCGCTCTGCAGGCCCAGCACAACCATGGAAGCATTAGGAAAGGAATTCCTAAGTGCCTAGCCGCTGAAATTCAGCGACTAGCCACTCGAGGACTAGATATCGAAAGAAATTCCTAAGTGCCTAGATGCCGAAATTCAGCGACTAGCCACTCGGGGACTGGACACCGAAAGAAATTCCTAAGTGCATAGCCGTTGAAATTCAGTGACTAGCCACTCGGGGCTGGACAGGGAAAGAAGTTCCTAAGCGCCTAGCCGCTGAAATTCAGCGACTAGCCGCCCGGGGATTGGACAGCAAAATCAATAAGGATTCAACCGCTGAAATTCAGCGATCAGATCCTCGGGGACTGGACATACCTAGATGGCGGCACCTAGCATGCCGTGAAGCTCCATTGCGTCCACCGACGGGATCATGAAAGGAGTGCGCCCGCGACGTTGGTCGACCTCCGCGTCGTCGACCTCAGGCACCTGGCTCGATGGCGCTGACGCACTCGCCTAAGAGGCCTTTGCTACAAAGCGAGGGAACGTCGCTATTGCAGCCTCTGCGCCACTCGAGGTCGGTCCTGTTGCCCCGACTGACGCCACGGGTTCGACCCGCTGCGACTCTGTGTCCATCGTGGCCTTCGAGGCCGCATACGCTCCAATCGGAGCTTCGCTCGGGGCGACCGCCGGTTCGTCCGAAATTGTGATGACCCCGTCGCCCTTTGCCTTCTTTGCGCCTTCAACAGGAGCCTCGACCTCGCTGCCCTTCCTCTTCTTCGAAGGGTCGAGTAGCGCCTCCGCGGCACCCAACGGGACCTTGGCCATCGAAGGGTGACCTATTTTCTTCACCCCAGACCTGCAAAACAATGCCATCAGCAAACTCGCCAGTTAGATATGAATTGATTGGACAAACGAAAGACCTAAGGGGTACTCACTTGGCGACCGGGATAAAACGCAAGCCAGTATGAATGCTGGTCGGCTTCTCCAACTCCGTCCTCAGCTTCCGACTGAGGCCCTTCTCAAACACGCTTTGTGCCCAAAACACCGAGGGCTTCTTCGAGGACGAAGCCGCGGCATGAGGATCAGTGGTGATCGCCGCAGGTTCTCCCTTCGGTGGCGAGGTCCCCGCGGCTGGAGCGGCTCCGAGCCCAGTGACTGTGGCAAAGGGTGGCGGCAGCGACGCAAATGGCACCTCACCTTCTACTACGGCCGCGTTGTCCGCCACAGTCGCATGCTCTGGTGCGCCGGCCTCATCTCTCTCGGACACACTGGTAGAATCGGAGCTACTCGTGGACCGAGGCAGTAATATCGGCTTAGCCGCCCTCTTCTTCTTCTTCTGGGGAAATTTCTTCTTCGACGGCATGGCCACACGCCATGAAGTTTGTTCGAGGAGCTCGTCGTCATCCCTGACATGAGCCTCGAGGCTCTTACTAGCCTCGAGCTCGCGTTGCTGCTGCCCACGGGTCTTATGAACTGTGGGTGCGGTGGCCTCCACGACTTAGCCATCAACTTCATCGCCGTCATCATCACCTTCATAGGCATCGACGCCTCTGTTGTGAGCCTTGTCGGACGAGGACTCGCTCTCGTCCTTGACGAACTTGGTCGAGTTCTCGTTGTCAGCAGGTGGAAGCCAACCTTCCACCACTTGGAACAACTACAAAGACAAAATGCAGTTAGCACAAACCATGACTGCACATCTAGGACTATGAATGAACAAGAAAGCATGAGTTTACCATCAAAGCCTTGCAATTCACGGTGTAAGGAGGAACCCTGGCATTCGCGTCAAGGTATTCCACGTCAGTGATTTTCTTCAGGGCCAACGTATAATCGTTGATCCTCCACTCGGCGGAGCAAGACTTCGTCGGGTCGTCCTTGCCCGTGTACACGTACATGTAGTGGGCGTAACTGGCCAGAGGCACCAGTCGCCGCCCAAACCAGCAATTGTACAACTTGATCGTCTAGAGGCCCTTCTTCTTCAAGCTGTGGATCGTCTGCAGCATTTCGTCGACTACCATCCGCTGGTCATGTGGAAGCTTGGCGACTTGGAACTGACGTAGCTCGGGCCTCTCGGCGGAATACATTGGAAGCGCCACCTCGTCGTCTGGCATCGACTCGGTCACGTAGAATCAATGCTTCTTCCACTCGTTCACTGCCTTCTTTGGCAGCATCAGGTTGAATAAGGAGGCCTTCTACTTTAGCTGAATGGTGAGGCCACCTGCGGCCAACACCGGGCTGCTTGTTTCTTTGCGCCCGATCCTCTCGTAAAATAGATCTTGCCACAGGGGGAAATATGGCCGACAGCCTAGGTAGCACTCGCAAAACTCCACAAAGATGTCGATTTGCTCAATGATGTGCGGCCCTGGGTCTAGCGGTTGGATGTCGTAGTACGCGCAGAAGCGACAAAAGAAGAGGGAGGTGGGGAACCCGAGCCCCCTCTCCAGGTGGCTAGTGAAGCACATGAACTCTCTGTCGCGCGGATCTGGTACCACTTCTCCGGCCGCGGGGATGCGCCATATCTCGGCACGGAGGATCCCCGCCTCCTCGAACGATTTTAGCAGCACTTTCATGCACTTGGATCTACCCCATGGCCCCGTTGAAGGCGCCATCAGTTGGAGGATCTAGGGCTATGGGGTCGCTCTGGGTGGCTCTGGTCGCAACGAAGAAACGGAAGACTAGGAATGCGCGAGATCGAAGGAAGTGTGGGAAATGATCGTCCTTCACCCGTCACTCTCCTTATGTAGCGGTTGTTACCCGCCATCTTTGGGGAGCCATTACCGCATGGTGATTATGCCGATATTACCGTTGGATTACCCAACGGCTAGTTTGACCAGCCCTGACGGTTCAACTTCGTCTACTCGACTCATTGGCTTCAACTATTCGACAACTCACGGACCAGATCGCCCTAGATGCGATTCGACTGCTCGCCGAGCTGATCACCATATGAGTGATTCGACTACTCGCCGACCCATTCGTCGTGGTACGTTCGACTAGTCGCCGTTATGGCGACTGGGATGACAAGTTCCCTCTTTCATTCAGGGAGTCCACCGCCGGTTCGACTGGGCGTCCAAATTGGACCCACATACTCCGACTGCCAACGAACACCTACGACGAATCAACAATGGCCTCTAGGATGACTGATGGGGATATGCCAAGTGGGGTATACCCAGCAGAATGTTTCCCACTGGCCCAAGCTGCCAACGAGTGGGCCTGCAGGACGGCGACTGGATCAAGGCTTAACAAGGAGCCAGGCGACTGGAAGCTGGAGGCCAAGAAGTGTAGCTAGGCCCAGTCAGATTAGGTCAAGTATCCTTCGAATCCTTAACTAATTTGGTTGTAGATCTGTAAACCCTAGCAAGGTGAGATTATATAAACCTCCCTAGGGTACGCATAGAGGACACGTTACATCATACACCCCCTGTGAATCGTCGCCTAGTCGTCGAGCTCACCCTTTGTACTCTCTCATCAATACAATCTAGCAGGAGTAGGTCTTTACCCTACGGGGGCTGAACCTGGGTAAACCCTTGTGTCTCCGCCCTCATCTCGCACCGCAGATGGCTGGCCTCCCTTGCCCCTTGTTCTACTACTCGTTGCCGATTGCAGCATGTGCCATGGCCATTCCCACGACACTACGGGTCCATTTAGTAGCTAGATGGTTGTATCTCCTCCTTGTGCTTTCATGTCTAGATCTTGTGAGCTCCACTCATGATAAATATCTCATCTATTTGTATCCATGCATGTTGTGTTTGCGGGGATCCTATGTATATTGTGATTACTATGTTAGATTGATTAATGGTTTTGTCTTATTGATTCTATCATGTCTGGGTTGTTTGTGATCTTGCATGCTCTCCGTTTTTAGTAGCTATCTTGGCCAAGTAGTTGCTAGTGACTCCAAGAGGGGGTATTTATGCTCGATAGTGGGTTCATGCCTCTACTTAATCAAGGGAAGTGACAAAAATCTCTATGGTTGTAGATGTGGTGTTGCCACTAGGGAGAAAACAATGGTCTCTTGTTCATGGAACAAGTGGATTGTTTACCTTACACACTTTGCTTAAAGCAGTTGTATGTTGCTTGCAACTTAATACTGGAGGGGGTTCGGATGATAACCTGAAGGTGGAATTCGAGTCATAGATGCAGTTGGATGGCGGTCTATGTATATTGTTGTATTGCCCAATCGAATCTCATAGGATCTTTTTGTCTAGTATTGCATTGTTATGCCTTGCTCAGTCCTGCCAATTGCCCTGCTGTAATTTTTTGCCCAGCATGCCATGTTTGTTATATAAGGAGAACACCTCTAGTGAACTATGGACCTCGGTCCAATCTTTACCACTTATACATCTTCCACTGTTACTGTTTACTTGCTGCAAACCATCATCACCTTCCACACCATACAGTTAATCCTTTGTTACAGCAACCGATGAGATTGACAACCTCACTGTTAGTTGGGGCAAAGTCTTGAGTTTGTGTTGTGCTGGTTTCCATGTTGCTTGCAACACCTTTGGGACGTTTCCTTCCTCCTACTAGTTAGATAACCTTGGTTTCTTACTGAGGGAAAACTTGCTGATGTACCGCATCATACCTTCCTCTTGGGGTCTCCCAACAAAGTGTTGCTGCACGCATCAAGACTTTTTTTTTGGAGTCGTTGCCTGGGACTATTGGGCCTTTAATCTCTTCCTCCCCGTCAAGACTTTTTCTGTCGCCATTGCTAGAGAGTCTAAGGACATCTTCAAAAGGGGAGTCCTCCTCAACCTTTCTATTTACTTTGTTTTTAGTTTGCTTAGTTTCTTTTGTTTGGTTTTTTTTGCCTCTTTTTATCAAAAACTCTAAAAAAAATAGTTTAGTTTGGTTTGCTTTCTCTTATCAAAAACACAAAAAATTAGTTCCTACTCTAATTGCTGGTTTGTTATTGCCTTGCTTTGTCATGCTTACTATCAATGGATGGTTTCTTTGAAACTAGTTCTTATTGGCAAGGTGGGTTCACGGAAGAAGAAGAATATTATTATAAGGAGCACCATTTGTCACAAAAAGGGAAACACTTATGGGAACAAATTGATAAATTGAATACTATTGCTAGAGGGGTGTGCTCTACTTATAATGTTACTTATTGCTTTGATAAATCTTGTTGATGTAGGAGGTATAAACACCTAACTTTTCAATGTGAGTATAATGATAATGTTATCATATCTTGTTATGTTAAAGGAAATAATAACTTTTATTATGTGGAATAAATTGAAGAATTTATTGCCTTCAAGGGTGCATTTGAACTTGCCAGTGTGCTTGAAAATACTGATGATGCACCTTATGAATATGAGGTTTATGAGATACTTAAATTTTGCTTCGATAATTACAAGGAAGAAAATGGCTATATTCTTGAATATTTTAATAGATGCTTTCCACAAATAGAAGAGTCTAATGCCTTGCAGGAGCCTATGAAAGAAGAAATTGTTGAAACTGGAAGCTCATTAGATGAAAAAGAGGAGGAGAGTGATGAACAAAAGGAGGAAGAATGGATTATCTACCCATGCCTACCTTCTAATGAGAGTAACTCTTTATCCCTTACATTATTTTATTGTCCCCCATGCTTACGAAAGGAGGATGAATGTTATGTTCTTGTGGATCCTTTTGAAATATCTACTTTGGGTAAAACTTGTGAAGGTTTTAATCCCACTATTTTTTAGCTTAATAGAAATTAATGTTTGTAGATCATGAAAAGCATGCTTTATGTGATAGCTATATTGTTGAGTTTATTCATGCGGCTACTAAAAAATATGAGAGCGGAAAATATGGTTGTAGAAGTTTTTATTGTACTGAAACACCTCTCTATGTGCTGAAAGTTTTGAAGTTACTCTTGTTTCATCTTGCTATGCCTGTCACTTTGTTCTTTCATACCAGATTCCTATGCATAGGAAGTGGGTTAGACTTAAATGTGTTTTGAATTTGATTCTTGATGCTCTCTTTTACTTCAATTCATATTTCTTATGTGAGAATCTTCTCAAATTATCATGCCTAACTTAAAGGCGTTAAAGAAAAGTACTTGTTGGGAGATAACCCAAGAGTTTCCTTGAGTCTTGGAAGTTATTACTTCAGTAATGACCTCTCCTTATCCTTTTTGTTTGCTTTTTGTGCCAAGAATGACCTCTAATGAGAGGGAAGTAAGATTTGGGGAGTTTTTGTCCCGAAACAGATTTCTGTTCTACACCATAAAAATTCGTGAGGAGTCTAATAAATCCCGAAACATATTTCTGTAAGTCGGATTGAGCTAAACATTTACTAACAAATCCCCTAGTATGTTATCTAACTTCCGTTAGTACAACACTTTTTGATTTGAGCAATAGAAGGTCTTCGAAAAAATAGGTTTCTACCTGCTGGTCTGTTTTGACAGATTTCTGCCATTATTTGCATTTGCTTCTTATTGATTCCTTTTTGGATTCTTTTTGGGGAATTGAACCTTCTTAAAGGAGTTGCTATAGTAGCTTATGTTTTTAGTGAAAGTTTTTCTGTAAAGATAAACCCAAAGTTCTATTATCTTTTAAATACACTAATGTTCCTAATGAACATTGTGTGAAGTTTTGTATGAAGGAAAATTTCAGGTGTAGATAGAGAATGGTGTAATGAGATGAAGAATGGACAAAAGCTCAAGATTGGGGATGCCACCATAGTGTCACCCCAAGAAATATCCAAGAGGTACAAGCGTCAAAGCTTGGGGATGCCCAAGGCATCCCCTTCTTCATCAATAAAAAGCTCAGGTCTTTCTAGACACTTCGTTTTAATTGTTTCATGCACTATTGTGTTGTTCTTGAAGTATCTTAGTTTTAGTTTGCTTTTCTTAGTTTGTTTAGTTTGCTTGAATAAATTAGTTGGACCCCCGTTCTCGCTGTGTTGTTTTAAATAAGTCGATTGGTGTTGGAAAGGAGTAGAAAGCTCTTGCTTGAAAGTGCAAGAGGAGATTTCATTGACTGTGACTTAGAATTTAGCATGTCATGCTAGGTGTTGTTTTTAAGTTATGCTTAGTGATTATTGCTGTAGCATGACTTCTTACAAACAATTGGGATTGCTTAGTGTGTCTTGAAGGAATCATGCGCTGTTTTAGCATACAAAAGCATAGTATTGTGGTATTCTACTTTGATGCTTTGTTTGGGTTGACTTGGAACATGCTCACACCATGTTATGACTATGAACAAGTAACCATAGCCTCTATGATCATTTAGGCCTTGAATTTTAGTACCACTTTATGCTTTGATTAGTAATGTTTTGTCGCTCTGCATGATTATGGCCATTATTGCTCTCTTAGTTGGTCACTCCCAGTCTTTTGCTAGCCTCCAGTTGTATTGAGTAAGCTCTACTCATGCATCCAACTCCCAAGAAACCAAGTTATTCCAAAGTGTCCACTATAAATTCCTATTCATGGTGTGTTACACCATTCCAAGTATATTCTTGTTTTCATCTACCTTCCAGTTAAAATGTATCTTTGTTATGTGAAAACTTAGTGATTAAAGCTCTCACAAACTTGATGGCACACTTTATTTTCTTGCCCCTAAATAAACTTGAAACATTGTGTCATCTATTTTGTATATTCTTGCACTTATACGTTGGAATTAGCAGAACCGTGCTATCACGGGGAACGCTTTCAACATTGCACTTGTACGTTGTACACAGTTTATATCATGCTCTTTTGTTTGCGGATGTCGTCGGTTTGAAATAAAAGGGGAGATTGTAAGTCCATGGAGTTATGTATGTGTGTTGGAGAAACGCCTAGGCCGCTAGCCTAAGCATGCCTAATCATGATGGAAACTTGCAGCATCACCATAATGATCATCCTGTGAAGCATCCTCAATAAAAAGCTATGCAAATAGTAAATAAAAAGATCGCTGAGATGCTTATTGTCTGCTTGCCTTGTCATTTTGGTTATGGGAAAGCTCGTGTACCATGTGCAAGGGGTACCCCGTTGGCAGTTCTCTATGATACACATGTACTTACTATGACAAGAACTTACAAGTGACCAAAGTTGAGTAGCATGAGGTGTGGCCCTCGATTCAAGGGACATGAGATTGTCAACTTATACTTTGTCAATCATATACTCCATAGCTTGTTCAATTTAACCTTAATCACTTCAAGATGCTTATGATAGGGGGCAATGAGGGTTGAAAGCTAACAAGTACCATAATTTTTGGAAGCTCTTTTTGAAACTTGAAATCCCTGCTTCTCTTTATGAAGGGCCTTTCTTCCACCATTATATTGAGTCTCCACCTTCTATCCTTAGGCACCAGTTAAGAGAGCATAGTCGCCATTCTTAGTTCTATGCGCAGTGTCCCAAAACTTATTGATTGATGCATATTGTTGATATTGCTTGTTCTTGTGCTATTTGTATCTAGTCACTCCTATGAACTTTGAAGGTGTCCTATGCATCTATTTGCTAATCTACGAGGTACAAGATGAATGCCACTATGACATGTTTTCTTTAAGTGAAACAAACAAATGTTCTTCAATGCATGTTATTCATGATCTTTGTTTGTAGCCTTTCATGTTGCATGCATAGTCACTTTGTCTAATTGTTAGAACTCCATCTTTCATGCACATGATTACAGTTATTTGATCCCAGCTTTGAATGCTTGCAAATGGTTTGATCTTGGTTTTTATGGTGCATGTCACCTCAAAAATTATTCTTTTATCACTTACCTACTCAAGGACGAGCAGGAGTTAAGCCTGGGGATGCTTGATACGTCGGAAACATATCAAGCATTTTTGATGTTTCATGCTTGTTTACTATCTACTTTGGTTTGCTTTGTCCACATTTTGAGGTGTTTTTATATGTTTTCTTGTACTAACCTATTAACAAGATGCCACAGTACCAGTTGCATGTTTTCTTCTATTTTTGGTTTCAGAAAGGCAGAAAATCAATATTCTCGGAATTGGACGGGACAAAAGCCAAAGTCAATATTTTACCGTGGGGAACACGAAGCAGGAGTACAAGACGGAGGGGACCCACCAGGGGGCAACACCCCCTGGCCGCCCGGGTGGGCCCACCCCGTGCTTGGGGGTGCAGCCGCCCTGGTGGCCACCCCCTTCCTCGCCTCTTCGCCTATAAGAAGCTCCCAATGCAGAAACCCTAGGCACCCGATCAATATTCCACGAAACCATCTTTAGCCACCACCACCATCATCCCTAGATCGAGGGGTCTGAAGCTCTTCCTGGCACCCTACCGGAGGGGAGATCATCCCCGAGGCCTTCTTCTTCATCATGCCAGCCTCCGGTATGAAGCGTGAGTAGTTCCACCGTGGACTACAGGTCCATGTAGTAGCTAGATGGTTGTATCTGCTCCTTGTGATTTCTTCTCTAGATCTTGTGAGCTCCGTTCATGATCAAGATATCATCTATTTGTAATCATGCATGTTGTGTTTGCGGGAATCCGATGGATATTGTGATTACTATGTTAGATTGATTAATGGTTTTGTCTTATTGATTCTATCATGTCTGTGTTGTTTGTGATCTTGCATGCTCTATGTTGTTAGTAGCTATCTTGGCCAAGTAGTTGCTAGTGACTCCAAGAGGGGGTATTTACGCTCGATAGTGGGTTCATGCCTCTACTTAATCAAGGGAAGTGATATAAATGTCTACGGTTGTAGATGTGATGTTGCCACTAGGGAGAAAACAACGGTCTCTTGTTCATGGAACAAGTGGATTGTTTACCTTACACACTTTGCTTAAAGCAGTTGTCTGTTTCTTGCAACTTAATACTGGAGGGGGTTGGGATGATAACCTCAAGGTGGACTTCTAGTCATAGATGTAGTTGGATGGTGGTCTATGTATATTGTTGTACTTCCCAATCGAATCTCATAAGATCTTTTTGTCTAGTATTGCATTGTTATGCCTTGCTCAGTCCTGTCAATTGCCCTGCTATAATTTGTTTACCCAACATGCCATGTTTGTTTATCGAAGGAGAACACCTCTAGTGAACTATGGACCCCGTTCCAACATGCCATGTTTGTTTACCATTGATACATCTTCCACTGTTACTGTTTACTTGCGGCAAACCATCATCACCTTCCACACCATACAGTTAACCTTTGTTATAGCAACCGGTGAGATTGACAACCTCACTGTTAGTTGGGGCAAAGTATTGAGTTTGTGTTGTGCAGGTTTCCATGTTTCTTGAAACACCTTTGGGACGTTTACTTCCTCCTACTGGTTCGATAACCTTGGTTTCTTACTGAGGGAAAACTTGTTGTTGTACCGCATCATACCTTCCTCTTGGGATCTCCCAACGAAGTGCTGCTACACACATCAGTGGGCGATGTCACGTGGTGCGGGTGCAGGCCCGAATCCAGGGTTCATGGTCTGGCGCCGCATTTGGGTGAGACCCTCGCCGAGCTTCTGGAACTTGCGGAACTCCTTGAGTATGTGGCTAGCCTCCTTATTACCATCTTGTTTGTCGATGTAGAATTGGATGGTGCAGGGACCAGACAGCTTATCGTATGCTGAAGGCTCGTCGTCACAACTGCGATGTTACCATGTTTGCGTGGGTCGCCCGCCGTCGCAGTAGTTGCCTCTGCGGTATCCGCTGCTACGGTTGCCTTCATTGTGTCGATTAGCGTATCCAGCCGCGACCATGTCTGTAACATCCCAAAAATCATGGTTTCAAAACTCATTTCAATCATATATGCATCTCATTCATTCATTTAGGGTTTATCAAAAATCACTTAGAAGCAGAAGTTGAGTCTATGATTTCATGTGGGCCTTTGATTCCAAGATGACCATCACACTTTGAAATTTGGAAGCTTAAGTACTTGTTTAATAGACTCCATTGTTGGAATGATTGTGTAAAACTCTACCATGATTCAAAACTTAGAAGTGATTCAAAACCCTAAATTCAAATAATTGCAACTATAGCAAAAATCTCCTTATGAAAACCAAGCATGACCAAACCCTACAAAGTAACCACTTGGTTAAATAACTGCATTTGAAACCACAGAACCCTACAAGGATCCCCAAATTTGTTTGAATTCAAAAGGATTTGAAAACATATCAAAATCAATTCGTAAAATAGAAAAAAGAAAAGGGCAAAGAAATGGAAAAGGCCAATCGCGCAAAGAACTAATCTAGCCCAAGAAGCCCACCCGGGACTTTTTTCTCTTCTCACGACCCCACGAAAACCCGCGCTCCACCCACACGACCCATTCATTCCCCAAATCAAGCGCTTGGTCTTGATTCGCGGCATCAATTCGAGTTATTGGCGATTCTCGCCAAGCTATAAGAAACCCTCCGCCCTCTCTTTTCCCCAAAACCCGAGCACCGAACGCCTCAGCTCCGACGATCACTGGCAAATTCCGTGAGTCTCGAGCCCTCCGTCTCTCATTCACACTATCTTGTTCAAGGAACTCATACGCATCTTCCGACACTGCTTTCGCATGATCCCTAGCCTTGGCAACGCCAACAACCGCCGCCACCGCCTCCTGCAAGAACTCCGCGACCTCCTTCGTGGTAACCACCGCCTTGATCTCCCCTGAATCCACTTCGCTTTGATCCGATAGTACCCTGTTTGACTTAGGGCGACGAGGAACCTCGCCAACGCCGACAAAACTCCCAGAAATCTCCGACGAACCCATACGCCTTCCCAAGCCATTGCCACCTTGAGCATCTAAGCACCTCCTTCCTTCTCCGGCGATTAGGTTAGATGAATCTTAGCCATCGATCCGGAAACACTTCACTTATCGAAGAGGTATGGACAGACGTTATTTAAAATCCAACGGCGATCCAATTTAGATTAAAAATTTAAAACCAGAATTTGATTCAAACTTCAAATGCTTATAACTTTCAAACGACACGTTGATTTTGCAAACTTTATATCGTTGAGTTCAGAAGACAAGGCCTATCAGAATATACCTTTGATTAGCATATAGTAACAGTTAAAAATGATTTTATTGTGAAACATGTTTAGGGCTATTTTAGATATAGTTTTATTCTTGTAGTTATTTTTTGGGCCAAATAAATGTAGTTGGCAATTTTGAGCCTTGTTAAGTTTCTGTGCTCATGAACATACTTGGTATAATTTTCAAAATCACCATTTAGTAAAATTCTTGCATGCATGCATTCATATTATTTTGATTGTATTTATATTGTGTGTAATTGTGTGCTATTGTCTCTTGTGTAGATTTTGATAGTGATTGTGATTGTGAGGAGTGCTACTCTCCCACTACCAAGGCAAGTGATATTTTCATGAATATTCCTATCCTAAGTTTTGGTACTAGCATTAGATATTTTGGCTAAATTATTGCATGATATTTTTGTCTAGTGCTAAGATGGGAAATCCTAAGTAGAGTGAAATAGTAGAATTGCTAGGAAACTTTCCTAAATTAAGTTATCATATTCTCTTAGCCTAGCTACTTAGCAAACAAGGGGTGAACATCTATATGGTTTATGATAAAATATTCTAAGTCAAGAGACTTATATTTTCTTAATAAAACAACTAAGTCAAATAAACCTCCGTGGAATGGATTGATTGGGTTATGTTGAGTGGTTACACAAGGCCATGGACTTGGGTTGTGTATCTCACTTGTGGTATGCCACCCAGGCACAAAGGGATTTGAAGGCCAAATGTTGAGAAAGCTTACAACCACTTGGCAATATGGGCTCTGCCATGATCACATAGGTTGCTAGAACTTAGTCATTTGGACAGTTGGTGGTAGATGGGATGATAGGTTGAACGTCCATTTGACTAAGGAAAGGCTTCGAAAGGTCTGTCTTGGGAAACCAAGTCCGTGGGGAAAGTGCACAACCTCTGCAGATGGAAAACCTAAGTACTTAGCCTTGTCCAAGGAAATGGACACTTGAGCATCAAGACATGGAAGCCACAAGAATCTCATCACTCCAACTTCTAAACTAAAAACTTGTGGGTGAACAAGGGTGAAGGACCTCAATATCTATTGATGGTTTCCTTGGGAATGTTTTGACAAAGAAAACTTAGCAATTTCAACTAATAAGTAAAACTTAATTTTGAGCAAAGCAAGCCAAGATACACTAGCCAAATGCATATAGAACTATAGACCACTTAAAATATATTATATATCACTTGCCAATACTATTCCAAAGTATTGACCCTAACTTGTGATGTTGCATGATGAGTAGGAGTCATGAGTCTACACTCAACATGCTTTGGCACATGAAGATGAGGACTTGTGTTTATTTACTTATTCCTAAAACTCTTGTATTAGGCCTATGGCCAGTTGTAAAAAGACTATGTTTATCTCGAATGAATGTAATAAACGACCTTTGTATCTCTGGTACTTCATCTTAAACTGGATGCTAGTATTGATCCGACTAGCATTGCAATCACAGGATCCTATCCTTTATAAAGGAGGGTTTAACAGATGGTATCGTTGCCTGTAGGATTATGACCCTAGGATTGGAAAAACCACTAAGGAAAAAGTTTTCAACTACTTCTACACTTGTCTATTCTTCTCGAAACTTTTCTAATCTCTTTCAACTTCCTTTGTAGATGAACTCCATCAATGAAGCTGTAAGAAAGGACCACTCATGACCATGACCTTGGAATGTGAAACCGAGTTTCCCAATATTCTCAAGGACCTCATGGAAGCTATGGATGCACATGGTGAAGCCGTGTACAAGGGCTTTCAGTGATGGATGAAGGAGTGGAGTATTGGTGGGTGCAACTACACTTGTACAAAACAAGGGAGACAACCACAAAGAAAGGGGATTCTGCATGTACACCAACACTACCATGCACACCACATTCTTTGAGTCAGATGCAGGACTATCAAGGAACTAAGTGCTAGAGTCAAGTGCATGCTCAACCTCCAAAAGGACTTAGAGAAAGAGAAAGAACTTACTCAAGAATTGGAAGACAACAACCAAGAAATAAGGGAAGATGTATTAGACTTAGTGATAGAGTCAAGGGAACAAGATTGGTGGATTGCCTCTAGGAACATAGTGTTCAATAACAGGTCCCGTGAGATTGGACTGTAATGACATTTCGTTAGTTGGACCACCACTTATCACCTTATTTTCAAAAGATATTTAAATAAGTATGGACCTTGAATGATGTAATGAATTCATGTATGCATGGCTTGTGTGACAATTATGTTTCATGGATATGTATGAATGTTGTCATGATTTATCTTGAATTGCTTTGTTCTAACTTTTTAATCTTATAAATAGATGCCGAGGAGTTTCGAGTTACTCGTTTTGGTCCCGCGTTGAGCTTACCACTGCTTGACCTCCCTCTTCCCACCATTACGGTGTACCCACTCACCAAGTTCGAGAGGAAGGACCTCAGGGCTTCAAGGTGACCCAGCCAGACGCCAGAAGGCCATCGCCTTCAAGTTGATGCACGATGACGAGAGAGGCATGGAGGTAGTCATGCAGACCGTTAGGGTACTCACTTTCACGCTTGGATGATGACGAGAGTCCATCGACTTTGAGGACGACTCGAGGCGCATGAGCCGATACGTCTTTATCTTCGACTTGGAGACTCTTCTCGATACGGACGCCATGCTTGGTAATGACGAGAAGGACAAGCTTTTGATGAGATGATCAAGGAGATGGAGACAAAATTTGAGACCCAGGACCGCAGATTCAAGAGTCAAGAAAGATAGGAACAAGAGAATCCGGGACATGACAGAGGAGCTGAAGTCTAAGGACTTGAGCTTGAGCAGATGGTTATTGAGAGGCTTCGCCCCAAGAGGGCTCTCAAGGCCAAGGTCGATTCCTTGACTACTACAATTGAGGAGAACAAGACCGCGATGGAGAACGCAGGTCTTACTTTCGTTGAGGAGGAGATCGACGCTGATGAGTAGACTTGACTACTCGTTTACTTTTCATATTCATACTTGCTATTGTGGACTTATTATTGGACCATCCGACATGTGGATGGCTTGCCACTTGTGTGTAACACTTCATGAACTTGTTATGTGGTTGTTGAACTTTATTTTCTTGTGTTGCTTATTATGTGCTTGTTTATGTTGTATTGTGCATAAAACATCTATGGGTATCTCATTCTTATCTATGTGAATAAACCACAGATGCCTCCCGTCAAACCCCAACAACAACATCACCCGAAATGCAACAAATGATGAATGCAAACTATGCAAATGATGACGACGTTCATCCAAAACCAGAATAACAACAACAACAACAACAACAATGACCCCAACAACAACAACAACAACAACAACAACAACAACAACAACAACAACAACAACAACAACAACAACCCTCCGGGTTTTGATATGCTCACCAGATTTTTCGAGGAAGTTTTGAACAACTGATCCCATGGCAGCCAATGACTGGTTGCTCGTGAACAAAGACTTGGTGACCGATGCTGAAAAGTCGATTCGCAGACATCTGTTGAAGGACCAACGCCACATGGTGGGATAACTTCAAATCACCACTCCCATTGATGAAGTGACATGGGACATATTTGAGGATGGGTTTCGCTCATATCTCGTCAGAATAATGAGTCAAAAGAAGGAATTTCACAACTTGAAGCAGCGCCATCCGAGAAGAATTCAACAATCCGGGCGCATTTATGGATGAGGTTGATCGATGCCAAGAGAAAGGAAAAGTTCTTGGAAGGCTTGAATGATGAGTGAACCTGTATGTTCCAACTTATCGGACAAGGCTGCTATTTTGGAGAGTAAAAGGAAACAAGTCGAGAGTAGAAAGAGGAAACAAACACAACTCGGGATCGTCTCAAAACGATCTCATTTTGATGATCCCATAAACATGGGAAGTTCAATAAGCACCACAACCACAACCGTCATGACAAACATCGTGGTCATGACAATGATAAGTACAAGAACCACAAGGGTGGACATAAGAGCCACCACAGTGGGAATGGTAGTGGAGGTGGAGGTCAGTATGTCAAAAAGGACCTCAGTCAGGTTGAGTGCTACAAATGCAAGAAGCTGGGGCATTATGCTAATGAGTGCCCTGAAAAGAAAGTTGAAGGACCTAACAAGCCAAATCCATTTCAGAAAGGACAGGTTAACCACATCAATGTGGAGGAGGTCTATGAAGAACCCGTAAGTTCGGACTCAATACAATTTCAGCATTTGTACTCTTTGATACTGGTGCATCTCATTCATTCATATCAAAGGCATTTGTTGAAAAGAATGAAATACAGAGAAACCATTGGGTGTCCTATAAGAGTAAGTTCTCCAGGGGAGAAATGATAGTAAACTCAGGATGTCATGACTTAGTCATAGAGTTTGGAAAACATAAGTTTGAATCTAATAATCCTGAATTCCCAAGGGTTGGATGTAATATTGGGAATGGATTGGATGGCTAAGTATGAAGGAGTATTAGATTGTGCCAATCGTTACACTCACAACCCCGAAGGAAAAGAATAAAGTTTAAGTCAAACTTTGAATTCAAAGGAAGTAAGCTAAATTCTCTTAAGGGGTTAGCATGGACAATGTGCCAATTGTGTGAGTATCCGGATGTATTCCCGAGGAATTACCAGAATGCCACCAGATAGAGATGTGGAGTTTCTAATAGATTTGGTACCGGTTCGACCAATAGCTAAGAGACCCTATAAAATGTCGTGGATGAACCAAAGAACTCAAGAAACAACTAGGAGAACGATTCTGAAGGGTTTATACAACCAAGTTCTTCGTCTTGGGGAGCCCCGGTTTTGTTTGTGGAGAAGAAGGATAGAACACAAAGATTATGTATTGATTATCGTTCTCTCAACGAGGTTACCATCAAGAATAAATACCCTTTGCCAAGAATCAACGATTTGTTTGATCAGTTAGAAGGAGCATGTGTATTCTCAAAGATTGATCTTAGGTCAGGCTATTTTCAACTTAAGATAAGAGAGCAAGACATACCTAAGACAGCATTTACCACAAGGTATGGATTGTATGAGTACACTGTGATGCCTTTTGGTTTAACCAACGCTCCCGCATATTTCATGAATATGATGAACAAAGTGTTCATGGAATTTCTTGACAAGTTCGTTGTCGTTTTTATCGACGATATCTTAGTCTACTCCAAGAGCAAGGAAGAGCATGAAAGACACTTACGCTTGATACTTGAGAAACTGAGGGAACATAAACTATATGCCAAATTCAGCAAGTGTGAGTTTTGGTTAGAGAAGGTTGGTTTTCTTGGTCATGTGATGACAAAAGATGGTGTGGCAGTTGATCCTGCTAAGGTTTCAGAATCACCTAAAATGTGAAAGAAGTTCGTAGTTTCCTCGGCTTAAGGTTCATTGAGAATTTCTCAAAGTTGCTAAGCCTATGACAATTACTAAAGAAAGACAAGAAGTTTGCTTGGAAGGTTAAGAATTGAAGAAGAGACTAGTAACAGCTCTATGTCTACCAGATTTGGAAAAGGATTTCCAAGTGTATTGTGATGCTTCTCATCAAGGCTTAGGAGCGTGCTTATGCAAGATGGTAGAGTCGTAGCTTATGCTTGAGACAACTCAAAACTCATGAAGTAAACTACCCTACTCATGATTTGGAGTTAGCCTCTTAATATCCATGCACTCAAAACATGGAGACATTACCTTTTGGGAAAGCGTTGTGAGGTGTTCACCGATCATAAGAGTTTGAAATATATTTTCACCCAAAAGGAAATCAACATGAGACAAAGGAGATGGTTAGAACTTATCAAGGATTACGACTTGAGTTTGCAATACCATCCTAAAGCAAATGTAGTAGCGGATGCTCTAAGTCGTAAGACATTTGTAAATGGCCTTACAAAAGGAGAAATGCCGATGATTTGTGTAAGCAATTCAAAGAACTCAGATTGGAGATTGTACGGAAGGACATCTCATGTCCTTAGATGTTCAACCCACTCTATTGGACAAGATCCGGAAGTCCGTAAGACGGATGAGAAATTGAAAAGATTAAGGTAAACATTGGTCTAGGAAAGGCTAAAAGTTTTCATGTTGTGAACAAGGTACCTTATGGCACGGAAGCGTATGTGTTCCACAAGACTCGAATTGGAAACTGACAGGAAGGTCACAACTCTCCATATTCTATTCATCCGGAAACACCAAGATGTACATGGATATGAAAGAAAGATTTTGGTGGAACAATCTCAAAGGGACATAGCGAACATATCGCTTTGTGTGATGTATGTAGCAGAGTCAAAAGCGAGTACCGTAAACCAGCTGCTTCAACCATTGCCTATTCACAATGGAAGTGGGAAAATATTGGTATGGATTTCATTACCGGATTACCAAGGACTAGATCATTCCATATGGGTAGTAGTGGATCGCCTAACCAAAGTGGCTCATTTTATACCCGTGAAGACAACTTATACAAGTGCCAAGTTAGCAAAATTTACATGAGCAGGATTGTATGCCTTCACGGTGTGCCAAAGAGTATTGTGTCGAGGAACCCAACATCTCACTTTTGGAGACAACTTCATGAATCCTTAGGAACGAGATTGGAGTTTAGTATCTTTTCATCCTCAAACGGATGGACAAACGGAAAGAACCAACCAAATTCTTGAAGACATGTTGAGAGCTTGTGCTCTAGACTATGGAGCAAGTTGGGATGAAAGTTTGCCTTCTGGCGAGTTCTCTTACAATACCATCAATCAAGTATTGGAATGGCACCGTTTGAGTTACTCTACGGAAGGAAGTGTACCACCCCATTGTTATGGAATGGTGTGGGAGAAAGAAGTTTATTTGGACCTGATCTTATCAAAGACGCCAAGAAAAGTTAAATTGGTTAAGGACAGGTTGAAGATAGCACAATCCCGAAAAAGCCACGGATTCTAAGCGAGAGAAGTCACCTACGGTTGGGGATAGAGCCTATCTCGGTATCAAAAGATTTGAGTCAAAGGAAAGTTGGCACCAAGATAGCCATTCAAGATTCTAAGTCGTAGGAGAAGTTGCATATGAAGTGGAATTACCAGAATCTCTATCAGCAGTCCATAACGTATTTCATGTGAGTCAGCTTAAAAAGTGTCACCCAGAAATGGAAGAGTCTTCTTTAAAGGATACCATACCTTTGGAGGAAGTTCAGCTAGAAAGTGATCTCACTTATGAGGAAAAGCCTATCAAAATTCTAGAGACAAGAGTCACCGGGACCAAGACTATCAAATTTTGTAAAGTGCAATGGAACCATCACTCAAGAGGAAGCAACATGGGAAAGAAGATGATCTTCGAAGGACCACCCTCACCTATTTGTTAAATCTCGGATTCATCTTAAGGGTTAGATTTGTAACATCCCAAAATCATGGTTTCAAAACTCATTTCAATCATATATGCATCTCATTCATTCATTTAGGGTTTATCAAAAATCACTTAGAAGCAGAAGTTGAGTCTATGATTTCATGTGGGCCTTTGATTCCAAGATGACCATCACACTTTGAAATTTGGAAGCTTAAGTACTTGTTTAATAGACTCCATTGTTGGAATGATTGTGTAAAACTCTACCATGATTCAAAACTTAGAAGTGATTCAAAACCCTAAATTCAAATAATTGCAACTATAGCAAAATCTCTTCCTTATGAAAACCAAGCATGACCAAACCCTACAAAGTAACCACTTGGTTAAATAACTGCATTTGAAACCACAGAACCCTACAAGGATCCCCAAATTTGTTTGAATTCAAAAGGATTTGAAAACATATCAAATCAATTCAGAAAATAGAAAAAAAAAGAAAAGGGCAAAGAAATGGAAAAGGCTACGGCCCAAAGAACTAATCCAAGCCCACCCGGGACTTTTCTCTTCTCAATATCACGACCCATTCATTCCCCAAATCAAGCGGGCGTCGGTCTTGATTCGCGGCATCAATTCGAGTTATTGGCTGATTCTCGCGCAAGCTATAAACCCCTCTCCCCTCTCTTTAAAACCCCGAGCACCGAACGCCCCAGTCAAATTCCGGTGAGTCTCGTCTCATTCACACTATCTTGTTCAAGGAACTCATCGCATCTTCGACACCGCCGTTTGCTTTCGCATGATCCCTAGCCTTCTCAAAAGAACTCTAACCACCGCCCTTGATCTACATTGATCGCCACTGAATCCCGTTTTTGCGCATCGAGTATACCTGCTTTTGACTTAGGCGACGAGGAACCCGAACTCCAATCTCCGCGAACCCATACGCCCTTCCCAAGCCATTGCCACCTTGAGCATCAAAGCCTTCCGCTGTAAGCACCTCCTTCCTTCTCCGGGCGACCCGAGCGCGCCGCTCCATTTCAATCGACGCCGCCGCCGCCATCATTACAATACCGCTTCGTTTAGGTTAGATGAATCTTAGCCATCGATCTGGATCCTGAAACACTTCACTTATCGAAGAGGTATGGACAGATCTGAGCCCGAAACGTTATTTAAAATCCAACGGCTCAATTTAGATTAAACAATTTAAAACCGAATTTGATTCAAACTTCAAATGCTTATAACTTTCAATTGGATTTTGCAAACTTTATATCGTTGAGTTCAGTAAGACAAGGCCTATCAGAATATACCTTTTGATTAGCATATAGTAACAGTTAAAAATGATTTTTATTGTGAAACATGTTTAGGGCTATTTTAGATATAGTTTTATTCTTGTAGTTATTTTTGGGCCAAATAAATGTAGTTGGCAATTTTGAGCCTTGTTAAGTTTCTGTGCTCATGAACATACTTGGTATAATTTACAAAAATCACCATTTAGTAAAATTCTTGCATGCATGCATTCATATTATTTTTGATTGTATTTATATTGTGTGTAATTGTGTGCTATTGTCTCTTGTGTAGATTTTGATAGTGATTGTGATTGTGAGGAGTGCTACTCTCCCCACTACCAAGGCAAGTGATATTTTCATGAATATTCCTATCCTAAGTTTTGGTACTAGCATTAGATATTTTGGCTAAATTATTGCATGATATTTTGTCTAGTGCTAAGATGGGAAATCCTAAGTAGAGTGAAATAGTAGAATTGCTAGGAAAACTTTCCTAAATTAAGTTATCATATTCTGCTTAGCCTAGCTACTTAGCAAACAAGGGGTGAACATCTATATGGTTTATGATAAAAATATTCTAAGTCAAGAGACTTATATTTTCTTAATAAAACAACTAAGTCAAATAAACCTCCCAGGTGGAATGGATTGATTGGGTTATGTTGAGTGGTTACACAAGGCCATGGACTTGGGTTGTGTATCTCACTTGTGGTATGCCAGGCACAAAGGATTTGAAGGCCAAATGTTGAGAAAGCTTACAAAACCACTTGGCAATATGGGCTCGCCATGATCACATAGGTTGCTAGAACTTAGTCATTTGGACAGTTGGTGGTAGATGGGATGATAGGTTGGAACGTCCATTTGACTAAGGAAAGGCTTCGAAGGTCCCTTGGGAAACCAAGTCCGGGAAAGTGCACAACCTCGATGGAAAACCTAAGTACTTAGCCTTGTCCAAGGAAATGGACACTTGAGCATCAAGACATGGAAGCCACAAGAATCTCATCACTCCAACTTCTAAACTAAAAACTTGTGGGTGAACAAGGGTGAAGGACCTCAATATCTATTGATGGTTTCCTTGGGAATGTTTTGACAAAGAAAACTTAGCAATTTCAACTAATAAGTAAAACTTAATTTTGAGCAAAGCAAGCCAAGATACACTAGCCAAATGCATATAGAACTATAGACCACTTAAAATATATTAAGGTATCACTTGCCAATACTATTCCAAAGTATTGACCCTGTGATGTTGCAGTTACTCGATGATGAGTAGGAGTCATGAGTCTACACTCAACATGCTTGGCACATGAAGATGAGGACTTGTGTTTATTTACTTATTCCTAAAACTCTTGTATTAGGCCTATAAAGACTATGTTTATCTCTGGAATGAATGTAATAAACGACCTTTGTATCTGTGTACTTCATCTTAAACTGTGGATGCTAGTATTGATCCAGGGACTAGCATTGCAATCACAGGGATCCTATCCTTTATAAAGGAGGGGTTTAACAATGTCAACTCCATCAAAATCGTCGGAGACACACAATCTTCTCTTGCTGCGGCGCTCGCGCCTGCGGTCGTAGTCGTCTTCGTCATCCGAATGCGCTTGGGTGATGGAATCCTCACCATATGCCCATCGTTTGGCTATGTCCATGAGGTGGTCAAGTGTCTTGGGCATGACGCACCCAAGGTCCTCCTTGAAATCTAGGCGCCTGTCACCGTCCTTGAAGGCATCGATTGCCCGTTCTTTGGAGATGTGTGCAGCAGAGTTCTTGATGTGGGACCAGCAGAGTATGTACGAGCGGATTGACTCGTTGGACCATTGGGTGCAGGCCCGTAGATCTTCGATTGAAGCTGGCCTCTTGCTGGTGCCCTTGAAGTTGCAAATGAAGTTGTACGCTAGCTCTTCCCAGCTTCGGATGGAGCCGGAGGATAAGCTGCTGAGCTAGACCATGGTTGCGCCTGTCAGCTGTAGCTAAAGGCATTGTAAGGCGGTGTTCTTGTTTCCACCGTGAAGCTTGACCGACGATAGGTGATCGTCGAGCCAAGCCTTTGGCTCCTGCGTGCCGTCAAACTTCTGGTTGTCCGAAGGGAGCTTGAAATTTTTCGGCATCCGCGTTCGTCGAATGGATCTGCTGAAGCATCTAGCTCCTCAAAGCTCTTTGTCGTCTTCCTCGTCAGATTCGGTTGAGCACGCGTGTTTGGAACGTTCCTTGTCGATCTTGCTCTAGGTGATCTCGTTGCAAGCGTCGTAGGTGCTGCTTCGGCGCCGGAAAGGTCTTGCTCATCTTCCTCGGATGAGGGTGTAGGGCACCGGGTGAACTTGACCGCAAATTTCTTCTTCGGCTCCGTAGGAGCATCATCGTGGAGCGCAGCTCCGACAAGTCCGAGGCCTGCTAGCACAGACTTGTGCATGGCACTCTTCGGGTCGCCCACCGGAGGTGGATGATATGCGAGATAGGTAGTGGCCTCCATGATCGCAGCCTGCGGCATTTTCAGCATGACGTTGTCTTGCGAGTCCATCGTCATGATGGACGTGTTGAGGTCTCTGGTGACCTTGCGTCATGCGGCGGGGTCCATGCGCTCCATGCGGGAGCGGTACTTGTTGGTGTTGTTGCCATGCGAAGTGGAACCGTCAGTGGAGGAGAGCGCAGCTTGTCGCGCCCTGGATTCCGCACCTGCTTTCTTACGCTTGTCGAGTTCCTCCATCAGCTTCACCTGCCGGTTATGCTCGTCGATGAGGAGGAGGTGGTAGGCCATTAGTAGATCCCGTGAAGCATTCAGAAGTAGGATTATGTTGCCTGCCTTGGCCTCGCGTGCTTGGCGCCAGCCTTCCTCGTTGAGGTTGATCCGGTTGTAGGCGTGAGTGTCGCCTTCGTTGGGCCTGTTAGGCGGATCTCCCCCGTTTCCTCCATTCTCATCTTGCGGGTTGGGAGGGGGATTGGGTGTTTGATGCGCACTCCAACCTCGCGGCGAGTCTGTTATGTTGTTGATGAGGACAGCGCATAGATAGAGCCCGCAGATTAGATCGCTGCTGCCGCAGCTTTTGGATCCAAAACCGTAGGTTCCTTCATCCGAAGGGGGCTGCATAGATCAGAGTTGTAGTTGTTGCTGTCATCCGAGTCATATGTTAGCATCGAAGCGTGCAACAAGCTGACGGGTGGGACCCATGAAGCGGGCCTAATGGATGGTGGTGGCACCCGCTCTGGAAGGCGGAGGGTGCCAGTCTGCCCCACCTGGAAGCAGATGCTCCCAAACATCATCTCGAGCCCGTCGTCGATGGACTCTAAATCTCTTGGGGTGGCCGGCGAGTGGGAGGTGAAGTCGAAGGCGCCGAACAGGAGATGACTCTCCGTTGCCGATGAGTTGTAGATCGCTCCGGATCGAACTGTCACGACTGCACAATCAGCGTCCCCGTTTTCCATAGACGATGCCAATTGATGAGGGTTGATTTCATCAATGCCCATTGTTATGGTTTTGGGTTTTGGAGAAGATGGGGATGCTGGAAGTCATAGAACGGCTAACAGACAAGAAACAAAGGATAGGAGATTTACTGAGTTTCAGGACCCCGGAGGGAAAACCCTACTCTTGCTTGTCTGCTCTTGATTATGGCGGAACCGAAGGTTATAGGGGTGCGCAGATACAGTCTGGCGTGAGGTGCATATGCGGTGTTGGAAGAGATCCTTCTCACCATACCCTTCTGGCCTTTATATAGATAGGCAGTTCCTGGGCTAAGGTCGAGTCAGTTACAAATTAGTCTTGATACCCTTTGAAATTCTATCTAATCTAGACTTGTTCTCCAAGGACTCAAAACCACCATGGGCTTGGGCCACCCAAAGTTTTCATGGGTTGCGTGTCCTTGTCTGGGCCTTCCTTGGGCTGGACCAGGTATACTAATGCCATGTACCCGTGGGGTATATCCATGTCACTCCTTTTTGCCGCAAAACCCTAAGTCCATAACAATGGGCATTGCCGAGGTTACCCGTCGTGGTGTCGTCTGTGGGAAATCTGAGCATTGCAGACATGGATTTGGCGGCTTCTCCTTCATCAACAAACAACCCGCGACCAAGGTTGGTGAGATCCAAATCCGTCTCGCTGATCCATGATCTCCCACCCCTACATAGGCTCTTGCCAAGTTCAACCAAGAATATGATCTCATGATCGGAAGTTTCCACTTTCGCGCGGGAGCACCTGAGAACCCGTGCCTTTCGGCTCCGATCAGCTTAGACCCATCGGTTACACCAAGATCGCCTATGGCGACTCCAGCATCATCTATCGGCACCATAGTAAAAGCCTGCTTGGGGACTCGCCAGCCTAGCGACTCGCCGCTCGGGGACTTGACCGCCACTACCAAAATAAGACATCAAAAGAGCGCTTACCAAGAAGTGGACGGCAGTGGTCGGTGATGAATTTCTCCATGTCCGACAGCTGATCCTGCAACCTAGCGACAAGAGAGTCGGAAACCTTATGCTCATTGTTCGCTGCGATGATCGTGGCCTAGGCCCTCTCTTTAGAAGAAATCATGAATCATGGCTGCCTTCGCGGACTCCAGCTCCTTCGCCAACGAGGCGATTTGCCCCTCCGCGACAGAAAACACCGCCTTCACAGTATCCATCTCGGAGGCTGGAACATAACCCTCGCGGGCCTTGGCTATTGTGGCGGAGCGATCCTCTAAAAAAGAAAGATCACTATGAGACCTTCACAAAGCAAAACCAAACATTCCTCAAGGCAAAGTTGACTCACCCGCAGTCGCCTGCAACTGCCGGATGGTCTCTTGCGTAACCCATAGATCGCGCTCTAGGCGCTCCCTCGTGGCCTAACGGTCGGCCGATTCTCGCTTAAGACCCTGAACAAAGAAAACTGCACATAAGGGACAATCAAAGCTCTAAGTATCTAGCCGCTGAAATTCAGCGACTAGACACTCAGGGACTAGACAATCAAAGGTCTAAAGAATCCAGCCGCTGAAATTCAGCGACTAGATCCTCGGGGACTGGACATACCTGGATGGTAGCGCCTAGCATGTCGTGAATCTCGATGGCGTCGGCCGATGGCAACACGAGCAATTTTCGCCTGTGTCACTGCCCAGCATCACCATGAGCGACCTCAGGAACCTGACGCGATTGCGTCCCTATCACCGTGGTGGATGCTCTCTGTAACATCCCAAAAATCATGATTTCAAAAGTTTGCATACCATCCATGCATTCATAATCATTTTAGGATCATTTGCAAAGTCATTACAAAAACAGGAGCATTTGAATGTCTATTATTTTATGTAAGAAAAGCATTGATCCAATGCTACTCTCTAGTAAGAGGTTATTTGTTTTAAACCAAAGATTTTTTGATCCTAAGTTTGTTTGATAAAATCCAAAAGCTTGGACAAAGGTTTCAAAACAAAGAAACAAACTTAAAACAAATTTTATGTCTTTTCTAAGCAATAGGTAAAACATTATTTGTTTTAAAATTCCAAAGTGCCAAATTATTTTCAAGTGTACAACATTGTTCTGCAACCAATTGTGTACAAATTTCACTTTACAAAAATCCAGAACAATTTTGAATTCAATTTGGTTGGAAACTCATTTGAATTTGATTCCTGGAAATTCAAACAGAAAAAGAAAAAGTTTAAAGAATAAGAAATGGTCGGCGCTACCCTTTTGGCCCAGTAGCCAAAACAGCCCACCCGGGGTTTCCCTTCCCCCTCTGTTTCTCACCGCAACTGCGCGCACCCACTCGTTGACAGCCCGACCCAACATGCCCCGTCATCGTCGTCCCCAAACTCCGCCCATGACCTTCCCTTGTCGTTTCCTCCCTCTCCTTCACTGCCGCGTTTTAAATCGGTTAAATGCCGTTGATTGCATGCGTAATCCACGCCCCCGCTCCGTCTACTTAATCCCCTCCCCCTCACGGCCGTTTCCCCCAACATAGTCAGCCAGAAGCGCCTCCAGGCTCCGCGAATTCTCGCTTGCACCGCCGCTGTCCCGACAAGCTCCAAAGACTGATTCCGGTGAGTTCCGAGCGTCCCTCACCTTCTGCTTGACCTTCTCGAGTTCGCCATGTCTCTGTGATTCTCCTAATGCCTTTGGTTTGCCCACGCATGACCTAGGTCTCCGTCCCCGACCACCTCAGCAAGCGACAGAGCCGCCGCCTAACTCCGGTGAACGATTCAGGTAAAACCCGACCACCCCTTGCCTTCTCTCTGACCCTATCTTGATCGCCTGATTATTGTGCACACCCTGACGCCTTTGGTTTGTGTTAGGGCGTCATCGTCTGTAGGAACCCGACGTCGCCCGCAACTCCGACGAGCCCTAGTGACCTCCACAGCACGCCCCCGTCCACACCAGCAAGTAGTTGAGCAACAGCGCGACCTCTCGAGTCTGGTAAGCTCCTCTGCTAACCCCAGCCCCCTCCGTAGCCACTGGAACACCATTGGCTGATCCGCGCCACCTTCGCAAGAGCCGTCCATCCATGGTCGCGTGCTCGACAGCCGTTATATCTGAATCTAGCGCTTAGGATTAGATCTATAACGAAGCGGTATGTTTTGATTTGGACCGTGCCCAGTTAGTTAGATCCAACGGCCCGCGAGCATGATCCAGTGCGAAGCGGTATCGTCCAATCAGACGCTGCCGCGTGGCTTGTTATTTGTTTTAAAAATATGATTTAGATCTATTAGATATTCAAACTTGCAAAATTCATAACTTTTGATCCACACGTTCAAATTTTGCAAATTTTATATCATTGGAATCAGGAGAAAGAATTCTATCCATTTATGCAATGTGTTTAATGTTTTTCTTCTGTAAAATTGATTATTTTGGCAGAGAAATTTATGGCTTATTTTGAGTATAGAAATTGTTTGAAAAATGATTTAAAGACTAAATATAGTTTATTTAGTGTGTTTTTGCCTTGTTTATGATCCAGTACTGTATAATTGTCTTGTTTGACTTAGAAAAATCATCACATGGCATTTGCATGCATTCATATATTTTTGTTTGTCTATTTTGATATGTGAATTTGGTGCTATCATTTTATGTATAGATTTTGGTGCTAGTGGTGATTGTGATTGTGAAGATTGTTGGTGCTACTCCCCCAACTACCAAGGCAAGTGGTGCTTCATATAATTTTGTAACAATATTTTACCTATGCATTAGAAATATTTTGTATAGGTCTTGCATGAATATTTTGTTAAGTATTTATATGCTATGCTTGGGAAATCCTAGTAGTTGTAGAAATGATAGAATTTCCTTTAAAGTTAAGATACTTGTTATTGCCATGCTTAGTCTATCTAATAGCAACCAAGGGTGGAATATAATCATGCTAAGGAAAATATAGTTAAGTCTTTGACTTATGGTTTTGCTTAATAAAAACAACTAAGTGAATGAAACACCTGGGTGGAATGGTAATTGCTTGGTGGATTTTGGTTGAGTGGTTACACACAGGGGCGGAGCTAGGCCTGGTGCTACCTGTGCTGTAGCACCAGCCTAGCAGTTGCACTGCAAGGAGCAGTCCTTAATTCTCAAGATTAAATATAAAAAATTCTAGGTAATTAGCACCACTAAGTAAGTATTAGCACCTGCCTTGTGGTGTTTCTAGCTCCGCCCCTGGTTACACAAGGCCATTTCTATGGTTTACCTTGTGTATCTCACTTGTGGATTGCCACCCAGGAACAAAGGGATTTGAGATGCCAAATGTTAAGAAGCTTCTAGTGCAGCCACATGGCATTATGGGCTCTGACTGGATCATATAGGTTGCAATAACTTAGCCAAATGGACAGTTGGTGGTAGGGGAATGATAGGTTTGGAGCACGTCCATTTTGGTCTAAGGGAAGGCTTCTGAAAGATCCTGTCTTGGTGAAAATAAAGCCTTGTGGGGAAAGTGCACAACCTCTGTAGATGGAAGAATCTAAGTACTTAGCCATGTTCCTGGTATTGGACAACTTGACCATCAAGACATGGAAGCTATCAAGAATCTCCTCATCCCAATTTTCTAAGTTAAAACTTGTGGTTGAACAAGGGTGAAGGTTCACCAATTTATATTGGTGGTTCCTTGGGAAAGTTTTTGTTAAAGAAAAACTTAGTGTTTTCAACTGATAGGTAAAACCTATTTTGAGCAAAGCAAGCCTAAGCTACACTTAGCCAAATTCATGTAGTAACTAGATGTTAATATTATACTAAGGTATCACTTGCCAATACTATTCCAACGTATTGACCCACTATGGTTGTAACTTGTGATGTTGCAGGTTACTCTGATGATGATTAGGGGTTATGAGTCTACACTCAACATGCTTGCCTGTGGCACATGAAGATGAAGACTTCTATTTTATATTGTTAAGTTAGACTCTTGTACTAGCCTATGGCTATGGAGTTGTAAAAGACTATGTTATCTCTGGAATGACATTGTAATAATGACCTTTGTTACTGCGTACTTCATCTTAAAACTGTGGATGCTAGCAATTGATCTAGGGACTAGCATTGCAATCAAAGGGATCCTTGCCTTTATAAGGGTGGGATCTTGTAGATGGTATCAGAGCACTGTGTTGCCTGTAGGATTATGACCTTAGGACTGGATTAGAAACCACTAAGTAAAAATTTCAACACTTTGAAAATTTTCTACACTTGACTTTTCTCTCGTAAACTTTTCTAATCTTCTTTCTCATCTCTATTTGTAGATGAACTCCATCAACGAAGCCGTAAGGAAGGGATCACTCATGACCATGACTTTGGAGTGTGAGACTGAATTTCCAAAAGCCCTCAAGAACCTTATGGTTACCATGGGGATACATGGTGCAGCTATGTACAAAGCTTTCCCTGTGATGGATGAAGGAGATGAGTATTGGTGGGTGCAACTTCACTTGTACAAAAACAAGGAAGACAACCACAAGGAATCAGGATTCTGCATGGTCACCAACTCAGTAATGCACACCACATTCTTTGACTCTACAAGAGATGCAGCTTGGAAGTCCATCAAGCAGCTTGGTGATAGACTCAAGTGCAGAATGCTTAACACCCAAAATGACCTTAGGGAAGAAAAGAAGCATACCCAAGAGTTAGAGGCTACCAACCAACAACTAAGGGGAGACATCATAGACCTAATTTGGGAGTCTTGTGAACAAGATAGACAGATGGCTACTAAGGATGCTTTGATAGCCATTTTGTCTAGTGAGTGAGAGTTGTAATGTACTTCGTTAGTTGGACCACCACAATTATCGTTTTTATTTCCAAAAATTGTCTAAGTCATGTTGAACCTTTGATTCTTGTAATGGATTTGTGTATGCCATGACTTGTGTGTTTGATTGACAAAGATATGCATGTGATGCTTTGTCTTGTGATTTATCTCTATTGAAGTTGATTCTAACTTTTCTCTATCTTATAAAATAGATGCCTAATGTTACTATCAGCACGGCTGGAGAGTTCAAGGGAACTCGTTTTGGCACTCCACTTATTGAGCTCACTAGTGTGCGCAACCTTCCGCTCCCTAGCATCATGGCGCTTCCCCTCACCAAGTTTGGGAGGAAGGACCTTTGGGGATTCAAAGTTACCCAGCCAGGAGGCCAGACTGAGCCAGCCATGAAGGCTATCACTTTCAAGCTTATGCATGACGACAAGGAGAAAGGCTTAGATGTAGTCATGCAGGATTTACTTGGGCGTCTGTTAGGGAGGCACTCCAGGGAGCTTAGAGGTACTCACTTTCACGCCTTCGGAAGACGCGGCGAGGAGGGTGAGGCTATTGAGTTCGATGATGCTGCTAGAGAGATGGCAGAGCCGATTCATCTGTATCTTCAGGACCTAGAGGTTCTTCTTAGGCACCTAGATACTGATAGGACCAACGTCATGCTTAGCAATGACGAGCTCTAGGTGAAGCTTCGTGAAAAGGACAAGCTCTTCGCAGAGCAAGAGGAGATAGTCAAGTAAATGGAGGCCAAGTTTGAGAGCCAAGAAAGGAAGTTAAAGAGCCAAGAGAAAAGAGTCCAAGACAGGAACAAGAGGATTCGAGAGATGAATGCAGAACTAGAGGCCAAGGACTTCGAGCTCGAGCATTAGCAGGGTGTGTGTCACATCCCAAGATTTTCCAAATCTTGTAATGTGAAAATAAATGAATAAAATAAAACCTTGTTGATTTTCAGAGCCAGGAAACTTTTTGAGTTTAAATAGAACCTCAAACCATTTGAATTAAATAAATCCCAAAGGAATTTAATGAGTTAAACATTTAATTAATGGTGATTAAAAATGTTTTTGAAATTACCATTTTTGGAATCATTTAATAAAAGATTGGTAATCAAAAGAAAATATGAGTTTATAAATAAAGAATATTTCATAAATCCAAATTAAAACCTTGGCCATACTTTGGAAATTAAAACATTTTATTTAAATAAAATTTGCAAAGATTTGTTTAAATAAACTAATAAGAATTTAATATCCAACCTTATTTAAATAAAAGGTTTTATCAATTTACATTGAAACATCAAAACTTATTAAAACTATTTAAAAATAAGTTTTCCCAATTATTTGATATTCACAAATAAAACCTACTAAAGTGTTTTAGGCTTTATTTTAGATTGCCAAATAAATATTTCAATAAATAAAGTCTTATTGGAATTAATAAGGGAAGTCTATTATATTTAATTAATGATGGACCCTAAAAAGATTTAAAATATTATTTTATTTTAGAATGTGAATTATGATGATAAACAGAACCAAATTCATAGCTGCAAAGTTTGATGATTGTTTGAATAGATTTGAGTATGAATTGTTTGTTTGAAATTCAAAAGCAATCAGAAATAGAAAAGGAAAAGTTGCGAGAATAAAAAATGGAGTTTGGCCAACCTAGGCGGCCCACCAACCAGCCCAGCTCCTTTCCCCACGAAAACGATTGAACCAACTACGACCAAGAGAGAATGACCGTGGACCTCTCCCTACTCTCTTCCCAGCGAGTAGACCCCGCTCTTGTTAAATGCGTCCTCACCCGCTGACCCTTCTCCCCAAACCGCGCTGCCGTTCCCTGTCGTTAATCCGCACGCTTAATTCCTCATAATGGCTGCGTTAATCTTGCCTCTGACCTTGCGTACTTAAGCGCTAGTGCCTTCCCCTCCGTTCCCCTCTGTCACCACGCCTCGACTCGTCCCCAGGCTGCTCCATTTCTCGCCACACCACCCTCGGTCCGACGAGCTTCCTCTGTCGATTCCGGCCAAGCCACACCTTCCCGAGCCTCCCTGAGCACACTAGCAGACTCCCCACTCACAGACAATCCTCCCTGTGCCTTTCATCAACCGCGGGTTCCCCGGAGCGTCGGCTTCGACAAGCTCAAGCCAGCCGTCTGTTTCTACTCCGGCGACGTTGCCAGTGAACCACCTCCCACCCTCTCGTTCACGCACACAGCATCGCCTTACTCTTGCGCATCTGAACGTGCTCCTGTCTTGCCTTAGGGCGATCTGCAGCGTCGACTCCTACCATCGCCACCGTCTGGCTTAACTCCGACGAGCATTTCTGGTATGCATCTGACCACCCCGCGCCTCCTCGTTCACACTCCCGCACTCGCCACACCTTTCTGCATCTAACCGCATCGTTGTTTTGCTTCGGGATGATCTACAGCGTCGCCCTCGACCGCGGACAGAACCACCCGACGCCGACCTCCACTCCGGCGAGGAATTACTGCAGACCCTGAGCGCCCCGCGTCCAACCGACCACGCCCCAAGCATCCCCTCATCCTCGCGATCACAGTGAGCGTTCTCACCTCGTACCTTGCTTCCTAGAACCGCCGATAGCCGCAGCCAGACCGTCGCCGCCGCGCGCAGCCACCGAGCGCCGCCGGAATTTGGCAAGCATGTTAGTGACCGTTAGATTTAGATCTAACGTATAGGAAAGAAAGTGGGCGAAGGGGTATCGAGCAACCAGCGCCGTGCGATCCCACTTAGATCCAACGATCCAGAAAGATCGATCCACCCGAACCGGTACCGTCCAGTTAAAACACGTCGCGTGTCACCTATTTCGTTTTAAAGAAATTTGAAACATTTATTTGCAAACTTCAAACCCTTGTAACTTTCAAACCACACGTCCAAAAATTGCAAATTTTATGTCATTGGATTCAGGAGAACAAGCCCTAGCCAACCATGGCCTTAGTTTCGAAAATAGTATCTGTTAGCTTGTTTGAAATTGCAGATCCTTTTGTGAGCTAGTTTAGAGTAGAAAAATTGTTTAAAAATTGATTTTAGGATTAAATCTTTTGCAAAATGGATTTATGTGACCTTACTGACCCTAGGAACCAACCCTTGGTGTTAAAAGTTATTTTGGTATAATTTAGGTTTAATTATTTAACTTATCCTTATTCTAGTCAAATAAAATTATGGATTTTACTATGGAAATTTTTTTGCAAAGAAAACTTTGAGGAAATGTTTTGGATCAAAACCTACTGACCCAAAAACACCAAGTTTTGCAATGACAACTCACTTGGTGAAAAACAGAAGGTTTTTCTTTAAATAAAGAAGCTATTTTTCATCACATAAATAATGAGTGGTTGGAAATGGTTTAAGGATAAATCACATGTGCAAAATGACCTTGCCATCTTGGTAAATGACCAATTTGGAACTTAAAAAGTTTAGAAACCTAGTAGAGACCATCCTTACCATAGAACCAACCATTGCATACTTATGCATGACTTAGATTCCATTACTTGTGTGTGTGGAGTGTTGTTTGAATATTGGTTTGGAATGCTACTTGATACCATGCTTGCTTGATTGATTGTAGTGAAATTAGCAAAGTGTGAGACTAGCAAGATCAAGAAGTAAACCCTCATTCCCTACCAAAAAGGCAAGTTACACTATCATACAAATGTCCTACTATTTTCATTATACTTAGTGGATTATGAAAACATGCAAGAAAAAGTTTTCTTTATACTTATGCTATGCTAAATCCTAATAGGATTCCCTATACACTCCTTAGTGAAAATATTGAAGTTGTACATGCTTAGCCATGCTTTATTTTGACAAGAGATACATGTTGAGATTTTACAAAGGATTGAGAAAAGGACTTATGTTTTACATAATAAAACAAGGACTCAATGAACCACCTAGGTGGTGGACACTTTAAATTTTGGAGAAGGTGGCAACAAAGGACCATGTCTATGGGGATCACTTTGTGTTGTTCTCCAAAGAAAACCACCTAGGAAACTTAGAGATTGAACATGTTTCTCCAATTGTGGCTTTCGTGTGCAACCACATGCTATTATGGCTCTGGCTTAGTCAACTACATTAGGAAGACCCATACATTGTCTTTAGTTACTGGACATGGGGATCTGGAATGCTTCATGGGGGCTGAAGACAAGCTAGCAATGATGTATGGGAGGACCTTTTGGAAAGACTTCGTCACATTCTCAGTCTGCCGGTACTCCAACTTGGTGAGCACTAATCCAGTAGGCCACTGGTGGCAACAAGATGGGTTTGTGTCATGTGGGTAAAGTGTACTCCTTCTGCATAAGCTAAATAAATCTAAGTACTTAGCCGTGTCCCTGGTTATGGACAATACTGAGCAACTAAAGTTTGAACTATGGGATATCTCGACATTCCAACTTCTAATATAAAAACTTGATGCACTTGGGGGTACCAAGGAATTCAAAGAGATTTTGTTAAGCTTGTTACACTTGGGGTTACCAAGGTGCTCAAGAGTATGATGTACTTGGGGTTACCAAGGAACTCATGAGTTTGATAAAACTTGTTGCACTTGGGAGTTACCAAGTGGCTCATGAGATTTTTGACAAAGACTTGAACACTTGAGTTTCTACCAAGGAGTTCAAGGGATTCTTGGAAAAGAGATTTGACAAAGGACTTAAACCTTTTTGAAAAGATAGGATAAAATAATGCTTTATGCAAAGAAGCCTTAAACTCTACTTAGCCAAAAATGCATATAATGATAGGATCCACTCTTATTATACATAGAAGTGAAGCTTGCCAATACAATTCAAAATGTATTGACCCTTGTGGCTGTAACTTGTAATGTTGCAGGTTGATTGTTTTTAAATGAAGATTGTTTGATTGACTAGGACTACAAAGTCTACAACCAACATCTGCCTGTGGCACTTTGAAGATGAAGGACCCACGACTATAGTTATTCCGCTGCAATGTAATGTAATAGCCAAATGAGCTATGTATGATGTAATAAAATTATGTTATTACTGGTTATAAAGTTATAGTATGACCTTTGTATCTTGATATTACATCTTAACTATGGATGCTAGCTATTGATTCAGGGACTAGCATTGTAAAACACAGGAGGCTCTATCTTATCTAAGATTGGTACCTCTACAGTGTGATTGAGAGACTTCGTTCATAGAAGAGGGCTCTTAAGGCCAAGATAGAGGCCTTGACTACCAATGTCGAGGAATACAAGACCGCTATGGAGAATGCAGGTCTTACACTTGTTGATGAGGAGGTTGATGCAGAGGAGTAGTGATGACTACTCATTTATCTTTCATTTACCATGCTTGTGATTTTGAGTCGCAATGACCATCCAACATGTGGATGTCTTGCTATGGTGTGTTTGCTTTTCAAACTTGTTGTTTATGTTGTTGAACTTTACGTTATTTTGATGCTTGTTTTGGTGATTGACTATGTGATGTATTGTGCATGTTAAGCATCTATGGGTATCTCATTCTTATCCTTATGAAAACCACAGATGCCTCCTCGACGTGCCAACCCCAACCTGAATAACAACAATGTCACCCCCGAGATGCAGCAGCTGATGACAGCACAAGCACATCTGGTGTAGATGATGACCACTTTCATGCAGAATCAGAATAACAACAACAACAAAAACAACAACAACAACAACAACAACAACAACAACAACAATAACAACAACAACAACAAAAAACAACAATCAGAACAATCCACCAGGTTTTGAAATGCTCACCAGATTCCTAAGACTGAGGCCTGCAAAGTTCTCAGGAACCACTGATCCCATGGTGGCCAATGATTGGCTACGTTCGGTGAACAAGGATTTGGTAACTGTCACCTGCACCGACGAAGTTGGATGGACCAGCAGCTACTTGGTGGGATAACTTCCAGATCACCACTCCCATTGAGGATGTGACATGGGCTATCTTTGAAGATGGTTTCTGTACAGCTCACATCTCATCCGGAGTGATGATTTTGAAGAAGAAGGAGTTCCATAACCTGAAGTAGCGCCAACGCAGCGTGGCTAAATATATTGAGGAGTTCAACAATCTGGCGCGTTATGCACCGGATGAAGTTGATATCGATGCCAAGAGGAAAGAGAAGTTCCTCGAAGGACTGAATGATGAACTAAATCTGCAGTTATCTGTGGCCTATGTCCCCACCTACCAATCCCTTTGTGACAAGGCTACCATCTTGGAGAACAAGATGAAACAGGTTGAAAGCAGAAAGAGGAAGCACAGCTCTGACAAGCATAGCTCGGGATTGTCTCACAAGCGTTCCCATCATGATGATAGTGGGAGTTCTGGATCCCACAAACATGGAAAATACAACAACCATCACAGCCACAACCGCCATCATGACAACAAGCATAATCGTAGTCATGATAGTGACAAGTACAAGAACCACAAGGGTGGACACAAGAGTCACCACAGTGGAGGTGGAAGTGGAAGTGCTAGTCAGCCTGCAAAAAGAGATATCAGTCAGGTTGAATGTTTCAAGTGTAAGAAGCTGGGCATTATGCAAATGAATGCCCAGAAAAGAAAGTTGAAGGACCCAACAAGCCCAACCTTTCCAGAAGGGACAAGTGAACCACATCAATGTGGAAGAGATTTATGAGGAGTCCGATGCTGTGGCTGGTAAGTTCAAACTCAATTCTATTCCAGCACTTGTTCTTTTTGATAATGGTGCATCACATTCATTCATATCAAAGGAATTTGATGATAGAAATGGGTTTCTAACTGAAAATATTGGGTGTCCAATAAAAGTAAGTTCTCCCGATGGAGATATGATAGTAAGTCTTGGATGTCGTGATCTAGTGATAGAATTTGGGAAGCGTAAGTTTCCAGTGAGTCTGATAATCCTAGATTCCCAAGGACTGGATGTAATTTTGGGAATGGACTGGATGTAAAAGTATGAGGGAGTGCTAGATTGTGCCAATCGTACTGTCGCACTCACAACCCCGGAAAAGAAAAGGATAAGATTCAAGTCCAACTTTGAATCAAAAGGGGGTAAGCTATATTCTCTTAAGGGGGTTAGCATAGACAGTGTGCCAATTGTGAGTCAATATCCGGATGTGTTTCCGGAAGAGTTGCCGGGAATGCCACTAGATAGAGATGTGGGATTTCTGATTGACTTGCTACCAGGATCAGGACCAATAGCAAAGAGACCTTACAAGATGTCTGTTGATGATTTGAAAGAACTCAAGAAACAACTTGGAGAACAGTTGCAGAAAGGATTTATTCAACCAAGTTCTTCACTTGGGGAGCACCAGTCTTGTTTGTGGAAAAGAAAGATAGAAGTCAAAGGTTATGCATAGATTATCGTTCACTCAATGAGGTGACTATCAAGAACAAATATCCTTTACCCAGAATCAATGACTTGTTTGATCAGTTAGAAGGAGCCTGTGTATTCTCAAAGATTGATCTCCGGTCAGGTTATTTCCAGCTTAAGATAAGGGAACAAGACATACCTAAGACAGCTTTCACCACTAGGTAAATCTGGGAATGGTTCTTATTTAACCGGGTGCATTAGTTTGGTTTCTTCACGTGGGCTTGTTTGGTTTGGATTCTAATGGGCTGACTCTAAAACAGGTTTGTTTTAGTTCGGTTCTTCTAAAAACTGGTTTGGGTATGGTCAGGTATAGGTCCAATGGTTCCAGTTCTAAACAGATCAAACCCGTGGTTTCGAACCAGTTATTTGCGTGGTTCCGACGCCGGTTATGCACTCGTCCCTTGTGTGTCTGTGGCCTCCGATAATACATCCTCTACCTCCATAACTCGCGTCCTTGACCTACGGCCGGGAATCTCCAACAACAGTGCATGGCTCCAGCCGCCACAGTGCAGCGAAGGAGCTGTCGGGGATCCACTAGACGCCATGAAGCGGATGGTGGAGGAGTACCGCCGACCCGTGCGTGGTCACCATGGAGGGAGCCGGCCCGTTGTCCTTAACGCCGCTAATACATCTTCTCCGGCCACGGCAGCGCGGGCGTATGCTCCTCATCTCCAGCGACCACGACGGTCTCGAAGCGTTTGCCTCTCACCTCCACCAGGAAGCCTTGCCCTCGACGGCCTGCTCCTTCTCGTGTGTCGTAGGTACCGCCACGCCACCGTCCTTCTACTTCTCCAGCGACCACATACTGTTCGACGAGCCGATACATGTGCGGACGAATTTGTCGTTGCCACAACGATGGTGGATGCCATAGCCACACACACTACATATTTTGCCAACGCTAAACTGAATATATGTACTTTCTGACTTCATGCAGCTTCTGGCTCACTTGCCCGCCGGCGCCCACCTCGTCTGGCCTGTGTGACTGCAGCTGCCAGAGCTCATGGATACCTGCTGTTGTTCATGGCGCTCATGCTGACGCGCGCCATGGTCAAGCCCAAGTCGTTGTTCGGGCCGCTGCTATTCCCGAATGGCAGCCTCAGCAGTGAACGGAACTCCCACCCTGCCGGAGCCATCGGGCTAGCTCAAACACCTATAGTGGTATACGCAACCGCTTTGCGCTAATGGTCGTGCCGGCGGTGAGGGAGCCAATTTGAGCGCAGTCGTTGTTCATGGTGCTGCAACGAACCCGAGCGGAGCACTCACCTTCTCGCCGGACGAAGTTGTGCAGGATCTCCCAGCAGTGCTCGATCTGTCCTAGGATCCTTAGGTGGCTTGTAGCTTTGTTACATACGTCAACCCGTTTGATCCAGCAGTTTCGAACCCATTTTCCTAAACGGTTTCAACCCACGGTTGTACAATTGGTTTAATTTAGCTCGGGTGAGAAAACGAGCAGTTTGGTTTTGGTTGGGCTGACTTAAATATGAAATGGGTTTAGTTGAGGTTCAGTTGTCAAGTCTTCGCTCGCGTGGGTTTGGTTGAGGTGTGGTTTAGTTGTCTAACCATTCTCAGGTTTACCACTAGGTATGGATTGTATCAGTATACAGTGATGCCATTTCGTTTGACCAATGCACCAGCTTACTTCATGAATATGATGAACAAGGTGTTCATGGAGTTCCTTGAAAAGTTTGTTGTCGCTTTCATCAATGACATTTTGATCTACTCCAAGAGCAAAGAAGAGCATGAAGGACATTTGCGTTTGATACTTGAGAAACTTAGAGAGCATAAGCTGTATGCCAAATTCAGCAAGTGTGAATTCTGGCTAAACGAAGTTGGATTTCTTGGACACGTTGTGTCAGGAGATGGTGTAGCAGTTGATCCCGCAAAGTGTCAGCTGTAACTGAATGGGAATCTCCTAAGTCAGTAAAGGAAATTCGTAGTTTCCTTGGCTTGGCAGGATACTACAGACGATTCATTGAGAATTTCTCCAAGGTAGCTAAGCCAATGACGGAGTTACTAAAGAAAGACAAGAAATTTGCTTGGACTGAAGGATGTGAACTCAGTTTCCAAGAATTGCAGAAGATACTAGTGATAGCACCAGTCCTATGTCTGCCAGATTTGGAGAAAGATTTCCAAGTGTATTGTGATGCATCTCATCTTGTATTAGGTGCGGTTCTAATGCAAGAAGGTAAAGTTGTGGCTTATGCCTCGAGACAACTCAAAACTCATGAGGTAAATTATCCTACTCATGATTTCGAGTTAGCCTCTGTTGTCCATGCACTTAAAACATGGAGACACTATCTTTTCGGAAAGCGATGTGAAGTGTTCACAGATCACAAAAATTTTGAAGTATATCTTCACTCAGAAAGAAATCAATATGAGACAAAGAAGATGGCTAGAACTCATCAAGGACTATGACTTGAGTTTGCAATACCATCCCGGTAAAGAAAATGTTGTAGCTGATGCACTAAGCCGTAAGGTGTTTGTGAATGGCCTTACTAAGGGAGAGTTGCCAGATGATCTGTGTGCCCAATTTAGAGACCTTAGATTGGAGATTGTGCCTGAGGGACATCTCATGTCATTGGATGTTCAACCGACATTGTTGGACAAGATCAAGGAAGCCCAAAAGACGGACAAGGAAATCGAAGAGGTTAAGGAAAAGATTGGCAAAGGAAAAGCCAAAGGATTCCATGAATATGAACAAGGTACTTTATGGTATGGAAAACGTATCTGCGTTCCGCAAGATCCGGAGCTTCGGAAACTGATTTTACAGGAAGCACACAACTCACCATATTCCATTCATTAGGGTAACACCAAAATGTACATGGATATGAATGAAAGATTTTGGTGGAACAATCTCAAGAAAGACATTGCCGAACATATTGCTTTGTGTGATGTATGTAGTAGAGTGAAAGCGGAACATCAGAAACCAGCAGTATTGCTACAACCACTACCTATTCCTGATTGGAAGTGGGAAAAGATTGGCATGGACTTCATCACCGGATTGCCAAGGACCGGGTCAGGATATGATTCTATTTGGGTAGTAGTGGATCGCCTCACTAAAGTGGCTCATTTCATACTCGTGAAGACAACCTATACAAGTGCTAAGTTGGCCAAGATCTATATGAACAGGATTGTATGTCTGCATTGAGTACCCAAGAGTATTGTGTCTGATAGGGGAACTCAGTTCACCTCTCATTTTTGGAGGCAACAACATGAATCATTGGGAACGAGATTGGACTTCAGTACTGCTTTTCACCCCCAGAATGATGGACAGACAGAAAGAAACAACCAGATTTTAGAAGATATGTTGAGGGCATGTGCCCTAGACTATGGATCTAGTTGGGATGAAAGTCTGCCTTACGCAGAATTCTCTTACAATAATAGCTATCATGCCAGTATTGAGATGGCACCGTTTGAGTTTCTCTATGGGAGAAAGTGTACTACCCCATTGTTGTGGAATGGTGTGGATAAAGAAACTTGTTCGGGCCAGAACTAATCAAAGAGGCTGAAGAGAAAGTCAAGCTAGTAAAGGACAGATTGAAGATAGCACAGTCCCGACAGAAGAGCTACGCAGATCCTAAGCATAGAGAAGTCAACTATGAAGTGGGTGATAGAGCTTATCTTAGAGTGTCACCACTTCATGGAGTGAAGAGATTCGGAGTCAAAGTAAAATTGGCCCCAAGATATGTTGGACCATTAAAGATCCTGAGTCGTAAAGGAGAAGTAGCTTATGAGATTGAATTGCCAGAATCATTTTCTGTCGTTCACAATGTGTTCCATGTGAGCCAGCTACAGAAATGTCATCCAGAGATGGAAGAGACTTCTTTGAAGGATACCATACCTTTGGAAGAGGTCCAGTTGGAAAGCGATCTCACTTATGAGGAAAAACCTATCAAGATTCTTGAGATTGCACAAAGAGTTACTCGGACTAAGACTTTCAAATTCTGCAAAGTTCAATGGAACCATCATTCCGAAGAAGAAGCAACATGGGAAAGACAGGATGACCTTCGGAAAGACCAGCCTCACCTATTTGCTAGCCAATCCGAATCTCGAGGGCGGGATTCACCTTAAGGGGGTTAGATTTGTAACATCCCACAAATCATTATTTCAAAAGTTTGCATACCATCCATGCATTCATAATAATTTTAGGATCATTTGCAAAGTCATTACAAAAACAGGAGCATTTGAATGCCTATTATTTTATGTAAGCAAAGCATTGATCCAATGCTAATCTCTAGTAAGAGATTATTTGTTTTAAACCAAAGATTATTTGATCCTAAGTTTGTTTGATAAAATCTAAAAGCTTGGACAAAGGTTTCAAAACAAAGAAACAAATTTAAAACCATTTTTATGTCTTTTCTAAGCAATAGGTAAAACATTATTTGTTTTAAAATTCCAAAGTGCCAAATTATTTTCAAGTGTACAACATTGTTCTGGAACCAATTGTGTACAAATTTCACTTTGCTAAAATCTAGAACAATTTTGAATTCAATTTGGTTTGAAACTCATTTGAATTTGATTCCTGGAAATTCAAACAAAAAAAGAAAAAGGTTAAAGAATAAGAAATGGGCTAGCGCTACCCTTTCGGCCAAGTAGCCAAAACAGCTCACCCGGGGTTTCCCTTCCCCCTCTGTTGCTCACCGCAACCTCGTGCACCCACTCGCTGAAAACCCGACCCCACATGCCCCGTCATCGTCGTCCCCAAACCCCGCCCATGACCTGGCCTTGCCGTTTCCTCCCTCTACTTCACTGCCGCGTTTTAAATCTGTTAAATGTCGTTGATTGCGTGTGTAATCCTCACCCCCGCTCTGGCTACTTAATCCCCTCCCCCTCGCGGCCGTTTACCCCAACATAGCTAGCCAGAAGCGCCGCTAGGCTCCGCGAATTCTCGCTTGCACCGCTGTTGTCCCGACGAGCTCCGGCGACTGATTCCGGTGAGTTCCGAGCGCCCCTCGCCTTCTGCTTGACCATGTCAAGTTCGCCATTTCTCTGTGCTTCTCCAGTGAACGATTTAGGTAAAACCCGACCACCCCTTGCCTTCTCTCTAACCCTATCTTGATCGCTAGATTGTTGTGCACACCCTGACACCTTTGGTTTGTGTTACGGAGGTCCACATCATCGGCAACGTCGTCGTCTGCAGGAACCCGACGTCGCCCGCAACTCCGACGATCCCCAGTGACCTCCACAGCACGCCCCCGTCCACACCAGCAAGTAGTTGAGCATCAATGCGACCTTGCGATTCTGGTAAGATCCTCTGCTAACCCCAGCCCCCTTCGTATCCACCAGAATACAACTGGCAGAGGCGCGCCACCGTCGCAAGGGCCGCCCATCCATGGTCATGTGCTCGACAGCCGTCAGATCTGAATCCAACGCTTAGGATTAGATCTCTAACGAAGCGGTATGTTTTGATCTAGACCGTGTGCAGTTAGTTAGATCCAACAGCCCGCGAGCGTGATCTAGTGCGAAGCGGTATCGTCCAATCAGACGCTGCCGCGTGGCTTGTTATTTGTTTTTAAAATCTGATTTAGATCTATTAGATATTCAAACTAGCAAAATTCATAACTTTTGATCCACACGTTCAAATTTTGCAAATTTTATATCATTGGAATCAGGTGAAAGAATTCTATCCCTTTATGCAATGTGTTTAATGTTCTGCTTCTGTAAAATTGATTATTTTGGCAGAGACATTTATAGGCTTAGTTTGAGTATAGAAATTGTTTGAAAAATGATTTCAAGACTAAATAAAGTTTATTTAGTGTGTTTTTGCCTTGTTTATGATCCAGTACTGCATACTTGTCTTGTTTAACTTAGAAAAATCATCACATGGAATTTGCATGCATTCATATATTTTTGTTTGTCTATTTGTATATGTGAATTTGGTGCTATCATTTTATGTATAGATTTTGGTGCTAGTGGTGATTTTGATTGTGAAGATTGTTGTTGATACTCCCCCAACTACCAAGGCAAGTGTTGCTTCATATAATTTTGTCCCAATGTTTTACCTATGCATTAGAAATATTTTGTATAGGTCTTGCATGAATATTTTGTTAAGTATATATATGCTATGCTTGGGAAATCCTAGTAGTTGTAGAAATGATAGAATTTCCTTTAAAGTTAAGCTATTTGTTATTGCCATGCTTAGCCTAGCTAATAGCAACCAAGGGTGGAATATAATCGTGCTAAGGAAAATATTGTTAAGTCTTTGACTTATGGTTTTGCTTAATAAAAACAACTAAGTGAATGAAACACCTGGGTGGAATGGTAATTGCTTGTGGATTTTGGCTGAGTGGTTACACAAGGCCATTTCTATGGTTTAACTTGTGTATCTCACTTGTGGATTTCCACCCAGGAACAAAGGGATTTGAGATGCCAAATGTTAAGAAGCTTCTAGTGCAGCCACATGGCATTATGGGCTCTGCCTGGATCATATAGGTTGCAATAACTTAGCCAAATGGACAGTTGGTGGTAGGGGAATGTTAGGTTTGGAGCGCGTCCATTTTGGTCTAAGGAAAGGCTTCTGAAAGGTCCTGTCTTGGTGAAAATCAAGTCTTGTGGGGAAAGTGCACAACCTCGCAGATGCAAGAATCTAAGTACTTGGCCATGTTCCTGGTATTGGACAACTTGAGCATCAAGACATGGAAGCTATCAATAATCTCCTCATCCCAATTTTATAAGTTAAAACTTGTGGTTGAACAAGGGTGAAGGTTCACCAATTTCTATTGGTGGTTCCTTGGGAAATTTTTTGTTAAAGAAAAACTTAGTGTTTTCAACTGATAGGTAAAACCTATTTTGAGCAAAGCAAGCCTGAGCTACACTTAGCCAAATTCATGTAGTAACTAGATGTTAATATTCTACTAAGGTATCACTTGCCAATACTATTACAATGTATTGACCCACTATGGCTGTAACTTGTGATGTTGCAGGTTACTCTGATGATGATTAGGGGTTATGAGTCTACACTCAACATGCTTGCCTGTGGCACATGAAGATGAAGACTTCTATTTTATATTGTTAAGTTAAACTCTTGTACTAGCCTATGGCTATGGAGTTGTAAAAGACTATGTTATCTCTGGAATGACGTTGTAATAATGACCTTTGTTTCTTTGTACTTCATCTTAAAACTGTGGCTGCTAGCAATTGGTCCAGGGATTAGCATTGCAATCACAGGGATCCTTACCTTTATAAGGGTGGGATCTTACACTCTCGCAATAAAGCGAGGGAACGTCACGGTCGTCATTGATGAGGCGCTAGCCGCGGGCACCGACACCCCTACTAGCGCGGTTGACTCGCCCAACTACGAGCTTGCGACCGCTCCGCCCTCCAAGGTAGCGGCAGCCCCGACCGGCGCCTCGACTGATGCGTTGACCAGCCTTTCCGTCGTTCTACCGGATTCGACCTCCCTCTTATTCTTCACACCTTCGATGGCCCTTGCATCACCCTTCCTCTTCTTGGAAGGGTCGCCCCCCCTCTAGGGGCAATTGATGGAGCCTTGGCCACCGAAGGGTGACCAATATTCTTGGCACCGGTCCTACAAAATGACATGGTCAGCGATCCACTAAGCGAGCCCGGAAACTACTACGGGCTACCTGGTGCGAACCTACTTGGCGATGGGAATGAAGCGCAAGCTGGTGTTGATGTGAGCCGGCTTCTCCAACTTCGGGCCTAACTTGCGACTAATACCTCTCTTGAACACGCTCGAGGCCCACGACACCGCGGGCTTCTTCGATGATGAGTCTGTGGCTGTGGGCACTTCTGGCCTAGGCGACACAGGCCCCCCCCTCGGTGGCGAGCACCTCGACTTTGTGGCCATGGCAGCCCCTGGACCCGGGATCACCAAGAATCGCCACGGGATCGCCATGAGCGGGATCTCGCCCTCCACCACGGCCTCGACCCCTAATCCCTTCACCTGAGCAGGATCCTCCGGAATCTTCATCGAGGCCCCAGTCTTCGTGTCGTCGGGCTCTTCATCCGACTCGAAAACCGCCGCCGATCTGGGCGGCGATGCCGCCTTCAGCGATGTCTTCTTCACGGGAGACTTCGCCTTTCGCACAGTCTTCGCCGGCGTGGCCAAGTGTCCCGAGTTGAGCTCTTGCACATCTTCTTCATCACTATCGCACTCCTCGAGGCTCCAAATTGCCTCGATTTGGCGCTACTTCTGACCGTGGGTCTTCTGAGCCACGGGCGCAGGTGTGGCGACCTCTACCACCTATTCCTCGCTAGCGGAGGACTCATCTGAATATTCTCCAAGATCCTTGGAGATCTCCTTGTCAATAAGAGGGAGCAAGTTCTCCAAGACCTGAAACAACTAAAAAAGATAAACAACATCAAGAAACAACAATTGCACCTCTATGACTGAGAAGTCAAGGAAGAAACTCACTGTTGGCGCCTGGCGCTTTCCCGTGGTAGTATATGGAGAAATTTCAGCCTTTGGGTTGGTGTACTACTCCTGTGTAACCTTTTTCAGTGCTGTGGCATAGTCGTTGGCCTCCCAGTTCACCGAGCACGCCTTTGTTTCGTCGTTGTGGCCACTGTACTGATACATCCAGTGGGTGCGACTAGCCAGCGGAACCAGTCACCGCCCGAGCGAGCAGTTGTATAGATTGATGCTTTCCAGGCCCTCCTTCTTGAGCGTCTGGATCTGTCAACATTTCATCCATGACCATCCTCTGGTCGCTGGGAAGCTTGGTCGTCAGTAGCCAGCGTGGCTTGCTCCTCTTGACAGTGTACATCGGGAGCGACACCTCGCCATCCGGTGTCGACTCGCTCAAATAAAACCATCTCTTCTTCGACTCGCTGGCGGCTTTCTTTGGGAACATGAGGTCCAGGAAGGTGGCCTTGGTCTTCAACTGAAAGGTCAAGCCGCCCGCTGCCACTACTAGGAAAACAGCTATAGGTAATCAGCACATCCGTGGCTCACATGGTTGAAGTGCCCCACGGCTAAAACAGGCGTGGCTCACCTGTGGGCAGTGCCCTACTAGTAACTAGAACAACCGTGGCTCACATGACTATAGTGCGCCACAGATGTGTGTGGTCCAGGGCCCTGTTGGACGCTCGCCAAACATCTGTAGCGCACTATAGTCATGTGCGCCACGGTTGTTAGTGTCATCTGTGGCGCACATGGGGGGGTGCGCTACGCCTAAGCGCCGCCTCTGGCGTGAACGGCGCAAACATCTATGGCGCACATGGCATAGTGCGCCACAGATGTATAAACTTAGCCGTAGGGCACTCTGCCCTAGTGCCCTACGCCTAAGTGGCATGCACCAACTCCACCACCCCCCCCCCCCCCCAGGATCGGGCCGCATGCCCCTTCGTGGCTGACGCATCCGTGGAACAGATCTAACCACAGGGGAAAATAGGGGCGACACCCCAGATAGCACTCACAGAACGCCATGAAAATGGCGAGCTGCTCGATTTCTATGCGGCCCCAAATCTGAAGTTTTGATCGTGTAATACGCATAGAACCGATGGAAGAAGATTGAAGTGGGGAATCCGAGCCCCCTTTCTAGTTGGCTCAAGAAGCAGATGAATTGTTCGGGACGAGCTTTGTTCTCCGTCTCCCTAGCCATGGGGATTCGCCATTTCCCTTTGCAAAGAATCCCCACTTCTTGGAAGGATTTCAGCGAGGCCCTGGTGCATTTGGACTTGCCCCACAGATCCTTCGGAGGCACCATCGATAAGATAAAGACCCGCTCGGGCCAGAAATTCTGGATCAGGAGAGACTAGAATACTGAGGATGCACGGGTTCGGGGAAATGTGAGGACGATTCGCAGATTCCCCCGTCACTCTCCTTATAAAGGGGTGCTTCCCGCCAATCTCGGAGGAGACGTTACTTCACGTAATTACGCCAATATTACTGTTGGATTACCGAACGGCTAGTTTGAACAAGGTGACGGTCCAACTTCACTCACTCGACTCGCCGACCCACTCGCCAATGCTGCGACTGGACGCCGATGCTGCGACTGAAGACACACACATGAGACTCCTTCCTTCATTGAGGGAGTCCACCGCCGATTCGACTATGTGTCAAAATTGGACCCGCATACTCCGACTGCCAAAGAACACATGCGCCGAGCCAACGATGGCCTCGGGGACTAGTGATGGGGATATGCCGAATGGGGTATGCCCAGCAGAATGTTTCCTACTGGACCAAGCTCCTGGTGAGTGGGCCTATAGGACGACGACTGGATCACGACTCAAGAAGGTACCTAGCGATTGGAAGCTGGAGGCCCAGAAGCGTAGATAGGCCCAGTCGGATTACGTCAATCCTCCGAGTCCATAACATACTCGGTTGTAGAGTGTCTTGATTTCAAATAAACCACGGGTCAGTATCCAATAATTGAAACTGCATAAGTGTTTCATGGAAACATTTAAAACTTGTATATCAACATATACCTTCTCTGTTCACATTGTTCCCAACTTTGGGTTTGACCTTGATAGTCCTTAGCTTGGCTATGACCTCGCGAAAGTTATTCTAAATTCCCATCGCGATCTAGTCCTTGATGATGTCCTTGTAACTGGGAGGGAGCAAACGCACCACCCCATCAACTGCAAGGCTTTCAGTCAACACGTATAGAATCCTTCAGACGTTCATGGAGCCTTTCCATGGTGTCCCGATGGATATCCAAGATAGAGTCTTCTTCCATATTTATGGAGACAAACTCCTGTACATACTCATACCCCATGCACCTATCCTGAGCTGGAAACATACTCTTCAATCCATCAAGCATATCATATGTGTCGATTTCATGGAATGGTATTCTCAATCCAGGTTCCATTGCGGATTATGGTATACTTTACTATCATAAAGGTCTCTCGGCGGTTGCGAAGAGTCGCATCTTCATTTCCGGCAGAGTCATCGGGGAAATCTTCCAGGGGTTCACGAAGGACATAGATAAGATCGTTTTCTATGAGGATCCTTCTAAGGCATCAGAACCACTCGGTGAAATTCTACCCATCTAGCTTAAGTTTCTCCCCGTCCATGAACGGACCAAAGGAGTTGCAAACTGACGGGATGCCCATTGTCTACAAGATATTTGCAGAAGGACTTAGACTAAGTTTATAAGCAAGGACTCAAATTTGTAATGCTATTAACAAAAAGGATCCCACTTAAATCATTATCCCTAACAATAATTTAAGTGATCACACAATCCGTTTACACCACATCATCCCCGATCGTCATGACATTTGATGCAGCTGCCAGGGTAGACATTTTCCAATGTCAATCACATCATCCATGTGAGTCATTCTTGATATTTCGATCTCTTGTGTTTCGAGGCCATGTCTACACATGCTAGGCTCGCCAATTCTAACTAGTGTGTATTGCAGTACAACCCTTGCACCCACTATATGCAAATGTAGATATTTTTGACACCCGATTGTCATGGCCTTCCTCATAACAAAGAACTTTCTTGGTGGTGCACACACTACGGGAACACTATCATTGGAACTACTTTTAGGAAACATCCTATTTACATGCTACAGTTGTGTATCTAATAACAGCACTCAAAACAAGATGCACACAAAATATTAAACCATATATAATCTTAATGTGACGTGACATGGTTGTCTTCTTTCTCCTTGATCTCCATCAGGTGCACCTGCATGATCTCCATCAGGCCACCAGCTTCACGCCAAGTCCATGATGCCACCAGTCTTGTCGTTCATCATCACAATGACTATTACTATAAAACTTAGCAATATGAATAATAAACTACCTTACCTCGTTCACGACTTTAACCATATCACATCACAAAGCCCTCCCTACAACATAAAGTTAGACGCCTCTACTTTATCTATTGCATATTTTACATGGGTGTTAAGGCTTACGCAATAGAATGCTTCTACCTATGAACTTCCAACCACAACATGGATACGTTAGTTGTTTATACTACACCCCTTGCGGGGCCTTCCTTTATAGATTCTATATCAACTACTATGAGAGAGACAGACACCCGCGATCCACTTATACGGTACAAGCCATATGTCGAGCGTGGAACCAGTCTCGCGTAAGATTACATGTAAGGTCGGTCTAGGCCACTTCATCCCATAGTACTGCGATATAAACAAATACACGTGGGAAGGTAACAACTAGAGTATCAATTCCCACACTTCTACATGTGTCTAATTCGTACTAGAATACTACGCATAGATCAGGCTCTAATACCAATGTAGGGGTTCGATGTAGAAAATCAAAAAAATTACTACACAAAAAACCTAGAATGTCCAAGATCTATCTATAAGTAATGCAATAACAGAGGAAGACAGCAATAACGTACCCTTGAAGACTGAGAGAGCGTTATGCTCATGCAGAAGCATTATTGATGTAGACGTACCCATCCAACCTCAAGGTCCCGAAGCTCCACGCAAGTCACCCCTTGTACTGGTCCTCGCACGATGGCCTGGAAGCTTCAATAGCCCCACCGAGTTGCCACAGGTATACGGTGCAAGACAACGACTCCCGGTCTCGGATCCCGCCGAGGTTGCGAAAGTAGACCTCCTGGCTAGAATCCCGGTAGCGCAACGGCGTGCCGCAGAAGAGACATCCCTTCCTACACAGTCTAGACTTGGGATCACGCACTAGCAGAGGTAAGTAGAGAGAGAGAGAGAGAGTGGAGAGTATTCCAACCAAAGGGAATATCTCAATTTATTGTGTGTTAGTCCCACCCATAGGCACCTCCTTATATAGGCTAAGGTATGGGTACCCTCCCTCTTAGGTGCCCCATGTGGGACTAATGGTAAAGGAAAACATCGGGAATTTTCGTCCCAGCCGGATGGGCCGAATCTTTACAGCCCAAAAAGAAAAACAACAATAGCAGCTTGCAGCAATGGCCAAGATGGGTGGGCTGCCAGGGGCCCATAGCAGCCTAGCCGTCGAGTTGCCCGCATGGCATCCAAGGTAATCCCTAGTGGGCCGACCACCCCGCAGACTGCCAGCAGCGGTGGCCTAGTGAGCATCGCCTGGTGGGATGCCCGCGCACCCACAAGCCCACCAAGCTAGCACCCAGATGGGCTACTAGCCCAGCCAGCACACCGCGGTGCATGGCTCCCCTGCAAGCCCCCGCATGGGCCGGGGTGAGTGGCCCGCTAAGGCAGCTAGGCGCCGCAGTTTGCCCCGTGTGGTGGATTTTATCTGGCGCCCACGTGAACTCGCCAAATCATCCCATTTGTTCTTTTATTTTATGTCTTTTCTGTGGATTTTCTCCTAGGTCAATTCTCTCGAGGGATTTGGCCTAATATGAAAGTTACTTTTATAAATCTTAATTTAAATATGTGACCCCCCCGGGATTAAGGCTAGACAAATCCAGACCTTCGTCTGAACATAAGCCTAACCTAATCTCGAAAGCGTACAGAGGGAGAATCGTAACACAACAGTGACCCTACGACACAAAAATTATTACAGCAAACTCATAACTGAGCGAAGAACCAAAATATTACAATCATAGGTCACTGACCACAAACACCAAGCAACGGAAGGCAAATTATGCTATTAAGTATAGCAAACTTAACAAGTGGCCTAAGAGGCCTGAAGCATAACGATGACGTCCAATCCATAGATCCCAGACTGCCGAATGGGAACTCCAAACTACTCGTCGATGTCGATGCCATGAAGAACTCTTCTTATATGGTAACACTTACTCTGCTGCAAAAGTATCAATGAAGCAAGGGTGAGTACAGGGTGTACTCCGCAAGACTTATGGCTGGTGGAGTTATTTTGCTCAAAGCCATCTTTGTTTGTAAAACAAGAGGGATAAGAATTTCGACTAATCCGAATATTTTAAAAGGGGATAAGAGAGCGGTAGCTCTAGTTTTGATCATCTCTTGATATCCACCAAATCATCATCAGATGAACCTATCTAGGATCACCCCCTCGTACCCATGAGGAAGCATCCTTAAGCACACGTTGATCAACTTGCCAAGTTTTACGATTAGGTTAAAGTTCTCTATGATCTTAGAATCTGGTCTCCAAGTTCGTCCATAACCGTGGACATGGCTTTTCGAAAAGATTTAACCCTACAGGGGTGTACAACTTTACCCACACGTATCAACCGATTCTTAATGCCAAAGTTATTAGCCCTCTTCCTTGGAAGGCCGGCAGAGAGTGGTTGACCACGACCTTTACCTTGCTTTGTCGAGAACATGACTCACGCACTTGGGATATGCCATAGTAACGGATCGAGTCCCGAAGCCAGTCCCTAATGATGTGCGCAGGATTCAAGATTATGGATGCCGGGCATCTCGTGTTCCTGGCCACGCTTACCTACCTGTTCTGAATGCACCTCCTTCACCTCCATCCAAGAATAACCAAGATGCGTATGTCGAATGGAAATCCCAAACTACGTGACTCATGGAATCTACTAGGCAAGTTAGTTGGTCGAGGGGGTTTCTAGGCCCCCGTGTGGCTGTACGCTAGTCTTGGACCATAGGCAAGAACTCAGGTCCTAGTAGTGGCAAGTATGGGACTACAAAAACCACAACCCACCGTGGCCTCCCATACAAGCCTTAACATGTTTAACTTTCATATCTGATCATACCATGTTATCCTGTTAAACTAGTTTCATTCGTAGATTTGATTCATCAAATGGATGGACCAGCGATAACAGCTAACCATGGCTAAGAACAACAGATATAATAGCTCTAGCAATGCTTCACAATCTCAAACCCTATTTATTCTAGGAGCAGTGGATTAGGGAGTATAAGCAACAAAGGGGACATGCATCAGATAGGATTACTCTATCTATCGATAAAAGACTTTAGAATCGCATGGACATGGCAAGAATGTAAATACTTTGAAAGCATAGGATTCATATGTATGTGTCGGGCTTCGCTTGCCTTTGCCATTTGATATCCATAGAGCAGAGATTCGGACATCTGGTACTTGACTTTATTACAGTTGGTCATGCGTTGGTCTTCGAGCTTCGACGGTGTTGATCTCGGGCTTCAGTCTTAGACTTGATCCTGATTCCGATATCGTATTCTACCGGGGAAGAAGCAAACACCAGAAAGAGAGGGAAACAATCAACACATGTCATTGATGCAATGCTCAATCAAGGATGATGATATGACAAGTTAAAAGTTATTGAAATTGAAACCCTAAACATGCTTGACCATTTTAAAAAGGGTCCGAGAGGTGCAAACCCTATAATAGGGGGGCCTCAGAATCACCTGTGGGGTTTATTTTGTTCTTCTAATTATACTTGTCATGAAAGTTGTTGAACAATGCATGATTATAGGTTAGTTAGATAGATCTCATTTTTCTAAACATTTTGATAAATTACTTGTATTTTTCTGATTTAAAATGAATTAGTTATGATTTTTTCTCAATTTTAATCCATTTATAATTCTTTTTTAAATGAACTAAACATTTTTAGATATTATATAAATTATTTTACAACTGTACCCACTTGTCATAAGTTTAACAATTTCAGAAATTATTTTCCAAAAATATTAAAACACTGAAAGACTGGGCCCACATGTCATAAATTTCTTATTTACAGAAATTAATTACAAAAACATTTAAAATAAAAAGGGAAAAGGGATATGGCATCAGCCTGACGTCATCATGACGTCAGCGACACCATTGCTCCTAGGTTGAGCACGGGCACTATGCTAGGGGCGATGAGGGGCTGCGGGGCTAGGTCCGTTAGAAAGAGGGGATCGAGGTGGTCTTAATAGTGGTGGCGCTACCCGAATTTGGTCATTGGAGATGGCCGGCGGCGAGGTGTTGCAGCCGTGGCCAGAGGGTGAGGGACAAATCGAATAGGTCCACGAGGACCGTGAGCTCACCAGGAAGCCGATGGAGTGGCCGGCGAGGCCAAGGGAGGTCGAGAGCGACGACACGGTCACGGGCGAGCTGCGGCAGAGGCGGAGAAGAGGTGGGTGGTGTCGTCGATTCTGGGCGAGATGCGATGATTCCTTCAGCCAGGAGAACGTGGACGACGAGGCGGTCCCGACGGTGCCCTCGGAATGGCGCGGGGTGGCCGGATACGGTAGGGTGGAAAAGGATCTGGGAGCTAGGGTTTCGGGTCCGATGGGGAAAACGACAGAGGGGGCGAGAGGAAGTGAAGTTGGTATTGGGAGAGAGAGGGGAACGTCAGCATTCTTATCGTCGACTCAAGGGGCGACGGCGAGCATCACGACGCGCGCGGGATCGACGGCCGGCGGCAGGGCACGCAGGAGCTTCGGCTCTGTCCTTCTGGCAGAGGAAGAAGAAAGGGAAAGAGAACAAAGGGGTACGGGCCTCTGGTGGGCTGGCGCGGGCTAGGTGTGGGCCGCGGGGAAGCAAGGGCGGCGGATGCTGGCCACTGCATGTGGGCGGTAGGGAGAGAGGGGAGAGGAGCTGGGCTCGGCCCAGTTAGGTTTAGCAATAGTTTTTATTTCTGAAACCATTTTTCTTTTCTGTTTTCAATTCCTCTTTTTGTATTTTCATTTGTAATCTGTTTTTTATTGTTTCAAAATACAAGGGACTTTGTAAATATTTAAAATAGTGTGTGGACCCTTTATAACCATTTGGGTTCCACATTTTTTGTTCTTTTCTAAATTCAAAACCATTTTGAATATGTTCCAAATAGGAAGGGGAAAATAGGGTTTAGGGTTTTCAGAATCTATTTGTTGCATGCATTTTAAATGATGATACTCATGAATGCACAAACAAATCCTAGTTAGTATTTAATAAAACTAGGGTTGTTACAAAATATTATTTAGAATATATTAATTCACAATTAACATATAATAAATATATATTTAAATTCCCATTTATCTAAAACTGCTTTCAGTCCTTTATTTCTCTCTCTCCGAACAACTTCAGATCTCTCCAGAACACTTCTGATTTCTCTCTCTTTCTATCTATTTCAGGATTCCCTCTTATAGGTTGATCTCCACGCGTCATAATGCCCTTAAGCATGCGTCCCTATGGTTCGAGAATGTCAAAGACATAATCTCCATTAATGAGCATAGAGGTAACCGGGATGCACTTGTGACCCCTATGACACTCATGATTCTCCATCGTTTTGAACCTGAAAAAATATGTGTTATGTTCCTTTTGTCTCTGCGATACTTACATTTGTCCAATATTTGATCATCGACATCCCCATGCCGGGTTCGATATCGTTACTGACAATGCTACTTTAAACTCAAACTGATAAGTGATATCCCGTGACCTAGTTACATGTTGCGCAACATATTTGATATAACTTATCTAAGTGGGCCCATAGTATCTTCCATCACACGGATATACAAATCCTGCTCTTGACACATACGCCTCAACCTGTTCCTCTAGATACCCAGCGACACCCTTATGATCACCTTTTCATAGAGTAACGTTAAGTGCCATCAAAGTATCCTCGGGTGACAATGATTAAATATGGTCTCACAGTCTGAGGAACAAATCACTATGTTTCTGACAATTGCAACTTTGAACTTTGTGATATGATCGTGTGTAACAACCCAAGTTTGTATTAATGTAATTAGTACTTACACATTGAATGCATGTGTTTAAATCAATACAGTTATGCATGTGAGCAAGTAATTGAACAATGCAAACCCTAAACCCTTGTTTCTCTCTCTCTTTTAATCTATATAAAAGGTTTTGAATATTTTTAAAAACCACCAAAATGTGTGGAGACCAAACAGTATGGAGGGCCCCTATGTGTTTCAACTAATCTTTTAAACCTTCTGGTATTTTTGAAATACCCAAACAGTTTACAAATTGAATATACAAAAAGAAATACAAAAATAGAAAAGGAAAAAGAGTTTCAGCTAAAAAAATGGATCCTAAGCTAACTAGGCTGCAGCCCAGCCGGCCCAATTCCCTCTCTTCTCTTCCTACCGCCCAGTATGCACTCTCGTAGCCCAGCTTCAGCCCACGCTAGCCCACCCTTGACCCGTACCGGTTCGGCCTCCTCCCTCGTCGTCGTCGATGACAACAAGCAGTTGTATGTCGCTACTGGTGTCGTCGATCTCCACCGCCAACCCTGCGTCGTGTGTCAATCTCTAGATGAGGATAAGACCGCCGCGCATGTCTCCCCCTCATCCCTATCCTCTCACTCTCCACCGCGCCCTCTCTTGCGTGTGTTTTATCTCTCTCTCTCTCTCTCTCTTTTGCCAAACCCTAGCAGAGCCTCACCACCGTATCGAGCCGCCCCGGGCCAAGCCAGTGTGCCCACGAGCTCCACCTTGCCGCCCTCTACCTCCCTGTAGAAGGAATCGAAGAGGGGCACCCGGAATAGCCGTTGTCGACATCGTCTTCTCCGCGGCCGGCAGAAGCTCCGCCGCTCGATTCCGTCGTCTCCGACCTCGGCTACCCTCCTCGACCCTCCACTGCCTTCATGGTGAGCACGCGGTCCTCCTAGACCCCTCCGGTTCCTCCCTCTCGTGTTGTATTACTGCCTCGATGACCACCCGCCTCTGCTGTTGTTCTTCGTCGTTGGCGTCGCTCCGATGACCAAACCAGGGTGGCGCCACCACTTTTGGGTTGCCCACAACGCCCTCTCTCTCTAAATCCCCCATCCACGCACGCGCGTGCGCCCCCTATCGCCCATCCCGCTCTCGATCTAAGAGATCCACCATGATGATGTCACAGTGACGTCATCATGATGTAGTAAATCATTTTGTTTGATTAAAACTTTTCTGAAAATCATTTCTAGAAATAAAATACCCAGGTGAGCCTGGGCTGTCAGGTTTTTAATATTTTTCATAAATGATTTCAGAAATGAATAAAATTATGACATGTGGGCCCATGTTATAAAATAATTTAAATATTTCAAAACTGTTTTATATTTTCCTAAAATGATTTAATATGGATTTAAATTAAGAAAAGTCATAACTAATTCATATTAAGTCAGAAGAATATGTATAATATATCAAAATGTTCAGAAAATTGAGACCTACCTATATAATCTATCATCATACATTGTCAAGAATCTTAAAAACCTAGATTAGATAAGGAAACATTGATCCCCCTTAGGTAGATGTGGGTTCGACGATGTGCCTTCGCCAGGGCATTCCGAACCCTCTTAAATCGATGTTGCACTTAGGATTACTATGTAATCTCTAATCTGACATGTTCTACATATTTTTTACATATTTTCATCTGTCATAATAATTTTCAGTAGCCCCATGAATAAACTCAACGATATAATTATCACATAAAGCATTCTTTTCATGATTTACAAACACATAATTTTTATCAAGCTCAAAAATAGTGCGATTAGAACCTTCAAACCCACTTTAAACAATTTTATAACAAGATTACTGATCATTCTCAAGAGTTATAGGGTTCCAAGATAAAGTCAAGACCCCTCCAATCTCATTTTCAATAGTAGTACAATTAATATTATCAACCAATATAGGACCATCATCTAGAGCTTTATCATAAACATTTTCTAAGAAAAACTCATTAGTACCATGCATTTCAAAGTCAGGCACAAATAAAGGATTATCATAGATAATAGGAGCTTAATTATTATCACAAGTTTTACCCATAGTAGATATTTCAAAAGAATCCACAAGAACATAGCATTCATCCTCCTTTGGTAAGCATGGGGGACAATAAAATAATGTAAGAGGTAAAGAGTTACTCTCATTAGAAGGTAGGCATGGGTAGCTAATCCATTCTTCCTCCCTTTGTTCATCACTCTCCTCCTCTTTTTCATCTAATGAGATTCCATTTTCAGCAATTTCTTCTTCCATAGGCTCCTGTAAGGCATTAGTCTCTTCCGTTGGTGGAAAGCATCTATTAAAATATTCAAGAATATAGCCATTTTCTTCCTTGTAATTATCAAAGAAAAATTTAAGTATATCAAAAACCTCATATTTATAAGGGGCATCATCAGTATTTTCAAGCAAATTAGCAAGTTCGAATGCACCCTCCCAAGCAATAAATTCTTCAATTTGTTCCACATCATAAAATTAATAATTTCCCTTAACATAAGAAGATATGGTAATATTATCACTATACTCACATTGAAAAGGGAGGTGTTTATACCTCCTACAACAACAAGATTTATCAAAGCAGTAATTAAAATTATAAGTAGAGCACTTGATTCTAGCAATGGTATTCAATTTATTAATTTGTTCCCATAAGTGTTTGCCTTTTTGTGACAAGCGATGTTCCTCATAATAATATTTTTGTTCTTCCGTGAACCCACCTTGCCAATAAGAACTAGTTTCAAAGAAACCAACTATTGATAGAAAGCATAATAAAGCAAGGCAATAACAGACCAACAAAAATAACAACTAAAGAAGGAAATAATTTTTTGTGTTTTTGATAAAGAGAAAAAACTAGTACAACTATTTTTTGTGTGTTTTTGATAAAAAGAGACAAGCAAAACAAAAACAAAGTAAAGATATTGGTTGTGGGAGACTCCCCTTGCGAGAATCTTCTTTCTCCTTGAAAGGTGATTGACGAGGGCAAAGAGATTGAGCTCTCCTTTTCTCCCCAGCAACAGCGCCAGAAAAGGTGCTTGATGGCTCAAATATGTAAAGCTCGTTGGGAACCCCAAGAGGAAGGTATGATGAGCACAGCAGCAAGTTTTCCCTCAGTTATGAAAACCAAGGTTATCGAACCAGTATGAGTAAGTAAACAACTCCAAGGTGTTGCTAGCAACTTGGAACCTGCACAACACAACCCATAATACTTTGCCCCAACTTACAATGAGCTTGTCAATCTCACTGGTTTGCTAAAAACAAAGGATTAAACATATAGTGTGGAAGATAATAGTTGCTTGTAGTAAGTAAACAATAAACAATGGATGGTATGTCAATGATAAAGATTGGACCGGGGTCCACAGTTCACTAGAAGTGTTCTTCATAAGACAGATAGCATGTTGGGTGAACAAATTACAGCGGGGCAATTGATAGATTGAGAAGTCATAACAATGCATATACTATACATCTTGACTCCTATGAGATTTGATTGGGCATTACAACATAATACATAGACCATAATCCAATTGCATCTATGACTAATAATCCACCTTTAGGTTATCATCCGACCCCCCTCCAGTATTAAGTTGCAAGCAACATATAATAGCATTAAGCAAAGTGTGTAAAGTAAATACAATTGCCCCATGGACAAAGGATTGTTGTTTTCTCCCTAGTAGCAACAACACATCTACAACCTTAGAGATTTCTGTCACTTCCCTAGATTACTAGAGGCATGAACCCACTATCGAGCATGAATACTCCCTCTTGTTGTTACAAGCATCTACTTGGCCAAGATAGCTACTAGCAACAGAGAGCACGCAAGATCACAGATAACATAGACATGATATAATCAATAATCAATCTGACATAGTATCTCAATATCCATCGGATCCCCGCAAACACAACATGTATAATTAAAAATAGATGATCTTGATCATGAACGGAGCTCATCAGATCTAAACATGATAGCACAAAGGAGGATAAACAACCATCTAGCTATTGTATGTACCCATAGTCCAAGGCTGAACTACTCATGTATCACTCCAGAGGATGGCATGGTGATGAAGAAGGCCTCCAAGATGATCTCTACCCTCCGGCAGGCTGCCGGGAAGATCTTTAGATCCCCCTCGATCTTGGGATGATGGTGGCGGCGGCTACGAACTGTTTCATGGATATCTGATCGGGTACGTAGGGTTTCTGCATCGGGGTGCTTTTATAGGCGAAGGTGCAAGGTCGGTGGGCGCCCGAGGGTCCCACACCTAGGGCTGGTGAGCCCCCATGGCCGTGCTGCCATAGGGTGTGGCCGCCTCGTGGCCCCACTTCGGCTGACCTTCGTACTCCGTGTTCCTTCTGGTAAAATATTGACCTTGGCTTTTGTTCTGTCCAATTCTGCCATAGCTTTTCTAAAACCAAAAATAGCAGAAAACAGGCAACTACCACCGCGGCATCTTGTCAATAGGTTAGTTCCAGAAAATGTATAAAAATATCTCAAAGTGTAGACAAAACATAAGAAAGTTGATACTTAACAAGCATGGAGCATCAAAAATTATAGATACATTTATGACGTATAACACCCCTCCAACGCAGACGTACTTCCCTTAACAAGGAAGGAACTATGGTCAAACAAATTCATGTGTCTCCATGTGCTCCACTACAGTTTCCTTGTTTCTCGGTTTTACTCGCTTAGTAGCTAGGTTTGCATATAGGGAAATTCTCCGTAGTTGCATAACTAGAGAATTTAAATTTTTGTAAAGCCTAAAATTGAAAATAATTAAAATTTGGAGTAGCACCTATTCACCCCCTCTAGGTGCCCATACGATCCATTTCAATTGGTATCAGAGCGTCAGCTCTTTATTCGGGCTTTACCGCCTAAGAGATTATGTGTACTAGGGCTAATGGTGGTGAGGCTATGGACAAGGTCACCAAAGATGATCTCAAGATGTTGGAAACAACCTTTCTTACATCCATGGAGACTAAAATGGAAGAGATGTGTCAAAGGATAGCGCGTCTCTCCATGCCCGCAACTCCTCCTCCATCCGCCTCTGAGGCCGAGACCCCATATTCTAAGGAAAAGGTGCATGCTAATTCCAAGGAAGACGAGTTGGTGGGGGGTGATCATATTAAAAGCTCCTCCTCAAAAAAGGGAAGTGGTAAGTAGGAATATAGTGAGGTTCCTCACTCATATTAACCTGATCCACATATCCGTCACCCTCATATAAACAATAGGGGTGATCCACCCAAGCTTATTACATCTCCCTTTAATCAATGACAATTTTTAATGAAGTCTCATGTGTGCTGCTCGTCATTGAGTTATGGAAAATCATCGAGAATGGTCTTCATGTTGGAGATCCAAACAACTTGACAAGAAGAGAGGTTGTGGACAACCAACTCAATACAATGGCTCTAAACATGATTTAGCTTGGTGTGGGTCCCAAGGACATGCCACATATAGAACATCTCAGCATCGAAAAGGAAGCTTAGGATGCCCTCACCGAACTATTCATTTGGAATGAAAGCATGAGAAGGAATAGCTATGATGCTCTAAGTAATCAAGCGGAAGGTTTTTATATGATGGATGGCTAGGACCACGAAGATATGTACATAAGGATCAAATCCATTGCCACCACATTCAGAAACCATGGGGAAACCCATGTTGATGACGCATGGATCAATAGGAAATATGTAAGCGCCCTTATGACATTTGAACCTACTAATTTGAAGAGCCTCCAAGGTAGACACAATTACCACCAAATGACTTACAATGAGGTCATGCAAGAAATGGCTGCTTTCAAAGTCGCCGCCAAGAACGTTGAAGACGCTCGTGCTCGAGCCATCGGAATGCAAAAAGGGGTAAATGTGGCCTTGAAGGCAAATATTGTTGAACGATAATATGATGAAATTGATGCCATGGACTCTCCCGAAGATGTCAAGAGGGAACATGGAGATTACATGGAATTTTATGCAAGCAATTTTGGAAGGACCCCGCAAAATCCAAATCTAAACTTGAACGCAAGAATGGGTCGAATGGACAAAGGGAAACGGTCCAAAACTAGGAACTTGTTTCAATTATGGAGATCGTTTACTATTTGTGGCTAAGTGTCCTTATCAAAGTAGGTAAGATAATGGAGGCAGGCTCATTCTCAAGGAAAAGTCAAAGGCACCTCGGAACACGCAATTTGTAAATAAAAATGATCCATACAAGAAGCAACCGAAGATTGTTTTGGTAGCGCAAGAGGAGTACTCATCTGCAAGTGAAGACGAAGAAGATGATGATATCTCAAGAGAGGTGGCTGCCATAGCCACCACATCTACAACTACTTCACTCTTTGACTCTCCAAATGAAAATTTCATCAACAATAATGTCACTTGCCTTATGGCAAGAGGTTCTAAGGTATCACCTTCCACCACTTCCTTTCCTAAGACTACTATGAATATTCATATGGATTATTCAACTAGTCTTAGGTTAAGGAGGAAGTTATTGCTTTGGATTATTTTATCACTAACTTACGAGATGAACACAAAATGCATTTTGAGTCTCTTATGAGTCAACTTGTGCACTCCGAAGAGCTCCTAGCATAAAAGGGCAAAATTGAAAGAGAGAATGCAATGGAGATTGCATCCTTGAAGAATGCTCTAGAAGAAGAAGAGATTCGAGTCTCTCTAGAGGAGAGACTTGATTCAATTGAGGAGTCAAATGATGAAATTATGTCCAAGATTATAAAGGAATGTGATAATGCAGTTGCCAAGGCAAAGAAACTAAAGAAGGAAAAGGTTGAATTTGGGGCTGCTCATGCTAGACTTTCTGAGAAATTGGAGAAACTTGATATTTCCCACAAGGCTTTGGAGAGTGAATACTCTATTCTCCATGAGTCTCATGAACAAGTCCAAACTTGATTGACCAACTATGACATCCCTAGCACTTCTACATCAACATGTGCACATGAAGAAGTTCTAGAAGAAAATGCTAGGTTGAAAGATGAGCTTGCTAAGGCTTCTCTACCCAAATGTAAGGCAGTTCTAGATGGGGTCCTTAGCAATCAAAGGACAAATAATGGAAAATAGGGACTTGTCTATGTCCCCAAGACCAATAATAATAATAATAATAATAAGAAGAAGAAGAAGAAGAAAATAAGGCCAAGAATTCTCAAGCAAAGACACATGCCTCTAAAGAGAACATCGCAAAGGACAAAACTAACTATAATGGTTTTGCAGGGTCTAACACCTGCAAATGCATTATAGTGATGTCTATGATAGATATGTTATTTTGTGATTATTATGGTGATGTATAAGATAGCTCTGTTGGCCGTTCTGATAATTATGTTTCTTGGTCTATTTGGGTTCCAAAGACCCTTGTTACTAACATGAGAGGACCCATTGAAAAATGGGTACCTACAACCAATAAGTAATTTTCTTGTAGGGCTATGTTTCCGGTGGATCTAAATGGGTGCTCGATAGTGGATGCATAAGTCATATGACTGGAACCAAGGAGATCATCACGGAGATAATAACCGTCTCCGATGGTGATAAATCAAATTCCAAGGTATTGGGTCTTGACAAAGTTGTGGTTGCTCACGGTATCTCTCTCATGGACACCATGCATTTTGAGAACCTTGGTTACAATTTACTTTCTATTCATGCCCTTGGTAAGATGGGATTTGCAGTTTTCATTGATGATGATTTAGTGGTACTCTTGTGAAGCAAGTCTCTAAAGGTCGCTTTCATTGGGTATGTCGAAAATGACTTGTATGTGGTGGACTTTTCGGGGAAAACCACTGCAGGTCCGAGGTGCTTATTCGGAAATGCCGACGAGGTCTAGTTATGGCATCACCGTCTAGCCCACATCAATATGAGAACTTTGCAAAGTATTCACAAGGGTGACCACATACTTGGACTAAAATAAAATGTCTCTTTTTCCAAAGATCGTGTTTGCAGGGCATGTGTTGAGGGAAAGATGCATGATTCTCCCCATAAGAGGAAGACTATTATCTCATCAAAGAGGATTTTGGGGCTCCTTCATGTGGATCTCTTTGATACTCCATCTCATGCAAGCCTTGGTGGGAAGAAATACTTCCTTGTCATAGTTGATGATTACTCAAGATATACATGGGTCTACTTATTTAAGATGAAAAGTGAGACTCAACAAACGGTCATCGACTTTGCCAACAAGGGTCAGCGATAACACAATGTCTCTATATTGGCAATTAGAAGCGACAATGGCTCTGAGTTCAAGAACTACACTCTAAATGAATTCCTAAGTGAAGAGGGTATAAGACACCAATATTCCGCTCCGTACACCCCTCACCAAAATGGTGTAGCCAAGAGGAAAAACCGGACCTTAATGGACATGGCGAGGTCTATGTTGGCTGAATTCAAGTCACCATACAACTTCTATGCTTAAGCTATATCCACCGCATGTTACTCATCAAACCAGCTTTACCTCTACAAGATCTTGGACAAGACACCCTATGAGATACTTACCGGTAACAAGCACAACATTTAATATTTCCGAGTGTTTGGTTGTAAGTGTTTCTTTCTCATTAAAGGAGTTTGTTTTTATAAATTTGAGTCTAAGGCTTTAGAAGGTGTTTTTGTTGGTTATGGTGCCGAATCCCACACTTATATAGTCTATAATAATCTCTCTGGAATTGTTGTAGAATCTTGTAGTGTGGTGTTCAAGGAAAATAATGGCTCCTATGTGGGGCAAGTTGATGTTTGTGATGCAGATGTTGAAATACCCCAAGATGCCATAAGAATAATGGGTGTGGGATTTTTCCGCCCCATTGAGGAACCACTTGTGGCGAACCAATAAGGACAATGCTCTACTCAAGTAGAGCCCTCATCTACACAAGATCAACAAGCTCCACCTGCTGTAGAAACTTCTACACCAACACAACAACCTCCTGAAGTTCATCAATCATCTGAACAAACTAGAAGCCCTAGGCCAGATTTTCTGCCTAATGCCGGAATATCCGATCCTACTCCATATCGTGATAGGATAAACGAGGAAGATCAAGAAGAGGCAAAAACTCCCAGGCCAGATTATCCGGCCCCTCCCTCGGTCGGATTATATTACCCTAAGAATTTAGTACAGCAGCCTCCTGTTATGGCTGCTGATCAAGATCAAGGGCAAACTTCTCCATCATCTGTTTGTGTTGAACAAATTGTTGATAAAGGACAAGCCAGTTGTCAAGACAAAGACTCAAATGATGAATAAATCCCTCCAATAAACAACAAGGATATTGAAATTCGTCACAAAGCTCGTGCTAAAAGAAATCTCAAACTAAGAGGGCATACACTTGACAAGGTTGTAGGCGACCTAAGAAGAAGGGTGTCCACAAGAAGGGACATAGGAAACTTCAGTGAGGATAAATCTCACATATCTATGGTGTAACCCAAGAATGTTTTTGAAGCCCTTGAAGATCTAGACTGGGTTGTTATGCATCAAGAACTCAATTATTTCGAGCGCAACAAGGTTTGGAAGCTAGTAGAGAAGCCCAAATATTGTCGCAATGTTATTGGCACCAAGTGGATATTCAAGAACAAGCAAGATGAGAATGGAATTGTTGTAAGAAACAAGGCAAGATTGGTAGCACAAGGTTTCTCTCAAGTGGAAGGCATCGACTTTGGCGAAACATATGCTCCAGTGGCTCGCCTTAAGTCTATTCATATCCTTATTTCTTATGCAGCTCACCATAACTTTATATTACAACAAATGGATGTTAAGAGTGATTTTATTAATGTTCCTCTACATGAGTTGGTATATGTCAAGCAACCCCAGGGTTTCGAGGATACTAACTTCCCGAATGAAGGGAATATGCCCGAGAGGCAATAATAAAGTGGTTATTATCTTATTCCTTGTTTATGATAAATGTTTATTTTGTATAATATAATTGTATTAATTTGGAAAAGTTAATACATGTGTGTTTAATAAACAAATAGAAGGTTCCTAGTTATACCTCTCTTATAAACTATCTCGTTGATGAACAAGATGATCATGGTTTCCTAATCATGGACATTTGATGTTGTTAATAACAAGGTCACAACATCGTTGGAATGATGTGATGAACATTCATCCGAAGTATAGCATTACGATCAAAGTCTTTGTGTTTATATTGCTATAACATCATACAAAGTAGTCCGAGTCCTTAGACCATGAGATCATGTCAATCACTAACACTGGAAGAGTATCTTGATAACATCAAATGTCACACCGTGACAAGGTTACTATAAAGGTGGGTTCAGTGCTATGAAGGTATTATATATAGGATCATGGATCAAGAGTGGAATTTGTCCATCCCGATGATGGATAAATATACTTTGGGACCTCTCGGTGATATCACATTAGTTAGCTTGCAAGCAAGTGTTGTGATCACTAGAATGTTATATCACGGGAAAAAGAAAAGAGTGCATGTCGGTAACGAGATCAAACTAGGTATGGAGATACCGATGATTGAATATCAGACATGTAATATATCGCGAGACAAAGGGATTAAGTTACATGCGTAAAAGGTTCTCACGATCATAGAAGTCATCGTTGAATGTGTGGGAGTCAGTACGGATCTCTAGGTCCCGTTGCTAATTATTGTTCGGAGAGGGGTCTCGATCATGTCTGCATTATTATGATGCCAGGAAAATATTATGATGCCAGGAAAATATTATGAAAATAAAAAGGCTCCACTCACACACTTAAGGGATACCGACACCATTTGGAGAAAATATGATGCCATGAAAATATTATGAAAGCGCTGGAATTATTTATATGGAAACCGGAATTGTTTTGGGTGAAATTGCTGAAACTGGTTCTGCATGTGATATTAAAATGTTGCAAGGGGTTTTATGTGAATGTTTGTTAATTAATGTAATTAACAAAATTCTGAATAAAATAAATAAAATAGTTTTATTAAATGAGAGCTTGCATTAAATTTGGTGGAAATTTAATGGAGGTGAGTGGAATTTTGAGTGGAGGCATGTTTATGTGAGTGGAGGCTTTTTATTTTGAATGGGAGCTCCACCCACATGAATGTGGAAGAGGTGGGGGCAGACACCATGGCTGCCACGCCATGCCCTTTGGGCTGCCCCCATCTCCCTATAAAAGTCCCCCCTTTCCTCCTCTCATCTCACACCTCCTCGCGAAGGATCTCTCTCCCCCTCTAGAATTTCCCCATGGTCTCGGATCAGCGAGATACATGTTCCCGGTGGCCTTTTTCTGGAAGGATTTGTTGCTTCCGCTGCTTCCCTGGAGCGAGGGCACGGAGGTTGTCGGGATACCCAAACGTGTGTGCGATCATAGATGCACCACTGCTTTGCGGTGCTGGACCAGCTGAAATTCATCACGCTCTTGAGATCAGCAAGAGATCGACTACATCACCAACGAGTTCATACTCGTAAAGCTTTTTGGTCTTCGAGGGTATGTATTCTATGGATGTATATCCACCTGTTGATTGTATCTAGATATATGCATCTTGGTACATATAGTTCCCATCGTAGGAATTTTTTTTTTCTATGCTGCGAACCCAACTGTGGTATCGGAGCCAGGTTTATGCGTAGATGCTTTGCATGGGTAGTACACGTATGAGTATGTGGGTGTTGACGGTCGTGTTATTGCTTCGTATGCGTATTTTTGGATATGGGTGGCATAGTGGGATGAAGCGGCCCGGACAAACTTTACATGTCCTCGCACATGAGACATGTTCTACGCTTGACATGCAACTAGTTTTGCATAAGTGGCTTACGGGTGTGTGTCTCTCCTACTATAGTCAATATATGATTTACAACGAGTTTGGAAGTAGTTGATTATCATCGTTGTGGTTCCATGTTCGTCTGTAACATCCCAAAAATATTTAACAAGGTTATCAAATTCCAATCACCAAATTTAGGGTTAACAAAAACTTTTGTTAATCAAAATCATATGCATGTGTGTATGTGATGATTGTATGCATGCATGAATGGACTTGTGTGATGGTTCTAAATAGCAAGGAATGGTTGAAAGATGACAACAACAACATCTAAAACATTAACAAGCTAGAACAAAGAAAGAGAAAATCAAAAACAAACAAAACAAGAAAATGGTCATTTTTGCAAACCTCCACACTAGGCCACTTTGAGTGTTTCTAGTCCAATATTTCAAACATAAACAATTCCATTTCTTTTCACCACTTTCTAGACCAAGTAAAAGTGAACCAAAGCCCACCTTTCAAACTTACAGAAACATTTGGAAACTTGATTCAAATGACAATTTAAAATTGAATATTTAACACATGTGAAGATCACTCATTTTCAAAAACCAACCAAACCAATTCCCGTTGACCTTTCCAACTAACCAGAGACTACTGAGTATGTAACTAGTACACCCACCAAGTTTGAACCAAAAATTCAAATTTGAATCTCTTTCGGCCATTTCATCAAACACCTTGCAAACACAAATCAAACAAACATCAGACACTATTGTGAGCAGTGATTTGGCCTAACTTGTTCCCTCTCTAACTCACAGCAGACATTTAGTAGATCATCTATCTTAGTTAGCAAGCTCTAGAACCACTGTGAGCTTGTCATTTCCATCAATGGTGAGCAGACCGAGCCTCACCTTGCCACCCCACTGTCGACAGGAAGTTAGGAGCAGCACCAAGCCTAGCCACCTTGTCTAGGACACTGACCACCGTCCACCGCCACCACCTGTACAATGCCAATGAGGAGCAAGCCCCTGGAACACTCTAGACATGTCGTGCCCTATGCCTCTACACCATGCCGAGAGCGCGCCAGAGAGCCACCCTCGACACTCACCCATAGACCACGCATCTCCCTCGCCGCGTGCAAGCGTGATCACCATCATACCAACAACCCCGCAGACACGCCCGTTCGTCGCCGCGCGACCAGGAGAGCCTGTGCTCCATAAAACTTTCTGTCGGACCCGCCCAGAGCACTGCAACGTTCCGACCATCTCGCACCGTCCCATGCCGTGTAACCACGCTATTGAGCTTCGCTAGGGAGCACAGCACCGCCCCATATCATCACCCATGCCGTTAGCCCACTGTGCCAACGACACCAACGAGATCCACCCGCGCCCTTCGGTCCCCTTCTGGCACTATAAATAGAGGCCACCCTCGCTCGATTTATTCACACGAACACACTCCCCTCTCTATCAGAAGCACCACACCTCACCCCCAGAGCAAGGCGAGCAGCAGATCACCAGAATTTGGCCGGAGTCTGTCGCGGAGGAGGAAGAAAGGAGCCAGCGATTGGAGCCGCCCCAGGAGAAGCCGCCGGTACCAGGAGGTTCGCCGTCATCGACTTCGCCGTTCGCCCCCATCACCGACCCTCGCCTGAGCCCCGGTGAGCCCCCATAGACCCCCACTGGCCGCGCTAGGGTTCTGTCTCGCATGCGTTGCCCGACGGAGACAATAGGTCACAGCCATTGGATTAGAGTTCGATCGTGCGGTCTAGATCACCCCGTACCGCTTCGCACCCCCTGTCTTGCTGACTGTTGGGTCATCCACTTAAACTCACCCGCGTGTGCGCTGTATGTCGTGGGCCGTCCCATTTACATTCCCGCGTGACCCAGTAGTTTGAATTTAGGTTTATTTTTTTAGTTTCAAACTCAGTTCTGTACCTATATTCAAAAATCAACCCAGGTCGATTCACTAAACTAAAATGCATGAAACCAATTTTGTTAGAAATGTACTGGAATTCTTAATCCAAGCCCGTTTGATTCAATTCATTTGGAATTGGAGATCAACTATAGTAAAAATAACAAGGAAGAAGCTTTTCTGCATTCAAATATTTTTCAAAATTCAACCAGAAAAGCTTTTGAGTTGATTCCAACTCTCAAAAATCACATTTAACAAGACCTTTCTGAATTTATAAAAATATCTAGGTTTACTTGCAGAAATAATGGAAAAGTAATAAAAGAATGCCTCATAGGCATTTATAGTCACTTTATTTAATTAAAATAAAAAGGTTAAACCTTATTAAATTATGACACCACTTTAAATCACATTCCCAAGTATTGAAATATGTGGTGATGACATGTGTCAACATGATCCCATGTTTTAGTTGGAGAATATTAAATCTTAAGTAGTTTTTCAATGAGTAGAAATTACTTTTCTAAAATAAAGGAAATAAAACTTTTTCCTTAATCTTTGTGATGCTTGTGATGATCCTAGATCATCTAGTGAAAACCTTGGTGTGATAAATAGAAGTAGTTAAGTATTGTTTGGTGATTGTGTACCTCGTATTTATTTATAGACGCTAGTACCGACCAAGGATACGAGAAGGAACGAGAATACTACGAGGAAGAAGCCGAGGAGAACTTGAACCACTGCTCTGCACAAGGCAAGCTAACACTTGCAACTTAGCAAGCAAATTCTTGCAAGCTTATACTACTATCTTAGCAAGCTAAGCTAAACCATGCAAGTTTTACTTGCAAACTTACATCACTTGATACCCAATCCTATTTTTATTTGCAAGCTTAGTTATTTTATTTCTTTATCAAAGCTTTCTAGTTAAGGTTACCTAGTAAATTGTAGAACTTAGAAAGTTTATTAAAGCTAGCATAAAGAGCATAAAACTTGGCCTAAGTTAGATAGATCTTGATGTCATACTGAGGCATGAGATTTAACTTAGATAAGATACACTTGTTTACCACCCATCATTAGTGTTTACCCCCACTATTAGATGCTAGTGCTAAACATAAACCTTGACCACTTTAGATGGGAATACTTGGTGAAAATGGTTATGAAAACCTTAGAATGATGAGTCATTCTACTGAAATGTTTTGACATATGTTCTTGAACACCAGATGATTTTTGATGATGAAAAAGTTAAGGCATGAGCCTTAGGCCTTATAAAACTGATGGTTATCTGGATGAGATATCATTCCAATTTTACCGTACAAACACAATACCCGAAAATTAGGTAGGGCTTGACTGGAAATTTATATACCTTAGTATGGGTTCCCTTGCAGCCAAGGTTTGAGCTGAGGCTACCTTGTGACGATTGTCCACCTGTGTAGTTCCCAAGATGATAGTTGGGCATGGTTGGGAGGACAAACTCACAAGGATAGGTGCCTATACTAGGGCGTTTAATTGAAAGGTTAGGATTGATTATCCGCATACTGAGTATGGTGAATTCAGGATTATTCCTGATGGATGCATCGAATGTTGGGGTGAAAGTGTACCACCTCTATAGAGTGTCAAACTATTCGTATAGCCGCTTCCGCGATTATGGACAGTTGGAGTGGCCATACTATTCCGTCATCAAATGTTTTCAAAATAACTTATGAAATGAATCGTAATTTTGACTTGACCACAACAGGGTTGTGATATGAAATTCAGGTTCCCACTAAGGTGTGATAAAACTTTCAACTAGATTTCTTTGCTTCTGAACTCACTAGAGATAAATCTGGATTTTTGCAAAACAACCTAGAGCTTAGTATCTCCTACTCAGAACCACTTAACTTGTTAGTATTAGTTTGCGAGTACTTAAAGAGTACTCATGGCTTTGTCCCTGGCTATTACCGTGGCCAGAATATGAAGAGGACTATCAGGAGGATGAACAACAGGAAGGTTACGACAACTAGGATCATCTTCCACTGTTAGCATTTCTTGTGACCATGAAGATGGAGCCTCGCCTGCACTATCATTATTATTACGTTATTCCGCTGCTTGAATTGTATTAAGACTGGATCATGAGATCATTTATTTGTTGTAAGACCTTATGTAAGGTTTGTAATGGATGATGTACTGTGATATACAATCTGTTATGTCATTGCGATGTATGGCATAAGAGGCATCTGGGATTAAAAATCCGGGTGTTGACAAGTTGGTATCAGAGCCATCCTGACCATAGGAGACCCTAGTTAGAATGGACAGTTGAATCAAAAACTTAGTTTCAAAACCAAGGAAGTGATTATTTATGAAAACTTATTCTCATTCTTACCACTTAGACTCTTTCATGAAAATTCATGTTGCTCAAAAATTCTTGCCAACGTACCTAAAATTTGACACACTTGATCACTCTACTAACTTACTCATCCTACATTCTTATAGATGGACGTGAAGTATAGCAAGTTTTATCAGTTGGGGAATGAAGGAGACCTCATCTTTGAGAGTGACTTGGACCAGCTGTCGGAGATGCTGGAGTGTCCACACCCCGAGTTCTTCGGAACTCAGCTCAAAGATCAGGAAGGAGAGGAGTTGCAATGGCTAGTTGTTGCAAGTCTCCGAGGAAAGATTGAAGCCCCGACCTCCAAGGGAATTCAGTTCACCTTGAGAGAGAACAACTGGCTCGATGGACTTGCCAGGGCCATGCAGGAAGCTCTTGCCCGTCTACGTGGACAGAGTATCAATTAGATCAAGGGTACCCGCTTTGAGTTCTATCCAAGGCGTGATGTTATGGGACAGCCACTGGAGGCCCCATATCACCATGAGCTGAAGACTTAGTTGGACCACCTCAGCTTCATGATGTATGACCGTCAGAAGGAGTTAGACAATGCCCGCTCCTACGCCAATCATAAGTACGCCATCGCCGCCAACAAGGATCAGACCATTTCCATGCTAGTGAAGGATCACCAGTCTCGTCGTCGTCAGCTCGTCAAGAAGGAGGGCATCATTGCTCGTCTCCACCATAGGATCACAGAGTTAGAGGAGACTGTCCACGAGAGAGACATGCAGTTGGAGGAGAAGGAGAATGCAGGGGAAGACCTTCGTGGAGACCCCTACTCCTATCTCAGTGACGATGACGACTTTCTGGAGGATCAGGCCATGGACTTCTTCACCGATCAGGATGACTTCGCCTTCATTGATGATGAGGACACCGACTCCGAGGAGTATTAGCACTTGAGCACTAGCGTTAGGGAGTTGTATTTGGTCCCAATGTATTGTAGTTTCCCAGAATGGTTCTTAAAACCATCTGTTTTCCTTTGTTGTGGTGTGTGTTTGTATCGTGTGCTATGAATGAATGAATGAAAAGCAAGTTGCTAGAAAAATCTGAGTCAAACTTTGAAAACTTTTCGAACACCAAAACCCTGAACCTTAGAAATTTCCCTCTTTTCTCATGATCTATCGCAATCTTCAGATGCCTCGCGGAGGAAGCAATTCATCACTGGACCCGATGTTGCAAATCTTGCAAATGTTGGTTTCAGACTGCGAAGCTGAAAGAGCCAAACGTCAAGCCAACTTAGCCACCCTTCAGCACATAGCTCAGATGGCCAACAAAAATCAAGGCCATGGAACTCAGGACAACCATGGGTCCAAGCTCAAAAATTTCCAGAACACCAATCCACCCATATTCACTAAGTCTGAAGAGCCCCTCGATGCATATGATTGGCTGCAAACCATGGAGAACAACCTAGAAGTTGCAGGAGTGGAAGCCAACGAGAAAGTACTGTTCGCTACCCACTATCTGGCAGGAGATGCAAGAGCATGGTGGAACAGCATTTGTGCCATGAATGGAGGTCGTATGATGACTTGGGAGGGATTCAAATTCAAGTTTAGCTGAACCCATGTGCCATCGGGTTTGATCAAGAGGATGAGAGATGAATTCAGGGAACTGAAGCAAGGAAGGATGACTGTAGTGGAGTACCGTGACAAATTGTTGTCATTGGCTAGGTATGCACTAGATGAGATAGATACCGAAGCCAAGAAGAAGGAGAGATTCTTGAATGGTCTGCATCATGAGATGTAGACAGTGTTGGTCAATATCCCATTTGTTGATATTGAAGCCTTAGTGGATTCCGCCATTCATATGGAAGTCAAGATCAACCAAGCCAATGAGAACCGCAAGTGTCGCATGATGCATCAACCAGGAACCCATCATACCCCAAAGTATCGCCCCAACCCATCTCTAGGATTTGCCCCAAGAACCAACTGACCCTCGATGAACCGTACCACCTATCCCAACCGTGGAGAAGGAAACCCAAGGCCCGGAGGAAATCACAACAACCCCGGGAACCCCAGCAATTTCAACCGTGCACCACCCAAGTTCAACCACAATAATGCCGCCACCAACACCAACACTGCCCCAAGGACTCGACGAAATGTTGTGCCTGTTGAAGCAAAGGAAAAGTATCAGGTGACTTGTTATGAATGTGGAACCAAGGGTCACTATTCCAATGAGTGCCCCAAGAAGATTGCCGCGGCACCCAATGCAAATGCCCCAGCTCAGCAGCAGCGTCGTGTTCAACCTGGAAGAAGGTTTTGATCTAGGGAATTCGCTCAACCGCAACGGCTGTCTCTTTCTCATGCATGTTGAAGAAGCCCAAGAAGCGCCAGATGTCATGCTGGGTATGTTTTCTGTTAACTCAGAACTTGCCAGAGTGTTGTTTGATTCTGGAGCATCGCACTCATTTGATACCGAAGAATTTGCATGCACTAGTAAGATTCAACCCAGCAAATTGAAGCATGCTATGATAGTTTAAATACCTGGTTCAACCACAAAAGCTAGAAAAATTTGCAAGGCCGTACCTATCTGAATCCATGGCATAGATTTTTATGCTAATCTAATAGTACTCGGAACTAAAGGTTTGTAAGTTGTACTAGGAACGGATTGGATGTCGAAACATAAAGGATTAATCGACTGTGCCAAGAAAGCCATAACCATGACCAGTACAGCCGGAATATAAGTAGAGCATGTATCGGAAACCTTGCCCCGTCAATTCAAGTGCAACAAGAGTCTAGCCCAACCAACCGTTGACCAAGTCAAAGTAGTCTGTGAATACCCCGATGTATTTCTAGATGTTTTGCCCGGTATGCCCCCAGATCGGGATATCGAGTTTATCATTGAACTAATCCCTAGAACCGGACCCATAGCCCATAGACCGTATAGCATGAACCCATCTGAAATAGTGGAGCTGAAGTATCAACTGGATGCTATGATGGAGTTATGATTGATCCAACCAAGTGCGTCGCCATGGAGATCACCTATTTTATTTGTGGACAAGAAAGATGGAGGTAATCGTTTGTGTATGGATTATCGGAAGCTGAATGATGTTACCATCAAGAACAAGTATCCACTGCCGAAGATAGAGGATCTTCTTGACCGGTTGACTGGTGCCAAAGTGTTTTTAAGATTGATCTTAGAACTGGCTATCATCAACTCAAGATTCGCATAGAGGATATTCCAAATACTGCCTTTACCACCTGATATGGATTATACGAGTATATTGTCATGTCTTTTGGATTAACCAATGCCCCCGCTTATTTCATGAACCCATGAATACGATTTTTATGGACTTCTAGGATAAGTTTGTCGTTGTTTTCATCGATGCCATTCTGATCTACTCCAAATCAGAAGAAGAACATGAGCTACACCTAAGGACCATCCTTGGAACCCTTAGGGAGCATCAGTTGTATGCCAAGTTTAGAAAATGTGAATTCTGGTTACAGGAGGTAGGATTCCTCGGCCATATCGTATCAGCAGGAGGAATTGTCGTTGACCCTGCAAAGGTGAAGTATGTTGAAGATTGGCAAGCCCCAACCACTCAAACCCAAGTTCGTGCATTTTTCAGATTGGCGGGATATTACCGCAAGTTTGTAGAAGTATTTTCAAGTATCACATGACCCATGACGCAATTGTTGAAGAAGGACAAGAAGTTTGAATGGACGGACAAGTGTGAAGCGAGTTTTCAAGAACTCAAGAGGAGATTGATTTCAGCCCCAATCTTGATCATGCCGGATATCACGAAGCCTTTTGATGTGTACTGTGACACATCCAAGATCGGTCTCGGATGTGTGTTAATACAATAAGGCAAAGTTATATCTTATCTATCCCGACAACTGAAGCAACATGAACAGAATTATCCAACCCATGACCTTGAACTAGCAGCTGTAGTTCTAGCCATGAAAACATGGAGGCACTACCTGATGGGAAACCGTTGTGAGATTTATTCGGATCACAAGATCCTGAAGTATATATTCACTCAGAAGGAGCTGAATATGAGGCAGAGAAGATGGATTGAGCTAATCAAGGACTATGATCTGGACATTCACTATAACCCTGGTAAAGCCAATGTGGTAGCATATGCCCTTAGAATATTGTCGTGCCGCTTAAACTCCATGATTATGAAGGAACAACCAAGTTTGCACAAGGAGATGGACGATTTTAGAATGGAATTAGTAAGTGAAGGATTTCTGGCTAGCATAACACTTCAACCCACTTTGATCAGTCAGGTCAAGGAGGCGCATAAAGGAAATGGTAGTATCGATGGAATCAAACATCGTATCGGTACAGGCAAAGTACCCGGATTCACCAAAGATGAAGAAGGAGTGTTGTGGTACAAAGGACGTCTATGTGTACCAGTAGATTCAGAGTTGAAGGAAACTATTTTGAAAGAGGCCCATGATACTCTTTATTATATCCACCCCGGAGGAACAAAGATGTATCAGGATTTGAAGGAACAATTTTGGTGGCATAAGATAAAGAGAGAAATCGGAAGCTATATAGCCAAGTGTGATATTTGTCAGAGAGTCAAGGCGGGACATCAGAGACCCATAGGACTGTTGCAACCTTTACATAATCCAGAATGGAAATGGGATTCGGTTGGAATGGACTTTATCACCGGATTGCCTACTTCTAGTAGGGGAAATTACTCTATTTGGGTCATAGTTGATAGACTGTCCAAGGTAGCTCATTTCCTACCAGTCAAGACCACCTACCAAAGTTCGAATCTAGCGGAGTTGTACATCGCTAGAATCGTCAGTCTGCACGGAGTCCCCAAGAACATTGTGTCGGATCGAGGAACTCAGTTTACCTCGAGATTCTTTAAGAAAGCCCAAGAAGGATTGGGAACGAGATTGGATTTCAGCACAGCGTATCACCCTCAGACCGATGGACAAACGGAGCGAGTAAATCAAATACTCGAAGATATGTTGAGATCCTGTGTGCTAGAGTATGGATCTAAATGGGAAGACATTCTGCCTTTCATAGAATTTTCGTACAAAAACAGTTATCAAGCTAGTTTGCAAATGGCCCCATTTGAGTTCATGTATGGAAGGAAGTGTCGTATCCCTTTAAATTGGTCGGAAGTAGGAGAGAGTCAGATTTTCAGACCCGACATCCTACGAGAAGAACAAGAGAAAGTTTACAAGATCCGTGAGCACCTCAAGACCGCCCAGTCAAGACAGAAGAGTTATGCCGACAAGAGACGTTGAGACCTTGCTTTCAATATCAGAGATTTTGTGTATCTCAAAGTGTCGCCTTTGAAAGGAATGCCACATTTCTAGCTCAAAGGAAAGTTAGCCCCTAGATATATCGGACCTTCAAGATTCTGAATTGTCGAGGAGAAGTATCGTATCAACTAGAACTGCCAGAGGAGATGTCAGCAGTACACAATGTGTTCCATATATCGTTACTTCGCAAATGCCTAGAAGTCCTGGAGAAGACTGAAGTTTTCAAGAACATTGATCACCGCACCATAGAGATCAACGATGACCTGACGTATCCTGAAGTACCCATCCGTATTTTCGAGGAAGCATTCAGAACCACCAGGACCCGAAGCATCAAGTTTCTCAAGATTCAGTGGAGTAACCACACTGAAAAAGAAGCGACCTGGGAACGAGAAATCTACATCAAGACGGAGTTTCCCGATCTCTTTAGATCCTAGTTTTATTTTTTTGTTCTTTCTCAAATCTCGGGACGAGATTTTGTTTAAGGAGGGAAGGTTTGTAACATCCCAAAAATATTGAACAAGGTTATCAAATTCCAATCACCAAATTTAGGGTTAACAAAAACTTTTGTTAATCAAAATCAGATGCATGTGTGTATGTGATGATTGTATGCATGCATGAATGGACTTGTGTGATTGTTCTAAATAGCAAGGAATTGTTGAAAGATGAAAACAACATCTAAAATATTTCCAAGCCAGAACAAATCAAGAGAAAATCAAAATAAACAAAATAAGAAAATGGTCATTTTTGCCAATCTTGCTCACTAGGCCACTTCGAGTGTTTCTAGTCCAAGATTTCAAACAGAAACAATTCCATTTATTTTCACCCCTTGCTAGAACAAGTAAAAGTGAACAAAAGACCACCATTAAAACTTAGAGAAACATTTGGCAACTTGATTAAAATGACAATTTAAAATTGAATCTTTAACATATCTGAAGATCACCCATTTTCAAAAACCAACCAAAATAATTCCCCTTGACCTTTCCAACTAACCAGAGACTACTGAGTATGTAATTAGTACACCCACCAAGTTTGAACCAAGAATTAAAATTTGAATCTCATTCAGCCATTTCATCAAACATCTTGCAAACACAAATCAAACAAACATCAAACACTATTGTGAGAAGTGATTCGGCCTAACTTGTTCCCTCTCTAGCTCATAGCAGACATTTAGTAGATCATCTAGCTTAGTTAGCAAGCTCTAGCACCACTGTGAGCTTGCCATTGCCATGAATGGTGAGCAGGCCGAGCCTCACCTTGCCACCCTACTGTCGATAGCAAGCTAGGAGCAGCACCAAGCCTAGCCACCTTGTCTGGGACACTGAACACAATCCACCGCCACCACCTGTCCAATGCTAATGAGAAGCATGCCACTGGACCACTCTAGACACGCCACGCCCTATTCCTCTTCACCATGCCGAGAGCACGCCAGAGAGCCACCCTAGACAATCACCCATAGACCGTGCCCCGCCCTCGCTGCGTGCAAGCATGATCACCACCACCCCAACAACCCCGCAGACACACACGTTCATCGCCCGGCGACCATGAGAGCCCATGCGCCATAAAACTTTCTGTCGGACCCGCCTAGAGCACCGAAACATTCCGACCTTCTCGCACCGTCCCACGCCGCGTAACCACGCCGTTGTGCTTCACCAGGGAGCACAGCACCGCCCCCTATCATCGCCCATGTTGTTAGCCCACTGTGCCGACGACACCGATGAACCCCACGTGTGCCCTTCGGTCCCCTTATGGCACTATAAATAGAGGTCACCCCGCTCGATTTCTTCACACCAATACACTCCCCTCTCTCTGAGAAGCACCCTCCCTCACCCCCGGAGCAAGGCGAGCAGCAGGTCACCATAATTTGGCCGGAGTCTGCCGTGGAGGAGGAAGAAAGGAGCCAGCGATTGGAGCCGCCCCAGGAGAAGCCGCCGGTACCAGGAGGTTCACCGTCATCGACCCTCGCTTGAGCCCCGGTGAGCCCCCATAGACCCCCACTGGCCGTGCTAGGGTTCTGTCTCGCAGGCGTTGCCCGACGGAGACGATAGGTCACAACCGTTGGATTAGAGTTCGATCGTGCGGTCTAGATCACCCCGTACCACTTCGCACCCCCTGTCTCGCTGACTATTGGGGCCATCCACTTAAACTCACCTGCGTGCGCGTTGTGTGTCGTGGGCCGGCCCATTTACATTCCCGCGTGACCCAGTAGTTTGAATTTAGGTTTATTCTTTTAGTTTCAAACTCAGTTATGTACCTATATTCAAAAATCAACCCAGGTCGATTCACTAAACCAAAATGCATGAAACCAATTTTGTTAGGAAGGTACTCGAATTCCTAATCCAAGCCCTTTTTATTCAATTCATTTGGAATTGGATATCAACTATAGTAAAAATAACAAGGCAGAAGCTTTTCTGCATTCAAACACTTTTCAAAATCCAACCACAAAAGCTTTTGAGTTGATTCCAACTCTCAAAAATCACATTTAACAAGACCTTTCTGAATTTATAAAAATATCTAGGTTTACTTGCAGAAATAATGGAAAAGTAATAAAAGAATGCCTCATCGGCATTTCTAGTCACTTTATTTAATTAAAATAAAAAGGTTAAACCTTATTAAATTTTGACACCACTCTAAATCACATTCCCAAGTACTGAAATATGTGGTGATGACATGTGTCAACATGATCCCATGTTTTAGTTGGAGAATATTAAATCTTAAGTAGTTTTTCAATGAGTAGAAATTACTTTTATAAAATAAAGGAAATAAAACTTTTGCCTTAATCTTTGTGATGCTTGTGATGATCCTAGATAATCTAGTGAAAACCTTGGTGTGATAAATAGAAGTAGTTAAGTAATGTTTGGTGATTGTGTACCTCGTATTTATTTATAGACGCTAGTACTGACCAATGATACGAGGAGGAAGGAGAATACTACGAGGAAGAAGCCGATGAGAACTTCAACCACTGCTCTGCAGAAGGCAAGCTAACAGTTGCAACTTACCAAGAAAATCCTTGCAAGCTTATACTACTATCTTAGCAAGCTAAGCTAAACCATGCAAGTTTTACTTGCAAGCTTACATCACTTGATACCCAATCCTAGTTTTATTTGCAAGCTTAGTTATTTTATTTCTTTATTAAAGCTTTATAGTTAAGGTTACCTAATAAATTGTAGAACTTAGAAAGTTTATTAAAGGTAGCATAAAGAGCATAAAACTAGGCCTAAGTTAGATAAATCTTGATGTCATACTGAGGCATGAGATTGAACTTAGATAATATACACTTGTTTACCACCCCTCATTAGTGTTTACCCCCACTATTAGATGCTAGTGCTAAACATAAAACTTGACCACATTAGATGGGAATACTTGGTGAAAATGGTTATGAAAACCTTAGAATGATGAGTCATTCTACTGGAATGTTTTGACATATGTTCTGGAACACCAGATGATTTTTGATGATTAAAAAGTTAAGGCATGAGCCTTAGCCCTTATAAAACTGATGGTTGTCTGGATGCGATACCATTCCAATTTTACCGTACAACCACAATACCCGAAAATTTGGTAGGGCTTGACTGGAAATTTATATACCTTAGTATGGGTTCCCTTGCAGCCAAGGTTTGAGGTGAGGCTACCTTGTGAAGATTGTCCACCTGTGTAGTTCCCAAGATGACAGTTGGTCATGGTTGGGAGGCCAAACTCACAGGAGAGGTGCCTACACTAGGGCGTGTAATTGAAAGGTTAGGATTGATTATCCGCATACTGAATATGGTGAATTCAGGATTATTCCTGACGGATGTATCGAATGTTGTGATGAAAGTGTACCACCTCTGCAGAGTGTCAAACTATTCGAATAGCCGCGTCCGCGGTTATGGACAGTTGGAGTTGCCATACTGTTCCGTCATCAGATGTTTTCAAAATTACTTATGAAATGAATCGTAATTTTTACTTGACCACCACAGGGTTGTGATATGAAATTCAAGTTCCCACTGAGGTGTGATAAAACTTTCAACTCATTTTCTTTGCTTCTGAACTCAGTAGAGATAAATCTGGATTTTTGCAAAACAAACTAGAGCTCAGTATATCCTACTCAAAACCACTTCACTTGTTAGTATTAGTTTATGAGTACTTAAAGAGTACTCATGGCTTTGTCCCTGGCTATTCCCGTGGCCAGACTATGAAGAGGACTATCAGGAGGATGGACATCAGGAAGGTTACGACAACTAGGATCATCTCCCACCATCAGCATTGCCTGTGACCATGAAGATGGAGAATCACCTACGCTATCGTTATTATTATGTTATTCCGCTGCTCGAATTGTATTAAGACTAGATCATGAGATCCTTTATTTGTTGTAAGACCTTATGTAAGGTTTGTAATGGATGATGTACTGTGATATACAATCTGTTATGTCTCGCAAAAATGGTAATCCTAGGATTGCGATGTATGGCATAACAGGCATCTGGGATTAAAAATCTGGGTGTTGACATTGTTGATTACTAAAGGATGATTTTTTGAAAGAACACCAAACATTTGATGATGGAGATCAACTTCAAAGTGAAAGTCCAAAGGTATTAGTATTTGACTATACACACTTTGGACTATGTGTCATATGTATGGCGCCACTGTTGATGTTGATGGATTATTTTAAAAGGAAAAAAGGAAATGCTGAAAGAGAATCTATAAAATATTTGGCAGAAAAGAAAAGACTAGAAATTTCCATCCAAGGTATATAAATGATATACATGTTATGGTTGTATTCTTTTCTTGTTAAACAATGTGGTTCTTGGGCATTGGATACCGAATTGGTTGGTATGAAATGTCATACAGAACGACGCAATTCATGAACTACAATGGCCTAAGTAACTAGCAAGAGAATATATGATGATGTTCATCAAAAACAAATAAACTGTTGTTGTGTTTATAGCCGACATCAAATATTTTCTTCAAGATTTGTTTAAATAATTGTTATTCTATTCTGGTATTATGAGAACAATAGTTGTTCAAATAATTACCTTATTCCATAGAAGATGCATGAACTTTTACAAGTCTAGTTGGAGAAATCACGTCCATAAAACTAATGCTAAAATGTTGCAAGAAAAATGATTTAAATATCACTTACAAAGTGACATTACCGTTTAAATTATATTGGAAAGAAAACATGACGAAACTCCATGTTCATGGATTTTTGAGTCTTTGATTTTGATCAAATGACGCTTGTGAGACTTTCCTCAGGATAATTAAAACTCCATTCATAGGCCCAAGAGGAATGTATGACTAACTTATAGGACATTGTGCATGTTGATGTATATAGTCCATTATGTGTAGCCATGTGCGGTGGATCTTTCAACTTCATATGCTTTCTCTAGAAATTTGAGTAAATATATCTGTATATTTACTTAATAAGGAAGAAGTATTAAATAGTTGAAAATTGTTCAAAGAATTTCAAGATGAAGTAGAAAATCATTGTAACAAGAAAGTAAGGAGTTTATGATTCAATCGTAAAGGAAGATATCTGAGTTACACATTTAGTAAAACACCTAAGATTTGAGGAATTATTCCATGGATTTGCATTTCCTGATAAACCATAGGAGTATGGTATGTTCGAAGATCAAATCGAACCTTGTTTGACATGGTAAGATCAAAGGTGCATTTATAAAACTGCCATTATGTTTTAACAATTAAAACTTTAGAGACTACCGCTTTTACAATGAAGAGAACACCACCGTGATCCGTTGAAATGACACCATAAAGGTTATGGTTTGGGATAAAACCCAAGTTGTCTTTTCTTAAATTTTGGTTTGGTATGCATAAGTAAAATGTTTACAACCAAAGTCGGATAAGCATGTCTTTGTAGGTTATCCTAGAGAATTTGGTGGGTATTCCTCCATAATACCAAAAACAAAACTGTTTGTCGCTTAGAACGTCAAATTTCTTTAAAAAGGATTTTTCGCAAAAGTTAAGTGGGAGGATAATAGAACTTTGATAAGGTTAATGAATATTAGTTATATGTGTTGAGTTGCGCAGCGCTGGAAAATGTTCCGGAGGCATCCATAATGCTCATAGCTTACGTGCCTCAAAGGTTATGGTCACGGAGATCTAAGTTCCTATTGAACCAAGTAGATCGGGTAAACATTCAAATACTAAGATTTGAGAGTAAATCATTATTGTTTGACAATGATGAACCGACTACATGCAAAGAAGTGATGATGGGCCAGGGCTCCGTCAAATGGCTTGAAGCCATAAAATCTGTGATAGTTCCATGAAGGGAATATGCCCGAGAGGCAATAATAAAGTGGTTATTATCGTATTCCTTGTTTATGATAAATGTTGATTTTGCATGCTATACTTGTATTAATACGAAAACATTAATACATGTGTGTTTAATAAACAAAAAGGAAGTTCCTAGTTATGCCTCTCTTATAAACTAGCTCGTTGATTAACAAGATGATCAAGGTTTCCTGATCATGGACATTGGATGTTGTTAACAACGAGGTCACAACATTGTTGGAATGATGTGATGAACATTCATCCGAAGTATAGCATTACGATCAAGGTCATTGTGTTTATATTGCTATAACATCATACGAAGTAATCTTAGTCCTTAGACCATGAGATCATGTCAATCACTAACACCAGAAGAGTATCTTGATAACATCAAACGTCACACCGTAACAGGGTGACAATAAAGATGGGTTCAGTGCTACAAAGGTGTTATGTTGAGGCTCATGGATCAAGAGTGGAATTTGTCCATCCCGATGACGATAGATATACTCTAGGCCCTCTCGGTGAGATCACATTAATTAGCTTGCAAGCAAGTGATTTGATCACTAGAATGTTATATCACGGGAACGAGAAAAGGGTACAAGTCGGTAATGATATCAAACTGGGTATAGAGATACTCATGATCGAATATCGGACATGTAATATATCGCGAGACAAAGGGATTGAGATACATGCGTATAAGGTTCATACGATCACAAAAGTCATCATTGAATATGTTGGAGTCAGTACGGATCTCCAGGTCCCGCTGCTGATTATTGATCGGAGAGGGGGCTCGATCATGTCTGCATTATTCACGAACCATAGGAGGACACACTTAAGGGATACCGACACCATTTGGAGCAAATAATATGCCAGAGAAAGAAAAAGGAAAGCGCAGGAATTTATTTCACTAGACACCGAAACTGTTTCGGTTGAAATTGCTGAAACTGGTTCTGCATGTGAAATTGAATACTAGCAAGGGGTTTTATGTGAATGTTTGTTAATTAATGTAATTAAAAAATTCTGAATAAATAAATAAAATAGTTTTATTTTATGATATATTGCATTAAATTTGGTGGAAATTTAATGGAGGTTAGTGGAATTTTGAGTGGGTGGATACATGTTCCCGGTGGCTGCCACGCCATGGGAGGAGGCTGCCCCCATCTCCCTATAAAGGCACCCCACTCCCTCCTCTCATCTCAAACCTCCTCGCGAAGGATCTCTCTCCCCCTTTAGAATTCCCCCATGGTCTCGGATCAGCGAGATACATGTTCCCGGTGGCTTTTTCTGGAAGGATTTGTTGCTTCCGCTGCTTCACTGGAGCAAGGGCATGGAGGTTGTCGGGGTATCCGAACATGTGTGCGACCACGGATGCACCACTACTTTGCGGTGCTGGACGTGATGGTGCTGGACCGGATGGACTTCATCACGATCTTGAGACCGGCAAGCGTTCGACTACATTATCCACGAGTACAACCTCGTTAAAGCTATAAGGTCTTTGAGGGTATGTATTCTATGTATGTATATCCACCCGTTGCTTGTATCTAGTAGATAGATCTTGGTGATTTGTCCCCATCATAGGAAAAAAAATTCTATGCTACGAACCCTTCAGTGGTATCAGAGCCGGATCTATGCATAGATTCTTTGCACGGGTAGTACACATATGAGTATGTGGGTGATGATGATCATTTTATTTCTTCTTAGTTGTATTTTAGATATTGGTGGCATAGTGGGATGAAGTGGCCCGGACAAACTTTACATGTTTTCGCACATGAGACATGTTCCACGATTGACATGCAACTAGTTTTGCATAAGTGGCTAGAGGGTGTCTGTCCCTCCTACTATAGTTAATATCTAATTTGCAAAGAGTTGTCAACAATTTGGTTATCCTCGTTGTGGTTCATGTTTGTAGTAAGAACGGTTCTATCTTTGAAAGCCCTAAGCCACGTAAAACTTGCAATGGATAAATTAGAGGCGTCTAGTTTAGATTGTTGCTGGGCTAGTGTCATGATATGGTGATGTTGTAACTAGAATTATAAGTCGATAATATTACAACACACATAACGTGTAAGTTCCATAGACCTTGTCCTTACGCATAGAGGTATGATAGTGATCATACCGTGATGCACATGATGGAGATCAAGTGCAAGAACCATATCATTTCACTTATTAACATGTGATGTTTGATTGCATCTTATATTGCTTGTTTGGAATTTTATTAGCATAATAAGATGATCTCTCATTTAGATATCAATATAGAAATGTGTTCTCCCTTAAGTATGCACCGATTATGTTTCGTCGCTCCAAGACATCACGTGATGATCGGGTGTTCTTGGATCCAAGATCATATTTTGGCTGTAAGACAGTTACACACGCGAATACTAAGGTTCGTACTTGGCGAGCCTAGCATGTACAGACATGGCCTCGGAACATGGACCTAAAGGTTAAGCATGAGTCATATGGAATATATGATGCCCATTTGATGCTCGCCTTTGAACCTACACTGACTCACGTGATGATCGGACTTGGTGTAGTGGAATTGGTTCATGTAATCACCAAAAAGACACGAGGCGTGTCGTTTTTGAGTGGGAGTTCATTTCTAATTTGGATTAGTAGAACTCAATTTATCATAAATTAAATCAAAGTGAATTTGCATAATTTGTTGTATTCATTGGCATTCGTTCACCACCTTATGCTTAGTTGTAATTGAGATAATACACCTATAGAATTTTGAATATTTACTTTACGAACTGGTATCGTATTGTGTTGAGTGTCAATCTAAAGTTTAAATTCCTATTGCAAACTTTCAGCAAACTCTGTTTACTCCGTGAACTTTAATAATTAGTATTAAATAGAGAGTAACAATTCCAGTATTAGTATCTTAAGTATCATGTTTGCCTCCATGATTCTTGATTGTTTTAATATCAAGTTTATCTAGGAGCTGAAAGAATTGTTTCAGAAACCACCATGTGTGACAGATATAACGATATCTGAAACAATGTTTTGGTTTCAATATGATAGAGTATAATGTATGTTCTCATATTGGATGAGAATTTGCGAAGGTTGAAGATGCTAGACATCCTAATCATCCAAAAGGGTTTTGGAAAGTAACAGTATACTCACTATTCGCCTTTATAAGCTACATTAGCTTGATCATGAAAGTCGTCATGATAAGGATGAATATAAGATGTATATAAAGTGTTTACTACACTAAAATATTACTAAGGAATGGAGTTTGAAAGAATGCCGATCATTTGATGATGGTGATCTACTTCAAAGTGAAAGTCCAAAGGTATTAGTATTTTAATAAACACGCTTTGGTCTATATGTCATGTAGATGGCGCCACTGTTGATGTTGATAGATTCTTTTAAAAAGGAAATGGAAATACTGAAAGAGAATCTATAAAATATATTTGGCAAAAAAGGAAAGATTGGAAATATCCGGTTTTACGTATATAGATGATATACATGTTATGGTTGTATTCTTTGCTTGTTAAACAATGTGATTCTTGGGTATTGGATACCGAATTGGTTGGTATGAAATTTCATACAGAACGACGCAATTCATGAACTGCAATGGACTAAGTAACTAGCAAGAGAATATGTGATGATGTTCATCGAAAACAAACAAGATGTTGTTTGTATTTCTCGTTGACATCAAAGTCTGCCTTCAAGATTTGTTTTAATAATCGTTATTTAAATCAGGTATTATGAGAACAAAGTTTTTTCAAATAATTACCATATTCCATATGAGTTAACATACCACCCTTTTGTGTAATATAAATAAACACATGTTTGAGCATTGCATGCATGCATTATACTTTCACTTTGGTTTAATCAAACAAACACAAGCAAAACCCTAATTTTGTTCCCTCTCAAAACCATTCAAATGGTTTTCATATTTTGAAAACTATCAAAGAAAATGGAGCCCAAATTGTGATAAGGGCCCCTTAGTGTTTTCAGATATTTTATAAAAGTTTCTTTACTTTGAAAATATTCAAAACAGATTTGAATTTGAATACAAAAGAGAAAAATCAGAAAACAGTTTTCTGGAAAAAAATAACCTCCGAGCGTCCGCCACCGGACAATGCATCAAGATCAACTCCGCCACCCCCGAGCGTCTACAAGACCCCCTGGCCACCGCCGATGAACCCTAGGCCCCACTTTTCCCCCTCTCTCTCGCTGCAGCGCCATGGCCAAACCCTAGCTCGTCCGTGGTGACTCCTTGATGGCGCCGTGTTGACGTGGGAGCTTCTTTCTTTATTCCCCAGCAACGACGCCAGAAAACTTGTTGGCGTGTTAATGTGGAGCCTGTTGGGAACCCCAAGAGCAAGGTGTGAAGTATCAAGCAGCAAGTTTTCTCTCAGTTGAGACCGAGGTTATCGAACCAGAAGGAGGAAGGAAACGTCACACGGGTGTTGCAAGCAACGCGGAGACCTGCACAACACAAACTCAAGACTTTGCCCCAACGAACAGTGAGGTTGTCAAGCTCACCGGTTTTCTGTAACAAAGGATTAAACGTATGATGTGGAAGGTAATGGTTTGCAGCAAGTAAACAAGTAACAGTGGAAGATGTATCAATGGTAAAGATTGGACCGGGGTCCATAGTTCACTAGAGGTGCTCTCCTTAGATAAACAACATGGCATGAAGGGTAAACAAATTACAGCGGGGAAATTGACAGGAACTGAGCAAGGAATAAAAATGCAATTACTAGTCAGAAAGATCCTATGAGATTCGATAAGATACATAGACCGCCATCCAACCACATCTATGACTAGAAGTCCACCTTCAGGTTATCATCCGAACCCCCTCCAGTATTAAGTTGCAAGCAACAGACAACTGCTTTAAGCAAAGTGTGTAAGGTAAACATTCCACATGTTCCATGAACAAGAGACCATTGTTTTCTCCCTAGTAGCAACAGCACATCTACAACCGAAGAGATTTATGTCACTTCCCTTGGAAACTAGAGGCATGAACCCACTATCAAGCATAAATAACCCCTCTTGGAGTCACTAGCAACTACTTGGCCAAGATAGCTACTAACAATGGAGAGCATGCAAGATCACAAACAACACAGACATGGTATAATCATAAAGACAAAACCATTAATCAAACCAACATAATAATCTCAATATCCATCTGATACCTGCAAACACAACATGCATGATTACAAATAGATTAGATCTTTATCATGAACAGATCTCACAAGATCTATACCTGAAAGCACAAAGGAGGAGATACAACCATCTAGCTACTACATGGACCCATAGTCCAAGGTGGAACTACTCACTCATCATATCGGAGAGAAGGCCTCCGGGATGATCTCCCCTCCGGCAGGGAGCCGGGAAGAACTTCAGATCCCCCTCCCCCTCGATCTAGGGACGATGGTGGTAGCGGATACAGACGGTTTCGTGGATATTTGATCGGGTACTCAGGGTTTTTGCATCGGGGGCTTTTTATAGGAGAAGGGGAGACCGAGGCGGCGGCCAGGGGCGCCAAACCCTATCCAGGCGCGGAGTGGGGCCCACCCGCGTCTGGGGTGGGTCTGGCCCCTCTGGCCGGCCCCTCCGGCTCTCCTCTAGACTTCTAGTTTCCCACGGAAAGTAATCGACTTTGATGTTTGTCCTGTACAATTCTGAGAATATTTCTTTACTAACTTTTCTGAAACGAAAATCAGCAGAAAACAGGCATCTGGCACTGTTGCAACTAGTTAATAGGTTAGTACGAGAAAACATGTAAAAAGCACCTCAAAGTGTAGACAAGCAAAGAAAAGTAGATACAAAACAAGCATGGAGCATCAAAAATTATAGATACGTTTTCAACGTATCAACATCCCCAGGCTTAACTCCTGCTCGTCCTCGAGTAGGTAAGTGATAAAAAGAATATTTTTTTAGGTGACATGCACCCTCACAATAAAGATCCAACCATTTGCAAGCATTGAAAGTTGGGACCAAAGAACTCTAAACATGTGCATGAAAGATGGAGTTCTAACAATAGGACATAATAACTATGCATGCAACTTGGCAAGCTACAAACAAAGATCATGAATAACATGCATTAAAAACATTTGTCTGTTTCACATGCAGAAAACATAGCATAGTGGCAATCAGATTGTCCCTCATAGAGTAGCAAATAGATGCATAGGACACCTGCAAAGTTCACAAGGGTGACTAGAAACAAATAGCACAAGAACAAGTAATAACACAATATGCATCAATTAATAAGCTTTGGAACACTGCACACAGAATGAAAACTATGCTCTCTTAATGGTGCCTAAAGGTAGAAGGTGGAGACTGAATAATGGTGGAAGAAATAACCCTTTTTTGTAAAGGAAGCAGGGATTACAAGTTTCAAAAAGAGCTTCCAAAAATTATGGTACTTGTTAGCTTTCATCCCTCATTGCCCCTATCATAAGCATCTTGAACTAGTTAAGGTTAAAGTGCCAAAGCTGGAGTATATGCTTGACGAAGTATAAGATGGCAATCTCATGTCCCTTGAATACGAGGGCCACACCTCATGCATACTCAACTTTGGGTCCAGGTAAGGTCTTGTCACTCTAAGTATTTGCATATCATTGAGAATCGCCAACGTGGTATGTCGTGGTATTGCCGACAAGTACGCCATGGAGGGGTCCTCATAGTGCGTGTTTAGAGACGTGGGGGAAGGCGGACGGTTGATGGGTACGAGGTAACACAGCTTACCCAGGTTCAGATCCCACAACGGTGGTAGAATCCTACTCCTGCTATAAATCACTATAATGGCAATACGCCGAGTTATAGAGATAGATTCGCTGTGCGAGGTGTGTGCTAATCGCTACTTGATTATCTGAAGTTGTGCACTAAAGGATCCCATAGGCCCGACTTATATAGTCGCCAGGTCCTAGGGTTATAGGGAAAGGTCCTAGCCGGACAGGTTACAGAGTCCTACACTGACTATGACTAGTCTAGCTTGTCTTGTACTCCAAGGCTCCGGGTACGCTGATGAATCCGCCGTAGCCTTCCTTTATCCGGCATGGGCCTCCCATCTGGATCCATCTAACTGGGCCGCCCAGCAGGCCATTGGCCATGCTACCAACTGTGGGCCACCCGGGTTATCCGTATAAGAGACATGCTATGAGGATACCCATATAGCATATCCCCAACAGTAGCCCCCAGAGAACTCTGAGATATTGCGCCGTCTTGCCACTTCATGTTGAATGCTCTGTCTACTGGATGTTGGCAAATCGTCAAGAAATATCTTCTAGTCCTCCCAAAGAACCCTGCAAGGTATTCTCCGTCTTCAATTTATAAGTCGGAGGAATGCTGAATCTTTCATTGTACTCTTCCGTAGTCGGATTGGATCCGTCCATGCCGGAATCTTCTGATGTGATGGTTCATCTGACTATGACAGCTAGGGTGACGCAGACATAGGTCAGCGAAGCCTCGTAACTCACACATGCAGAGAACGCAATCATGTCCGATTTGCCTGCGCGAGCAATACGAACCGTTGGCAGCGGCGGTTGGGACATGGCGAAATTTCTGCGCACGTTCGCGCACACGTCGTCTACGCGGTAATCGTCCGATTAAGATGCACGAATCTTGATGCTGGAGACCATAAATAGTAACTAGGGTGAAAATTTTTCTTTTCACGTCATTCTCTCTTTGCATCATCTTCTTCCTCCAGCGAGTGCCCCCTCGAGCTCTCCGCGCAACCTTGCGAAAAACCCTAGCTCTAATCTCGCCAGTCACCTCCAAACATTCGCAATGGCCAGCAGCAGTTCTACTCCCTCGATGGCGGCGTCAGGCGAAGCCGCGGCGAAGCCGGCGAGCTCTGTCGTCATGCCCCCAGAGGGCCTGGTCATCCCCGTATCTGCGGTGGTTGAGTCCACCGGCGGCGACCACAATCCAGCGGCGCTGGAGCTGCTGGAGGAGGACAATGACTCCCATAAAGGCGAATGGCGCGGTTCGGATATCATGGACCGTGACATTAAGGAGCTGATCGTCGAGGGTTACCTCCCCGCGACGAAGGGGCTCACCTGGCGGGCGGCGCCGACCAACGAGGTTACACCTTCTCCCCAAGCCGGAGAAAAGGTGTACCTCAAAGCCCAACTGGTACACGGCGTCTCCCTACCCATCTCTAACTTCTTTCTTGCCGTCTTGAACCACTACCGAGTACAGCCCCAAAACCTTTCTCCCAACAGTATCCTAGCGCTTAGCAATTACGTGGCGCTTTGTGAGGGTTACCTAGGGATTAAGCCTAGGCTAGATCTCTTTGTGTATTTCTTCACCGTCAAACATGAAGCCGGAGCTAGCAAGGATGAACATAGGAATTGCGGCACCATTATCTTCAAGATCCGTCCTGGCCGGCGGTTCCCCGACATCGTCAGCCACGAGTCCTGCAAAAACTGGCAGCGCACTTACTTCTACGGTCCAGATATCCCTCTAGCTAACCGAGAAGTAACGTACCCGGACTTCGTTGATGGAGCCGCCTCCGAAGCCCCGACATGGAGATCCCAGGCCTCCCTTCCCTCCGACATCGACGCTTCCCGTGCTATAAGGCGGATAGAGTGGTTCGTAGAGACGGGTTTGACCGGCTTGGACCTAGCCATGTGCTGGTTCGTCAGGCGAATCCAACCTCTGCAGCACCACTCGAAGGTGATGCACGAGTATACCAGCGACAGAAGGGATAGCCTCCGCATCTCCGTGGAAAATTTCTCGAGCGACTCCGTCAAGCTTCGCCTCAAGGACATTGTCAAGGTGAAGGACAAGAAGCGTGGCTTTTCCATCACCTATGACATGTTCGTAGAGAGCAAGTGCCCAAGGTAACTGCTTATTTTCCATATATGACATATACTCCAGTTCTTCCGTCTAGCAATTGCCATCCCATCTAACACGGTGGTTCTTCACTTAACAGCTTAGCGACATAGATGAGGACAGCATGGCTCCTCAAATATATGATCCAAAGATGAAGGAAGTCACCGTCGTGTCCAACGATGATGCTTCGGTGGCATGAAAGCGGAAGATCTCCACCTCTGACACTGTCGACGAAGGCAAGAAGAAGAAGACAGAGGGTGGAGCCTCCAAAAAGACTACCGCTGCCCTGGAGGCGGAGAAAAGAAAGATTACCGGGATCCCCTTTGCCAAAGCACCCCCACTTGTGTAAGCTTCTTTCTCTCCGACATTGTCCATTTGTTTGTCTTATTCCTGTACTTATGCATTTTGCACATTTCAGGAAGAAAGCCATGACCAGCTTGAAGAAGACCTCCAAAACATTGGGGGCTTCTAGAACCATCAAGGACATGCTGCATCGCGACGCATCTCCCGCCATCGCCCCTGCCACTCCTACCGTCAAGCCCTCCTCCGCTCCGACAAGCTCACAGGCTAAGAAGCATCTGGCCCTTTTCCATGGAAGTGGTCTCAGGTGCCTCTACCAAGCTCGCTGTTGTCGGTGAGAAGGCGACGTAGGAAAGTGTCGCCCACCAAATGGCTGAAGCTCCGGATAAGGATGCCATCGGTAGCAGTAAGGCGGTGGTGGAAGCTGGTACTTCCGCCGAAGGCGGCGTCTTCGCCCCCCAGAAACCCATAGAGTTCCCAAAGATAGTCTATCCGACACTTACGCCGGGTAGCACTGCTCTGGTTCCTGGTGCGGCGTCGCCATCTCCAACGTGCGGTCTCGGGGAGCTCCTCCGTCAAGCAGAGATCTTGCAAGGAAACAGCGTATCCTTTGGCAAGCTGCTGGCCGAGAGCGCTACCAACCTCAAGATCATTGCACTTGTAAGTTTTATTTTCCTATTTCATTTCATATGAGTATCCCACTGTAGCCCCCGAGGAGTTAGACGGAAAACCATAGGTCTTTGCGTCTAAATGCTCTAAGAGTAACTAAGGTAGAAAACTTCTCACCGTAGCCCCCCAAGCTTATAGGTGGAATGAATAATTCCGACTAGATGCTTTAAGAGTAGCATATGCAGTGTTTATAAATTTCAATACTGTAGCCTCCAACCCTCTAGTTGTAACTGAATTAGTTCCGACTAGATGCTTTAAAAAGAAGCTAAGCATATATTCGAGTTAGAAACTTTATATTGTAGCCCCCAAGCTTCTAATCTAAAACTGAATTAGTTCCGACTAGATGCTTAAAGAAAGACTAAGCATATTGCTAAGTTAAAAAACTCTCGCTGTAGCCCCCGAGCGTCTAGGTGGAAATTTACCAGCTAGATGCTCCAAGTGGACGAAACAACGTTTTAACTTTTTTTCCATAGAACGAGAATGCTCGGAGGGGCATGACCAACGACAAGTACAAGAAGATGCACGCGGACTTGGAAGCCGAAAAGGGTAAAACTGCCTTCTTGAAGGAACATATCACCAAGAGCAAGCGTCTGTTTTCTTTTTCGCACTCCGACTTGGTTTTGTGCCCACATTCTCCGAGTACTCACTATGTACTTTGCTTTCTCCGACTTGTAGAATATGTTGCCAAGTCCAAGCATATTGTCGAGCAATCCAAGCATATTCAGCAGCTAGATAGCGAGAACAAAATCCTCAAGGAGGAGATAAAGGACATGCTGAAAATGCATGAGGAGTCGATGAAAGCCTTTGAGGATTCCGCCACTGAGGAAATGACCTGCTTGAAGGAGATCAGAAGAAAGCTACCGATGAGCAGAATGAACGCCATCATGAGGCGTACAAGCTCCTCCAACAAGAACGGGACTCCTTGGTGGATACCCTCTGGCAAGCTGAGGCCAGCATCTTCAGTAAGCTTTCTCCTCGGATTTCTGTAGTCTGGATACTTTGAACTTTTGAACTCATGTGCTCCTTTGTCAGAATTTTCAGCTCCTATGGGTTTAACCCGGTCGCCTCCTCCAGCAAAGGAATGCATGCTTCTTGCCGGCAAGTTCATCAACACCTCCATCGCACAAGCCAAAGAGATTGACAAACCCCTCCAGATCAATATCAAGGCATCGGAATCTGTGACGAAGTTCTCGGAGATTCTGCGTCGAGCCCCTAAGCGTATCACAAGCTGGAAAGCTTCATGTGCATGGGCCGGTGCAAGGATGGCGCTGTCCATGGTAAAGGCACAATATGAAGATGCCGACATCGACACGGTAACCTCTGGCATTCCCGACGTGGATGACGATGGCAAAGCGATTAACCACGAATCCATCTTGTCATCACTCGTGGGTTATGACACCAGAGTTACCGAGTTAGTCGATGTCAACGTCTTCGTGCCAATGAATACCATCGATGGCGGCAAGCAGAGCTCCTCCGAGTCTCTTCACACTGCCGACTTTGAAGGTGATTCTCCTACTGCTGATGACGTTCTTCCAAGTTGCCTGCACCAAAGGAATGAAAAACAATCTGTAATATTTGTTTCCTTTGTGATGTGTATGAGGAAAAAACTATGTATTAATTTAAGGCGGAAAACAATAATGTATGTCCTTCTACTCAAGAATTATTTCCAGCATGTATATATTTTTTAAGCAAGTGCTGGCTTATCCATTACTTTGGTTCATATGCTTGACTTTTCGTGAGTCGGAAGACTCGTTGTCGGAACCATGCGCTTAGGTGATTATGCCCAATGGCACCATCAATAACCTAGGCACAAAATCGCTGATAATAAGTGTTGAAAGTCACTACTCTAGAATCCACATAAAATCGACAAAGAACGTGTAGACGAGAAAACTTAAGCTAACGCCCGTAGGCGGAATTTTCACAAGTGCAATCGCAAAAATTGTGCATAAAGGTTTTATATGATCCAAAAATGAAAACTAAAGGAGGTAAAAGACTCAGAAATATGAGTGAATCAGAGAGCTTTATTTCATTTATCATATAAGAGGTACACAATTAGATAAAAATGCTAAGTGTAAAAAGGACGTAGCTGTGCTATGTTCCATGGCCAATCAAGCTCCAGGTAGTCATCATCCGGGTCACGTCTCTTACGCTTATGATCCTTGTTGGGTCTATCCTTCAGTTCACGATTGTCAACGAGGTAGTAAGACCCATTGAGTAGCGCATTGCTTATGATGAATGGTCCTTCCCATGGCGGGGATAATTTGTGTGACTTCTTCTGCTTAAGTCGGAGCACCAGATCCCCCTCTTTAAACGAGCGATTCCGAACACGGCGACTATGGTAATTGCGTAGCTTCTGCTGGTAGATGGCGGATCTTTGGCATATGCCAAAATGTGCTCCTCCTCGAGAAGGTCCACATCTAGGCATCTGGATTTTTCAGCGTCATCTTCATCGTAGGAGGCAATCCTTGGTGCATCGTGAAGTATGTCGAAAGGTAGGATGGCTTCTGCTCCATATACCATGAAATAAGGGGTGTAGCCGGTGGATCTTTTGGGTGTAGTTTGTAAACTCCACAGTACAGATGGCAATTCTTCCGCCCAGGCTACAGCTACTCTATGTAGCGGTGCATCAAGACGTGGCTTTATTCCCTACAGAATTAATCCATTGGCTCGCTCAACCTGACCATTGGATTGTGGATGTGCCACAAATGCAAGGTCAAGTCGGATGCCTTTCTCCCAACAATAAGCCTCCACTTCTCCGAGTGACAAGTTGCTGTCGTTGTCGGTGATAATGGTATGTGGGAGACCAAATCTCACCACTAGATCTCGGACAAACCTGAGGGCAGTTGCCCCATCAAGCTTCCTAATGAGTTTAGCTTCTATCCATTTAGTGAATTTATCAACTGCTACTAGCAGATGCGTAAACCCACATGGTGTCGTTTGCAACAGTCCCACCATGTCTAGCCCCTAGACTGCAAACGGCCAAGTTATTGGTATTGTTCGGAATTCTTCAGCAGGAACATGTGGTTGTCGGGCATAATATTGGCATCCCATGCATGTATCGACCAGCTTGTTGGCGTCCGCCTTCGCGGTTAGCCAGTAGAATCCTTGCCGGAAAGCTTTCGCGACCAACGATCGAGGAGTGGCGTGATGCCCGTAATCTCCGAGATGGATTTCGCGTAGGATTTCAATAACTTCTAGCTGGGAAACACACCTTAGGTATTCACCAGTAGTGCTTATTTTGTAGAGTTGTCTGTTGATTATGGTATAGCCCTTCGCTCGACGTACTATTTGTCGTCTTTCGACTTTGTCATCGGGCAAAGTTCCGTGTTCGAGATATTGCATGAATGGTTTTGTCCAAGCCGGAGGGATCTTTGCCACCATGTGGACGAAAGAGTCAACTCTATCCGGGTTGTCGATGTCGGCTCCCTTCACGGATGGTGTCCGTAGATGCTCTAGGAAAACTCCTGGCGGAATTCGTTTGTGCCCTAATCCAAGATTAGATAGCAGATCAGCCGCCTCGTTTTGCTCCCTAGGTACATACTTGACTTCGTAGCCGAAGAAGCTCTTGGCTATCTCGTCCACTTCGTCTCGATATGCCTCCATCATAGGGTTCCGCGCATTCTAGGTGCCAGCCACCTGCTGGGCAACCAAGTCGGAATCTCCACAGCAAACTATGCGCTTGATGCCAATATCCTTGGCTACGCGTAATCCGTGAATGATTGCTTCATACTCCGCCATGTTGTTCGTAGCCTCGAAGTGGATCTGCAGAACATAGTGTAGCTTGTCGCCAGTTGGTGACTGTAGCAATACACCAGCCCCCGAGCCATTGAGCAGCTTTGATCCGTCAAAATGCATCACCCAGTACTCTGGTTCCGGCAACGGAGTAACATCTGGCATCTCCGTCCAATCTGCAATAAAATCCGCCAAGGCTTGTGACTTGATAGCATCGCGTTGCTTGTAGGTAATCTCGATGGCGGAAAGTTCGATGCCCCACTTCACGACCCTTCATGTAGCAGCGTTGTTGTTGATAATGTCGGACAGTGGAGTCTTGCTCACCACTGTGATTGGGTGCTCCTGAAAGTAATGCCACAGCTTCCGAGAAGCAAGGAATACTCCATAAGCTATCTTCTGGTAGTGGGGTAACGCTGCTTGGACTCCGTCAAGACCTCACTTACATAGTAAACTGGTCAATAAACTCCGAGATCATAGCCTGGTTCCTTCCGCTCTACCACGACGACAATGCTGATTACCTGGTTGGTTGCCGCCATGTAAAGTAACATGGGTTCTCTAGGCTCGGGTGCTGCAAGGATGGGCGCTGAGGAAAGAATCTCCTTGAGTTGCTTCAATGTTGCATCTGCTTCGTCCGTCCACGTAAATTTGTACGCCTACTTCAGCAACTTGTATAGCGGCAGGGCCTTCTCTCCAAGTCGGCTGACGAACCGACTAACTGCTGCAACACAACATGTTAGTCGTTGAATGTCCTTTAGGCATGTTGGACGGTTTATGTTTAATATGTCTTTGATTTTCTCTAGGTTGACCTTGATTCCACGCTGGGAAACGATGAAGCCTAAAAATTTGCCGGCTGGGACCCCGAAGACGCACTTCTTAGGGTTAAGCATCATGTTGTATTTCCGGAGATTATCAAAGGTTTCTTTTAAGTCGGAAATTAAGTCATTTGACTTTTTAGACATCACCGCTATATCGTCCACATAGGCGTGAATGTTCCGACCAATTTGATCGTATAGGCAACATTGCATTGTTCTCTAGCACGTAGCACCTTTGTTTTTCAGCCCAAAGGGCATCGTGACATAGAAAAACGTGTCGTATGGAGTAGTGAACGAAGTGGCCAATTGGTCCGACTTCCTCATCTTGATCTGGTGCTATCCTGAGTATGCATCAAGAAAACACAAAAGTTCCGAGCCAGCCGTCGAGTCAATGACTTGGTCAATGCGAGGCAAAACAAACGGATCTTTGGGACATGCTTTGTGCAAGCCGGTGTAATCAAAGCACATTCTTAATTCATTGGTTCCCTTTTTGGGGACAAGTACAAGATTGGCCACCCATTGGGTTTGAAGGACTTCTCGGATAAAACTAGCCTGAAGTAATTTAGCTATCTCTTTGCCAATGACGCGTCTCTTCTCATCTCCAAAGCATTGTAGAGGTTGCTTCACTAGTTTGCATTTTGGATCAATGTTTAAGCTGTGCTCGGCAAGTTCCCTAGGTACACCTTTCATGTCGGCAGGTTGCCAGGCAAAGATGTCCCTATTCTCACGGAGGAACTCGACAAGCGCGCTTTCCTATTTAGGATCCAGGTTTGTCCCAATGGCGGTGGTCCTGGAGGCATCGCCTACCACAAGTTCCACCGGCTTGGTCTCGATGGCGGCCTTGAATTCGGGAGAAGAGTCGGAGATTTGTTTCTTCGACGCGGGCATCTCTGAGTCATCGACCTTTCTCTATATCTCCTTGAATTATTTGCTGTAGAGGACAGCTTCCGCATAGGCTGCTTCATTAATCTCGCAGTCCCTAGCCTTGGTAAAGCTCCCGGATACGGTGATGACACCGTTTGGTCCGGGTATCTTGAGTTTTTTGTAGATGGAGCATGGCTTGGCCATGAAGGTGTGGAATTTCCCGCGGCTGAATATGACGTGGTACACGCTCTTGAAGGGGACCACCTTAAAGGTCATGCGCTCTTGGCGGTAATTATTAACATCGCCAAAAGCTACCTAAAGTGTGATGCACCCAAGGGACCGGTCCTCCTGACCAGGAACTACGCCATGGAAGATGGTGTTGGTCCGCCTTAGGTTTGCCTCTGTCAAGTTCATCTTCTGCAGTGTATCTAGGTACATGATGTTGATGCTGCTTCCACTATCCACCATACACTTGGTGAACTCATTGCCGTCAATCAGGGGGTTGATGACCATGGCGTATTGGTTCTCCGTAGGAATGAGGTCTGGGTGATCCTTCATGTCTCAAGTAATTGGAACCTCCGACCAGCGCAGGTACTGGGGAACTGGGGATAGAGTAGCCATCAGGATCCTCATAGAGGTCTTCTGTTGTCGGGCGGAGGGGGTGCCAAGGAAAGTGTGGTAGACTGGCGCCTTCTTCACGAAGGGGTTCTTCCCTTTGTCGTCTCTCTTGGCGGCGTGCTTGGGGTCGACGTCCTCGTCCATGTCACTTGAATCCTTGGACTCCTCCTTCTTCTTCTTCCCCTTGCCCTTGCCTCGCGGTCTGTTCTTCCGACTTTGCTTGTAGCCGGACTCTGGGTCTTCCTTGAGGTCGTTGACGAACTTGCAGTGTCGATTGGTGTGGGTGGATTTACCATTGACATCGAGGTGTACGAGGCACGACATATCGCGGTACTCCTCGTAGGTTTGTAGAACACGGTGCAATGTCAAAGTAGTTTCACTTCCTCGCTGCTGCCCACGACCGGCTCCCCATCCTCGGCCACGTTGTCCGCCATCACCTCGTCCTGCAAAAGTCATGGCGACCATGTCAGGAGTTTGCTTTTCTTCTGGAGCGGTTTTCCGCTTTGTACTGATGTTCCTCCGAGCTTGAGTTGGAACGGCCGTTGCCGGCAAGGATCCATGAGCATCGTCGTCGGCAGCTGCGAACTCACTGGCCAACTGAATCATCTGGTTCAAGTCAAGCTGGTGATTGTCCTGCAAGCGCTTCAACTTATGTCGGAGCAACGTGCCCCTTTCCAACCCATCGATGAAGGCGGACATGGCGTTCTGAGCGTGCACTCCTTCGCAGGAGTTTTTCATATCTAGCCAGCGGGAGAGGTAGGCACGAGATGTCTCGCCTTTCTCTTGCACGCACCGCTATAGATTACCGACAGTGCAGGGACGTTTGTACGTACCCTCGAAGTTCTTGGTGAATGCTTCTTGCATGTCCAACCAATTGCAGATGGATTTCTCCAGCAAGTCGTCAATCCATTGACTGGCCGTGCCCGCCAACATCAACTAGAGCTACTTGACGACGATGTTGGGGTTGCCTCCGGCAATCTCCACCGTGTTGTCGTAGTCCTGCAACAATGTGACTGGCTTGGCGGTGCCGTCATAGGGCTTGATGGTCTTGTCAATCCGGAAACCTTTGGGGTAAGTTGCAGACCATATTGCAGGTCCAGAGCAACGTGGACCCAGGTATGGTCCTTCCCGGGCCTCGTGGATCTTGTCGATCCGCGAACGTGTGTCGTATGGCTCCGGGTTTTTCTTCTTCTTGTCAACAGGGGATGGGCTGCGTGAATGACGTGGGCCTCCTCCGCCATGGTGACTGCTAGGTGGCGACGGAGGCGGAGGTGGCGGTGGGTTGGCCTTTTTGTATTACCCTCCTGCCACGCCTCACGCCTGTCGCGGTTGCTTGTCGGACGGGGAGGGTCATGGCGTGACTTGCTCTTGTGTCCTTGGTTGCACTCTCCGTCATGACGGGTCTGCTTCGTTTTGTCACGGATGACGATGCCGCCCTGCCTTGGCGGGGGAATATTCGTATGATGGTGAGCTTTGGGGTCTTCGCAATGTCGGGGAGAGCGGGGCGGTGGCGATGGGTGACGAGGTCGGGTATTTTCTCCGTGGTCGGAGGATATGGGTATAGCATCCTTCCTGTTGCGCGCATCCCTCCGTCTTTGTTCTGATGAACCCGTCTGAGACCTGACATCAAGTGGAGATCTGTCCCTTGGCAGTTTGTGCTGGCTAGACCGGCAAAACGCCGGGTCGGACTCCAGCCTCTGAGAGGTGGCCTTTTCCTGCTGTTTCACCGCCTTGGCTACTAGGTCATAGACCTGTTCCACCGCCTCAGGTGATCGATCCTGCTCTAGAAGGGTCTTGGCAACGGCGAGTTTAAGGAGGGGAGTGGGCATCACCTGTCTGCCTTCACTGTCAATGTATGGCTTGGCCTGTGCCGGCTTCGTGGGAGCCCATCCTAGGTTTCGTCGTACGCCAGGATCATTGATGATGCAATCCGGAGCTTTCTTGGCCTTCTGCTGTTGCACCAGAGTCTTGTATTTGGCCTCCATTGCTCTAGCTTTCTCTATAAACTTCTACGCCTTGACCAGATCTCGATCTACCTTAGCGCCCTGCTCCACGATGGCTTGCGCTTCCTCCAGCAACTACTGGCGCTTCTCGTCAAGTTGGGTCATGTTCCGGGTATGAGCGACGGTTAGTGGCTCGACGAGGAGGTTGCCGTACAATACTCTATCAGCCAGAGTTGGGCAGCAGCAGACGTAGATACCAGAGGCGGCAAGTTTGCGGTGTTGTTTTTGCTCGTGCCGATGCCGAGTTCCTGCGGCTGTTGCACTGGGTTAGCCGGAGGAGGCATGACATTTACGCGATCATCGTCAGCTGCAATAAGTGGCACCTTCCCCTTGTACAGCGCTGTAGGCGGGGCTCGTCCGGGTTAATCTTCATCCATCATCGTCCCAATGGTGACGAACGCCTCTCGAGATGCGACGGTGTTGTTGGCTCGCTCGTCACGCGTGTATTCCTCCTTCATCTCCTGCATGGCGGAGTCTAGCTCTTCTGGACTGAAATCTATCTCCTCTGAATCTGCACTGAAGTCGGCATAAAGCGCGTCAATCACAGAGTCGGAGGGTGCAAGGACTTCCTCTATGAAGGGGTGGAGGTGCAACAGCAGCGAAGATGACTGGAGGTGGTGGTGCGGCTGCGACAATGGCGGCTGGAGGCGGTGGTGGCGGTTGCTGAGGCGGTGGCGCTCCGCCAATGAGCACAAGATCCGCCTGAGCTGCCCCGTCAGCCTCCGAGTAGCTGTTGACGGTGTTCACCATACTTTCAAAAGTGAGACGCCCGAAGCCTGCTGCCGTCTTAGAGAATGCCGGAGGAGCGTGCCATGGTACAGTCCTTCCACAAAGTGATACATAGCATTATCATTGGGGTAGTGGGCCAGATCGGCTCGATACGGAGCCACCTGGCAAGGTAATCACGGGGGTTTTCGCCCTCTCTCTGAACGCAATTCGCAGGATCGAAGATGGTAACCACGCCGACAAACTTGGATCTCTGATGACTAGATGTGTGGGCAAAGCCGGTGGATTTGCAGTGATCTTCCACCGTTATATCCTGCACAAGGGCGGTTTGGGTGGGCCTTGAATTTTTCCGATCTTTTCCAGCGAACTCCGAAGAGAGATCCGACTCGATCCTTCTGCAAACGTATATTTCCCGTAGGCGGTCCGTGCGGGCCTTGATGCTCCTCCGACTCCCAGGGAACTAGTGCGCGAGTCGGTTTCGCCGATGAAGAGGTGGATGTCTCCGATAGGAACGATCGAACACCGCATAGGGTTCGTCTTCGCCGGGATCCAGGACTCGTCGGGAGGGATGATTGGAACGTTGCCGGAGGAGAGAACACAACCGATGGCTACGGTTTTTCCGATTCCCGCGAAGATCTTGGTCCTCGCCCGCTGAAGAGCCTGAAGCGCCTCTGGCCCCACGGTGGGCGCGAACTGTTGTGGTATTGCCGACGAGTACGCCATGGAGGGGTCCTCACAGTGCGTGTTTAGAGACGTGGGGGAAGGCGGACGGTTTACGGGTACAAAGTAACACAGCTTACCTAGGTTCAGATCCCACAACGGTGGCAGAATCCTACTCCTGCTATAAATCACTATAATGGCAATACGCCGAGTTATAGAGATAGATTCGTTGTGCGAGCTATGAGATAATCGCTACTCGATTATCTGAAGTTGTTCCCTAAAGGCTCCCATAGGCCCGACTTATATAGTCGCCAGGTCCTAGGGTTGCAGGGAAAAGTCCTAGCCAGATAGGTTACAGAGTCCTACACTGACTATGACTAGTCTAGCTTGTCTTGTACTCCAAGGCTCCGGGTACGCTGATGACTCCGCCGTAGACTTCCTTTATCCGGCATGGGTCTCCCTTCTAGATCCATCTAACTGGGCCGCCCAGTAGGCCATGGGCCATGCTACCAACTGTGGGCCTGTCACATCCCAAGATTTTCCCAAATCTTGTTATGTGAAAAATAAATGAATAAAATAAAACTTTGTTGATTTTCAGGGTGAGAAGAAACTTTTGAATCCAATTTTAAACTTTCAAAACCTATTTGGATCAAATAAAATCCTAAAGGGATTTAAAAAGAAAAATAAACAATAAACTTAAAAATATTTAAAATTACTATTTTTGAATCTTTTAATAAAAAGGATTTGGTTTTCAAAAGAAAAGGTGGATTTATAAATAAAGATTATTTTATAGAGCCAAATTAAACCTTGGCCAATATTTTGAAATAAAATGTTTTGTTTTGATTAAAAGAGTAAAATTTTATTTAAAAAAAATAATGAGGATTTAATAATATCCAATTTTATTAAAAATAAAGGCTTTTCCCATTTTAAATAAACACTAAAACTTATTAAATTATTTTAAATAAGTTTTCCAAGTATTTTATATTCTCAATTAAAACCTACTGAAGTGTTTTTGGTTTTATTTTAGATTTCAAAATAAAGATTTTAATAAAACAAATCCTATTTGAATTATTAACTAAGGTCCATCTTATTTAATTATTAGTGGACCCTAAAATAAAAATGTTATCTTATTTTAAACAAGTTTTCCAAGTATCTTATATTTTCAAATAAAACCTACTGATTTGGTTTTGATAATATTTAGTTTTCTAATAGAGATTTTATTAAATAAATCAAAACCTATTTGAATTATTAAATAAGGTCTATTTTATTTAATTATTAGATAGATCCTAAAAAAAGAATAAAATTATTATTTTATTTGGGACTTTAGTTTTGTGTTGATAAAACAGAACCAAAACTCAATACAAGTTTGGTGAAAGTTTGTTTTGTTTTGGTTGTTTGAATTGTTGATTGAAATTCAAAACAGAAAATCAAATAAGAAAAGAAAAAGAGTACTGAACAAAAAAAAAGGAATCAAACCAACCCAACCCAACAAGCCCACTAGGCCCAGCAGGAGCCCACCCGGCATATTCCTCAGTGAATCGTTTTCCCACCGAAAGACCCACCCGCAGAGCCAATGAATGGTGGACCCTCGTTCCCTCTCTCCCTCACACTGATAAAGGACCCCATAGCCAGCTCATCTTCTTCCTACCCCGCGTTGAACTCGCCAGCCGTTGCTGCCGTTGATTCCTCCGGTTGAATTCGCTTTACTGCTGCGTTTATTCCTTGCCGTAACCACGCAGTGATAAATGCCAGCGTTCCCTCCCCATTTCCCCCCAGTCACCTCACCTTAGCGCGCCCCCAGGCCGCAGAATTTTTCCCTACACTGCCACTGCTCCGACGACTCTCCGGTGACGATTCCTACAACCCCATACTGCCCCTTGCCTCCCCGAGCAAGAAGGAAAGTTCACCAGACTCTGGCGCACCGCTCTGTGGCCTCAGCTCGCCCGCGAGTGACCTGCAACCTCACCTCCGTCTTCGTCTGAGCGCCACCGAAGAACCCCAAAGCTTCGGCGAAACTTCCTGGTAAGCTCGGACCGCCCCGATGCCATTCAGTGATGCTCACATGCTCCTTAGTACCATGCGCGTCTAACGCACCCTCTACTTTGCTTCGGCATGCCCTGTAGCCTCGCCCCCAACGTCGACCGAAGCACGCCCGACGCCGTGTGGACTCCGGTGAGCAATCCACATCGGACCAGAGCGCCCCTCGACAAACTGACCGCACCTTGAGCTTCCCCACGACGTTGCAATCACGGTGAGCCTTCTCCTCCTCTCCCTTGAGTCTCAGATCACGGGCGACCTCGTCGAAGGCCGCTCCAGTAGCGCCAGCCGCTAGTGCCGCCACTAGCCGGCAAGCATCTTTGTCAGGCGTCAGAGATCTTGATCTGACGCTCACGATAGATCCTTAGCCGAAGGGGTACGAGTGATCCTGTGCCGCTCTATCTATTTTAATCCAATGCCTCACATCGATTGACCCGCGCGAACCGGTATTGCCCAGAAGAATCACGCCACGTGGCCAGCCTTTGGATTTAAAAACAGAAGCAAATCAATTAGATGTTCCAATTTGTAAATTCCATAACTTTTGTTCCACACGTCCAAATTTTGCAAACTTTATATCAATGGAATCAGTGGAACAATCCCTAGCCAACCATGCAATTTTTTTAGTAAAAAGATTCTGGTAAAATGTTTGTTTTTGCAGAAACATTTGTATGCTTGTTTAGGTTATAAAAATTGTTCTAAAATGTTTTTGGGGATAAAATCTTTGGCAATTGGATTGATTTGAACCCACTGACCATAGGAAACACTTTGTGGATTCAAAAATTTATTTGGTGAAACAAAAGAATGATTCTTTGATTTAAAACCAATTCTAGCCAAATAAATATATGGTTTATTTATTAAAAATGGTTTTGGAAGAAAAGCTTTGGGAAATGTTTTATTTTAAACTCTCTGACCCCTAAACACAAAGTTTTATGGTTTGAAAACATATTTGGTGAACCCTATAGATTAATGCCTTGTTGAAAACATTTCTACACCACATAAAATGATACCTTGTTTTGAAAATGATGAAGTGAAATATTTTGCAAATGACTTTGCTACTTTATAAAATGACCATTGGGTGTTTTCAAATGTTTAAGACCCATTAGGAACCACTTTTCAAACAATACAAAGCTTGGCATGCTTGCATGCATTACTTTGACTTTATCATTTGATGTGATGAATTGCTTGAATGGTAGATTGAAATATTGTTTGCTTGATTGATTTGTAGTGACTTGAAGTGTGTGAACATTGCAAAGATCAAGGAGTGAACCTATTCTCTACCAAAAAGGCAAGTGATGCTCATACTTTTGTCCCATTACTTTCACTATGCATTACTGATTTTTCTAAGTAAAACATGCATGGAATTTTGCTAAGTATAAACCATGCTATGGGAAATCCTAGTAGATGAAACCTGAGTAGAAAATTTCCTAAGTTAAGATTCCTACTACAATCAAGCTTAGCTTAGCTAATAGGAAACAAGGGTGGAATATACATTCATACTATGCAAAAATTTCTAAGTCTGAGGACTTGTGTTTTTGTTTAATAAAACAACTAAGTTAATGAATCACCTGGGTGGAATGGTAATTGCTTGGTGGTTTTTGGTTGAGTGGTTCACAAGGCCCATGTTTATGGTTTACCTTGTGTATCTCACTTGTGGATTGCCACCTAGGAACAAAGAGATTTGAGATGTCAAATGTTGTGAAGCTTCAAGTGCAGCCACTTGGCATTATGGGCTCTGCCTGGATCATATAGGTTGCAAGAACTTATCCATATGGACAGTTGGTGGTAGGGTTTGATAGGTTGGAGCGCTTCCATTTTGGTCTAAGCGAAGGCTTCTGAAGGATCTTGTCTTGGGAAACCAAGTCTTGTGGGGAAAGTGCACCACCTCTGCAGAGTGTAAAATCTAAGTACTTAGCCGTGTCCCTCGCAAAGGACAATTTGAGCATCAAGACATGGAAGCAATCAAGAATCTCATCATCCAAATTTCTAAGTTAAAAACTGGTGGTTGAACAAGGGTTAAAGGATCTTCAATCTTTGATTGGGAGTTGCCTTGGGAAAGATTATTTTGTCAAGCAAAAACTTAGTGTTTTCAAATGATGAGGGGAAAAAATATAATTTTGAGAAAAGCAATCCTAAGCTCCACTTAGCCAAATGCATATAGATGATAGACTCCACTATACTACCATAGTATCACTTGCCAATACAATTCAAATGTATTGACCCTTGTGGCTGTAACTTGTATGTTGCAGGTTTGATTGATGTTAGAAAAGTTTGATGATTAGGATTACAAAGTCTACAACCAACATGTTTGCATGTGGCACTTTGAAGATGAAGGACCCCATGCTTATAGATATTCTGCTGCAATGTAATGTAATAGCCAAATGAGCTATGTAAGATGTAATAAAATTATGTTATTCCTGGTTATAAAGTTGTATTATGACCTTTGTTTCTTGATATTACATCTTAACTGTGGATGCTAGCTATTGATCCAGGGACTAGCATTGTAAACACAGGGTACTCTACCTTATTAAAGGTTGGGACCCTTACAGATGGTATGAGAGCATTGTGTTGCCTGTAGGATTTGTAAAACTAGGATTGGACAAAAACCCTTAGAAAAATAGAAGTTGTATTTGTTCCAAAACTTATTACAAAAAATCTTGTAAACTCTTTCCTCAACCATTTTGGTTTTGAATCTACATCTCTTCTATTTTAACTTGATGGAAAAACCTACCCCATGGCCAAAGACTTCACCATGTGCAAAGGAATTCATCAACTCTAATGACTTCAACATCTTCAACTCTAATGACTTCAACATCTTCAGCATTTTCACCAGGGACTTCAACCTTTGATATCACTACGGACAAGTGAGACAAGAAACCTTGCTCAAGAATTGGAGACTAAGGAAACACAAGTTAAAATGAGCCCATATCACTTGAAGTTTTGTGACCAAGAGTTTTCCAAGGAAACCATGAACTCATGCAAGAAAGAATCAACCAAGAAATATGGGAAGATCACAAGTGAACCATATAGATGGACCACCATATTTATTTTAAGCCAAACAAACCAACTTATGTGGTGTAACAAAAATATTTTTGGTTGCCTAAAAATATGCTTGAAACTTGTTGTTTGAGTGGAATGTTTGTTTGTGATTGCTTGCACATTGCTTGTGTGAATTGTGATGTGTATGATTAGAACCCTTAGAAATATTTTGCCTATTCTAATCCCAATCCAACCCACACAGATGACTACTCCAAGAGACTCCAACATCAAGGATGGTGACACCAACTACAACCAAGAGGACAACATGAGAGAACTCATAGTAACCCAAAACCAGTTGAGCCAAGAGACAACTCAGCTTTTAGCCAACAACAATGGACTAGACCCAGCCATACAAAGGATTTTGAAACTTTAATCCCAATTGTTGCAAGGATTGGTTACTCAAATGATCAACATGGGAGAAAACTTTTCCCAAAGAGCTAATGACAACAAGGATGACAAAGATGTTATTTTAGAAGGAACCAAAGCTTGCAATATTTATGGAGACAAGGATCATACATGCAAGGAGCATGAAGATCAATGCCCTAATTGTAAAGAAGAAAGTCATATCTCTAGTAACTGCCCCAAGAAGAGAGAAAGATTTCCCACCTTTGAGGTGAGATATGAAGAGCATGAACTAGAAGCACTCCTAGCTTTGGAGAGGCCCAAAAAGAAGAAGAAGGACATAAGCCAGTTGCAATGTTACAATTGCAAAGAGATGGGACATTATGCCAGTGAATGCCCAGAAAAGAAGAAGAGCCAAGAAGACAAACAAAAGCTAGTGAAACCCAAGATAAGGAAGGACATTAGCCAAGTGATGTGCAACCACTTCAAAGAGTTAGGACATCATACATCATATTGTCCAGAGAATCCACCTCGAGACCTCAGCCTTATCACATGTTTCAAATGCAAGGAACTAGGCCACTATGCAAACTTCTGTCCAGGGAAGTTTCAACAAGACCCCAAGAAGGCCAATATGTAATTTAGATGGAAAATTTTTAAGGGTGGTAGTACCCTAGTTGTTTTGAATCAACTTGTAACCCTAGCCTCCCCAAATCTCGGGACGAGATTTATTTTAAGGGTGGTAGCCTGTCACATCCCAAGATTTTCCCAAATCTTGTTATGTGAAAAATAAATGAATAAAATAAAACTTTGTTGATTTTTAGGGTGAGAAGAAACTTTTGAATCCAATTTGAAACTTTCAAAACCTATTTGGATCAAATAAAATCCTAAAGGGGTTTAAAAAGAAAAATAAACAATAAACTTAAAAATATTTAAAATTACTATTTTTGAATCTTTTAATACAAAGGATTTGGTTTTCAAAAGAAAAGGTGGATTTATAAATAAAGATTATTTTATAGAGCCAAATTAAACCTTGGCCAATATTTTGAAATAAAATGTTTTGTTTTGATTAAAAGAGTAAAAGTTTATTTAAACAAAATAATGAGGATTTAATAATATCCAATTTTATTAAAAATAAAGGCTTTTCCCATTTTAAATAAACACTAAAACTTATTAAATTATTTTAAATAAGTTTTCCAAGTATTTTATATTCTCAATTAAAACCTACTGAAGTGTTTTTGGTTTTATTTTAGATTTCAAAATAAAGATTTTAATAAAACAAATCCTATTTGAATTATAACTAAGGTCCATCTTATTTAATTATTAATGGACCCTAAAATAAAAATGTTATCTTATTTTAAAAAAGTTTTCCAAGTATCTCATATTTTCAAATAAAACCTACTGATTTGTTTTTGATAATATTTAGTTTTCAAATAGAGATTTTATTAAATAAATCAAAACCTATTTGAATTATTAAATAAGGTCTATTTTATTTAATTATTAGATAGATCCTAAAAAAAGAATAAAATTATTATTTTATTTGGGACTTTAGTTTTGTGTTGATAAAACAGAACCAAAACTCAATACAAGTTTGGTGAAAGTTTTTTTGTTTTGGTTGTTTGAATTGTTGATTGAAATTCAAAACAGAAAATCAAATAAGAAAAGAAAAAGAGTACTGAACAAAAAAAAGGAATCAAACCAACCCAACCCAGCAAGCCCACTAGGCCCAGCAGGAGCCCACCCGGCATATTCCTCAGCGAATCGTTTTCCCACCGAAAGACCCACCCGTAGAGCCAATGACTGGTGGACCCTCGTTCCCTCTCTCCCTCACACTGACAAAGGACCCCACAGCCAGCTCATCTTCTTCCTCCCCCGCGTTGAACTCGCCAGCCGTTGCTGCCGTTGATTCCTCCGGTTGAATTCGCTTTACTGATGCGTTTATTCCTCGCCGTAACCACGCAGTGATAAACGCCAGCGTTCCCTCCCCATTTCCCCTAGTCACCTCACCTTAGCGCGCCCCCAGGCCGCAGAATTTTGCCCTACACTGCCACTGCTCCGATGACTCTCTGGTGATTATTCCGGCAACCCCTTACTGCCCCTTGCCTCCCCGAGCACGCAGGCAAGTTCACCGGCATCTGGCACCTCTTCAGGCCTCAGCCGCCTGAAAGTGACCTGCAACATCGCCTCCGTCTTCGTCTGAGCGCCACCGAAGAACCCCACAACTCCGGCGAGTCTTCCTGGTAAGCTCGGACCGCCCCGCTGCCACTCAGTGACGCTCACATGCTCCTTAGTACCATGCGCGTCTACCGCACCTCTACTTTGCCCGGCATGCCCTCGTAGCCTCAACGCCGATCAAGCACGCCCGACGCCGTGTGGACTCCGGTGAGCAATCCACATCGGACCAGAGCGCCCCTCGACAAACTGACCACACCTTGAGCTTCCCCACGACATTGTGATCACGGTGAGCCTTCTCCTCCTCTCCCCTGCGTCCTGTATCACCGGCGACGACCTCGTCTGAGCGCTGCCTCCAGAGCGCCGCCGCCAGTGCCGCCACTAGTTGGCAAGCGTGTTGCGCGCCGTAGGATCTTGATCTGACGCTCCGATAGATCCTTAGCCGAAGGGGTACAAGTGATCCTGTGCCGCTCGATCTATTTTAATCCAACGCCTCACATCGCTTGATCCGTGCGAACCGGTATTGCCCAGTAGAATCATGCCACGTGGCCAGCCTTTGGATTTAAAAACAGAAGCAAATCAATTAGATGTTCCAATTTGTAAATTCCATAACTTTTGTTCCACACGTCCAAATTTTGCGAACTTTATATCAATGGAATCAGTGGAACAAGCCCTAGCCAACCATGCAATGTTTTTAGTAAAAAGATTCTGGTAAAATGTTTGTTTTTGCAGAAACATTTGTATGCTTGTTTAGGTTATAAAAATTGTTCTAAAATGTTTTTGGGGATAAAATCTTTGGCAATTGGATTGATTCAAACCAATTCTAACCAAATAAAAATATGGTTTATTCATTAAAAATGGTTTTGGAAGAAAACCTTTGGGAAATGTTTTGTTTTAAACTCTCTGACCCCTAAACACAAAGTTTTATGGTTTGAAAACATATTTGGTGAACCCTATAGATTAATGCCTTGTTGAAAACATTTCTACACCACATAAAATGATACCTTGTTTTGAAAATGGTTTATGAAGTGAAATCTTTTGCAAATGACTTTTCCACTTTATAAAATGACCATTGGGTGTTTTCAAATGTTTAAGACCCATTAGGAACCACTTTTCAAACAATACAAAGTTTGGCATGCTTGCATGCATTACTTTGACTTTATCATTTGATGTGATGAATTGCTTGAATGGTAGATTGAAATATTGTTTGCTTGATTGATTTGTAGTGACTTGAAGTGTGTGAACATTGCAAAGATCAAGGAGTGAACCTATTCTCTACCAAAAAGGCAAGTGATGCTCATACTTTTGTCCCATTACTTTCACTATGCATTACTGATTTTTCTAAGTAAAACATGCATGGAATTTTGCTAAGTATAAACCATGCTATGGGAAATCCTAGTAGATGAAACCTGAGTAGAAAATTTCCTAAGTTAAGATTCCTACTACAATCAAGCTTAGCTTAGCTAATAGGAAACAAGGGTGGAATATACATTCATACTATGCAAAAATTTCTAAGTCTGAGGACTTGTGTTTTTGTTTAATAAAACAACTAAGTTAATGAATCACCTGGGTGGAATGGTAATTGCTTGGTGGTTTTTGGTTGAGTGGTTCACAAGGCCCATGTTTATGGTTTACCTTGTGTATCTCACTTGTGGATTGCCACCTAGGAACAAAGAGATTTGAGATGTCAAATGTTGTGAAGCTTCAAGTGCAGCCACTTGGCATTATGGGCTCTGCCTGGATCATATAGGTTGCAAGAACTTAGCCATATGGACAGTTGGTGGTAGGGTTTGATAGGTTGGAGCGCTTCCATTTTGGTCTAAGCGAAGGCTTCTGAAGGATCTTGTCTTGGGAAACCAAGTCTTGTGGGGAAAGTGCACCACCTCTGCAGAGTGTAAAATCTAAGTACTTAGCCATGTCCCTCGCAAAGGACAATTTGAGCATCAAGACATGGAAGAAATCAAGAATCTCATCATCCAAATATCTAAGTTAAAAACTGGTGGTTGAACAAGGGTTAAAGGATCTTCAATCTTTGATTGGGAGTTGCCTTGGGAAAGATTATTTTGACAAGCAAAAACTTAGTGTTTTCAAATGATAAGGGGAAAAAATATAATTTTGAGCAAAGCAAGCCTAAGCTCCACTTAGCCAAATGCATATAGATAATAGACTCCACTATACTACCATAGTATCACTTGCCAATACAATTCAAATGTATTGACCCTTGTGGCTGTAACTTGTATGTTGCAGGTTTGATTGATGTTAGAAAAGTTTGATGATTAGGATTACAAAGTCTACAACCAACATGTTTGCCTGTGGCACTTTGAAGATGAAGGACCCCATGCTTATAGATATTCTGCTGCAATGTAATGTAATAGCCAAATGAGCTATGTAAGATGTAATAAAATTATGTTATTCCTGGATATAAAGTTGTATTGTGACCTTTGTTTCTTGACATTACATCTTAATTATGGATGCTAGCTATTGATCCAGGGACTAGCATTGTAAGCACAGGGGACTCTACCTTATTAAAGGTTGGGACCCTTATAGGGCCACCCGGGTTATTCGGATAAGAGACATGCTATGAGGATACCCATATAGCATATCCCCAACAAGGTACCCCTTGCACATGGTACATGAGCTTTCCCATAACCAAAATGACAAGGCAAGCAGACAATGAGCATCTCAGCAATCTTCTTATGTACCATGGGAATATGGTGTTTTTTTCTCTCTTTCCTCTTTTCTCAATGTGTCTCTTTTTTTATAAGAAGAATGCTTCATAGATGTCACTATGGTGATGCTGCAAGTTTCCACCATGATTAGGCATGGCTTAGGCTAGCGGTCCAGGCGTTTCTCTAACACAGAATACAAACTCCGGACTTACAAGTTCCCTCTTTATTTCACACCAGTGACATCCATAGACAAAAGAGCATGATATCAACTGGGTACAACAAGGTACAAGTGCAATGTTGAAAACGTTCCCCATGACAGCACGGTTCTGCTAATTCCAACTTATAAGTGCAAGCATTTACAAAAAAGTTGTTAGAATGGTTCAAGTTTATTAGGGGCAAGAATAAAGTGTGCCATCAAGTTCGTGAGGGCTTTAATCACTATGTTTTCACATAACAAAATATTTTTTAATTGGAAGATAGCTGAAAACAAGAATATACTTGGAATGGTGTAACACACCATGCATAGGAGTTTATAATGGACACTTTGGAATAACTTGGTTTCTTGGGAGTTGTAGGCATGAGTAGAACTTACTCATACAAGTGGAGGCTAGCAAAAGACTGGGAGCAACCAACTAAGAGAGCAATAATGGCCATAATCATGAGTGCAACAAAGCATACTAATCAAAGCAAAGAGTGGTACTACAAGTCAAGGACTAAATGATCATAGAGGCTAATGGTGACTTGTCATAGTCATAACATGGTGTGAGCATGTGCCCAGTCAACCCAAGCAAAACATCAAAGGAGAATACCACAATACTATGCTTTTGCATGCTAAAACAAGGCATAATTTCTTCAAGGCACACTAAGCAATCCCAATTATTTGGAACAAGAAATTCTACAGCAATAATCACTAAGCATAAGGTCAAAAAACACCTAGCATGTCATGCTAAAGTCTAAGTCACAGTCAATGCAAGCTCCTCTTGCACATCAAGCAAGAACTTACTACTCGTTTCCAAACACCAAGCAAACTTATTTTCAAACAACACAGCGAGAACGGGGGTCCATACTACTTTATTCAAGAAAACTAAACAACCTAAGCAAAGCAAACGAAAACTAAGACGCTCCAAGAACAACACAACTGTGCATGAAACAATAAAAGCAAGCGTCTAGCAGCACTGAGCTTTTATTGATGAAGAAGGGGATGCCTTGGGCATCCCCAAGCTTTGACGCTTGTACCTCTTGGATATTTCTTGGGGTGAAACCATGGGGGCATCCCCAAGCTTGAGATTTTGTCCATTGTTCATCTCATTGCATCATTCTCTCTCTACACCTAAAATTTTTCCTTCATACAAAACTTCACACAATCTTCATTAGCAACATTAGTGTATTCAAAATATATTAGACCTCTAGAAAAGTTTTGTAACAGCAAGGCTTTTCACTAAAAACACAAGCTATTGTAGTAACTCCTTCAAAAATCTCAATTCACCTAAAGAGAACTCAAAAAGGAATCAATAAGAAGTAAATGCAAATAATGGCAGAAATCTGTCAAAACAGACCAGAAGGTAGAAACCGATTTTTTCGAACATTTTCTATTGCTCAAATCAAAAGGTGTTGAACTAACGAAAGTTATCGAACATACTAGGAGATTTTTTCATAAATTTTTACCTCAATCCAAATTACAGAGCCTCCTCACTATTTTTTTTGGTGGAGAACATAAATCTGTTTTGGGACAGCAACTCCCCAAATCTTAATTCCCTCTCATTAGAGGTTATTCTTGGCACAAAAAGCAAACAAAAAAGATAAGGAGAGGTAATTATAGAAGTAATAACTTCCAAGACTCAAGGAAAATCTTGGATTATCTTCCAACAAGTACTTTTCTTTAACGCCTTTAAGTTAGGCACAAGAAGCAAGAAGAATCAAGTATTTTCAAATGAAGAAGCATTAACATTCATACTTGCAAAATCTTTAACTATGAAAGGTATCTCATCCAAATGGATTTTGGAGGATCCTTTCTCATCTCTCTTTGGTCTACTACCTTCATCAAAAAGATTTTCAGGGGCAATCCAATCAAAATTCTTTTCAAAGGCTTCATGCATTCCAACAAGCTTAAAGGGTATGGGTATATTGAATTCCTCTCTAGGCCTAGTTTTATCAGAAATATCCACAACATCTACACTTGAACCTAGCATATTGAAACGTTCAAAAACTTTTTGGCCTCCCTAGCAACATCATGAAATTCTTTTGATAAAGTTTCAAGGATGAACTCTATCTTTTCAGCATTCTTTTCTTATTTTAGTTTTAGGAACAAGAATTGTATGAATGGATTAAGGCTAACAAACCTAGCATCCAACATATGAACTAAAGAAGCTACAACAATCTCATAATTAGGAGAAAGCTCTGCTATAGATTTATCCTCAATATCCTCATGCTTGCTAACATAATTAAAGAATTCTTCAATATTATCTTTCCCAATTATGGAGCCACTACCTATTGCAAGATCTTTCAAAGCGAACTTGGGGAGTAACATGGTGAGCTAGAGCAAAGTGGAAACTAGAGTAGGAACTGATTTTTTTTGTGTTTTTGAATAAAGCAAGCAAACAAAACTAGACTAATTTTTTTGGTTTTTTTGAAAAGAGGCAAACAAAACCAAACAAAAGAAACAAAGCAAACTAAAAAGAAGGTAAAGAGAAAGGAAGTGAAGGACTCCCCTTGTGAAGACGTCCTTAGCCTCCCCGGCAACGGCGCCAGAAAACTTGTTGGTGACTCCTTGATGGCACCTTGTTGACGCGGGAGCTTCTTTCTTTATTCCCTAGCAACGGCGCCATAAAACTTGTTGGCGTGTTGATGTGGAGCCTGTTGGGAACCCCAAGAGCAAGGTGTGAAGCAGCAAGCATCAATTTTTCCCTTAGTTGAGACTGAGGTTATCGAACCAGAAGGAGGAAGGAAACGTCACACAGGTGTTGCAAGCAACGCGGAGACCTGCACAACAAAAACTCAAGACTTTTCCCCAACGAACAGTGAGGATGTCAAGCTCACCGGTTTGCTGTAACAAAGGATTAAACGTATGGTGTGGAAGGTAATGGTTTGTAGCAAGTAAACAAGTAATAGTGGAAGATGTATCAATGGTAAAGATTGGACCAGGGTCCATAGTTCACTAGAGGTGCTCTCCTTAGATAAACAACATGGCATGAAGGGTAAACAAATTAAAGCGGGGCAATTGACATGAACTGAGCAAGGCATAACAATGCAATTACTAGTCAGAAAGATCCTATGAGATTCGATTGGTCAATACAAAAAGATACATAGACCACCATCCAACTGCATCTATGACTATAAGTCCACCTTCAGGTTATCACCCGAACCCCCGCCGGTATTAAGTTGCAAGCAATAGAAAAATGCTTTAAGCAAAGTGTGTAAGGTAAACAGTCCACATGTTCCATGAACAAGAGACCGTTGTTTTCTCCCTAGTAGCAACATCACATCTACAACCGAAGAGATTTATGTCACTTCCCTTGGAAACTAGACGCATGAACCCACTATCAAGCATAAATACCCCTCTTGGAGTCACTAGCAACTACTTGGCCAAGATAGCTACTAACAACGGAGAGCATGCAAGATCACAAAGAACACAAACATGATAGAATCATAAAGACAAAACACAACATGCATGATTACAAATAGATTAGATCTTGATCATGAACGGAGCTCACAAGATCTATACATGAAAGCACAAAGGAGGAGACACAACCATCTAGCTACTACATGGACCCATAGTCCAAGGTGGAACTACTCACGCATCATACCAGAGAGAAGGCCTCCGGTATGATCTCCCCTCCGGCAGGGTGTCAGGAAGAACTTCAGACCCCCCCCCTGATCTAGGGACGATGGTGGCGGTAGCTACAGACGGTTTCATGGATATTTGATCGGGTACTCAGGGTTTCTGAAGACCGAGGCGGCGGCTAGGGCGCTAAACCCTAGCCAGGCGTAGGGTGGGGCCCACCTATATCTGGGGTGGGTTTGGCCCCTCTGGCTGGCCCCTCCTGCTCTCCTCTGGACTTCTTGTTCCCCACAGAAAGTAATCGACTTTGACGTTTGTCCCGTCCAATTACGAGAATATTTCTTTACTAACTTTTCTGAAACCAAAATCAGCAGAAAACAGGCATCTGGCACTGTTGCAACTTGTTAATAGGTTAGTACCAGAAAACATGTAAAAAGCACCTCAAAGTATAGACAAGAAAAGCAAAGTAGATACAAAACAAGCATTATCAAAAATTATAGATACGTTTCCAACGTATCAGTCAGAAACCTCTCGCAGTCGCCGTCTCCAGCCACCCCAGCCCTAGCCAGTGCCACCGTTGAGTTCGTCGTACTCGAATCTCTCTTCCTAGCCATTTCTCCCCCTCGCGCACGACCTCTATCGACCGGATCAAGAGCTCTGGCCACCGTCAGACTCCGTCGATCCCCGCCGTTCTCGAGCTCGCTCGGCCTCGCAACCACCTCTGTCATGTTCACGGTGCGCTCCTTGTTGTCACGGTGCCCTCTGTTCTCTCTCTCCCCCTGTACAACCCTCCCCGCTTGATCCCGACGCTGCCGCCGCTGGAGCTTGTCGAAGGCGACGCTGCGGTGACCACTATGGAGCGGCACCGCCACCATCAAAGTCAGCGCGTCAGCCCGCTTCCAACGCGCCACTCCGCCAGCCCCGCGAGCTCCCTAGCGCTGGCCTCGTTCTCGGTCTAAGAGCTTGGCCATTGCTGACATCATGCTGGCGTCAGCATGATGCAGAAAACCTTTTAATTTGTTTTATTTATTTTTAGTAATTATTTTCTAGAAATAAGAAAAATCTATGATAGATGGGCCCTGTCTTTCAGGGTTTTACTCTTTTCTATAAATGTTTTTTGAAATGATTAAATCTATGACATGTGGGCCCAAGTTGGAAATTATTTTAAATATTCCAAAAATGATTTAAAATGAATTAAAATTGGAGAAATTCATAACTAATTCATTTTAAATCAGAAAAATATAAATAATATACCAAAATGATCAAAAAAATGAGCTCTATCTAACTAAGCTATAATCATACATTGTTAACCAACTTTCATGGCAAGTTTAATTAGAAGAACCAATGGAACCCCATAGGTGATTTCGAGGATCCCCATGTTCTAGGGTTTGGACCTCTCGGACCCCATTTAAAATGACCAAGCATGTTCTAGGGTTCATTCCAACACTATTTAACTTGTCATATCATCCATATTGTATGAGCATTGCACATGCCATGTGTTGAATGTTGCTTTTCCTTTTTCGGTGATTTGTTCCTGCGAATAGGAACTGAACCCAAGGCTAAAGTCAACACCACCGAAGAGCAGTACTAGTCTAACAAAGAACAAGGCAAGCAAAGCCCCACTCGTACATATGAATCCTATGTTTACAAAGTATTTCATTCTCGCCATATGCATTCGGTTCAACAGTCTTTTATCAGTAGATAGAGTAATCCTATCTGATGCACGTTCCCCTTTGTGAACTATATTACCTGATCCACCTCTCCTAGCATAACTAGGGTTTGGCTTATGAGCATTGCTAGTGCCACAGTTCAGCCAAGATTAGCCATGCTTAGTGGTCTGATGTTGACCATTCAGATGATGCACCGGAGATGTGAATGAACCTAGTATGGTAGGATGTTGTGATATGATCAAAGATGGATAATAAACATGCTAAGGATTGTATCGGAGGCCACGTGGGTTGTGGTTTTTGTAGTCCCATACTTGCCACCCTTAGGACCTGATGTTCTCGCCTCTTGAACCAAGACGAGCATACAACCACACGGGGGCCTGGAAACCCCCTCGACTCACTAACTTGACTAGTAGATTCCATGAGTCACATAGTTCGGGCTTTCCATTCGACATACGTATCTTGGTTGTTCTTGAATGGAGGTGTATTCATAAAGGTAGGTAAGCGTGGCAGAGAATGGGAGATGCCCGGCATCTGTAATCTCAAACCATGTTCACATTGCTAGGGAGCTACTTCGGTACTTGACCCGTTACGGCGGCATATCCTTAGTGCGTGACTCATGGTCTCGGCGAAAGCAAGGTAAAGTTAGTGGTCAACCACTCTCTACCGGCCTTCCAAGGAAGAGGGCTAATAATTTGGCATTAAGAGTCGATGGTACGTGTGTGTAAAGTTGTGCACCCCTACAGGGTTATAATCTTTTCGAAAAATTGTTTCCACGGTTATGGACAACTTGGGAACAGATTCTGTGATCATAGAAAACTATAACCGAATGATAAAACTTGGCCAACTAATGTGAGATCCGGAATACTTCCTCGGGGTTATTTGAGGGGGTAGTCCGAGAAGATATGTTCAATTGATGATGGTACTTGGTGAATATCAAATATTATTCAAAGATCTAGAGTTATAGTCTTCTTATCACTTTTGAAAATGATCTGACTAGACGAGCTTCTTTTCCTTCTTTTTTTGAAAACAAAAGATGGATTTATGCAAAATAACTCCACAGGCCATAAGTCTTGCGGACCACCTTGTACTCAGCCTTGCTTCGTTGATGTATTTCCTACAGATGAAGCTACTCCAACTGAAGGTGGTATCTACGTCGAAGTCGACGAGTAGTCGGGGTTCCCGTGCAGCAGCCTAGGATCTATGGAAGGGTCGCTACTTCTGTTTAAGGACTCTTAGGCCCTTTTCTAAGTTTGTTGTTTAGAACAAATTCTTTGCTTGTATTGTTTGTTGCAATGATGGGTTTATGACCCCTGGCTTGTATGACTGGTTTGTAACTCTCTTAAGAGTTTACCTTATTAATGTATGGTTTGCATGTTCTATAATGTTACCGATCGTTCCCTGCACGCTTCAGAATTTAGGTTAGGATTATGTCAGATGAAAATCTGGTATTTGTCTAGCCCTGATCCTGGGTGATGATAGATTTTGGTATCAGAGCAGGGCTGCCTGTAGGAAAACCTTCTACCTGGTCGCTGTTGAGTCTAGAGATTCAGAAAACTATTTGAAAGCTAAAACTATTTGCAAAACTCTGAATAGGACTCTCTTTACTCCTTATCCAATTTTGTTCTATTGCTAAGTTATCTTATCTTGTTTGCTTTCCAAGGTTTTCAATTCTCGTCTATCCTTTCAAACTATTAGGATATACGGGTTTGGGTTATTTTTCCTCGTACTCCGTACTCGGTTGCAAGGGTCAGAGTTTCCAAGATATCCATGCAACTGAAGCATTGTTTTTCAACTTTTCTGAGGATGCCTATAATCCCTCTCTCTATTCTTCTATGAATTGTTGGTACCATATCATGCTTGCATTCCATTGCTATGGTTTGTATTTAAGTTGGTAGCGTATACATTTCGTATGCTTGTTCTACTGCCATACTTAATGCATTGAAATAGTCTTGATCCACATGTTCACCTCTACCATGATCTTTCGATATGGTTTTTGTCATCCTTTGATATACCCTTTTTGGTGAATCCATTCTCATGGTTTCAGTTTTCTCCTCAGGATGTCATCTGGTACTCGTGGTTCTATTGTCCATCGAGGAAACAACAATGCTGAACAAGAACTTCTGCCACCTCCCACCATGGCCGAGGTTCTTAACAACATTGAGACCAACCGTCTGAGGAATGAACGCCTTCTGGAGCATGTGGCGCAGAACACTGAACGTCATCATGATGACCGTGTCACACTTGGAGATTTCATCCGCTCTTTTCCTTCAATCTTCACCCATCCCAAGGAGCCCCTTTAATCTGATGATTGGATTCGCACCATAGAGCGCAGGTTTAGTGCTCTTCGTGTCCATCCAGCTGATCGTCTTAACTTCGCCAACTATCAACTGTAAGGTGAGGCTGGTGTTTGGTGGGAAGGTTTTCTAAATATGCAAGCTCAGGGACATGTTGTTACCTGGGAAGAGTTTGTTGCAGCATTCAGTGCCTCTTATATCCCTAAGCCCATCATGGATATCAAAAGGAGGGAGTTTCTGGATCTGACCCAGGGGTGCAGGGATATTGAAACATATGGGTGTGAGTTTACTCGCCTTGCTCGTAATGCAACCAGGGATATGACCAATGATGAAGATAAGAAAGAGCTGTTCCGTAAGGGACTCAACCCTGTACTTCGCTATGATTTTCTGCCTTCAAGTTCCAGTCTTTCCAGGAACTGCATAATCAGGCTCTTACTTTGGAGCATGGAAGGAAGGATATGGAGGTCTCTCAAAAGCGTGAAGAAGGAAATTCTCGTGCTTCTTCCTCTGGTAACATGAAGCGTCGTGTCTTTGTTCCATACAGTGTTGTGCCTCGTGCTCCTTATGCACCCAAGACTTCTAGCAATACTTCTCGTTAGCCACAGGAAAATACTGGTGGAGCAAATTATCTTCCTCCTACTGGTTCTCACACTGGAGTTACCTGCTACTCCTATGGTCAGCCTGGTCACTACTCAAGGGAGTGTTCCCAAAGGGCTGTCGGACGCAATGATCAGGAGGCAAAGAAGAATGATAAAGCTCAAGGTGCTGGACGTGGTCGCCTGACCCATGTCACTTTTGAGGAAGCTTAGGAAGATCCACGCGTCATTCTGGGTATGCTCCGTGTCAATTCAATTCTAGCAACAGTACTGTTTGATTCTGGAGCATCGCATACATTCATGTCAAATTTGTTTACTCAAGATCATGGGATAAATTTTGAAACCCTGTCCACCTCTCTGACCATCCATTCCCCGGGTTCTAGCTGGTTCACCACTATGGTTAGTCACGGAAATGAGATTGACATAGCCTACCAGAAGTTTCCCACTTCTTTCATTGCACTCAAGTCAAGTGACATTAATGTCATTCTGGGCATGGACTGGTTAACCAAGTATCAAGCCGTCATTGACTGTGCACTTAGAACAGTTACTGTGACCTCTCCTATTGGCATAACTGTCAAGCATTGGACTGATGGTTCAAAGTCTCCATCAGCAGTCCTTAAACCTTTCTCAGAGTTGTATGCCATGGATGTCCTACCTACTCTCGAGGTCCAAGATGTCCATGTAGTCTGTGATTTCCCGGATGTCTTTCCTGAAGAGTTGCCTGGCATGCCACCTGATCGAAGTGTGGAGTTTGTCATAGAGCTAGTTCCTGGAACTGCTCCTATCTCCAAAAGACCTTATCGTATGCCTCCCCATGAGTTGGTTGAGTTGAAGAAGCAACTGGAATAGCTGGAAGGCCTAGGCTACATCCAACCTAGCACATCCTCCTGGGGTTGCCCTACCATCTTTGTCAAGAAGCGGGATACAAATATTCCAAGATTGGTGGTTGATTACCGTCCACTCAACACAGTGACAATCAGGAAAAAGTACCCACTTCCCCGGATAAATGACCTCTTTGATCAATTAAGTGGTGCCACTGTCTTCTCCAAAATGGACTTAAGATCAGGGTATCATCAAATCAAGATCAGAAAAGAGGATATCCCAAAGATAGCATTCACAACTCGTTATGTTCTTTACGAGTATAAAGTGATGTCCTTCGGGTTAACCAATGCCCCTGCCACATTTATGAGGCTCATGAATTCTGTCTTCATGGAATATCTCGACAAGTTTGTCGTGGTATACATTGATGATATTCTAATCTACTCCAAGAACGAAGAAGAGCATGCCGAACATCTACGTTTCGTGTTGACTAAACTTCGTGAACATCGTCTCTATGCCAAGTTTTCCAAATGTGAGTTCTGGTTACAAGGGCTCATCTTCCTTGGTCATGTTGTGTCTACAAGTGGTGTTGCAATCATACCGGACAAGGTTCAGACCATTCTGGAATGGAAGTCACCTACTTCAGTCAAGGAAGTCCGAAGTTTTCTTGGAAAGGCTGGATATTACCGGCGATTCATCGAGAACTTATCCAAGATAGCCAAGCCTATGACTGATATTCTTAAGAAATATAAGAAGTTTGAATGGTTAGAAAATGCAGAAGAAAGCTTTCAAGCCTTGAAAACTAAGCTAACGACCGCTCATGTGCTTGTCCTCCCGGACACAAGCAAGGACTTCGTCATCTATTGCGATGCCTCTCTCCAAGGGCTCGGTTGTGTCTTGATGAAAGATGGTCATCTAGTGGCCTATGATTATCGGTAGTTGAAGCCACATGAGAACAATTATCCAACCCATGTTCTCTAACTCGCCGCTGTTTTTCATGCTCTTAAGCAATGGCGACATTACCTCATCGGTAACCATTGTGAACTTTACTCGGATCATCAAAGTCTGAAGTATCTCTTTACCCAGCCAGATCTAAATCTCAGGCACAGACGATGGTTGGAACTCATCAAAGATTATGATTTGGGTCTTAGCTATCAACCCGGCAAAGCCAATGTCGTTGATGATGCGCTAAGTCGGAAGTCTTATTGCAAAAAATCTGATGATTTCACAAGCCCAACCTGCTCTCTATGAGGAAATCAAGCGTCTTAACCTTGAAGTGGTTCCTTGCGGATTCCTTGCTAACCTTGAAATAAAATCTTCTCTCGAGGACCAAATCAAGGAATCTCAAAAGCAAGATGATGAGGTTACCAAGATCAAAGTACGTGTTGCAAGTGGTGAAGCTAAATGCTTCTCTGTCAATGATCAAGGTATCCTATACTTCACTAACTGGATAGTTGTCCCAAACAGTGGGAAACTCAAAGATCTAATCCTTTTGGAAGCCCATGAATCCCCTCGGTCTATTCATCCTGGTGGTACCAAGATGTACCGAGATCTCCGTCAACGATTCTGGTGGAGTGGAATGAAACTGGAAATTGCTCTCTTTGTTGTAGTGTGTGACGTTTGCCGTTGTGTGAAGGATGAGCACCAAAGGCCTGCTGGACTTCTGCATCTGTTGAAAATTCCTGAGTGGAAATGGGATGAAATTGGTATGGATTTTATCACTGGACTCCCAAAGACACAATCTAGACATGATGCTATATGGGTAGTTATTGATCGACTATCCAAAGTTTCTCACTTCCTCGTTGTCAGGAAAGCATTACTGCAAGTCAGTTGGCAGAGCTATATGTATCCCGGATAGTCGTTCTTCATGGTGTTCCCAAGAAGATCATATCTGATTGTGGAAGTTTGTTCACTTCCAAATTCTGGGCTAGTATCCAACAAGCAATGGGAACTCAGGTCTCCTTCAGCACAGCTCATCATCCTAAAACCGGTGGTCAAACCGAAAGAGTGAATCAAATCCTTGAAGACATACTCAGAGCGTGTGTCATATCCTTTGGAAAGAACTGGGAGAAATGTCTTCCTTTTACGGATTTCTCTTACAACAACAATTTTCAATCTAGTTTGGGCATGGCACCTTTCCAATTCATGTATGGGAGAACATGTCGAACACCGCTGAACTGGACAGAAACCGACGAAAGACAATTCTTTGGTCTGGACATGATCCAAGAAGTAGAAGATCAAGTTTGCATAATCCAAGAGCGTCTGAAGGCCGCTCAATATCGTCAGAATACCAACTACGATCATCATCATCTTGATGTTCATTATGAAGTTGGTGATCAAGTTTACCTCCGGATCACTCCTCTCAAGGGTTTGCATCGATTTGGTATCAAAGGAAAAGTGGCTCCTTGCTACATTGGTCCCTTTCGCATTCTCTCCAAGCGGGGTGAGTTTGCCTACCAATTGGATCTACCATCAACTTTTCCAGAGGTACATGATGTCTTCCATGTGCCTCAACTTAAGCATTGCTTCAAAGATCCCATTCGTGGTGTGGACCATGAAACTTTGGATCTCCAAGATGATCTAACCTACCGACAATACCCTATTTGTATTCTTGATGAAACTGAGTGCAAGACTCGTCGTCAAACCATCAAGTTCCTGAAAGTTCAATGGTCTCATCACTCTAAGTCAGAAGCAACCTGGGAACGCGAAGATCGTCTTTGATCTAAGTACCCTGCCTTCTTTTCTAAAACCTAGGAATCTCAGGTCGAGATTCTTGTAAGTGGGGTAGAGCTGTAACATACCACCCTTTTGTGTAATATAAAAAATTACATGTTTGAGCATTGCATGCATGTTTATACTTGCACTTTGGTTTAATCAAACAAACACAAGCAAAACCCTAATTTTGTTCCCTCTCAAAACCATTCAAATGGTTTTCATATTTCGAAAACTATCAAAACAACTGGAGCCCAAATTGTGATAAGGGCCCCTTAGTGTTTTCAGATATTTTATAAAAGTTCCTGTAATTTGAAAATATTCAAAACAGATTTGAATTCGAATACAAAAGAGAAAAATTAGAAAATAGAAAAATAAAACAGTTTTCCTGGAAACAAATAACTAAACCTAGCTAACTAGGCTGAGCCCACCTCTCCTCCCCTCTCTCTCTGCCGCCAGAGCAGCGCGCAGCAGCCAGCAGTCGGCCCAGCCTGGCCCAAGCGTAGCCCACAGCCAGCCCATACCGCTTCGGCCTCCTTTCCTTCTTCGTCTTCATCGACGACAACGAGCAAGCAGCTCTGTGTCACCACTGTCGTCGTCCGCCGCTGGATAATACATCAAGATCAACGTCGCCACCCATGAGCGTCTACAAGACCCCCTGGCCGCCGCTGACGAACCCTAGGCCCCACTTTTCCCCCTCTCTCTCGCTGCAGCGCCATGGCGAACCCTATCTCGTCAGCAACCTCTCGCCGTCGCTGTCTCCGGCCACCCCAGCCCTAGCCAGTGCCACTGTTGAATTCGTCATACTTGACTCTCTCTCTCTCCCTAGCCACTTCTCCCCCTCGTGCGCGACCTCTATCGACCAGATCAAGAGCTCCGGCCACCGTCAGACTCCGTCGATCTCCGCCGTTCCCGAGCTCGCCGGCCTCGCCACCACCTCTACCGTGTTCACAGTGATCTCATCATCGTCACGGTGCCCTCCGTTCTCTCTCTCTCTACCCCTGTACCACCCTCCCTTCTTGAGCCTATCGCTGCCGCTGGAGCTCGTCGGAGGCGACGCTCTGGTGACCACTAAGGAGCGGCGCCGCCCCATCGTGCTCAACGCATCATCCCGCATCCAACGCGCCCCTCCGTGCTGCCCCGAGAGCTCCCTAGCGCTGGCCTCGCTCTCGATCTGAGAGCATGGCCATTGCTGACGTAATGTTGGCGTCAACATGATGCAGAAAACCTTTTTATTTTTTTATTTATTTTTAGTAATTATTTTCTGGAAATAAGAAAAATCTATGACAGGTGGGCCCTGTCTGTCAGGGTTTTACTCTTCTCTATAAATGCTTTCTAAAATGATTAAATCTATGACATGTGGGCCCAAGTTGGAAGTTATTTTAAATATTCCAAAAAATGATTTAAAATGAATTAAAATTGGAGAAATTCATAACTAATTCATTTTAAATCAGAAAAATACAAATAATATACCAAAATGATCAGAAAAATGAGCTCTATCTAACTAAGATATAATCATACATTGTTAACCAACTTTCATGGAAAGTTTAATTATAAGAACCAATTGAACCCCAAAGGTGATTTCGAGGATCCCCCTGTTCTAGGGTTTGGACCTCTCGGACCCCGTTTAAAATGACCAAGCATGTTCTAGGGTTCATTCCAACACTATTTAGCTTGTCATATCATCCATATTGTATGATCATTGCACATTCCATGCAATTTTACTCCTTCCACGGAAGCTAGAGGTGGCTTAATTTGCTGATACCTCTACCTTCGACCTTTTTGTTTCCGGAGTGCTCTCTCGACGATAACGGATAACGACCTCTTGTTAGTGGTGTCGCGAAGATCTACACGAAGCGAGAAGACGTAGACCGCCGACCTTTCCTTCCAGTACCATGAGGCGGATCTCGAGGGCGAGATCCATTGTTAGTGGTGTCGAATTGTGGCATCCCGCAAAACCACTACTAGAAAATCGCGTTGAATTTGTGCATTGCATCGTCATCATCATGCATTGTTTGCCTAAAACTATTTTCGCAAAGCCTGTTTTGTTTTCTAAAACGCCCCATCCTGTTTTCTAATTCAAACCCCGGGCCTCCGGATTATTTTTGCTTGTCTACTATCGGTTTGCAAACGGTGCTTTTAAGTTAAATAAAAATTATATTATTTTAGTGGGGGCAGTCGAACGGGCCGATTCGACCCGAACGACCGCCCCCAGAACCTAAATCGGTCCACCTAACCCGCCCTTCTAAATCCTAAGTTCACCCAACCTAGTCTACCCAGCCCCTCTCCACCTCACCCGGACCAATCGGAGCCCGCCACCTCACCCTCTCCCTCCCCTCTAACCTATCCCCAACTGCCACCTAGACTAAACCACCTCCACCCCCCTCTCTCTCCTCTCAACCCAGCCCCACACACGCATGCACTCACACCCACCCTGCCCACACACGACGCACACACCCTGCACCACACGCCAACCACCACTGCCCACTGCAGTCCTGGCCCTTTGTCCCCATCCAACCTCTTCCCCACGCGTTCTTCCCGTGACGCGACCTCTCCCTGCAACCCGCGTCGCCCCTCGCGTCCGCCTGCATGGCGCCACCTCGCGGACCCCTCCCGCCTCGCCCGTTCGGCCGCTGCTCCTCCCCGCCCGGCCAAGCCCCCTCCTCTCCCTCGCCCGTCCCGCCACCTCGCCTTGCTCGGCCGCCAACCTCGCCGAGCTCCTGCTCCCTCCTTGGCCAAGCAGCGCCTCCCCGACGTCTGCCGCCGTACCAGCTCTCCTCCCACGACGCTTGTTGCCGTCATGCTCATGACCTCGCCGCCGCCTCTGCTCACGCAGAGCTCGGCCGCAGAAGCGCCTCCGTCTTGACGCCACTCGCCGCCGGCGCTGCTCCTCCCAGACCGCCGCCCGCCCCTCTCCCATAACGACCTTCCTCCCCGAGCCGCCATCGAGTTCCCCTCCGTCCTCTGGCCCCGTCGCCGCGTGGGCCTCCTGCCGCTTGGCCGCCCTGCCTCCGATGTCCCTGCCTGATCCCTTTCGCCAAGGCTCTCTGTTGGCTGCTAGTACCTGGTGTTCTTTTGAGAAGTCCTGGTGGCAACCGGGAGGATATGGTATAGGGCCACACGAAGAACAACAACGCCCCAGAAGGCGACGATGCTGAAACGGAAGGACCACTAACAAGAACCGTTCCCTGTGTCAAGATCTTCCGTTGACCCTAGCTTCAAGTTCTCCATCGACGACAAATCGCCCTCAAGGATCCGAAGGTCATCTACAAGGAACCCCAAGATATCCTTCATGGAAATCGAAGCCGGACCCGGAGACCTCCGTCATGGATCATCGAGCACTTCTACACGGACCCACGGGATGACATGTTCTTCACCCAAGGGCGACAAGACTCCCCCGGACGCCAAAACCGACTCGATGGCGCGTACCCGACAAGAACTTCGTAACGATAATAACGACAGCGACCAGGAGAGTCCGATGCGCCCCCGACGCCGAACCAAGTCCTGCTTCCCGGATGCCGAGGTCACCAGACCTACCTCTGTATCCGAGAACGAGCCGCCGAGACCGGATCCCGAACCCGTCGAACCCTGCCTAACCCTGAGACCGGACCCCGAGCCCCGGAACCCCAAGATCGTCGAGCCCCTCAATGTGTGAACCCTTCTCGCGAACCCTATTTTATAAATGCTAAATATAAAACCTGTTGCATATTCAATTGTCACACTTGCATGCATCCTTGTCTGTGGGTTGGGGGCCGTATGCCGATTCACCTTATAATTAAATATGGGGCCCATATGCGGGCAAATCTAGTCTCATATTGGCCTCATTTGAATTTGTGTAGCGAACCGGTGCTATCTTTTGCCATGCTAAAACAACATTTAAATTGCGGGGGTTCTAAATAACTCGAACCATCTAATTAAATGTCGGGACCCCGGTTCCGCTTAATATGACCTAATTGCATTGCACCTTGCCATGTCATGCATCATACATGCATCATGCCGATATTCTGCCGTTGTATTAAATATTGCATCCGGTGTTTCTTCTAGTGTTTTGCTTCTTCGCGGATAAGGCCGTTGAGTTGATGTGAGCTTTACCGATCTTGGATGAACCTTCGACAATGTTTTCAAAGAGCATCTCCCCTTTCTACCTATCTTACTTTTCTAGTATTTATTCCCTCCTGTTGATCTTTGCTATCTGTGTTGCGATGCTCTAGTTTTTCGTACCCGTGATATCCCTTGCAGCCATATATAGCCTTGGACACATCCGATTACCTGTTGTTTGGTAGATAGTTGGACCCGCGTGTCGTAGTCGCTTGCTCAAGTGTTTTTGCTTGTCGTCAAGTACCACAGTTGTTGGAGAAGTGCCGCATGTCCAATGTGGAGATGATCATGGTTTTACTTATCGTTCACTTTAATTACTGTTTAACAACTAAAATTGAATTAAGCAGAGGCATCGGTGGGTGATAGGTAATATTTGGTTTCCGACCGCCCACTTGTGTCCCGTAGGACCCGAGTTCTTGACACCTGTTCCGAGATCGAGCGCTAACCATGTGGGGAGATATGGGCCCCCATTGATTATTACCTGATTTCAAAGTATTGTCGGGGCCACAAACTAGTTTGAGGTTTTATTTACTATCCGTACTTATGCCATGTTTATCGCTTTATTACGTTTGTGCGAGGAGCACCTTGCATGTTTAGGATCGGGTCACGTTTAGCGGTGTCGATCCCCATTTGGGGATTTGTCGTTCACACCGTCTACCCAAACCCGATCGTCTCGGAGACCGGCCGACTTCGTTATGGTGTCGACTTGGGGGTGGCCCCACGTTTGCTTTGGGTCCAGGAACATCATGACTTAGGCCCTGCCGACATACCGATGGGTGTATGTTAACTGATCTGGCAAAAAGGGTCGAAGTGCTTGTGGATACTTTGGTGCACCCCTGCAGGGTTAAATCTTTTCGAGAAGCCGTGTCCGCGGTTATGGACGACTTGGAGCACAGTGCTTGATCATAGACAACTATAACTAAAGTTTACTGTTATAAATTGACTTGTATCCGATATGACTAGTAATCAGCTTCACTACAACGGAATGGCTAAGTAAAAGTACCAACAACTGCTGGGTTTTGGGTTATCTCATGCTAATTGTATCTGACTAGTAAGTGTTGCCACTATAACGGAATGGTTAACTAAAAGTGCCCACTGCTTACTTTATCAGGATGATTATCTAAACCTGACTAGTAAAGTGCCGCAACTATAACTGAATAATTAAAGCCAACCGTGTGAGTTCCTCGGTTGACTTCCTCGTTTGGTCTCGAGGGGAAACGCCAGATGGTTTGATTGATGATAGTATCGAGTTGGATCCGAATAGGTCTTTTCTCACCCCTCTCGATAGCCGCCGCGGTTGTATCGAGTCTCTATAGGTTGTTTAGTGCTTCACGCCGCTTGATCCACCATACCTATGTAGGCGAGGACCGCGAATTCTAGTCTCGCCATGTACTGTCCTCGATCGACGCCTCTTTTTTCCTTTGCCCTTTGTCGGCACCCCTTTTGTTTAAGCAGGTTTTGAGATCGACGCCGTTAGCAGGGTTACCCTTCCGGCTTGGCCTGGGCAGGGTTATGGACGCCATTGGTTATTCTTCAGGGCTCTTAGCCCCATTTGCATCTTGTCCGTAGTCGGACGCTCTGTCATTTTTAAGGTGATTTGGATCTTTGTATATTATATCTGTATTCTTGACTCTTTGAGTCGCTGTTGTATATATATCTGTTCTGTGGGTCCCATCGAGGACTGTTGTGTAATGTTATTACTTCGTTTTCCACCCGCACGAAAGTGCCTGGTGGGCACCTTTGAATCGTTTCTATGCGGGTTTGGCGAGTTTCGCTAAAACTTGCATAGGGCCGATTCTGAGGGTGTTACAGAGTGGTATCAGAGCACAGCAGTTACGATACCCCACAAGTCCAGCATGTAGGATAACCTAGCTAACGGCCGAAGTAGAGTGTCAAAACTATTTTTCAAAATCGGTTGGATAGTTCTGATTAGGTCTGATTTTACTCGTTACCCTCTGCTATTCTCCTCTTACCTCTACGTGTTTTGAATCCGCCCTTTTCTCTTTCTTCGAGTCCAGGAATTCTCGTGGTTGGGTTTCCGTCGTACCTTCAGGGTTTCGCTTCCTCCTCTGATAACGGTGTTGCTACATCTGGTCTTCATGCTATCCGAGGAATCCTCCGTCTGGTGGACTTCTCTTGTTCCTTCTCGTGCCTTCCGGTGTTTTCCGACGCGACGACATCATCTACGCCAGATCCGATGCAGAGTCTGCATCACTCCTTTGATCCGAACCTCGCTTGTCGAGATCTTCAGTCTGAATCTTGAGGGTTGGTTGCATAATCTGTCTATTCGTGTACATAGTAATGCTTTGAGTGCGGGATGGAGTCGCGACCATACCACTACTCTTATCATTCGCTTATGTACATTGAATGGTGGATCGATGCAATTTTACTCCTTCCACGGAAGCTAGAGGTGGCTTAATTTGCTGATACCTCTACCTTCGACCTTTTTGTTTCCGGAGTGCTCTCTCGACGATCACGGACAACGACCTCTTGTTAGTGGTGTCGCGAAGATCTACACGAAGCGAGAAGATGTAGACCGCCGACCTTTCCTTCCGGTACCATGAGGCGGATCTCGAGGGCGAGATCCATTGTTAGTGGTGTCGAATTGTGGCATCCCGCAAAACCACTACTAGAAAATCGCGTTGAATTTGTGCATTGCATCGTCATCATCATGCATTGTCTGCCTAAAACTATTTTCGCAAAGCCTGTTTTGTTTTCTAAAACGCCCCGTCCTGTTTTCTAATTCAAACCCCGGGCCTCCGGATTATTTTTTCTTGTCTACTATCGGTTTGCAAACGGTGCTTTTAAGTTAAATAAAAATTATATTATTTTAGTGGGGGCAGTCGAACGGGCCGATTCGACCCGAACGACCGCCCCCAGAACCTAAATCGGTCCACCTAACCCGCCCTTCTAAATCCTAAGTTCACCCAACCTAGTCTACCCAGCCCCTCTCCACCTCACCCGGACCAATCGGAGCCCGCCACCTCACCCTCTCCCTCCCCTTTAACCTATCCCCAACTGCCACCTAGACTAAACTACCTCCACCCCCCTCTCTCTCCTCTCAACCCAGCCCCACACACGCATGCACTCACACCCACCCTGCCCACCATACCTATGTATCAGGTTGGATCCGAATAGGTCTTTCTCACCCCTCTCTGATAGCCGCCAGTTGTATCGAGTCTCTATAGGTTGTTTAGTGCTTGCTGCCGCTGCCGCTTCAGTCCACCATACCTATGTAGGCGAGGACCGCCGAATTCTAGTCTCGCTGTCTCGGCCTCGATCGACGCCCTCTTTTTTCCTTTGCCCTTTGTCGGCACCCTTTTGTTTAAGGTTTTGAGATCGACGCCGTTAGCAGGGTTACCCTTCCGGCTTGGCCTGGGCAGGGTTATGGACGCCATTGGTTATTCTTCAGGGCTCTTAGCCCCATTTGCATCTTGTCCGTAGTCGGACGCTCTGTCATTTTTAAGGTGATTTGGATCTTTGTATATTATATCTGTATTCTTGACTCTTTGAGTCGCTGTTGTATATATATCTGTTCTGTGGGTCCCATCGAGGACTGTTGTGTAATGTTATTACTTCGTTTGCCTGGTGGGCACCTTTGAATCGTTTCTATGCGGGTTTGGCGAGTTTCGCTAAAACTTGCATAGGGCCGATTCTGAGGGTGTTACAATGTTGCTTTTCCTTTTCTGGTGATTGGTTCCTGCGAATAGGAACTGAACCCGAGGCTGAAGTCAACGCCACCGAAGAGCAGTACCAGTCCAACAATGGACAAGGCAAGTGAAGCCCCACTCATACATATGAATCCTATGTTAACAAAGTATTTCATTCCCGCCATATGCATTCGGTTCAACAGTCTTTTATCAGTAGATAGAGTAATCCTATCTGATGCATGTTCCCCTTTGTGAACTATATTACCTGATCCATCGCTCCTAGCATAACTAGGGTTTGCCTTATGAGCATCGCTAGTGCCACAGTTCAGCCAAGCTTAGCCATGTTTAGTGGTCTGATGCTGAGCATTCATATGATGCACCAGAGATGTGAATGAACCTAGTATGGTAGGATGTTGTGATATGATCAGAGATGGATAATAAACATGCTAAGGCTTGTATGGGAGGCCACATGGGTTATGGTTTTTGTAGTCCCATACTTGTAGGGTTCGCAGCATAGAAAAAATTTTCCTACGATGGGAACAACTATGTACCAAGATCTATCTACTAGATACAAACAACGGGCGGATGTAAATCCGTAGAAAACATACCCTTGAAGACCGACAAAGCTTAACGAGTCCAAACTCGTGGTTGATGTAGACGATCTCTTGCCGATCTCAAGATCGAGAGGAAGTCCTAGCAAAACAAAAAGCGCATCCGTTGCTCGCACACACGTTCGAGGCACCGAGCAACCTCCGCCTCCTCGCTCCAGCGATGCAGCGGAAGCACAACTCTTTCTTGCCGAATAGCCACCGGGAACATGTATCTCGCTAGTCCGAGACCATGGGGAATAAATTCTAGAGGGGGAGAGAGATCCTTCACGAGGAGGTGTAATGTGAGAGGAGGAGAGGGGGGCCTTTTATAGGGGAGAGGGGGGGCACCCAAGGGGCATGGCGCCCAGCCATGGGGCTGCCCCCACCTCTTCCACATTCATGTGGGTGGAGCTCCCACTCAAAATGAAAAGCCTCCACTCCCATTAAAAAGCCTCCACTCAAAAATCCACTCACATGCATTAAATTTCCACCAAATTTAATGCAAGCTCTCATTTAAATAAAACTCTTTTATTTATTTATTCAGAATTTTGTTAATTACTTTAATTAATAAAAATTCACATAAAACCCCTTGCTAGTATTCTATTTCACATGCGAAACGTTTCAGAATTTCAACCAAAGCTTTGGTGTCTAGTGAAATAAATTCTCGCTTTCCTTTTCTTTTCGGCATGAAACTTTTGCTCCAATTGGATGTCGGTGTCTCTTAAGTGTGTCACCCTGCGGTTTGCGAATAATGTGGACATGATCGAGACCCTTCTCAGATCAATAATCAGAAGCGGGATCTGGAGACCCATTCTGACTCCCACACATTCAACGATGACTTTCTTGTGATCGTTAACCTTTACGCTAGTATCTTAATCCCTTTGTTTCACGATATATTACATGTCCGAGATTCGATCATCGGTATCTCCATACCTAGTTTGATCTCGACAACATGCACTCTTTTCTCGTTCCGTGATATAACATTCTAGTGATCAAATCACTTGCTTGCAAGCTAACCAATGTGATATCACCGAGAGGGCCCAGTATATCTATCCGTCATCGGGATGAACAAATTCCACTCGATCCATGGGCCTCAACATAACACTTTAGTAGTTCGAATCCATCTTTATAATCACCGTTACGGTGTGACGTTTGATGTTATCAAGAAACTCTTCCGTGTTAGTGATTGACATGATCTCATGGTCTAAGGATTATGATCACTTCGTAAGATGTTATAGCAATATAAACTCAATGACTTTGATCGTAATGCTATACTTGGATGAATTTTCATCACACCATTACACTAATGTTGTGATCCTTATTAACAACATCCAATGTCCATGATCGTGAAACTTTGATCATCTTGTTAATCAACGAGCTAGTTTATGAGAGAGGCATAACTAGGAACTTTACTTTGTTTATTAAACACACATGTATTAACGTTTCCGATTAATACAATTATAGCATGCAAAATAAACATTTATCATAAACAAGGAATACGATAATAACCACTTTATTATTGCCTCTCTGCATATTCCTTGATCTCCCACTTGCACTAGAGACAATAATCTAGTTTGAGAACTTTGCGTATTGAACACCTATGGCTTTCTGGTGTTCCATATACGCAATTGCAAGTGGTTAACATAATCTACGGATCTGACGCTTTCAGGTCCGTGTGTATTTGCATGTCTTTGCGTCTTCACGCATCACTCATTCTCCAATGAGATGGCATTGTATAAATTTGGTCTTTCGGTGAGACCTTTAGTTCCTTGGGGTTAAAACACGTCGATACTATTGTCATACAATATATCTTTAGTGTTAGCCTGTTGCGAACCACACCTTAGTTTGATAACAAACTACTTGACACAAATTCCCTCCTTTGCTGCTACTATAGCAGTCATATACTTAGCCTTTTGTTGTAGTATTCGTCACAATGTCTTAATTTTGGAACTCTTCCAAATACATCATGGAATCTCCTTTCCATTACATTGTTCCACCCATAGTTTAAATTGAGATAAAATTAATTTGTATCTTGTGACAAAACTAGTCTCAATGTAACGCTTTACAATGAACTATTTGTAATTGTTTGTCACCTCTACACAAAAGATCATAAGAATATCCTCACTATCGTCCAATGATCATTTTATGATTCATTCTGGTATATGCTCATAACACTTAGAGCATAGGACATATCTGGATGTGTACATATCATGGTATGACTGATCAAAACATTCTCGTGATTGCACTCATCAAGTGTCAAAGCACTTGAATCTTGTTTCACTTATCACGTGTCGATACACTTGAATCTTGATTCAATTCCTTTCCATGCAACAAGAACTGTTTCTTGTCGTTTCTATATTGAAATCCTTCAATATCTCATATATGTACGTTTGGCATAAACATATTAGCGTTACAGTCTATCCACTATAGACATTCATGCTAAATATTCGGGTTTTGCCTAAGTCTTTCATCGAAATGAAATTCTTAACCTTTGTCAATAAAAGATACATCATTTCTAATCAACAAGATGCCCTTCACATAATGTATTAGAAATATGTCTCATTCCCACTTAATTTCTTGAAAATGCAAGCATCTTCATCGCCTCTCGATGAAAACTCATTTTTCATCATGGTGAAGATTCCAACTCCGCGATGCTTACTTCAACCATTGAAGTTTGCATGCCCTTTTAGCATCCTTTGAATTTAACAAAAACCCTTTGGAACGTGTCATGTACACGTCCTAGGTAACCATTCTATTAGAAGAACTTTGTTTTGTTTATTCATCTACCATATACCAAATTATATGTAGTGGTTGCTACTTTAATCCGTTCAGACTAAATCTCGCTATGAAAGATCAAATCTTGTCATAGTCAACTCTTTGAACATTGTCATAAAATACTTTATGACATGTCGAATATTTCATAGATGTGAGACATCCATGTCTGTTTCTTTATAGATCCAAATACGACCGATAGGTTTTTACACCTTTCCGGAGGGTCTTCCAAGTTCAAAACTTGATTTCTCGTGTATGGAACTATCACGGATTTTATGGCTTCAAGCCATTTGACGGAGCCAGGGCCCATCATCGCTTCTTTGCATATAGTCGGTTAATCATTGTCAAACAATGATGATTTACTCTCAAATCTTAGTATTTGATTGTTTATCCGACCGACTTGGTTCAATAAGAACTTAGATCTCCGTGACCACAACCTTTGAGGCACCTAAGCTATGAGCATTATGGCAGCCTCCGGAACATTTCCGGCGCTGCGCAACTCAGCACATTTAGCTAAGGTTCGTTAACCTTATCAAAGTTCTATTGTCCTCCCACTTAACATTTATGAAAAATTCCTTCTTCAAGAAACTTTACATTTCAAGCGACAAACCCTTTTGTCCTCGGTGTTATGGAGGAATAAACAATTGTTATTAGAAATAACCTACAAAGACATGCTCATCCGACTTTGGTTGCAAACATCATACTTATGTTTAGTATACCAAAATTTAAGAAATGACAACTTGGGTTTTACCCCAAACCATAACTTCCATGGTGTCATTTCAACGGATCTAGATGGAGCTCTTTTCAGTGTAAAAGCGGTAGTCTCTAAAGCTTTAATCTTTTAAAACATAATGGCAGTTTTATAAATAACACCTTTGATCCAACCATGTCTCACAAGGTTTCATTACAAATCTCAAACACTCCATATTTCTATGGTGTTTCGGGAGATGTAAATCTAGGTGTTTTGCTAAACTTGCAACTCAAATAAATCCCTTTATGATAAAATCATAATTAATTTATTTTTCTTGTTACACTTGTAACTCAAATAAATCCCTTTATGATCAAATCATAATTCATTTATTTTTCTTGTTACAATGATTTTCCACTTCATCTTGAAAGTCTTTGAAACATTTTCAAATATTTCATACTTCTTTCTCATTAAGTGAACATTCACTCAAAATTCCGGAGAAAGCATATGAAGTTGAAACCCATAAACTGACGCACATAATGGACTACATACATCGATATGTATAAATTCCAATAATTTAGTCGTTCGTTCTTCTTTGGCCTTTGAGCGAAGTTTTAATTATCACGTGGAAAGTCTCTGGCGTCACTTGATCAAATCAAAGACTCCAAAAATCCATGAATATGGAGATTCATCATGTTTTCTTTCCAATATAATTTAAACAGCGATGTCACTTCATAAGTGATCTTTCAATCATTTGTCTTGCAACATTTTAGCATTAGGTTTTATGGATGTGATTTCTTCAACTAGATTTGTAAATCATCCATCTTATATGGAATACGGTAATTATTTGAACAACCTTTGTTCTTATAATACCTGATTCAAATAAAAATTATTAAAACAAATCTTGAAGTCAAGCTTTGATGTCAACGAGAAATACAAACAACGGTTTGTTTGTTTTCGATGAACATCATCACATATTCTCTTGCTAGTTACTTAGGCCATTGTGGTTCATGAATTGCGTCATTCCGTATGAAATTTCATACCAACCAATTCGATATCCAATACCCAAGAACCACATTGTTTAACAAGCAAAGAATACAACCATAACATGTATATCATCTATATACCTAAATTGGATATTTCCAATCTTTTCTTTTCTGCCAAATATATTTTATAGATTCTCTTTCAGCATTTCCTTTTCCTTTTAAAAGAATTTATCAACATCAAAAGTGGCGCCATATACATGACACCTAGTCCAAAGCGTGTATATTCAAATAATAATACCTTTGGACTTGCACTTTGAAGTAGATCACCATCATCAAATGATCGGTATTCTTTCAAAATCCATTCTTTAGTAATCTTTTAGTGTAGTAAACATTTTACATACATATTCTATTCACCCTTATCATGACGACTTTCATGATCAAGCTACTTTAGCTTATAAAGGCGAATCGTGAGTATAACATTACTTTCCATAACCCTTTTGGATGATTAGGATGTCTAGCATCTCCAACCTTCGTAAATTCTCATCCAATATGAGAACATATATTATACTCTATCATATTGCAACAAACATTGTTTCAGATATCGTTATATCTGCCACACATGATGGTTTCTGAAACAATTCTTTCAGCTCCTAGATAAACTTGATATTAAAACAATCAAGAATCGTGGAGGCAAACATGATACTTAAGATACTAACACTGGAATTGTTACTCTCGATTTAATACCAATTATTAAATTTCACGGAGTAAATAGAGTTTGCTAAAAGTTTGCAATAGGACTTTAAACTTTGATTGACATTCAACACAATACGATACCGTTAAGTAAAGTATATATCCAGAATTCTATAGTTCTATTATCTCAATTACAACTATGCATATGGTGGTGAAGCGAATGCCAATGACTACAACAAATTATGCAAATTCACTTTGATTTAATTTATGATAAATTGAGTTCTACTAATCCAAATTAGAAATGAACTCCCACTCAAAACGACATCCCTCGTGCCTTTTGGTGATTACATGAACCAAATCCACTACACCAAGTCCGATCATCACGTGAGTCGTGTAGCTTCAAAGGCGAGCATCAAATGGGCATCATATCTACTATATGACTCATGCTTAACCTTTCGGTCCGTGTTCGAGGCCATGTCCATACATGCTAGGCTCGCCAAGTAAGAACCTTAGTATTCGCGTGTGGCATCTTACACCGAAATATGGTCGTGGATCCAAAACACCCGATCATCACGTGATGTCTTGGAGCGGCGAGAACATAATCAGTGCATACTAAAGGAAGAACACATTCTTATCTTGATATTTAAATGAGGGATCATCTTATTATGCTACTAAAACGCCAAAAAAGCAACATAAGATGCTATCAAACATCACATGTTTATTAGTGGAATGATATGGTTCCGCATATGATCTCTATCATGTGCACCGTGGTATGATCACTATCATACCTATGTGTAAGTCCAAGGTCTATGGAGATTACGTTATGTGTGTTGTAAGTATCATCTCATACTTCTACTTACAACATCACCATATCATACCACTAGCCCAAGAACAATCTAAACTAAACGCCTCTAATTTATCCATTGCAAATTTTATGTGGCTTAGGGCTTTCGAAGATAGAACCGTTCTTACCTACGAACATGAACCACAACGAGGATAACCAAATTGTAGAAAACTCGTTGCAAATTAGATATTGACTATAGTATGAGACAGACACCCGCTAGCCACTTATGCAAAACTAGTTGCATGTCAAGCGTGGAACAGGTCTCATGTGCGAGGACATGTAAAGTTTGTCCGGGCCGCTTCATCCCACTATGCCACCAATATCCAAATTACAACTAAGAAGCAATAAAATGATCATCATAGCCCACATACTTATATGTGTACTACCCGTGCAAAGTATCTACGCATAGATCCGGCTCTGATACCACTGTAGGGTTCGCAGCATAGAAAAAATTTTCCTACGATGGGAACAACTATGTACCAAGATCTATCTACTAGATACAAACAACGGGCGGATGTAAATCCGTAGAAAACATACCCTTGAAGACCGACAAAGCTTAACGAGTCCAAACTCGTGGTTGATGTAGACGATCTCTTGCCGATCTCAAGATCGAGAGGAAGTCCTAGCGCCGCAAAACAGCAGCGCATCCGTGCTCGCACACACGTTCAAGGCACCGAGCAACCTCCGCCTCCTCGCTCCAGCGATGCAGCGGAATCACAACTCTTTCTTGCCGAATAGCCACCGGGAACATGTATCTCTCTAGTCCGAGACCATGGGGAATAAATTCTAGAGGGGGAGAGAGATCCTTCACGAGGAGGTGTAATGTGAGAGGAGGAGAGGGGGGCCTTTTATAGGGGAGAGGGGGGGAACCCAAGGGGCATGGCGCTCAGCCATGGGGCTGCCCCCAACTCTTCCACATTCATGTGGGTGGAGCTCCCACTCAAAATGAAAAGCCTCCACTCCCATTAAAAAGCCTCCACTCAAAAATCCACTCACATGCATTAAATTTCCACCAAATTTAATGCAAGCTCTCATTTAAATAAAACTCTTTTATTTATTTATTCAGAATTTTGTTAATTACTTTAATTAACAAACATTCACATAAAACCCCTTGCTAGTATTCCATTTCACATGCAGAACCAGTTTCAGCAATTTCAACCGAAACAGTTTCGGTGTCTAGTGAAATAAATTCCTGCGCTTTCCTTTTCTTTTTGGCATGAAACTTTTGCTCCAATTGGATGTCGGTGTCTCTTAAGTGTGTCACCCTACGGTTCGCGAATAATGTGGACATGATCGAGACCCCTCTCAGATCAATAATCGAGCGGATCGGAGACCCATAACTCCCCACATTCAACGATGACTTTCTTGTGATCGTCTAACCTTTTACGCTAGTATCTTAATCCCTTTGTTTCGCGATATATTACATGTCCGAGATTCGATCATCGGTATCTCCATACCTAGTTTGATCTCGTTACTGACATGCACTCTTTTCTCGTTCCCGTGATATAACATTCTAGTGATCAAATCACTTGCTTGCAAGCTAACCAATGTGATATCACCGAGAGGGCCCAGAGTATATCTATCCGTCATCGGGATGAACAAATTCCACTCTCGATCCATGGGCCTCAACATAACACTTTAGTAGTTCTGAATCCATCTTTATAATCACCCTGTTACGGTGTGACGTTTGATGTTATCAAGAAACTCTTCCGGTGTTAGTGATTGACATGATCTCATGGTCTAAGGATTATGATCACTTCGTAAGATATTATAGCAATATAAACTCAATGACTTTGATCGTAATGCTATACTTCGGATGAATGTTCATCACACCATTACACTAATGTTGTGATCCCGTTATTAACAACATCCAATGTCCATGATCAGGAAACTTTGATCATCTTGTTAATCAACGAGCTAGTTTATGAGAGAGGCATAACTAGGAACTTTCTGTTTGTTTATTAAACACACATGTATTAACGTTTCCGTATTCATACAATTATAGCATGCAAAATAAACATTTATCATAAACAAGGAATACGATAATAACCACTTTATTATTGCCTCTCGGGCATATTCCCTTCAATACTTGCCACCCTTAGGACCTGATGTTCTCGCCTCTTGAACCAAGACGAGCGTACAACCACACGGGGGCCTAGAAACCCCCTCGACTCACATAGTTCATGATTTCCATTCGACATATGCATCTTGGTTGTTCTTGAATGGAGGTGAAGGAGGTGCATTCATACAGCTAGGTAAGCATGGCAGGGAATGGGAGATGCCCGGCATCCATAATCTCAAACCCTGTTCACATCACTAGGGACCAACTTCAGGACTCGAACCATTACGGCGGCATCTGCTTAGTGTGTGACTCATGGTCTCAAGGAAATCAAGGTAAAGGTAGTGGTCAACCACTCTCTGTTGGCCTTCCAAAGAAGATGGCTAATAATTTGGCATTAAGAATCGGTTGGTACGTGTGTGTAAAGTTGTGCACCCTTGCAGGGTTATAATCTTTTCAAAAAGATGTGTCCACGGTTATGGACAACTTGGGAACAGATTCTATGATCATAGAAAACTATAACCGAATGATAAAACTTGGCCAACTAATGTGAGATCCGGAATACTTCCTCGGGGTTGTTTGAGGGGGTAGTCCGGGAAGAGATGTTCAGTTGATGATGGTATTTGGTGGATATCGAAGATGATTGGAAGAGCTAGAGTTGTAGTCTTCTTATCCCTTTTGAAAATGATCTGACTAGAGGAGCGTCTTTTCCTTCTTGTTTTGAAAACAAAAGATGGCTTTATGCAAAATAACTCCACTATCCATAAGTCTTGCGGAGTACACCCTATACTCAGACTTTCTTAGTTGATGTTTTTCCTAAAGATGAAGCTACTCCAACTGAAGGTGGTTTCTACATCAAAGTCGACGAGTAGTCGGGGTTCCCGGGCAGTAGCTTAGGATCTATGGAAGGGTCAATACTTCTATTTAAGGCCTCTTAGGCCCTTTACTAAGTTTGTTGTTTAGAACAACTTGTTTGCTTCCGTTGTTTGTTGCAATGATGGGTCTGTGACCCCTGAATTGTATGACAGGTTTGTAACTCTCTTAAATGTTTACCTTATTCAAGTATGGTTTATATGTTATGTAATGTTACCGATCTTTCCCTGCGCGCTTCGGAATTTAGGTTAGGCTTATGTAGGATGAAGATCTGGTATTTGTCTAGCCCTGATCCCGGGTCGTGACAATGATATGAGTGATTTACAAATCTAGTTGGACAAATCACATCCATAAAAACTAATGCTAAAATGTTGCAAGAAAAATGATTAAAATATCACTTACGAAGTGACATCGCCGTTTAAATTATATTGGAAAGAAAACATGAAGAAACTCCATATGCATGGATACTGTAAGTCTTTGATTTGATCAAGTGACGCTTGTGAGACTTTCCTCGGGATAATTAAAACTTTGTTCAAAGGCCAAAGATGTACGAACGACTAAAATTATTGGAATTTATACATATCGATGTGTGTAGTCCATTATGTATAGTCGTAAGCGATGGATTTCAATTTCATATGCTTTCTCCAGAAATTTGAGTGAATATTCATTTAATGAGAAAGAAGTATGAAATATTTGAAAACGTTCAAAGACTTTCAAGATGAAGTAGAAAATCATTGTAACAAGAAGATAAATAATTTATGATTTTTATCATAAAGGCATTTATTTGAGTTGCAAGTGTAACAAGAAAATAAATGGTTTATGATTTAATTATAAAGGGATTTATTTGATTTGCAAGTTTAGCAAAACACCTAGATTTACATCTCCCGAAACACCATAGGAATATGGAATGTTTGAGATTTGTAATGAAACCTTGTTTCACATGGTTGGATCAAAGGTGTTATTTATAAAACTGCTATTATGTTTTAAAAGATTAAAGCATTTGAGACTACCGCTTTTACACTAAAAAGAGATCCATCTTGATCCGTTGAAATGACACCATGGAAGTTATGGTTTGGGGTAAAACTCAAGTTGTCATTTCTTAAATTTTGGTATGCTAAGCATAAGTAAGATGTTTACAACCAAAGTCGGATGAGCATGTCTTTGTAGGTTATTTCGAATAACAATTGGTTATTCCTCCATAACACCAAGGACAAAAGGGTTTGTCGCTTGAAACGTGAAGTTTCTTGAAAAAAAAATTTCGTAAAAGTTAAGAGGGAGGACAATAGAACTTTGATAAGGTTAACGAACCTTAGCTATATGTGCTGAGTTGCGCAGCGCCGAAAAATGTTTCGGAGGCAGCCAGAATGCTCATGGCTCTCGTGCCATAAAGGTTGTGGTCACGGAGATCTAAGTTCCTATTGAACCAAGTAGGTCGGATAAGCAATCAAATGCTGAGATTTGAGAGTAAATCATTGTATGACAATGATGAACCGACTACATGCAAAGAAGCGATGATGGGCCCTAACTCCGTCAAATGGGTTGAATCCATAAAATCCGTGATAGTTCCATATACGAGAAATCAAGTTTTGAACTTGCAAGACCCTCCGGAAAGGTGTAAAAACCTATCGGTCGTATTTGGATTTATAAAGAAATAGACATGGATGTTTCACATCTATGAAATAGTCGACATGTCGGTGAATTATTTTATGACAATGTTCAAGGAGTTGACTATGACAAGATTTGATCTTTCATAGCGATATTTAGTCTGGATAGATTAAAGTAGCAACCACTACATATAATTTGGTATATGGTAGATGAATAAACAAAACAAAGTTCTTCTAATAGAATGGTTACCTAGGATGTGTACATGACACGGTCCAAAGGGTTTTGTTAAATTCAAAGGATGCTAAAAGGGCATGCAAACTTCAATGGTTGAAGTAAGCATCGCGGAGTTGGAATCTTCACCGTGATGAAAAATGAGTTTTCATCTGGAGACGATGAAGATGGTTGCATTTGCAAGAAATTAAGTGGGAGCGCTGAGACATATTTCTAATACAATATGTGGAGGACATCTTGTTGATTGGAAATGATTTATGTTTTATTGACAAAGGTTAAGAATTTCATTTCGATGAAAGACTTAGGAAAAACCCGAATATTTAGCATGAATGTCTACATGGATAGACTATGACGCTAATATGGTTATGCCAAACATACATATATGAGATATTGAAGGAGTTCAATATAGAAATGATAAGAAAAGGTTCTTGTCGCATGGAAAAGAACTGAATGAAGATTCGAGTGTATCGACACTTGATAAGTGAAACAAGATTCAAGTGCTTTGACACTTGATGAGTGCAATCACACGAATGTTTTGATCAATCATGCCATGATATGTACACATCCAGATATGTCCTATGCTCTAAGTGTTATGAGCATATACCAGAATGAATCATAAAATGATCATTGGACGATAGTGAGGATATTCTTATGATCTTCTGGAAGAACTAAGAATATATTCATGTAGAGGTGACAAACAATTACAAATAGTTCATAGTAAAGCGTTACATTGATACTAGTTTTGTCACGAGATACAAATTAAGTTTATCTCTTTAAACTATGGGTGGCACAATGTAATGGAAAGGAGATTCCATTATGGATTTGGATGAATTCCAAATTTAAGACATTGTGATGGATACTACAACAAAAGGCTAAGTATATGACTTCTATAGTAGCAGCAAACAAGCGAATTTGTGTCAAGTAGTTTGTTATCAAACTAAGGTGTGGTTCGCAACGGGCTAACACTAAAGATATTTTGTACGACAATAGTATCGAGATGAGTAAACCCAAGGAACTAAAGGTCTCAACAAAAGACCAAATTTATACAATGCCATCTCATTGGAGAATGAGTAATGCGTGAAGACGGAAAGATATGCAAATACACACGGACCTGAAAGCATCAGATCCGTAGATTATGTTAACCACTTGCAATCATGTATATGGAACACCGGAACGCCATAGGTGTTTAATACGCAAAGTTTTCAAACTAGATTATTGTCTCTAGTGCAAGTGGGAGACTGAAGGGAATATGCCCGAGAGGCAATAATAAAGTGGTTATTATCGTATTCCTTGTTTATGATAAATGTTTATTTGGCATGCTATAATTGTATTAATACAGAAACATCAATACATGTGTGTTTAATAAACAAAAAGGAATTTCATAGTTATGCCTCTATTATAAACTAGCTCGTTGATTAACAAGATGATCAAAGGTTTCCTGATCATGGGCATTGGATGTTGTTAATAACGAAGTCACAACATTGTTGAAATGATGTGATGAACATTCATCCGAAGTATAGCATTACGATCAAGGTCATTGTGTTTATATTGCAATAATATCATACAAAGTAATCTTAGTCCTTAGACCATGAGATCATGTCAATCACTAACACCAGAAGAGTATCTTAATAACATCAAACGTCACACTGTAACAGGGTGACTATAAAGATGGGTTCAGTGCTATGAAGGTGTTACGTTGAGGCTCATGGATCAAGAGTGGAATTTGTTCATCCTGATGACGGATAGATATACTCTAGGCCCTCTCAGTGATATCACATTAATTAGCTTGCAAGGAAGTGATTTGATTAGTAGAATGTTATATCACGGGAACGAGAAAAGAGTACAAGTCGGTAACGAGATCAAACTAGGTATGGAGATACCGATGATCGAATATCGGACATGTAATATATCGCGATACAAAGGGATTGAGTGACATGCGTATAAGGTTCACACGATCATAGAAGTCATCGTGGAATATGTGGGAGTCAGTACGGATCTCCAGGTCCCCCTGCTGATTATTGATTGGAGAGGGGTCTTGATCATGTCTGCATTATTCACGAACCGTAGGGTGACACACTTAAGGGATACCGACACCATTTGAAGCAAATAACATGCTGGAGAAAGAAAAAGGAAAGCGCAGGAATTTATTTCACTAGACACCGAAACTGTTTCGGTTGAAATTACTGAAACTGGTTCTGCAAGTCAAATTGAATACTAGCAAGGGGTTTTATGTGAATGTTTGTTAATTAAAGTAATTAAAAAAATTCTGAATAAATTAATAAAAGAATTTTATTTAATGAGAGATTGCATTAAATTTGGTGGAAATTTAATGGAGGTGAGTGGAATTTTGAGTGGGTGGCTATTTGTGTGAGTGGGAGCTCCACCCACATGAATGTGGAAGAGGTGGGGGCACCTCCATGGCTGCCACGCCATGGAAGGGGGTTGCCCCCTATCCCTATAAAAGGCACCCCACTCCCTCCTCTCATCTCACACCTCCTCGTGAAGGATCTCTCTCCATCTTTTAGAATTCCCCCATGGTCTCAGATCAATGAGATACATGTTCCTGGTGGCTTTTTCTAGAAGGATTTTTTGCTTCCGCTGCTTCGCTGGAGCGAGAGCGCGGAGGTTCTCGGGGTACCCGGACGTGTGTCCGATCACGGATGCACCATAGCTTTGCGGTCCTAGACGTGATGGTGCTGGACCGGATGGAATTCATCACGATCTTGAGATCGGCAAGCGTTCGACTACATCATCCACGAGTACAACCTCATTAACGCTATACGGTCTTTGAGTGTATGTATTATATGGATGTATATCCACCCGTTGCTTGTATCTAGTAGATAGATCTTGGTGCTTTGTTTCCATCGTAGGAAATTTTTTTTTTCTATGTTGCGAACCCTTCATTCCATACACAAGAAATCAAGTTTTTTGAACTTGGAAGACCCTACAGAAAGGTGTAAACCTATCGGTCATATTTGGATCTATAAATAAATAGCCATGGATGTTTCACATCTATGAAATAGTCGACATGTCAGTAAAGTTTTTACGACAATGTTCAAGGAGTTGACTATGACAAGATCTGATCTTTCATAGCGATATTTAGTCTGGACGAATTAATGTAGCAACCACTATATATAATTTTGGTGTATGGTAGCTGAATAAACAAAACAAATTTCTTCTAATAGAATGGTTACCTAGGACGTGTACATGACACGGTCCAAAGGGATTCGTTAATTCAAAGGATGCTTAAAATGGCATGCAAAATTTAATGGTTGAAGTAAGCATCGCGGAGTTGGAATCTTCACCATGATGAAACTGTTAAAGGAGTTTAATTTCAGCAGAGACGATGAAGATGTAACACCCTCAGAATCGGACCTATGCAAGTTTGAGCAAAATTCGCCAAACCCGCATAGAAACGATTCAAAGTTGCCCACCAGGCACTTTCGTGCGGGTGGAAAACGAAGTAATAACATTACACAACAGTCCTCGATGGGACCCACAGAACAGATATATATATACAGCGACCCAACGAGTCAAGAATACAGATAGAGTATACAAGGATCCAAATCACCTTGAAAACGATAGAGCGTCCAGCTACGGACAAGATGCAAATGGGGCTAAGAGCCTTGAAGAATAACCAATGGCGTCCATAACCCTGCCCAGGCCAAGCCGGAAGGGTAACCCTGCTAACGGCGTCGATCTCAAAACCTGCTTAAACAAAAGGGGTGCCGACAAAGGGCAAAGGAAAAAGAGGAGCGTCAGTACTGAGGCCAGTACACGGCGAGGCTAGAATTCGGCGGTCCTCGCCTACATAGGTATGGTGGACTGTAGCGGCAGCGGCAGCATGCACTAAACAACCTATAGAGACTCGATACAACTGACGGTTATCAGAGAGGGGGTAAGAAAGACCTATCCGGATCCAACCTGAGGCTAACACCAAACAAACCCATCCTGGTGTTTCCCCCTCGAGACCAAACGAGGAAGTCAACCGAGGAACTCACACAGTTGGCAGTTTTACTTATTCAGTTATAGTTGCGGCACTTTACTAGTCAGGTTTAGATACTCATCCTGATAAAATAAGCAGTGGGCACTTTTAGTTATTCATTCCGTTATAGTGGCAACACTTACTAGTCAGATACAAATAGCATGAGATAACCCAAAACCCAGCAGTGGTTGGTACTTTTATTCAGCCATTCCGTTGTAGTTGCAATACTTACTAGTCAGATACAAGGGTCGCAAGCGACACTCCAAACAAGCAGTTGTGGGCAGTATTAATTAGCCATTCCGTTATAGTGAAGCTGATTACTAGTCATTATAAGTCAAATTTATAACAATAAACTTTAGTTATGCTTGTCTATGATCGAGATACTGTGCTCCAAGTCGTCCATATCCGCGGACACGGCTTTCAGAAAGTTTTACCCGGCCGGGGTGCACCAATAGCAACACACGCTCGATCAACCTCGGAAAAACCAAATCAAAACCCAACGAGGCTTTCACGACTGAACAATCACAGGATTCAGAAATATTTCAGGGGGCCACCCCATTGAGTAGATCCCGCAACGGAGTAAGCAAGCTCCGAGGCGGACTCAAGGTTTGCGACAATGGCTGTAAGCGACTGGGAACCCGAAAGTGTGGCTGGGCTTGTCGATACCGCGTAATCAATCCGCTTACCTAAACAGTACAGTGTGCTCCTCGCACAATTTAAATACAGAAAGTAGCATGGCATAAGTACAGGATCGTAAATAAAACCTCAAACTAGTTTGTGGCCCCAAGAAATAAGAATGAATCAAGCTCTGGCTCAGGGGGGTCCCATATACCTCCCGGATGTGGATAGCGCGATAAATCAAGGAACAGGTATCAAGTACTCGGGGTCTTACGGGACACAAGGGGGCGTTCGGAAACCAAATGTTATCTATCACCCACCGATGCCTCTGCTTATTCAATTTTAGTTGTTAAACAGAAATTTAAAGTGACGATAAGTAAAACTAGAATCATCTCCAACATCAACATGCGGCAATACATCAGCAACTGTGGCATATGACGACACACATCAGCACTTGAGCAAGCAACTACGACGCGCAAGTCCAACTATCTACCAAACAACAGGTAATAGGGTGTGTCCAAGGCAATATAGGGCTGCACGGTATATCACAGGTACGGAAACTAAAGCATCGCAACACAGATAGCAATGGATCAACAGGAGGGGAATAAATACTATAAAAGTAAGATAGGTAGAAAGGGGGAGATGCTCGCCTGAAAACATTGTCGAAGAGCTCAACCGAAGATCGGGGCGAAGCTCACATCAACTCAACGGCCTTATCCGCGAAGATCCAAAACACTAGGATAACACCGGATGCAATATTTAATACAACGGCAGAAGATCGGCATGATGCATGTATGATGTATGGCATGGAAAGGATGCGATGCAATTAGGTCAGATTAAGCGGAACCGGGGTCCCGACAATTAATTAGATGATTCCAGTTATTTAGCTACCCCGCATTTAAATGTTGTTTTAACAAGGCAAGATAAGATACCGGTTCGCTACACAAGTTTAAATGAGGCCGATATGAGACTAGATTTGCCCGCATACGGGCCCCATATTTAATTATTAGGTGAATCGGCATAAGGCCCCCAAACCACATGATATGCATGCGAGATGAATGATTTGATATGCAACAATTGTATTATATTATGAAATTAGGGTTCGGGAGGGAAATCACAAATTAGGGTTCGGCAGATCTTGGTTAGGGTTCGACGGGGTTCGGGGTCGGGGTCTAGGGTTCGACGGGACGGTCTCGGCGGAAGCGGATACTAGAAGGAGAACTTGTCGGGTCCCACGGGGTCGATCTTGCCGTTGCGAGGGTCTGGTCGGGCCCGTGTATCGGGTCGGTCCTGGCGTTCAGAAGAAGGACTTGGTTCAGCAGTAGATCTTGTTGGTCCGTGAAGGCGTTCTCGAGGTCGATGGCGAACTGGTCCGGTACCGGGTTCGGGTTCGGGAAGGCGTACTCGTCGCGTCGGGTGTCGGTGTCCTCGGACCGATTGAAGACCTTGGCGTACGGCGGGATCAGCCTTCGGGTTCGGGGGTCTCGGCGTCCCGGTTCCGTGAAGATCGTGTATCACTCGTCGATGGTACTTCTTGTGCTGCTCATTGTCGATCTTGTCGTCTGGTCCCTGTACATCTCCGGATCATGCACTCCTTGACAGAGGGCCAATCCACGCATCCTTGTCTTCGGAAGAACTTGTCGAGCCTTGTCGCATGCGGGCACACAGGTACTAGGCAGTTCGTCTAGCGGAGCACAGCAGCCCCAACCAAGCGCCAGGGCCTGGGGCGAGCTTGGCGGAGGTCGACGCGGAGGTCGCTGGCGGCGGCGTCCTGGGCCACGTCGCGGGGCAGCAGACGGCGACGGGCTCGCGGGCGGATGGGCGGCGGAGGCGAGGCGGTTCCAGGGAAGACGCTGACGAGGCGTCGGCGAATGGGCGAGCAAGGCGCGCTCGGGAGTGGTCAGGGCGGAGGCGTGCTGGAGAGAGGCCGGAGGGAGGGCGCAGAGGAGGTGGTCGCGGGCGGGTCGACGGCTGGGGCAGGGGCGACGAGGAGGTCCTGTGGAGACGCGGTCGGGCCGGACGGCTCCGGCGAGGCGAGCTCGCGAGGCCGACGCTGGACGGGAGCCACGCGGAGGACGGACGCCGCAGCGAGGGAGGTGGCACGCGGGGCGGCGGCGCAGTGGGCGGCTCGGCGCGGAGGGGGCGGCGCCCGGCGAGGACGGCGAGGCTGCGCCGGGCGGAGGGCGCGGCGATGCGGGGAAGCCGGTGGCGGCGAGGCGGAGGACAGCGCGGCGGAGGATCTGCGCAGCGGCGGGCCGGCCAGTGGGGCGACGGCTGGGAGAGGCGACCGCGCGGCTGAGCGGGTCGTGGAGGAGGCGAGGTGAGCGGGACGCGAGGCGACAAGCCGGCGGCGGAGGTTGAGCGCTGGGCGGAGGAGCTCGGGACCGAGCTCGGCGGGCGGCATTGAGCACGGCCGGGCGGGCGAGGCTCAGCCGGAGCGGCGGCGACAGGCGAGGGCGGGGCCCGTGGCGGGGTGGCGCGGACGGGCGGTGGCTGGCGCTTGTGGGGCAGGACGCGGGGAGGAGAGAAGGGAGAGGGAGAGAGAGGCACGCGGGGCAGGCTGGGGACGGGGTGGGGCCAGGGACCACGCGGTGGGGGTCTGCAGGCGGGGACAGGTGGGGACAGGGGAGTGGGGGTCGGCCTGGGGAAGGTGGGAACCGGCCAGGGGGGTTGGCGCGTGGGGTGTGTGGTGTGAGTGGGGTGTGTGGGCCTGGGGGTGAGCTGGCAGGTGGTTGAGAGGAAATGGGGGTAGGTGGCAGGCTATGGTTGGTTAGGGGAGAGAGGTAGCTGAGGTGGCGACTAACCATTGGATGGGGTGATGTGGAGGGGGAGAGAGGGTAGAAAGTTGGGTAGGTTTAGGATTTGGAAGGGCGGTGTAGTTGGACCGTTTTAAAAACCTGGGGGTGGTCGTTCGGGTCGATCTGGCCCGTTCGACTGCCCCTACTAAAAATAATATAATTTTTATTTGTTTTGTTAACACCTTTTGCAAACCGATAGCACTCAAAGAAAAATAATCCGGGGACCGGGCTTTGCATTTGAATTAAGGTGGGGCGTTTGGAAAACAAATCGGGGTTTTGCGAAAATGGTTTTGGCAAACAATGCATGATGATGACGATGCAATGCACAAATTCAACGCGATTTTCTAGTAGTGGTTTTGCGGGATGCCACAGAAGATGATTGCATTTGCAAGAAATTAAGTGGGAGCGTTGAGACACAGTTTGAATACATTATGTGGAGGACATATTCTTGATTGGAAATGATGTATGTTTTATTGATAAAGGTTAAGAATTTCATTTTGATGAAAGACTTAGACAAAACACGAATATTAGGCATCAATGTCTATATGGATAGATTGAGAAACTAATATGGTTGTGCTAGACGTACATATATGAGATATTGAATGAGTTCAATATGGAAACGATAAGAAAGTTTCTTGTCGCATGGAAAAGAATTGAATGAAGATTCAAGTGTATTGACACTTGATAAGTGAAACAAGATTCAAGTTCTTTGACACTTGGTGAGTGAAATCACAAGAATGTTTTGATCAATCATACTGTGATATGTACACATCTAGATATTTCCTATGCTCTAAATGTTACGAGCATAAACTAGAATGAATCATAAGATGATCACTGGACGATAGTAAGGATATTCTTATAATATTTTGGAAGAATTAAGAATATATTATGTTTGTAGAAGAGACAAATAGTTCATTGTAAAATGATACTAGTTTGTCACAAGATACAAATTAAGTTTATCTTAATTTAAACTATGGGTGGCACAATGTAATGGAAAGGAGATTCCATGAAGGATTTTGACGAGTTCCAAAGTTAAGATATTGTGACGGATACTACAATAAAAGGCTAAGTATATGACTGCTATAGTAGCATCAAAGGAGAGCATTTTTGTTAAGTAGTTTTTTATCAAACTAAGTGTGGTTCTAAGTGGGCTAGTACTATGAAGATATATTGTACGACAATTATATCAACATGTTTAACCCAAAACGAACTAAAGGGCTCACCAAAGGAAAAAATTTATACAATGCCATCTCATTTGAGAATAAGTGACGCGTAGAGACACAAAGACATGCAAATACAAACGGACCTGAAAGTGCCAGGTCCAGAGATTATGTTAACCACTAGCAATCACGTATATGCAACACCAGAAAGCCATAGGTGTTCAATACGCAAAGTTTTCAAACTAGATTATTGACTCTGGTGCAAGTGGGAGACTGAAGAGAATATGCCTGAGAGACAATAATAAAGTAGTTTTTATATTATTCCTTGTTTATGATAAATCTTTATTTTGCATGCTATAATTGTATTAATTTGGAAAAGTTAATACATGTGTGTTTAATAAACAAATAGAAGGTTCCTAGTTATGCCTCTCTTATAAACTAGCTCGTTTCCTGATCATGGACATTGGATGTTGTTAATAACGAGGTCACAACATTATTGGAATGATGTGATGAACATTAATCCAAAGTATAGCATTACGATCAAAGTATTTGTGTTTATATTGCTATAACATCATACGAAGTAATCCTAGTACTTATACCATGACATCATGTCAATCACTAACACTAGAAGAGTATCTTGATAACATCAAAGTCACACTGTGACAGGGTGATTATAAAGGTGGGTTCAGTGCTATGAAGGTCTTATGTAGAGGCTCATGGATCAAGATTGGAATTTTTCCATCCAGATGACCGATAGATATACCCTGGGCCCTCTCGATGATATCACATTAGTTAGCTTGCAAGCAAGTGATGTGATCACTAGAATGTTATATCATGAGAACAAGAAAAGAGTGCATGTCGGTAACAAGATCAAACTAGGTATAGAGATACCGATGATTGAATCTCGGACATGTAATATATCATGATACAAAGGGATTGAGTTACATGCGTAAATGGTTCTCACGATCACAGAAGTCATCGTTGAATCTGTGGGAGTCGGTACGGATCTCCAGGTCCCGTTGTTGATTATTGATCGTAGAGGGGTATCGATCATGTCTAAATTATTTGTGGATCGTAGTGTGATAAACTTATGGTATACCAACACCATTTGGAGCAAATAAGATGCTAGGAAAAGATTATGAAAGCGCTGGAATTATTTTAATGGAAACCGGAATTGTTTCAGGTGAAATTGTTGAAACTGGTTCTGCATGTGATATTGAAATGTTGCAAGGGGTTTTATTTGAATGTTTGTTAATTAATTTAACTAACAAAATTCTGAATAAAATAAAAAATATATTTTTATTAAATGAGAGCTTGCATTAAATTTGGTGGAAATTTAATGGAGGTGACTGGAATTTTGAGTGGAGGCATGTTTATGTGACTGGAGGCTTTTTATTTTGAATGGGAGCTCCACCCACATGAATGTGGAAGAGGTGGGGGCTGCCACCATGGCTGCCACGCCATGCCCTTTGGGTTGCCCCCTCTCCCTATAAAAGTCCCCCCTCTCCTCCTCTCATCTCACACCTCGTCGCGAAGGATCTCTCTCCCCCTCTAGAATTTCCCCATGGTCTCGTATTAGAGAGACACATGTTCCCAGTGGCTTTTTCTGGAAGGATTTGTTGCTTCCGCTGCTTCACTAGAGCGAGGACGTGGAGATTGTTGGGATACCCGAACGTGTGTACGATCACGTATGCACCACTGCTTTGCGGTGTTGGACTTGATGGTGCTGGACCTGCTGGACCAGCTGGACTTCGTCATGATCTTGAGATTGGCAAGATATCGACTACATCCCCAACAAGTTCATACTCATAAAGATTTTTGGTCTTTGAGGGTATGTATTCTATGGATGTATATCCACCCGTTGCTTATATCTAGATAGATGGATCTTGGTGCATGTAGTTCCCATCATAGGAAACTTTTTGTTTTCTATGATGTGAACCCAACACCGAACCATGTCTACAAACTCGATAAGGAGCTCTATGTCCTTAAAAAAGCCCCACGTGCATGGTATGAGCACCTTAAAGAGCTTTTTTAGTCCATGGCTTTAAGGTTGGGCAGATCGATACCACTCTTTTTACTAAGAAGGTTAAGGGGGAGCTTTTCGTATGGCAACTATATGTAGACGCACTACTAGGAAACTAGTTATATATAGACATACCTTCTGTGGCGCATCAAGAGAAATGCGCCACAGAACCACCAAACTTCGGTGGCACATCCTACGGAGTGATGCGCCACAGAAGTATGGTGGGACCCGCACCAGCGGTTGGACCATGAATCTTCTGTGGCGCATCAACCCATATGCGCCACTGAAGTTTGGTACGACCGTGCTCTGACCAAACTTCTGTGGCGCATAGAGTATTATGCGCCACAGAAGATTATATCTTCTGTGGCGCATATCGTCGTATGCGCCACGGAACAATAATGTGGGCCCCACACTCTGGACACCCATGTACAAGCTTCTGTGGCGCATTTGTGCATATGCGCCATAGAAGAACAAACTTTTGTTGGGCATTACTCCATTATGCGCCACAGAATGCTTCGTTTTTCCTTGAACAAACTTCTCTTGTGCTTTTCCCAACTAGTAATGGAATAGGTAGAATATACTAGACAATCTAGTATATAGACATGTGCAGTGGCATACATCGTTGCAAAATGCACATGCACATAGCCTTGAAGAGCGCAAAACAACAATGTCATACATAATTGCAAATACACAAACTACAACATTGCAAATCCCTTCAAAGAGCTGGTGGGGGCAACGGCGGTGGAAGATGCCAAACCTCCCTGTTCACGTGCGCCTGCAGCCTGGGGACGTGGTCCTCCATGGACACGTTGGGGTCGAGCACCGGCCGCCACCCGATTGGTTCCGCCATGCGCGCCCTCTCCTCTGGAGACGCGAGAACGGCATACAACCTCGTGGCCTTGTTGTAGAGGGCCTCATGTCGTAGTCTGGCCTCCTCCTCGATTAGGTTGACCTCTGAATCCCGCGGCGGCTGACTCCGAGCACTGCCCCTCGACCTCGCCCCTCCACTGCAAGTAGGCTATAGGGAATGCGAGCTGGTTGTGCTCTAAAGCGAGTCTTCTGACGAGTTGTGGGAAGAAGACATGAGGGGCAGGTATGTTGCTTTGGACAGGGAGTGTGGCATATATAGAGGGGTTTCATTAAAGAGCTCTATCTGCCACCTTTATTTGGTGCAAATTTGTGCCCTCAGTGTTCTGTGGCGCATGGGTCAGCTATGCGCCACAGAAGTTTAACCTTCTATGGCGCATAACCACAGTATGCGCCACAGAACACTGAGTGCCTGGCCCACAGTGTCTGGCCACTGGGCAAGGTTCTGTGGCGCATTCATTGGCCATGCACCACAGAATATTGAGTCAGGGGGTCCACATGGCCCACTGCACCCTATGGCCAAGGTTCTGTGGCGCATGTAGCCAGTATGCACCACAGAAGATTGAACTTCTGTGGCGCATATGGCATGTATGCGCCACAGAATCCTTCGACCAGATCTGCACAAAGGTGGCAGCTTTGCACCCCTCTATCTACCACCATCCATTTCACATCCTTCTTCCCCCTCCTCCCAGCTCGTCTTCATCCTCTCTCCCACCCCATTGTGTCTATACTTTTCTACATTTTGTTGTATTTAAACCTACTATAGTTGATAGATTGGCTAGGGAAAGCCTTTCTCCAACTAGTTGATCTAAAACACACCTACTTTTCTCCTCCACATCTCTATTTGTGTACTAATATCTCTCTATAGATCTATTGATCCACACTCTCTCACATTGCGCTCTCGATTCGGTATTCTATCTACCTGGTGAGTAATTGGCCATGAATATGCATGTTTTGTAGGTGTAAAGCTTGTCGCACGGGCGGTGTGTATATGAGATGCATGCATGGCGCGAAGATGATGTTTGTGCATGAAGCTTGTGTGGTGCATGAATGCTTGCATGGGAAGAAGATTCTTGTTTTTGCTTGTCTCTGTCCCGGTGTGGTGCATGGATGTTTGCCAAAATGTTGATTCATTTCCATTTCGGCAAATTTTTGCACCACCCATATGTCCTGCTTTTAGGAAAGTTCATGCCGAATTTTTTCGGCGACGACCATGCATGTGTGTTTTGTGTGTGTATATTTCTAATTAACCTACTATCTGTCTTTTTGCTCTATATGTGCACACCGCGCAGGCTACCATGGTCGTCAGCATGAGCGAAGGTCGAGTTACTAGGTATAAGAAAGACGCCAAGTTGGACATGATTCAGAACAACAAGACCCAGATAAGATGTCCATGTCGAACATGCAAACTCTAGCGCTGGATCGACCCTGATTCTGGACAATTGGAGGATCACGTGCTCAGGCGCGGTTTCATGCGCGATGACTTTGATGAGGAGCTGGGAAAAAATGGTGTTGGTCATCATGAATACTTGGGCGATCAAGAAGACGAAGAGTCTCCCGACGGGCATGGTCATGATGACTAAGAATATACCGGCGACGGGCATGATCATCATGACGAAGAAGGAGATGTCGATGGGCATGGCCATCATGAAGAAGGAGAAGAAGCAAACACCCAGACGCTGCTAACTTCGGTGTTAAGGGACCCTCATGTTCAAGAACTGCTTCTCAAGGAGACGAGCAACGCCAAAGCTACAGCCAGAGAGAAAGCCAAGCTGGCGCAAATGGAGTTAGATGGGATGACTCCATTGTATCCTGGGTGTCGGCCCGTGGATACACGCCTGAGTGTAACGCTCAAGGCTCTACAAATTGACCGACATGAGCTTCAATGCTAACATGGAATTCTGGCACGATCGTCTTCCTAACGGGAACACATTGCCAACAAGTATAGAGGAGGCCAAGAAAATCGTGTGCCCTCTCGACCTACCGCACGTTAAATACCACGCATGTATCAATGATTGCGCACTTTATCGTAATGAGTACGCGGAGAGAACCACATGTCCGGTGTTCGGCCATGGACGGTACAAGAGAGGGAACAAGAAAGTTCCTCGAAAAGTGATATGGTACTTTCCTATCACTCCCCGTCTACAGAGATATTTCGTAGATCCTAAGGAAGCAAAGCTAATGCAATGGCACGTGGAAAGGGAGACACCCGAAGATGATCCAGAAAAGGGCAAGATCCTAACACACCCTTCAGACGCTAGCCAGTGGAATGCATTGGACATCGAGTTCGAAGAGTTCGGGGGCGATTCCAGGAACGTCAGGCTAGGTATGAGCACCGATGGACTCAATCCTTTTGGCAACCAGAGTAGCACGCATAGCACCTAGCCCGTGTTTGTATGGCCTTACAACATCCCCCCGTGGCTCTGAACAAAGCAAAGGTACGTACACATGAGCATTCTTATTCAGGGGCCAAAACAGCCAGGTGTCGATATGCATCTTTATCTCGGGCTGTTGAAAGAGGAGTTAGCCACGTTGTGGGAGACGCCAGCCCATACGTGGGACACCTACACTAAAGAATATTTCCCTCTGAGAGCCGCGTTGCTCACGACGGTGCAGGACTATCCTGGTTACGCATATGTATCGGCACAAGTGAACCACGGACAGAATGCATGTGTCAAGTGCATGGATAAGACCTCGCATCTCCAGCTACCCAAGGATCCCGGGTCATTGAAAACCGTGTTCCAAGGGACTAGAAAGTGGCTTCGCATGGATCACCCATGGAGAAAACGCGGTGACCTGTTCAATGGTAAAGACGAGCTCGAAAGAGCCCCGCCCGTGATACGAGGGATAATGGACGAGCACGTCCGTGAGACGCTATTTGGCTTGTGCAACTTTTTCGACGTCATCTCTAGGAAGTCGATCGGCATGAAGAAGCTCGACAGGCTACAGGAAGAGATCGTGGTGATACTATGCGAGCTCGAGATTTACTTTCCCCCCGCATTCTTCGACATCATGGTGCATCTACTTGTCCATGTCATGGATGACATCATCCAGCTCGGGCCGACATTCCTGCATAACATGATGCCGTTTGAAAGGCTGAACGGTGTAATCAAAGGGTTCGTTCGCAACAGGTCCCGTCCAGATGGAAGCATAGCCAAGGGCTTTCTGATCTACGAGTGCATCTCTTTCTGCTAGAACTATCTAACCACCAAGAACGAGGATGTTGGAATACCCACCAAGAAGCACCTCGGCAGGCTCGCTGGGTATGGTCACCACGAGGGCCACCGCTCACTGGATGTCGGCATTTCTAATCAACGCACCGACTTTTCCAGGGCACACCGATTTGCACTACAACACATTGAATTGGTCAGCCCTTGGGTGGAAGAGCACAAAAGCTTGATCAAGCAGGAGTACGTGGACCAGGCCCGCCCGAGGAAGAAAGGAGAAATAACAAGAGAATACAACTCCACCTTCACGGGTTGGTTCAAGAAAAGGCTGCTGGACAATCCCCCGCAGATGCCTTCTACGGAAGATCAACAACTCATATTCTCCTTGTCACAGGGCCCTAACGTAAAGACCTATCAGTCATACGACATCAACGGTTATAGATTCTACACCGAGGAAAAGGACATGAATAGCGAATATCAAAACTCAGGAGTTAGTATGATGTCCTTCGCCGATGACGAGACTACTGTCATGGAAAGATTCTACGGAAGGATCGAGGAGATATGGGAGCTCGACTACTGTGGAGAGACGGTACCGATGTTTCGTGTTAGATGGGCCAAGAACGTCGAAAAAGAAGGCCGATATTTCACCACCTGCGTTATACCAGATGCCAAGCCGGCAAAGAAGGCCTCCACAAAAAATGAGCCATGGATGCTCGCTAGCCAAGTTGGTCAATGTTTCTTTATTACCGACCCGTCAAAGCCTAGTCGTGTTGTAGTGAGGAGGGGAAAGAGGAGCATCATCGGAATTAGGATCCGCCAACGAGCAAGACTTCGACAAGAATGGTGATCCAAAGATCGAAGAGTAGTTCGACAAGTACTTCAACATGCCTACTACTAATACAGTAAGAAGAAAGACCACACTACCTACTAAAGGTTGTCCGTTCACGAGAAGAAATCTCATAGTGCCCGGGCTAAAGTATTCAACCGCGAAGAAAAAAGGCAAGAAGATTGTGAAGAGAGGCTAGCTAGCTCGAAATATCACACAACGATGTGTGACCTTTTTTGTGTATTAGTTAGAGACTAAAATATATCGTGATATTTGTGTGGGTATACAAATTCACATGTGTTTGTGACAAGCACAATATATACAATAATTCGGGGAGTGTTTTTTAATAAATATACATGTGTATGTGCTTGGTTTTAAATATATTAGTAACATGTAATTTTGAAACAAAGAAAAAAAAGTGACACAGCCAGGATTCCAACCAGAGTTGAATGATAATAAATAAATCATGTGAACAAATTCGTGTGTTCAAGATAATATTTAAATTGGCCAGAGTTTTTTCAGTAAAATTTAATGATCTAAATCTCATATGATCTAACTATCCTGGTATTATAGCACATGGACTTTTTCAAAGGTAAACAGAGTATCAGACAGGGACATCTGGAGATTACATTGTAAGTTGTCTATAGTTTGTGTGAGCATTTGTTTGCTGATAGGTGTAAGATGCAACTGCAACTGTAGTAACCATAAATGGTAAGGTAGTACCGACAGCCGACACGGTAGGATGCAAAGATAAAAGGACCACCACCACTAGGATGCTCCTCTTTCCATCCTCCTCAATCAGATTTGATTGGAGACACATTTGGTGATATAGGAAAAAGCCAACACTTTGCCCCCACACAAATAAATCAATCCCAAACTGTCCCAGCATTAATGACTGAATGTTACTAAGATTTCTACTGCTAAATCTCATATGATGATCTGGTTGTAAATGATCTGGTTATATATGATATAAAAAGAAAGCAATAATCTTTATTCATATGGTGATCTGATTATAGAGATGGTGTTGTTTATATGATGATCTGTTTATGATCTGGTTATAGAGATGGTGATGTTTATGATCTAGTTATGATGATCTTTATATGATGCTCTGGTTTATTTATATGATATGATATGCTGTTGCTTATTTTTATGAAATGATTATGTATATGATCTGCTTATGCTTCTGTTTATGATCTGTGGTGTTGTTGATTATGTATGGTTAATTATGCTAATGACATATAACTTTGATCTTGTATATTCATTTGAATCTGTGAATGAGATGGTGCTGCAGAGGTTTGTTTATTTTGTGAATGAGATGGTGTTGGATGATGATGGATGGTGTCAATGGGGTTGTCAATGGGGATGGGGTGTTTTTTCTTGCAGGGATTTCAATTGAGTTGCCCGTTTCTCCCGAAGTGTTTATTCACTTCCGTTTCGGTTGAGAAATGGGCACTCGTAGGTCCAAAAATTAGCAAAGGTCATGCCGAATTTTTCGATCGATATTTGTGCTAACATTTTGCCTCTTTTTTAGTAATAAAGTGCAAACATGTCGACTAACGATGAGGCCGGTCCTTCTAAACAAATGAGCATCGAGGATCTAGCCCTAGAGGCCAACAAATCGTTCTGGGGGCCGTCCCAAGAGCATGAGGAGGCGGAGGAGATGAGAATGACACCACCACCGACGATCGTCGTTGGAGGTGCTGGGGGCAAGGAAGATCCAGATTATGAGGGGGACAACGACTACGATGGAACTAGTGAAGGCGGGAAGGAGGGTAACACCACCACAGATGGTGGCAAGCGCACATATGGTGGTAGCGGCAACCCGGCCACCATACAGAAAAAGAAGAAGAAGGATATTAAGGATCGGAAGCCGCAAGTGCTCGCCAGCGTCTGTGATGAGTTCACCGAGGTCATAGAAGGTGGCCAACCCATTGCGCCTTCATCGATTGCCTGCGGGTACGGCATGCAACTCGGGTGCATCATCCGGGAAAGCATGTCGATCAACACGAAGTACATCCGACGTAATCATACTTTGGTCGAGAGCCTCCTTAAGAAGCTTCACAAGCGATACACATTCCCAGAGAAGTTCAGAAACTTGGAGAGTAATAAGAACCCGGTGAACAAACTAGCACTGACAAAGATGAGCAACGCCTTGATCAGCTGGAAAACCCGGGTAAAGAATATCATTGACAAAGGTGAAAGCTGGGAGATTATAAGTAGGAAAAATCCGATGCTCGACGAAGAAGAGTTCAAGATATTCAAGGAGGACTTAGATACCGCTTCCTCTAAAGCATGGACTGAGTGGGGAAAGACTATGCGAGAGAAGAACATAGGTAACCACCGGCTTGGAAGCAGCGGATACAGAGGGAAACAGCCCATTTGGGACAAGGAGGACGCCGAGCTTGAACGCCTGGGTAAAGAGAACCCATGGCATAAAATTACAGACCTGCAGATCCGCTACTACCTGGACCCTGTTACAGGGGAGTTCTTCACCGACGACCCGGATGTGAAGGACTTTGAGGATGAGATGGTAAGGAATTTACCGTGGATATCTCATTAAAATAATTAAGCCAAGAATCTAAATGCATGCATGGGTTCACCTCTCCTTGTATCTCTGCAGGAGAAGGAATTAAATGCTAGCGATAACTTTTCGTCCCAAGATTCGGCGGCGGAGCCATGGGACACTATTTTTAACAGGGCGACGAACACTTACAAGAAGAGGGAGAAGAATTTGCCGCCAAAATCAGCTGGCCGTGTGTCCGGCTTCGGTACAAGCATGAAGTTTACCGAGTACTACAAAGAGGATGCAAATAAGAGGAGGGAGAGGAAGAACCAGTCGGCAGCTAAAGATAAAGCCGAGGTTGAAGAGCTGAAGTTGAAGGTGAATACATTAGAGGAAAAAGTGGACGAGAAAGAAATGGACAAGTTATTGGAGGAGAAGCTTCGCGCGATCATCCCCCTGGGTTGATGGAGGGGCTAGCTGTTTGGAATGCAGGAGGTCGACAGGGGCCGATAAACGTGCCCAGCTTTAGCGGCAGCAACTCGAGCATCAACGTTAATGCGTCGCCGGACTTGGTGACCCCATCGGCCACCATCGCCACTATGCAGCCGGAAGAGCTTTTTGTCGCACAGCTGCTCCCGCCAAAAATACCAGTATTGCATAGCCGGCGGTGGCACCAGTACCGCGGGAGAATGCTGATGATAGGCCTGCCGCCGGGATAGGCCGTGTGTCGACATTATCCGAGCTCAACGCCCTCACCAAGGTAACTAATATCATACTCCGCTTCATCTTCTTTATGAGCCTTTGGTGATTGCCACCTCGATCATGATGCCCAACACATATGTGTCGATATTTAGGACGCTGCTTGCGTACTACTCCACAAAGTTGCCGATGGTGAGTTGAAGGATGTTTCCAAGGGCAATATCATACAACCGGCGAAACGCACAATGCACAACAATGCAATGGATGATGTCGTGATGAGGGTCCGGATTGCTCGGGTATTGCCAGGGTGCGACGACATGGACCCCCCTTTCAACCTCAGGGAGCTGATGAACACAAGACCCTTGCAGAATGCCACGGCTGACCCTTGACATGGCCGAAGGCTCAGATTCGTCTTACGGGGCACCTAAGCGCCACCTCGATCGCATGGCCACCACCTCGGATGCCACCTGTCACCAGCGCCACCTCGATCGTCTGGCCACCACCTAGGAAGCCACCTGTCGTTGTTGCCACCACCAGTCGCCACTGTCACATCCCAAATTTTAGATTTGGTCTTGCATACCTTCATGCATCATATTTGTTGCATATGCTTGTGGATTGTTTGTTTATGATTGCAATTGTATCGTGTAGATCGTGACGAGTGCAACGTTTGCTCATGTGTGGATTGTTCTTCTGACCGCTACAACCAAGGCATGTAGATGCTACTTTGTTCATGATATCTTCCTACTATTTTCAATGCATTGTCGTGTATTTTGTAGATGCATGTGTAGGATGATACTATCGCTATGCTATGTCCTATTATGTGGTAGGGCTTTCCTTGTAGATGAACCACCGTTCGTAGATGTGCTTAGCCATGCTATGTTGAACGAGGGCTGGGTTACATCATCGAGACTTGTTTCTAAAAGTATTGGTTTGTGAAAACTAAAACAACTTAATCAATGAATCATCTGGGTGTGATGGTATTGATAATTTTTGGTGGTTTCATTGCGGAAAGGCACCCAGGTATCAAGAGAGAATGATTGGCTTCTTTATTGTGTAGCTTACGTGTACAACCATGTGCCAATAATGGAATGGGCGGTTGGTTGGACTTAGTAGGTTGTGGTAACTCGAACCCGCGTATCTAGAGATGTAGAATTTTGGTAGGTTGGACCGGTGCGCGTCGGGATTGAGGAGCTACTTCCCGAATAGTCTCTTCTTGATATTCTCCCTATCATCACTCAAAATGAGAGTGATGGTACGAGCTGGGCTGGCCAAGTAACATGGGTAAAGTGTACTAACCCCTGCAGGGTGTATAATCTAATCGATTAGCCGTGTCCCCGGTTATGGACATCTGAGTTGCTTGATATTGATTCCATGACATGTTTCTCGCTCATTCTAATTTCATAATTGTTTTAATATTGTTGGGTTAACTTAATTGGGATCTTTTCAAAGAAAATCGAAAACTGTTTACGAAAGTAGGACAAAGGTATTTGCAAATGCAAGCCAGTCACAGGTCCACTTGCCGAATATGCATGTAGATGTTAGTACTATTGTCTCCTTTACTAGCTCTACTTGCCATACATTCCATGTATTGACCCTTCGGGGCTGCTACGTTTCATGTTGCAGGTTATTCCGATTCTGATTAATCGATATAGGCCACGGTATCCTGTAACACCGCGGTTCTGAAAAGACCGTGGCTTCTATGTGACATGCCAATCCCTGGATCGGTTCATTGTCCCACAATAGAATAAGATGAATAACATAGCAAAATATCCGTGTATCATGACTAACGATGATCCAGAGTACCATTATTATAATAAAAGCTTAGCCCAAAGCTAGCTCAAATTATTCAGGTAGCAACATAAACAAAGTAAATCCTCCATTCTTCAAATTGCCCACAAGTGAACAAGTGCCGAGTGGAGTACCGTGGCCTATATCGATTAATCAGAATCGGAATAACCTGCAACATGAAACGTAGCAGCCCTGAAGGGTTAATACATGGAATGTATGGCAAGTAGAGCTAGTAAAGGAGACAATAGTACTAACATCTCCATGCATATTCGGCAAGTGGAGCTGTGTCTGGCTTGCATTTGCAAATACCTTTGTCCTACTTTCGTAAACAGTTTTCGATTTTCTTTGAAAACATCCCAATTAAGTTAACCCAACAATATTAAAACAATTATGAAATTAGAATGAGCGAGAAACATGTCATGGAATCAATATCAAGCAACTCAGATGTCCATAACAGGGGACATGGCTAATCGATTAGATTATACACCCTGCAGGGGTTAGTACACTTTACCCATGTGACTTGGCCAGCCCAGCTCGTACCATCACTCTCATTTTGAGTGATGATAGGGAGAAGACCAAGAAGAGACTGTTCGGGAAGTAGCTCCTCAATCCCGACGCGCACCGGTCCAACCTACCAAAATTCTACATCTCTGGATACGCGACCAGAACCTACTAAGTCCAACTAACCGCCCATTCCATTATTGGCACATGGTTGTACACGTAAGCTACACAATAAAGAAAGCCAATCATTCTCTCTTGATACCTGGGTGCCTTTCCGCAATGAAACCACTAAAACTTATCAATACCATCACACCCGGGAGATTCATTGATTAAGTTGTTTTAGTTTTCACAAACCAATACTTTTTGATACAAGACTCAATGATGTAACCCAGCCCTCGTTCAACATAGCATGGCTAAGCACATCTACCAACGGTGGTTCATCTACAAGGAAAGCCCTACCACATAATAGGACATAACATAGCGATAGTATCATCCTACACATGCATCTACAAAATACACGACAATGCATTGAAAATAGTAGGACGATATCATGAACAAAGTAGCATCTACTTGCCATACATTCCATGTATTGACCCTTCGAGGCTGCTACGTTTCATGTTGCAGGTTATTCCGATTCTGATTAATCGATATAGGCCACGGTACTCCACTCGGCACTTGTTCACTTGTGGGAAATTTGAAGAATTGAGGATTTACCTTATTTATGTTGCTACCTGAATAATTTGAGCTAGCTTTGGGATAAGCTTTTATTGTAATAATGGTACTCTGGATCTTTGTTATTTATGATACACGGATACTTTGCTATGTTATTCATCTTATTCTATGTGGGCCAATGAACCGATCCAGGGATTGGCATGTCACATAGAAGCCACGGTCTTTTCAGAACCGGGGTGTTACAGGATGGTATCAGAGCCAGTGTGTCGACTGTAGGATCGTGACCTAGGATTGGATTAGGAAGCCATAGAATCATTAAAGCCTATATTAACTCTGTCTTACATCTTATGCCTTTCACCCTCGTAAATTCTTACCATATGTTATTCTCACACTTTCCTCTTTTACTTGATAGATGGGAGAAGTCAGGACTGAGTATGCCACCATGGAGTCACCAAGGCCCTTTGCAAGGCAGTTAGCTCACAGCTCGCATCATTGGGATTGCCACTGCCCATGTTCAAGGGAAGAAGGCTGTACACCTATGGATATGGAGAGGATGCATGGGAGATCACTACCTTCATATTCAGAGATGCCGCTTGCCAAACCCGTGCACTTGATCTACACCAAGACACCGCAATCGGGGACTTGGTATCAACTTGCCATACATGAAGCCCTGCTCGCCAAAGGCCATAATGTCCGACACCTCCGCCAGATTCACCCTACCGTGACTATGGGAGGCGTGATGAAGATGGACACGTTGTGGTTACCCCGGGCGACAGGAACAACATGCCGCCCCGTCGGAGGCACATACAGGACATGGAAAGGGAGAATGGAGCTCTAGCTGAGAAGGTGATGATGATAAAGGATATTGTAGACTTTGCTAGCAATGGTATGGTGGTCCAAGGAAAGGAGATTGACACCTTGCATCAAGCTGTGGGAGTTCTGGAGAATGCCCTGATAGCCAGAGATGCAATCATAGCTCATCATCATGGTACTGTGCAGGAGAACACCCAGAACATACAACAGTTGCAAGGGACCGTCCAGGAAAGGGATCAAACTATTGAAGCTATGACAGCCCAGATTGCCGCTCTCCAAGCACAGCTAAACCCACCCTCTGATGATGACCATGGGGACAATGATGATGATGAGGACGAGGATGATGATGATGGAGACGATGATGGTGGAGGAGATGAAGCTGTTGCAGTTGCAGCTGAGAGTGAAGAAGAGGAGGATCCAGAAGAGGTGGAGTTTGAGATCTCGAGTGATGATTCGGGAGAGGTGTACACTCCGCCGCCATGGTTGTACCGCGAGCCGAAGCGCCAACGCATGACAGCAAGGACCTACTGCAACCTCTTCAAGAAGTAGATAGAAGCCCACCAATTAGTCCACGTTAGGCAAATTCGTTATGATTAGTCTCGATCGTTGTGAAACTTAGTTCGTGTTAGTTTAAGAGTGTTTAGTTGCTTATTTGTGTACTCCAATATCCCAGGAATTATTTGTGCGAATTTTATGAAAGAGTTATGGCAATTTTGGTTACTATCTGTGTTATTTTCGCTGCAGTTTTCTGCTGATACAGCAGTACTGCGCGATTTTTCATATTTTTCTGGTAACTCGGAAAAATCTGAAAACAATTGGGCTGATTCGAAACTCTCTGTACTACATGTGCAAAAATCAGCTAATTTTTCTGACAAGTTTAAGTCAGGCGGAAAAATTCGTGAACGCTGCTGGACTGTCCTGGCAGATTGCTGTTTTTGCTGTTTAGTTAACCATTGCCAACTCTTACAAAACTATTTCAGTAGTTATATACTGCTAGGATAACCCCTGGGATGTCGCTGGATCGCTTGTTTGTTGATGTGTTGCTTGCTTGTGATTGTCTGCTATTGTTTGTTGTTGTTTGATCATATGCATGGGTAGAATCCTATTATCGTAGTTGATTCTTTATAAACTTACCTGTGCTGAACCGCAGATGCCTCCCCGCCGTCACCCCACTGAGTTGGAGAAGCTCATGGCAGCTCAGGCACAGCTGACCCAAGTGATGACTCAGTTCATGGCAAATCAGAACAACAACAATGGAAACAATCAGCCTCAGGGAGATGCTCTCACCAGATTTCTAAGGCTAAGGCCAGCTAAGTTCTCTACTTCAACGGAACCAATGGTTGCTCTCGACTGGTTGCGTTCAGTCAATAAGGATCTAGTAATTGTCGGATGCACTGATGCTGAGAAGGTGAGGTTTGCCGCTCACCTACTGGAGGGACCAGCCGCTTCTTGGTGGGACACTTTTCAGATCACCCACCCGCTGGACACCGTGACTTGGGCAATGTTTGAGGAAGGTTTCAGGACCAACCACGTGTCTTCAGGAGTTCTGAGCCTGAAGAGGAAGGAGTTCCAACTGCGCCAAACCAACCGCACTGTGGCTGAGTACATTGAGGAGTTCAACAACCTGTCCCGTTATGCACCTGAGGATGTTGACACTGATGCGAAAAGGAGGGAGAGATTCCTGGATGGCCTCAGTGATGAGCTTTCAGTACAGCTACTGGTGGTTTATTGCCCCACTTTCCAGGAGCTTATGGACAAGGCCAGGATCTTGGAGGGGAAGCACAAGCAAGTAGAAAGCCGCAAGAGAAAGAGCAACAATCACCACTCTGGTTCACACCACAAGTCTCGCACTTCATATGATGGATACTCCAAGCATGGAGGGAGTGACCATGGGAGCCATGACCGCCACCATCATGGAGGCGATGGAGATCGTCATGACAACCATAGGAGCAACCACCACAGCTACAAGGGAGGACACTCTCACCACTCTGGAGGACACGGTGGACATGACCGCAACCGTGATCGCAGCTTTGTGAAGAAGGATCTGAGTGAGGTGACGTGCTTCAAATGTAATCAGAAGGGACACTATGCTGACAACTGTCCGGAGAGGAAAGTACTGAAGCCAACCAACAACGAGAAGGCCACAGTGAACCACATGAATGTGGAGGAGATTCCAGATGAGCCTGACCTTGTGATTGGTAAGTTCCCAATCAACACTTACCCTGCACTTATACTTTTCGATACTGGTGCATCGCATTCATTCATATCAAGGGCATTTGTGGATAAGTATAAGTTACCTACTGAGTCTATGAAAAGGTCTATTAGAGTGAGTTCACCTGGAGGAGATATGATAGCTAGCGCGGGATGCCGCGATTTAACTGTGAGGATTGGAACACACAACTTCAGTGCACATTTGGTAGTGTTGGAATCACAGGGATTAGACGTTATTCTGGGTATGGATTGGATGTCTATGCATGGGGGACACATAGATTGTGCACAGCGAGCTGTTTCACTCAAAACCCCGGATGGTAAGAGGATTAGATTCAAGTCGGCTGTACGACCAGGAAGGTGTAAGTTGAATTCTCTTAAGGGGGTTAGCATGGATACTGTGCTGCTGATCGTGATTACCCGACGTGTTTCGGAAGAGCTTCGGGGATGCCACCTGACAGGGAAGTAGAGTTTCTTATCGACCTGATGCCGGGAACATGACCAATAGCAAAGAAACCATATAAGATGGATGTGGATGAGCTGAAGGAATTGAAGAAGCAGTTGAAAGAGCAGCTGGAAAAGGGTTTCATTCAACCTAGTTCGTCGTCATGGGGTGCACCTATTCTGTTTGTGGAGAAGAAAGACATCAGCAAGAGATTAGTGGTGGACTATCGCTCGCTGAATGAAGTAACCATCAAGAACAAGTACCCTCTGCCGAACATAAATGATTTGTTTGATCAACTGGAAGGAGCGAAGGTGTTCAGCAAGATTGACCTGCGATCAGGCTACTTCCAGTTGAAGATCCGGGAGCAGGACATACCAAAAACCGCCTTCACCACTAGGTATGGTATATATGAGTATACAGTTATGTCTTTTGGACTAACGAATGCCCCTGCGTATTTCATGACCATGATGAACAAGGTATTTATGGAGAACTTGGAAAAGTTCATGGTGGTGTTTATTGATGACATACTGATATATTCCAAGGGTGATGCTGAGCATGAGAAGCATCTGAGACTAATTATGGAGAAGCTGAGGGAACACAAGTTGTATTCCAAATTCAGCAAGTGTGAATTTTGGCTTAACACTATTGGATTTATTGGACACGTAGTGTCAGGAGAAGGAGTCGCTGTTGACCCAAGCAAAGTGACTGCAGTAACTGAGTGGGAAGCACCCAAGAATGCGGGAGAGATCCGAAGCTTTTTGGGACTTGCTGGATATTACAGGAGATTCATTGAGAACTTTTCCAAGATTGCTAAGACGATGACTGAACTTCTGAAGAAGGAGAGGAAGTTTGAATGGTCATACGTATGTGAAGCCAGCTTCCAGGAACTGAAGCGGCGACTAGTGACCGCCCCAGTTCTATGTTTACCAGATCTTCAGAAGGATTTCCAAGTGTACTGTGATGCTTCTCGACAGGGACTTGGGAGAGTGCTGATGCAAGATGGGAGAGTAGTATCATATGCCTCGCGACAACTCAAACACCATGAGAGGAATTACCCCACACACGACTTGGAGTTAGCGTCAGTGGATCAAGCGCTCAAGGTATGGAGGCATTACTTAATGGGAAAACACTGTTATGTGTACACCGACCACAAGAGCCTGAAGTACATATTCACGCAGAAGGAACTGGACATGAGACAAAGGAGATGGTTGGAACTTATCAAGGATTATGATATGAACCTACAATACCACCCAGGAAAGGCCAATGTAGTAGCGGATGCTCTGAGCCGAAAGGTTTATGCCAATGGATTGACAATTGGTGAATTGCCTGAGGATTTGTGCAAGCAATTCAAGGACCTTAGACTGGAAGTAGTGTCTGAAGGATACTTGGCAACAATGGAAGTCCAACCGACGCTACAGGACATAATCGTAAAGGCACGGGTAGGAGACAAGGAAATAGAGGAGATAAAGGAAAATATGAAGGAGAATCGGGAAAAGGATATTCGCGAGGATGAGCATGGTACCTTGTGGTATGGAGATCGTTTGTGCGTCCCCAACGACCCGGAGATAAGGGAGTTGATTCTGCAGGAGGCTCATAACTCGCCATACTCCATACATCCGGGCAACACAAAGATGTATATGGATTTGGAGAGTAGATTCTGGTGGAACAACATGAAGGGAGATATCGCCAAGCATATTTCCCTATGTGATGTGTGTAGCCGAGTGAAGGCTGAACACCAGAAGCCAGCAGGTCTGCTACAACCATTGCCTGTGCCGAATTGGAAGTGGGATAGAGTGGGAATGGACTTTATCACAGGATTGCCCAGGACCAGGTCAGGATATGACTCCATTTGGGTAGTGGTCGACCATTTGACTAAGGTATCCCACTTTATACCGGTAAAGACGACCTATACGAGTGCAAAGCTGGCCAAGATTTACATGGACAGGATTGTGTGCCTACACGGAGTTCCCAAGAGTATCATATCTGATAGAGGCACCCAATTTACCTCACACTTCTGGCGCCAGCTGCACGAGTCACTTGGTACTAGATTGGAGTTTAGCACAACGTTTCACCCGCAGACTGACGGACAGACCGAGAGGGTGAATCAGATTTTGGAAGACATGCTGAGAGCTTGCGCCTTGGCTCATGGATCTAGTTGGGATGAGAATTTGCCGTATGCTGAGTTTTCCTACAATAACAGCTATCACACCAGCATCAAGACGTCACCGTTCGATGTGCTGTATGGGAAACGGTGCCAAACACCATTGCTATGGGATGGAGTAGGAGAACGTCAGTTGTTTGGGCCTGATTTGATCAAGGATGTTGAGGAGAGGGTCGCCTTGATTAGGGATAGACTGAAGGTAGCACAATCAAGGCAGAAGAGCTACGTTGACACCAAGCGCAAGGAAGTGGTGTATGAGATAGGTGATAGATCATACCTCAGAGTGTCGCCACTTCGTGGAGTCAAGAGATTTGGAATTAAGGGTAAGCTGGCACCTCGATTTATTGGACCGTATCGGGTCTTAGCACGCAAGGGAGAAGGTGCTTATCAGTTGGAGTTGCCAGAGGCTCTGTCCGCTCTTCACAACGTGTTCCACGTGTCCCAGCTGAAGAAGTGCCATTCGGAGATGGCGGATACACCATTAAGAGATACTTTACCGCTAGAGGAGGTTCAGCTTGAGAATGATTTGACCTATGACGAGAAACCGGTCAAGACTCTGAAGACAGCAGAGAGGATTACCCGTACCAAGACGATCAGGTTTTGCAAGGTATAGTGGAGCCACCACACCGAAGAGGAAGCCACTTGGGAGCGTGAGGATGACATTCGAGAGGACTACCCACACCTATTTGCTAGCCGCGCCGAATCTCGGGGACGATATTCATCTTAAGGGGGTTAGTCTTGTCACATCCCAAATTTTAGATTTGGTCTTGCATACCTTCATGCATCATATTTGTTGCATATGCTTGTGGATTGTTTGTTTATGATTGCAAATGTATCGTGTAGATTGTGACGAGTGCAACGTTTGCTCGTCTGTGGATTGTTCTTCCGACCACTACAACGAAGGCAAGTAGATGCTACTTTGTTCATGATATCGTCCTACTATTTTCAATGCATTGTCGTGTATTTTATAGATGCATGTGTAGGATGATACTATCGCTATGCTATGTCCTATTATGTGGTAGGGCTTTCCTTGTAGATGAACCACCGTTGGTAGATGTGCTTAGCCATGCTATGTTGAACAAGGGCTGGGTTACATTATCGAGACTTGTTTCTAAAAGTATTGGTTTGTGAAAACTAAAACAACTTAATCAATGAATCATCTGGGTGTGATGGTATTGATAATTTTTGGTGGTTTCATTGCGGAAAGGCACCCAGGTATCAAGAGAGAATGATTGGCTTCTTTATTGTGTATCTTACGTGTACAACCATGTGCCAATAATGGAATGGGCGGTTGGTTGGACTTAGTAGGTTGTGGTAACTCGAACCCGCGTATCCAGAGATGTAGAATTTTGGTAGGTTGGACTAGTGCGCGTCGAGATTGAGGAGCTACTTCCCGAACATTATCTTCTTGGTCTTCTCCCTATCATCACTCAAAATGAGAGTGATGGTACGAGCTGGGCTGGCCAAGTCACATGGGTAAAGTGTACTAACCCCTGCAGGGTGTATAATCTAATCGATTAGCCGTGTCCCCGGTTATGGACATATGAGTTGCTTGATATTGATTCCGTGACATGTTTCTCGCTCATTCTAATTTCATAATTGTTTTAATATTGTTGGGTTAACTTAATTGGGATCTTTTCAAAGAAAATCGAAAACTGTTTACGAAAGTAGGACAAAGGTATTTGCAAATGCAAGCCAGACACAGCTCCACTTGCCGAATATTCATGTAGATGTTAGTACTATTGTCTCCTTTACTAGCTCTACTTGCCATACATTCCATGTATTGACCCTTCGGGGCTGCTACGTTTCATGTTGCAGGTTATTCCGATTCTGATTAATCGATATAGGCCAGACTCCTCGCACTTGTTCACTTGTGGGCAATTTGAAGAATGGAGGATTTACCTTATTTATGTTGCTACCTGAATAATTTGAGCTAGCTTTGGGCTAAGCTTTTATTGTAATAATGGTACTCTGGATCTTCGTTATTTACGATACACGGATATTTTGCTATGTGTCACATCCCAAGATTTTCCAAATCTTGTAATGTGAAAAATAAATGAATAAAATAAAACTTTGTTGATTTTCAGGGTAAGAAGAAACTTTTTGAAACCATTTGGAAACTTTCAAAGCCTATTTGGATCAAATAAAATCCCAAAGGGATTTGAAAAGTTAAATAAACAAGAAACTCAAAATATTTAAAATTACTATTTTGGATCTTTCAATAAAAGATCCTGCTTTCAAAAGAAAAGGTGAATTTATAAATAAAGATTGTTTTATAGAGCCAAATTAAACCTTGGCCAAGCTTTTGAAATAAAAACATTTTGTTTTGATAAAAATAGTAAAGGTTTATTTAAATAAAATAATAAGGATTTAATATCCAAATTTTATTTAAGTAAAAGCTTTTTCCCATTTTAAATAAACACAAAAACTTATTTATTTATTTAAAAATAAGTTTTCCAAATGTTTCATATTCTCAAATAAAACCTACTGAAGTGTTTTAGTTTTATTTCTCAAAATAAAGGTTTTAATAAAACAAATCCTATTTGAGTTAAATAAATAAGGTCCATTCATTTAATTATTAATGGAACCTAAAATAAAAATGTTATTTTGTTTTAAAACAAGTTTTCCATTTCCAAATAAAACCTACTGATTTGGTTTGAAAATATTTGGTTTTCAAATGGAGATTTTATTAAATAAATCAAACCCTATTTGATTAAATAACTAAAGGTCCATTTTATTTAATTAATGAATGGTCCTAAAAAGAATAAAATTATTATTTTGGTTTGGAATTTTGGATTATGTTACTGAACAGAACCAAATTTTTAGTTGCAAAGTTTGGTGATTGTTTGAATCAATTTGAATGCTTGAGTATTGTTTGAAATTTCAAAACAGAATTGGAAAATAGAAAAATAAAAAGGTTCAAGAAAGGAAAAAAATAGAACCAGACCCAGCCCAGCCGGCCAAGCCCACGAGCCCAGCAACCAGCCCAGCTTCCCCTCCCCAAAGAAAACGTTTCGCACATAGTTTCGAACCCGTGCAGAGACTGACCGGTGGACCTTCTTTCCTTCTCGCATCCTCACTGACGACTGGACCCCACCTCCCTGTTCATCCTCCTCACCCACGTGACTTCTTCTCCCTCCACCGTCGCCGTTTCCTGCAGAGATTCCGCGGCCTTAATTCGTCTTAACGCGGCCACCATTACACGCTTTGATCACGCAGGCTTAAACGCTCATGTCTCCTCTCCATTCCCCTCTGTCGCCCATCTCAACGCACTCCCAGACCACCCCAATTTCCTCCCCGAGCACCACTGCCACCGACGAACCTTTTCCTCGATTCCGGCCGTGACCTGCCACCCCATGCCTCCTCGACCTAGCTCACACCTTCCCCACTTCCTGACGCATCTGTCCGTGCCCCTCATTTGACCTCGGGCATCCCTGAGCGTCGACTCCGACAAAGCTCTGAGCGCCGCCGTCTGTCTTCAACTGCGATGACGACTCCTAGGTAAACCAGACCACCCCTCTCTTCCCCGTGGACACGATAATGACCGCCATGCTCTCGCGGACCTAATGGTGTTTTTGTTTGTCCTAGGGTGCCCCTTATCCTCACCCTCGACGACCTCCAGTACTGCCCGAGACCCATCTCATCTCCGGCGAGCAATCGCAATTGTCCCCGAGCGCCTCTCGACGGACAAGCCACGCGTTGAGAATCAGCACGACGCCACGAACGCGGTGAGCTTGCTCCCTCCCTTTTTCGCTTCCTGCCTCGCCAGCGCTGCCGCCATCTGGCCGCTCCGCCGCTCGCCGTTGACCTTGCATCGCCAGTTCCTGGCTAGTTGATAGGAACCGTTCGATTTGGATCGAAGAGACGAGATAGATTCACTTAACAGCGAAAGGGTACGTGCCCTGCGCCGTGCGATCTACCTAGATCCTGCGGTCCATGTTGCCGATCCGGCCGAACCGGTACCATCCAACCAAGACACGCCACGTGGCCAGGTTTCGTTTTAAAAACAGATTTGAATCTGTTATAGATTCAATTTTCAAACCTTTGTAACTTTGGATCCACACGTCCAAAAATTACAAACTTTATATCGTTGGAATCAGTGGAACAAGCCCTAGCCAACCATGCCATTGGTTTAGTAAATAGTATCTGTTAGCTTGTTGGTTTTTGCAGAAACTTTTGATTGCTTGTTAAGGTTGTGAAAATTGTTTAAAAATGAATTTGGGGATAAAATCTTTGGCAATTAGATTGCTTTGAACCTACTGACCATAGGAAACACTTTATGGATTCAAAAATGTATTTGGTCAAACAAAATAATGATTCTTTGATTTAAAACCATTTCTAGTCAAATAGAAATGAGGTCTATTTATTAAAAATGGTTTTGGAATAAAACCTTTGGAAAATGTATTGTTTTAAACTCTCTGACCCCAAACACCAAGTTTTATGGTTTGAAAACATATTTGGTGAACCCTATAGGTTAATGCCTTAGTAAACATATTTTTACACCACATAAAATGATACTTTGTTTTGAAAATGGTTTATAAAGTGAAACCTTTTGCAAATGACTTTGCCACTCTATAAAATTACCATTAGGTGCTTTCAAATGTTTATGACCCATTAGGAACCACTTTTTCAAACAAAACAAAGCTTGGCATGCTTGCATGCATTACTTTGACTTTGTCATTTTATGAGTTGTTTTGCTTGATTGGTAGATTGAGTTTGTACCTTGCTTGATTGATTTGTAGTGACTTGAAGAGTGTGATTGTTGCAAGGACAAGGAGTGAACCTATACCCTATACCAAAAAGGCAAATGATGCTTCATACTTTTTGTCCCATTACTTTCACTATGCATTAGTGATTTTCTCTAAGTAAAACTTGCATGGAATTTTGCTAAGTATAAACATTACTATAGGAAAACCTAGTAGATGAAACCTTAGTGGAAATCTTCCTAAGTTAAGATTCCTATTACTATCAAGCTTAGCCTAGCTAATATAAAACATGGGTGGAATATATATTCACACTATGGAAAAATTTCTAAGTCTGAGGACTTGTGTTTTGTTTAATAAAACAACTAAGTTAATGAATCACCTGGGTGGAATGGTAATTGCTTGGTGGATTTTGGTTGAGTGGTTCACAAGGCCCATGTCTATGGTTTACCTTGTGTATCTCACTTGTGGATGGCCACCCAGGAACAAAGAGATTTGATATGTCAAATGTTGAGAAGCTTCAAGTGCAACCACTTGGAATTATGGGCTCTGCCTAGATCATATAGGTTGCAAGAACTTAGCCATATGGACAGAGGGTGGTAGTTTTTGATAGGTTGGAACGCGTCCATTTTGTTCTAAGGGAAGGCTTCTGAAAGATCTTGTCTTGGGAAACCAAGTCTTGTGGGGAAAGTGCACCACCTCTGCAGAGTGTAAAATCTAAGTACTTAGCCATGTCCCTGGTAAAGGACAATTTGAGCATCAAGACATGGAAGCAATCAAGAATCTCATCATTCAAATTTCTAAGTTAAAATATTGTGGTTTGAACAAGGGTTATTTGAAATCTTCAATCTTTGATTGAGAAAATGATTTTGTCAAGCAAAAACTTTGTGTTTTCAAAATGATAAGGAAAATCTATTTTGAGCAATGCAAGCCTCAACTCCACTTAGCCAAATGCATATAGATGTTAGACTCCACTATACTACCATAGTATCACTTGCCAATACAATTCAAATGTATTGACCCTTGTGGCTGTAACTTGTTATGTTGCATGTTTGATTGTTTTAGAGAAGATTGATTGATTAGGATTACAAAGTCTACAACCAACATGTCTGCCTGTGGCACTTTGAAGATGAAGGACCCCATGCTTATAGTTATTCTGCTGCATTATAATGTAATAGCCAAATGAGCTATGTAAGATGTAATAAAATTATGTTATTCCTGGTTATAAAGTTGTATTATGACCTGATATTACATCTTAACTGTGGATGCTAGCTATTGATCCAGGGACTAGCATTGTAAACACAGGGGACTCCACCTTATATTGTTTAAAGGTTGGGACACTCCCTCTACACTATGTTATTCATCTTATTCTATGTGGGCCAATGAACCGATCCAGGGATTGGCATGTCACATAGAAGCCACGGTCTTTTCAGAACCGGGGTGTTACAGCCACCAACAACTGTTGGGAGCGTGTGGGCCGCCCCAAGGCGATGCCGCCGTCGCAACACAACCGCCGTCGCCCCCGCCACCACCATCACCACATGGCGGCAACAACGATGATGATGAAGAATTTGTCAACATCGATAACTACATCAACACCGGCGCCGGCATAGGATTGTACATGCCTGCTGTGGATGAAGAACCCTTCGTCGCTCACGAGGGTCAAGGTGGGCGTCACACTACATGCACGCAATGCCTGGTCTTCCATGGTTTATCTCAAGAGACGCCTCCGGCCGCCGATCAACATGAGGAACCAGTTGGATTCGTCTTTAGCCCTGACACACTCAAAAAGGCGGCCGTTGAGCACGTAGCATCCCTAGTGGAGGAGCTTGCTCAGAAGACTAAGAAGCACAAGAAGAGAGGTAAGAAAGCTGAGAGCCAACCTCCTCCGAAGAGGATCCGGGCTAAGGATGACGTCGTACCAGCCCGCTAGGATGGCTTGCTGTAGCATCCCATTTGTCTAACAATTGTAATGCTACTTGGTCTAGTAATATAATGGCTACTTCATATATATAATTGTTGCATCATCATTATATCATGCTCATGTCATCATGCCACCTTGCATTTGAGCATCATATAAAACCCTTTTTGTGTTGGTTCTTCTCTCATATGCATTGTGAATTGTATTTGCCTCTTGATATTGTATTTGGTTCTTGATATATTGTTTAAATGCCCAAGTTGAGTTGGGGGCATATCTTTATTCCACTCCACCACCTTTCTTTGTCACCACCTTATACTTCCACCATTCCAATAACCCATGAGATTGTAATTCTTTTCTTTGGATTTTTATTCTAGCTCATGTGGGTTGGGTGGATCCAACTCTAATTTCTTTTGCTTGGTCTTTATTGCACCTTTTGGGAATTCATGGAATCATGCCATGTGATTTTATTTTGTTTTCACAAGATTAACACATGGCATTAAATACTTGCATGGGCCATGCAACCATCACCATCTTTTGTCCTCCTTTGTTTTTATTTGTTTTTGAGTGGATCATCTTCTCATCTCTCTCCTTCTCTCAATCCTTTCTACCTTGCTTAGTTTCTTGCCTTGTGCCATCAAACCTCATCAACCTCTCTTGTGTAGTGCCATGCATGATCTTGTAAGATCATCCCCATGCCCATCTTTTCTCTCTCTTGATCATGCATACCAAAGCCCTCTCTCACCTAGTCTCTCTCTCTCTCTTTCTTTATCTAGACCCTAATTCCTCTCCCTTAACCCTCCTCTCTAAACCACACCGCCACCCTAACCACTCCATGCCGAGGCACCCCTCTCTCTAACCCTAAACAAAACCCTAACCCGAGTTCCCTTCCTAGCTACCATATCTACCCACATGGCCACTCTCGGCCTCTCCCCCCTCTCCGCCCTGTAGGTCCCACCTGGCCACCCCTCCCTAGCTACCTAACCACCCCAGGCTGAAGCCCTACCCCAACCCTAAAACCCTAACCCGAGGCTACCCCATCCTGGCCCGAGCCTCCCCTCTCCTCTCTCTTGCTCTTCTCTTTGCCTGTCGTGCCCCACCCGAACCTACCTCCTTGGACGCCCCCTGGTCCCACCTGGCAGCCTACCCGTGCCTGCCCTGGCCTCCCAGCTCGAGCACGTGAAGGGAGAAGGAAAAGTGGTCGAAGCCACCTTTCTCTGCCCCACTCCCCCACGGCACCCGCTCTCCTCTCCCGTCCTTATCTACCCCTCTCTCTCGCCTGCTGCCTTCCCAGATCCGCCCCAGGGCCCTGCCCTCTACCCTCTCTTCTCCATCGCCACCGTCTACCCCCATCGCCTGCCACCGTCTGCTCCACCGACGCTGCTTCGACCCAGCTGACGAGCGCGACGTGGAGGTGATCGAGGAGGACGAGGAGATCCATCTGCTTCGCCCTAAAACCGCCAGCGAGGAGGAGAAGCCCAGGAGCGCCGGTACCAGCGCCGGTTAAACCTAGCTCACGCCGCCCCGTCGACGATCGGCGGCCCCCCAGCCCGAACCACCTCCACCGACGCCCCGACGGTGAGCTCCCTGACCTCCCTGACATGGTCCGCCTCGCCATCACTGCCTAGCGCCGCCGTTCCTTTCGTCGAGTGCCGCTGGGCGTTGCTCGGCATCGCCAGTTCACGCCACCGAGCACCTTACCTAGCCGCCACAAGAACCTACCAACAACCTTCGAGCAAGCGGTAGCCGCCACAAGACGCTGAGGTCGCGGTTCGAACCACATCGCGCCACCGTCGAACGCCGTCGCCGAAAGTTCAGGACGATCCACGATCAGCGTCGCCGTTTTTGCAGGAAACCCCCTATCGCTTTTTACTCCTCAACCTGCGCTCCTCTAGGCCCACATGTCAGCCTTCCGTGGCTTTTTGCAAAAGGATCCGAGTTTTGTACTCCTCAACCCGCATCCCGGATCCACCACGTGTCGACCACCACCGGTGCGGCAAGCTGATGGACCAGCGAGACCGCCAGTACCGATCGCATAGGCTAGGAAGCCCCGCGGTGAGAAAAGCCTGTTCGGCACGCTGTGTTGCCCAGTCAGCTTGGTCCCACCCGTCAGCGTCTGTGGCTAAGTCTGGGTCGAGTAACAAAAGTATTTATGTTTCCTGTTATAATTCAAATCTTTTCAAATTATTTTTAAATTCAAATTTAAATCTGTTTTAATATAACTTTCAAAATATAAATCCAAATAATACAATTAATATATGTTTTCAAATCAGAAAAATATGAGGAATTCAAATATGCCCTCCAAAATATATTTTGAACACTTTATTTTCCAAGTTGATTAAAATTACAATAAAATTCCCTTTTCTTAATAAATTAATAACTTTTGTTTTATAACTCCAAATTTAACAAATGATATGTCTAAAATGATCAGCTCGACGAGACCTTTCTGTTTATGCATTCCTTGTTCTGTTTTGCAGCATGCATCATGTAATTATAAAGCATATGTGAGAGCCTGGCGCATGGTTCAATAGGATTGATAGGAAACCCATACCAACAAGTTGCAACTTCTTTTCCGGAAGCTCATTCGAAAAGAACTCTAAGGTTAAGCGTGCTTGGCCTAGAGCAATTCTAGGATGGGTGATCGACCGGGAAGTGAAATCAAGCGCACGAGTGAGGACAAAGTCTTGTGAGAAAAAGACTAGTGTGGGGCTAGTCTAGAGATCCTATTGAGCTGCCAGAAGTGACAGCCGTCGGTCCGGAGTGGCCGGGGGTGTTAAAAATTGGTATCAGAGCCATCCCGCCCTTCAGGGTCTCAGCCAAATGGTTGTTGTCTGTCTAGCAAATATTTTTGGTAGCTATGTATACTAGGGAACAACAAAACGCGAGAGTAGGACTGCTTCCACTTTTCTTCTTACCCACCCAACCACCCTTTTCTGGTAAGGAAGTGTAACGTTTACATTCCTCTTCTTAAAATTCAAACTAGGATTCACGTGTTCTGGGTTTCCGTAGTACCATAGGTTGTGTGTGTGTGTAATTCCTTGTCTATCTGTTGCATCCAAGTTGTTATCACAATCGGCCTTTTGGTTATCAACTGTTGGTACATTCCATACCGACAGGCTTTTGCAAACCGACGCGATCTATCTGATTCGTTGTATACCGCCGCGATCTGTCTTACTCTTTGTTATCCGACGTTATCTTGTTTGGGGTGTTCGTTTCCGTAGTTACCAATCTTTAGGTTCATCGTGAGAAGAAGGGGTTAGGATATGTGTTCTACTTATTCATGTGCGGAGTAATGATTTGAGTGCGGGATGGAGTCGCGACCATACCACTACTCCTATCATTCGCTTTTGTATATTGAATTGGTAGAGTCACTAATCTTGATTCGTTAAGTGATTTTGCGCATCTACTGGTATTTTAATGCCGAAATTTGCGGAAAATTTTTCTTTGATATATTCATGTACCACACTTTTCGATCGTGTGCGATATGCTTAATATCTTCTAGGTGCTTTGAACTTTGTTGATATTTTAATATCATCTTAGTAAATTGTATCCTTTAATCTTGGTTAATTCCATCTTGGTACTATTTTGGATTATTATTATTCTCCATTATAGTACTGACTTGTGTTTTATATCAATCACAGGATGGCACCACCACGCCGTTCTGATGAGGACATTCCACCAGAACTAGGGTCCGCGTTGTCAAACATCGCCAATGCCTTGGCAGCAATGCAGCAGAACCAGCAGCGTTTTGAAGAGAGTGTTCGGAGGAATGAGTTTGCTCCGCTACCTCCACCTCCCAAGCGAGGAGACATCAAAAGCTTCCTGAATTTCAACCCACGCCAATTTGATGTGTCCGATCAACCACTTGATGTTGATGATTGGTTGCGTGAGATGTCAAGGCTACTGACGACTGCTGATGTTCCTGAGCAAGAATGGGTAAAATGTGCTACTCACCTTCTGAAGGGAGATGCAGCTCTCTGGTGGGAGAATTACCTGAAGGCAAACCGCACTGATTTTCAGCCTACTTGGGAACAGTTCACTGGAGCGTTCAAAGAGCAGTATCTGTCAGAAATTGTCATGGAGAGGATGAAGGAAGTGTTTCTCAACCTCAAGCAGGGAAATGACAATGTCAATACCTACATCAGGAACTTCATGAACCTTTATCGTTATGGTGGCGATGAGATCTCTGATGAAAATAACAAGCAAAAGAGGTTCCGGCAAGGGCTCAATGCATCGATTAAATATGCAATCACACATGCAAGGCCGGCGTCTTTTCTGGAACTTCAGCATACAGCTCTGCAGGAAGAAGCAAGTAAGCAAGTGTTTGAGGAGTCAAAGAAACACAACATGAGGCAAGCTCTTCAGCTATGTCAACTCCTTCTAAGCGTCGTGTCTGGGTTCCTAACACCCCACCGTCGCTCCCGGCTCCACCAAGACCTGCAAGCTACGCGGCAAGGCCACCAAACTTCCTCACTGCTGCTCCCAGGGGCTACAACCACCACTAACCTGGAGCGCCTGGCGGAGTCCCTGGCTACGTTGCTCCACGTCCACCTGGTGCTTGTTACACGTGTGGAGACACTGGACATCTAAACTGGAACTGTCCGATGGAAAACAAATCTCTTCCTCCACCACCTCCAAGATTTGCGGCAAGATCTCCTATGGTTCGTGCACCACCACCTCGGGCTCTCAACATCAACACCAAGCCCGGGTCTACTGTTGCTCGTGCCAACTGTGTCAACGCCGCTCAAGCTGAGCATGCACCTGGAGTTGTGATGGGTATGCTTCACGTTAACTCAGTCCCTGCACGAGTTTTGTTTGATTCTGGTGCATCGCATTCTTTTGTTTCTAACAAGTTTGCAAATGAGAATGGGTTAGCGTTGGATCCTCTCCTTAAGCGGTTAATGGTCCTTTCTCCTGGAGCAACGATGGCAGCTTCTAAAATCAGCCATGGCAATCAAATTGAGATTGGTGGCTCTTCGCTCTCGGCGTCCTTAATTGTTCTGGGCAATTCTGACATTGATGTCATCTTGGGCATGGATTGGTTGACAGCAAATGCAGCGGTGATTGATTGTGCTGAACGCTCGGTTTCTCTGAAGATTCCTGAAGGCCATATAGTCTATTCTCCAAGTCGACTCGCTATCCAGCTTTTCTCTTTGGCGGCTCAATGATGATGCTATGGAAGCTATTCGTAGTGTTCCGGTCTGTGAGTTCCCAGATGTCTTTCCTGAAGAGTTGCCGGGTATGCCTCCGGATCGTGAGGTTGAGTTTGTAATTGAGCTTGAACCTGGAACGGCTCCTATCTCCAAGCGGCCTTATAAAATGGGTCCTGCTGAGTTGGCTGAACTCAAACGTCAGCTTGATGAACAAGAGAAGTTGGGTTTCATTCAACACAGTACCTCTTCTTGGGGTAGCCCAACAATCTTTGTGAAGAAGCGAGACAGGACTGATAGACTTTGTGTTGACTATCGGGCTCTCAATGCTAAAACCATCAAGAATAAATATCCCCTTCCGCGGATTAATGATCTCTTCGATCAGCTAGCTGGAGCTGTGGTATTCTCTAAGCTCGACTTGAGAAGTGGTTATCACTAAATCAAGATTCGCAAGGAAGATGTTCCTAAAACAGCTTTCACCACCCGCTATGGCCTGTATGAGTACACGGTCATGTCCTTCGGTCTCACCAACGCACCTGCTACCTTCTCGAGGCTTATGAACTCGGTTTTCATGGAGTATCTTGATAAGTTCATTGTGGTCTATCTGGATGACATCCTAGTCTATTCTAAGTCAAAGGAAGAGCATGAAGAACACCTTCGGTGTGTCCTAAACAAGCTTTGTGAGAACCGCTTGTATGCAAAGTTCTGCAAGTGTGAGTTTTGGCTGCCTCAAGTAACCTATCTTGGTCACGTCATCTCTACTAAGGGCATTGCAGTCAACCCGGAAACTGTAAAGACAATTGTTGAATGGCTTCCTCCTGTAAATGTCAAAGAAGTGCGGAGTTTCCTTGGTTTGGCTAGTTATTGCCGTCGCTTCGTTCAGAACTTTTCGAAGATAGCGAAGCCTCTTACTGATCTCCTCAAGAAAGGCAAGAAATACCTTTGGACTCCTGCATGTCAAACAAGCTTTGAGACACTCAAAAAGAAGCTCACTTCCACACCAGTCTTGGTTCCTCCGGATACATCTAAGCCTTTCCAGATATTCTGTGACGCCTCTTTGCAAGGATTGGGTGCGGTCCTTATGCAAGAAAAACAAGTTGTTGCTTATGCCTCTCGACAGTTGAAGACGCATGAGATCAAATATCCTACACATGACCTCGAGCTCGCAGCAGTTGTCTTTGCTTTGAAACTATGGAGGCATTACTTGTTGGTCAACCGTTGTGAAATCTTTTCTGATCACAAGAGTCTGAAGTACATCTTCACTCAGCCTGATCTCAACCTTCGGCAGAGGAGATGGATTGAAGCAATCAATGATTTTGATTTGACCATCAACTACACTCCGGGCAAAGCTAATGTCATGGCCGATGCCCTCAGCCGCAAAGCTTATGTCAATAACCTCATGATGGAAGAACAACAGCCTCTCTTGTGCGAGGAATTCCGCCAGCTCAACCTTGAAATTGTGGAACAAGGGTATCTCCTGAACCTTCTAGCAACCCCTCTCTTGGAAGAAAAGGTTCGCTCGTCGACTTGGTGATCCGCACACCAAAAAGATCATCTCCAAACTTCAGCTTCCGAAGTATGAGTTCTTCCACGTCGATGATCAAGGCACGCTTTTCTTTGAACACCGGATGTTTGTTCCGAACTACCCGGGTTTGAGAGAGCAAGTTCTCAAGGAGGCGCATGATTATGTTCTTTCTATCCACCCTGGCAGCACAAAGATGTACATGGACTTGAAAACACAATATTGGTGGCCGGGATTGAAACGATATTGTGCCAAGTATGTCTTGGAGTGTGATGTCTGCCGCAGAGTGAAAGCTGTCCATCAGAAACCTTACGGTCTTCTACAGCCATTGAAACCCCCGGAATGGAAATGGGAGAAAGTAGAGATGGATTTCATCACTGGTTTTCCAAGGTCGCAGAAGGGAAACAATGCAATCTTTGTTGTCATTGACAGGCTTTCTAAAGTGGCTCACTTCTTCCCCGTCAAGGAAACAATTTCTGGAATTCAGTTGGCTGAGCTCTATATCAACAGAATTTTCTCTCTGTATGGGGTTCCGCTTGAGATCAGTTCAGACCGTGGGAGCATCTTCACTTCCAAGTTCTGGGAAAGTTTCCAAAATGCTTTGGGAACAAAATTGAACTTTAGCACAGCTTACCACCCTCAGTCGCAAGGACAAGTTGAAAGGATCAATCAGATTCTGGAGGATATGCTTCATGCTTGCGTCATCTCTTTTGGCATGAAGTGGGAGGAATGTCTTCCTTATGCGGAATTCTCTTACAACAATGACTTCGAAAAGTTCAAGATGGCACCATTTGAGGCTCTCTATGGTCAAAATGCGTAACTCCGATTGGTTGGTCAGGTGCAGGAGAAAGAATTTGGTTTGGCCCTGACATTGTAACTCAAGCGGAGGAGAAGGTGCACATCATTCTTGAAAATCTGAAGATTGCTCAAAGTCGCCAGAAGAGCAATTATGACAGAAAGCACACGGACATGGAGTATGTCCCTGGTGATCTTGTTTACCTTCGTGTCACTCCCATGAAAGGCACGCACCGTTTTGGTATCAAAGGAAAGTTGGCTCCTAGATACATCGGTCCTTTCAAAATTCGTGGAAGAAGAGGAGAAGTTGCTTATGCTCTTGAGCTCCCGGAAAAACTCCAAGAAGACCTGTCTTATCAAGAACACCCCACAAAAATCCTTCAAGTCGCAGAAAGAAGGACTCGCAACAAGTCCATCAAGTTCTGCAAGGTGCAGTGGTCGCACCATTCTGTTGATGAAGCCACTTGGGAGCGTGAAGATGAGCTCCGTGCCAACTATCCTACCCTCTTTGAGTCTTCTTCTTCTTCCTAGAATCTCGGGGCGAGATTCCTGTTTAGTGGGGGAGAATTGTAGCATCCCATTTGTCTAACAATTGTAATGCTACTTGGTCTAGTAATATAATGGCTACTTCATATATATAATTGTTGCATCATCATTATATCATGCTCATGTAATCATGCCACCTTGCATTTGAGCATCATATAAAACCCTTTTTGTGTTGGTTCTTATCTCATATGCATTGTGAATTGTATTTGCCTCTTGATATTGTATTTGGTTCTTGATATATTGTTTAAATGCCCAAGTTGAGTTGGGGGCATATCTTTATTCCACTCCACCACCTTTCTTTGTCACCACCTTATACTTCCACCATTCCAATAACCCATGAGCTTGTAATTCTTTTCTTTGGATTTTTATTCTAGCTCATGTGGGTTGGGTGGATCCAACTCTAATTTCTTTTGCTTGGTCTTTATTCCACCTTTTGGGAATTCATGGAATCATGCCATGTGATTTTATTTTGTTTTCACAAGATTAACACATGGCATTAAATACTTGCATGGGCCATGCAACCATCACCATCTTTCGTCCTCCTTTGTTTTTATTTGTTTTTGAGTGGATCATATTCTCATCTCTCTCCTTCTCTCAATCCTTTCTAACTTGCTTAGTTGCTTGCCTTGTGCCATCAAACCTCATCAACCTCTCTTGTGTAGTGCCATGCATGATCTTGTAAGATCATCCCCATGCCCATCTTTTCTCTCTCTTGATCATGCATACCAAAGCCCTCTCTCACCTAGTATCTCTCTCTCTTTCTTTATCTAGACCCTAATTCCTCTCCCTTAACCCTCCTCTCTAAACCACACCCCCACCCTAACCACTCCATGCCGAGGCACCCCTCTCTTTAACCCTAAACAAAACCCTAACCCGAGCTCCCTTCCTAGCTACCCTAGCTACCCACATGGCCTCTCTCGGCCTCTCCCCCCTCTCTGCCCTGTAGGTCCCACCTGGCCACCCCTCCCTAGCTACCTAACCACCCCAGGCTGAAGCCCTACCCCAACCCTAAAACCCTAACCCGAGGCTACCCCAACCTGGCCCGAGCCTCCCCTCTCCTCTCTCTTGCTCTTCTCTCTGCCTGTCGTGCCCCACCCGAACCTACCTCCTTGGACGCCCCCTGGTCCCACCTGGCAGCCTACCCGTGCCTGCCCTGGCCTCCCAGCTCGAGCACGTGAAGGGAGAAGGAAAAGTGGCCGAAGCCACCTTTCTCTGCCCCACTCCCCCACGGCACCCCGTCTCCTCTCCCGTCCTTATCTACCCCTCTCTCTCGCCTGCTGCCTTCCCAGATCCGCCCCAGGGCCCTGCCCTCTCCCCTCTCTTCTCCATCGCCACCGTCTACCCCCAACGCCGGCCACCGTCTGCTCCACCGACGCTGCTTCGACCCAGCCGACGAGCGCGACGTGGAGGTGATCGAGGAGGACGAGGAGATCCATCTGCTTCGCCCTGAAACCGCCAGCGAGGAGGAGAAGCCCAGGAGCGCCGGTACCAGCGCCGCCCGAAGCCAAACCCTAGCTCCGCTCGGCCCCTGCTTCGTCGACGATCGGCGGCCCCCCAGCCCGAACCACCTCCACCGACGCCCCCACGGTGAGCTCCCTGACCTCCCTGACATGGTCCGCCTCGCCATCACTGCCTAGCGCCGCCGTTCCTTTCGTCGAGTGCCGTCAGTGCGTCGGGCTCGTCGGCATCAGCCAGTTCCTACGCCACCGAGCACCTTACCTAGCCGCGCCACAGCAACCTACCAACAACCCCTTCGAGCCGCAGCGGTAGCCGCCGCCACAAGACGCGAGGTCGCGGTTCGAACCTCGATCGCTACCTTTGTCGAACGCCGTCGTCGCCGAAAGTTCGGGGAAGATCCACGATCTGCGTCGCTTTTTGCGAAAACCCCTATCGCTTTACTCCTCAACCCGCGCTCCTCTAGGCCCACATGTCAGCTTCCGTGGCGTTTTTGCAAAAAGGATCCTGGAGTTTTGTACTCCTCAACCCGCAGTCCCCGGATCCACCACGTGTCGGCCACCGTCAGGTGGCCAGTGGACCATTGACCGCCACCGTCGATCAGATAGGCTGAAGCCGCGGTGAGAAAAGCCTGTCGGCACGCTGTGTTGCCCAATCGCTTGGTCCCACCGTCGGTGTGGCTAAGTCCAGGTCGAGTAACAAAAGTATTTCATTTCTGTTATAATTCAAATCTTTCAAATTATTTTTAAATTCAAATTTAAATCTGTTTTAATATAACTTTCAAAATATAAATCCAAATAATACAATTAATATATGTTTTCAAATCAGAAAAATATGAGGAATTCAAATATGCCCTCCAAAATATATTTTGAACACTTTATTTTCCAAGTTGATTAAAATTACAATAAAATGCCCTTTTCTTAATAAATTAATAACTTTTGTTTTATAACTCCAAATTTAACAAATGATATGTCTAAAATGATCAGCTCGACGAGACCTTTCTGTTTATGCATTCCTTGTTCTGTTTTGCAGCATGCATCATGTAATTATAAAGCATACAGCAACTTATATGAGGTTAAAATGTGACCAAAACTCAATAAAATGCTTATTCTTGTATTCCACACCTCACCCATGCCATGCTACTTCATTGCCATGCAACTTGTGCATCATTCATCATGGCATGATTGTTTGCTTGTCGCATTTTATTCCTATGCTTGTTCACTTTATTTATGTTGGCCCTTGTTTGTTTGGTTCTTCTTCGAATAGACGCCGAAAGGGATATATCAAGAAACCTGTGAGCACTACCCATCCTTCTCTCGCTTCAATCTGCCGCTGTGCAAGCAGTACCACATGCTTGCATACATATAATACCTATTGCCTCTATCTTATTCTTGCATCATTGAGTCGCGATTGCATTAAATTGAATCCCAAGTATTGCATAGCCTTTACTTTTAAACCCCACCGAAGCTTGTTCCTCCATCCCATGAGCCATTACTACAGGAGTTGTTTGAGCCATGCGAGTCGTAGAACAGCATGTGTAGGGTATGTGAGTGTCTGATGGATAACGAGGTACCTAAAAAACTTAACCTGAGTAGTTTGGGATAACTAATGAAAGTGGCACCGGTGAGCAATGTCTGCTATTTGGTTTTTCATGCTCACTTGTGTCCCGTAGGACCCCGAGTACTTGATTCTTGTTCCTTGAATATTCGCGCTATCCACATCCGGGAGGCTTATGGGACCCCCCTGAGCCAGAGCTTGATTCATTCTTATTTATTGGGGCCACAATTAGTTTGGGGCTTTATTACTATCTTGTACTTATGCCATGCTTTACTGCCTTATTTTAAATTGTGCGAGGTACCGCACTGCATCGCTTAGGTAAGGAGTGTTTTCGCTGTCGACAAGCCCAACACATTTTCGGGTTCCCAAATTCTGACCATTGGCGCAAACATTGAGTCCGTCTCGCAGTTCGCTAACTTCGTTGTGGTAGCTTAATGGGGTGGCCCCCTGAAATATTTATGAATCCTGTAATTGCTTTGTCGTGAATGCCTCGTTGGGTTTTGATTTGGTTTTTCCGAGGTTGATCGAGTGTGTTGCTATTTGTGCACCCTGCAGGTAAAACTTTCAAAGCCGTGTCCGTGGTTATGGACGACTTGGAGCAGTTTCTCGATCATAGACAAGCATAACTAAAGTACCGCTTTTAATTTGACTAAGTAATCGACTAGTAAATAGTGCAACACTCATGGAATGGATAATAAACTGCCAACGGATGGGGGTTGTTCGTCCGCTTCCTCGTTGTTTAGGAGGAGGATGGATCTGTTAATATTACTGTTATAACTGTTATTAATTCACGGACATCCGCTATCTTTGGTTAGCGGATGGTTAGCAGTATCTATAGAATTGCTAGGTATTATCTTTTGCTGCAATTGCCACCCTGTTGTGTCCCCTTTAGAGGCATGAAGACTTGCTGAGTACCCCTAGGGTCTCACACGATAAATTATTTGATTCAGATGAACAGGTACACTCACAAGATGGATACTGGGTGGAGGAGACGGATGATGTGGACAACGATCATTCGGTGTAGAGATTCCGGGAACGGGGATCCGTGAGATCTGTGGGCGGGATGTGTTTATTTATGGGGCATCTTATGCCAATTTGCTTCTTATCCGTACTCGGATCTTGTTTGCCGCTTCCGCCTGATACTCTGATGCTTGATGTATGAGGAGATATCCCAAACTATTATATCTATATAGGACATTTGAATCTTGCCGTATGCTATATTCCTTTCTTTTAGATGGAATGGCTCGATGTACTGTTGTATGGTGGCTTGCATACATACTCATTTGTGTATGTAGTTGATCCTTCGCCGAATTACGCCGTGTTCTTGTCCCGATGTTTGGAAATGGTTGGGACGGCCGAAAGGTCTACCTGTGAGTGGCATTTGGGCCCCACCGTACTATTTCAACCATTTCCGCTCATCCAGGCTTGTAACTAGGAGCGTAATTCACCGAGGTAGTTACAAATTGGTATCAGAGCCGACCCTCGCGGTTAAACGGGCATGTGCGGGTCAGTGGCGGACATGTGGCGCATGGCGCGTGTGGCCCGAAGTGGACACGGCATGGCACATGTGCCGGCACTGGACGCACAGACGTGTGCCAAGAGGGGACGTTCCTGGCTTGTGGTTGATCGACGAGGACGTCGATCTTCTATGGGTGGGTGTATGTGAGAGCCTGGCGCATGGTTCAATAGGATTGATAGGAAACCCATACCAACAAGTTGCAACTTCTTTTCCGGAAGCTCATTCGAAAAGAACTCTAAGGTTAAGCGTGCTTGGCCTAGAGCAATTCTAGGATGGGTGACCGACCGGGAAGTGGGTAACCGGGTACTCACGAGTGAGGACAAAGTGCGCAGAAAAGACTAGTGTTGGTCTGTGGGGCTAGTCTAGAGATCCTATTGAGCTGCCAGAAGTGACAGCCGTCGGTCCGGAGTGGCCGGGGGTGTTACACTTGCCCAGGATACACAAAGCCGTTGAAGCGATACTGACTCCGGAGCTGCTTCGCCTTGCTGGTGGACATATGCTCGCTTTGAGTGATAGTATCAAGACACTAGAGGGCATTCTTCTTAAATACAAAGATCCAAATTACCCGGTTTTCACTGTCAAGGTGCCATCGGACGTGGACTTCGTCCATGAAGCCCCCGCGGACGTGTTCTTCATATCGTATGAGGACGTCTTCAAGCTGTTTCTCTCGAAACGGCTGGACTATAACATGGTCCGCCTATTCGCGCTCAATCTGGCGATGAAGACCAAGAGAGAGCAGACCCCCTACATTGCGATAGTAGATACCTACTACATGCGTGATAGCCAGTTGAGGGAAGGATCTAAGACGTGTGCTAAGGCGACAGTGTATCTCGAGAAGTTCATGGTGGACCACAAGAGGACGAACACGCTTCTTGGGCCTTTATTTCCCAAGTAAGTACACACACTCCCTAGCATTGTTAACTTAGGCTTTCTTATAGCTTTCTTCCTTTTCCCTTTTCCAACATCCTTTTTCAATCGTGTTGTGCAGAGACAAATACTGCACACTCATCGTCATTTGCACAAAGTACTCGATAGCATCGTATTTCGACTCGGCGAGTCAGAAGAAGAAGGACTACACCAGAATAAGGGGTATTTTGAATGAGCCTCTCGAGGGATACGCTAAAAAGGGATGCCCCTTCGTCAACAAGGGGGAATGTATCAAGGATGACAAGCACGTGTTCAAGCACGTGCTCGAGTTCCCCTGCGTCAAGGATCCGGCTAGTGGCGGCGCCAAGGAGGACTTCTATGCCATGCATCACCTTAAAGGGTTTGTCCGGGATTGCCAGAACCTAACTCTGCCATCTAGTTTCCAAGCATGGGCCGAAAATTTGGCGCGAAGGGACGATGATGATCTTAGAGAAGACTTCCATCGCATTCAGGTTAAGTTGTCGGAAATCATCGTGGAAGATGTCAACACGAGGGGAGGGTTCCTAAAACACAATAGAGGGTTGACTAAGAGGGAGATTGAAAATATTCTTCGTCAACATGGTGACAAGAGGACGTGGAAGATGAAGGATGGCTATCTGCCATTCCCGAAGCCGAGAGTTAGCAGTTCTCAACATTGATCGATGTGTGCGCCTAGAATTATCATAGATGTCTGTGTGTAGTATTGTGTCACAAACTATATACTACCGTGGTCGTATGTTGTAAACTTCACTATTTTGGTCGGTGTCGTCGAAGTTCTATGATTATGATCGATGTGCTATCTTCTATGTTTACTGATCTTTTGCTTTAGTTTATGTGAATATATATGCATGTGAACGAATTTAGTTCTTTTTGTTGCATGATTTACTAATATGCCTTATCTATAGAGATGACGAAGTGGTACGTGGTGTACAAGGGTTGGGTTCCAGGAGTCTACGATGATTGGGAGGACTGTCAAAAACAGGTGAACAAGTTTAGCGGCAATAGCTACAAAGGATACGCGACTCAAGAGGAGGCGATAGCCAAGTGGAGAAACCACCTATGGAAGGAGAACCGGATGAAGATATTGCTAGTTCTCTTGCTCTTGCTCACCGTCGTCATAGTTGTATTCTGTTTGATTCTAGTGTAGGCGATGAACACTTCATTTGTAATGTGACGAGATGGTGAACTTTGTAACAAACACTTGTAACAAACACTTCATTTGACTTGTATTGTAATGTGATGATCACTTTTCTATCTCGTTCGGGATCTAAGTAGTGTGATGGCACTATATTCATGTTTGCATTATATTTGTTTTCATATACTAAGTCAAATATACTGTTTCTATATAATACTGTATATTTGGACAAGTTTCGATTTTTTTTAATACCTGATATTTCAAACCAGTGGAGCATCGTTGTAACCTTCTATGGTGCATAGAGATTCAGTGGCGCATTGTCCATAATGCGCCACTGAACAGAGTCCTGTGGCGCATCAACAAAAATGCACCACAGAAGTATCATGACTTCTTTGGCGCATTTTGGAATGCGCCACAGAAGTTTTCATTAGTGGCGACGTAACAGTAGCTTCCCTGCCATGCGCCATAGAAGACAAATATAGATGTGCCACTGATGAAGGATTTCCTAGTAGTGACGATATTATCTTTGGCTCTACTAACCAAGCTTTTAATGATGAATTTTCAAACCTTATGACTGACAGGTTTGAGATGTCTATGATGCAGGAATTAAGGTTCTTTCTTGGTTTTGAGATCAAACAACTAAGATAAGTACATCATTAATCAATCAAAGTATATCCAATACATTCTCAAGAGATTCAATATGACGGATCTTAATGGGGTTGCTACAGCAATGCAAACTAAATGCCATCTTGAACTCAATCCAAATGGTAAAGATGTGGACCAAAAGGTATACCGGTCCATGGTCGGCTCTCTCCTTTACCTTTGTGCATCTAGACCTGATATTGTGTTGAGTGTAGGAGTGTGTGCAATGTATCAAGCTGCTCCTAAAGAAAGCCACTTAGTGACGGTCAAGAGAATCTTCAAATATTTGGTTCATTCCCCAAACTTTGTACAATGGTATCCCAAGGGATTTTTCTATTTATGTGGTTATATGGACTGAGATTGGGCTGGTGACAAGGATGATAGAAAATTAACTTATAGAGCATGTCAATTCTTGGGCAGGTCTATGGTATGTTGGTCTTCGAAGAAACAAAATTGTATATCTCTCTCCACCACCGAAGCTGATTATGTGGCTGCTACTAGTGCATTCACTCAATTACTATGGATGAGGCAAACTTGAATATGGTGTCAATTGTGACAAAGTGCCTATTTTGTGTGATAATGAGAGTGCTATCAAAATTGCTTATAATCTGGTACCGCACACAAGGACGAAGCATATTGAGATTCGCAATCACTTTATTCGAGATCATGTTGCTTGTGGTGATATTGACTTATCTTTTGTGAGCACGAAGAATAAACTTGCTGACATTTTCATGAAACCACTTGATGTAGCAAGATTTTGTTACTTGAGGAACGAGCTAAATATCGTGGATTCAAGGATCTTGGCTTGATTACCCTTGCATACTCATTTACATATCTTCCTTTATTTGTTTTAGGTGCAGGCATGGACATAGGGGAAGTGTGGTCCTAATTGATTGGGCTAACCCTCCCCCCATAATTCCGAAAGCAAGAAAAATCATTTCTCTTAATATCATTATGTGATATGTGAGCTTATTGATGATTATTGGTCATGGACCCAAGATATATATTCGCATACCATCCACTCCAACATGGTAGCTTTGGCCACCGCCCTCTTCCTTGAGAAGATTTGGTTTCTTGTGGGTATTTTCGGTTTTTCTTGCATATCTTGTGTTCTTATGGAAAACATGCCCAATTTTGGCTTTTATTCGATTTGACTTTTGAAATTTTGGGTGTGTAGTACCATCATAGTTTAGTTTTCTAAATCTAAGCCTTTCCCCATCCCTTGAGCAATCTATTCTAGCACACAAGTCCTTTGGTACACTTGCAAGGGTTTTTTTTGGGATGTGTTGGCCTGAATCTGTGTATAATAGAAATTTCAAAGAGGGCCGGATTATCCGCCCCTAGTGTGGGCCAGCACTATGATTTAAGTAGATATATGCGGTCCGATGAGTCTGTCGGCATGCGGCGGATATCATTATTTTGTGATCTTCACAGATTATTTAAGTAGATATGGGTATATTTACTTAATGAAACAAAAATATGAAACATTTAAAAGTTTAAAGAATTTTAGACTGAAGTACAAAATCATCATAACAAAAATATCAAGTTTCTATGATCCGATCGTGGAGGAGAATATCTTAGTTACAAGTTTGGCACACACATGAGACAATGTGGAATTATTTCACAACTCACTCCTGCCGGAACACCACAACGAAATGGTGTATCCGAACGTCATAATCAAACTTTATTAGATATGGTATGATCTATGATATCCCTTATTGATTTTCCACTGCCATTTCGGGGTCATGCATTAGAGATAGTTGCATTCACTTTAAATAGGGCACCATAAAAAACCATTGAAACAACACCGTATGAATTACGGTTTGGTAACAAACCTAATCTGTCATTTCTAAAAGTTTGGGGCTGTAATTCTTATGTGAAGAAAATTTAGCCTGATAAGCTTGTACCCAAAGCAGAAAAAGCGTATTCATAGGATACCCAAAAGAAACAGTTGGGTACACCTTCAATCGCGGATCCGAAGGCAATGTTTTTGTTGCCAAGAATGGATCCTTTCTAGAAAAAGAGTTTCTCTCGAAAGGTGTGAGTAGTAGGAAGGTAGAACTGGACGAGGTTATTTAACCTTATCTTACCAAAGTGGCAAGTAGCATAGTGCTGGAATATGTTCTAGTGTTGAATCCACCAATGTACGAAGGAATTGATGATTAGGAATCTCCTTCTCATAAAACTTCGACAGAGAGTACTACCAAGCCTCGCAGGTCGGGAAGGATACATATAGCTCCAGAACTGTACGGTGATCTAGTATTAAATTTCATGGTAGATGAAGCGATGACCCTATGACCTATGATGAAGCGATGATTATCCCATATTCCAACATATGGATTGAAGCCATGCAATCCGAGATGGAATCCATGCACGAAAACTAAGTTTGGACTTTGGTGGACTTACCTCGCGACCGAAAGGCCATTGAGAATAAATGGATTTACAAAAAGAAAACGGACGTTGGCGGTAATGTGACCTTCTATAAAGCACGACTTGTCACAAAGGGGTTCCGATAAATTCATGGAGTTGACTACGATGAGACTTTCTCACTAATAGTGATGCTAAAGTCTATTAGGATATGTTAGCAATTGCTGCATTTTTCGATTATGAAATCTGGCAGATGGATGTCAAGACAGCGTTCCTTCATAGAAAAATTAAGGAAGAGTTGTATATGATGCAACCTAAAGGTTTGTTGATCCTAAGGATGTTAACAAGGTATCCAAACTTCAGCGATCCATTATGGACTAAAGAAAGCATCTCGAAGTTGGAATCTCCGATTTGATGAAGTGATCAAAGGGTTTGGATTTGTCCAAACCATCAGAGAATCTTGTATTTACAAGAAAGTGAGTGGGAGCTCTGTAGCATTTCTAATATTATATGTGGATGACATATTGTTGCTTGGAAATGATATAGAACTTTTGAAAAGCATAAAGGATTACTTAAATAGTAAGTTTTTGATGAAAGACCTTGGTTAAGCTGCATATATTTTAGGCATCAAGATCTATAGAGATAGGTAAAGGCGCTTGATTGGATTGTCGCAAAGTGCGTATCTTGACAATATTTTGAAGAAGTTAAAAATGGACGAAAGTAAGAAGTGGTTCTTACCTATGTTGCAAGGTACTAATTTGAGTAAGACTCAGAGTCCAGCTTCAGCAGCAGAAAGAGAAATAATGGACCATGTCCCCTATGCCTCAGCCCTAGGTTCTCTTATATATGCTATTCTATGTACAAGACCAGATGTGGCACATGCTGTTAGTTTGACTAGCAGGTAGCAATATGATCCAGTTTTGGAACACTGGAGGGCTGTTAAGAATGTCTTTAAGTACTTGAGAAGAACTAAAGACATGTTTCTCGTATATGGTGGTGAAGAAGAGCTCGCCGCAAGGTGTTACGTCGATGCTAGATTCAACACTGATCCAGATGACTCTAAGTCACAATACGAATATATTTTTTTGATGAATGGTGCAGCGGTGAGTTGGAGGAGGTCCAAGCAAACAGTGATAGAAAGATCTAAAATGGAGGCAGAATATATCTCTACTTCAGAAGCAGTGGCAGAAGCAGTTTGGATGAAGGAGTTCATTTATGAACTGGGTATGGTTCCAAGTGCTTTGGATCTAATGATAATCTATTGTGACAACAATGGTGCCATAGCCAATGCTATGGAACCAAGGGCAAAAGCGCCGATTCATCTCCATCTGGGAACATGTTTAGGATGGCGATGTAGAGATTCGTAAAGTAGAAATGGATCTAAATGTTGTAGACCTGTTGACTAAAGCTCTCCCAAGAGCAAAACATGATTAGCTCCAGAACTCTATGGGTGTTAGATTCATGACTATATAAACTAGATTATTGACTCTAGTGCATGTTTAATACTGAAAGGAATATGCCCAAGAGGAAATAATAAAGTGGTTATTATGCTATTCCAGGTTTATAATAGATGTTTATTTTTCATTCTATAATTGTGTTAATAGGAAACATTACTACATGGGTGATTTATAAACAGAAAAGGTTCCTAGTAATACCTCTCTTAATACTAGCTTGTTGATTAACAAATGATCAAGGTTTCCTGATCATGAACATAAATAATAGGGTCATATCATTAGAGAATGATATGATGAACAGTCACCCGCAGTAGATTTATCATGACAATCAATTCCTCGAGTTTATATTGCTATCGCATTCGAAGAAACTCAATGTCCTTAGACCATGAGATCACATCAATCACTTCCACCAGAAAATTATTTGATTCCATCAAACGTCACACCGTAACTAGGTGATTTTAAAGCTGTCGTCGGGTACTTGGAAAGTACTAGTTGAAGCTCATGGATCAAGAGTGATATTTTTCCATCCAGATGACGGAGATAAATACTCAGGGCCCTCTCATTGATATCGTATTGACATAGCTTGCAAGCAAGTGATTTAATCACTAGAATGTTATACCACGAGAATAAGAAAAAGAGTACTTGTAGGTAACGAGATTTAAAAGGTGTGGATGATACCAAATGATCGGATCTCGGACAAGTAAAATATCGCGTGACAAAAGGAATTTTATTACAGCGAAAAAGTTGATACGTCGGATCTTGGACAAGTAAAATATCGCGTGACAAAAGGAATTTGAATACAACGAAAAAGTTGAGACGATCATTGGATTTTCGTGGAGCTAGTGGGAGTCATTATGGATCTCCAGGTCCCGCTAATGATTATTGATCATAGATAGTCTCGACCATGTCCACATAGTTCTTGAACCCATAGGGAGACAAACTTAAGGATAGTCGACGCAATTGAGTGGATAGGGAAAGCATGAGAAGATACTGGACATTGCTGAAATTTGTTTTGTCAAGTCTGCCAAAATAGTTTCAGAGTATCGAAACAAAGCAAGGGAATAAAACTTTAATGTGATCATTAATCTAAGTACTCATTAAATGAAGTAACCATTAAATTGAGTTGCATTAAACCAAGAGAATTGAAGTGCTTTAATTGAAATACCTTTGGTTTTTGAGTGGGCAATCAATGGGAGAAAGTGGAGTTTAATATTTTGTGAGTGGAGTGTCCACCCACATGATGAGGGGAGAGGAGGGGGCTCCCTCCTGGCCGCCGATGAAGGGAGGGGGCTGCCCCCTCCCCCTATAAAAGGAGGTGGAGACCTCCTCCTCTACATACTCTCCCTCTCCTCTCATATGCCCTTTGGATGGCATCTTCTCCCTCTTCCTAGCCTTGTCCATTGCCAAGATAAAAGGTGCTTAGGAGAATCCCTGCTCGAGATCTTCCCCTCCACCACCTCTACCATGTTGTAGTGTTGTTGGAGTTCTCGGCGATCCACTACTTCTGCTGCCTGGCTGGATCGAGGGACGAAAGTCGTCAGCACATCGTACGTATGACCGATTGCGGGGGCGCTGTCCTCTTGTGGCACTTATCATCTGCACGTCCTTGAGGATGGTCATGTACATCTATATCAACCATATTTGTTTTCGGGAACGTTATCCCACTTATGGTCTTCAAGGGCAATTGCTTACTGAGGCTTGCCAATAAGCATGTTTTTCAATAGTTGTCAGATGTAGCCATTACCTTTGAGGATGACTACAATATGGTACAACTTAGATCTAATAGCACAATAATATTCTACATATTTTTGTGAATCCAGAGGTATATTATTTGCTAATTTTGGACTTATATATCTTTTTATATGATTTATACAAGATTTCACAATTTTCTGGCAGTTTTTTATCAATTTAAAATAGCAGTTGACTGGGTTGACAGGCTGTTGCTGAGCTAGTGTTGACGGAGCACGATGTGGCATTGACTCGAAGTTGCTGACGAGGATGACACATGGCGGGTTCAGGTTGGATGGTACCACTTCGGGTGAGATCTAATCTAGCGCGTCCAGGCGAGATTGGACGGTGAGGAACATGATCTTCCTACTCCGCGGGGTGATCGACGGTGAGTGGCGGCGGCAGCTTAGGTGGCGACGGTGGCGGTAGCTCTAGTGGTGAAAGGAAGCGGAAAAATACGCGACGGGGTGTGTCTAGGCGAGAAGAGGACGTAAGAGCGGTCGACAGCGTCGTGTGCTTCCCTTAGCGACGGCAATCGGTGGATGGAGACGGCGGCAGTCGTGGAGCACCGGCGAGCAATCGCGGAGGTGGCAGCAACTTGCGGAGAGGGGTACAAGGTCAGGAAGATGTAGTACTCGAAGGGGAAGAGGTCCAGAGCGAAAATAGTTTGAAGGGAGCAACGAAGGAGAGGGATCTCGGCCTCCCAAGCAACGATGGCGATGGTGGCGCAGAGGCAATATCGGATTCGATCTGGAGATGGTGGCTAGGGTTTGATTTTGTTGAAAAATGAACGGGAGAGAGGGAGGGGGTTTATATGGGGTCTCTTACGTGCAGAGGGGGCAAGAATTCGGCCGAATTGTAACCGAATCAAAGGAAATCACGGCAGTTCGTCGGGCTCTCTCCTCCATCTTGGGGAAGAAGGAGACCGGGGTGGGACCGGCTCGTCAGTGAGACAGAGAGGAGAGAGGCCGAGAGGGATGCGGTTGTTACGGTTTGGGCTGCTGTTGCTCGCAAGCTTTGGGTCGGCCTGCTAGATGCGACATGCTATGCGCTGTGCGTGGGGGCGCGAGTGATAGATAGAGGGGAGAGGAAAGGGGCTTAGGAGGGCTGGGCCGCGCAGCCTGGGTAGCCAGGTAGGTTAGTTTAGTTATATTTTTTTGTTTCTTTTCTCAATTATGTTTTTTGTATTTCCTTTGTAACTTTTTCTTTATAACTCAAAATGAGTTCAAATTTGTTCCTAAATTTTTCTAATATTTAGTAGATCATTTTAGGATCATTTTTGTATCCTATTTATTTAGTTCAATAATGTTAGATTTATAAAACCCTTTTTTACTCCACATAGGAGTATTTGCATTTAGGGCTTTGTTTAATGTTTGAATTTAAAAACCTTTGAAAATTTGCATGGATGCAATGCAATGCACATGAATGACATGTAAAACTAATTTTTTCTAGTCCCAATTTTTAAAATCTTGGGATGTGACAGACTAACCCCCTTAAGATGAATCTCGTCCCGAGATTCGAAATGGCTAGCAAGGTTGTGGGTGGTTTCTCGATTATTATCTTATAGCTTCTAAGTGGATTCTATCACTATGTGTATACTCTTGAGGCTAATCCCCTTAAGAGAACTAAAGTTGGCATCTCAAGATTAAGTATTAAATTATATCTTGTTTTTCTTCTCTCTACGGTTGTTAGTGTTATGTTTCGTTGTTCACATCTATGTGACCTTTATATTACCTATCCAATCCATACTAGATTTACATCTAAGTCATGTGAATCCAATATAATCTAGCTAATGGATAACTCTATGTGGTCCAATCGCTATGGTCTAAGGGTGGCATTCTTGGGGTAACATAGATGAGTATAAATAGAAAAGGACTAAGAGAAGTATTTTCCTACCCATACACAAAATATTCAAACAACAACCATCACAAACAAACAAACAATCTTAACCAATAATATTGATATATCACCAGTTTTGTTATGATCAATAGTGAAGCGATATCGACATCCTAACAAAGAACTAAATGGTGGACATCATCTTACTATTCTTGTTTCTCATCAATTGCATGGTATGGTATTTCTATATTAGAAGAGTATGAAAATTAAAGTGATAAGAAGATACTAGATTGAAGTATATGAAGATAAGGAGATAGAATGAAATAGTTTTTATAATACTATGGCTTTTCTATTTCATTCCTAGGTCACGATCCTACAGTTAACAGACGTTCTCTGATACCATCTTGTAACACCCTCTCTTGATAATGAAGAGTTCCTGTGTATAGTGCTAATCCCTAGATCTGTTCACTAGCACACACAGCGTACAAAACAATACCAAATATAATCGTGCATCATAAATATAACGAATATGATCCATAATTTATATTATATCATACAAGTACACAACAGAAAACATATACAAGGTAGATATCCATCCTTTAAATGTGCCACAAGCGAACGGTTGTGTAGTGGAGTCTCGGGACCTATAACGATCACTTAGAAATTATATAACCTGCAACATGAAAGGTTGCAGCCATGAATAGTCAATACTTTTAATGTATTGGCAAGTGTCACTAGTATGTGGATATAAAATGGAACCTATCAATTACATGCATATTTGGCTAACTGGAATTCCAGGATGATTTGTATAAAGCAATAGTTTTATCCTAACATTTCCAAATAGTTTTAATCTTTTCTAAAAATTATATGAACATGTTTGACAACACCAAGTGCTCCTACTCCCTTGTTCAAACCATCAAATTTTATTAAGAAATTAGAGTGTCGAGATCATCCATAAGCTTCAGGCCTTAGTTGCCGAATATTGTCCATAACCAGGGACATAGCTAATCTATTAGATTTATATCTTATGCAGAAGTTGTACACTTAACCCACATGACACAATCTCGTCTTGACGCCACCAGTGGCCGATGGTTTAGTACACACCAATTGGTATATCGGCAGATCAAGAATGTGATGAAGTTTTTCCATAGAATCCCTCCTAATACACAATGCTAGCATGTCTAACAGGCACCAATGAAATGATATAACCTCCAATACACAAATATAGTTAACCTGAAGATATACCAACGCAAAGGGTATTCCGCTATGTAATTAACTAAGCCAGATCCCATATTAGCATGTGGCTGTACTAGAAGATATTGTACGAGAAACATGTTAAATCTCTAAGATGCCTAGATAGTCTTCTTCTAGTGTACATACGAGAGAGGTAGCCAAAGATACGGTCCCCTTCGTTGCCACTTCTTCAAAATTTAACAACAACAATATTCCACCCAGATGATTCATTAAGTACTTGTTTTATTATATAAAAAATAGCTTTTCCAATACCTCATATATTCATAACATGATAATCCACCCGAATCTATAGCAGGGCTAAGCATACTACAACTACGATGTTTTCACTAAGCAAGATATAAAAGGGTATCCTAAATAGGACATAGCATAGCATATAGTAAAATATTTTCCTACACATGCAATTATACTAAAAACAACTACAATGCGTAGGAAAAATATAGGACATTTATAATAGTGCCACTTGCCTTTAGTTGATGTAGTCGTTCAGATAATCCTCACAATAGAAATGGTTGCACTCATCAAAATCATAATAGTTTCCCTCTGATACGTCCAATTTGCATCACCATTCTAAATCATAATTTGCCTCTATTCATTGATATATTTCATATTAATAGGTGTTACTTATGTCTTTTCATCTGTTTTTGCATGTTGGATGATTCTTGGAGGATGAACTGTTGGAGTCAGGATTCTAATGAAAAAAGCGGTGTTTTGATGCAATTTCGTGAAGATCAGAAAAATACGAGAAAAACTATGGAAAATCCTATTTTCCCAGAAGACGAAGAATGCCAGAAGGGGAGGCGGAGATGGGCCACAGGGGGCCCACACCCTCCCCCTAGGCGCGGGCCACCCCTAGGTCGCGCCTACAGGGGGAGTGGCCCACCTCTGTCTCTGCCTATATCTTCTCCTCGAAACCCTAATACATCAGGGGGGCCACAAAAAGATTCCGCCTCCTCTGTGGGGCGGAAAACACCGAAAGATAAAGAGCTCTCGACAAACAGATTTCTGCTGGGGAAATTCCTTCCCGAAGAGGGGAGATCGTCGCCATTAACACCATTATCAAGCTATACTTCATCGGGATCATCATCATCCACATCATCATCTCCACCAGCACCATCATCATCACTCCATCCCGCTGTAACAATCGTGTTGAATCTTGCATAGTTCTTAGGGGAAACTAATTCGGTGTTGATTACTATTGTAGTTGATGCTTGTGAGTGGAACCATTGGATTATTGTTTATGTTCAAATTTTCATCACCATATCATCTTTGATCTTGATCCATATGATGTCTCGTGAGTAGTTCGTTTAGTTCTTGAGGACATGGGAGAAGTCATGTTGTTAGTTGTGGATTCGTGTTGAGATATTATTCAATGGTTTATTATTTAAGTTGTGGTGCTATTCTTTTAGTGGTGTCATGTGAACGTCGACTACGTGATACTTCACCATTTATGGGCCTAGGGGAATACATTGTGTATTTGGCTACTAATTGTGGGGTTGCTGGAGTGACAGAAACTTGAACCCCCGTTAGGACACTATTGCACAAGGGAGTGTAGGATCTCAGAGTTTAAGGCTGTGGTTAGGTTTATACCTTAATTGATTTCTTGTAGTTGCGGATGCTTGCAAGGGGTTTAATCACAAGTATTTATTAGTCCAAGTAAGGTTGGTACATTAGCACAGGCTCATCCACACAACACTTACAAAACCAAAGAAGGGTACTCAGCTATTTGAAGCGAAAGCACTTGACAGAATTCCCATGTGTCCTCGAGAATGTTTGGTCCTCATAAATATTTCCACCGAGTTGTCCTTTGCTAAGAAAGGATTGGGCCACTTGCTGCAGCTGTTTTCTATCTTTATTACTTGCACTTTATTTATTTGCTTTATTAGAAACCCCTAAAAATCTGTTTGCTAAGTATTTACAGAGATTTCCTGCTCCATACCACTAGTCAACACCTTCTTATCCTCGTTGGGATCGACAATCCTATTTATCAAAAGTACTATGATACACCCCCTATACTTGTGGGTCATCAACACTATTTTCTGGTGCCATTGTCGGGGAGTGAAGCGCTATTGAAGAGTGGAACTGGTAAAGGAAACTTCTATTTTGAGTATTTTTTTTATTTCTATTTGTTACTTTGTTTCCAATATGGATAACCCACTGTAGCATCCCGGGAAAACCACTACTAGAAAATTCACTGCCTGGATCTCTATGCATCATAATGACATCATCATTGCATCATAATGCATATTTTATTTGTATATTTTAACCTCAAATTATTTTGCTAAAACCTATTTTTATTTACTAAAATATCCCTATGGTTTTATTAAACCTATCTCTCTTTTCTTATTTTAAAATTAAAACAAATAATATTTTGGTCCGATACGTGATCATAAATGATTTTCTTATTTGACTAAAATAAAATTAGGCTAAAGGCCCGTTTAAAGTTTTAGCCAAAACTAGACCCATTTAGTCTACATGGGACTACATAAATATCCCAATCCCCTTCTTTCTCTTCCCATGCCCTAGCCCCAAATCTGAGATCTAGATAAAATCCCCACTCTTTTCTCTAAAATCGATCAACACTTTTCTCTCATGTATTTCCTCCCTGCCGCCGGCGTGCGATTTGTTTTCATGCTCAGATTCTTCCTTGCATCGCCGCCTTGTCTCTTCACCAGCAAGATTCCATGGATTCATGCATGTATGTCCCCAGGTACTCACGTCTCCAATTCCCATCACCAGATCCCATGTTCTTTTGTTATTCAACCTCTAGTCAGCTTAACACTACACCACTGATCGATGCTGGACTGGCCCGTGTTCCCTGGCCATCGCAGGTGCCGTAGTAGTAGTTGCGGCCGGCCTACCATTCGCCTTGGTGCCCAATGCTGCAGGTCTCCGCTTGCGCCTTCACCCGCCTCGGTCGCCATGTGCAGAGCAATAGCAGCTTGTCCCGTCTTAAAGCATTCAGAGCTATGCTCCACATCGCCAAGTTGAGCCGTAGAGCAGCGGCTGCAATGACACATGTATACAACCCGAGATCCTTAGCTCCTACCAGTTCGCCTCCTTCCAGCGTGTTGGCCAGCTTGTCTTGATCCACTCGTATAAATCTGCATTTTGTTTCCTTATGCTTGTCCTGGTCGACAAGAGCATCCAGCGAATGTCTCGGCGTTGACCAGTTCTGTTGATGCTTCTCTTGTTGCATTTTTGACTCTGCGCCTGCACCATTTTTCTCAGGTGTTTTTAGACAACTGGTACATGTTTGACCAAATGTCCATGAGAGTTTGGACTCGGCTACATGCTTGTTTACTTTGGGGGTCATTTAAAGTAGTCATTTAGCTACTTCGTCAACTTTTGTAACAACTGAGGACGATCCTATGGACTCGGAGATCCCGATTTCGACGGCTTCCATGACATTGGCCACGACTCCGATCCAAACCTTGAGACCCGTCCTTAGTCTATACTTTCTAAATATGTCACACATCTTATCGTATTTAAATCATTCATGCTTGCATACATATTGTGGGTGTTTGGGGGTGTTTCGACGATTCACCTAAATTAAATATAGAGGTCATATGCGGGCAAGTCTAGTCTAATATTGACCCCATTTAAATTTGTGTAGCGAACCGGTGATATATTTTGCCATGTTCAGACAACATTTAAATTGCGGGGTATCTAAACAACATGAACCTACTAATTAATTTTCGGGGCTCCGGTTCCGCTTAATATGACTTAATTGCATCGCACCTTTGCCATGTCATATCATCATACATGCATCATGCCCGATCTTCTACCATAGTATTAAATTGCATCCGTGTTTCTTCTAGTTCTTTGCTTCTTCACGGATTAGGCCGATGAGTTGATGCGAGTATCGACCCGATCTTCGGATGAACCTTCGGCAATGTTTTCAGGCGAGCATTCTCCCCCTTTCTACCTATCTTACTTTCATAGTATTTACTCCCTCCTGTTGATCTATTGCTATCTGTGTTTCGATGCTCTAGTTTCCGTACCCGTGATATCCCTTGCAGCCTCATATTGCCTTGGACACATCCTATTACCTGTTGTTTGGTAGATAGTTGGACTTGCGTGTCGTAGTCGCTTGCTCAAGTGTTGTTGCGTGTCGTCAAGCACCACAGTTGCTGGAAGACTGCCATATGCTTTATGTTGGACATGATTATAACTTTAATTACAGTTTAATAACTAGAATCGAAGTAGGTAAATAATTCAGAGGCACAGGTGGGCAATAGATGTTATTTGGTTTTTAACCGTCCACTTGTGTCCCGTAGGACCCCGAGTACTTGATACCTGTTCTTTGAATATTCGCACTATCCGCATGTGGGACCATGAATCCCCTTAGCATGAGCTTCAGTCATATCTTATTTCTTGGGGCCACAAAGTAGTTTGGGGCTTTATTACTATCCTGTACTTATGCCATGCTTTACTGCTTTATTTATGATTGCGCATGGGCGCTGTACTTTTGGAACCCGTGCACGTTTTCACGGTATCGACAAGCCCAGTCACACTTCGGGTTCCCGATCGTTACTGGCCGTCACAAACCTCTGGGTCCGTCTCGAAGCCGGCCAGCTTCATATCGGGTAGCTTGGTGGGGTGGCCCCCTAAAATATTATATGAATCTTGCGATTTCTTTGTCGTGATGCCTCGTTGGGTTTTATTTGGTTTTTCCGAGGTTGATCGTGCGTGTGTTGCTATTTGTGCCCCCTGCAGGGTAAAACTTTCTGAAAGCCGTGTCCGCGGTTATGGACGACTTGGAGCACAGTATCTCGATCATAGACAACTATAACTAAAGTAGTGCTATAAATTTGACTTTATAATGACTAGTAATCAGCTTCACTATAATGGAATGGCTAAATAAAAGTGCCAACAATTGCTTGTTTGGGTTGACACCTGTTACCATTGTATCTGACTAGTAAGTATTGCAACTACAACGGAATGGCTAAATAAAAGTGCCAACAACTCCTGGGTTTTGGGATGCCTCACGTACGCTATATGTATCTGACTAGTAAGTACTACAACTACAACAGAATGGTTAATTAAAACTGCCCACTTTTTATTATATCAGGATGACTCATGCTATCTATATCTGACTAGTAATTGTAGCAACTATAACGAAATGAATAAAACTGCCAACTGTGTGAGTTCCTCGGTTGACTTCCTCGTTGGTCTCGAGGGGGAAATACCAGGATGGGTATGCTTGAGGATAGTTTCAGGTTGGGTCCGAATAGGTCTTTCTTATCCCTATCTGATAGCCGCCAGATGTACTGAGTCTCTATAGGTTGTTTAGTGCATGCTGCGCTCCCGCTTCAGTCCACCATACCTATGTAGGCGAGGACCGCCGAATTATAGTCTCGCCGTGTACTGGCCTCAGTACTGACCGCTCTCTTTTTTTCCTTTGCCCTTGTCGGCACCCCTTTTGTTTAAGCAGGTTTTGAGATCGACGTCGTTAGCAGGGTTACCCTTCCGGCTTGGCCTGTGCAGGGTTATGGACGCCATTGGTTATTCTCCAGGGCTCTTAGCTCCATTTGCACCTTGTCCGTAGATGGACGCTGTATCATTTTTAAGTTGATTTGGATCTTTGTATTGTATATCTGTATTCTTGACTCTTTGAGTCGCTGTTGTATATATCTGTTCTGTGGGTTCCATCGTGGACTATTGTGTAATGGTATTACTTCGTTTTCCACCCGCACGAAAGTGCCTGGTGGGCACCTTTGAATCGTTTCTATGCGGGTTTGGCAGGAATCGCTAAAACTTGCATAGGGCCGATTCTGAGGGTGTTACAGAGTTGTATAAGAGCTCAGTAGTTACGATACCCCACTAGTCCAGCCTGTAGGATAACCTAGGTAACGGTCGATATAGAGTGTCAAAACTATTTTGGAAAAATCAGTTGGATAGATCTGATTAGTTCTGATTTTACTCCTTACCCCTCTGCTATTCCCCTCTTACCTTTGCGTGATTTGAATCTGCTATCTTATCTTTTCTTCGAATCCAGGAATTCTCGTGGTTGGGTTTCCCTCGTACCTTTAGGGTTTCGCTTCCCCCTCTTGTAACGGTGCTTCTACATCCGGTATTTATGCTATCTGATGGACCTTTCATTTGTTGTATCTTTCGGTGGACCAAAATTCACTAAAAAAATTCTTTGTATATTCCGGTGTTCTACTTCGCGATGACCTCTTCTGCATCAGATCTGATAAAGAGCCTACATCACTCCTTTGTTTTCTGAACCTCGCTTGTCGAGATCTTTAGTCCGAATTCTAAGAGTTGGTTGCATAATCTGTTGTTCATGTACATAGTAATGCTTTGAGTGTGGGATGGAGTCGCGACCATACCACTACTCTTATCATTCGCTTTTGTACATTGAATGGTGGATCAAGCAATTTTACTCTTTCCACAGAAGTTAGAGGTGGCCTTATCTTTTTGAGACTTTACCTTTGTCTTGTGTTCTCCGGAGCACTCTCTCAACGAGCGTGAGCAACAACCCTTGTTGGTGGTGTCCCCGATTTCAAGATGAAGAAAGAACCCTTGTTAGTGGTGTCACAAGGGTCTACACGAAGCAAGAAGATTCAGACCGTCGGCCTTCTTCCCATACCTATGAGGCGGATCTCGAGGGCGAGATCCATTGTTAGTGGTGTCGAATTGTAGCATCCCGGGAAAAACACTACTAGAAAATTCACTGCCTGGATCTCTATGCATCATAATGACATCATCATTGCATCATAATGCATATTTTATTTGTATATTTTAACCTCAAATTATTTTGCTAAAACCTATTTTTATTTACTAAAATATCCCTATGGTTTTATTAAACCTATCTCTCTTTTCTTATTTTCAAATTAAAACAAATAATATTTTGGTCCGATACGTGATCATAAATGATATTCTTATTTGACTAAAATAAAATTAGGCTAAAGACCCGTTTAAAGTTTTAGCCAAAACTAGACCCATTTAGTCTACATTGGACTACATAAATATCCCAATCCCCTTCTTTCTCTTCCCATGCCCTAGCCCCAAATCTGAGATCTAGATAAAATCCCCACTCTTTTCTCTAAAATCGATCAACACTTTTCTCTCATGTATTTCCTCCCTGCCGCCGGCGTGCGATTTGTTTTCATGCTCAGATTCTTCCTTGCATCGCCGCCTTGTCTCTTCACCAGCAAGATTCCATGGATTCATGCATGTATGTCCCCAGGTACTCACGTCTCCAATTCCCATTACCAGATCACATGTTCTTTTGTTATTCAACCTGTAGTGAGCTTAACACTACACCACTGATCGATGCTGGACTGGCCCGTGTTCCCTGGCCATCGCAGGTGCCGTAGTAGCAGTTGCGGCCGGCCTACCAGTTGCGCCCCTTGGTGCCCAATGCTGCCAGGTCTCCAGCTTCTGCCCTTCACCTGCGCCTCTCGGTCGCCATGTGCACAGAGCAATAGCAGCTTGTCCCGTCTTAAAGCATTCAGGAGCTATGCTCCACATCGCCGTCAAGTTGAGCCGTAAGAGCAGCGGCGCTGCAATGACACATGTATACAACCTGAGATCCTTAGCTCCTGTCAGTTGCGCCTCCTTCCAGCGTGTTGGCCAGCGGCTTGTCTTGATCCACTCCGTATAAATCTGCATTTTTGTTTCCTTATGCTTGTCCTGGTCGACAGTAGCATTCCAGCGCGCGAATGTCTCGACGTTGACCAGTTCTGTTGATGCTTCTCTTGTTGCATTTTTGACTCTGCGCCTGCACCATTTTTCTCAGGTGTTTTTAGACGACTGTTACATGTTTGACCACATGAGAGTTTGGACTCGGCTACATGCTTGTTTACTTTGGGGGTCGTTTAAAGTAGTTCTTTAGCTACTTAGTCAACTTTTGTAACAACTGAGGACGATCCTATGGACTCGGAGATCCCGATTTCGACGGCTTCCATGACATTGGCCACGAATCCGATCCAAACCGTGAGACCCTTCCTTAGTCTATACTTTCTAAATATGTCACACATCTTATCGTATTTAAATCATTCATGCTTGCATACATTTTGTGGGTGTTTGGGGGTGTTTCGACGATTCACCTAAATTAAATATAGAGGTCATATGCGGGCAAGTCTAGTCTAATATTGACCCCATTTAAATTTGTGTAGCGAACCGGTGATATATTTTGCCATGTTCAGACAACATTTAAATTGCGGGGTATCTAAACAACATGAACCTACTAATTAATTGTCGGGGCTCCGGTTCCGCTTAATATGACTTAATTGCATCGCACCTTTGCCATGTCATATCATCATACATGCATCATGCCCGATCTTCTACCATAGTATTAAACAGTGCATCCGGTGTTTCTTCTAGTGTTTTGCTTCTTCACGGATTAGGCCGGTGAGTTGATGCGAGTGTCGACCCGATCTTCGGATGAACCTTCGACAATGTTTTTCAGGCGAGCAATCTCCCCCTTTCTACCTATCTTACTTTCATAGTATTTACTCCCTCCTGTTGATCTATTGCTATCTGTGTTTCGATGCTCTAGTTTCCGTATCCGTGATATCCCTTGCAACCTCATATTGCCTTGGACACATCCTATTACCTGTTGTTTGGTAGATAGTTGGACTTGCGTGTCGTAGTCGCTTGCTCAAGTGTTGTTGCGTGTCGTCAAGCACCACAGTTGCTGGAAGACTGCCATATGCTTTATGTTGGACATGATTATAACTTTAATTACAGTTTAATAACTAGAATTGAAGTAGGTAAATAATGCAGAGGCACAGGTGGGCAATAGATGTTATTTGGTTTTTAACCGTCCACTTGTGTCCCGTAGGACCCCGAGTACTTGATACATATTCTTTGAATATTCGCACTATCCGCATGTGGGACCATGAATCCCCTTAGCATGAGCTTGAGTCATATCTTATTTCTTGGGGCCACAAAGTAGTTTGGGGCTTTATTACTATCCTGTACTTATGCCATGCTTTACTGCTTTATTTATGATTGCGCGTGGAGCGCTCAGCTGTTTTGGAACCCCGTACACGTTTTGCAGTATCGACAAGCCATCACACTTTCGGGTTCCCAGTCTTCATAAACCGTCACAAACCTCTGGGTCCGTCTCGGAGCCGGCCAGCTTCGTAGCGGGTAGCTTGGTGGGGTGGCCCCATGAAATATTATATGAATCTTGTGATTTCTTTGTCGTGATGCCTCGTTGGGTTTTATTTGGTTTTTCCGAGGTTGATCGTGCGTGTGTTGCTATTTGTGCCCCCTGCAGGGTAAAACTTTCTGAAAGCCGTGTCCGCGGTTATGGACGACTTGGAGCATAGTATCTCGATCATAGACAACTATAACTAAAGTAGTGCTATAAATTTGACTTTATAATGACTAGTAATCAGCTTCAATATAATGGAATGGCTAAATAAAAGTGCCAACAATTGATTGTTTGGGTTGACACCTGTTACCATTGTATCTGACTAGTAAGTATTGCAACTACAACGGAATGGCTAAATAAAAGTGCCAACAACTCCTGGGTTTTGGGATGCCTCACGCTATATGTATCTGACTAGTAAGTACTACAACTACAACGGAATGGTTAATTAAAACTGCCCACTTCTTATTATATCAGGATGACTCATGCTATTATATCTGACTAGTAATTGCAGCAACTATAACGAAATGAATAAAACTGCCAACTGTGTGAGTTCCTCAGTTGACTTCCTCGTTGGTCTCGAGGGGGAAATACCAGGATGGGTATGCTTGAGGATAGTTTTAGGTTGGGTCCGAATAGGTCTTTCTTATCCCTATCTGATAGCCGCCAGATGTATTGAGTCTCTATAGGTTGTTTAGTGCATGTTGCGCTGCCGCTTCAGTCCACCATACCTATGTAGGCGAGGACCGCCGAATTCTAGTCTCGCTGTCTTGGCCTCGATCGACCGCTCTTTTTTTCCTTTGACCTTGTCGGCACCCCTTTTGTTTAAGCAGGTTTTGAGATCGACGTTGTTAGCAGGGTTACCCTTCCGGCTTGGCCTGGGCAGGGTTATGGACGCCATTGGTTATTCTCCAGGTCTCTTAGCTCCATTTGCATCTTGTCCGTAGATGGACGCTGTATCATTTTCAAGTTGATTTGGATCTTTGTATTGTATATCTGTATTCTTGACTCTTTGAGTCGCTGTTGTATATATCTGTTCTGTGGGTTCCATCGTGGACTATTGTGTAATGGTATTACTTCGTTTTCCACCCGCACGAAAGTGCCTGGTGGGCACCTTTGAATCGTTTCTATGCGGGTTTGGCAGGAATCGCTAAAACTTGCATAGGGCCGATTCTGAGGGTGTTACAGAGTGGTATTTGAGCTCAGTAGTTATGATACCCCACTAGTCCAGCCTATAGGATAACCTAGCTAACGGTCGATATAGAGTGTCAAAACTATTTTGGAAAAATCGGTTGGATAGATCTGATTAGTTCTGCTTTTACTCCTTACCCCTCTACTATTCCCCTCTTACCTTTGCGTGATTTGAATCTGCTCTCTTATCTTTTCTTCGAATCCAGGAATTCTCGTGGTTGGGTTTCCGTCATACCTTTAGGGTTTCGCTTCCTCCTCTTGTAACGGTGCTTCTACATCCGGTCTTTATGCTATCTGATGGACCTTTCATTTGTTGTATCTTTCGGTGGACCAAAATTCACTAAAAAAAAATTCTTTGTATATTCCGGTGTTCTACTTCGCGATGACCTCTTATGCATCAGATCTGATAAAGAGCCTACATCACTCCTTTGTTTTCTGAACCTCGCTTGTCGAGATCTTCAGTCCGAATTCTAAGAGTTGGTTGCATAGTCTGTTGTTCATGTACATAGTAATGCTATGAGTGTGGGATGGAGTCGCGACCATACCACTACTCTTATCATTTGCTTTTGTACATTGAATGGTGGATCAAGCAATTTTACTCTTTCCACAGAAGTTAGAGGTGGCCTTATCTTTTTTAGACTTTACCTTTGTCTTGTGTTCTCCGGAGCACTCTCTCAACGAGCGTGAGCAACAACCCTTGTTGGTGGTGTCGCCGTTTTCAAGATGAAGAAAGAACCCTTGTTAGTGGTGTCACAAGGGTCTACACGAAGCAAGAAGATTCAGACCGTCGGCCTTCTTCCCATACCTATGAGGCGGATCTCGAGGGCGAGATCCATTGTTAGTGGTGTCGAATTGTAGCATCCCGGGAAAACCACTACTAGAAAATTCACTGCCTGGATCTCTATGCATCATAATGACATCATCATTGCATCATAATGCACATTTTATTTGTATATTTTAACCACAAATTATTTTGCTAAAACCTATTTTTATTTACTAAAATATCCCTTTGGTTTTATTAAACCTATCTCTCTTTTCTTATTTTCAAATTAAAACAAATAATATTTTGGTCCGATACGTGATCATAAATGATTTTCTTATTTGACTAAAATAAAATTAGGCTAAAGGCCCATTGAAAGTTTTAGCCAAAACTAGACCCATTTAGTCTACATTGGACTACATAAATATCCCAATCCCCTTCTTTCTCTTCCCATGCCCTAGCCCCAAATCTGAGATCTAGATAAAATCCCCACTCTTTTCTCTAAAATCGATCAACACTTTTCTCTCATGTATTTCCTCCCTGCCAAGTGCGATTTGTTTTCATGCTCGATTCTTCCTTGCATCGCCGCCTTGTCTCTTCACCAAAGATTCCATGGATTCATGCATGTATGTCCCCAGTACTCACGTCTCCAATTCCCATCACCAGATCCCATGTTCTTTTGTTATTCAACCTCTAGTCGCTTAACACTACACCACCGATCGATGCTGGACTGGCCCGTGTTCCCCGCCATCGCAGTGCCGTAGTAGTAGCTGCGGCCTACCGATTCGCCCTTGGTGCCCAATGCTGCCAGTCTCCGCTTCGCTTCACCGCGCCTCTTGGTCGCCATGTGCACAGAGCAATAGCAGCTTGTCCGTCTTAAAGCATTCAGAGCTATGCTCCATCGCCCGTCAAGTTGAGCTGCAGAGCAACAGCGCTGCAATGACACATGTATACAACCCGAGATCCTTAGCTCACATCGATTCGCCTCCTTCCAGCGTGTTGGCCAGCGGCTTGTCTTGATCCACTCCGTATAAATCTGCATTTTTGTTTCCTTATGCTTGTCCTGGTCGACAGTAGCATTCCAGCGCGCGAATGTCTCGACGTTGACCAGTTCTGTTGATGCTTCTCTTGTTGCATTTTTGACTCTGCCGACCATTTTTCTCGTGTTTTTAGACAATGACAACTGTACATGTTTGACCAAATGTCCATGAGAGTTTGGACTCGGCTACATGCTTGTTTACTTTGGGGTCATTTAAAGTAGTCATTTAGCTACTTCGTCAACTTTTGTAACAACTGAGGACGATCCTATGGACTCGGAGATCCCGATTTCGACGGCTTTCATGACATTGGCCACGACTCCGATCCAAACCGTGAGACCCTTCCTTAGTCTATACTTTCTAAATATGTCACACATCTTATCGTATTTAAATCATTCATGCTTGCATACATTTTGTGGGTGTTTGGGGGTGTTTCGACGATTCACCTAAATTAAATATAGAGGTCATATGCGGGCAAGTCTAGTCTAATATTGACCCCATTTAAATTTGTGTAGCGAACCGGTGATATATTTTGCCATGTTCAGACAACATTTAAATTGCGGGGTATCTAAACAACATGAACCTACTAATTAATTGTCGGGGCTCCGGTTCCGCTTAATATGACTTAATTGCATCGCACCTTTGCCATGTCATATCATCATACATGCATCATGCCCGATCTTCTACCATAGTATTAAACAGTGCATCCGGTGTTTCTTCTAGTGTTTTGCTTCTTCACGGATTAGGCCGGTGAGTTGATGTGAGTGTCGACCCGATCTTCGGATGAACCTTCGACAATCTTTTTCATGCGAGCAATCTCCCCCTTTCTACCTATCTTACTTTCATAGTATTTACTCCCTCCTGTTGATCTATTGCTATCTGTGTTTCGATGCTCTAGTTTCCGTATCCGTGATATCCCTTGCAACCTCATATTGCCTTGGACACATCCTATTACCTGTTGTTTGGTAGATAGTTGGACTTGCGTGTCGTAGTCGCTTGCTCAAGTGTTGTTGCGTGTCGTCAAGCACCACAGTTGCTGGAAGACTGCCATATGCTTTATGTTGGACATGATTATAACTTTAATTACAGTTTAATAACTAGAATTGAAGTAGGTAAATAATGCAGAGGCACAGGTGGGCAATAGATGTTATTTGGTTTTTAACCGTCCACTTGTGTCCCGTAGGACCCCGAGTACTTGATACATATTCTTTGAATATTCGCACTATCCGCATGTGGGACCATGAATCCCCTTAGCATGAGCTTGAGTCATATCTTATTTCTTGGGGCCACAAAGTAGTTTGGGGCTTTATTACTATCCTGTACTTATGCCATGCTTTACTGCTTTATTTATGATTGCGCGTGGAGCGCCTGTACTGTTTTGGAACCCCGTGCCACGTTTTCGCGGTATCGACAAGCCCAGTCACACTTTCGGGTTCCCAGTCGTTTACAGCCGTCGTCACAAACCTCTGGGTCCGTCTCGAAGCCGGCCAGCTTCGTAGCGGGTAGCTTGGTGGGGTGGCCCCCTGAAATATTATATGAATCTTGCGATTTCTTTGTCGTGATGCCTCGTTGGGTTTTATTTGGTTTTTCCGAGGTTGATCGTGCGTGTGTTGCTATTTGTGCCCCCTGCAAGGTAAAACTTTCTGAAAGCCGTGTCCGCGGTTATGGACGACTTGGAGCATAGTATCTCGATCGTAGACAACTATAACTAAAGTAGTGCTATAAATTTGACTTTATAATGACTAGTAATCAGCTTCACTATAATGGAATGGCTAAATAAAAGTGCCAACAATTGATTGTTTGGGTTGACACCTGTTACCATTGTATCTGACTAGTAAGTATTGCAACTACAACGGAATGGCTAAATAAAAGTGCCAACAACTCCTGGGTTTTGGGATGCCTCACGCTATATGTATCTGACTAGTAAGTACTACAACTACAACGGAATGGTTAATTAAAACTGCCCACTTCTTATTATATCAGGATGACTCATGCTATTATATCTGACTAGTAATTGCAGCAACTATAACGAAATGAATAAAACTGCCAACTGTGTGAGTTCCTCAGTTGACTTCCTCGTTGGTCTCGAGGGGGAAATACCAGGATGGGTATGCTTGAGGATAGTTTTAGGTTGGGTCCGAATAGGTCTTTCTTATCCCTATCTGATAGCCGCCAGATGTATTGAGTCTCTATAGGTTGTTTAGTGCATGTTGCGCTGCCGCTTCAGTCCACCATACCTATGTAGGCGAGGACCGCCGAATTCTAGTCTCGCCGTGTACTGGCCTCAGTACTGACCGCTCTCTTTTTTTCCTTTGCCCTTGTCGGCACCCCTTTTGTTTAAGCAGGTTTTGAGATCGACGTTGTTAGCAGGGTTACCCTTCCGGCTTGGCCTGGGCAGGGTTATGGACGCCATTGGTTATTCTCCAGGTCTCTTAGCTCCATTTGCATCTTGTCCGTAGATGGACGCTGTATCATTTTCAAGTTGATTTGGATCTTTGTATTGTATATCTGTATTCTTGACTCTTTGAGTCGCTGTTGTATATATCTGTTATGTGGGTTCCATCGTGGACTATTGTGTAATGGTATTACTTCGTTTTCCACCCGCACGAAAGTGCCTGGTGGGCACCTTTGAATCGTTTCTATGCGGGTTTGGCAGGAATCGCTAAAACTTGCATAGGGCCGATTCTGAGGGTGTTACAGAGTGGTATTTGAGCTCAGTAGTTACGATACCCCACTAGTCCAGCCTGTAGGATAACCTAGCTAACGGTCGATATAGAGTGTCAAAACTATTTTGGAAAAATCGGTTGGATAGATCTGATTAGTTCTGCTTTTACTCCTTACCCCTCTACTATTCCCCTCTTACCTTTGCGTGATTTGAATCTGCTCTCTTATCTTTTCTTCGAATCCAGGAATTCTCGTGGTTGGGTTTCCGTCATACCTTTAGGGTTTCGCTTCCTCCTCTTGTAACGGTGCTTCTACATCCGGTCTTTATGCTATCTGATGGACCTTTCATTTGTTGTATCTTTCGGTGGACCAAAATTCACTAAAAAAAAATTCTTTGTATATTCCGGTGTTCTACTTCGCGATGACCTCTTATGCATCAGATCTGATAAAGAGCCTACATCACTCCTTTGTTTTCTGAACCTCGCTTGTCGAGATCTTCAGTCCGAATTCTAAGAGTTGGTTGCATAGTCTGTTGTTCATGTACATAGTAATGCTATGAGTGTGGGATGGAGTCGCGACCATACCACTACTCTTATCATTTGCTTTTGTACATTGAATGGTGGATCAAGCAATTTTACTCTTTCCACAGAAGTTAGAGGTGGCCTTATCTTTTTTAGACTTTACCTTTGTCTTGTGTTCTCCGGAGCACTCTCTCAACGAGCGTGAGCAACAACCCTTGTTGGTGGTGTCGCCGTTTTCAAGATGAAGAAAGAACCCTTGTTAGTGGTGTCACAAGGGTCTACACGAAGCAAGAAGATTCAGACCGTCGGCCTTCTTCCCATACCTATGAGGCGGATCTCGAGGGCGAGATCCATTGTTAGTGGTGTCGAATTGTAGCATCCCGGGAAAACCACTACTAGAAAATTCACTGCCTGGATCTCTATGCATCATAATGACATCATCATTGCATCATAATGCACATTTTATTTGTATATTTTAACCACAAATTATTTTGCTAAAACCTATTTTTATTTACTAAAATATCCCTTTGGTTTTATTAAACCTATCTCTCTTTTCTTATTTTCAAATTAAAACAAATAATATTTTGGTCCGATACGTGATCATAAATGATTTTCTTATTTGACTAAAATAAAATTAGGCTAAAGGCCCGTTTAAAGTTTTAGCCAAAACTAGACCCATTTAGTCTACATTGGACTACATAAATATCCCAATCCCCTTCTTTCTCTTCCCATGCCCTAGCCCCAAATCTGAGATCTAGATAAAATCCCCACTCTTTTCTCTAAAATCGATCAACACTTTTCTCTCATGTATTTCCTCCCTGCCAAGGCGATTTGTTTTCATGCTCGATTCTTCCTTGCATCGCCTTGTCTCTTCACCAGCAAGATTCCATGGATTCATGCATGTATGTCCCCAGTACTCACGTCTCCAATTCCCATCACCGGATCCCATGTTCTTTTGTTATTCAACCTCTAGTCGACAACACTACACCACGATCGATGCTGGATGGCCCGTGTTCCCCAGCCATCGCAGTCCGAGTGCAGTAAGCGATTGCGGCCCTACCGATTCGCCTTGGTGCCCAATGCTGCCAGTCTCCGGCTTACGCCTTCACCGCGCCTCTCGTCGCCATGTGCACAGAGCAATAGCAGCTTGTCCCGTCTTAAAGCATTCAGAGCTATGCTCCACATCGCCCGTCAAGTTGAGCCGTGTAGAGCGGTACTGCAATGACACATGTATACAACCGAGATCCTTAGCTCACTGCCATTCGCCTCCTTCCAGCGTGTTGGCCAGCGGCTTGTCTTGATCCACTCCGTATAAATCTGCATTTTGTTTCCTTATGCTTGTCCAGTCGACGGTAGCATTCCGGTAGCGAATGTCTCGACGTTGACCAGTTCTGTTGATGCTTCTCTTGTTGCATTTTTGACTCTGCGCCTGCACCATTTTTCTCAGGTGTTTTTAGACAACTGGTACATGTTTGACCAAATGTCCATGAGAGTTTGGACTCGGCTACATGCTTGTTTACTTTGGGGGTCATTTAAAGTAGTCATTTAGCTACTTCGTCAACTTTTGTAACAACTGAGGACGATCCTATGGACTCGGAGATCCCGATTTCGACGGCTTTCATGACATTGGCCACGACTCCGATCCAAACCGTGAGACCCTTCCTTAGTCTATACTTTCTAAATATGTCACACATCTTATCGTATTTAAATCATTCATGCTTGCATACATTTTGTGGGTGTTTGGGGGTGTTTCGACGATTCACCTAAATTAAATATAGAGGTCATATGCGGGCAAGTCTAGTCTAATATTGACCCCATTTAAATTTGTGTAGCGAACCGGTGATATATTTTGCCATGTTCAGACAACATTTAAATTGCGGGGTATCTAAACAACATGAACCTACTAATTAATTGTCGGGGCTCCGGTTCCGCTTAATATGACTTAATTGCATCGCACCTTTGCCATGTCATATCATCATACATGCATCATGCCCGATCTTCTACCATAGTATTAAACAGTGCATCCGGTGTTTCTTCTAGTGTTTTGCTTCTTCACGGATTAGGCCGGTGAGTTGATGCGAGTGTCGACCCGATCTTCGGATGAACCTTCGACAATGTTTTTCAGGCGAGCAATCTCCCCCTTTCTACCTATCTTACTTTCATAGTATTTACTCCCTCCTGTTGATCTATTGCTATCTGTGTTTCGATGCTCTAGTTTCCGTATCCGTGATATCCCTTGCAACCTCATATTGCCTTGGACACATCCTATTACCTGTTGTTTGGTAGATAGTTGGACTTGCGTGTCGTAGTCGCTTGCTCAAGTGTTGTTGCGTGTCGTCAAGCACCACAGTTCTTTGGAAGACTGCCATATGCTTTATGTTGGACATGATTATAACTTTAATTACAGTTTAATAACTAGAATTGAAGTAGGTAAATGCAGAGGCACAGGTGGGCAATAGATGTTATTTGGTTTTAACGTCCACTTGTGTCCGTAGGACCCGAGTACTTGATACATATTCTTTGAATATTCGCACTATCCTCATGTGGGACCATGAATCCCTTAGCATGAGCTTGAGTCATATCTTATTTCTTGGGGCCACAAAGTAGTTTGGGGCTTTATTACTATCCTGTACTTATGCCATGCTTTCGCATTATTTATGATTAGCGTGGGCGCTGCATGCTTTTGGAACCCGTGCACGCGTTTTGCTGTATCGACAAGCCCAGTCACACTTTCGGGTTCCCAGTCGTTTACAGCCGTCGTCACAAACCTCTGGGTCCGTCTCGAAGCCGGCCAGCTTCGTAGCGGGTAGCTTGGTGGGGTGGCCCCCTGAAATATTATATGAATCTTGCGATTTCTTTGTCGTGATGCCTCGTTGGGTTTTATTTGGTTTTTCCGAGGTTGATCGTGCGTGTGTTGCTATTTGTGCCCCCTGCAGGGTAAAACTTTCTGAAAGCCGTGTCCGCGGTTATGGACGACTTGGAGCATAGTATCTCGATCATAGACAACTATAACTAAAGTAGTGCTATAAATTTGACTTTATAATGACTAGTAATCAGCTTCACTATAATGGAATGGCTAAATAAAAGTGCCAACAATTGCTTGTTTGGGTTGACACCTGTTACCATTGTATCTGACTAGTAAGTATTACAACAACAACGGAATGGCTAAATACAAGTGCCAACAACTCCTGGGTTTTGGGATGCCTCACGCTATATGTATCTGACTAGTAAGTACTACAACTACAACGGAATGGTTAATTAAAACTGCCCAGTTTTTATTATATCAGGATGACTCATGCTATCTATATCTGACTAGTAATTGCAGCAACTATAACGAAATGAATAAAACTGCCAACTGTGTGAGTTCCTCGGTTGACTTCCTCGTTGGTCTCGAGGGGGAAATACCAGGATGGGTATGCTTGAGGATAGTTTTAGGTTGGGTCCGAATAGGTCTTTCTTATCCCTATCTGATAGCCGCCAGATGTATTGAGTCTCTATAGGTTGTTTAGTGCATGCTGCGCTGCCGCTTCAGTCCACCATATCTATGTAGGCGAGGACCGCCGAATTCTAGTCTCGCCGTGTACTGGCCTCAGTACTGACCGCTCTCTTTTTTTCCTTTGCCCTTGTCGGCACCCCTTTTGTTTAAGCAGGTTTTGAGATCGACGTCGTTAGCAGGGTTACCCTTCCGGCTTGGCCTGGGCAGGTTTATGGATGCCATTGGTTATTCTCCATGTCTCTTAGCTCCATTTGCATCTTGTCCGTAGATGGACGTTGTATCATTTTCAAGTTGAATTGGATCTTTGTATTGTATATCTCTATTCTTGACTCTTTGAGTCGCTGTTGTATATATCTGTTCTGTGGGTTCCATCGTGGACTATTGTGTAATGGTATTACTTCGTTTTCCACCCGCACGAAAGTGCCTGGTGGGCACCTTTGAATCGTTTCTATGCGGGTTTGGCAGGAATCGCTAAAACTTGCATAGGGCCGATTCTGAGGGTGTTACAGAGTGGTATCTGAGCTTAGTAGTTACGATACCCCACTAGTCCAGCCTGTAGGATAACCTAGCTAACGGTCGATATAGAGTGTCAAAACTATTTTGGAAAAATCGGTTGGATAGATCTGATTAGTTCTGCTTTTACTCCTTACCCCTCTGCTATTCCCCTCTTACCTTTGCGTGATTTGAATCTGCTCTCTTATCTTTTCTTCGAATCTAGGAATTCTCGTGGTTGGGTTTCCGTCGTACCTTTAGGGTTTCGCTTCCTCCTCTTGTAACGGTGCTTCTACATCCGGTCTTTATGCTATCTGATGGACCTTTCATTTGTTGTATCTTTCGGTGGACCAAAATTCACTAAAAATTTTTTTTTTGTATATTCCGGTGTTCTACTTCGCGATGACCTCTTCTGCATCAGATCTGATAAAGAGCCTACATCACTCCTTTGTTTTCTGAACCTCACTTGTCGAGATCTTCAGTCCGAATTCTAAGAGTTGGTTGCATAGTCTGTTGTTCATGTACATAGTAATGCTATGAGTGTGGGATGGAGTCGCGACCATTCCACTACTCTTATCATTCGCTTTTGTACATTGAATGGTGGATCAAGCAATTTTACTCTTTCCACAGAAGTTAGAGGTGGCCTTATCTTTTTGAGACTTTACCTTTGTCTTGTGTTCTCTGGAGCACTCTCTAAACAAGCGTGAGCAACAACCCTTGTTGGTGGTGTCGCCGATTTCAAGATGAAGAAAGAACCCTTGTTAGTGGTATCACAAGGGTCTACACGAAGCAAGAAGATTCAGACTGTCGGCCTTCTTCCCATACCTATGAGGCGGATCTCGAGTGCGAGATCCATTGTTAGTGGTGTCGAATTGTAGCATCCCGGGAAAACCACTACTAGAAAATTCACTGCCTAGATCTCTATGCATCATAATGACATCATCATTGCATCATAATGCATATTTTATTTGTATATTTTAACCTCAAATTATTTTGCTAAAACCTATTTTTATTTACTAAAATATCCCTATGGTTTTATTAAACCTATCTCTCTTTTCTTATTTTCAAATTAAAACAAATAATATTTTGGTCCGATACGTGATCATAAATGATTTTCTTATTTGACTAAAATAAAATGAGGCTAAAGGCCCGTTTAAAGTTTTAGCCCAAAACTAGGCCCATTTAGTCTACATTGGACTACATAAATATCCCAATCCCCTTCTTTCTCTTCCCATGCCCTAGCCCCAAATCTGAGATCTAGATAAAATCCCCACTCTTTTCTCTAAAATCGATCAACACTTTTCTCTCATGTATTTCCTCCCTGCCGCCGGCATGCGATTTGTTTTCATGCTCAGATTCTTCCTTGCATCGCCGCCTTGTCTCTTCACCACCAAGATTCCATGGATTCATGCATGTATGTCCCCAGGTACTCACGTCTCCAATTCCCATCACCAGATCCCATGTTCTTTTGTTATTCAACCTGTAGTGAGCTTAACACTACACCACTGATCGATGCTGGACTGGCCGTGTTCCCTGCCATCGCAGTGCCGTAGTAGCGATTGCCGGCCTACCAGTTGCACCCTTAGTGCCCAATGCTGCCAGTCTCCATCTTCTTCCGTCACTGCGCCTCTCGGTCGTGTGCAGCGAGGAATAGCAGCTTGTCCGTCTTAAAGCATTCAGAGCTATGCTCCACATCACCGTCAAGTTGAGACGTAAGCGGTATGGCTGCAATGACATGTATACAACCCGAGATCCTTAGCTCCTGTTGCGCCTCCTTCCAGCGTGTTGGCCAGCGGCTTGTCTTGATCCACTCCGTATAAATCTGCATTTTTGTTTCCTTATGCTTGTCCTGGTCGACAGTAGCATTCCAGCGCGCGAATGTCTCGACGTTGACCAGTTCTGTTGATGCTTCTCTTGTTGCATTTTTGACTCTGCGCCTGCACCATTTTTCTCAGGTGTTTTTAGACGACTGGTACATGTTTGACCAAATGTCCATGAGAGTTTGGACTTGGCTACATGCTTGTTTACTTTGGGGGTCGTTTCAAGTAGTCCTTTATCTACTTTGTCAACTTTTGTAACAACTGAGGACGATCCTATGGACTCGGAGATCCCGATTTCGACGGCTTCCATGACATTGGCCACGACTCCGATCCAAACCGTGAGACCCCGTCCTTAGTCTATACTTTCTAAATATGTCACACATCTTATCGTATTTAAATCATTCATGCTTGCATACATATTGTGGGTGTTTGGGGGTGTTTCGACGATTCACCTAAATTAAATATAGAGGTCATATGCGGGCAAGTCTAGTCTAATATTGACCCCATTTAAATTTGTGTAGCGAACCGGTGATATATTTTGCCATGTTCAGACAACATTTAAATTGCGGGGTATCTAAACAACATGAACCTACTAATTAATTGTCGGGGCTCCGGTTCCGCTTAATATGACTTAATTGCATCGCACCTTTGCCATGTCATATCATCATACATGCATCATGCCCGATCTTCTACCATAGTATTAAATAGTGCATCCGGTGTTTCTTCTAGTGTTTTTCTTCTTCACGGATTAGGCCGGTGAGTTGATGCGAGTGTCGACTCGATCTTCGGATGAACCTTCGATAATGTTTTTCAGGCGAGCAATCTCCCACTTTCTACCTATCTTACTTTCATAGTATTTACTCCCTCCTGTTGATCTATTGCTATCTATGTTTCGATGCTCTAGTTTCCGTACCCGTGATATCCCTTGCAACCTCATATTGCCTTGGACACATCCTATTACCTGTTGTTTGGTAGATAGTTGGACTTGCGTGTCGTAGTCGCTTGCTCAAGTGTTGTTGCGTGTCGTCAAGCACCATAGTTGCTGGAAGACTGCCATATGCTTTATGTTGGAAATGATTATAACTTTAATTACAGTTTAATAACTAAAATTGAAGTAGGTAAATAATGCAGAGGCACAGGTGGGCAATAGATGTTATTTGGTTTTTAACCGTCCACTTGTGTCCCGTAGGACCCCGAGTACTTGATACCTGTTCTTTGAATATTTGCACTATCCGCATGTGGGACCATGAATCCCCTTAGCATGAGCTTGAGTCATATCTTATTTCTTGGGGCCACAAAGTAGTTTGGGGCTTTATTACTATCATGTACTTATGCCATGCTTTACTGCTTTATTTATGATTGCGCATGGAGCGCCTGTACTGTTTTGGAACCCCGTTCCATGTTTTCGCGGTATCGACAAGCCCAGTCACACTTTCGGGTTCCCAGTCGTTTACAGCTGTCGTCACAAACCTCTGGGTCCGTCTCGGAGCCGGCCAGCTTCGTAACGGGTAGCTTGGTGGGGTGGCCCCCTGAAATATTATATGAATCTTGTGATTTTTCTTTGTCGTGATGCCTCGTTGGGTTTTATTTGGTTTTTCCGAGGTTGATCGTGCGTGTGTTGCTATTTGTGCCCCTTGCAGGGTAAAACTTTCTGAAAGCCGTGTCCGCGGTTATGGACGACTTGGAGCACAGTATCTCGATCATAGACAACTATAACTAAAGTAGTGCTATAAATTTGACTTTATAATGACTAGTAATCAGCTTCACTATAATGGAATGGCTAAATAAAAGTGCCAACAATTGCTTGTTTGGGTTGACACCTGTTACCATTGTATCTGACTAGTAAGTATTGCAACTACAACGGAATGGCTAAATAAAAGTGCCAACAACTCCTGGGTTTTGGGATGCCTCACGCTATATGTATCTGACTAGTAAGTACTACAACTACAACGGAATGGTTAATTAAAACTGCCCACTGCTTATTATATCAGGATGACTCATGCTATCTATATCTGACTAGTAATTGCAGCAACTATAACGAAATGAATAAAACTGCCAACTGTGTGAGTTCCTCGGTTGACTTCCTCGTTGGTCTCGAGGGGGAAATACCAGGATGGGTATGCTTGAGGATAGTTTCAGGTTGGGTCCGAATAGGTCTTTCTTATCCCTATTTGATAGCCGCCAGATGTATTGAGTCTCTATAGGTTGTTTAGTGCATGTTGCGCTGCCGCTTCAGTCCACCATACCTATGTACGCGAGGACCGCCGAATTCTAGTCTCGTCGTGTACTGGCCTCAGTACTGACCGCTCTCTTTTTTTCATTTGCCCTTGTCGGCACCCCTTTTGTTTAAGCAGGTTTTGAGATCGACGTCGTTAGCAGGGTTACCCTTCCGGCTTGGCCTGGGCAGGGTTATGGACGACATTGGTTATTCTCCAGGGCTCTTAGCTCCATTTGCATCTTGTCCGTAGATGGACGTTGTATCATTTTCAAGTTGATTTGGATCTTTGTATTGTATATTTGTATTCTTGACTCTTTGAGTCGCTGTTGTATATATCTGTTCTGTGGGTTCCATCATGGACTATTGTGTAATGGTATTACTTCGTTTTCCACCCGCACGAAAGTGCCTGGTGGGCACCTTTGAATCGTTTCTATGCGGGTTTGGCAAGAATCGCTAAAACTTGCATAGGGCCGATTCTGAGGGTGTTACACCCACTTGGTTTTCTGTTTGGGAAAACTACTACCACTGTTAGGGTAGTAGATGAACCGCCACCTGTTGAGATAGATCCTTGTAAGATACCTACAAGTATTGTTGATCGTGTTATGGATAATTATTATTTTGGTGATGGAACTGTCCATCCTAGTGATTACTTGCTTTTTATCCATGAATTATGCGGGTTGTTTAAGTGTGCATGTATCACAACTGAATAGGTGAAGAAGAAGTTACTCTCTATATCATTGAAAGGAAGAGCTCAAGAATGGTATAAGCTGCTGAAGAATGGGCAATCCATGGAATGGGAGGAAATAGTACCTCTCTTTTATTCTAAATTCTATCCTCCCAGTGAGATTCATAAGGATAGGAATCTAATATATAACTTTTGGCCTCGTGATGGAGAGAGTATAGCTCAAGATTGGGGGAGATTGAAGTTACTAATGCTTAAATGTCCTATTCATGAACTCCCTAACAATATTATTATCAATAACTTTTATTCTAGGCTTTCTCTTCATGATAAAGATTTACTAGATGCTTCTTGTGCTGGATCATTCACACGTATGAAGGAAGAAGCTAAATGGGATCTCCTAGACCGTATTCAAGAGAACACTGAAGCATGGGAGAATGACAAAGGAAGAAAGTCAGGTATAAACTATGATTATGAAAGCATTAAATCCTTTATGGGAACTGATGACTTCTATGATATTAGTACTGAGTATGTTCTTGATTCTCAAGTTCTTGAAAAATGTTTTAAGGCCTTTGCCTCTTATATTGAAATTCCCAGAAAGGAGTGGGACAAGTACCACGCTCCTTATAAAGACATTGTTACCCATGTTCCTGCTAGCATTGAAGTTTGTACTGTTGATCCTATTTTTCCTGAACCTTATGTTGAGAAAATCTCTTTTCCTACTAAGGTAAAGGAACATTCTATCATTGCTAATGTGGTTAGCAAAAGTGCAAAGAAAACTGTGGAACCTGATGAGAAAATAGACATTGAACCTGTGGTAGCTATTGTGAAAGATCTCGTCACTAGAAATATAGAGGATGATCACATTGTCTTCTGTGAAGACGCTTCTAATATTGTCTCTCATCCTAGGAAAGCTAGAAAAGCTAGTGTCCATGTGCTTTCTATTAGAATTGGTGATCATTGCTATTATGGTTTATGTGATATTGGTGCTAGTTCTAGTGTTATTCCTTAGAGCTTTACAGGGAAATTATGCATGAAATAGGTCCTTAAGGACATTGACGTGGTTATTCACCTTACTAATAGAGAGACAGTCTGTCCAATTGGCATTGTAAGAGATGTGGAAGTTCTTTGTGGTAAGATTAAATATCCTGCTGATTTTCTAGTACTTGGTTCTAAAGCTAGTAAAACATGTCCTATTATCTTTGGTAGACCCTTCTTGAATACTTGTGGGGCTATCATAGATTGTAGGAAGGAAAAAGTTTTGACTAAGTTTGATGGAGAGTCTTATGAGTTTAATTTTTCCAATATTGCTAAAACCTTATGAAAATGAACTGCCTAATGAGGATTTCAGGGTTGAACAACTTTCTGCTATTTATCTTGCTCCTAGCAATTCCTTGCAGCACTTTATGGAAGATCGTGAAAGTGTGGTCTTCATGAAGGAAAGAAATGAGATTGATGAGGTTTTCCTTCGTCAACCTGAGTTACTTAAGCATAATCTGCCTGTGGAAGACTTGGTTACCACACTACCACCTAAAGGGGCCCTGTTTTCGAATTGAAACCTCTACCTGATGATCTTAAATATGCTTATCTAGATGACAAGCAAGTTTATCATGTTATTATTAGTTCTAAACTTTTAGGAAAGGAATAAGAAAAGTTTATTGGAAATATTAAAGAAACATCGAGGAGCTATGGGGTATACTCTTGATGATTTAGAAGGGATTTCTCCTACTATATGTCAGCATGCTATTAATATAGAACCTGATGCAAAACCAGTTGTTGAGCACCAACGCCATCTAAATCTAAGATGAAGGATGTGGTAAGAAATGAGGTATTAAAACTCCTTGATGCTGGTATTATTTATCCTATTGCTGATAGTCAATGGGTTAGCCCTATTCATTGTGTCCCAGAGAAAGGGGGAATCATTGTTGTGCCTAATGAGAATAATGAGCTCATACCCCAAAGAGTAGTTGTTGGGTATAGGATGTGCATTGATTTTAGAAAGGTTAATAAATTTACTAAGAAAGATCATTATCCTCTGCCCTTTATTGATCAAATGCTAGAAAGCTTGTCTAAAAAGACCCACTTTTGTTTTCTTGATGGTTATTCTGGGTTCTCTCAAATTTCTATGAGGTTACAAGACCAAGATAAAACCACCTTCACTTGTCCTTATGGCACTTATCCTTATATGCATATGCCTTTTGGTTTATGTAATGCTCCTGCTACCTTTCAAAGATGTATGTCTGCTATCTTTGATGGTTTTTGTGAAGAAATCGCGGAGGTTTTCATGGACGATTTCTCCGTCTATGGAACTTCTTTTGATAATTATTTGCACAACCTTGATAAAGTTTTGCAGATATGTGAAGAAACCAACCTTGTTCTTAATTGGGAGAAATGTCATTTCATGGCCAATGAAGGGATTGTTCTTGGACACAAAATTTCTGAAAGAGGTATTGAAGTGGACAGACCCAAAATTGAAGCAATTCAGAAGATGCCTTGCCCTAGGGATATAAAAGGTATTCGTAGTATCCTTGGTCATGCTGGTTTTTATAGGAGGTTTTATTAAAGATTTCTCCAAAATTTCAAAGCCCCTTACTAATCTTCTTCAAAAATATGTACCTTTTGTTTTTTATGATGATTTTAAGGAAGCTTATGAAACTTTGAAGAAAGCTTTTACTACTGCTCCTATTTTTCAACCACCTTTGGAGTTTACCTTTTGAAATTATGTGTGATGCTAGTGATTTTGATGTAGGTGCTGTTCTTGGGCAACGTGTTGATAAGAAGTTGAATGTTATACATTATGCTAGCAATACTTTAGATGCTACTCAAAATAATTATGCTACTACCGAGAAGGAGTTCTTCGCTATAATCTTTGCTTGTGAGATTTTACATGAGTTTGATCTGCATATTGTAGATAGGAAAGGTGCTGAAAATCCTGTTGCTGACAACTTATCTCGTTTGGAAAACATTTATTTTGACCCTTTGCCTGTTAATGATAGTTTTCCAAATGAACAGTTGGTTGCAATAAGGGTAAGCCCGCATGAGAGTCCTTGGTATGCTGATTATGCTAACTTTATTGTTTCCAAGTATTTGCCTCCAAACTTTACAGCCCAGCAAAGAAGAAAATTCTTTTATGATCTGAGGCATTACTTTTGGGATGACCCACATTTATATAAAGAAGGAGTAGATGGTATTATGCGAAGATGTGTTCCAAAGTATGAATAACAAGAGATATTGAGAAAATGGCATGGCAGTGCTTATGGAGGACATCATGCTGGGGATAGAACTCCACAAGAAGTTTTACAATCTGGATTTTATTGGCCTACCCTTTTTAAGGATGCAAGGAAGTTTGTTTTATCTTATGACGAATGTCAAAGAGTAGATAACATTTCTAGACGCAATGAGATGCCTGTGAATTATTCTCTTGTTGTTGAACCTTTTGACTGTTGGGGGTTTGACTTTATGGGTCCTTTTCTTCCTTCAAAAGGGTATACTCATATTCTAGTTGATCTTGACTATGTTACAAAGTGGGTAGAAGCCATACCTACAAACAAAGCTGATGGTAAGACCTCTTTAAAAATGCTTAAAGATGTTATTTTTCCTAGGTTTAGTGTGCCTAGATATCTCATGACTGATGGAGTCTCTCATTTTATTCATGGTGGTTTTTAGAAAACTCTTGCCAAATATGATGTTAACCATAGAATTTCTTCAGCTTATCACCCCCAAACCAGTGGACAAGTAGAACTGTAAGGTTCCCAACCTTTAATAAGGTAGAGATCCCTGTGTTTACAATGCTAGTCCCTGGATCAATAGCTAGCATCCACAGTTAAGATGTAATATAAAGAAAAAAAGGTCATAATACAACTTTATAACCAGGAACAAAATAATTTATTACATCTTACATAGCTCATTTGGCTATCTCATTACAATGCAGCAGAATGTAACAATAGCATGGGGTCCTTCATCTTCAAAGTGCCACAGGTAGACATGTTGGTTGTAGACTTGTAATCCTAATCATTAAACTTCACTAATATCAAACACACCTGCAACATAACAAGTTACAGCCACAAGGGTCAATACATTTGAATTGTATTGGCAAGTGATACTATGGTAGTATAGTAGAGTCTACTATCTATATGCATTTGGCTAAGTGGAGCTTAGGCTTGCATTGCTCAAAATAGATTTTCCTTATCATTTGAAAACACTAAGTTTTTGCTTGACAAAATCTTTCCCAAGGCATCTCCCAATAGAAATTGGTGATCCTTTTAACCCTTGTTCACCCACAAGTTTTTAACTTAGAAATTTGGATGAGGAGATTCTTGATAGCTTCCATGTCTTGATGCTGAAATTGTCCTTTGCTAGGGACATGGCTAAGTACTTAGATTTTTCACTCTGTAGAGGTGGTGCACTTTCCCCACAAGACTTGGTTTCACCAAGACAAGATCTTTCGGAAGCCTTCCCTTAGACCAGAATGGACGCGTTCCAACATATCAAACCCCTACCACCAACTGTCCATTTGGCTAAGTTCTTGCAACCTATATGATCCAGGCAGATCCCATAATGCCATGTGGCTGCACTTGAAGCTTCTCAACATTTGACATCTCAAATCTCTTTGTTCCAGGGTGGCCATCCACAAGTGAGATACACAAGGCTCACCAGTCCCCTGGCCTTGTGTAACCACTCAACACAAACCATTCCTTCCATTCCACCCAGGTGATTCATTCACTTAGTTGTTTTATTAAACAAAACACAAGTCCTCAGACTTAGAAATTTTTCCATAGCATGAATATACATTCCACCCTTGTTTTCTACTAGCTAAGCTAAGCATGATAGTAATAGGGATCTTAACTTAGGAAATTTCTACTAAGGTTTCATCTACTAGGATTTCCCATAGCATAGTTTATACTTAGCAAAAATTCCATGCAAGTCCTACTTAGAAATATCACTAATGCATAGTGAAAATAATGGGACAAAAATATGAAGCATCACTTGCCTTTTTGGTAGAGTATAGGTTCACTTCTTGATCTTTGCAATGTTCACTCACTTCAAATCACTACAATTCAATCAAGCAAACAATATTTCAATCTACCATTCAAGCAATTCATCACATAAAATAATAATAACAAAACAATGCATGCAAGCATGCTAAAGATTTTTTTATTTAGAGAAGTGGTTTCTAATGGTTCATAAACATTTGAAAACACCTAATGGTCATTTTATAAAGTGGTAAAATCATTTGCAAAAGGTTTTACTTCATAAACCATTTTTAGACTAAGTCATTATTTTATGTGGTGTAGAAATGCTTTTATAAGGTAAAATTCTATAGGTTTCACAAAATATGTTTTCAAACCACAAAAATTTGTGTTTAGGGTCAGAGAGTTTATTTCCAAAACATTTCTCAAAGGTTTTCTTCCAAAACCATTTTTAACAATTAAACCATATTTTTATTTGACTAGAAATGTTTTAAATCCAAGATTCATTCTTTTATTTCACCAAATAAATTTTTGAAACCACAATTTGTTTCCTAGGGTCAGTAGGTTCAAAACAAACCATTTTCCAAAGATTTTATCCCCAAAATCATTTTAGAATAATTTTTATGACCTAAACAAGCATACATAAGTTTATGCAAAAAAAACATTTTACCTGAAGCTTTTCACTAAACAAAGTGCATGGTTGTCTAGGACTTGTATTTCTGAATCCATTGATATACAGTTTGCAAATTTTGGACGTGTAGATTTAAAGTTATGGAATTTACAAAATCACATATCTAATAGATTCAAATCTGTTTTTTAAAACCAGAGTCTGGCCACGTGTCTTGTTATTACTCGTCCATACCGTTTCGTCTGGATCACGCTCTCTGGTGCGTTGGATTTAAGTTAGATCGAGCGGTGCAGATCAAGCGTAACGGTTCAGGTTTAAGTGATCTATCGCGTCCCTACGATCTTCATCTAACGGCTATCAACACAGCGGCCAAGAACTGGCGGTGCCGAGCGACGGTGAGCGGCGGCGATGCTCGGCTAGCGGCAGAGCTGGCTCTAGAGGAAGCAAGGAATAGTAGGGAGATGCTCACCAGGCTCAGGAGAACACGGCGAAGCTCAAGGTACTCGCGTTTGGTCAAGGGGCGCACTGGGGTTTCAGGAATTCCTCGTCGGAGTTGCGCCTGACGACGGCCACGCTCTGTCGTCGTCGAGGGCGGCGTGACTGGTCACGAAGAAACAAACGGAGGACACGGTTAGCTTCGTACACAAGTCGCGGACACGCGTTTATCAAAAGGAGGGAAAGGGGGTCTGGTCTCACCGGTAGGGTTCATCGGAATGGAGGCGCTGCACTGGCGGTGACGTTGTCGAGCTTGCAGAGCACGCGCGGGTGAGATGACGATACGGAGAGGTGCGCCTGGGTCTGGGGAACGTGCCTGTGTGCTCGGGGAGGCAAGGGGCGGCGAGGGGCTGCCGGAATCGATGCCGGAGCTCGTCGGGGTAGTGGAGCTTCGTAGAGGAATTAGGGCGTCCTGGGGGCGCGCTAAGGTGAGGAACTGAGGGGGAAACGTAGGGGAAATGCTGGTGATTAAGAGAGCAAGGTATGGGGGCGTTTAATGGCACGGTTAACGCGAATTAAATTGAGTTTTACTCGCCTGCAACGGCCGGCGAGGTGAGGGGCCGGGTCTTCGCGCGGGTGAAGACGATGACTGGGAGGGATGGGGCCGTCTGGCAGCAAGAGAGAAAGTGAGGGAACGGGGTCCACCTGTCAGCGTCCTTGCGGGTTTATAAGTGAGTGTGAACCGTTTTTCCGCGGGAGAGGGAAGATGGGCTGGACTGGGCTTAGTGGGCTAGGCTAGTTGGGCTGGGTCCTTTTCTTATTTTTTTTATGTTCTGTTTGTTTTTCTTTTTCTCTTTTGATTTTTCTGTTTTGATTTTGAATAAGCAATTCAAACCCTCATTTGATTTCAAACCTTTGTCAAAGTTTGTGTAGGTTTATGTACTGATTAATAAAACATTCTGATGTTAATTTCTGGAATTTATTTTATTCTTTTTGGGGTCTTTTTAAATAATAAAAAGGGACATTGTTTTAAATCAAAATAGGATTTAATAATGTTTTTAATTTCCATTTGACTTCTAAATTCTTCCAAAACCTTTCAGTAAGTTTCGTTTACTTAGAAAGGGTGTCAAATAATTCATCTTGAATTATTTGGTAAAGTTTTTAATAAGATTTATTAATCATTTAAAATTTGGGTTTGTCTTTAATCCAAAAGGATTTGGTCTAAGCCATTTTATTTTAGTTTGGAAATTCTTTATAATTTTATTTTATTTGGATTTGGATTATAATCAATCCATTTGCTTAATGGATTAGGACAAGATTTAGTTTGGAACTTTGAATATTCTCTATTTAATAATTCTTTCTTTTCTTATAAAATCCATATCTTTTTATTTAGAGAACCAAACTTGGTGATTCCAATTTGTGAAATCTTATTTTATATTTTTTTATCCTTTTAAATCCTTTTAGGATTAATTGCTCACCAATTGGCATGGATTTATAGATGGGTTCTTTATTAGCTTTGGAAATTTAATTTCCTTATCTTATTAAATTCATAAGATTTTATTTATGGTTCCAATTAAGTGAAACCAATTTATATGGTTTTATAATATTTCTATTTGTCTTTCTTGATCATTTGTGAATGTTTGTTGACAAATTTTTATATGGATCAAATCCATAGGTTTGGAGATAATTTTGGAAATGATTTTATTCCATTAGGGTTTGGGGTTTGGATTTATTTTTCCAAGTGTTTAAATTTCCAGATACACTCATTGAGGAATGCATTTCCCTTGATTTGGATTTTTGTTGGATTCAAAATTTTACCAAAGTTTGTTCAAGATGGGATTTTAAGTTTCCATTTAGAAACAAAAGTTTCTTTTCACCCTAAAATTCAACAATGATTTATTTTGTTTATTTATTTTTCACATTACAAGATTTGGAAAATCTTGGGATGTGATAAGAACTTTCCAATAGGGAAATTAAATCTATCCTGCAGAAGACTGTTAATAGATCTAGGAAAAATTGGGCTAAAAAGTTGAATGACACTTTATGGGCTTATAGAACTGCTTATAAAAATCCTATGGGAATGTCTCCTTACAAAAATGGTTTATGGGAAATCTTGTCACTTGCCTTTAGAATTAGAACACAAAGCTTATTGGGCAGTGAAAGAATTGAATAGAGATTTTAAACTTGCTAGTGAGAAAAGATTGCTTGACTTGAGTACCTTAGATGAGTGGAGGAGTGAAGCTTAAGAAAATGCTAGACTCTTTAAGGAAAAAGTAAAAAGATGGTATGATAGGAGAATTCTAAAATTGGAGTTCCATGTTGGTGAGAAAGTTCTTTTGTATAGGTCTCGTCTAAGATTTTTTGCAGTGAAACTACTCTCAAAATGGGAAGGACCTTTTGTTATTGAGGAAGTGTATCATTCAGGGGCTATCAAAATATCTTCTTTAAAGGACAACACTACACAGGTGGTGAATGGTCAAAGGATAAAACATTATATTTCTGGAGATTCTTATAATGAAGATGTTGATATTATTCAAATGGTGACTCCAGAAGAACTTATTAGAAACCAAACACCAGAATCTGTAGAATCCGCCTTTGAATAGGTAAAAAGTGTTAAAAACTGAAGGATCGTGAAAACCTTATATTTTTATATTCTTGATGTTTTTATTACATATGGAAGGTTACGAGACAAAACAGAGGAGGAAACGAAGGCCAGGGTGGCCACACCCACCCTAGGCACGGGCCCCAACTGGCCGCGCCTGGAGGGGTGTGAGCCCCCTGAACTCCATCTCTACCTCGTTTTCGCACAGTACCTTCCTTATGCATTGAAACTTCGTAATATATAACCCCCTGGATCCCCCGAGGTTTTTGTATCGTGTACTCATCGTGTTTCTAATTCGATCTGATTCTGTCTGGAAGATTCTCAGTTTTGGAGCTACAATGTCTTCCTGTGGATCACCCATAGAGGATTCCTCTGCGGAGGTCATCAACCCGTATATGTATCAGTTGAAGGTTTATCCTAAGGAGTTGATTATAAAGGATGGGAAGGTGTAGGTAAAATAAGTTCAAGGCCCTAAAGGAGAAGGCAGTCTGGAAGACAGGATGGAAGCATTGGAGAAGGAAGTTTTCAGGTACAAGAAGATGGCGGAACGCAAAGTGGATGTCATCCAAGATAAGTTCATAACTCATCACCAAGCACAAGGAGGAGGTTGCTAAGCTCCGAGATGAAATCATCTCACTCCATCAGGCCACCAACCAATTACAAGCACAGCTCTACGACATACAAAATCAAAACTATGAGTATGAGGCTAGATTTAATCGCATAAGCTCTGCTACTAGTATCAGGATTGTGGAAACCAAGACATCCTTTGTGGATGGGGAGCCTTTACCTTGGAAGTCCGATGATGACAAGGGACCACCACCACCGAAGGAGTAATTTGTCATCAGGTTTGGCATCCCCTTGGCTTGTTCCAAGCTTGGGGGAGTGCCGCGGTATCGCATTATTATCTTTCATCTTTTACCTTTTTAGTATATTCATATCTTTGGTAGAGAATTTATCTTATAGGTTGGTATACATTGTGGAAATATCTCTCCTTTAGTTGGTTATCTATGTATCCCTTGGTGTGAGTGCCTTGATGGAATATTAATGAGAAGTTTCATCTTTTACTTTTTGCACTTATTTTAGTTTGCAATCTCTATTATATGATTGATCCACTTTGGGAGCATCAAGTAGATCTAAATTGGTTTTGGCAAACCGAGCTCTGGTCAGTAGCAACACTTTTTGAGGTTTGAAAGGAAAAGAGAAAAATCTTACAGTTATTTTGTATCTTTTAGTTTCTTTCTTGATTGGCTCATAAGATTAGTATACTTTTATTTAAGATCTTGTGTGTCTTCAAGGAAGATTCCTTGTTTGGCTTTATCACTTGTAGGTTTTCTTGTTTCCTTCAACTCTTTTGCTTGCTATCCAGCCTTGCTAGCCAAAAACCAGTTTTGAGAGGGCATACTTATCATGCTTTCAAACCCTTTTGAACCAAAACCTGTGCCATTTGTGTCCACCACATATACCTATTAGCATGATTTCTATTCCAAGAAAATTATCAAGCTTCGTCTATCTTTCGAATTAAAAAATTATTTTGTTATGTGAAAACTAGTTAGTAAATCTCTCACGAACTTGATGGCACACCTTATTTTCCTGCCCCTAATAAACTTGAACCATTGTGACATCGAAGTTGTATATGCTTGCATATATACATTGGGATTAGCAGAACCGTGCTGTCACGGGCAACGCTTTCAACACTTATGGATACTTATCCAGTTGATATCATGCTCTTTTGTTTGCAGATGTCCTCGGTGTGAAATAAAAGGGGAGCTTGTAAGTCCATGGAGTTATATGTGTGTTAGAGAAACACCTGGGCCGCTAGCCTAAGCCATGCCTAATCATGGTGGAAACTTGCAGCATAACCATAGCGAGCAATCTATGAAGCATCCTCAATAAAAACCTATGCAAATAGCAAATAAAAAGATCGCTGAGATGCTCACTGTCTGCTTGCCTTGTCATTTTGATTATGGGATAGCTCCTATATCATGTGCAAGGGTGCCCCGTTGGCGGTTCTTTATGATACACATGTACTTACAATGACAAGAACTTACTGGTAACTAAAGTTGAGTATCATGAGGAGCGTCCCTCATACTCAAGGGACATGAGATTGCTAACTTATATTTGGTCAAGCATATACTCCTTCTTTGTTCACTTTAACCTTAATCACCTCAAGATTCTTATGATAGGGGCAATGAGAGCTCAAAGCTAGTAAGTACCATAATCTTTTGAAATATCTTTATGAACTTGAAATCCCTGCTTATCTCTATGAAGGGCCCTTTCTTCTACTTATAAGTTGAGTCAGTAAAAATTTTCCTCTCCATCTCCAGCATGCATTTGAGTTGTTGTGTTTCAAGCATTCATATGATGATTTATTCAATCATGTTCTTTATCTTCCTTGATTGCACAAGACTCTTATCTAATGAGTATTACTTTGAAAGACATCATTGTGAAAAACCCTTTTATGTTTGAGCAAAGAGTACTCTTGTTGTAAGACTTCTACAAAAGCTTTATTTGTGAAATTGTTTGCCAGCTGTTCTCTGACCAAGAACGAAGTTTGCCAATCCCAATTATGATTTATCTTTATGCATCTCTATTGTGACTCCTATACTTGTTGCAAGCTAAGTTATATAATGGTGAGTTTCTTTCTTCTATGAGTTGTGTAATGGTAAGTGTGATGCTTCTTATCCGTATTTTTTATCAACACTTCACTCCATAAACCTGTGGACATGTTTAATGAGCTCAGTTTTCGCTTGGGGACAAGCGAAGGTCTAAGCTTGGGGGAGTTGATACGTCCAATTTGCATCACCATTCTATATCATAATTTGCCTCTATTCATTGATATATTTCATATTAAGAGGTGTTACTTATGTATGTTCATATGTTTCTGCATGTTGGATGATGCTTGGAGGATGAACTGCCGGAGTCGGAATTCTGATGGAAAAAGCGGTGTTTTGATGCAATTTCGTGAAGATCGTAAAAATACTAGAAAAACTATGGAAAATCCTATTTTCCAGACGACGAAGAATGCCAGAAGGGGTGGCGGAGATGGGCCACAGGGGTCCCACACCCCCTAGGTGCGGGCCACCCCTAGGACGCGCCTACAGGGGTGTGGCCCACCTGGACCACCTCTGGATCCGCCCTCTCGCCTATATCTTCTTCTTGAAACCATAATACACGGGGGGCGACCACAGAAATATTCCGCCGACTCTGCGGGGAAGAAAACATCGAGAGAGAAAGAGCTCTCCGGCAGTCAAATTTCTGCCGAGTAAATTCCTTCCCGGAGAGGGGAGATTTTCGCCATCAACACTATAATCAAGCTAGACTTCATCGGGATCATCATCCACACCATCATCTCCACCAGCACCATCATCATCACTCCATCCCGTTGTAACAATCGTGTTGAATCTTGCATAGTTCTTAGGGGAAACTTTCCTGGTATTGATTACCATTGTAGTTGATGCTTGTGAGTGGAACCATTGGATTATTGTTTATGTTCAGATTGTTATTCATCACCATATCATCTTTGATCTTGATCCATATGATGTCTCGTGAGTAGTTCGTTTAGTTCTTGAGGACATGGGAGAAGTCATGTTGTTAGTAGTGGATTTGTGTTGAGATATTATTCAATGGTTTAGTATTTAAGTTGTGGTGTTATTCTTATAGTGGTGTCATGTGAACGTCGACTACATGATACTTCACCATTTATGGGCCTAGGGGTATGCATTGTGTATTTGGATACTAATTGTGGGGTTGCCGGAGTGACAGAAACCTGACCCCCCGTTAGGACACTATTGCACAAGGGAGTATAGGATCTCATAGTTTAAGGTTGTGGTTAGGTTTATACCTTAATTGCTTTCTTGTAGTTGCGGATGCTTGCAAGGGGTTTAATCACAAGTATTTGTTAGTCCAAGTAAGGTCGGTACATTAGCACAGGTTCACCCACACAACACTTACAAAACCAAAGAAGGGTACTCAGCTATTTGAAGCGAAAGCACTTGACAGAATTCCCATGTGTCCTCGAGAACGTTTGGACTTCATAAATATTTCCACCGGCTTGTCCTTTGCTAATAAAGGATTGGGCCACTTGCTGCAACTGTTTGTTGTCTTTATTACTTGCACTTTATTTCTTTGCTTTATCAGAAAACCCCTAAAAATCCGTTTGATAATTATTTATAGAGATTTCCTGCTCCATACCACTAGTCAACACCTTCTGCTCCTCGTTGGGATCGACACTCCTATTTATAGAAAGTAATACGATACACCCCCTATACTGGTAGGTTATCACACTCCTCGTAATCTATCGATCAAACAATTGCACAACAAACACACCATTCAAAACAATGCAATCATGTAACAATACAATAAAAAAAATGATGAACAAATGCATGCATGACGATTTAATATGTCACAATGGTTGTAATTAGTTCTCTAAACAATATTAGAATACATGATGCATGAAAGAGATTATTTAATGCAACAAGGTATTTATTATTAAATCTTCATTGTCAATAAAGAGGTTATAATAGTTCTCTTATAAATTATTTTCTAATTGTCGTATTAATTTATCTTTTGGATTGTAGTGGATAGAGGACATTAATACGAACCAGCAGGAATTGGATTCACCCTAATCGGAATTGTAGATCTTTTTCTATGATTTAATTACTATTTAATAGGTTTTAATTCATTTCAATAATTTACATTCTCTAAAATTATATCTAAGACTAGATATGTAATCTACACGAAATTGTGATTGCAGGGACATATTATTTATATTTTTCAGATCTATAAATTATTTATTATTGATTTTAATACTCTAAAAGGCCATTAAAATTATTTAAATCACTATAGTAATTATACACTGCAAAAGTTGGATCTAATAGCATATTAATGTCTTAGATGAAATTAGGAATCCATAGATACTTTATTTGTATTTTTATGATCTACAGATAATTTTCTATGATTTATTTAGTATAAATTGTCCATTAAACTAATTAAATTAGTACATTAAATATATATGGTACGAGTTAGACCTAATAGCACAATAGTATACTACTTATTTTTTTGAATCCATATGTATATTATTTCCTAGTTTTGGACTTATAAATCTTTTTATATGATATATACAAGATATGGCAATTTCCTCATAGTTTTTTATCATTTAAAATAGCAGTTGACTGCGTTGACTGGGTTGACAGGCTGTTGCTGACCATGCGCTGACGAAGCATGACGTGGAATTGACTAGGAGCTGCTGACGAGGACGACACGTGGTGGGTTCGGGTTGGATGGTACTGCTTCATGCACGATCTAATCTGGCACGTCCAGACGAGATTGAACGGTGGGGAACGTGAGCTTCCTGCTCTGCGGCGGAAGCTCAGGTGGCGATGACTCCGGTGGTCAACAGTAGAGGCGAAATACGCGAAGGGGTGCGTCTAGAAGAGAAGAGGACGAAATAACGGTCGACAGCGTTGTGTGATTCCGTTAGCGACGACAATCGGCGGACGGATACGGCGGGAGTCGCGAAGCTCCGGTGAGCAATCATGGAGGCGGAAGCAACCTACAGAGAGGGGTACAAGGTCAGGTAGATGCGGTGCTCGAAGGGGAAGAGGTCTAGAGGTAAAAGAGGTTGAAGGGGCAACAAAGCAGAGGGATCTTGACCTCCCGAGCAACGATGGCGACGGCGGCCCAGAGGCAAGATCGGATTTGATCTGGCGGCGACTACGGTTCTATTTTTTCCAAAAAACGGTAAAGAGGAGGGGGTTTATATGGGGTCTCTTACGTGAAGAGGGGGCAATAATTCGACCGAATCGTAACCGAATCGAAGGAAATCACGGCAGTTCGTTGGGGTCTCTCCTCCGTCGTGGGGAAGGAGACCGGGGTGGGACCAGATCGTCAACGAGACAGAGAGGAGAGAGGCCGAGAGGGATGCGGCTGTTGCGGTTCGGTCTGCTGCTCGCAAGCTTTGGGCCGGCCCGCTAGATGCGGCATGTTGCATGCTGCGCATGGGGGCGCGAGGGGTAGATAGAGGGGAGAGGAAAGGGGCTTAGTCGTGCTGGGCCACGCAGCCTAGATAGCCGAGTAGGTTAGTTTAGTTATATGTTTCTGTTTCTTTTTCTCATTTCTATTTTTTGTATTTCCTTTGTAACTTATTCTTTATAATTCTAAATAAGTTCAAATTTTTTCCTAAAATTTTCTAATATTTAGTAGATCATTTTTGTATCCTTTTATTTAGTTCAATAATGTTGGATTTATAAAACCCTTGTTTATTCCACATGGGAATATTTGCATTTAGGGTTTTGTTTAATGTTTGAATTTTAAAACCTTTGAAAATTTTGCATGGATGAAATGCAATGCACATGAATGACATGTAAAAAAAATTCTAGTCCCAATTTCTAAAATCTTGGGATGTGACAACACACATCCGCAGAGTGTCTGTGTCCTTCTTGGGGACCAGAACAGGGTTAGCTACCCAGGTGCTCTCCTTGATTTCCCTTATGAAATCAGCATCGAGGAGTCTGTTGAATTCTATGCCAAATGCCTCAGCTCTTCCTTCGGATAGTCGATGTATCGATTGCTTGACTGGCCACGCATCTAGGTACACGTTGAGTGCCTGCTCGGCGAATTCCCTAGGAAATCCTGGCATGTCCGCGGGACACCAGGCGAAAATTTCCCAGCGCTCATGGAGGAATTCGACGAGCATGAGTTCCTATGCGGGACTCAGATTGTTGGCAATCAGGGCCATCTTGGTGGGGTTCGTCGAGTGGACCTTTACCGCTTTGGTGTTGACCATGGAGTCGAAGGACAAGTCAGGAGTGTTTTGCTTAGTTACGGGAGGAAGCATGGTGTCTGTTGGCTCCTTCAGCCTTGCGATTTCCTCCTACATACCAAAATACTGGGAGATTATATTGAAATCTCTGTCGCAGTTATCAGATTTGGTGAAGCTCCTTGGGATGGTGTAGCATCCCAGTTGTCTAACTCCTGTAATGCTACATGTTATAATAATAAAAAGGGGCCAATTCCAACATATTATTGTTGCATCATCATCATATCATGCTCATGTCATCATGTCACCTTGCATTTGAGCATCATATAAAACCCTTTCTTGTTTGGTTCTTATCTCATGTGCATGATTAATTGTAGTTGCCTCTTGATATTGTATTTGGTTCTTAATATATTGTTAAATGCCCAAGTTGAGTTGAGGGCATCTCTCTTATGGACTCCACCACCTTTTCTTTCACTACCTTATAATTCCACCATCCATCTAATCTGAGCTTGGCATTTTGTTGTTTTATCTCTAGCTCATGTTGGTTGGTTGGATTCCACCCCTAATCTTTGTTTGGCCTTGCCCACCTTTTGGGAATGCATAGGAATAATGCCATGTTAATATTATTGTTTTCACAAGGATATTTTTGGCATTGACTATTTTGCATGGGCCATGCAAGTGCCACCTTCCCTAGTATTTGGTTTTTACTTGAATTCTATTTGGATCATCTTCCTTTGTGTAAATCTTTTGTTGGCTTGTAGTTGTCTCCACCATATCATCTAAGCCTCTATCCCTTGCTCCATGCACCCACATGTGCTCATGGGGCATGCACCAACCAAACCACCCTTTCTTGGATCTTGCTTGATCTTTTTGGAGCATGCATGGACCAAAGGAAAACCCCATCACCACTTAACCATCTCTCTCTCCCTCTTCCTCCTTTTTCTTGCCTTGATCTTGTTATGGCTTGTGTGGAGCTTGCATGATCAAGTGGAGAACCCCACCTCTTTCTTACCATCTTAGCTAAACCCAACCATCTAACCATGCCATCTTCCATCCTAGCTAAAACTACACCCTCCCTAGACAAAACCCTAGCTACCCCTCCTCTCCCCCTACTTCCTAGCTTGATCACCCATGCCCTGCCCCAGCTCGCCATCCTCTCTCCCCTCTCTCTACCTGCTGGACCCACCTAGCTACTCCCCCAACCAGCCCAAGACAAGCCCTGACCCGAGCCAACCCTAACCAGCTAGCTCGAGTACCCCTTCCTCCCCTCTCTGTTCTCTCTGCCTAGAAGCCCCCACCGAGCTAACCTGCCCCATGGCCTCGACCTGGACCCACCTGGAAGCCCCTGTCTGCCTAGCCGTACCAGCACGTGAAGGGGGTGGAGAAAAAGGTGGCCGAGGCCATCCTTATCGCCAGCTCCCCCACACGGCGTACACGGCACCCCTTCCTCCCCCTCTGGCTTTATCTACCCTTCCTCGTTCTAACCTGCCCCCCAGATCCATCCCTGAGGCCTCGCCTCCCCTCTTCCCTCTCCTCGCCACCGTCTATCTCCCGACGCCGTCGGGACACGCTTGTCGTCAGCAATCCAGGAGGCGCGGGTGGGAGAGTGTGTGTCGTCGTGATCGTGTGGAGCCGCTGCGACGCCCCTGGACCCAGACGCGAGGAGGAGACGCCCCCAGCCGCCCTGCACGTCGACGCCACGCCGGAACCCTAAGTCGTCGGTCCGTCTGCCCCGCCGTGGATCGCGACCTCCCCGAACCTCGCCACCGTCACCAACAGCTTCGCGGTAATCCCCTGCCCCTCCCAGACATGCGCCGGCTCACAGCCTTCAGAGGCGGCGGGCGTTCGTCGAGCACCACTGCACCGGGCCACGCGCTGGCCCGCTAGCTCCCGCGCCTAGGGTTTCTTCTAGTCCGCGTCTACCAGACAGACGCCCAGCCTACCGCAGCGGTCCTGCCGAGCGCACGCCGCAGATCGAGGCCTGGGCCGCCGCCAAGCACAAGCGCTGTGGGTCGGGTCTGAAGAAACACGATGTGGCGTAGTTTTGCACATACCCCTCCTGTTTCTTTTCTCTGCAAACCGCCTCTAGTCCCACCAGTGCACACACGTGTCCATCTTTCCAAAAAAACCCTGCGTTCTTTTGTTCCCAACCCGGCCCCCAAACCCCACATCGGTGACTTGGCTCTTTTAAAAAGGCTCGTGTTTTCTCCGCCAACCCGCGGTCCCTCTGTTCCCAGACATCAAGGCGTGTGGGTCAGACACTCCTGCCCCACCTGCGACCCAAGGCTGGAGTAGGCTGGGTATAAAACGTCCCAGGGACTGATTTAAAATTCAAATCTAATTTAAATTATTTCAAATTCAAATCCAATTCAGATTTTAAATAACTTCTCCATAGTAAATCCAAATTTGACAAATAATATATGTTTGGATATCAGAAAAATGAGAGGATTCCAAATATGCCCTTCAAATTGCTTTTTGCACATTTAAAATTCCAAGTTTATTTAAATTACAACAAATGCCACTATAACTTAAATAATTAATAACTTTTGTTTTATAATTCCAAATTTAGCAAATGATAGGTCTAAAATGATCAGCTCGACGAGACCTTTCTGTTTATGGTATCCATGACTTCAATTGCAGCATGCATCATATAAAAATATAGGGTACAGCAAGTGTTATGACAACAAATGTGATTCCAAAACCCCATTAAAATGTTGTTACTTGCCTTCCACACCTCACCATGCCATGCTACCTTCTTGCCATGTAAATTGTGCATCATTCATCATGGCATGATTGTTTGCTTGACGCATCTTATTCATATGCTTGTGCTCTATATTCATGTTGGCCTTGTTTGTTTGGTTTTTCTCGGATAGACACTGAGCAGGGGTTGTATCAAGAGAACCAGGAGCACTACCCAGATCCGTCCCTCGCTTCAACTGAGTTGACAGGCAAGCACTTCCACATGCTTGCATACATACAGTACCTATTTCCTCTATCTTACTCTTGCACCATTGAGTCGCGATTGCATTAAATTGAATCCCAAGTATGCATAGCCTTTACTTTCAAACTCCACCAAGCTTGTTCCCCCATCCCATGAGCCATTACTATAGGAGTTGTTTGAGCCATGCGAGTCGTAGAACAGCATGTGTAGGGTATGTGAGTGTCTGTTGGATAATGAGGTACCTAAACAACTTAACCTGAGTAGTTCTGGGATAACTAAAGAAAGTGGCACCGGTGAGCAACATCTGCTATTTGGTTTTTCCTGCTCACTTGTGTCCCGTAAGACCCCGAGTACTTGATTCCTGTTCCTTGATTTATCGCGCTATCCACATCCGGGAGGTATATGGGACCCCCACGCGAGCTTGCTTAGTCTTATTTCTTGGGGCCACAAACTAGTTTGAGGTTTTATTTACTATCTTGTACTTATGCCATGCTACTTTTTCAGATTTAAATTGTGCGATGGACATACATCGCTGCTTTAGGTAAGCGGAGTGATTACGCAGTATCGACACCCGAAGTTTTCGGGTTCCCGATCGCTTCTGACCATTGACGCAAACCTTGAGTCCAAAGCTTGCTTACTTCTATGGTCTACTCAATGGGGTGGCCCCTGAAATATTTGAATCTTGTGATTGTTCGTGAAAGCCTCGTTGGGTTTTGATTTGGTTTTTCCGAGGTTGATCGAGCGTGTGTTGCTATTGGTGCACCCCGGCCGGGTAAAACTTTCTGAAAGCCGTGTCCGCGGATATGGACGACTTGGAGCACAGTTTCTTGATCATAGACAAGCATAACTAAAGTACCGCCTTAATCTGTCTAAGTAACTTGACTAGTAATTAGTGCAACACTCACGGAATGGTTAATAAAATTGCCAACGGATGGGGGGTTGTTCGTCCGCTTCCTTGTTGGTAAGCAGGGAGGAGGATGGATCTGATGAAATTACCATTATAACTGTTGTACTTAATTCACGGACATCCGTCTATCATTGGTTAGGCGGATGGTTAGCGTTTATCTGTAGAACTGCTAGGGTTTATCCTTCGCTGCAATTGCGTCACCCCAGGTTGTGTCCCCTTTAGAGGCATTAAGACTTGCTGAGTACCCTTAGGGTCTCACACGATAAATTCTTGATTCAGATGAACAGGTACCTTCTCAGGACGGATACTGGGTGGAAGAATCCGAAGATGTGGGCAACGATCGTTCGGTGTAGAGATTCTGGGAACGGGGATCCGTGAGACCTGTAGTTGGGATGTGCTTATTTCTATGGCATCTTATGCCGATTTGCTTCTTATCCGTACTCGGATTTTGTTTGCCGCTTCCGCATGATACTCTGATGTGTGTTGTATGAGGAAGTATCCTAAAATATAGATCTATCTAGGTCATTTGAATCTTGCCGTATGGCGTTGCTATATTTCCTTTCTTTCTAGATGGTATGGCTCTGATGTACTCTTGTATGGTGGCTTGCGTACATACCCACTTGTGTACGTAGTTGATCCTTCGCCGACCACGCCGCCTCTGACAGTCCGTTGAGAGGGTAGTGGTTGGGACGTCTGAAAGGACTACCAAAGGAGTGGCTTTTGGGGCCCCACCGCATTATTTCAACCACTACCACTCATCCAGGCTTGTATCTAGGAGTAGTTCACCGAGGTAGTTACAATTGGTATCGAGCCATCCCGACCTTCGTGGTTTCAGCCAAACGCCGTTGTCGGCCTAGCAAATATTTTGGTAGTTATGTATATTAGGGAAAACAAAACGCGAGAGTAGGACTTTCCACTTTTCTTCTTACCTCCCACCCACCCTTTTCTCGTAAGGAAGTGCAACGCTTTCAATCCTCTTCTCAAAGTTCAAACTAGGATTCACGTGTTCGGTTTTCGTAGTACCATAGGTTGTGTGTGTGTGTGTGTGTAATCCCTTGTCTATCTGTTGCATCCAAGTTGTTATCTTATCTGCCTTTGGTTATCAACTGTTGGTACATTCCATACCGACAGGCTTATGCAAACCGACGCAATCTATCTTCCTCTTTGTATCCGACGCTATCTTTTTGGGGGTGTTCGTTCCGTAGTTACCAATCTTTAGGTTTCGTCGTGAGAAGAAAGGGTTAGGATATGTGTTCCACTTGTTCATGTGCGGAGTAATGATTTGAGTGCGGGATGGAGTCGTGACCATACCACTACTTTTATCATTCGCTTTTGTATATTGAATAGGTAGAGTCACTAATCTTGATTCGTTAAGTAATTTTGCGCATCTATTGGTATTTTAATGCCGAAATTTGTGGAAAATTTTTCTTTGATATATTTGTGTACCACACTCCTTTTCAGTCGTGTGCGATATGCTTAATATCTTTGAGGTGCTATGATTTGTTGATATTTTAATATCATCTCAGTAAATTGTATCCTTTAATCTTGGTTAATTCCATCTTGGTACTATTTTGGATTATAATCATCTTCCATTATAGTACTGACTTGAGTTTTATATCAATGGCAGGATGGCTCCCCCACGCCGTGCTGAGGAGGACATACCTCCGGAACTGGGCTCAGCGCTGTCAAACATTGCTAATGCTTTGGCAGCCATGCAAGAGAACCAGCAGCGCTTTGAGGAGAGCGTCAGAAGAAACGAGTTTGCTCCACTTCCTCCACCTCCCAAGCGTGGTGACATCAAGAGCTTCCTCAAGTTCAACCCTCGTCAGTTTGATGTGTCTGACCGACCTCTGGACGCGGATGATTGGCTGCGCGAGATCTCAAGGTTGCTCGAGACTGCTGATGTTCCGGAACAGGAGTGGGTCAAGTGTGCTACCCACCTTCTCAAGGGAGATGCAGCTCTTTGGTGGGAGAACTACTTGAAGGCAAGCTGCACTGGGTTCCATCCAACTTGGGAGAGGTTCACGGCAGCTTTCAAGGAGCAGTTTCTCTCAGAGATTGTGATGGAAAGGATGAAGGAGGCTTTCCTCAACCTGAAGCAGGGAAATGATAACGTCAACACCTATATCAGGAACTTCATGAATCAATCCCGTTATGGTGGTGATGAGGTATCTGATGACAAGAAGAAGCAGAAAAGGTTCAGGCAAGGGCTCAATGCGTCGATCAAGTATGCAATCACACATGCAAGACCGGCAACCTTCCTGGAACTACAAGACACAAAGACTGCAAGAGGAGGCAAGCAGCAAATGTTTGAGGAGTCCAAGAAACACAACAGGATGCATCAAGCTCTGCAGCTATGGAAGCTCCTTCTAAGCGGCGTGTTCGGGTTCCTAACACCCCACCGTCGCTCCCGGCTCTACCAAGACCTGCGAGTTTCACGTCAAGGCCACCAAACTTCACCATTGCGGCTCCCAGGGGCTACAACAACCCTTACTCGAGCGCTGGCGGAGTCCTCAGCTACTCTGCTCCACGTCCAGCTGGTGCCTGCTTCACGTGTGGAGATCCTGGACATCCCCACTGGAACTGTCCAATGAAGAACAAAGCTCTCCCTCCACCCCCGCTAAGATCTGCAACAAGCTCTCCTTCGGTTCGTGCACCACCGCCTCGGGCTCTCAACATCAACACTAAGCCCGGGTCTGCGGTTGTTCGCGCCAACTGCGTCAACGCCTCTCAAGCTGAGCTCGCACCTGGAGTTGTAATGGGTATGCTATCCGTTAACTCAGTCCCTGCACGAGTTCTCTTTGATTCTGGTGCATCGCATTCTTTTGTCTCTATAAAGTTTGCAAGTGAGAATGAGTTAGTCATGGATCCTCTTCCAAAGAAGTTAATGGTTCTTTCTCCTGGAGCAACAATGGCAGCTTCTAAAATCAGTCATGGCAATCAAGTTGAGATTGGTGGTTCTTCATTCTTGGCTTCTTTGATTGTTCTGGGCAACTCTGACATTGATGTCATCTTGGGCATGGATTGGTTGACAGCAAATGCAGCTGTGATTGATTGTGCTGAACGCTTAGTGTCTCTGAAGATTCCTGAAGGCCATATAGTCTTCTCTCCAAGTCTGACTCCTGCTGTCCAGCGCTATTCCTTGGCGGCTCTGAATAATGATGCTATGGAAGCTATTCAGAGTGTACCAGTGGTCTGTGAGTTCCCAGATGTCTTTCCTGAAGAGTTGCCAGGTATGCCTCCGGATCGCAAGGTTGAATTCGTGATTGAGCTTGAACCTGGAACGGCTCCTATCTCCAAGAGGCCATACAAAATGGGTCCTTCTGAGTTGGCTGAACTCAAACGACAACTTGATGAACAAGAGAAGTTGGGTTTCATTCAACACAGCACTTCTTCTTGGGGTAGCCCAGCAATCTTTGTGAAGAAGCGTGACAGAACCGATAGGCTATGTGTTGACTACCGGGCTCTAAATGCTAAAACCATCAAGAATAAATATCCTCTCCCACGGATAAATGATCTTTTTGACCAGCTGGCAGGAGCTGTGGTGTTCTCTAAGCTGGACTTGAGAAGTGGTTATCACCAAATCAAAATCCGCAAAGAAGATGTGCCCAAAACAGCTTTCACCACCCGCTATGGCCTGTATGAGTACACGGTCATGTCTTTCGTCCTCACCAACGCACCTGCTACCTTCTCGAGGCTGATGAACTCCGTTTTCATGGAGTACCTGGACAAGTTTGTAGTGGTATATCTGGATGACATTCTGGTTTATTCCAAGTCTAAGGAGGAGCATGAAGAACACCTGCGGTGTGTCCTGAACAAGCTTCGTGAGAACCGCTTGTATGCAAAGTTCTCTAAGTGTGAGTTTTGGCTGAAGTAACATACCTGGGTCATGTTATCTCTGCCAAGGGCATTGCAGTCAACCCGGAAACCGTGAAAACAATAGTTGAATGGCTTCCTCCTGCTAATGTCAAGGAAGTGCGGAGTTTTCTCGGCTTGGCTAGCTATTGCCGTCGCTTTGTGCAGAACTTCTCGAAGATAGCAAAGCCTCTTACCGATCTCCTCAAGAAAGGCAAGAAGTACCTGTGGACTCCTGCTTGCGAAGAAAGTTTTGAGACACTCAAAAAGAAGCTCACTTCCACACCAGTCTTGGTTCCTCCGGATACATCTAAGCCTTTCCAGATATTCTGTGACGCCTCTTTGCAAGGATTGGGTGCGGTCCTGATGCAAGAGAGACAGGTGGTTGCTTATGCCTCTCGTCAGTTGAAGACGCATGAGATCAACTATCCCACACATGACCTCGAGCTAGCAGCAGTTGTCTTTGCGTTGAAGCTATGGAGGCACTACTTGCTTGGTAACCGTTGTGAGATCTTCTCGGACCACAAGAGTTTGAAGTATATCTTCACTCAGCCTGATCTCAACCTTCGGCAGAGGAGATGGATCGAAGCAATCAATGACTTTGATGTGACCATCAACTACACTCCAGGCAAAGCAAACGTCATGGCAGATGCGCTTAGCCGTAAAGCTTATGTCAACAACCTCATGGTGGAAGAGCAGCAACCTCTCTTGTGCGAGGAATTCCGTTAATGAACACGAAATTGTGGAACAAGGGCATCTCCGAACCTTCGCTACTCCTCTATTGGAAGAACAGATTCGCTCGCCTTGGTGATCCGCACACCAAAAAGCTCATCGCTAAGCTTGACCTTCCGAAGTACGAGTCCTTCCATGTTGATGATCAAGGCACGCTCTTCTTTGAACACCGGATGTTTGTTCCAAACTACCCGGGTCTGAGAGACCAAGTTCTCAAGGAGGCACATGATTCGGTTCTTTCTATCCATCCTGGCAGCACAAAGATGTACATGGACCTGAAAACACAATACTGGTGGCCTGGGTTGAAACGGTATTGTGCCAAGTATGTCTCAGAATGTGATGTCTGTCGCAGAGTCAAGGCTGTCCATCAGAAACCATTTGGTCTTCTACAGCCATTGAAACCTCCGGAATGGAAATGGGAGAAAGTAGAGATGGACTTCATCACTGGCTTTAAAAGGTCGCAGAAGGGCAACAATGCAATTTTTGTTGTCATCGACAGGCTTTCTAAAGTGGCTCATTTCTTCCCAGTCAAAGAAACAATTTCTGGAATTCAGTTGGCTGAGCTCTATATCAACAGAATTGTCTCTCTGTATGGGGTTCCACTTGAAATCAGTTCAGACCGTGGGAGCATCTTCACCTCCAAGTTCTGGGAGAGTTTCCAAAAAGCTTTGGGAACAAAGTTGAACTTCAGCACTGCTTACCACCCTCAGTCTCAGGGACAAGTGGAAAGAATCAATCAGATTCTGGAGGATATGCTTCGGGCTTGCGTCATCTCGTTTGGCATGAAGTGGGAGGAATGCCTTCCATATGCTGAATTCTCCTACAACAACAGCTTCCAGAAGAGTCTGAAGATGGCACCATTTGAGGATCTCTATGGTCGCAAGTGCAGAACTCCGATTGGTTGGTCAGGTGCAGGAGAAAGAATCTGGTTTGGCCCTGACATTGTAACCCAAGCGGAGGAGAAGGTGCATATAATTCTGGAGAACCTGAAGATTGCTCAGAGTCGTCAGAAGAGCAACTATGACAGGAAGCACACAGATATGGTGTATGCCCCTGGTGATCTCGTCTACCTTCGTGTCACTCCCATGAGAGGAACACACCGCTTCGGTATCAAAGGAAAGTTGGCTCCTAGATACATCGGTCCTTTCAAGATACGTGGTAGAAGAGGAGAAGTTGCTTATGCACTGGAGCTTCCGGAAAAACTCAAAGTCCATGATGTTTTCCACATCTCTCAGCTCAAGAAGTGCTTCAAAGACCCCGGCAAGACCGTGGATCATGAGCTAATCGACCTCCAAGAAGATCTGTCTTATCAAGAACACCCCACCAAAATCCTTGAGACCGCAGAACGAAGGACTCGCAACAAGTCCATCAAGTTCTGCAAGGTGCAGTGGTCACACCATTCTGTTGATGAAGCCACATGGGAGCGTGAAGATGAACTCCGTGCCAACCATCCTTCTCTTTTTGTATCTTCTTCTTCTTCCTAGAATCTCGGGGCGAGATTCCTGTTTAGTGGGGGAGAGTTGTAGCATCCCAGTTGTCTAACTCCTGTAATGCTACATGTTATAATAATAAAAAGGGCCAATTCCAACATATAATTGTTGCATCATTATCATATCATGCTCATGTCATCATGTCACCTTGCATTTGAGCATCATATAAAACCCTTTCTTGTTTGGTTCTTATCTCATGTGCATGATTAATTGTAGTTGCCTCTTGATATTGTATTTGGTTCTTAATATATTGTTAAATGCCCAAGTTGAGTTGAGGGCATCTCTCTTATGGACTCCACCACCTTTTCTTTCACCACCTTATAATTCCACCATCCATCTAATCTGAGCTTGGCATTTTGTTGTTTTATCTCTAGCTCATGTTGGTTGGTTGGATTCCACCCCTAATCTTTGTTTGGCCTTGCCCACCTTTTGGGAATGCATAGGAATAATGCCATGTTAATATTATTGTTTTCACAAGGATATTTTTGGCATTGACTATTTTGCATGGGCCATGCAAGTGCCACCTTCCCTAGTATTTGGTTTTTACTTGAATTCTATTTGGATCATCTTCCTTTGTGTAAATCTTTTGTTGGCTTGTAGTTGTCTCCACCATATCATCTAAGCCTCTATCCCTTGCTCCATGCACCCACATGTGCTCATGGGGCATGCACCAACCAAACCACCCTTTCTTGGATCTTGCTTGATCTTTTTGGAGCATGCATGGACCAAAGGAAAACCCCATCACCACTTAACCATCTCTCTCTCCCTCTTCCTCCTTTTTCTTGCCTTGATCTTGTTATGGCTTGTGTGGAGCTTGCATGATCAAGTGGAGAACCCCACCTCTTTCTTACCATCTTAGCTAAACCCAACCATCTAACCATGCCATCTTCCATCCTAGCTAAAACAACACCCTAAAACTACACCCTCCCTAGACAAAACCCTAGCTACCCCTCCTCTCCCCCTACTTCCTAGCTTGATCACCCATGCCCTGCCCCAGCTCGCCATCCTCTCTCCCCTCTCTCTACCTGCTGGACCCACCTAGCTACTCCCCCAACCAGCCCAAGACAAGCCCTGACCCGAGCCAACCCTAACCAGCTAGCTCGAGTACCCCTTCCTCCCCTCTCTGTTCTCTCTGCCTAGAAGCCCCCACCGAGCTAACCTGCCCCATGGCCTCGACCTGGACCCACCTGGAAGCCCCTGTCTGCCTAGCCGTACCAGCACGTGAAGGGGGTGGAGAAAAAGGTGGCCGAGGCCATCCTTATCGCCAGCTCCCCCACACGGCGTACACGGCACCCCTTCCTCCCCCTCTGGCTTTATCTACCCTTCCTCGTTCTAACCTGCCCCCCAGATCCATCCCTGAGGCCTCGCCTCCCCTCTTCCCTCTCCTCGCCACCGTCTATCTCCCGACGCCGGCCGCCGTCGGGACACGCTTGTCGTCAGCAATCCAGGAGGCGCGGGTGGGAGAGTGTGTGTCGTCGTGATCGTGTGGAGCCGCTGCGACGCCCCTGGACCCAGACGCGAGGAGGAGACGCCCCCAGCCGCCCTGCACGTCGACGCCACGCCGGAACCCTAAGTCGTCGGTCCGTCTGCCCCGCCGTGGATCGCGACCTCCCCGAACCTCGCCACCGTCACCAACAGCTTCGCGGTAATCCCCTGCCCCTCCCAGACATGCGCCGGCTCTGCGTTGCTTCCTGTAGGCGGCGGGCGTTTCGTCGAGCACCCACCGTGCACCGGCGGCCACGCGCGTCCGCTAGCTCCCGCGCCGCCTAGGGTTTCTTCTAGTCCGCGTCCGCCCTGCAGACAGACGCCCCAGCTTACCAGATGGTCCTGCCCTTCAGCGCGCGTCGCGAGATCGAGGCCCGCCGCGCCGCGCCAAGCATCGCCGTCGGTCTGGAAGAAACACAGTAACGCGGCGTAGTTTTGCACATACCCCCCTCCCTGTTCTTTTTCTCTGCAAACCGCCCCCTCTAGTCCCACCAGGCAGACACCGTGTCCATCTTTCCAAAAAAAACCCTGCGTTCTTTTGTTCCCAACCCGCGCTCCCCAAACCCCACCTGTCAGCGGCTTGGCTCTTTTATAAAAAGGCTCTCGTGTTTTCTGGCGCTCAACCCGCGGTCCCTCTGTTTCCCAGACACTGGCGTGTGGGTCAGCACACTCCTGGCCCCACCTGTCTGCGACCCAGGCTGGAGTAGGCTGGGTATAAAACATCCCAGGGACTGATTTAAAATTCAAATCTAATTTAAATTATTTCAAATTCAAATCCAATTCAGATTTTAAATAACTTCTCCATAGTAAATCCAAATTTGACAAATAATATATGTTTGGATATCAGAAAAATGAGAGGATTCCAAATATGCCCTTCAAATTGCTTTTTGCACATTTAAAATTCCAAGTTTATTTAAATTACAACAAATGCCACTATAACTTAAATAATTAATAACTTTTGTTTTATAATTCCAAATTTAGCAAATGATAGGTCTAAAATGATCAGCTCGACGAGACCTTTCTGTTTATGGTATCCATGACTTCAATTGCAGCATGCATCATATAAAAATATAGGGTACAGCAAGTGTTATGACAACAAATGTGATTCCAAAACCCCATTAAAATGTTGTTACTTGCCTTCCACACCTCACCATGCCATGCTACCTTCTTGCCATGTAAATTGTGCATCATTCATCATGGCATGATTGTTTGCTTGACGCATCTTATTCATATGCTTGTGCTCTATATTCATGTTGGCCTTGTTTGTTTGGTTTTTCTCGGATAGACACCTTGGTGGGTTGTATCAAGAGAACCAGGAGCACTACCCAGATCCGTCCCTCGCTTCAACTGAGTTGACAGGCAAGCACTTCCACATGCTTGCATACATACAGTACCTATTTCCTCTATCTTACTCTTGCACCATTGAGTCGCGATTGCATTAAATTGAATCCCAAGTATGCATAGCCTTTACTTTCAAACTCCACCAAGCTTGTTCCCCCATCCCATGAGCCATTACTATAGGAGTTGTTTGAGCCATGCGAGTCGTAGAACAGCATGTGTAGGGTATGTGAGTGTCTGTTGGATAATGAGGTACCTAAACAACTTAACCTGAGTAGTTCTGGGATAACTAAAGAAAGTGGCACCGGTGAGCAACATCTGCTATTTGGTTTTTCCTGCTCACTTGTGTCCCGTAAGACCCCGAGTACTTGATTCCTGTTCCTTGATTTATCGCGCTATCCACATCCGGGAGGTATATGGGACCCCCCTGAGCCAGAGCTTGCTTCCGTCTTATTTCTTGGGGCCACAAACTAGTTTGAGGTTTTATTTACTATCTTGTACTTATGCCATGCTACTTTTCTGTATTTAAATTGTGCGACAGATAGCACACTGTACTGTTTAGGTAAGCGGAGTGATTACGCGGTATCGACACCCCGAGTTTTGGGTTCCCATTCGCTTGACCATTGACGCAAACCTTGAGTCCGTCTCCTGCTTGCTTACTTCTATGGTCTACTCAATGGGTGGCCTCGAAATATTTCGAATCTTGTGATTGTTCACCGTGAAAGCCTCGTTGGGTTTTGATTTGGTTTTTCCGAGGTTGATCGGCGTGTATTGCTATTGGTGCACCCCGCCGGTAAAACTTTCTCAAAGCCGTGTCCGCGGATATGGACGACTTGGAGCACAGTTTCTTGATCATAGACAAGCATAACTAAAGTACCGCTTAATCCTAAGTAACTTGACTAGTAATTAGTGCAACACTCACGGAATGGTTAATAAAATTGCCAACGGATGGGGTTGTTCGTCCGCTTCCTTGTTGGTAAGGGAGGAGGATGGATCTGATGAAATTACCATTATAATCTGTTGTACTTAATTCACGGACATCCGCCTATCATTGGTTAGGCGGATGGTTAGCGTTATCTCAGAACTGCTAGGGTTTATCCTTCACGCAATTGCCACCCTGTTGTGTCCCCTTTAGAGGCATTAAGACTTGCTGAGTACCCTTAGGGTCTCACACGATAAATTCTTGATTCAGATGAACAGGTACCTTCTCAGGACGGATACTGGGTGGAAGAAGCCGAAGATGTGGGCAACGATCGTTCGGTGTAGAGATTCTGGGAACGGGGATCCGTGAGACCTGTAGTTGGGATGTGCTTATTTCTATGGCATCTTATGCCGATTTGCTTCTTATCCGTACTCGGATTTTGTTTGCCGCTTCCGCATGATACTCTGATGTGTGTTGTATGAGGAAGTATCCTAAAATATAGATCTATCTAGGTCATTTGAATCTTGCCGTATGGCGTTGCTATATTTCCTTTCTTTCTAGATGGTATGGCTCTGATGTACTCTTGTATGGTGGCTTGCGTACATACCCACTTGTGTACGTAGTTGATCCCTTCGCCTGCCGACTAAGCCGCCCGTACAGGTCCCGTTGAGAGGGTAGTGGTTGGGACGTCTGAAAGGACTACCAGTGAGTGGCTTTTGGGGCCCCACCGTACTATTTCAACCACTACCACTCATCCAGGCTTGTATCTAGGAGCGTAGTTCACCGAGGTAGTTACAGATGGTGATGACACCGTTGGGTCCTGGCATCTTCAGCAGGAGATACGCATAGTGTGGCACTGCCAGGAATCATGTGCATGCCACGTAACCGAGGATGGCATGGTACGGCGAGGGCCAGTCGACCACCTCAAACTCGAGCCGCTCGCACCTGAAGTTCTTGGGGGTGTTGAAGATGACGTCGAGCCATATTTTACCCAGGGGGTAGCCTCCTTTCCCTGGGACTATGCCCTGGAAGGTTGTAACGGATGCCTCCAGGATGGTGAGCAGGATCCGCATGGCCGCTAGGGTGCTGGCGAACATGAGATTTATGCCGTTTTCGCCGTCCATGAATACGTGGCTCATATCAAACCCGCCGATCTAGGCCTCGAGCACCAGGGCAGAATGGCATGGGCAAGGAACTTGACGAGGATGGTCAGAGCGGTCGAAGGTGATACAAGACTCCGAACCGCTAAGGTACTCAGGTATGGCTGGTGGAGAGGTGACAGCCAGGTTTATCTGGTATGTGGTCATTTTTTGGATCCTGTTGGATGGACGCCCCTTTTGTATCATCATGGTATCCATCATTCGTGGGTACTGCTCTGCTCCATTGTTCTAGGTCGGTGCAGCCGCAGGCTGCACGGGTCCTCTGGGTGGTGTTAGGACACCATATGTGATGGGCCCAGGTTGAAGAACCGAACCCCTGATTCATTGCATCATTAGAAATAGTTAATTATTGTTTGGTGATTGTGTACCTCGTATTTATTTATAGACGCTAGTACCGACCAAGGATACAAGGAGGAAGGAGGATACTACGAGGAAGAAGCCGAGGAGAACTTCAACCACTACTCTGCACAAGGCAAGCCTATACTTGCAAACTTGTAAGATAACACTTGCAAGATACCCTACTTATGCAAGATACTACTTGCTTGTTACCAGGCCAACTATATTCCTTAAGCATATGTGATTATACCCACTTGACACACCATCCTAGTTTTACTTGCAAGCTTATGACTCTATGTATTTATCAAGCTTTCTCTTAGATTTTAGTTAGTGACTTATAGATTCTAGGAAGATAATTTAAAGAAGCATAAAGAACATAAAATTTGGCCTAAGATAGATAATCTTGATGTCATTCTAAGGCATGAGATTGAACTTAGATAATCCCCACTTGTTTACCACCCCTCATGAGTCTTTACCCCCACTTATAGATGCTAGTGCTAAGCATAAAATTTGATCAACTTTAGATGGGAATACTTGGTGAAAATGGTTATGAAAACCTTAGAATGATGAGTCATTCTACTGAAATGTTTTGACATGTGTTTCCGAACACCAGATGATTTTGATGATAAAAATGTTAAGGAACGAGCCTTAGCCATTTATAAAACTGATGGTTTTCTGGATGCGATACCATTCCAATTTTACCGTACAACCATAATACCCGAAATTTGGGTAGGGCTTGACTGGAAATTTATATACCTTAGTATGGGTTCCCTCGTGGCCAAGGTCTGAGCTGAGGCTACCTTGTGAAGATTGTCCACCTGTGCAGTACCCAAGATGACACTTGGTCATGGTTGGGAGGCCAAACTCATAGGAGAGGTGCCTATACTAGGGCGTGTAATTGAAAGGCTAGGATTGATTATCCGCATACTAAGTATGGTGAATTCAGGATTTGTTCCTGACGGATGTATCGAATGTTGGGGGTGAAAGTGTACAATCTCTTCAGAGTGTCAAACTATTCGAATAGCCGCGTCCGCGGTTATGGACAGTTGGAGTGGCCATACTGTTCTATTGTCAGATGTTTTCAAAATGATTTATGACTTTGACTTAAACACAACAGAGTTGTGATGTGAAATTCAAGTTCCCATTTAGGTGTTATAAAACTTTCAACTAGCTTTCTTTGCTTCTGAACTTAGTAGAGGTAAATCAGGCTTTTTGCAAAACAACCCTAGAGCTTAGCATATCCTATGCAAAACCACTTCACCTGTTAGTATTAGTTTGCGAGTACTTAAAGATTACTCATGGCTTTGTCCCTGGCTATTCCCGTGGCCAGACTATGAAGAGGAGTATCAGGATAACGAACCGCAGGATGGTTACGACAACTAGGATCATCTCCCATCCTCAGCATTTCCTGTGACCAGGAAGATGGAGCTTCGCCCATGCTATCGTTATCTTTACATTATTCCGCTGCTTGATTTGTATTAAGAACTGGATCATGATATCCTTATTTGTGTAAGACCTTATGTATGGTTTGTAATGGATGATGTACTATGATATCCAAATCTGTTATGTATCACAAAAATGGTAATCCTAGGATTGCGATGTATGGCATAATAGGCATCTGTGATTAAAAATCCGGGTGTTGACAAGTTGGTATCAGAGCCATCCTGACCATAGGAGACCCTAGTTAGAATGGACGTTTGAATCAAAAAAACATTGTTCCAAAACCAAAAGAAGTGAGTATTTCCAAAAACTTATTCTTATTCTTATCACTTAGACTCTTTCATGAAAATTCATGTTCCTCAAACATTCTTCCAGACTTACATAAAATTTGACACACTTGATCACTCTACTAACTTACTCATCCTATATTCTTATAGATGGACGTGAAGTACAGCAAGTTTTATCAGTTGGGGAATGGAGGAGACCTCATCTTTGAGCGTGACTTGGACCAGCTGGCAGAAATGCTGGGCGTCCACACCCCGAGTTCTTCAGAGCTCAGCTCAATGATCAGGAAGGAGAGGATCTGCAGTGGCTAGTTGTTGCAAGTCTCCGGGGAAAGATTGAACCCCCCACTGCAGAGGGAATTCAGTTCACCTTAAGAGAGAACAACTGGCTCGATGGACTTGCCAGGGCAATGCAGGAATCTCTTGCCCGTCTGTGTGGTCGGAGTATCAATCAAATTAAGGGTACCCGCTTTGAGTTCTACCCAAGGCGTGATGCTATGGGACAGCCACTGGAGGCCCCATACCACCATGAGATGAAGACTCAATTAGACCACCTCAGCTTCATGATGTATGACCGTCAGAAGGAGTTGGGCAATGAACGTTCCTACGCCAACCACAAGTACGCCATCGCCGCCAAGAAGGATCAGACCATCGCCATGCTAGTGAAGGATCGCAAGTCTCGTCGCCGTCAGCTCGACAAGAAGGAGCGCACCATTGCCCGTCTACACCACCGGATCACGGATTTAGAGGAGACTGTCCACGAGAGAGATATGCAGTTGGAGGAGAGGGAGAATGCAGGGGAAGACCTTCGTGGAGACCCCTACTCCTATCTCAGCGGTGATGATGACTTTCTAGAGGATTAGGCCATGGACTTCTTCACCGATGAGTATGACTTCGCCTTCATCGATGACGACGATGAGGACACTGACTCCAAGGAGTAGTAGCACTTGAGCACTAGCGTTAGTGAGTTGTATTTGGTCCCACTGTATCATAGTTTCACAGAATGGTTCTTAAAACCATCTGTTTTCCTTTGTTGTGGTGTGTGTTTGTATCGTGTGCTATGAATGAATGAATGATAAGCAAGTATCTAGAAAAATCTGAGTCAAACTTCAAAAACTTTTCAAAACCCCTGAACCTTAGAAATTTCCCTCTTTTCTCATGATTTATCTCCATCTTCAGATGCCTCGCGGAGGAAGCAGTTCATCCCCGGACCTGATGTTGCAGATCTTGCAAATGTTGGTTTCTGACCGCGAAGCTGAAAGAGCCAAACGTCAAGACAACTTAGCCACCCTTCAACACATCACCCAGATGGCCAACAACAACCAAGGCCATGGAAATCAGGACAACCATGGATCTAAGCTCAAGAATTTCCAGAACACCAATCCACTTGTTTTCACTAAGTCAGAAGAGCCCCTAGATGCAGATGATTGGTTGCAAACCATGGAGAACAACCTTGAAGTTGCAGGAGTAGAAGCTAACGAGAAAGTTTTGTTTGTTACCCACTATCTGGCTGAAGATGCAAGAGCATGGTGGGGCAGCGTTCGCGCAATGACAGGAGGTCAGCTGATGACTTGGGAAGAGTTCAAGGTCAAGTTCAGCAGAACCCATGTGCCACAAGGTTTGATCAAGAGGATGAGAGATGAATTCAGGGAACTGAAACAAGGAAGGATGATAGTAGTGGAATATCGTGACAAATTCTTGTCATTGGCTAGGTATGCACCGAATGAGATAGATACTGAAGCCAAGAAGAAAGAGAGATTCTTGAATGGTCTGCAAGATGAGATGCGGACGGTGTTAGTCAATATCCCCTTTGCTGATATTGAAGCCTTAGTTGACTCTGATGGAAGGAAAGATCAATCAAGCTAATGAGAACCGCAAGTGTCGCATGATGCATCAACCAGGAACCCATCATACCCCAAAGTATCGTCCCAACCCATCTCCAGGATTTGCCCCAGGAACCAACAGACCCCTGATGAACCGTCCGACCTATCCCAGCCATGGAAACCCAAGGCCCGGAGGAAATCACAACAACCCCGGCAATTCCAGCAATTTCAACCGTGCACCACCCAAGATCAACAACAACAATGCCGCCACCAACACCAACACTGCCCCGAGGACTGGAAGCAATGTTGTGCTTGTTGCAGCAAAGGACAAATTGCAAGTGACTTGCTATGATTGTGGAACCAAGGGTCACTATTCCAATGAGTGCCCCAAGAAGATTGCCGCAGCCCCCAATGCAAATGCCCCAGCTCAGCAGCAGCGTCGTGTTCAGCCTGGAAGAAGGTTCGCCCCAGGGAATTCGCTCAACCGCAACGGCCGTCTCTTTCTCATGCATGCTGAAGAAGCCCAAGAAGCGCCAGATGTCGTGTTGGGTATGTTTTCTGTTAACTCAGTACTTGCAAGAGTGTTGTTTGATTCTGGAGCATCGCACTCATTTGTTACTGAAGAATTTGCATGCACTAGTAAGATTCAACCAACCAAATTTAAGCATGTTATGATTGTTCAAATACCTGGTTCAACCACCAAAGCTAGACAAATTTGCAAAGCCGTCCCAATCCGAATCCATGGCATAGATTTCTATGCTATTCTAATAGTACTCAAAACTAAAGGTTTGGAAGTAGTACTAGGAATGGATTGGATGTCCAAACATAAATTATTAATTGACTGTGCCAAGAAAGCCATAACCATGACCAGTATAGCCGGAATATCAGTCGAGCATGTATCTGAAACCTTTCCCCGTCAATTCAAGTGCAACAAGAGTATAGCCCAACCTACCATTGACCAAGTTCGGATAGTCTGTGAATACCCCGATGTATTTCCAGATGTTTTTCCCGGTATGCCCCCAGATCGGGATATCGAGTTTATCATTGAACTAATACCTGGAACCGGACCCATATCCCAGAGACCATATAGTATGAACTCGTCTGAACTAGTGGAACTGAAGAAGCAATTGGATGCCATGATGGAAATTGGATTGGTTCAACCAAGTGCGTCACCTTGGAGATCACCTGTTTTGTTTGTGGACAAGAAAGATGGAGGTAACCGTTTGTGTACGGATTATCGAAAGTTTAACGATGTCACCATCAAGAACAAGTACCCGTTTGCCAAGATAGAAGACCTATTTGACCAGTTGACTGGTGCCAAAGTGTTTTCTAAGATTGACTTAGAATTTGCTATCATCAACTCAAGATTCACGCAGAGGATATTCCAAAGACTACCTTCACCACCAGATATAGATTATATGAGTATATTGTCATGTCTTTTGGATTAACCAATGCCCCCACTTATTTCATGAACCTCATGAATAATATTTTTATGGACTTCTTGGATAAGTTTGTCGTTGTTTTCATCGATGACATTCTTATTTTTTCTAAATCAGAAGAAGAACATGAGCTACACCTAAGGACCATTCTTGGAACCCTTAGAGAGCATCAGTTGTATGCCAAGTTTAGCAAATGTGAATTCTGGTTACAGGAAGTAGGATTTCTCAGACACATTGTATCAGCTGGAGGAATTGCCGTTGACCCTGCGAAGGTGAAAGATGTTGAAGATTGGCAAGCCCCAACCACTCAAACCCGAGTTCATGCATTTCTCGGATTAGCGGGATACTACCGCAAGTTTGTAGAAGGATTCTCGAGTATTGCCAGACCCATGACCCAATTGCTGAAGAACGACAAGAAGTTTGAATGGACAGACAAATGCGAAGCGAGTTTTCAGGAACTCAAGAGGAGATCGATTTCAGCCCCAATCTTGATCATGTTGGATATCACAAAGCCCTTTGATGTGTATTGTGACGCATGCAAGATCGGTCTCGGATGTGTGCTAATGCAAGAAGGCAAAGTTATATCTTATCTATCTCGGCAACTGAAGCAGCATGAACAGAATTATCCAACCCATGATCTTGAACTCGCAGCCGTAGTTCTAGCCCTGAAGACATGGAGGCATTATCTTATGGGAAATCGTTGTGAGATTTATTCAGACCACAAGAGCCTGAAGTATATATTCACTCAAAAGGAGCTGAATATGAGGCAGAGAAGATGGATTGAGCTAATCAAGGACTATGATCTGGACATTCACTATCACCCTGGTAAAGCCAATGTGGTAGCAGATGCCCTTAGCAGATTGCCATGCCGCTTGAACTCCATGATTTTGAAGGAGCAACCAAGTTTGCACAAAGAGATGGAAGATTTCCGAATGGAATTAGTGAGTGAAGGATTTTTTGCGAGCATAGATCTTCAACCCACTTTGATCAGCCAGATCAAGGAGGCGCAAAAAGGAAATGCTAGTATCGACGGAATCAAACGTCGCATCGGTACAGGCAAAGTACCTGGGTTCACCGAAGACGAAGAAGGAGTTTTGTGGTACAAAGGATGACTTTGTGTACCAGCAGATTCAGAGTTGAAAGAAGTTATTCTGAAGGAATCCCATGATACTCTTTATTCTATCCACCTCGGAGGAACAAAGATGTATCAGGATTTGAAGGAGCAATTTTTGTGGCATAAGATGAAGAGAGAAATCGGAAGCTATATCGCCAAGTGTGATATATGTCAGAGAGTCAAGGCGGGACATAAAAGACCCGCGGGACTGTTGCAACTATTACAGATTCCGGAATGGAAGTGGGATTCAGTTGGAATGGACTTTATCACCGGATTGCCTACTTCGAGTAGGGGAAATGACTCTATATGGGTCATAGTTGACAGATTGTCCAAAGTAGCCCATTTCTTACCAGTCAAGACCACATACCAAAGTTCGAAGTTAGCAGATTTGTACATCGCTAGAATCGTCAGTTTGCACGGAGTCCCTAAGAACATTGTATCAGATCGAGGAACTCGGTTTACCTCAAGATTCTGGAAGAAAGTCCAAGAATATATAGGAACCCGACTGGATTTCAGCACAGCGTATCACCCTCAGACCGATGGACAAACGGATCGAGTAAATCAAATACTCGAAGATATGTTCAGAGCATGTGTGCTAGAGTGGATCTAAATGGGAAGACTGTTTGCCTTTCGCAGAATTTTCATACAACAACAGTTATCAAGCCAGTCTGCAAATGGCCCCATTTGAATTCATGTATGGAAGGAAGTGTTGAACCCCTTTGAATTGGTCGGAAGTAGGAGAGAGTCAAATTTTCGTACCCGACATTCTACGAGAAGCAGAAGAGAATGTTCACAAGATTCGTGAGCACCTCAAGACCGCCCAGTCAAGACAGAAGAGTTACACCGACAAGAGACGTCGATACCTTACTTTCAATATCGGAGATTTTGTGTATCTCAAAGTGTTGCCTTTGAAGGGAATGCAGCGTTTCCAGCTCAAAGGAAAGTTAGCCCCTAGATATATTGGACCCTTCAAGATTCTGAATCGTCGAGGAGAAGTATCATATCAATTGGAACTACCAGAGGAAATGTCAGCAGTGCATAATGTGTTCCATATATCGTTACTTCGCAAATTACTTGAAGTTCCAGAGAAGACTGAAGTGTTCAAGAACATTGATCATCAGACCATAGGGATCAACAATGACCTAACCTATCCCGAAGTACCCATCCGTATTTTGGAAGAAGCTTTCAGAACCACCAGAACCCGAAGCATCAAGTTTCTCATGATTCAGTGGAGCAACCACACCGAAGAAGAAGCTACCTGGGAGCGAGAAGATCACATCAGGACGGAGTTTCCCGATCTCTTTAAATCCTAGGTAATCTTCTTCCTCTTTTTTTCAAATATCGGGACAAGATTTTGTTTAAGGAGGGAAGGTTTGTAACATCCCAAAAATATGAAACAATGATCATCAAACTCTGATCACAAAAATTAGGGTTAACAAAAACTTTGATTAATTAAAATCATATGAATGCATGTGTGTATGTGATGATTTGACCAATGCATGAATGGACTTTTGTGATTAACCTAAATAGCAAGAAATGGTGTAAAGATGAAAATAACATCATCTAAAACAATTCCATGCAGAAATAAATCAAGAGAAAATCAAAAACAAATCAAATAAAGCAAATGGTCATTTTTGCCAATCTTGCTCACTAGGTCACTTTAGGTGTTTCTAGTCCAAGATTTCAAATAGAAACTTTTCCAATTCTTTTCACCCCTTGCAAGACCCAGTAAAATTGAATCAAATCCCACCTTTCAAACTTGTAGAAACATTTGGCAACCTCATTCAAATCACAAGTAAAAATTGAATCTTTATCATATGTGAAGATCACACATTTTCAAAACCCAACCAAACCAGTGCCCCTTGACTAATCCAACTAACCAGATACTCCCTAGTATGTGCCTAGAAAACCCACCAAGTTTGAATCCAAAATTCAAATTTGAATTTCTTTCGGCCATTTCATCAAACACATTGTGATCAACAAACAAACAAACAACAAACACTATAGTGAGCAGTGATCTTGGCCAACCTTGTTCCCTCTCTATCTCACTCTATACTCTCAGTAGATGAACTAACCAAATTAACAAGCCTTAGTACCACTGTGAGCTTGGCCGAGCCCCTTTGCCAACCCCAATGTGGACAGCAATCTACATGCCTCTCTAGCCTTGCCAACCTTGTCTCCCAAACGCAGCACCGTCCATCGCCACTTCCTGTCCCAGCCCCGAGCGCAGCCAGCCCCTGGACCACCCGCCAAGCACGCGCCCAGTTTCTCTGCGGCCATGTCGAGAGCGCGCCAGAGCGCCCTGCTTGACACGCTCACACAGACTGTGCGCCGCCCTCGCCATTTGCATACATGATCACCACCGCCCCAGCAACCCCGCAGACATGCCCGTTCGCCGCCGCACGGAACACGCACGCTGTGCGCCATTAAAATCGCCGTCGGACCCGCCTAGAGCGTCGACTTGTTCCGACCGATCAGCACCACCCCACGCCTCGCCACCACGCCATTGAGCTTCGCCAGGGAGCACAGCACCGCCCCTATTGTCGCCCATGCCATTAGCCCTCTCTGTCGTCGACCACGACGAGCTCATCCCGCAACCTTCGGTCCCCTCGTCGCACTATAAAAGGAGGCCTCCCCCACTCGTTTTCTTCACACCAATTCACTCCCCACCTCGCATTGATACCCCCCACTCACTCCTGGAGCCAGGCGAGCAGCGCATCGCCGGAATTTCACCGGAGTTCGCCGCTGTAGAGGAGGAGAAGCGTCGTCGATTGGAGCCGCCCCAGGAGAAGCTGCCGGTACCAGGAGGATCTCCGTCATCGACTTCGTCATTCGCCCCCATCGTCGACCATCGACAGAGCCCCGGTAAGCCTCCCACGACCCCTATTGGCCTTTCTAGGATTCGTGCTCCTCGCGTCCTGTTCAGACGTGGACGATGAACTCGATCCATTCGATTAGAATTAGATCCCACGTTCCACATCGCCCCATACCTCTTTGCCACGCACTGTCTCACTGACGCGTGGGGATAGCCACTTAAACCGCCCGCGCGTGCGCTGTGCGTAGTGGGCCGGCCCATCTAAACGTCCCGCGCGACCCAACAATTCAAACTTAAGTTTATTCATTTAATTTCAAACACAATTCTGTACCTAGATTCAAAAATCAACCCAACTCGATTCACTGAACCAAAATGCATGAAACCAATTTTGTTAGAAAGGTACTAGAATGCTTAATCCAAGCCCGTTGGATTCAAACCAATTGGATTTGTAGATCAACCATGGTAAAAATAACAAGGCAGAAGCTTTTCTGCATTCAAACATTTTTCAAAATTCAACCATAACAGCTTTTGAGTTGATTCCAACTCTCAAAAATCACATTTAACTATACCTTTTAGAATATATAAAAATATATAGGTTTACTTACAGAAATAATGTTCAAGTAATAAAAGAATGCCACATAGGCATTTCTAGTCACTTTAATTAAATAAAATAAAAAGGTTAAACCTTATTAAATTGTGACACCACTTTAAATCGCATTCCCATGTACTGAAATATGTGGTGATGACATGTGTCCACATGATCCCATGTTTGATTTGGAGAATATTAAATCTTAAGTAGTTTTTCAATGAGTAGAAATTACTTTTCTAAAATAAAATAAATAAGACAAGTGCTTTAATCTTGTAATGTTAGTGATGATGCTAGATCATCTAGAATGAACCTTTGTGTGATCATTAGAAATAGTTAAGTATTGTTTGGTGATTGTGTACCTCGTATTTATTTATAGACGCTAGTACCGACCAAGGATATAAGGAGAAAGGAGGATACTACGAGTAAGAAGCAGAGGAGAACTTCAACCACTGCTCTACACAAGGCAAGCCTATACTTGCAAACTTGCAAGATACCCTACTTATGCAAGCTACTACTTTCTTGTTACCAGGCCAACTATATGCCTTAAGCATATGTGATTATACCCACTTGACACACCATCCTAGTTTTACTTGCAACCTTATTACTCTATGTATTTATCAAGCTTTCTCTTAGTGTTTACTTAGTGACTTATAGATTATAGGAAGATAATTGAAAGAAGCGTAAAGAACATAAATTTTTGCCTAAGATAGATAACATGATGTCATTCTAAGCGTAAAGAGCATAAAGTTATCTAATCCCCACTTGTTTACCACCCCTCATGAGTCTTTACCCCCACTTATAGATGCTAGTGCTAAGCATAAAACTTGATCAACTTTAGATGGGAATACTTGGTGAAAATGGTTATGAAAACCTTAGAATGATGAGTCATTCTACTGAAATGTTTTGACATGTGTTTCCGAACACCAGATGATTTTGATGATAAAAATGTTAAGGGTCGTACTAGGCGTCCCCCGGGGGATTAAAACTTCCCATCCCCCGGGTCCTCCTCACGACACGTGTCCACTAAACAACAGCCAAACCCCGCTTTTGCTACAAATGCCCAATTTTTGCTACAAAATATCCCGTTTTTGCTACATATGTAGCAGAAAACGGTTCATCATAGAAATAGAAAAACAGACTAGAGCTCGCCGGAGAGTTCGCCGGAGACCTCGCCGGCGACGGTGTAGCAAAAAAATAATACTAATGTAGCAAAACCGATTTCACCGGAGACTCGCCGGAGACCTCGCCGAATAACGCGTAGCAAAAAAATGGTGCTTTTGTAGCAAAATCAGAAAACAAATGTAGCAAGATGATTATGCTAATGTAGCAAAAGCCTGACTTCGCCGGAGACATTGTCGGAAAAAATTGTAGCAAAAAAATATGCCATTATAGCAGCACCGCTCGCGCATGTAGCAACACCACAAAGCATATGTAGCAGGTCCGGTCGCTGTGTGTAGCATGACCGCTCGCTGCAGGTATCAACGCCTCTCACCACAGGTAGCAGGTCAGGATGCCGCAGGTAGCAACGACTGTGGCCGTAGGTAGCAATATCAGAAGCCGCATGTAGCAAATCCAACACCCGCTTGTAGTATCGCCGCTGACCGCATGTAGCAAGAACTGGCACGACTTGTAGCAACGCTGGATGCTGATTAGTAGCATCCACATGTCGATGAGTAATGTGGGAGGCCTCGCATGTGAGAATCCAACAGGGAGGTGGGCTAGTCTGCGGGGAGGAGGGCTTGCAAGTAGCAGGGGGTAGAGGCTCGCCGGTGAGGACAAGATCCCTGAACACAACGTCGCTGGGGAGGGTCGCCGTGCTGAGGCAGTCGGCGGCGGCGGAGGCTGGTTTCTGCTCCAGCGGCAGCGGCGAATCAGGGCCGGCGGCGGCTGCGCGTGTCGTCGGCGGTGGAGGCACCTGTGCGAAGATTCGGAGGCCAGGCGGAAGGCGGCGCGCAGCAGATGCAGATCGCGGCAGTTGGGCGAAAAAGAAAGGAAACGCGAGGAAGAAGCCTGGCGCGTTGTTGCTGCACGGGGAGAGGAACCGGGGGATCGCATCCCCCGGGGGAGTCCTATCATTTTCCAAATGTTAAGGCATAAGCCTTGGCCCTTTATAAAACTGATGGTTGTCTGGATGCGATACCATTCCAATTTTACCGTACAACCATAATACCCGAAATTTGGGTCGGGCTTGACTGGAAATTTATATACCTTAGTATGGGTTCCCTCGCGGCCAAGGTCTGAGCTGAGGCTACCTTGTGAAGATTGTCCACATGTGCAGTACCCAAGATGACACTTGGTCATGGTTGGGAGGCCAAACTCACAGGAGAGGTGCCTATACTAGGGCGTGTAATTGAAAGGTTAGGATTGATTATCCGCATACTGAGTATGGTGAATTCAGGATTTGTTCTTGACGGATGTATTGAATGTTTGGGTGAAAGTGTACAATCTCTGCAGAGTGTCAAACTATTCGAATAGCCGCGTCCGCGGTTATGGACAGTTGGAGTGGCCATACTGTTCTATTGTCATATGTTTTCAAAATGACTTATGAAATGATTTATGACTTTGACTTAACCACAACAGAGTTGTGATATGAAATTCAAGTTCCCATTTAGGTGTTATAAAACTTTCAGCTAGCTTTCTTTGGTTCTGAACTTAGTAGAGGTAAATCTGGATTTTTGCAAAACAACCCTAGAGCTTAGCATATCCTATGCAAAACCAGTTCACCTCTTAGTATTAGTTTGCGAGTACTTAAAGAGTACTCATGGCTTTGTCCTTGGCTATTCCCGTGGCCAGACTATAAAGAGGAGTATCAGGATGATGGACTGCAGGAAGGTTACGACAACTAGGTTCATATCCCATCATCAGCATTGCCTGTGACTGTGAAGACGGAGCTTCGCCCACGCTATTGTTATCTTTACGTTATTCCGCTGCTTGATTTGTATTAAGAACTGGATCATGATATCCTTATTTGTGTAAGACCTTATGTATGGCTTGTAATGGATGATGTACTGTGATATCCAAATCTGTTATGTCTCGCAAAAATGGTAATCCTTTGATTGCGATGTATGGCATAACAGGCATCTGTGATTAAAAATCCGGGTGTTGACAGTCTTGATGCGGCCTAGTTCCTCTCTGAGATCGCAACTCCTTACACCGCCATTAAAGCGTCAATTTCCCTTTCCTCTGAGATGTCTTCAGTGGAGTTCTTGATCACCTACCAATGTTGGACGTAGGAGCGGATGGACTCATTGGACCTTTGGCGGCAGGCGTGTAGCTCTTCGATCGAGGCTGGCCGCTTGTAGGTGCCTTTTAAGTTTCAGATGAAGCTGTAGACCAGCTCCTCCCAACTGCAGATGGATCCGAAGGGAAGGTTGTTCAGCCAGGCTCTGGCTGAGCCCTTCAGCTATAGCTGAAGGCACTGCATGGCTGTGTTCTTGCTCCCACCATGCAGCTTGACCGACGAGATGTGGTCATCCGGCCAGATTTTCAGCTCCTGCAGGCCGTTGAACTTTGGATGGTCCGATGGGATCTTGAAGCCCTTAGGCATCCGTGTTTGCTGTATGGCTCGGCTGAAGCACCTGGCGCCACAGAGCTCCGTATCTTCTTCTTCCTACTCTATGGAGCATGCATGTTTAGCGCGTGATTTGTCGATCTTGCCTCTGTGAGTTCATCACGAGCGGCGTAGTTGCGACTTCTCCTCCAAGGGTTGCGGCATCGCCATGACAGGTCGTGGTCCTCCTCGTCAGATAAGGGCATGCGATTCCTCGTGAACTTCACCGTGGACTTTTTCTTTGGCTCTGGAGTCTCTTCTCCAGTTAGTGCGGCTCCGACGAACCCGAGGCCTACGATTGTTGATTTATGGACGGCAGATCACGGATCCCTGACTGGTGTTTGATTGGCGAGAAGGTACGAAGTAGCTGCTATGGCCGCGACCTGCGGTGTTTTGGGCATCATGTTGCCCTGCGAGTCCATTGACATGAAGGACAGGTCGAGTGCCTTAGTGCCCTCACATCTGACGCTTGGGTCCATGCGTTCCTGACGAGAACGGCTTTTGTAGGTGGCGTGGCCGTCATTGCCCTTTGAGGAGGATCCGCCGATAGACGAGAGTGCAGCTCATAGAGCGCTTGATTCATCGGCTTCCCTCCGACGTTGTTCGATCTCCTTGTGCTATGCGACTTGTCGGTTATGCTCCTTCATGAGGAGCCAATGATAACCCATCAGCATATCACGTGAAGCATCCAGTGGCAGAGGGTTGCCTCGTATGACATCTCAGACCCTCTCCCACTCGGCGTTGTTGAGGTGGATCTGTTGCCGAGTTGCTTTGTCCCCGTTGGTGGCATCAATGTTGCGCGGAGCGGTCCCATCGGGATTCAGATGAGCACCGCCGTTGGCATTGGTGTTCGGAGGAGGACCTCCGTTCGTAGCATTAGGAGCCTGTGGATTGGCTTCATTATCGACGTGGGCATCGACGACGACTACACACATGAAGCGATGGGGGAGATCGTTGCTTCCACAACTTCCATATTCGGAACCGTAGGTTCCTTCCTCTATAGGAGGGTCACATAGATGGGAGTTGAAGCTATTGATGTCATCTGAATAATACATCAGCGGGAGTGCGTTGAGGACATTGATTGGTGGAACCCATGAACCGAGTGCGATCACTAGAGGCGCCACCCTCTCAAGGAGGCGAAGGGTGCCAACTTGGACCACCTGGAAGAATAGGCTCCAAAGCATCATGTCGACTGCATCTCCTACAAAATTGAAGTCTTAGCGGGCCGCCGGTGAGTGGACGGTGAATTCGATGGTGCCGAAGAGGATGTGGTTCTCCGTTGCAGAGGAGTTGAAGATCACGGTGGATGGGGCCATCACGACCGCAACATCAGCATTCCTAGTTCACATAGATGACACCAATTGACGAGGGTTCGACTCGTCAATGCCCATTGTTATGGGCTTGGGTTTTGGAGAAGGAGGGGACGTTGGAGATCGCGGAACGGCTAACAGACAAGAAACATGGGACACGATGTTTACCCAGATTCAGTGTAACATCCCTAAAATCATGATTTCAAAGATTGCATATCATTCATGCATGCATATAGAATTGAGATCAATTTCAAAACTCAATTCAGAAAACAGAAGCACATAGTGCTATCATTTTATGTGAACAAACTTATATCAAATGGCCATCCCCATTTGAGAGTTTGAATGTTTTAAACCTAGATTGTTTATCTCCCTTGTTGAATGGATTGAGTGTGGAATTTGAACCAAACTTTACAAAATGGAAATGGTTTCAAAAAACATTTTTCAAACATTTGCAAATCAAGTACAAAGTCCCTGTTATTTTTGTTTCTCCAAAAATGACCAAGCCTTTTCAAATTGACCCCATGGTTTTATACCTAGAATTGAGACTGTTGCACACTGCAAAAATCCCAAATAGATTTGAATTCAAATGGAGTTTGAATTCATTTGAAAACCATTCCTAAAATTCATTCTGGAAAAAAGAAAAAGATTAAAGAAAAGAAAAGGGCCAGGCGCTCCTAATCTAGCCCAATAGAACAACCGGCCCAGTTAGCCCACCCGGCCTCCCTCTCTCTCACTCGCACGCACAGACGCATCCACACAGGCACTGACACTCGGACCCCACCCCCTCTCCGTCTCACTCGCTGACTGGTGGACCTCGACAGGTCACCCTCGTCTTTCCCAAATCACGCCCGACCACGTCGCCGGCCGTTTCCTCCACCCATCACTGCCGCATTGATTCCTCGCTTAATTGCCCTTGATTCCGCGCTTAATCGCCGCTCCCCTCTCGCCTACATAACCCCCTCTGCACCGCGGTCATTTCCCCTCACTCAACGCCTCCACATCGCCACCAGGCTGCCCACAATCGCACTTGCGCCAGACAGACGCTGGCCCGCGAATCACGGTAAGCTCAGACCGCCCCGTTGCCTCTCGTTCAAACCACTGCAACTAGCATGATCTTGTGCATCAGCTAACGCCTCTGGTTTGCTTGCTCGTGACCCAGGTCATCGTTTCCGTTCACGCCCGCAACCACCAGCGCCGCTGCTCGACTCCGGCGAACAATAGCGGTAAGAACTGAGCGCCCCTTGCCTTCCCTTTGTTACCAACTTGTTCGCTAGTCACTTGCGCATCTTCTAAACCCTCTACCTTGTGCTAGGACGACACGGAGCCTCGACAGCGACCTTGACAGCAAGCGACAGACGTCGCCCGCAGCTCCGACGAGCCCCAGCGACCGTGCCCGTGCGCCCCTCGTCAAGCCGCTGCCAAGTTGAGCTTCTCCTCGACGCTGCGAACCTGGTGAGCATCCTCCTGCCTCTCCGGACGACCTGTAGCGCCGCGCCACCGCAGACAGAGCTTACCGCCACCAGTAGCCACCGCCAGCGCCGCCCCGCTTTGGTCGTTTGATCCAGAGCCGTCAGATCTGGATCCAGCGTATAGGATTATATCACTTAACGAATCGTTATGGGTAGATCTGAGCCGTGTGTTTTGAGTAGATCCGACAGCGTGGGAGGGTGATCCTGAGTGAAACGGTATCAACCAATAGAATTAAGACGCTTGGCTAGGGTTTGAGTTTAAAACAGATTTTAAAACAGATTTGGATTCAAATTTGATTAGGCTATAACTTTTGATTCCCACGTTAGATTTTTGCAAATTTTATACCGTTGGAATCAGGGAGACAAGCCCTTTCTGTTTATGCAATGTGTTTAAAGTTTAGGTTCTGTTAAAATGGTTTATTTTGCAGAAACTTGTTTAGGACTATTTTGAGTATAGAATTTATTTAGAGAATTGTTTTGGTGTAAAATAAACTTGATTTAGCAAGTTTTTAACTTAGTATTGATTCAGTTCTATGCACTTGCTTGGTGGAGTTTTAAAAAATCATCACTTAGCATTTTTGCATGCATGCATATATATTTTTGTTTGTATATGACTTGTATGTGATTGTGGTTATATTCTTTGTGTAGACTTTGGTGCTAGTGATTGTGATTGTGAAGAGTGCTACTCTCCCAACTACCAAGGCAAGTGGTACTTCATGAATATTCCATCCCTATATTTTGTACAAGCATTAGAAATATTTTGCTAAGTTTTGCATGTTACTAGTTTTGCCAAATGCCATGTTGGGAAATCCTAAGTAGATATAGAATTGCTAGGAAATTCCTAAGTTAAGTTACTATGCCATGCTTAGCCTAGCTAGTAGCAAACAAGGGTTGGTAAAGTATATACATGCTATGATGAAAATATTTCTAAGTCTTTTGACTTATGTTTTTCTTAATAAAACAACTAAGTTAATGAATCACCTGGGTGGAATGGGACTTGAATGGTGGTTTTTGGTTGAGTGGTTACACAAGGCCCATGGACATGGTTTACCTTATGTATCTCACTTGTGGTATGCCACCCAGGAACAAAGGGATTTTAGAGGCCAAGTGTTGAGAAGCTTATAGTGCAGCCACTTGGCAATATGGGCTCTTCCTTGACCACATAGGTTGCTAGAACTTAGTCATTTGGACAGTTGGTGGTAGTGGGATGATAGGTTGGAACGCGTCCATTTGGCTAAGGGAAGGCTTCTGAAAGGTCCTGTCTTGGGAAACCAAGTCTGGTGGGGAAAGTGCACAACCTCTGCAGATGGAAAAATCTAAGTACTTAGCCAAGTCCATGGCAATGGACAACTTGAGCATCAAGACATGGAAGCTATAAAGAATCTCATCACTCCAACTTCTAAGTAAAATTTGTCGGTGAACAAGGGTGAAGGACCCCAATGTCTATTGGTGGTTTCTTGGGAAAAGTTTTTGACAAAGAAAAACTTAGAGATTTCAACTAATAGGAAAAACCTATTTTGAGCAAAGCAAGCCAAGCTACACTTAGCCAAATTGCATATAGTATTATATTCCACTTAAAAATTTACTAAGGTATCACTTGCCAATACTATTCCAAAGTATTGACCCACTGTGGCTGTAACTTGTGATGTTGCAAGTTACTCCGATGATGATTAGGTGTCATGAGTCTACACTCAACATGCTTGCCTGTGGCACATGAATATGAAGACTTATGTTTATTTACTTATTCCAAACTCTTGTATTAGGCCTGTGGCCTTGAGTTGTAAAAGACTATGTTTTATCTCTGGAATGGATGTAATAAATGACCTTTGTATCTGTGTACTTCATCTTAAACTGTGGATGCTAGCAATGATCCAGGGACTAGCATTGCAATCACAGGGATCCTTTTCCTTTACAAAGGAGGGATCTTACATTCAGGCCACCGGAGGGAAAACCCAACTCTTGCTTGTCTTCTCTCTATTAACGGCGAAACTGAAGGGTGCAAGGGTGTGATATCAAACAAGTATAGGGGATCATGTGTAGCCTTTTCGATAAGTAAGAGTGTTGAACCCAACGAGGATCTAAAGTTAGGATAAATATTCTCTCAAGTTCTATCAACCACTGATACAACTCTACGCACACTAAACGTTTGCATTATCTAGGAAGTAAAACTAGAGCAACAAAACGAATACTAGATAAAGCTTTGCAACATAATAAATAACAAGAAAGTATAGCTAGTTTCTGTAGCAATAAAATACACTAAACTAACAGAACCATGAGTGTGGAATAGTGGTGGTAAGTGTGGTGGCTTTGTCGAAGTTTAATTGGCGAATAAATCGGGTACATTGTCTTTGATACAGTTATCTATGTGGGAGAGGCTAAATATACATGCGCTTCACTACTTGGAATTACATGTACTATATGATTGGTTTGTTAGCAAACTTACGTAACTACTATCAATGCATTAAGATTTCCCCAACCATAGCCTTAAGTTAATGGTCCTCTTACTCCCATACATGTAACATTCCGGTTCGTATCCTTAGGTTTCTGTCACTCCGGCAGAACTTCCCCCTTACTCTAACACATACTACAAACCCTATGATGTTTAATCCATGCGCGCACAAATATAATGGACACCAAAGGACTGTACCATATCAACATACAACTCTAATGAACCAAAGACGTTCAATCATTCAATCTAAGAACAAAGAAACTACACAAACATGACATAGATCATAGGATTATGACTTATAGCATCAAACACCATGTTTACATAGGACAGTACAAAGGTGTGTGGGAGGTTGAACCACTGCATACTAGGAGGATTAGGTGATGGAGATGGCGGTGAAGATGGTGAAGAGGGTGGCGGCGGCGCGGGGGGGACTCCTTCCCCACCGCCAGTGTCGTGGGGGAGCACCGCCCCTTAGCCCCCTTCCTTCATGGCTTCTTGGAAGCCCTACCCCATGGAGATGGGGAGGCAAAACATGGCTTTGGTGGCTGAAAATTTGTGGGTGGAGGTGTCTGCCACGAATTAGGTTTCCTCCCTTTATATAGCTTCACAGATTCCCGTCACCCCATCTTGGGCTTCAGTAAATAGGGCCTAGAGGCCCCGTTCGGACTCGGAATCAGCTAAATTTTATGTCCAGAATGATTGTTGAAAATTTTCCTACAACTTTGTAGTAGAAGAGTTTTTCATTTGACGCTGTCTTCGACCCGAAACGTGACCATCTTCAAAAAGAGTTCTGAGATAGATTTCTGGAAAATCCCAATTTGACTCCAACAAGGGTTCCACTTGTATTCTTGATAATTCCTACACATCAAAGTGTAAAACAAGAACATTGTGCACTTTTGCAACTATTTGTAGGTTAGTCCAAATAACTTATGAACTTTATATAAAAAGAAGTGTCAAAAGCATAATAATAGCATAAACCATCAAAAATTATAGATACGTTATGGACGTATCAACATCCCCAAGCTTAGTTCCTGCTCTTCCTCGATTAGGTAAACGATAAAAATAATATAATTTTTGAGGTGACATGCACCATCATAATCTTGATCAAACCATTTGCAAGCATTGAAAGCTGGGATCAAAGTACTCTAAACATGAGCATGAAAGAAGAAGTTCTAACAATAAGACAAAGTAACTATACTACAACATGAAAAGATTACAAACAAAGATCATGAATAACAATGCATTAAAAAACGATTGTTTGTTTCACATAAAGAAAACATAATAAGAGTGGTATTCATCTTGTCCCTCATGGTATAGCAAATCATAAATGCATAGGACACCTTCAAAGTTCATAAGGGTGACTACATACAAATAGTTTAAGAACAAGCAATATGAACCTTATGAATCTATCAACAAGTTTGGGACAATGCACATAGAACTAAGAATGGGAACTATGCTCTCTTAATTGGTGCCTAAGAATAGAAGGTGGAGACTCAATATAATAGTGGAAGAAAAGCCCTTCAAAGGGAAGCAGGGATTTCAAGTTTCATAAAGAGCTTCCAAAAATTATGGTACTTCTTAGCTTTCATCTCTCATTGCCCCTATCATAAGCATCTCGAAGTGATTAAGGTTAAAGTCAACAAACTATGGAGTATATGCTTGACAAAGTATAAGTTGGCAATCTCATGTCCCTTGAATATGAAGGCCTCTCTTCATGCTACTCAACTTTAGTCACGGGGAAGTTCTTGTCATAGTAAGTACATGTGTATCATAGAGAACCTCCAACGGGGTACCCCTTTCACATGATACAAGAGTTATCCCATATAAAAATGACAAGGCAAGCAGACAATGAGCATCTCAGCAATCTTCTTATTTACCATGGGAAAATGGTGCTTTTTTCTCTCTTTCCTCTTTTCAATGTCTTTGTTTTTTTATAAGAAGAAATCTCCATAGATTGCTCACTATGGTGATGCTGCAAGTTTCCACCATGATTAGGCATGGCTTAGGCTAGCGGCCTAGACATTTTTCTAACACACATACATAACTCCATGGACTTACAAGTTCTCCTTTTATTTCACACCGACGGCATCCGCAAACAAAAGAGCATGATATCAACTGGGTACAATGTACAAGTGCATTGTTAAAAGCATTCCCCATGACAGTATGGTTCTGCTAATTCCAATGTATAAGTTCAAGCATATACAACATAGATGACACAAAGGTTCAAGTTTATTAGGGGAAAGAAAATAAAGTGTGCCATCAAGTTTGTGAGAGCTTTCATCACTAAATTTTTCACTTAAAAAGTGACTCTTTAATTGGAAGGTAGATAAAACAAGAATATACTTGGAATGGTGTAACACACCATGCATAGGAATATATAGTGGACACTTTGGAATAACTTGGTTTCTTGGGAGTTGGATGCATGAGTAGAGCTTACTCATACAGTTGGAGACAAGAAAAAGACTGGGAGCGACCAACTAAGTGTAAGACCCCACCTTTCTAAAGGTAAAGGTCCCTATGATTGCAATGCTAGTCCCTGGATCAATTGCTAGCATCCACAGTTCAAGATGAAGTACACAGAAACAAAGGTCATTATTACATCGTCATTCCAGAGATAACATAGTATTTTACAACTCCATAGCCATAGGCTAGTACAAGATTTTAACTTAACAATATAAATAAAAGTCTTCATCTTCATGTGCCATAGGAAAGCATGTTGAGTGTAGACTCATAACCCTAATCTTCATCAGAGTAACCTGCAACATCACAAGTTACAGCCACAGTGGGTCAATACATTGGAATAGTATTGGCAAGTGATACCTTAGTAGAATAATAGTATCTAGCGTCTACATGAATTTGGCTAAGTGTAGCTTAGGCTTGCTTTGCTCAAAATAGGTTTTACCTATTAGTTGAAAACACTAAGTTTTTGTTTGGAAAAAACCCCAAGGAACCACCAATAGACATTGGTGAACCTTCACCCTTATTCAACCACAAGTTTTTAACTTAGAAAATTGGTATGAGGAGATTCTTGATAGCTTCCATGTCTTGATGCTCAAATTGTCCATTACCGAGGACACGGCTAAGTACTTAGTTTCTTCCTTCTGCAGAGGTGGTGCACTTTCCCCACAAGACTTGATTTTCACCAAGATAGGACCTTTCAGAAGCCTTCCCTTAGACCAAAATGGACGCGCTCCAAACCTATCATCCCCTACCACCAATTGTCCATTTGGCTAAGTTATTGCAACCTATATGATCCAGGCAGAGCCCATAATACCATGTGGCTGCACTAGAAGCTTCTTAACATATGGCATCTCAAATCCCTTTGTTCCTGGGTGGCATTCCACAAGTGAGATACACAGGGTAGACCAATGGAAAACGGGCCCTGATAACCACTCAACCAAAATCCACTAAGGAATTACCATTCCACCCAGGTGTTTCATGCACTTAGTTGTTTTATTAAGAAAAAACATAAGTCAAAGACTTATCAATATTTTTCCATAGCATGTATATATATTACACCCTTGGTTTCTACAAGCTAGGCTAAGCATGGCAATAGCAAGTATATTAACTTAGAGAAAATTCTAACAATTCTACAACTACTAGAATTTCCCAAGCATAGCATAGATACTTACCAAAATATTATCATGCAAGCCCTATACAAAATATTTCTAATACATAGTAAAAATATTGGGATAAACGTATGAAGCACCACTTTCCTTGGTAGTTGGGGGAGTAACAACAATCCTCACAGTCATAATCACCACTAGAACCAAAATCTACACATCAAATGATAGCACCAAATTCACATATCAAATAAACAAGAAAAAATATATGAATGCATGCAAATGCCATGTGACGATTTTTTATAAACCCAACCAGACAATTAAAACAGTACTGATCAATAAACCAAACATTTATACATCAAATAAACTTTATTTGATCTTTAAAACATTTTCCCATTAATTTTTATACACAAAATAATCCTACAAATGTCTATGCATAAAATCCTATTTTAACAGAAACAAATTACAAAACTAATCCCATAGATGTGTAGGATTTATTTTTGTGATTCCAATGGTATCTTATTTGCATTTTTTGGATAAGCAGAACAAAAGTTATGAATTTTACAAGTTTAAACATTCAAATTTCGTTTCTGGAATTTTAATCAGACAGGCTAGGCCACGTGGGCTGTTTCTATTGGCTGATACCGTTTCGCACGGATCAATCGATGAGGGCCGTTGGATTTAAGTGACTGCGCATGGCCCAGATCTGATCGTACCGCTTCACTTAAGCCATCTATCATTTGTGTTGGATCTAGATCTAACGGCACAAATCTAACATACCAAAAACGAGCGGTGCTGCGACGGTGGCTGGCGGCGGCGCGCTCGGGCGGTGATGCTGTTGGCGATACAGGAAGCTAGGAAGGTATTGGAGCGGCTCACCGAGTTCACGTGATGTCGCTGATGCTCGAGGTGGTCTTTGCAAGGACAGGGGCGCACGAGGTTGGCGTAGATTGCTCGCCGGAGTTCCTTCTGGCGACGGGCGCTTCTGTTCATCGTCATTGGCGAGGGTACAGGTCATGCCAAGGCAAGAGAAGCAGTATGTCAGATGCGCAAGACGATGATGGTCATGCAAGTGTCAAGGAGGGGGAGAGGGGCGGTCGGAAATTACCACGGGAGGTCATCGGAGTTGAAGCCGAAGACGGTGGCGCTTAGTCGATTACGTTGCCGACGCTCTGGGGCACGCGCGGGCGAGCTAGTGCTACTGGAAGGTGCGCAAGGTGAAGTGGAGTGTGCTCATGTGAACCAGGAGCAGAGGGGTGGTTGGGGTTGCCCTGAATCGGCGCTGCAGCTCGTCGGAGCAGCGAGGTCGTGGCGAGGAATTCTCGTAGCCTGGGGGCGTTCAGTGCTTGGGGTTTGGGAGAAAATGGAGAGGGGGCAGACGGGGTTTAAGTAGCGAGGATGAGCGGGGCAATTACGCCGGAAATCAAGCGCAATCAATCGGATTTGATTCGGGGAGGAAACGGCAGAGAGGAGCAGGTCCTCCAGCGCGGGATTGACGACGAGTTGACGTGGCAGTGGGTCCGGGGCGTCAGCGAGTGGGTGTGCGCGGGTGAAGTGAGAAACAGAGAGGAGAGGGGGTCCCGGGTGGGCTGGCTAATGGGTTGGTTCTGCTGATGGGCCTGTTTGGTGGCCCCGGCCCTTTCCTTAATCTTTTATCTTTTTCTTTTTCTGAATGATTTTCCAGGAATCTTTTTCAAATGATTTCAAATGAGTTTGAATTCAAACTCCTTCTGGATTTTTGTAAATTGAAACTTGCATATATTTGAGTGTGGAACATTGCTGTTCTCTCAAGATTATATTGGCCCATTGAATTTAAAAATAAAAATTATGCCTTAATTAATTATTTTCAATAGGCATATGAATGGTTTGGATTCATTTTTTTTTTGAAAACTTTGACCAAGCTTTGGAAATTTCAAACAAACCTATGTTCAACCCTTTACTGGTTAAATAAAGTATTCTAATGTTATTGAGTGGAAATAAAGTCATTGTTTTTATTACATAAAATAATAGACAACAATTTGCTTCTGTTTTTGAAATCTTATTTGAAAATGATCCTAGATATTTATGAATGCATGAATGATATGCAAACTTTACAAAATCATGTTTTTTGGGAAGTTACAAATCTAACCCCCTTAAGGTGAATCTCGCCCTCGAGATTCAGATTGGCTAGCAAATAGGTGAGGGTGGTCTTTCTGAAGATCATCTTCTCTTTCCCATGTTGCTTCTTCCTCGGAATGATGGTTCCACTGAACTTTGAAGAATTTGATAGTCTTTGTCCAATTTACTCTTTCTGCAGTCTCAAGAATCTTGATAGGTTTTTCCTCATAGGTGAGATCACTTTCCAATTGGACCTCCTCCAAAGGTATAGTATCCTTCAAAGAAGTCTCTTCCATCTCCGGGTGGCATTTCTTTAGCTAACTCACATGAAACACATTGTGAACGGCAGACAATGACTCCGGCAATTCAATCTCATAAGATACTTCTCCTTTACGGCTCAGAATCTTGAATGGTCCAACATATCTTGGGGCCAATTTTCCTTTGACTCCAAATCTCTTCACTCCACGAAGTGGTGATACTCTAAGGTATTCTCTATCACCTACCTCATAGGTGACTTCTCTACACTTAGGATCTGCGTAGCTCTTTTGTCGGGACTATGCTATCTTCAATCTGTCCTTTACTAACTTGACTTTCTCTTCAGCTTCCTTGATTAGTTCTAGCCCGAACAAGTTTCTTTATCCAACACCATTCCATAACATGGTGTAGTACACTTTCTCCCATAGAGAAATTCAAACGGTGCCATCTCAATACTGGCTTGATAGCTCTTGTTCTAAGAGAATTCTGCGTAAGGCAGACTTTCATCCCAACTCGCTCCATAATCTAGGGCACATGCCCTCAACATATCCTCTAAAATCTGGTTGGTCCTTTCTGTCTGTCCATCAGTCTGGGGATGAAAAGCAGTACTGAATTCCAATCTCGTTCCCAATTACTCATGCATTTGCCTCCAAAAATGGGAAGTGAATTGAGTTCCCCTATAAGACACAATACTCTTGGGTACTCCATGCACGCACACAATCCTATTCATATAGATCTTGGCTAACTTAGCACTTGTATAGGTTGTCTTCACAGGTATGAAATGAGCCACTTTAGTTAGGCGATCCACTACGACCCAAATAGAATCATATCATGATCTAGTCCTTGGAAATCCAGTGATGAAATCCATGCTAATCTTGTCCCACTTCCAATCAGGAATAGGTAGTGGTTGTAACAATCCTGCTGGCTTCTTATGTTCCGCTTTCACTCTACTACATACATCACACAAAGCAATATTTCGGCGATGTCCTTCTTGAGATTATTCCACCAAAATCTTTCCTTCACATCCATGTACATTTTGGTGTTACCCGGATGAATGGAATATGGTGAGTTGTGTGCTTCCTGTAAAATAAGATTCCGAAGCTCCGAATCTTGCGGAATGCAGATACGTTTTCCATACCATAAAGTACCTTGTTCGTCTTCATGGAATCCTTTGGCTTTTCCCTTACCAATATTTTCCTTAATCTCTTCAATTTCCTTGTCCATCTTTTGGGCTTCCTTGATTTTGTCCAACAAGGTGGGTTGAACATCCAATGACATGAGATGTCCTTCAGGCACTATATCCAATCTGAGATCTTTGAATTGGGCACACAGATCATCTGGCAACTCTCCCTTAGTAAGGACATTCACATAAACCTTACGGCTTAATGCATCCACTACAACATTTGCTTTACCAGCGTGGTATTGCAAACTCAAATCATAGTCCTTGATGAGTTCTAGCCATCTTCTTTGTCTCATGTTGATTTATTTCTGAGTGAAGATATACTTCAAACTTTTGTGATCTGTGAACACTTCACAACGCTTTCCCAGAAGATAATGTCTCCATGTTTTTAGTGCATGGACAACAGAGTCTAACTCTAAATCATGAGTAGGATAATTCACTTCATGAGTTTTGAGTTGTCTCGAGGCATAAGCCACCACTTTCCCTTCTTGCATCAGAACTTCACCTAATCCCTGATGAGATGCATCACAGTAAACTTAGAAATCATTCTCCAAATCTGGCAAACATAAGACTAGTGCTGTCACTAGTCTCTTCTTCAACTCTTGGAAACTAAGTTCACATCCTTCAGTCCAATCAAATTTCTTGTGTTTCTTTAGTAACTCCGGCTTTGGCTTAGCTACTTTTGACAAATTCTCAATGAACCTTCTATAGTATCCTGCCAAGCCAAGGAAACTACGAACTTCTTTCACTGACTTAGGAGATTCCCACTCAGTTACAGCTGACACTTTTGTGGGATCAACGACTACACCATCTCCTGACACAATGTGTCCAAGAAATCCAACTTCATTCAACCAGAAATCACACTTGCTGAATTTGGCATACAGCTTATGCTCTCTAAGCTTCTCAAGTATCAAACGCAAATGTCCTTCATGCTCTTCATTGCTCTTGGAGTAGATCAAAATTTCATCGATTAAAATGACAAAAAACTTGACAAGAAACTCCATGAACACCTTGTTCATCATATTCATGAAGTAGGCTGGTGCATTGGTCAAACCAAATGGCATCACTGTGTACTCATACAATCCATACCTAGTGGTGAAAGCAGTCTTAGGTATGTCATGTTCCCTTATCTTAAGTTGAAAATAGCCTGACCGAAGATCAATCTTTGAGAACACATGGGCTCCTTCTAACTGATCAAACAAGTCATTGATTCTGGTCAAAGGATATTTGTTCTTGATAGTCACCTCATTGAGTGAACGATAATCTATGCATAACCTTTGACTTCTATCTTTCTTTTCCACAAACAAAACTGGTGCTCCCCAAGATGAAGAACTTGGTTGAATAAATCCTTTCTGCAACTATTCTCCCTTGAGTTCCTTCAACTCATCCACTGACATCTTGTAAGGTCTCTTTGTTATTGGTCCTGATCCTAGCAGCAAGTCAATCAGAAACTCCACATCTCTATCTGGTGGCATTCCCGGCAATTCCTCCGGAAACACATCCGTATACTCTCTCACAATTAGCACACTATCTATGCTAACCCCCTTAAGAGAATTTATCTTACTCCCTTTTGATTCAAAGTTAGACTTGAATTGAATCCGTTTCTTATCCGGGGTTGTGAATGTGACAGTACGGTTGGCACAATCTATTACTCCTTCATATTTGTTCATCCAATCCATTCCCAAAATTATATCCAATCCTTGGGAATCTAGGATTATCAGACTAACCGGAAACTTATGCTTTCCAAATTCTATCACGACATCCAAGACTTACTATCATATCTCCACCGGGAGAACTTACTTTTATAGGACACCCAATATTTTCAGTTGGAAATCCATTTCTATCAACAAATGCTCTTGATATGAATGAATGCGATGCACCAGTATCAAAAAGAACAAGTGCTAGAATAGAATTGAGTTTGAACTTACCAGCCATAGCATCAGATTCCTCATATATCTCTTCCACATTGATGTGGTTCACTTGTCCCTTCTGGAAAGGGTTGGGCTTCATGATTCCTTCAACCTTCTTCTCTGGGAACTCATTTGCATAGTGTCCCATCTTCTTACACTTGAAGCATTCCACCTGACTGATGTCTCTCTTTGCAGGCTGACTTCCACTTCCACTTCCACCTCCACTGTGGTGACTCTTGTGCCCACTCTTGCAGTTCTTGTACTTGTCATTATCATGACTGCGGTGATGCTTGTTGTCATGATGGCGGTTGTGGCCGTGGTGGTTGTTGTACTTTCCATGTTTGTGGGATCCAGAACTCCCACTATCATCATGATGGGAACGCTTGTGAGACAATCCCGAGCTGTTCTTATCAAAGTTGTGCTTCCTTTTCCTACTCTCAACCTGTTTCATCTTGTTATCCAAGATGGTAGCCTTGTCACAAAGTGATTGGTAGGTTCGAACATAGGCAATAGACAGCTACAGATTCAGTTCATCATTCAGTCCTTCGAGGAATTTCTCCTTCCTCTTGGCATCAGTATCAACTTCATTTGGTGCATAACACGCCAGATTGTTGAATTCCTCAATGTATTCAGCCACGCTGCAGTGACGCTGTTTCAGGTTATGGAACTCCTTTTTCTTCAAATTCATCACCCCGGATGAAATGTGAGATGTACGGAATCCATCCTCAAAGATAGCCCAAGTCACATCCTCAATGGGAGTGGTGATCTGAAAGTTCTCCCACCAGGTTGCTGCTGGCCCTTCCAGCAGATGTGTTGCAAACCTGACCTTCTCTTCGTCGGTGCAGCCGACAGTCACTAAATCCTTGTTCACTGAACGTAGCCAATCATTGGCCACCATTGGATCAGTGGTTCCTAATAACTTTGCATCCCTCAGTCTTAGAAATCTGGTGAGCATGTCAAATCCTGGCGGATTATTCTGGTTGTTGTTGTTGTTATTGTTGTTGTTATTCTGATTCTGGTTCTGCATGAAAGTGGTCATCATCTGCATCATTTGTGACTGTGCTGTCATCAACTGCTGCATCTCAGGAGTGACATTATTGTTGTTGTTTGGGTTGGGGTTGGCACGTCGAGGAGGCATCTGTGGTTTTCCATAAGGATAAGAATGAGATACCCATAGATGCTTAACATGGACAATACATCACATAGACAATCACAATAACCAAGCATAAAAATAAAATAGAGTTTGTACGACATAAACAACAAGTTTGGAAATGCAAACACACCATAGCAAGCCACCCACATGTTGAATGGTCATTGCGACTCAATAATCAAAAGTATGGTAGATGAAAGATAATCGAGTAGTCTACACTACTCCTCTGCATCAATCTCTATGTCAACGAGGGTAAGACCTACATTCTCCATGGCGGTCTTGTACTCATCAACACTAGTAGTCAAGGCCTCTATCTTGGCACTAAGATCCCTCTTCTGTGAGCGAAGCCTCTCGATCACTCACTGCTGATGCTCAAGCTCGAAGTCCTTGGCCTCTAGCTCTTCCTTCATCTCCCGGATCTTCTTGTTCCTATCTTGGACTCTTTTCCCCTGGCTCTTGAACTTCTTGTCCTGGATTTCAAACTTGGCCTCCATTTCCTTGACTATCTCGTCTTGCTCCGCAAAGAGCTTGTCCTTCTCACGAAGCTGAACCTGGAGCTCGTCATTGCTAAGAATGACGTTGGTCCTATCAGTATCTAGGTGTCTAATAAGACCCTCTAGGTCCTGGAGGTACAGACGAATCGGCCCCATCATCTCTCTAGTAGCATCCTTGTACTCTATTGCTTCACCCTCCTTGTTGCGTCTCCCGAAGGGGTGAAAGTAAAGACCTCCAAGCTTTGTGGAGTGTCTCCCTACCAGGCACCCAAGTAACTCCTGCAAGACTACATCTAGGCCTTTCTCCTTGTCGTCATGCATTAGCTTGAAAGTGATGGTCTTCGTGGTTGGCTCTGTCTGGCGTCCGGGCTGGGTGACTCTGAAGCCCCATAGGTCCTTCCTCTCAAACTTGGTGAGTGGAAGTGTCATGATGCTAGGAAGTGGAAGGTTGAGCACACTGGTGAGCTCAATGAGACGATTACCAAAACGAGTTCCCTTGAACTCCTCAGTCGTGTTGATAATAACATTAGGCATCTATTTTTTATAAGATAGAGAAAAGTTAGAATCAACATCAATAGAGAAAATCACAAGACAAAATATCACAAGCACATCTTTTTGCAATAAACACAAGTCATGGCATACATAAATCCATTACAAGCATCAAAGGTTCAACATAACTTAGACAAATTTTTGGAAGTAAAAACGATAAGTGTGGTGGTCCAACTAACGAAGTACGTTACGACTCTCACTAACTAGACAAAATAGCTATCAGGCATCCTTAGTAGCCATCTGTCTATCTTGTTCACAAGACTCCCATATTAAATCTATGATGTCTCCCCTTAGTTGTTGGTTGGTAGTCTCTAATTCTTGGGTATGCTTCTTTTCTTCTCTAAGGTCATTTTAGGTGTTGAGCATTCTGCACTTGAGTCTATCACCAAGCTCCTTGATAGCATTCCAAGATGCATTTCTTGCAGAGTCAAAGAATGTTGTGTGCATTTCTGAGTTGGTGACCATGCAGAATCCTGACTCCTTGTGGTTGTCTTCCTTGTTTTTGTACAAGTGAAGTTGCACCCACCAATACTATTCTCCTTCATCCATCACAGGGAATCCTTTGTACACAGCTGCACCATGTATCCCCATGGTAACCATAAGATTCTTGAGAGCCTTGGGAAATTCAGTCTCACACTCCAAAGTCATGGTCATGAGTGGTCCCTTCATCACGGCTTCGTTGATGGAGTTCATCTACAAATAGAGATGAGAAAGAAGATTAGAAAAGTTTATGAGAAGAAAAATACAAGTGTGGAAATTTTTAAAAGTGTTGAAATTTTCCTTAGTGGTTTCTTAGTCTAATCCAATCCTAGGGTCATAATCCTACAGGCAACACAGTGCTCTGATACCATCTGTAAGACCCCGCCTTTATAAAGGTAAAGGTCCCTGTGATTGCAATGCTAGTCCCTGGATCAAATGCTAGCATCGATAGTTTAAGATGAAGTACACAAAGACAAAGGTCAATACTACATCGTCATTCCAGAGATAACATAGTCTTTTACAACTCCATAGCCATAGGCTAGTACAAGAGTTTAACTGAACAATATAAATAAAAGTCTTCATCTTCATGTGCCACAGGCACGCATGTTGAGTGTAGACTCATAACCCTAATCTTCATCAGAGTAACCTGCAACATCACAAGTTACATCCACAGTGGGTCAATACATTGGAATAGTATTGGCAAGTGATACCTTAGTAGAATAATAGTATCTAGCGTCTACATGAATTTGGCTAAGTGTAGCTTAGGCTTGCTTTGCTCAAAATAGGTTTTACCTATTAGTTGAAAACACTAAGTTTTTGTTTGCCAAAAACCCCCCAAGGAACCACCAATAGACATTGGTGAACCTTCACCCTTGTTCAACCACAAGTTTTTAAATTAGAAAATTGGGATGAGGAGATTCTTGATAGCTTCCATGTCTTGATGCTCAAATTGTCCATTACCGGGGACACGGCTACTTAGTTTCTTCCTTCTGCAGAGGTGGTGCACTTTCCCCACAAGACTTGATTTTCACCAAGATAGGACCTTTCAGAAGCCTTCCCTTAGACCAAAATGGACGCGCTCCAAACCTATCATACCCTACCACCAACTGTCCATTTGGCTAAGTTATTGCAACCTATATGATCTAGGCAGAGCCCATAATGCCATGTGGCTGCACTAGAAGCTTCTTAACATATGGCATCTCAAATCCCTTTGTTCCTGGGTGGCATTCCACAAGTGAGATACACAGGGTAGACCATTGGAAAATGGGCCTTGGTAACCACTCAACCAAAATCCACCAAGCAATTACCATTCCACCCAGGTGTTTCATTCACTTAGTTGTTTTATTAAGCAAAATCATAAGTCAAAGACTTAGCAATATTTTTCCATAGAATGTACATATATTCCACCCTTGGTTACTACAAGCTAGGCTAAGCATGTCAATAGCAAGTATCTTAACTTAGAGAAAATTCTAACTATTATACAACTACTAGAATTTCCCAAGCATAGCATAGATACTTAGCAAAAAATTATCATGTAAGCCCTATACAAAATATTTCTAATGCATAGTCAAAATATTGGGATAAAAGTATGAAGCACCACTTGACTTGGTATTTGGGGGAGTAACAACAATCCTCACAGTCACAATCACCACTAGCACCAAAATCTACACATAAAATGATAGCACCAAATTCACATATCAAATAAACAAGCAAAAATATATGAATGCATGCAAATTCCATGTGATGATTTTTTCTAAACCCAACAAGACTATTAAAATAGTACTAATCAATAAACCAAACATTTATACATCAAATAAGCTTTATTTGATCTTTAAAACATTTTCCCATTAATTTTTATACACAAAATAAGCCTACAAATGTATCTGCATAAAATCCTATTTTACCAGAAACAAATTACAAAACTAAGCCCATAGATGTGTAGGATTTATTTTTTTGATTCCAATGGTATCTTATTTGCATTTTTTGGATAAGTAGAACAAAATTTATGAATTTTACAAGTTTAAACATTCAAAATTCGTTTCTGGAATTTTAATCAGACAGACTAGGTCACGTGGGCTGTTTCTATTGGCTGATACCGTTTCGCACGGATCAATCGATGAGGGCCGTTGGATTTAAGTGACTGCGCATGGCCCAGATCTGATCGTACCGCTTCACTTAAGCCATCTATCATTTGTGTTGGATCTAGATCTAACGGCACAAATCTAACATACCAAAAACGAGCGGTGCTGCGACGGTGGCTGGCGGCGGCGCGCTCGGGCGGTGATGCTGTTGGCGATACAGGAAGCTAGGAAGGTATTGGAGCGGCTCACCGAGTTTGCGTGATGTCGCTGATGCTCGAGGTGGTCTTTGCAAGGACAGGGGCGCACGAGGTTGGCGTAGATTGCTCGCCGGAGTTCCTTCTGGCGACGGGCGCTTCTGTTCATCGTCATTGGCGAGGGTACAGGTCATGCCAAGGCAAGAGAAGCAGTATGTCAGATGCGCAAGACGATGATGGTCATGCAAGTGTCAAGGAGGGGGAGAGGGGCGGTCGGAAATTACCACGGGAGGTCATCGGAGTTGAAGCCGAAGACGGTGGCGCTTAGTCGATTACGTTGCCGACGCTCTGGGGCACGCGCGGGCGAGCTAGTGCTACTGGAAGGTGCGCAAGGTGAAGTGGAGTGTGCTCATGTGAACCAGGAGCAGAGGGGTGGTCAGGGTTGCCCAAAATCGGCGCTGCAGCTCGTCGGAGCAGTGAGGTCGTGGCGAGGAATTCTCGTAGCCTGGGGGCGTTCAGTGCTTGGGGTTTGGGAGAAAATGGAGAGGGGGCAGACGGGGTTTAAGTAGCGAGGATGAGCGGGGCAATTACGCCGGAAATCAAGCGCAATCAATCGGATTTGATTCGGGGAGGAAACGGCAGAGAGGAGCAGGTCCCCCGGCGCGGGATTGACGACGAGTTGACGTGGCAAGGTCCGGGCGTCGGAGTGGGTGTCTTGTGGTGAAGTGAGAAACAGAGAGGAGAGGGGGTCCCGGGTGGGCTGGCTAATGGGTTGGTTCTGCTGCTGGGCCTGTTTGGTGGCGCCGTCCCTTTCCTTAATCTTTTATCTTTTTCTGATTGATTTTCCAGGAATCTTTTTCAAATGATTTCAAATGAGTTTGAATTCAAACTCCTTCTGGATTTTTGTAAAGTGAAACTTGCATATATTTGAGTGTGGAACATTGTTGTTCTCTCAAGATTATATTGGCCCATTGAATTTAAAAATAAAAATCATGCCTTAATTAATTATTTTCAATAGGCATATGAATGGTTTGAATTCATATTTTTGTTTTGAAAACATTGAACAAGCTTTAAAAATATCAAACAAACCTATGTTCAACCCTTTACTGGTTAAAACAAGTATTCTTATGTTATTGAGTGGAAATAAAGTCATTGTTTTTCTTACATAAAATAATAGACAACAATTTGCTTCTGTTTTTGAAATCTTATTTGAAAATGATCCTAGATGTTTATGAATTCATGAATAATAGGCAAACTTTATAAATCATGATTTTTGGGATGTTACACTAAGAGAGCAATAATGGTCATAGTCATGAAAAGCGACAAAACATTACTAATCAAAGCATAAAGTGGTATCACAAGCCAAAACCTAAATGGTCATAGAGGCTAAGGTGACTGGTTCATAGTCATAACATGATGGGATCATGTGCCAAGTCAACCCAAACAAAGCATCAAAGGAGAATACCACAATACTATGCTTTTGTATGCTAAGACAAGACATGATTCTTTCAAGGAACATTAAGAAATCCCAATTGTTTGGAACAAGTCATGCTATAGCAATAACCACTAAGCATAGGGTCAAAACAACACCGAACATGACATGATAAGGTCTAGGCTACCACTTATAAACATGAAGCTTCCTACTCCTTCTCCAACACCAATCAACTTATTTGAAACAACACAGCGAAAACGGGGGTCCAACCACTTTATTCAAGCAAACTAAGAAAACAAAAAATTAAAACTAATACACTTCAAGAACAACACAACAGTGCATGAAACAATAAAAACGAAGTGTCTAGAAAGATCTAAGATTTTATTGATGAAGAAGGCGATGCCTTGGGCATCCCCAAGCTTTGACGCTTGCACCTCTTGAATATTTCTTGGGGTGACACGGGGTGGCATCCCTAAGCTTGAGCTTTTGTCCATTCTTCATATCATTACATCATTCTTTCCTTACACCTGAAAATTTTCGTTCATACAAAACTCCACACAATCTTCATTAGCAATATTAGTGCATTCAAAAGATAATAGACCTTTGGGTTTAGTTTAAAAACAGCAAAACTTTCACTAAAGACACAAGCTACTGTATCAATTCCTTTAAAAAAATCAATTTTCCAAAAAGAACCCAAAAAGGAATCAATAAGAAGCAAATGCAAATAATGTCAGAAATCTGTCAAAACAGACCAGCAGGTAGAAACTGATTTTTTCTAAGACCTTCTGTCACTCAAATAAAAAAGTGTTTAACTAACGGAAATTAGCTAATAACCTGGGGGATTTATTCATAAAATTATAGCTCAATCCGAAATACAGAGATTTTTCAAGAATGTTTACAGTGGAGCGCAAAAATCTGTTTCGGACAGCAACTCCCCAAATCTTACTTCCCTCTTATTAGAGGTTATTTTTGGCACAAAAATAAAATAAAAAGGATAAGGAGAGTTTATTACAGAAGTAATAACTTCCAAGACTAAATAAAACTATTGGGTTATCTCCCAAGAAGTACTTTTATTTAACGCCTTTAAGTTAGGCACAAGAAGCAAGATTCAAGTATTTTCAAATAAAGAAGCATTAAGAGCAACTTTTGTTTTAATAGGAGATGCAAAAGGTATTCTATACCTTTCTTGAATGGGAATTAATATTTTAATGGTTCCTTCCTTCATTTGAAAAGCTTCCATGAGAATATTTGTTTTGGTTTCATAGGCATGAACACAAGTGTTCAAGGTCGACCCCCACTTAATCATTACTCATCTTTCCAATCACTTTCCTTTTTGAAAACGTTTTTAGGTAACAAGTACAACTAATTTTTTTTGTAATTCGCAATCCCTATCTATACTAAGATAGATACCAACTTAAAACTGAAAGTAAAAACTACTTAGAGATAAAGCAAACAAGTGCACACAAGAATATTCACCCACATGCTATTGCTCCCCGACAACGGCGCCAGAAAGGGTCTTGATATCCCACAAGTATAGGGGATCGTGTGTAGCCTTTTCGATAAGTAAGAGTGTCAAACCCAACGAGGAGCTAAAGGTAGGATAAATATTCTCTCAAGTTCTATCAACCACTGATACAACCCTACGCATACTAAACGTTTGCATTATCTAGAAAATAAAACTAGAGCAACAAAACGAGTACTAGAGAAACCTTTGCAAGATAATAAATAACAAGAAAGTAAAGCTAGTTGCTGCAGCAATAAAATACACTAAACTAACAGAACTATGAGTGTGGAATAGTGGTGGTAATTATGGTGGCTTTGTCCAATTTTAATTGGCGAATAAATCGGGTTCATTGTCTTCGATGCAGTTTTCTATGTGGGAGAGGCTAAATATACATGCCATTCAGTACTTGGAATTACATGTACTATATGATTGGATTGTTAGCAAACATCCATAACTAATAACAATGCATTAATGTTTCCCCAACCATAGCCTTAAGTTAATGGTCCTGTTACTCCCATACGTGCAACGTTCCGGTTCGCGTTCTTAGGTTTCTGTCACTCCGGCAGACCTTCCCCTCCCTCTTACACATACTACAAACCCTATTATGTTTAATCCATGCGCACACAAATATAATGGACACCAAAGGACTGTACAATATCAACATACAACTCTAATGAACATGGGTAGAAGGTAGACATGGGTAGATCCATTCTTCCTCCTTTTGTTCATCACTCTCCTCCTCTTTTTTATCTAATGAGCATCCAGTTTCAACACTTTCTTCTTCCATAGGCTCCTACAAGGCATTAGTCTCTTCCAGTTGTGGAAAGCACCTATTAAAATATTCAAGAATATAGCCATTTGCTTCCTTGTAATTGTCAAAGCAAAATTTAAGTATCTCATAAACCTCATGTTCATAAGGTGCATCATCAGTATTTTCAAGAAAACTAGCAAGTTCAAATGCACCCTTGAAAGCAATAAATTCTTCAATTTGTTCCATATCATAAAAGTCATAATTTCCTTTAACATAGGAAGATATGATAACATTATCATTATACTCACATTGAAAGGTTAGGTGTTTATACCTCCTGCGGAAACAAACTTTATCAAAGCAATAAGTAACATTATAAGTAGACCACACATCTCTAGCAATACTATTAAACTTATCAATTTGATCCCATAAGTGTTTCCCTTTTTATGACAAACGGTGTTCCTTATAATAATAATTTTTGATGTAGCCCGACCTACGGTCGTTACCACATCTTGGTCCCCAACTTACGCCAAGTCGTCATGGACTCCAAAGGTGAATCTGTTCCTCTATGCGAGCCCCCTTCCTACCCTATTGAATGGTATGCTACTTCATACTCCGTCACATATGCATGATAGGTTCACATTGACAAGTACGGAGGCCAGGGAGGAAGCCCGGAGCATCAAGCCCGACAAGACGGAGGCTTGGAAGAGGAGACGGAAGAAGACATGTCGGCAGCTGCCAGGTTCAAGCGGTACTACCGGTCGGCGGAACCGCATTACTGGTCAGCGGTACTATCACTGCTACCGCCTGCATCAAACCTGCCATCGCCATCGGATGCCCTGCAGATCGCTTACAGTACTACCGCCCGCAATCGGTACTACCGGTCCCGAAGCGGTACTACCGGTCCCAAGTCCGGTACTACCGGTCATGTATGTGCCTGCGCGCACCTGTTGGGCCACAGCCCATGTATCCCCCTTTTACTTACCTATTCACCTAGTTTATCCCCAAACTACCCTTGTTTAGTGGTTGGCCTATAAATAGAGCCCCCACCCCTCATGTACCCCTTAGGGCATAGATGATAGACTAAAGACAACCCCCATTGTGGAATCTCTAGTTTTTCCTCATCCCCTTACCCAAGGGGACCAACTATCGTCACCAACCTCGATTGGACTTTGCATCACGCATCCATCGTTGACCAAGGCCTTGGAGTTCATGTCTCGTCTCCAAGTTGTCAAGACCCTCCCCAAGGTGTTCTTCCCTCTCCGATGTGGATTTGAGGGAGCACGTTGACCGATCTTTCCTTGCGAGGATTCTATTGGACCGGTGGCCGCCGTTCGGGAGCAATCGGCCTTGTATCGTGTGAGTTTTGCGTGTGTTCATTGTGTTCTTCGCGAGGTGTGTGTTCGCTTCCGCAACCTTCTCCATTTCCCCTTGCTCTCCCATCGATTTGACCACGAGATCCGTGAAGATCGGGAACCCAAGAGGTTAACCCCTCCATCATCTGGTATCAGCAGCTTTTGGTTGCCACGGATTTCTCATCGATTTGGTCTTTTCCCCATAAATTCGAAAATTCCACCAAAAACAGCCCCAATTCGTGTTTTGGATCGATCTGTCATTTGAGTGCGTTTTGGTAGGTTTTGATCCGTGGATTACTTTCTAAACTTGTTGATCTACCTTCCTTTGCGTTCCCATAGCCTAATTCCTTGATTTCCCCCTTCGATTTGGTGTTTTTCTTGAAGATTTTCCGCCCAAATCACCCCAAAATCGCGAAAACGAGTCAAATCTGGGCATCCCAGGTCCAAGCGGTACTACCGGGTCCAAAAACCGGTACTACCGTACTTAACCAGTACTACCGGGCCCCAACAACCGGTACTACCGCCCTATACAGATCCAAAACAGCAGGTTCCAGATTTCAGCCTCTCACCGTTTTGAACATAACTTTTGCATACGAACTCGGATTTTGGTCTTCTTTAGCTCGTTTCGAAGAGGAGAAGGAGATTTACATCATCATCCACGTGGTTGATGCTATCTACTCCATCCAAATTCCGTGAGAAAGGCGGAATACAACAATAAAGGGTGAAGATCGTCGACGAAAGGTATAAACATTCCGCGACTTTTCCCCACTTGCATTCCTTTGTGAACCTCACTATCTTTGCGAGCAACAAACACCTATTGAGACTAGTTCCTCTTATGATTGCTTGGGCTATGCACATTTGATACCTTGTAGAATTCCGAGCAAACATTGTGAGCGCTATCTCATATAGTTATCTTGTATAGTTGTTGGCACAAGGAAGAGGCAAGTGGAAAAGAGATAAAAAGAAAAGAGAGAAAAAGAGAAAAAAATATATATAGAAAAAGAAAAATAAAAAGAAAAGAAAGAGATATACATGTGCCTCATATAATAGGAAGCGCAAGCTCGATGAACATCATATATGTGGTACTTATTGTGCATATCTTGTAGCCCAAACAAGAGTGGCGTCCAAACATCATATGCATCAAGAGGCGCCAAGAAACAAGACTCTTCATCGACAAACATCCTCTCATGAGCATCGCCACCATAAAGAGGATACAAGACATCGTCAAAGGCATCTTCGCCATAAAGACGAAGAATTCAAGATGAGCACCAACCATAATGCTCAAGAAAGCTCAAGAAGGCACCACAAGCACAAGAAGAGTGCCAAGGCAAATGATCATCGTCGCGAGTGTCATGTGGACGACCAAGTGCGCCACCTACATCAACCATCGGCAAGGCACGCCAATGACCTCCGTCGACACCATCATAGGGCACCTTCAACTACTCGTGCCACCACCATAATGGCACCAAGAGCAAGCCTTCCTCCACGCCATCAAGCTTCAAAGCCGACGCTTGACTTCTACGACCTTGCGAACGAGGAAAATGTAGACGCCTACTTCGCCAAGTTGGATAGCATGAGCCTACCTCCACCACTACTACGAGATGGCCACAATACGGTCGAGCATGGGATTTTCCCTTCGACCATGGAGGAGAGAAATGATGCCCATCTTATGGCATCCAACCTTGGAGGCGACAAGGTCAAGAATGGTGAGCATGGGATTTTCCCTTCACCAAAGGAGGCGCATGGAGTTGAGGAACCCGAGCCTACCCCCATATGCTTGAGTGATGATGTGGTACCAATCCCATGTGAGTATGAGAGCCACTTAGCCCACTTGAGTGAGAACAAGAGTGACATGAGTGACTCCACCTTATGTGAGATTGAGTGCTTCCACTTGGAGGGCATGAGCGATACTCCTAGTGAGTTGAGAGTGATAGTTGATAGGTCAAGTGAGACCATTTCGAATTCTAACAACTTACCCTCTACCTCTAGTGTGTTCTCTTGTGTTGTGCTAGGTTCCATGGATGAAGACGCCCGATGCTATGAAGCAATGATGCCTCGAATGGAGAAGATGTACATGGTAGATGCTACACCATGGATACTCCAAGAAGATGAAGTCGTCCACAAGGAGGCCACTACTTCCACAACACCCACTTCATATGAGAGGTATGAACAAGGTAACAATAAGGGTGTTGATGATGCCATGATCCCACTAGTGGACATGATGAATTGTGAGGATATGCATGTTATGGATGATACTTGTGACATTACATATGCTTCATCCACTTTCCCATGTGATGATTTGCCTTTGCATAATATTGATCATGTGGAATTGTTTGATTGCGATATCATTGCCATAAACATGCCATGCTATGCATCTTGTGTGTATCCTCCAATTGCTATGGGCATGCTTTGTCATGCTAGTCATTCAATTTTTCCCGTTGCTTGCCATAAGATGAATGCTTGCAACAATGTTGACCACATGCGTTATAATGAGATGGCCCCCATAGCTTTCTCAATTTTTGGAGATTTTGATGATGGCCATGATAAGCATGTTCCCCACTTGCATACTCACCATGCATCTATTTCATACTTGATTGAAATTAATGGTGATGTGCACAAAAAGAGATACGTCATGATGGATGATGTGTATCTCTACCATGCACACACGTTATTCCTTTTACATATGATGTGTGTAGGTACCCGCACGAGAATGTCAACCTTGGTTGAGCACGAGTTGACAAAAAGAGCTCTAGAGAGCATCCCACAAGTGAGTTCAAGATCGAACCCAGCTCTGATACCTTTTGCATGCTTTGCATCTTTCATGTTGGCAAATTTCTCTTTCATATGGTTTGATTGCAAGCATGTTAATGGTATTATCTCCCCTTGTGACATTCATGTTTCTTCGCATCTAGATAATGATGTTTTGTGTGTTGCACCAAAAATGTTGAACATTTTCTCTTTCCGATGTTTTGGGTGCAACCACAATTCCATTAAGAGCATGTATTGTCATGAGAGCTTCCAAGAATCTCGTCTTGTTGCAACAAACATAAGGACCACTTGCTCTTTCATTTGGTTTGTTTGCAAAATAATACTTTTGTTTTGGATATGCTTCGTGTGTGTTTTGCCAAATTCTCCTATTCTTGCATCAAAGATGTTGTTTGAAATTTGGATACAATGCTTTGAATGCCACACTTCTATGTTATATGGAGTTTTTGAGTTTCCACATTTGGATGATGTTCAAACGATTTCCATGCACATTGACCTTGCATATGCATCCCGTTTGCTATACTCGAGTTGTGCTAATCGTGTTGTGAACAAGAATGGACATGCCACAAATGACATGCTCCTCTATCACACACAAACATATGTTGCTTAGTCTTTGTTGTATGAAGGTACAAATGCATACACGTCAACCTCTATGGACTATATGTTGACAAGAAGAACCGAAGAGAGTTACCTATGGCTACACTTCTTTGAGCTATATCTACAAGCTAAGGTGACTTCCTTCTATTTGAGGACTCATGCTATAATCTTCATGAATTGGCTACGCTTTGAGTGTTGCTTTGCTTTTTTTGTGAGCTTTGTAGGCTTCAAGGAAGGTGAAGGAACATTGAAGTGTCGTCAAGTCAATCTTCCCGAGGACGACTATATGGTGAACCCCAGGATCAAGAAGGTCTCTCGACCGATTCTACTTTGTGATGAGCGTGTAGAGTCGAGGACGACTCTTTTTGAAGAGGGGGAGCTGATGTAGCCCGACCTACGGTCGTTACCACATCTTGGTCCCCAACTTACGCCAAGTCGTCATGGACTCCAAAGGTGAATTCGTTCCTCTATGCGAGCCCCCTTCCTACCCTATTGAATGGTATGCTACTTCATACTCCGTCACATATGCATGATAGGTTCACATTGACAAGTACGGAGGCCAGGGAGGAAGCCCGGAGCATCAAGCCCGACAAGACGGAGGCTTGGAAGAGGAGACGAAAGAAGACATGTCGGCAGCTGCCAGGTTCAAGCGGTACTACCGGTCGGCGGAACCGGTACTACCGGTCAGCGGTATCGCCTCTGCTACCGCCTGCATCGAAACCTGCGCCATCGCCACTGGATGCCCCGGTACTGGCTTGCGGTACTACCGCCCGCAAGCGGTACTACCGGTCCCGAAGCGGTACTACCGGTGATGACCGGTACTACCGGTCCCAAGTCCGGTACTACCGGTCATGTATGTGCCTGCGCGCACCTGTTGGGCCACAGCCCATGTATCCCCCTTTTACTTACCTATTCGCCTAGTTTATCCCCAAACTACCCTTGTTTAGTGGTTGGCCTATAAATAGAGTCCCCACCCCTCATGTACCCCTTAGGGCATAGATGATAGACTAAAGACAACCCCCATTGTGGAATCTCTAGTTTTGCCTCATCCCCTTACCCAAGGGGACCGACTATCGTCACCAACCTCGATTGGACTTTGCATCACGCATCCATCGTTGAACAAGGCCTTGGAGTTCATGTCTCGTCTCCAAGTTGTCAAGACCCTCCCCAAGGTGTTCTTCCCTCTCCGATGTGGATTTGAGGGAGCACGTTGACCGATCTTTCCTTGCGAGGATTCTATCGGACCGGTGGCCGCCGTTCGGGAGCAATCGGCCTTGTATCGTGTGAGTTTTGCGTGTGTTCATCGTGTTCTTCGCGAGGTGTGTGTTCGCTTCCGCAACCTTCTCCCTTTCCCCTCGCTCTCCCATCGATTTGACCACGAGATCCGTGAAGATCGGGCACCCAAGAGGTTAACCCCTCCATCACTTTTGTTCTTCCGTGAACCCACCTTGCCAATAAGAACTAGTTTCAAAGAAACCATCCATTGATAGAAAGCATGACCAAGCAAGGCAACAACAGACCAGCAACTAGAGTAGGAACTAATTTTTTTTGTGTTTTTGAATAAAGCAAGCAAACCAAACTAGACTAATTTTTTTGGTTTTTTTTTGGAAAGAGGCAAACAAAACCAAGCAAAAGAAACAAAGCAAACTAAAAACAAAGTAAATAGAAAGGAAGTGGAGGACTCTCCTAGTGAAGACGTCCTTAGCCTCCCCGGCAACGGCGCTAGAAAGTCTTGATGATGCTCGACGTGGCACTTCGTTGGTAACCCCAAGCGTAGGGTGTGAAGAGCAAGCAGCAAGTTTTCCCTCAGTTGAGACCGAGGTTATCGAACCAGAAGGAGGAAGGAAACGTCACATAGGTGTTGCAAGCAACGCGGAGACCTGCACAACACAAACTCAAGACTTTGCCCCAACGAATCAGTGAGGTTGTCAAGCTCACTGGTTTGCTGTAACAAATGATTAAACATATGGTGTGGAAGGTAATAGTTTGCAGCAAGTAAACAAGTAATAGTGGAAGATGTATCAATGGTAAAGACTGGGCTGGGGTCCATAGTTCACTAGAGGTGCTCTCCTTAGATAAACAACATGGCATGAAGGATAAACAAATTACAGCAGGGCAATTGACAGGAACTGAGCACGGCATAACAATGCAATTACTAGTCAGAAAGATCCTATGAGATTCGATTGGGCAATACAACAAGATACATAGACCGCCATCCAACTGCATCTATGACTAGAAGTACACCTTCAGGTTATCATCTGAACCCCCTCCAGTATTAAGTTGCAAGCAAGAGACAACTGCTTTAAGCAAAGTGTGTAAGGTAAACAGTCCACATGTTTCATGAACAAAAGACCTTTGTTTTCTCCCTAGTGGCAATAACAAATCTACAACCGAAGAGATTTATGTCACTTCCCTTGGAAACTAGAGGCATGAACCCACTATCGAGCATAAATACCCCGCTTGGAGTCACTAGCAACTACTTGGCCAAGATAGCAACTAACAACGGAGAGCATGCAAGATCACAAACAACACAGACATGATAGAATCATAAATACAAAACCATTAATCGAACCAACATAATAATCTCAATATCCATCGGATCCCCGCAAACACAACATGCATGATTACAAATAGATTAGATCTTAAACATGAATGGAGCTCACAAGATCTATACATGAAAGCACAAAGGAGGAGATACAACCATCTAGCTATTACATGGACCCATAGTCCAATGTGGAACTACTCACGCATCATACCGGAGAGAAGGCCTCCGCGATGATCTCCCCTCCGGCAGGGTGCCGGGTAGAACTTCAGATCCCCCCGATCTGGGGACGATGTTGGCGGCGGCTACAGACGGTTTCATGGAGATTTGATCGGGTACTTAGAGTTTCTGTATCGGGGGCTTCTTATAGGCTAAGGGGGAGGCTGAGGCGGCGGCCAGGGGACCCACACCCCTCCCAGGCGCGGGGCAGGGCCCACCCGCGCCTAGAGTGGGTCTGGCCGCCCTGGCCGGCCTCTCCGGCTCCCCTCTAGACTTTTTGTTTCCCATGAAAAGTAATTGACTTTGATGTTTGTTCCGTCTAATTCCGAGAATATTTCTTTACTAACTTTTCTCAAACGAAAAACAGCAGAAAACAGGCATCTGACACGGTTGCAACTTGTTAGTAGGTTAGTACCAGAAAACATGTAAAAAACACCTCAAAGTGTAAACAAGCGAAGCAAAGTAGATACTAAACAAACATGGAGTATCAAAAATTATAGATACGTTTCCGACGTATCATGGGGAAAGGTGAGCGGTGAAGGCATTAGCGCCATTGACGGGACGCATCGACGCCTGTTGTTGCTGCAAAGTTGTCGTGGCGAGCCAGGCCATTAACACGGTGGGGAAGGCAAGGAAGAAGACGACCGGCCAGTCCGCGGCTGCTGACTGTGTTGGCCCATGAAGACCAGTCGTTTTATGTGCTTTTCGCGCCCTAATTCCCGCCAATGTGCGTCTATCTGGCGCTCCCGCTAGACCCCATTGGGTTGGGTTCAGCCTGAAAACACCATATACAATTATAGGCCACACCAGCACGAAAAAAGAATTGGAGAACCGGTTTGGCTCGATTTTGCCACATACACACCTGGGGGCATCTCCACGGGAAGACCCAAACGATCCGTTTAGGTCAAGCCACCGACGCTTTTTTAGGTCTGGCCCACGACTAGCAACGCAATCCAAACGGACAAAATCAGAAAGGCCAGTTCAAGAAAGAGGAGAGGGAAGAAGGCTCATTTATGACCATAACTAGGCTAGTCTGCTACAAAACCGGACAGGCCAGCGTCCACGTATGTCCAAATAGACCCATTCGGACATCAGATTTAGGTTACGAATAAATCCATTTGACCTGAGTTAGTCTGAATAAATCGGACTTGAGTGGAGATGCTCTAAAATAAACTTATTTAAGGACGATCGGTTTACCCTAGCATTGAACGGACCGGTAGTACGCTGCCTTTCTTTGTTCATCATGATGATGATGCACGAGTCTAATCAAGGTCAATTCGTTGTTTGCCCTGTCTCGGTCTGGTTGAGCAACACAATGTCAGAGAGCTACGCGAATTAGGAGGCGCGGGGTTGGGCAATGCAACGTACAAGTACACTGATAGGACACGGTGGGTGCCAGTATCGTTCAGCAGCTCAGCGCAGACAGACGCGCAGGGCTTCAAGTCAGCGGTTGCTCATCGTCTCATCGGTACGATACCGTGATTTGACGGAATAGCTTGTGCCTTTCTGCCGCTTTTTTGAAGGCGATCTTGCTCATCGTCTCATCGGTACGATACCGTGAGAAATCTATGGTATCTTGTAGAGCATACGATCTCTCCTGTTCTGGTGTTGCCAGTGCCACTGGGCATCAATGCAGCATTCGGCAGGACAGCTTTTCCGGCCAGTAGGTACAGGCAGCTGTACGTGCTGGCTCCCGAGGTGCAAATGTATCATGATGCATGCCCGGCGCATGCTGCGCGAATCGGACCGAAGGCTAGGCTAGCTGAATTGCTGCTGCAGCCATCAACGTCTGCCTCTATTGTCACATCACATCGTTACTAATTTCTCCGATTCATACTATCGAGTCGAATTTATCTACTCGCTCCGACATGACTTGTATTTGTCTAAGTTTGCATAAATCTAGACACCATTTAGTAAAAGTTCATCTAAATTTTAACAAATCAAAGTCAACTAATATGGATCCTATCTAAAATTGTTATAGTGCTAGATATCTGAATCTAGATAAATCAAATCAACTAACTTTAATCTGAAGAAATACTTAGATTGATGTTTTAAATTGGAGTAAAGTTACACCAGGACCCTGGACTTCTAAATTGGCGCATAGTAGTATTTGATTTGAATCCAAGAACAAGCATACCACATGGGATTACTCTTCTATTCTCTTCGTTCTAAAATATAAAATATTTTAGTTTTTGTGAAAAGAATATATCTAAACATCTTTTATATGTAGAAGTTGTCTAGATACATTCGCTTCAAAAAAACTAAAACATTATTTTCATCGCCTCCCCAATCCGGTCTGGTCCAAACTTTGAGGTTTAGGTTGAAAAACGGCCTGCAGTGACATGCTCCAACGGCTATCTGTAGATTGGGTCGTCCACCAATCTATTCAATACTCGGTCCAACCTTTGAGGTTTAGGTTGAAAACCGGCCTGCAGTGACATGCTCCAACCGCTATCGGTAGATTGGGTCGTCCACCAATCTATTCAATACCCTTTGTCGCTCTCAACAGAGAGGCTGGTATGTCGGCAAGGTGCGCCACGTCGGACCGTCCACGCCGGGGGGCCTTGACAGCCACCAAAATGGGCAGTCAACCAAATTTTAAGACCCCTACACCAGGTTGTACCTCGCTGATTTTCCTTGTTGAGACGCAAGTCAGAGTTAATGGCGCGGTGACCTCTCGTCCTACCCACGGTACCCTTAAAAAGGGGTCGACGACTAGTCACTCATCACAAACGCAAACCATACTCTCCTTCCCCATCTTCCCTTCTCTCTGAAAACGAGGACACAATCCATGGGGCGCAATGATCACGAGGCCTGTGGCAGCAGGAGTAGCGGCAGACACGTCGCCTTGTCGAGGGCACGCAACCTGAACCTCGACGAGCCACGGTCCTATACGAGATGAACCTTCTCATGCCGCCAAACTAGCGGCTGCCCGACGGTTGGAACATCGCCAATGACAGTCGCCCCATACCGTCTCTTCCTAACGGCGATGATCTAGATGAGGTGATCGCGCACTGCCGTTCGCTGTTGTCGGCATACAACAAGCGATCCGTCCTAGGACAACTAAGGGACATGGTGGGCGCTCCTCCATAAAAAAACAAGGATGTGGTGAACCGCCACGCCTTCCCCTACGGCGGGCCATGGAACAAGGACAGCCGCCACATCTACTGGGACGGCCTCGATGTCGACGAGGTTCTAACCCAGCGCGGGTACCACCCATGGTCCCGACGACCGAGTAGCGCCGCCACGCTTTATATGACGCCCCCTGTCCATCTATCTCCACCACGTGCACCGACGTCATGCACGCATCCACCCACCACGTTGTGCGTGTGGGATTTCCTTCTATCCCTTCGTGTCGCCGCTGCCGGTAAAGAAGGAGGAGGAGACGCTGGGTTGTGAGGACATCCCGGTGAGGAGGTGAGGGACGACATAGCCGACTATGAAGGCCTCCTCGCCTACATGGCGGAGCAGGAATTTCCCATTATGCCGTCGGCATCGACAATGAAGATACTCTTTGTCTCGCCATCGTGTAATCCCAGAAGCAGGCGCACCTCGAGGAGGAGGCGCTTTGGGCGGGCATGTTTGATGCCATGCGCGACTCCATAATGGTTATGCGGAATCCTCCTCCACCGCCGGGCACTCCGCCGTAGCCGCCTCCTCTGCCACTACAGCTCAGTCACAACAACCATGGGCATACCCCTGGCCAGCACCAGAGTGGATCAACCTCGCCTTCGACAATGACTAGTAGGGACCGACGGCAAACCCTAGCATCATCGCCGCCACTGCTAGTAGTAGTTTCTTTGTTTTGTTTATTTATTTTGTATTAGGTTCATTCATTCAAACCATATAAATTACCCTAAATTTGAATGAATTTTTTTTATGTTTCAACTTTTTTATCATAATCGTTGGACGCAATCTTTAGGGATGCCGGTATGGGGCGCCTTCCCCAAACCTACGGCAGTTTGGGTAGCACCCCCAAAGAAACTATCGACTCGTTTGTCAATCAGTCGATGGGGCGCCGGTGGAGATGCTCATATCCACCAGGCACCTATGCACCAAAAAACTGTTTGAGGAATTGGCCCAAAATGTTAGTAACATGGACCTCCAACAATCTGTTGAGTATAAGAGCAATTTACCGAGAGAATTAAGCATAATAAATGGTAGATAAAATATGAATATAATAATAGAAATTAAACTAAACATGTGATCTAGCGGACAAATATTAAGACAGATACCCAAGAGTATTGCAAGGCAAAGAACTTGAGATAAGATCAGAATAAGGTCTACAGCAAACCAAAAGAAACGACATACTATCTGACTAAGATAAACAAGGTTGAGGAAGATGATGTGCATCACTACAGAGGAATTGCCAGTGTTGGCGTTGGCACCGTCGTCAGCCATGTCGTTGAGAAAGAGGTTGTTGATGTCAGGGAAGAAGTCATCGTTGGGAAAGACGTCGGCGCTTTCGCTATCCATGAAGGAGTCCGTGATGAAACCAGTAGTCACGCCAATAGCGCTCTCCAAAAACCTTATCGCCCTTCTCCCGTACATGACTCAAAGCAGCGGGGTCTCGGGAGCCTACTGTCCCGGCTCGTGGTGCACGCCACAAGATGGGATGATGAAGATCTAGGGAGCGTAGTGATCTAGAATTGGAGGAGCAAAGGAGTGTGCATTGGTGTGTCTAAGATAAAGAGCAACCTCTCTCTCTCTCTTATAGGCATAGAGGAAAGGCAGACATGCTGCACAGGAGATAAAGCGAAGAGGTGGAAGCTGAAGTGAAAAGGCGACAGCCAAAACCGGACAGCCTCCACTAAGTTCGCATTCATTTCCAATTATCTTATATTAAAAATCCACTCGAGAAAAGTTCCAGCTTCTATACAATTGTTCATATACCATTCATGCGTGACAAAATAAAGCTCGGCTCAGCGAGATTCCCGCAACCCGCAACCCATGGGGCGCGCATTGTGGCATGGCGTGGAGAGGCGAGGCATGGTGAGGCGAGCAAGGAGGAGGAGGATCAAGCGTGTATATGTCTTCCCTTCTCAAGCTCGTATAAGTGATAGCCTTATAAGCTGGTCCAACTTCCACTCAACTAGCAATGTGGGACTAAACTTTTGTTCCACCTCTTGCCTTGCATGAATGGGCCAAGTGGGTTTTTAGGATTTTAGGAATTTATTGGCATATAATAAATTGGCTTGGCCATTTAGGAAAAAATTCCAACCATCCTCCACTAGATCCCAGAGGTACATGAAGTATGCCTTTGGTTCCAAAATATTGTTTATATACCGATACTGCAGTGGAGACTGTTAAGTTGAACTTCCACCGAGAGCCTTTTGTTAAACTAGGATACAACTTGTAAAGTGGAATATGCCTTGAACTACAAGTTTGTTGCGAACCTAGCTTCACACAAAGTCTTGACCGATACTAGGCTACTGTGGGACTTCCCCGCAGGTGGAGCTTATGTGTTATACTCCATGGTCTTTCATGAGTTTATTAAAGAACACCCTACTCACATAGACTGCGATGTTTAACAACCAGAATCATATAGGTGTGTTCCTCAAAAGATGTTCTGCTGGCCAACATCTTTGTTTAAGAGAAGCCACTTAGAACACATTAAAATATAAATTAACCCGCATGCATAATAGGAAAGTATTACATCTTCATGGAGTGGTGTTTATTAAATTAGGGATACTTTCCTCTCAGCTAACCAACAGCTTGTCTCCCAATTCTAATTCATGGGATCCCCGATCACATAGAGTGGTTTACCATTGTGGAAAACTCATATTGTGGGTCTCACCCATCTCCTTCGATGCATTTTCTATCACGTTGCGTGATAGACCCTTTGTGAAGGTATCTGACAAGTTTTTAGATGTTTGAATATAATCCAATGCAATAACTCCAGAGTTTCTCATTTTCCTGACATATTTTAGTCTCCTCTTCACATGTCTTGATGACTCCATATTATCCTTAAAACTATTTACTTTGAAAATCAAAGTTTAATTATCGTTGTTCATAAGGATTGTTGGTATTAGTTTTTCAACCATATGTAAGTTCATCAAGGGTTCACGAAGGCAATATGCTTCAACAGTGGTTGTGAGTTCTGCTTCCATAGTTGACCTCGTTAAGATGGTCTACTTGCAAGACTTTTAAGAAACAACGCCACCACCAAATGTAAATACATATCCACTCATGGCTTTTATCTCGTCAGCATCAGATATCCATTTTTGAATCACTATAACCCTCTAGTACCCTCAGATACCTGTTATAGTGAATTCCATAGCTCACAGTGCCTTTTAGATAGCGCATAACTCTCTTAAGAGCATGCCAGTGATCATCTCCTGGATTTCAAACAAATCGACTAAGTTTTCTTACAGCAAAAGCGATGTCAGGCCTCCTGGTGCTAGCTAAATACATAAGCGAGCCAATAATTTGAGAGTATCTCAGTTGTTCTCTAGCATTTCCTCGATTCTTTCGAAGAAACACACTAGGATCATACGGTGTAGGAGAAGACTTGCAGTCGCTATACCCGAAATGACTTAAGACCTTTTCCACATAGTGAGACTGAAGCAACATAATCCCACTGTCATCTCTCAATAGCTTGATGTTTAAGATAAAATCAGCTACTCCCAAATCCTTCATCTCAAAAGAACTAGATATGAAACCCTTGATCTCTTTAATTGTATTAAGGTTGGTTCCAAAAATCAGTATGTCATTAACATAAAATGAAAGGATGACTCCCTCACCCCCATCATGGCGATGGTACACACATTTGTCGGCTTCATTTACAACAAAGCCTGCAGTAGTTAAAGTTCTTTCAAACTTCTCATGATACTGCTTAGGTACTTGTTTTAGGCCATATAAAAACTTCAAAAACTTGCACACCTTTCCTTCTTAACCACTTACCACAAAGCCATCTAGATGATCCATGTAAATTTCCTCATCCAACTCTCCATTTAGGAAAGTTGTCTTAATGTAAATTTGATGAACGAGAAGACCATGAGAGGCATCCAATTAAAGTAGTACTCAAATGGTGGTCAATCTGGCAACAGGTGAGTAAGTGTCAAAGAAGTCTTCACCTTCTTTTTGAGTATAACCCATGGCTACAAGCCGTGCATTGTACTTCTTAATAGTACCATCAGGCTAAGCTTTTTCTTAAACACCCACTTCCATCCTATAGGTTTGCACCCATAAGGGCGATAAGTGATATCCCATGTTCCATTAGATAAGATGGAATTCATCTCACTACAGACGGCTTTCTTCTAGTAGTCAGCATTAGGAGATGCATATGCTTCTGAAATGGAAGTGAGAGTGTCATCCACAAGTACACAATGAAATAATCACCAAAATACTTTGCACTCCTCTATCTCTTGCTTCTTTTAGGAATTTTATTATCATCCTTCTTAGGATTTTCAGAGTGTTCAATTGGAATGGTAGGTTCAAAAATTATAGCAAATTCCTGATTAGATGAACTAGGTATCTCCAGATTTGATGAGTTAGGTTTATATTTCATAAGAAAGATATCCTCAAAGAAATTCACATCAGACAACTCCATAATTGTACCAACATGTATGTCAGGTACTTCATATTTTACTATAAAAAATCTATAACTAATGCTATGGAAAGCATAGCCCAGAAGAACACAATCAATGGTTTTTGATCCAAGCTTGCGCTTCTTGGAGATTGGTACATTTACCTTTGCCAAACAACCCCACATTAGTAAGTAAGAGAGTTTTAACTTTTTCTTCTCCCATTTTTTGAATGGATTAAATTTCTTTGTTCTTTGTGGGAACTCGGTTTAGCACATGACACGTAGTCAATAGTGCCTCCTCCCACCATTCCTTGGAGAGACCCGATGTGTCTAACACGACGTTAACCAAATATGTTAGTGTATGGTTATTTTTTTTGGCTAACCCATTTGACAGGGGTGAGTAGAGAGGCGTTCTCTCATGAATCATGCCATGTTCTGTACAAAAGGAATCAAACTCTTTGGAAAAATACTCTCCACCATGATTAGACCTAAGCCTCTTAATCTTTCGATCAAGTTGGTTTTTTGCTTCAGCTTTATAGATTTTAAAGAAACTCAAAGCCTCATCTTTTGATTTCAGAAGATACACATGATAGTATCTCGTAGATTCATCAATCAACATCATGAAATATTTCTTTTCACCTTTTATCAACACACCATTCATCTCACAAAGATCAGAATGTATAAGCTCTAGTGGTGTTAAATTTCTCACCTCTGCAGTCGTATGTGACTCGCGAGGTTGTTTTTATTGCACACAGGCTTGGCACTTAGATCCCTTAACAGTAGTGAATTCATTAATTAAATTCAATTTGGCTAGCCGCGTCATACAACCAAAATTAATATGAGAAAGACTAGAATGCTAGACATTTGATTCAAAATTTGTGTAAATATAATTAACAACTTTATTACAAACTTGACAGAGATAAGCAGAACAAGCCTCTTCACTCATAACCTTTACCAACAAAGGTTCCATACTTATAAATTACAGACTTATTGGAGTCAAATACAATCTTATAGTCGTCATGACATAGAATAGATCCACTAACAAGATTTTTATTTATTGAGGAAACATGATGCACGTTCTTCAGGCGCACGATATTTCCTGAGGTGAACTTCAGATCGACTGTATCAACACCATGAACAGAAGCATGCGAGTCGTTCTCCATCAGCACGGTTTAAGTCCCTCTAACCTGATATGAAGAAAATATGGAAATATCAGAACAAACATGTACATTAGCGCCTGTGTGAATCCACCAATCAGGAGAATTACATAATGAAAGAACAGTAGGTAATATACCATACCCAACATCTTTCATCTCAACGTCGCCCATGACAACATTAGCAGTCTTGATGCCCTTCCTATGCTGGCGCATGTCAAAGCGGTTGGGACAAGCAGGAGCCCAATGATCAGGATCACCACACACATCACAAGCACCTTTCTTCTTATCAGTATTCTTATTGAAGCTGGTAGACTTTGAGGCCTTGTTCTTTCCATCGAACTTTCCTTTGCCATCAAACTTGCCTTTGTTTTTGAACTTGTGAGGATGGAAGTTCCTTTTCTATACCAGATTGGCATTAGGACCTCCCTCGGTACCTCGAGCACGTGTGTCTTTTGCTCTCGCCTTTTCTTCCATATCAAGAGTCACAATGAGATCCGTCATGGAGAAATCTTGTCTCTTGTGCTTCAGAGAAGTAGCAAAATTCCTCTATGACTAGGGAAGTTTGGCAATAATGCCTCCGGCAACAAACTTTTCCGGTAATACACAAGTGAAGTTTTCAAGTTCCCTGGCAAGTGACTGTATCTCATGAGCCTTCTCCACAATGAGGTGGTCATCAACCATCTTATAGTCATAGAATTGCTCCATGACATACAGTTCACTGCCAGCATTGGAGACTCCAAATTTTCTCTTAAGCGCATGCCACATATCCTTGCCATTGCTAAATGATAGGTATGAATTGACAATATTGTCGCTAAAAATGCTGATCAAGCCAGCCCTAAAAGTGGTATCAAGTTTTTGAAAGGCCTCTTCCTAAGAAGTATTAAGATCTTCCTCAGGTGTGCCATAGATGACGTTATAGCAGGCATGGTCTGAAACCAGAGCACTGCCCTCGCACACCATCTCAATGTAATTGACACCTTCAAACACAGGTGGCTTTATGGATGCAACAAAGCCACTTGGGACAAATTGCCTATAATAAGGTTTTTGGATTTTTGAGTATAAGAGAAATTTACCAAGAGAATTAACCATAATAAATGGTAGATAAAACATGAATAGAATAATAGTAATTAAACTAAACATGTGATCTAGCGGATAAATATTAAGACAAATACCCAAGAGTATTGCAACACAAAGAATTTGAGATAAGATCAGAACAAGGTCTACAACAAAACAAAAGAAACGACATACTATCTGACTAAGATAAACAATATTGAGGAAGATGATGTACATCATTGCAGAGGAACCGCCAGTGTTAGCATTGACATCGTCGTCAGCCATGTTGTCGAGGAAGAGGTTGTTGATGTCGGGGAATAAGTCGTCGTTGGGAAAGACGTTGGCTCTTTCGCTATCCGTGAAGGAGTCCGTGATAAAGAAAGTAGTCGAGCCAATAGCGCTTCCAAAAAACCTTATCGCCCTTTTCCTGTACAGGACTCGAAGCAGCGGGGTCTCGGAGGCCTACTGTCCCGGCTCGCGGTGCACGCCACAAGACGGGATGAGGAAGATCTAGGTAGCGCAGTGCTCTAGAACTTGAGAAGCAAAGTGGTGTGCGTTGGTGCGTTTGAGAGGAGGCGCAGCCTCTTTCTCTTATAGTCATAGAGGTGCGCAAGAGATAAAACGAAGAGGCGGAAGCTGAAGCCAAAAGACGGCGGCTAAATAAAGCTCGGCTCAGTGAGATTCATGCGTATTAAAAATCCACTTGAGCAAAACGTTTCACATTCTATACAACTGCTTATATACCATTCATGCGTGGTAAAATAAAGCTCGCCTCGGCGAGATTCCTGCAACCCCGCGTACGCGTCATGACGAGGCGAGGCGTAGCGAGGCGAGTGAGGAGGAGCGCGTGTATATATGTATTCTCTTTTTAAGCTCGTACAAGTGGTGGACGAGCTCGCCTTATAAGCTGGTCTAACTTCCACTCAATTAGCAATGTGGAACTAAATTTTTGTTTCAGCTCTTGTCTTGCATGAATAGGCCAAATGAGCCTTTAAGATTTTAGAAACTTATTGGCATATAATAAATGGGCTGGACCATTTAGACAAAAATTCCAACACAATCAACCACAAATGAAATAAAACTTATCTTTTATAGATAAATCGCTTGGACTTGATAGAAAATAAAAATTACATGGCCTTCTCAACCCTGATCGACTTCATTCTTCGCTGTCCTTGCCGATATCCTTGCCTCTATGGCATGGCGGTGCCTCCGCGTCCCGGCCTGACATGGCACCCGCCATTACTTTAGCATCGAGAGACGAGTCATCACTGGCGAGCATTCTATGTGGCTTCCAAGTGGTCCTATGCAAGCGATCCGGCGTGGCGCGTATTGCCAGCAGCCCTTACTCGCCCCCTGCGGGTTGAGATGGGAACGAGAGTGCCGGACAAATTGGTGGGCTGCCTGCTCAGCCGGCGGCTTTCGGGGATGTCAATGCGGTCCATTTTTTGCCCGACACCCCCAGAGCCTGTTGGGTGCTCTTAAATGCTCCCTCTCACACAAATTAGATATCACGGATTGTTTAGACATGTCTCCAAGACAACCGAGCTTCAACTATACTATATAGAAGCTAGGAAAGACAATAAATATTTGTTGTCTTCCATTGGTCCCAAGAGGATGTCAGATGTTTGTACAAGTCATGATCTTGTGGGATCTTGTAGGATTATTTTCCGAGCTGACAAAGAAAAAATTACGTGAAATATAGTGCATAGAAATTTTTTCTTAAGTGCCAACAAGTCAGAAGAGATCCTTATTTATTGGCCAATTTGGACATAGCATACACCATTCTCCCCTTAGGTTAGGACGCTCCACCTTTTGCAAGTTATTGGACCAGTGGCAATTTATGATCGCCAGTACAATATACCCTTCCAAGTTTTCCCCAACTATACAACACAAGCCGTCATGAGAAACATTAGTTTTCCTTGTATGAAACACGGACAGAAAATATGTGCCGTTTCATCAAAAATTGAGAAGGTTTGTTCCCTCAAAAAAAAGGAGAAGGCCCATTACAAGTGAAAACAAACTATGGTCCACGAATGGTTATTTCCAAATGTTGTTCCGCAAATGCCAAGAGAAGGGTGATGCTAACAGCCGCTCGATGCGGCGCTGCATGCGCCACATCGCCTGAAGCCGACACCAGATGGGCCGGCCTATTTACATCACGACTACTCCTATTCCACCTGATTAGAAGAACCACCTCGTTCCTTTTATTTAAAAAAACCATAAATCAATCTGTGAAAATTCATGGACCAAATTTTAAAATTTATGAACAATTTTTCTAAAAATCTTGAACATTTAAAAAAACATGTACACTTTTCAAAAATTATGAACCATTTTTTTTCGAAAACCAAATTTCATGGACATTCTCAAAAAATCATGAACCATTTTTACAAAACCAACTTTAAAAAGTTATGAACCAATTCCAAAACATCATGAACCAATTTCAAAATCATGAACCAAATTTCAAAAAAAATCATGAACCAAATTCAGAAATTCGTAAACCAATTTTAAAATATTATGAACCCATTTCAAAAAATCATGAACCAATTTTTTAAAAACTTGATTTTTTCAAACATAAAAAACCAAAAAAGGAAACAAAAAAGGAAACAGAAAAAAGAAAAATAGAACAGAAAAGCAGTTGGGCCGGCCCGCACAGAGGGAGCCTGTCTGCAGCGCGCCGGACGCGCCACACTGAACGGCCATTAGCTTTTGGCCCAAGAGACCAATTTGTAGCGTGATCTTTAATTCTTTGAAGCACATTCAGTGGAGCAGCGGCCCAAGACATGTGCATGTCTCTCATTCCAAAATTGAACATCTTTTTTTATTTAAAAAAAAGATCTGTCTTTTGGATCAAACATTCCTCATTTCTTTTCACTTACATGAGATACGAAAAGAATAAAAGATATGGAGTACAATGTTATGGATCCAAAATCCCATTTCCTATCAAATGGACAAAATAGGGAAAAAACATTATGGTATTTAGGACGCCTTATAGCATGACAATGTAGCAACTGTGACCAACCCTGTTGTCAGATCAAATCACATATGCCAGTAAGTAAAATCCTCCGATTTGATGCTATTTACTCAAATAAGGGCATGAGCATCTGCTAAACTGCATACCCAGAAGCTCAACATTACTGCTCAAGCTGATTTTTGGATTGGATCAACGGTTTAACAGCATAAAAGCTAACAGCATATCAACCCAGTAGTTGCCCTGAAGTTATCCTATTTTTCCATAAACTAAGGTTACTTCCACACTATATCACCCAAAAACTTGAGAGCGGGAACACCTCTAATTTCCATGTCCACAAGAGGTGCTTGCATTATGTTCAACCCCATCAACTCTGGATCATTTTTTATCAGATCCAAAGCTCGTGTTTGATCCTGCATGAAACAAAATGCATAAATTGCCATGGTACGTTGATGGTTTCTACAGGAAGCAAATCATTAGTTGGACTTCTAAATGATCAGAACCTGTGTCAATTGTACCTTTCTTTTAATAGCGCAAAATTTACAATCTGACGATGAAGGTGGTAGAACTTGGTTAACAATGAGTCTTCTTACTGGAACGCTTTCTTTCTGCAAGGAAGAATGTAACCTTGCTGATTCACTGATTGCCATGACCTGCAAATGCCAAAAAAATGGTTTAACTATTAGATCGATACATAAACATACAGAAGAGGCAGAGGGAGATGAGTTTACAAATTTACCGTTGGAATTGTCACAATTATGAATTCAGTTGACTCTGTGTCACGAAAAAGCTCTCGCACCTTGACCATCCTTTCTCTGAGTTGCTCCAATTTGTTTGCCTTGAGAGGGAGAAGATGAATTGGAAGTTTTGAACACCTAACTGACGAAGAAACAATATGTCATACGAACTGAGCAAGGAACTTACTGCATCCTGCTGCTGAACTTCTTGCCCAAAAACTGATTTAATAGCTGATGTTGCTGAAGCAATTTTGCTCCTAAGCTGGATGTCAGACAAAACTAAATCAGTATTACTGTATGACAAACCTTAACTAGATGGAACGGTCTAGCCATCATTACGAGTTTCAAAAAAAAATCCCCATAAAATATTTGTTACTCAAAAATTCAAGAGACATCGGATGGAATAGACAAAAGGAATTCTTAAAACATGATATTTGGACATATCAAGCAGGTGAAGGGGGAGTTTGTGAGGCGTGTTAACCACAAGTGACAAAAAAAAATTTAGACTTCCCTGAACACTCTGAAAACAAATTGAAACAACGACTAGATGAATATACAACAGGATGAGCAATGCTTTTGACACTAGAGCGCCCTCCGATGTCAAGGCGTCGGGCTCGCCTTAGACAGTAGAGTAAGGCACCCACTTAATGTGTGTGAGGCGTCCAGAGCGTCGATTAGGCGCATAGGCTGGTGCTCTTGGCCGATGCAGACGCCATGGACAGAGCAGCGAGCAGATCCAGCAGGAAACAGAAAACCGGGGCAGGAAGAGAGGGAAATCCCAAGTTGCACAATTCCACAGAATAACAAAAAGGCACAATGTGAAGTTGCGCAAACAAACTAAAGTGGATGAAGGCTACAGCAGCAGAAATTCATTAGCTCCTAGTACTATTTATCTAGCAAAATAACATGATAGCATGACTGTGTGGTCCTCACATCTTAACATTATACATAAAGATATAATACCTTCAAGATCTTCCCAATGGATGCATCCAAGAAGTCTGGCAAGGATAACAATCGAAGTGTATGGCCCTGCCAATGGGTGAAGATAATCATACACAATAATGTGATTGTCGAGAGTTAAACTTTTGATTCACAAAGTTATGGCCATTACTGTAGGAGCTGTGTCAAATACAATGCGGCTAAACATGCTATATTCAGGTGCTTCGAGGAATTGTATAACCTGGGGTGACATGCAAATAGGAAATCAGAAGTTAGAAATGGAAGAATCAGATGAACTTTGTAAGAAGGATTGTGCTTTGGGCCTAGCTTGGCATCTGGTATTGTGGATCTTATGTCTGTTATGTTTTCTTTTGTTTTGTGTTTGTTGGAAGACCTGAACTCTTGTTTTTTTTATTTCATTAAGAGAACCCGAAGTGATATTTCATAAGGAAACAAAATAAAGACCAAAGCCACCTCGTTTTACCTTTGAAATTGCTATTGCCTCGTCCAATCCTGGTGGTGGTGTGTCCAATAGCTCGCCCAGTTTTAACTCCCCAAGCTGTATTTAATAAGATCACAATTATAAAACTGAATATGGACAAAGCAATTCAGCCTAATCATGAACAAGAGAACAATTATGACTGAACAGAATGTATTATGGATGTATTGCTAGGAGACATAACCAGAAATATGACCATGTACCTGCTCAGCAAGAATCCCTAGGCCCATGCCATCCATGAAATCTTTTACTCCCGTCCCTCCATTCTTCTGATTTATTGTCCGAAACTCTTCACGAGACTTCTCAGGATTTATCTGCATCAGAATTGCAAAATGCCACATTCAAGCATTACCCGTAGCAACCAAGATTCTAGGCCAAATCAATCGTACACACGAATAAACCAGCCCTCCACGACTATTCATTGTGATCTCTGTATATTTTCTTCAGCAGTACAAGTTTTCAAGTTATCAAAATTGAAATGGTTGATTGGGTTAAGATTAACTGCAAACGTTGCTAAGTAAACCAATGATAGAGGTTGGCTACAAGATTAAAGCATGCTTAGATTTACTGGCAGAGCCCCCGGTAGGGTGAGGTTGGACGCTCGCCCTACCTTGACTCACGGCAAAAAAAAAATACTTGTGTGTATGCTTTTTTTTAGATTTACTTGTGTGTATGCTGGTTATGTTTCAACTCCTCCGAGAAAGGAAAAAAAGGAGACATTTCCCTGTTGGCTGTTGGACCGTGTGGTCTTGGCTAGTCTGGGCCAAGTCACTCCACGCACGTCTACAGAACAGCTCGACCGAGCGAAGAGTCACGAGAGACGAGACCGACAGACTGACCAAAAACCACGCTGGTGACGGCGTGGGCGGTGGCCTCCAGCATTCAGAACAGATCGGAGGCAGGCAGCAGGGGCGAGGGGGTGGCTCAATGGTGGACTCGTTAGGTGGTGCCTGGTGCAACGCCGGGGCCAAGCAGGGCAGCAGTGCCGCGACGGCAAGCCTACTGGCTACTGTCCTTGTTCAACTCCTGTGGTTTTGCAAGTCCTTTCAGTTATCGTCCTATATTGAATCTTGCTAAAAAGAAGTTCTATAATGTGGTTTGGTAAATCTCTAGGATGTGCAAACAAGTATACGTGCATTTGTGAAAAATGAAAATAGATTAGGAGTGTAGGACAGGTAGGACTAAATCAAACCAGGAGCATTGTAGCTGTAGGAGCTGGTGAACTGCGGACATGCACACGGAGCCACCAGCGTTAGTGTGGAGCTGTGAATGAACTTGGCTAGGGGCAGTAAAGGAAAATGGTACATTTTCCCCTGAATCTTTTGCATTTGTCTAATGGGTAGAATACTAGTGTTATATTTGATGAATTTGGGAATGGTAGATTTGATAACATATTTTGTGGCATTTTCTAGTGGGCTAGTGGCAGTAGATCTAAACCAAGCACACATGAAAGTGCAAATGTTATGGTACAACAAGAGCAAGGGCAAAAGTGAAAAGAGAGACGAAATAGTCTACAGCTACCGAACAAGTGTTCTATTTCATGCATAATTTGGAGTTCGCCCCACCTTAAATTTTTTTCGTCATCCACCACTACTTAGATTGTCACATTACAGTTTGTATAGGGGTGTCGCATAGAACAATTTCGCTGTTGACATACCAATGTAACTCACCTCAAGGGCAAACAATGGCGAATCAGTGCCTTCCACAGGCGCCAGAGCTCCGCCAGTCAAATCCTAAGACAATTAGGCAGTAGCAATGTCACAACATATCACACGAACAAACCTAGAACGAACTCACTGGAGGTTTTGAAGGGGATAGCCCACCTGTGCGAACGAATCGCTCAGTGAGTGCGCGGGGTCGGTGGAGACGACGAGGGTGGGGTGGCCGCTGTTGGCGAAGCGTACAGCCAGTGACGCCGCGCAGCTCGTCTTCCCGACCCCTCCCTTGCCCCCGAGCATGTAGTACCGCCGCGTCGTCCTGGCCGCCATCTCCTCGAACCCCAGCTCCTCGGCCCCCTCCTTCGCCGACGGGGTGACCTCCGCCGCCGAGGATGCGCGCAGGCGCAGCGACGCGTAGCGGACGGGGCGTCTGCGCGGGAGCCGTACGGGCCAGGTCCCCGCGGGCGCCGCCAGGGACAGGCGGCGCGCCGCGGCCTGAAGGTGCGGGGAGGTGGTGGCGAGCATCGTGGCGGATGAGGGAGAGGGGAGATGGGTTTGTTCGGGTTTCGCTTCTCCGCTTCTGATTTTCTGACAGGTGACGACAGACGAACACCGCTCTCTCGCGGCAGCGCGGAGGTGCACGGCGCCACCGCCCACCAGCTGCCAGCCTGCCACGCCACGCCGCCTCGGCCGCAAACCCAGCCCATCTAGCCCAGCTTTTTTCTTTTTGAGGGATCCAACTGGCCCAGCTCTGGGCGATTCCTATTTAACGCCTAACGTGTCCGCAATGAGGCGACGCGCACCCTCCGAGAGTGTTCCTACGAGGGCCGGCCCAGGTAAGCTCTTCACCTTCTTCTTTTTTTTCCTTTCCTTTTCTTCTTTTTTATTTTCTGTTTTCGTTTTGGTTTCAAAATTTTCTTATTCGTTTTTCGTTTTAATTTTATTCTGATGTTTTTAATCTAAATAATATATTTTAAATAATAACATTCTAAAATGATGAAATTTTCAAATTTTGAACTTTTTAAAATCTGAAGAAATTTGAAAACCTGAACATTACGAACAATTTCCAAATATGGAAAATTGGAAACTTTCAAATCTAAACATTTTTTAGGTCCACAAAAATTATTTAAATCTGCAAACAACTTTAAAATTCTTAAACATTTTTTAAACTAGGGAACAATTTTTTATATTTTGAACATTTATAAATTCACAAAGATTTTTAAAAATTCATGAACACTTTTAATTACTGTATAATTTTATAACTGTGAACATTTTTGAAGTAGCAGTTTAAAAAAGAGCATGTAAAAAAAGCACGAAGTACATAGAACCAGTAAGGCCACTAAATTGAATCGGGGGTGCGCGCTGGCGTGATAGTTGATTCAATAAGCGCTAAGTAGGAGCCCTCACATGTGCTACTTAGTTGCATGACGTTCATATACATCATCGTTCCACATCGATGCAATGTGCATGTTACTGTTTTTTATTGAACTTGCTATCCTGATTTCAAGACTAGTTCTCTATTTATGTAATAATTTTGATGTCTAAAAACACGTAGAACATCACACTATCACTATACACAATTATCATGATAATTGTTTGATATTAATCTGGCAATCATGTGGATACATAATTTGGCAATTGACGTGATAATATTTTCCTTCAATCATAACAATATGTGAGCCAGTTTTGAAGCCCCCATCAAGACAAATTCGATGGTGAAAACGGATCATTAATCGAATTGGTGGTTTAAGAGATAAAATATTTTAAAATTTTGAATCTGACAATTAATACGGTAAAGTCGTCCCAGGTGGCAGATTCTCTACATACATGTACTCTCTTGTATAGGAGAAAACGTATGAAAACACGTAGCCACACCAAGATAATTAGCATGCACGTAGTATAGTTTTCTCATCAATCTAATATAAATTGGTTAATTAATCAAGAAAGTCCAATTATTTTGCCAAACAGTAATGTTTTTTTCTCGAGTCCATGGTGGCATCGCACAAGGTCAAAAACAAGTACACACAAGTGTAGAAGGGAGGTGTCTGTAAGCGAAAAGAAATCACATATGATTCTTCCTAACCTTCACTAGATATTAACCTCGAACACAAACCTGCAACCTCGAAAACCTAGGGCATGATTTCCCACTGAGACGTTTCTCGCACCTGGCCGAAGGAAATAAGTGAGTTCCATTCCCTATGCGAAAAGGAATCTTTGCACCGCATGGATCTTAGAGCACTCTTCAGCCTGGCACTGGTAGAAAACGTCCCATGCTTCCCGGTTGGTAAGGGCCATTAGTCCCGGTTGCCCAACCGGGACGGGGCAATCGGGACTAAAGCTCCAACCATTAGTCCCGGTTGCCCCACCAACCGGGACAAATGGGGGCACACGTGGCGGCATCAGAGCGCGAGGGGGGTGGAGCATTAGTCCCGGTTCGTAACACGAACCGGGACTAATAACCTTCTTGCATGCGTAGATTTACCCATTTCTGCCGCGGCGAAGAATTCATTTTGGCACATTTTGTTGCCGCAGCATTTTCGCCACTTTTGTGCGCGGCGAAGAATTCATTTAGGTTGTTTTATTGTTTATTTAGTGTTTTGCACTTATCAATAAAGGAACCTTATATTACACAAGATCATCATGACAACATTACATTCAATACGGATCGAGTTCATGCACTACATACAAAAGTTGCTATTCGATGCTACCGCCAATTTCTTGAAAGTTGCTATTTTTACAATTCCTATTGTCTATACAGCCGAGTAGTATTCCCCTTGTGTGTTTAGGACTTACGCATCCAAGAATCCCGCCAATTCCTCTGTATTGCTCGTGTGCGATCCTTTGGCGTAAGACCGTCCGTGAGCGTTGATCTGATTTAAAAAGGAGTCAACCTATATGAATATGAAACTAAACACAATTTGATTGTAATTAAAAACTATAGAAATTGTTTACGTCGTGAGTTGCTCTAAATTCCTGCCCTTCTCGCATACGTCTGTGGATGAACTCGCATACATAGTATCCACATAGATTGTTACCTGGTCACTGCGTCAGGCACTTTACGACAACATAGTTTAATCAAAATAATAATCAAGCATGATAATAACTGTATCAAAACTAGAATCAAAGAGATGCGCGGATATAGCTAGTGGTGCTTATATCTAGTGGTTGAAATGTAAGCTCCTCTTTCCAAACACCCCTAGCCTTCTTGGTGAACTGTTTCCAAGCGCTGCCCGGCGTAGAAAACGAATAAAATAAGTTATTAAGTACTTGATATCATAAAATTCATGAACGTTGCCGATATAGTGTCGTAATGATTAGAATTACCGCTGGAGAAGTATCTGCATGTCCTTCCACGTCTCAAGGGGTTTATGTTTTGATCCATGACTAGTACACGCCCTTTGTCAAGTTGAATGATTAACAGAATATAGTGGTACCTGCGAATGCAAAACTAATCAATTATATACTTAACATCGAGTAAGCGAAATAGAAAGTGTATAAAGACAATAACACTCACTGGAAGTTGTAAGGAAATAGTATTTCCCTTTTGGTTTCTTGAAACCTTAAGCGTGTACTATATTATCCTCCGTATCCTGGGGGCTTATTTTGAGATTAGCTTCATGAACCCAATATGGGTCAATGAAGCCAATGTCATAGATTTGTCCTCTGCTGCATTCGAGAATCTTCATTCTGCATATTAAAGTATGATTATATACATGCAATAAACAAAATATTATAGATGGAGACTAAATTAATTACAGAATTAGTACTTATAGACAATAGGCACTCATGATCGATTTGTCCAAGGCGTCTTGATTGAATAATTGAAATAGTTCATCAAATTCAATGGATATCATGTCATCCTTATCTTTCCCATGATGCTTTTTTGTAACCCTCAGCACTATCCAGTTAGCCCCGGCCCTTGTGGCATGCATGTACCAGTTATGCAATCTTCGCATTTTTGTTGGAAGATTGTTTACCTCCTCAGGTTTGACGAGAGGTTTTCCGTCCTGGTCTTGGTATGCTACTTCACTCACGGGAAGAACTCTAACTAGGATAAGTCTTGGGCAATACTCATACCTTGAGCAAGGCGGCTTCTCCGTGTGCAACTACCTCTGGATCATACCGCTCTTGACCCCATATTTGCTCGACCCACATTGGTTTGAGAAATCACCTTGAGAGGGCGCAAGTCTGTTTTGCTTGTTCTCCGAGCTGGGCAACAGATTTCCGCTTGCATCGATCTTGCTCTTGAGGCTTTTTGTCGCATGTGACTTGAGAATAGAACGCTCATAGTCGATGACAGCTTTGGCTCGGGTTGATGAAGAGTCTTTAGCATTTTCAACACTTTGGCTTTTTCTTCTTTGGTCTTTGGGGAACTCGGCTCTTTCGGCCGCCTCGACTTAGCAAAATTGTCGTTTCCGCATCAACGATCGCCCTGATCTCCTCTTTAGTACAGTCATAAGCTCTCTTGGGAGGAACCGTTGGTACTTTTGGAAGAGGCTCTTGTTTACGTTTGGCGATCGCTTCGACGCACATGGCGTACGCTTTCGCTTTTTATCTGGAGGCGATGGCTCCATGATGATGGCTGCACGGAGATTGGTGAGGCGAGCGGGTGAGGTGAGACGGCAGGCTGGCGGCGGCGACCTCGGCGGAGACGGGTGAAGCGGCGAAGATGGCCTTGGCGTGTGATTTGAAGCACGATACAATCCTTGACCATAGAATGGTGGCGTTTTTCGTCACCCGGCGATCACATCCCTTCACCAAGGGGTAGTGAAGATCCAAAACCTCAAAGGTGGGCATGATTTCATCCACGCCGACAACAGCGTAGCCCTCTGAACCGAAGACGGTGGTAAGTTGGTGTGGGTCCAATTGGTAAGGCATAGCCGACCGCCACCTTCATTGATATGTTCACAACTTTGACATGTAGCTCGCGATGTGTCATCTCGTGATATCATCCCTTTGGGTAGCCAACAGAGCCATCGTCGGTGCATCATCGTCATCGCCATTGTCATCACCGGGACCTCGGTGGAAGCCACATGCTTTTCGATTATTCGATAGGCGGTAGCATCGAATGCGGTGTCTTCTTGAGATGGGGCCGGTAGTACTTTGCTCTTTAAGTGTGTTAATTTCATCTTGTTGTTGCTTTAATCGTTCTTCAATTAACGCATTCGCTCTTCGACTTTACGCTTCAAGCCGCCTTACATCCTTACTCCTCGACGGCTTCTATCGGGATATTTCTTCCTCTCTTGAAACCCAGTCCTCCATGATTGGGAGCCTATTGTGCCTCGTGTTCGTCCATCATGTTCCTTATTTCCAAGGGCGAGTGTGAGCTCATCATTCTCTCTATCGGGAATGAAGTCCCCATCTTTAACAGCCTTCGCTTTTCTCATCCTCTCGATTGGCAAGGGTCTTCTTTATGTCGTATGTTATATATACACCTCCTTCCGAGTCCAACGTGCCCCATGCCCGTAAAACCAATTCCTTGCACGTTCTACCCAATCGTCATCTGGGGTGATATTTTTATCACGCTTCTGCTCAAGTTTCTCCCACTTAGGAATGCCAACCTTGTAGCCACCTTGCCCCATAGTATGGTGATACTTCTTCTTAGCAGCATTCAGCTTATTCGTTTCAGACATTTTCTTAGCTTTTTCTGATTTCTTGTATTCCACAAACTCATCCCAAAATGGTTTTATCTTCTCAAACTGAATATTCTTGAAATCGGGAGTCTTCTTTTTCACGACATAGTCAAGGTGCAATCTTTTCTTCCTGTTGGTGAAACAGTGGGCCATCTTCTTCAAAGCCCACTCCCTGACCTTAGCCTGCATGGCTCTCCCATGTTGTAAGGCGTCCTCAATTGGATCCTCCGCATTTGGATCCAGCTCTATCTTCGGTAGTTTGAAATTAACCATGAGCCTCTTCCACAGTAAATCTTTGGCGTGGTTAGGGACAAATAAACATGTTCCCTCTTCATCCGCATTAGCAGGCATATTCCAATTTCTAATGGTGATCGGGATTAAGTCCCTAACGATTACTCCGCATTGTGCCACAAATTTGGTTGCGACAACTTCGGGAGCTGTCGGTATGCCCGTCTGAGGACATCTTCGATCCTGAACCTCTCATGGTCTTGCAACTTTTTGGTTGGGCCTCGTCTGCTCTTTTCAGTAGATTCCTTCGATCCGGAGGGCTAAAAGAAGAAAGATCGTCGTTACTATTTCCATATAGATACCAGATGATTAATTAATGAATTGATTTATATTACATGCACCTTGCCGGAGCGGTCGTCTTCTCGATTACACAAGGCATCGCCTTCTCCCTCGCGGAAGGCAACACCTTCAACCTCAAACAAGTTGTCTACTCCGGTAAAAATAGGATCACCCTCACCGGAGTTGTTCAGAAACGTTGATACGTCTAAATTATCTTCCCCACGGATCACACCTTGGATCAACTCTTCCTTTTCTTCGTCTCTGACGTGTGGGTCCATATTTTTACGCATAGGTGGAAAACGAATAAGTCAAAGCGGCTAAAGGAGAAAGTTAAATGCGGTGTTGAGAGATATAAACCCTAATTCGTAGAAACCCTAATATATACATACACAATAATAAAAATGAAGAGAAAGGAAACCGTAGTAGATAGGCACATCGTCGAACCGATGGCATCGATGCAATGCTCAAGCAAGTATGATGATATGACAAGTTAATTTGCATTGGAATGTAACCCTAAGAAATGCTCGATGATTTAATCGGGGTTCCGAGGGGTGAAAACCCTAACTCGGAGAAACTCCGTAACACATGAGAGGGGTGGATTTGTTCTTCTAATTAAACATGTAATTTAAGTTGTTGAACAATGCATGATTATATCTTAGATAGCTAGGTTTCATTTTTCTTAACATTTTGATATATTATTCATATTTTTCTGACTTATAAACAATAAGTTATTGAATTTACAAGTTTAAATCATTTTCTGGAATTAAAAAAAGGCAAATAGTTTTTACACCGGCGCCGAAAGAGAGGAACAATCAACACATGGCATCGATGCAATGATCAAACAAGGATGATGATATAACAAGTTAATTTGTATTAAAAAGTAACCCAAAGACATGCTCGGCAATTTAAGCGGGGTTCAGGGTGAAAACCCTAACTCGGTGAAACTCCGGAGTATATGAGAGGGGTTGATTTTGTTTTCTAATTAAACTTGTCTTGAAAGTTGTTGAACAATGCATGATTATAGCTTAGATAGCTAGGTTTCATTTTTCTGAACATTTTGATATATTATTTGTATCTTTCTGACTTACGGATTAAAATTATTGAATTTTCAATATTCAAAAAAAATTCTAAAAATAAATAAGTCTGGAATTATTTTTTACACCCAGGAAAACTATACACACAGCAACTGACAGATGGGCCCTGTGCCACATAAGCAGCCACGTGAGCAAAGTGGGACAGAGGGGGTCGTTGGGTGTTTTCACCTGAGGGGTTACATGCACCAGCAGACGGGCCTGGTCCACGCCACGCCACCGCCGCCTCGCCACGTCGAGCGGCACATGCCGCCGCTGCTTGCCGCCGCCACCTTGCACCTTGTCAAGCGGCACCTTGCCGCCATGCGCGCACGCCGCGCCGCACCGCGCCGCCATGCGCCAGCGGGAAGAGGGAGGAGGACGGAGGCGGGCTAGAGAGGGGACGCAGCGGCGGCAGCGGCGGCGGTGGCGCAGTTGGCGGGGCGACGCACGGCGGCGGTTGGAGGTGGTGGCGGGCGCTTGGCCGGGGCAACGGCGGCGGCGCTCAGGACGGAGGCGGCGATGGCGCTCAAGGATGGGCGGCAGCGGCAGCCGACGCGGCGGCGGCGGCGTCTCCTGTGTTGTGTTGGCGCGAAGAATGGTGAAGGAAGAAGAGAGCAGGCGTCATGTATAAGGGAGAGAATACGTCCGGTTGGTGGCTCCAACGAGGACTAAAGGGTCATCGTCCGGTTGGAGCCACCAACCGGACCTATACTCAATATTTTCAGCTTGGCGCGAGGCTCTTTAGTCGGTTGGTGGCTCCAACCGACATATTCTGTTTTCAAAAAATTTCGTATTTTCTCTCTGTTCCCTTATTTTTTATTTTGGGGTTTAAATTTGTATTGTTTTTAAATGATAATTAATTTGGAATTTAGAAAAACTTTAAACATAAGAAGTGTTTGGATTTGAATAAATAATTCAAAAACATTTTACTTTTAAAAATAATTAATGTAACCATTTAAAATATGAACCATTTACAATTAAAAATGAATTAACTTATATTTTTTAATATCAATTTGGAATTTAGAAAAACTTTAAACATAAGAAGTGTATGGATTTGAATAAATAATTCAAAAACATATTCTATTTTTAAAAATAATTAATGTAACCTTTTAAAATGAATTAACTTATATTTTTGAATATTAATTTGGAATTTAGAAAAATTTTAAACATAAAAAGTGTTTGGATTTAAATAAATAATTCAAAAACATTTTCTGTTTTAAAAAATAATTAATGTAACCATTTAAAATATGACCATTTACAATTAAAAATGAATTAACTTATATTTTTTTAATATCAATTTGGAATTTAGAAAAAATTTAAACATAAAAAGTGTTTGGATTTAAATAAATAATTCAAAAACATTTTCTGTTTTAAAAAATAATTAATGTAACCATTTAAAATATGAACCATTTACAATTAAAAATGAATTAACTTATATTTTTTTAATATCAATTTGGAATTTAGAAAAACTTCCTGCCGATTCGGCAGACATTTGTCCTTTTTACCCGGGATGGACGAAAAGGTTTGAGATGTACCGGTTGGGAGATAGTCCATGTAAGGTGGTCTAGTATTTTAGGAAAATGGGACGGTAGCATTGTGAAACGGCATTTTGGTGGTTACTTCATAAAACGACCCGTTTTTTGCGCTCGGAAAATGGAAAAGGGCTTTTCCGTGCGACAAAAAGGAAAACTTCCTCCTGCAACATTGTTCTCCATACCAATGTCCACACACATGCATAATATGGGCACAACATCACAAACTATGCCGTGATTCAGCACATAACATCGGTCATTTGGACCGAAAGCCATGAAACCTCGAACATGATAGGTCATTTTGTGAAGGTTTTTTCGAAACATGATCAATATACCAAGTCTGGTATTTTCCTTTCAACTATGTAACATAATATGACACCACACGAAGGATTTTCATTGTTCGGATTTTTTTTGAATTTATTATGCCCGTTTTGAATTATCTGAATTTCTAACTATGGTCGAACCGGTGTGCATGAAGATAGGGGACGGGCATCGTTAGAACTTGCATTGGATCTCTGAAGAAACCACATATTGCGAGTCTAAAAATGATTTTTTCAAAAAATCACAGGCGATAGATCATGTACCTGTAGTACAAACCGGACCCACTTCCTACCGATTCGGCAGACATTTGTCCTTTTTACCCGGGATGGACGAAAAGGTTTGAGATGTACCGGTTGGGAGATAGTCCATGTAAGGTGGTCTAGTATTTTAGGAAAATGGGACGGTAGCATTGTGAAACGGCATTTTGGTGGTTACTTCACAAAATGACCCGTTTTTTGCGCTCGGAAAATGGAAAAGGGCTTTTCCGTGCGACAAAAAGGAAAACTTCCTCCTGCAACATTATTCTCCATACCAATGTCCACACACATGCATAATATGGGCACAACATCACAAACTATGCCGTGATTCAGCACATAACATCGGTCATTTGGACCGAAAGCCATGAAACCTCGAACATGATAGGTCATTTTGTGAAGGTTTTTTCGAAACATGATCAATATACCAAGTCTGGTATTTTTCCTTTCAACTATGTAACATAATATGACACCACGCGAAGGATTTTCATTGTTCGGATTTTTTTTGAATTTATTATGCTCGTTTTGAATTATCTGAATTTCTAACTATGGTCGAACCGGTGTGCATGAAGATAGGGGACGGGCATCGTTAGAACTTGCATTGGATCTCTGAAGAAACCACATATTGCGAGTCTAAAAATGATTTTTTTTAAAAATCACGGGCGATAGATCATGTACCTGTAGTACAAACCGGACCCACTTCCTGCCGATTCGAGACATTTGTCCTTTTACCGGGATGGACGAAAAGGTTTGAGATGTACCGGTTGGGAGATAGTCCATGTAAGGTGGTCTAGTATTTTAGTAAAATGGGACGGTAGCATTGTGAAACGGCATTTTGGTGGTTACTTCACAAAACGACCCTTTTTTGTGCTCGGAAAATGGAAAAGGGCTTTTCCGTGCGACAAAAAGGAAAACTTCCTCCTGCAACATTGTTCTCCATACCAATTTCCACACACATGCATAATATGGGCACAACATCACAAACTATGCCGTGATTCAGCACATAACATCGGTCATTTGGACCGAAAGCCATGAAACCTCGAACATGATAGGTCATTTTGTGAAGGTATTTTCGAAACATGATCAATATACCAAGTCTGGTATTTTTCCTTTCAACTATGTAACATAATATGATACCACGCGAAGGATTTTCATTTTTCGGATTTTTATTGAATTTATTATGCTCGTTTTGAATTATCTGAATTTCTAACTATGGTCGAACCGATGTGCATGAAGATAGGGGACGGGCATCGTTAGAACTTGCATTGGATCTCTGAAGAAACCACATATTGCGAGTCTAAAAATGATTTTTTCAAAAAATTACGGGCGATAGATCATGTACCTGTAGTACAAACCGGACCCACTTCCTAGATTCTAAGACATTTGTCCTTTTACCGGGATGGACGAAAAGGTTTGAGATGTACCGGTTGGGAGATAGTCCATGTAAGGTGGTCTAGTATTTTAGGAAAATGGGGACGGTAGCATTGTGAAACGGCATTTTGGTGGTTACTTCACAAACGACCCGTTTTTGCGCTCGGAAAATGGAAAAGGGTTTTTGAAACATGATCATTGTTCGGCACAAATTTAGTCCGGATGTTCAAACCGGGACTAAAAATATTTTCCGCCATTTCCCACCTCTTCCGCCAAGTTTTCCGCCTTTCCTTTCTACTAGAGCTTTTAGTCCGGATGTAGTCACTAACGGGACTAAAGATATTTTCCGCCATTTCCAAAGCTTCACGCCAAGTTTTCCCGCCCTTTCCTCTATATTTAGGGTGATCGTGTCATGGCTATCCACACATCCACACCTTCCTCTCTTAGAACAATGGACAACGCCTCTTGGGCCATTCGACCCTCGAGGACCGGTGCGCCTCAACTACCCTTGTCCACCGGTATCGCCCGCCATGGGCTGATCTTGGCCGGAGGGTTCCTGTCCCTCCTGTCCCTCAAGGTTCTGCACGTCAGGCGGCCATCACAAACCATTTCTACCACGAGCTCACGCCGGAGTAGCGGATGGATCCCCAGTGGGATCCCTACAACTATGACACACGAATGCCTTCTTCGCTAATAGGCGTGAAAGGGAGCTCGCCAGTCGAGGTGATGGCCCGCCACCGTGAACCACAACGAAGTCGGCCGTCTGTGGTGGGAGAACCGTACTATCATCAAGTGATGCGCTACATAGCCGGGAGACCATCCTCGCCACGGTGCCACGAGTCCACCCGCCACAGGCCCCACACATCTGGCGGTAGCGGCATCGTCTTCCAGGAGACCCCTCCCTCGCCCGCCGTGAATCCGAGGCTGGAATGGCCCCTGGTATATGCCATGGATGGGCTGAGGATCCCCGGAGTGGCGGTGTGATAGCGATGATGATGGCGACGATGAAGACCACGAAGCTGCGTCTATAGGACTAGGCATGATTATGACTAAAGGGGCTTTAGGCACGAGTGTTAGCTAGTCCCGATTTGTCCCGGTTTTAATATTAATAAATGTCTTAAGTGTTACCTAATAAATAGAGGAAATGCCTATATAAAGAGAGGGTTCATATTTAGTCTCGGTTGGAGAAACCAACGCGATGAAAAGGATTCGGCAGTGGGCGGTCAACACTAATAATAGGGGTGAGTGTCGACATTATGTCGTGCGGCTTGTACCTTGTCCCGGATGGTGTCACCAACGGGACTAAAGATGAACCTTTAGTCGGTTGGAGACACCAACCGACTAAAGATCGAGTCACTAATAATAGGGGTGAGTGTCGACATTATGTCGTGAGTGTCGACATTATGCCGAGCTGCTTGTACTATAAATAGGCATCCTTGTGAGTCCAGTCCTCCAGCCAGTTTGAGGCATCTCCAAGATGGTTTTAGAGCGCAGGGACACCACTACGGCCAGTTTCAGGGAGATGCCAACGGAGCCCAGTCCTCCGGCATCTCCGATAAACTGGTCATAGAGGCACTCCCTAATATGTGAAATTAGTTAGCTCCCAGGCGTATTGATCTAGTTAGAGAAGTTACAAGCTGCAAGATGGTTTTCGAGCAGGGACACCACTGCGGCCAGTTTGAGGAGATGCCGACGGGCCCAGTCCTCCGGCATCTCCGAGAACTGGTCATAGAGGCACTCCTAATATGTGAAATTAGTTAGCTCGAGGCGTATTGATCTAGTTAGTGAAGTTACAAGCTGCAAGATGGTTTTCGAGCGAGGACACCACTGCGGACAATTTCAGGAGATCTTGCCGGAGCCCAGTCCTCCGGCATCTCCGAGAACTGGTCATAGAGACACTCCGGTCCAGCCACAAAATGGGACTAACACTCAAGACATTTATTAATATTAAAAAGCGAGACTACAAAACCGGGACTAAAGGCCACAAACCATGAAGATATCCTTCGGTCAAGCCACAAACCGCGAAGACATGAACTAGAGTTACATAATATGAGCATGAACTTCTTGGCATATGTCATTCCTTATGACCGCTTGACGTAACCATGGAGCATCTTCTTTACTTAACGGAATGCTTGGGTCGTTTTCCTTTGTGAAGGGCGGAATTTCATCAAACTTATTATAATCTTCCGACATATACGCTTGTCCTCGATTCCCACGATGTTTCTTTTCCTGAAATAACTATGTGACGCTTTGGCTCATCATATGATGTATTCGTTTGCATATTTTTTCTTTTTTTTGGTGGAGGACATGTCCTTCACATAGAAAACACGAGACACATCATTGGCTAGGACGAATGGTTCATCTCTATAACCAAGATTGTTGAGATCCACTGTTGTCATTCCGTACAACTGGTCTATCTTTACCCCTTCCCCATTCAGGTTGACCCATTTGCAGCGAAACACAGGGACCTTAAAAGAGACTCCATAGTCTAGTTCCCATATCTCCTCTATGTAACCATAATATGTGTCCTTTTGTCCATTCTCGTCTATTGCATCAAAGCGGACACCACTATTTTGGTTGGTGCTCTTTTTATCTTGGGCGATCGTGTAGAATGTATCCCATTTATTTCGTACCCTTGGAAATTCAATACAGTAGAAGATGGTGACGCCGCCAACAAGTATAGCTGATCTCCAACAGTGGTGTCATTCAAGAGATGTGTCCACATCCAACCACCAAAAGACTTCATGTGTTCATCTGTAATCCATGATTCAGCTTCCCGGTTTTTGGGCGTACAATATTCTTGTGTTCCTCCATATCTGAGCTGCCAAGGTGGAATTATGTAGAAGCTGTGTAGTGTGCTTTAGTGAAAGAATCCCGTCCCTACATATCATTGCTTTCTTTCCCAGCGTGCCTTTTCCACTTAGTCTTCCCTCATGCATGAGTCGAAACACCAATCGGCTTAAGGTCGGGAATAAAGTCAACACAAAACTCGGTGACCTCCTCTGCTCCATATCCCTTGGAGATGCTTCCTTACAGTCTAGCGGTTATGAACATATTTATTTAAGACTCCCATGAACCTATCAAAGGGAACATATTGTGCGAAATACGGACCGAGAATGGCAATCTCTTCCACTAGATGAACCAGGAGATGCGTCATAATATTGAAGAAGGATGGTGGGAACACCAATTCAAAACTAACAAGACATTGTACCACATCCTTACGTAACCTTGGCGAGAATATCTGGATTGATTACCTTCGAGATATTGCATTGAGGAATGCACACAGCTTCACAATGGGTACTCGAACATTTTACGGTAGAAGCCCCTCAATGCAATCGGCAACTGCGTCATAATCACGCGTGATGACATGAGACTTCAGGTTTTGGAACTTTTCTCCGCCATATTTATTATCCCTTTATATTAGATGAGAAGCGGCGACACCTTGATCTTGTAAAGGACTTCAAAAAGTTTTCCTTCTCTGCTTTGGTTAGTGCATAGCTGTCACGACTTAAGTGACGCCCTTTATCCATCTTGTTATGTGTATGCATGTTCTTTGGATCTTTCATAATTTGTTGGTCCTCCCGTGCTTCTGGTGTATCTTTTGTCTTCCCATACGCGCCTAGGAATCCTAGCGAGTTCACGCAGATTCTTCGTCACGTGCATCACGTCGATTGAAGCGGACACGCAGGACTTTCCAATATGGCAGCTCCCAAAATATAGATTTCTTCTTCCACATGGGTGCGTGTCACATGCGGCGTCGTTCGGGCGATTGACCGCGGGACCCTTTCAAAGATTACTTCTATGTCCTTGACCATACCAAATACATCTTCACCGGTGGGAGTTCGGGATTCTTCCGGTGATCGCCTCACCTTTGAAATGCTTGCCTTTCTTTCTTACGGGATGATTGGTCGGAAGAAAGAAATCGATTCGCTAGGTACACAACCTTCTTGCATTTATGCAAATATGTACCTTCGGTCTTATCTAAACAGTGGGTGCATGCCTTATATCCTTTGTTTATGCATCACGAAAGGTTACTAGAGCAGGCCAATCATTGATGGTTCTGAATAACAACCCTCGTAGATTAAATGGCTCTGTTTATTCTCATCCCACGCACGCATACACTGGTTTGCCCCACAACCGTAAGAGTTCTTCAACTAATGGCCTAAGGTACACATCAATGTCGTTGCCGGTTGCTTGGGCCTTGGATGAGCACTTGGCATCATAATGAACTTACGCTTCATGCACAACCAAGGAGGCAGGTTGTAGATACATAGAGTCACGGGCAGTCTTGTGTTGCAGCTCTGCTCCCCAAAAGGATTCATGCCATCCGTACTTAGACCAAACCATAAGTTCTTGCGTCACCGCAAAGTCGGGAAGTCTCTCTCGATTTTTCTCCTTTGTGACCCATCGGCGGTGTCTCAACTCCCGTCTTTCTTACGGTCTTCTTTGTGCCATCGCAACAACCTGGCATGCTCTTTGTTTACGAACATGCGTTTCAACCTTGGTATTATAGGAGCATACCACATAACCTTAGCGAGAACCCTCTTAGGAGGCTCTCCCTCAACATCACCAGGGTCATCTCGTGCGATCTTATACCGCAGCGTTGCATACCGGGCATTTATCTAAATTCTCATACTCCTTACGCGGTAGAGGATAGTCATTAATGCATGCATGTATCTTTTGCACATCTAATCCCGGAGGACGAGAGTCTTCTTTGCTTCGTAGGTACTCTCGGGAAGTTCGTTATGTTTTGGAAACTTGACTTCATTATTTTCAAGATCTTTTCAAATGAGGAGTCGGTTAGACCACACTCGCCTTCCATCGCAACAATTCCGATTAATCGTAGAGCTTTGTCTGCCATCTTCACAATTTGGGTACAACAATTTCTTGTGATCTTCTAACATGCCCTCTAACTTCAACTTCTCATTTTACATTTCAGTCTCGCTTTGCATCGAAATGACCCTACCAAGTTCATCACCGGCTCATCGATGCCCGTTCTTCACCTTTTTCCTCTCCATTATCTTCCATTGCGGTATCACTATATTCGGAAACATATGATGATAGTTGTTATCATCATCTTCTTCTTCACCATCTTCCATCATAACCCCTCTTTCCCGTGCTTGGTCCAGCAATTATAGTTGGGCATGAAACCTTTCATAATCGGTGGCATGAATGATTTTCGAGGAAGAGTACTCCTTGTTGTTCGACATTGAACACATGGACAACGTATAAATCCATTCTCTTTGTTTTGTAGCCACATCGATAAATTTATCCACGCCTTTGATATACCGGCTACCCACGGTCACCATACATCCATTCCCGTTCATCTGCATCATATAAGTAAGTTTATCAAAAAGCAGGACATCATAAATAGTGAAATAACCAATTCACCGACACATGAATTGTATCAATGACCTAGAAAAGATAAGATTGCTAACCTCGATCGAGGGAAATAAAGAGGAGAAAGCTCAAGTGCGTCTCGGACACCTTCTATATTTTTGTTATATGAGAAATTCAACGGGATTTTTCACTCAAACATTTCAACAAACACCTTCAATGCATGCATAAAAAAAACTAGCACACACCCTCACGCCTTACACCATTCAAAAAGCAGTGGGCGGAGAGGGGTGGGCGTTGCATTTATAGAGGGCAAGGGGTCTTTAGTCCCGGTTGAAGCCAGCAACCGGGACTAAAGGTGCGTGCCAGGCCACGTGGCTGTGGCCAAACCTTTAGTCCCGGTTGGTGGCTCCAACCGGGACGCATGCCCCCTTACCAACCGGGACCCATGCCCCTGGCCCCGTGCCCGCTCCAACCGGGACGCGTGCCAGCATTAGTCCCGGTTGGTGGCGCAACCGGGACTAATGCTCCGAGGGGTCGCGAACGGATGGCCCTTTTTCCTCTAGTGTGGCTCCGGAGGAACGCTCAAATCGACCGTCAGCCTGAGATTGGAGAGCTAGGTGGTTTTAGGTGTTGAAGATCAAAAGGCTTAAGAACATGCGCTGGGTTAAGGAGACGTTAGCTCTCATGATGGACGACGAGCATTACTATCGGCACATCAAGATTGGATAAATTTGCACTTGCATTGGTATATTGAGTAGTTCTAAAGCACACATATGAACTGTATATTTTAACTAACTATGTTCTCGTGTAGCTTCAACCTAAGTACACCGAGATAATCAACAAGCCCATTGATAGCTATGCTCAGATGAAGCTCACCTACCATGCTCGTATTGTCACCGTGCCCATCTCTTTGACGGCATTACAACGTGCACTTTGCCACCACATGGAGAACAAGACACATGTGAGCAGGTATCTTGTTATGGCCCTGAACATAGGATGACATGGTTTATGGCTTTATTGAACAAGGACTACCTTTGAGCAGCGGAACGTGGTGTTGGAGAAGGTGCTGGTAGCGATGTTGATAGTGATGACTACGATATATATTTTAGAGTAGTTAGGATTGATAAAAACCGTTGCCAGGTCTATATATTTTGGAAAGCGGTATTTAGTTATAATCCCTCGGTTTGTGATGAATATGTGCCGCATCACGGGCAGTTGTTCGTGTTACAGCACAAATAAGTGACTGTTTAATTATGCCAATTTAGCACTAAGCTAATCCTTCTCTGAATTGCAATTGTATGAACTTTGTTATGTGACATGTTTTTGTAATGGGTAAGCTCACTACACTCTCAGAAGATAAGGCTATCAGGTAGAATACAAGTAATCAAACGACTAACAACTTGCTAAAAACGAAGAAAACAAGCAAGTAAACAACTAGGGCTTGGCTTTTCCATCGACACGGATATCTGAATGTGCGCAACCAAACGAGAGCTCTTTTATGGTACTCGGAGTTGAATATGGACCCTCCGATCGCTTGATCCAACCGCGTAGAACAACCCATACCGCTTGACTTGGGATCCTGGTATACGAGCAGTATATGTCTACGCCGCTGATGAAGAGCACACGAGTATATTGTTTCACAGTTGAGAATGCGGAGACCCTGCATGTGGCGAGGTCGGCGAGAGTGCCCACCTAGTTCAAACGTGGTGGCGGCAAGAGGGTGATGGCAAGAGCGTGCCGGAGGAATGTGACGGCAAGGTCGACGACGGCTGATCCGCACTATGGCACGTCCATGAATCAGAGGCATTTTTCTTAGAGGCACTTTTCTAAACTGCCTCTAATTATATCTATTTGAGGCATTTCGAAAAATAGTGCCTCAAAATATGAGTTTTTAGTGGCAGTTTTAAAAGTGCCACTAATAGTTTATCTTTTTGAGGCACTATTGATAGTGCCTCTAATGTTTTGAAAAATAGAGGCATAATCCAGTGCCTCCATGCGAAACTATCGGTGGCACTTTGACCTGTGCCTCAAAAAAACATAACTTTTAGAGGCATTTTCTGTGATAATGCCACTAAAAGTATATCAACTGAGGCACCATTAGTAGTGCCACAATTGATTATCATTTAGAGGCACTAAACTATGCCTCTAAATAGTGACCAACTGTGGCACTATTTGGTGTGCCTCCAATGGATAATTTTTTGAGACACACATGATAATGCCTCTAATAGTTGCCTCAAAATGATTATCTATTTAAGGCACTTTTAGGTGTGCCTCAAAATAGTCATCCATTTGAGGCACTCTCAGGGTGCCTCAAAATAGTACTTCTAACTATTAACCAATTAAGCCAGTTTAAATGCCTCGGGATGGATGATCATTTGTGACAATTTGAAAAACCTCAAAGGGTTATCCATTTGAGGCACTTTTCGGTGTGCCTCTGTTTGACGAATTTATGTACGAAGTACTAGAGATCATGTTGATGGATGCAAAGCGCAAAAATTAACCTAGGACTCTCGCGACAAGCTATGTACATGCACGCATGAAGCTGGTTATTCCATTGATCAATCCATCGTGCATATGTATGAAGCTACTAATGTAGTGATGCTACTGTTCTCCGCGCAAAATTACAAACGGGTGCATGGCGAAGGATCGCTGACGAGAGGAGGCCTAGGTTAGAGCTACTATATGCCTGGATCGAGCCCCTTCTCGACCGTAGCGGTTCTTTCTGCCTTTCGCACCGGTCACCTCGTCCGTCGTTAGCGCTGCACGTACACAGAGCTAGCGCTATGCCGCTTCACCTACGTACCCGAGCTACCCACATTTCCTCTCCTAAAAGGCTATATATACTAGCAGCTGTCCGTACGCACATTTATATACGCATGCGGCCGTGTATTTTACGCGCAATCTACGGGTCGGTCGGTCTGTACGTACGTACTACAGCCGCCGGCCGCGCGTGGCGTCGAGACCGGACCTGGGTTGGAATCTACGGCCTGACCCGGTCTCTGCTCCGACCGTATCGCCATCATTTCTGAATTCTGCTCAGACCGATATGCCCTGCCGCCAGATCGTCGATCGTTCGAAGCTCGGCTGTATAAGACTATTATAGTAGAAACTTGTTCATTTACATATCTCCTAGCTTATTATTTTTACGTGAACTACATTAGTTACGTGAACTACATTAGTTACTTCCTCCGTTCTACTATACGTACACGCGACCCAAATCCCCAAAGCTCGTTCCCCACCTACCCATCGCCATGAACCTGCCTGTCCCGCTCGATCCCAGCGCGCGCGATCTCTGGCCGCCTCTACGCGTCGCCGGCCGCCTCCCTGCCGCACAAGCCCCTCCGCTGCGTCCTCGCTGCTCGCCTCCCGAGCCCACTCTCCTCCATCTCTCCATCACCGTCGCCAGAGCACCCCGCCACCAGCGCGAGCTCCTGCTCCACGACCTCGCCCTCTGCCGTGCCGAGATCTCCGCCCGCAAGTTCCCTGCGCGGGCCTAGTGGTCTGGAGCTGCGGTGCTGCATCGACGTCGCTAATCAGGGCTCCGCCGTCGTCACGGAAGGAGTGATGCGGTCGATTGGGCCGGGCTGATAGCAGAGTACGTCGAAGAGACTCGTCGGCGACGTACTGCGTCCCAGATTTCGGCGTCACGTCTTGATTCTGTGCGGTGAGTACTTACCTCTCCATCTCCTATCTATTTCTACCTCCGCCCGTAGTTGCGCCTGGTGTATCAGAGCCGGAGATGCCTAGCCGCGCACTTGTTTTAGTTGAGCTGAAGTTCACTCGTAGCTCTAGCTAGCTGCTCGTGTATACAACGGGGGCATGGATGTGTAGATCTCCTAAAATCGGAGTGAAATTTCTCCCCCGCTTGTTTTGCTCATCTACAGCTGGGTCATGGTGTATATACAGTGAATTTTAACTCAGGGTGGGACTAATTTCTTTCCCACATGCAGCAGGTATGCCATGGGTGTGTGGATCCTCTGGAACCAAAACTGCCAGTACTAGTTCTTGCTCACCTACAGCAGGTGTGTCATGGGGTTCCTTGTGTATAGATCTTTTTCCTGAAATCAAATATTTTGTCACTACTAATTTTCTTAGTCCCATACAACAGAAGTCATACTAAAATGCAGATAAGCTTTGTTATATTTTAGTCAGTAGACATTTTTGTTACATGCACGGGAGTTTTTCTATGTTCTCTGATTTTTTCTTGTCTTTTTATGGTATGGTGTTTGTTGATATTTTGTTTGTGCACTTACAGTAAGCAAACTAATTTCAACGCAAATTGGTATCATGGGTGTAATTTTTATGTTGAAATGGGCACTATAGATGTAGGGGGAGAGGCACTGACATCATGTTTACTCATGTACATCAGGAGGGTTATGGAGGTGTATAGATTGCATCATTTTTTATACACCTAGGCTGCTACTTTGTTTTTTGGATTGTAACTTTTTGTATATGGACGGTATTAAATGTATATGGACTTGTAATATGGACTTTTTTATACCCCGCCTTTTTTTGTTTTGGGATAAAAAGTTGTAGTTTAAAGGCCCAGTGCAATGAGAGAATTGGGTTGATTGGGAGAGGAAACGCACACAACCACTCTCACAGCGATCTCAGGGTCAATCTCATATAGTCATGTTTGTTTTTTCTATAACTTTTTGCATATGGACCGCATAAAATGTATACGGACAACCTTTTTATACATATGGACTGTAACTAGCAAGTAAATTTTTGCATATGGATAATATCTAGACTGTAACTTTTTTGCATATGGATAGTATCTAGGTTGTAACTTTACGGTAATAAATGCATATGGACTGTAACTTTTTATATATAGCATGTAACTTTTTGCATCTAGATAGTATCAATAGCTCAGTTGGGATGTATATTTTTCATGCTTAAATGTATATATCCTGTGTTAAAATGTATACACATGAAGTTTTAGATCTTATTTATACAACTGGCAGGTTAATGTATTATCATAGGATGCAAATTTCTGATCATACATACGTCCCATGTTAATATGGTTGTCTGGTTTTACCTAATCAAATGTACCTCTTCACACCTGGAGTTTTAGGATATTTCATACATCGGCAGGTTATTGTTTTTATCGTAGGATGCAAAAAAATTATCATTTGTACATCTTGTTAAGATGGGATGTATTTCATTATGTAACAAAACCATAAATCACTAGTACTAGATGCACTTTCTCGAATATAATTAGTGTGTGCAGCTAGTTGGATAAGAGTAATTTCATTAGGATCCGCTAATAGTATCAAGATGTAGTAATAGCATTTTTATGCTTGTTGCAGGTTCTCTTTTTTGCATAATATTTGAAGCACTCTAAAGCAAAAACCCCACCATTCTCCAATCATATAAATGATTCCAGTAGTACCTTCGGTATGACTAATTGTGCCATATATGAATGTTTTGGTTTTTGTGCAATATATGGATATGAATTATGTATGGAGAGGAGAGCATATACAAGTTCAGAATCATAGTTGCCAACTTTTTTATAGGGGGTATTACATCTGAAAGCTACAACGCCGTCAACTTTTGTATTCGAAGTTATTGCATTAAAGGTATGAACACTTCTGTGGTATAAACACTTCTATACATCCATTCATCTCTAAGAAAACAGCAAAGTTACAGTTTGTAACTTCTTTATTTCCTGACTCTTTTGTACAGTTCATGCAAAACAAGTCGATATGAAGATCTTATGCCGCCCCTTCAAGTCAAGTCTCATACATATGTGTTGTTGCTTCAGTTTTCCGCTACTATTGGCTTTGGCTCATTCCATGTTGGAGTGGTGGTTCAAAGTTTGGACCTTATAACCTTAGGAAAACCAAGATGTTTTTGTTCATAGTTCCCACAACAAACAATTTTCTACTACCTAGTATGCACAGAAAGCTAGATGCTACTACGATTTTTACCATGAGTTTCATTTTCCTAGCCTGGATAAATCTACATTTCATATGAACCATGCCTGTGATTCGTTTTTCCAAAAAGTCTGGTAGGTGATCTTGATGCATCAACCACCCACCATTTTTTACATCTAACTAGGGTTATAGAACCACAGATCTAGACGTGTAGAAGTAATCTCAACTTTATGGTCTGGTTCTTGCACAACATGAGGAATAGGGGACAAATGTTCTGCTTCTCCTTTTTTCTGGGTTGTTTGATCCCTAGTTGCTTGTGATTTCTGTCCCAAGATATGCCTAGGCCACATGGAGTTTCCATCCACCAGCTGATTCAGGAAGAAGAGGGAGCAGGGAAGGGTTCTAGGCGTGTTTGTTCCATGCAGGTTGTGGTTGTGACTGTGCCTGACCTGTAATTTGCCTGGGGCATGCTCCGACACGTAAAGCTAGTGGGAAAAGGGAACCATGGTTGCGTTTCTATTTTAGGAACATGTCGCTTTCAGCTCCGCAACTGTTTTCTATTTCAGGAAATATTCAGTTTCGGACAAGGGGGCACCGCGTAAGACCGTATGGTGACCGCGCACTATGTAGCAACGTCCTTAATTCATTTCTCAATAAGTCCAGTAGTATCCTTTCCTAATAGTAAAAATGAGATGAACATGGTAAAAATGAGATCATGGTGTCGCCTAAACTGAAGTTTGGTTCAGGTGATCCAGTTTTGAAGGGTCAACCACCAGGTAAAGGTTCACTTTGCATTGTTATAATCATGTCTTATCCTTCTCTAGATGTGTAATGCTCTCTTGTCATACATTTCAAATCTGAAACTCTGTAATGTACTTTTCTATCTAGCTAAAAGTTACAGAATGACACTGCTTGTTCTTGCTAAAACACTTGTCTTCTCTCATAAACTCCTAGCAGTTACTATTACACTAGATATGGTTTACTTGGTTTTAGATAGTTATAAAGATGATTCTGAAGTATGAGCAACAGGTGCATAACTTTGTATGTTTAACTCTAAAAAAATCCCAAGATACTCTGTTTTGGTGAACTTAACTTTGATTGTTCATTCTTTTTTTCCACACATCAGATAACACACATACAAGCAAGCCAGACATGAATTTGAGTCAAATTCTTGGTGTCCTCAAGTGCAAGGTTTTACCTGACTGGTTGAGGATTTGGGGATGCCTCAAACTGGTTGGCCATGGATTTTGGTCTCCTTGGCAATTTTCAATAGCGCCGACATGTAGAACAGTCTTGATGGCGCGGTATGCTCCGGTGATGATGAAGACGGGCATGTGGCTCCTGGTACTCAAGGTGTCAAACCTGAACTCGTGTTGGTTGCCGCCTGCCGTCGATTGGTGGCCATGGACCTCGAACTTGAGCAGTGGTTCTCCTCCAGGTAATCTCCCCCTTTCCCCTCCTTGTTCTCTGGTGCTAGGTCTCTGGGGAGCTTAGGTTCCGTGGAGAGATGATGCATAGAGATGAGAAAATGTGCTCTACAGCTAGCTACAGAGCATAAATTTGTTCGATAGATCCCCGCACCCCTAGCTCTCTAGAGGTGTTACCGTGGATGCTCCTCAGCCTACCATCTGCTACGGTAATCTTCCTAGAATGGTGGGGTTGGGCTTGTTCAAGAGGTAAATAGCTAGCAGTCTGGACTGCTACAGTGTATGGTAAAAAGGATAAGGAGCAGTTGGGTACATGGATTCCAACGATTGAATTCCTAGCTTCACCAAACGATGATGTGAATATTGATCCTGCTACTAAAATATGTCTTGGGACTAAATTAATTTTACTAGGAAATTTTAATTGACAATAAATTATCTATATAGAATATTTTACATCTCTTGCTGGTTTTGTTGTGCCTAACCTTTCTTACATCTCTTGCTGGTTTTTTTATCTTTGATATCCTTTTGTTTGTATACTGCAGGTTTTGGAATGCCATAGTAGCGTCTGGAGATGGATCTGGTGTTGAGATGGTTTTCTTTGATGAAGTGGCACATGATCTGGTTGGCAAACCTGCCAATGTTCTGGTCACCAAAAACTTTCTTTTGTTCTCTTGTGCAGCGGTGCATTTTATTTTATCCTTATGAGCCAGGATATAGAATACAACGTCTCTCTTCTCTTATGACATGGATTTCATAAGACAGTCCAAGGTTGATGTCCAAGGTTGACAGTCCAAGGTTGATGTTCCACATCCTTAGAAGTACAATTTGATTCCACTGCAGCTCTAGCTATGCAATCACAATGCTATTTAAAGTTTATATGTGCAATCTATTGGTATCAAGCTATGTATGACTATTGTAATTTGACTGTAATAATTTGAGTGAAATTTAAACATCTGCATAAACTACTGTAATTTGAGTGAGCGATGTATTTGTTTGTATTATTGTGATTTGTATTGATGGGATTTGAGTGCAATACCTGCTGTAATTTGACAGCTGTGAGCCATTTTGAAAATTTAACCGCTGTAATTTGACTCTGTTAGCTAAATTGCTACTGTAATTTTATGGTTGTTATCTTTTAGAGGCACTATGGATAGTGCCTCAAAAAGTTGGGTTTTAGAGGCACTATGGATAGTGCCTCAAAAAGCTGGTTTTAGAGGCACTATAGATAGTGCCTCAAAAAGCTGGTTTTTTGAGGCACTATGGATAGTGCCTCAAAAAGTTGGGTTTTAGAGGCACTATGGATAGTGCCTCAAAAAGTTGGGTTTTAGAGGCACTATGGATAGTGCCTCAAAAAGTTGATTTTTTGAGGCACTATTGATAGTGCCTCAAAAAGTTGGTTTTTAGAGGCACTAGTCATAGTGCCTCAATTGACTAGGATTTAGAGGCACTCTAATTTGTGCCTTAAGTTGGTTTTTGAGGCACAGTGCCTCAATTGGCTAGGATTTAGAGGCATTAGTCATAGTGCCTCAATTAACTATGATTTAGAGGCATTTTTTAAAATTGCCTCAAAAAACTTTTACCTACACGACCGTCCCGGCGCTTTTTTAGTGCCTCAAAAACTTAATTGTGGCACTAATTTAACTATTGGAGGCACTTTAGAGTGCCTCTGAATACTGTATCTGCCATAGTGCCGGCTAGGTCGGTGGCGCGATGCATACATGGATCGCTTTAGGTAGAGAGCAAACAACGACCTAGGTAACAAATGGGTTGAGATCTTGGCCCAACAATATCTCTCTTTATGGAGAAAAACGTGTATACCGCTCCTGCATTATAGGATATATCGTAAAAACCCTCCCAAACGAAATGCCCTTTAGAATAAACCAAACGCGAATGACACGATTCTACAAGCAACGCTACAAACCCTCCTGTAGAGAATAAAATCATGGCTCACATCGACCGGCGGGTCGCCATTCGTAGCGCCACACGCTTCCCGCTGTCCACTGCCTATTGTCTGACCCCTCCGTTAGCCATCGTCCCGGCCGACGGCGATCGCTGGCTAGGCTCGCGCTCTCCGTTTCTTAATCACTCTGCGTGCTCGGCCTGCCGACGAGCGGCCGTGTACACACTGCCTCCTCGATCCACTTGCGTTGCGTCCCGTTCGGACAAGAGAAGAGACGAAATTAGCGGCAGACCCTGGCTGATTGCGCCTTCGTCGGTTCGTCGTCTAACCTCATCACTCACGCGTTCGGTGTCATGTGAGCTCTGAAAATTTCTTCGCCCCGTCGAGCCGAGAAAACAAGTGTTAACGTCGATTCCTTCTTTCCCGTCGGCGGAGGCTACTTTAGTCAGCTGGTAGATGATTCTCCCCAAGATAACTTGGTTTAATCCTTTGCGAGCGACCTCGCTTGGCTTCTGGCTGATGTGCATTGGCTAATGGCGATAATGTTTACACGCAAGTTATGTATGAGCATGACAACACCCCCTTCTCATATAAAAGAGAGCATGACGACACCTCGAATAAAATTAAGAGCCATGTGTGTAATTGCTGCAGGGAGGCCCGAAGCGTATACTAATCAGTACTACGACCTTTTTAGTGATAATAACTTGGAGTTTTGGATACTATCTGCTACTCCTACTACTATTGACTATTGTTCAAGCACCGTCCTAGGTATTGTCCTGTGACAATGGCACGAAAATATCTCGTGTAGCTGAGGCAAGCCGGGGAAATAAAATACAGTACTACCTGCAGTTTGCAGCTGCAAATACAACACATAATCAGTGCTTCACGAGTAGAGTTATATATGATTGGCATGGCCTGAAGAAGAATGTCTGTGGGGATCATCTTTTGTCTGAAACCGAAGCAGCCACAAGAGCAAATCCATCGGTGCGTGCGTCCCTGTTGGCCCTATAGAACCTTTTGACGGCCAAGCCATGATTGGAGTGCACACCTTCGGGCTATGTCTGAACAACAGTGTGCTAAGAAGGTTTACAAGACACGAAAAATGAAGCGATTTGATGGGCAGATGGATGTTGAATCTCGTTACGTCGCTGCCCATCCACGTTGCGCCCTGAGCCGTGTAAACGGAACCGTGGTCATTCTGAATTTGAAACCAATAATGTTTCTCAGGTGTGTCAACGGCACATCTGACCTGACCTGACCTGAACATAGGTGCCGAGGTTAGGTACTTGGTAGGCCATGAGTTGGACCTTGCATCATCGGTAATGCTCCTGGGTCCAATAAATTCTGTAAAATTTTAAAATTATGCTTAGAAATTTTATAAAATACCCCAAAAGATGTGAAAATAATCTACAGGTGTCACCGTGAGCCAAATGGTCATGAAAGATGGTTTTATTTGCTACCAATGTTTGCCATTTTAGGTCACCACATTTGTATTTTTTCTGTTAATAATCTTCGAAAAGGGAGGTCAAGCCTCCGGCCTCTACATCCTTGAATACATACAACCATACATTTAAGAGAAAGATGCCAAGTACTCCCTCCGTTTCAAAATATAAGACGTTTTAGCTTTGTGAAGCAAGTGTATCTAGACTAGTTTTAGTATTTAGGTTCACTCATATTTGGAATGAATCTATATACTAAAAGAAGTCTAGATGTATTCTTCATAAACCTAAAACATCTTATATTTTAAAACGGAGGGAGTATAATAAAATGAACTAATCAACTTAGAAAAGGGAAACACAAAAAACATACAACCCCCTCGACATCTCCGAAGTAAATCGCAAATCTATGACATCATGAAATAAAAAAATGAGTGTTATACTCAAGTTCAATGCTTTAAGAAGAAATTGTCGCTCATATACCAGTATTGTGGGGTCAAGGGATCAACCCTAGGGATATAGACCTGAAGCTATGCTTCGAGCCAACACTTTCAGAAGTGCATATGATAGCACTACTTGATCCAATTGTATAGGCTGGATCATGAGTTTTCACCTAGAGGACGCACATACTTATTGTGGCACCGATGGTGGTATCCACCATCACTACAGGCGAGCACGTGCTCACGCAGAGCATCACACTCGCATTGCTTCCAACATGGAAATAAATCTCGTCTCACTCATGCCGAAAGAGAGAGATCGAAGGATCCAAACTGAGGCCTAGATAGATCTAGAGGTCACAATAATGCCAGTACACCGCATTGTTGAGATTGTTGACATGATGATCCGGGCTCCGTATCTAACTCACTCACATTATGATATCACATGCGAACTCCTAATTAATACAAGACTGCTGGCGGCAATCACAATGGGGCGTATTGCCATCGATGGTTACCAAAGATGTTGGTTAGCGGCCATATAAGCCACAACAACAATGTCCTTGAGCCTGTGGCCACCATAGAATTTATCACATAGATGACCACTAGCATCCGAGCGGCAATGGTGGGGATGAAGGATGTCTTCTCCCTTATGCAGTGGCTCTAGAGTAGTATTATGGTGTTGCAATACCTGCTCACTGCTGCTCCAACTGTGGTTCCTCGAGAGACCCCATCGCCGCCATTCCCCACACAAGCTTTTTCTGGTAGCCTACTCTGGCGACAGTGAAAGGAAAAAGTAGGATGAGAGGAGACAGTCATGGAGTACGTGGTGGCTGCCCCGAGTCACCTAGGGGAGCGACACGGGGTGACAAATAGGGCTATGATTTCTTTTGTGTATGTTGTGCTTGAGATTATTTTCTGTGATGTCCAACATTATTTTCTGTGAAGCCTAACGTTTTCGTAGTGGGTTCTGTAGGGGTTCGGTGCATAAAATCAAAAAAATTACTACGCGGTAACCCTCGATTGCCCAAGATCTATCTACGAGTAATGTAGTAACGACCGAGAGGTTTCGGATACATACCCTTTTAGTTCGAAAGCGGTTAACGTTCCGAGAGTAACATGGTTGATGTAGTCGTGCTCGTAGCCAATCTCAAGGTCGCGAAGCTCCTCGCAAGTCACCCCTTGCTCCATCACCATGCAGCAGTCCGGCTCACGACATACAAAGTGCCTCAAGTGTTGCATCTCGTGGCTTTGTACATATACGGTGTACGCCGAGAACCTCCGTATCCCCGATCACGCCAGGAGTATGTTGCGGAAGTAGATCTCCGGCAATGAAATCCCTGCAGTGCAATGTCGTGCTGCAGATGCGTCGTCTCTTGCACGAACAACCCTGGGTCGTGCCAACTCATCGAGACAACTAGAGATTGGAGAGGAGGAGGACGAGAGATCCCAACTCATGGGATTTGTCGTATTGGTGTGTCCCTCCAAGGGGAGAGGGGCCTCTTTATATAGGGGGAGGGGGCAGCCTTGCCCCTCCCCCAAGGCAACCAGGCGGCGGACCAAGGGGGGAGAGATGCGGCGGCCAAGGGGGGGGGGTGCAGCCCTAGGGCGCCTCAAACCCTAACCCTAGTTGTCGGCCAGGGAGTGGGCAGCCCTAGGCCTCAAACCCTAGGCGCCAAAGCCCTTCTCTCTTCTGGTTTCCCTCATGGGCCCTTTTCCCTAGGGAAGTTGTCCCATTAGTGGAATAACCCTTCAAATTAGATTTTAATATTATATTTAATATTAATTACATTAATTAATATGTAAATACATATTACCAAATCCGATTCGACCTGAAACACCTTTCGCTTCCCCTTCTATATCCTCCGAACAGCTTTGGAACTTTCGGAACAATTCCGGTCCTATCACCAGAAGTTTTCTGTTTTCCTTTCTTTCTCCGAACAACTTCGGATCTCTCTCCACGGAACAATTCATGCTTTCTCTTTCTTATCTATGATTCCAACTTATGGATAACCTCAAGCTCGTCGCACCCTTAAGTGGATCCCCTCACGGCTCGGGAATGGCACATACATGACCAAGACTCCTCTTGCGGCAATGATCAACATCGGGAACGTGATGTTCATAATGACCCCTTTGCATTCTAGACTGACGATGTCGTTTGAACCGTAAACGTCGAGTCCAACTCCCTTTGTTTGTTCTATAATACTAGTCTAATATCCGATTGTTTAGGTATCTCCATACCTTGTTCAATCTCGTTACCGACAGGTACTATTTACTTGTTACCGCGATATTACATCCTCGTGACCTAGTCACATGTTGCAACATTTATGGATGTAATCTCACCAAGTCGGCCTGTATCTTACCTGTCACTGGGTGAACAAACCCCTCTCTTGACGCAGTCTCCTCTACCCGTTCCTCCAGATACCCAACGTACACATTTATAATCACCATTTTACCGAGTGATGTTTGATGCAGTCAAAGCAGCCTCGGGAGATAGTGATTATGATATGGTATCACGGTCTAAGGAGAAGGAAACTTCATTTCTGACTATTGAAACGATGAACTTTGTAACTTGATCGTGTCACAATCTTTGAGAAATGTCCATCACATTATTCACCAATGATATGGCCTCGTTTTCAACCAGCCCTATCACTTATGATCGGGAAACCTTGATCATCTATTTCCCAACGAACTAGTATCAATAGAGGCTACTAGGGACTTATGTTTTATATCACACTTGTATCAATGTTTCCACTTGATACAGTTATAGCACAACATGAAACTATTACGAACTTATTGGAATATGACAATAATAAACCTTTTATTATTTTTCTCTAGGTCATTTTCCTCTAGGTCATATTCCTCTAGGTCATCTTTTCCTCTAGGTCATAAAACTTCTACAAATCATTAATGTCTTCCTAATTTTCACATTCCCTCCATTATCTCATAATGGTATGAAGTATTCATTTTGGTGTGTGAGACTTTGTTTCTATTGTTTACAATAACGGTAGTTGAGTCAATTTAACCTTCACTGTTGTCATGTAAACTCCGGAAACACACTTAGATAAGTCGAACTTCTTTAGCCAAAATATACTTTTATCTTTATGTAAATCCTAGTGCATAACATGCAACTATGTGCCTTACTTAGCTTCTTGCCATTCAAGAACGAACTTTAACCCTGGTTAGTGATTAACTCAGGAATCATCTCAAGACATGTTCTTCCAACCAGATCCTTGGGTCATATTACGTCGAGTATATAATATGGTTATATGGAAGAACCTATGACTAAGGCATAGGATATGCAACACATCTCTTTCTTTCTTTCTTTTAAATGTAGTTGTAATACTGAGTCCATCTCAATGCTTAATACAAGTAAGAACCACTTTCTTATCTTTTTCCATTCTAAACTCCTTTAGAATCTTGCCTAGGACAAAATTTGTTAGAATCGTGATTCTGAATTGGATCGGAACCTCTATGGTAGGATCGTAGATCGTAGGATCATAACTTTTAGAATCGTGAAATCGTAGATTCTACTTTGTAGAATCATATAATCGATCCACTCAATTTGGGTCGTAAAGTCGTAGAATCGCATGATAGAATCACGATTCTGACAACTTTTCCCAGGACACTCTAAACATCTTCATGATCAAGTCTAGGAAGCATTCAACAAAAATGTTTGTTAAACTTACCAATCTATCTTGATAGATTCCATTGTTTAATAACTTCTTCAACTTCATCAATATTTACAAGCTTAAATATTATTAATACCAATCACATCATTCATATATGTCATCCACATATTTCAAAATGATAACATGATCCCATTCAAATATGGCTTCCATATATGAGATCCAGGGATTTCACTTAGCTCCCACTCAAAATATGTCTCCTACATATTGAGTCTTAGCCAAGCCATTAAGCTTCCACCCAAAATATGTCTCTTATATATTAAGGTTAAGCCAAGCCAATATGATCCCACTCAAATGAAAAACCTCTCAATAATATTGGACATTCCAAAATTCTTTGATCATTATCAAATTGATAATTTTAGTTGTATCCATATAATTGCTTATGTAAATCCAATAGACTCAAGCATCGCTTCTTATATAGTCAACTCCTTGAATTTGTCCAAAACTTCCTTTTTGTGACAAATTGAGCTTTATGTCTTTCATTCATTACTTACTCATGACTTTGCAGTCATTTAGAAATATAAAATAAACCTCTTTACTTAATAAGATCAAGTAACACATTACTTGTCAATCTTGAATGAAGGAAATATGCCCTAGAGGAAATCATAGAGATGATTATATTTCTTGTGTATCCATGAGTTATTGTAATGTTCCTTGAATATCCATATCAGGCAACTTGTATTGATTGGAAATTATGTGAATTGTTTGTGAAACTCTTTACTTGTATGGTTATTTAATAGTTGTCCCTAGTCGGAGTTCATGTGAGGACACACGTGAATATTAGACTAGCACATCGATTGGTTGATGACTATGTTTCGCAAGTCATAGACATGGAGATGTCAAACCAATGATATGGACACATGTTATGAACATGGGGTTAGACTGACCCAACTTGAGTCTGGCAATTAGACTTGCTGTTAGGGGTGACCCCTTAGGGTGGCCCGATCTTTCACGAATTCCGCGGGAATCGAGGGGAAAAGCGGTGGAAGGAGGAAGGGGATGAAATCCACGAACGCACACGCGAAGAACTCGATGAACACACACACACGAAAACACAATACAAGCCGATAGCTCACGCCGGTGGCAACCGGTCCAACACAATCCCTAGGATCGGCGTTGGGCAAGACACTCTCCCATGGCCAACAACGGGGGTGAGAGGCTTGATGAGATCTTGACTACTTGGGCACGAGACACCGAGATCCCAAGGACTTGTACAACTTTAACGCACTAGGCAAAATCCAAGAGGTTTGTCGATAATTTAGTGCTCCTTGTCAAGGAGCATGAGATAAATAGTTGATAGATCCTCAAAGGGGTGTCTTCAACTACAATTATCCAAGTCTAGGGTTTACAATAGAGGGTGGGGGCTATATATAGGCCAGCCACATAAATAGGGGTAGTTTAGGAACGAAATGGAAAAATATAGAGAGGGGTACAGGGCACTGGGCCAAGCTGACGCGAACAGGCTCAGACACGTCCGGTAGTACCGGGCTCGCGACCGGTAGTACCGGTCCCAACCGGTAGTACCGCTCAGGGTCCGGTAGTACCGCTTGCATTCCTGGGGCTTCGGTTGGCGTTGTTAGTAGTGAGCGGTAGTAGAGGGCGGTAGTACCACTGTCCGGTAGTACCGGTTCCAGCTCCGGTAGTACCGTGGGCGTTTGGGGCTTGGTTGGGTTCCTCCTGGAGCGTACGGTAGCAGGGCCCGGTGGTGCCGCTTGCACCAGTAGTACCGGTCGCCGTATACGGTAGTACCGCTGGAGCCTGAGTGCGGTTGGTCCCTTCCGCAGTGGTTTCTCCGTTCCATGGGTCCTTCTCTTTGTACCTGATGATGCACAGTGTGGGCGTATAAAGTAGCAAACCATCTAGGGGCGCATCAAAATCACACAAGTAAAGGAGCGAGTTCATCTTATCTTGTAGGAGTTTGGCTCAGGCGCGAGTCATGGGTCCACTTGGGGGGCTCGTAGGAGTAGATGTAGTAGAATTCGTAGGACGGGCTGCATTAGCTCCCCCCTTGGGAAAGAGTCATCCTCGACTCTTCAACCTTCTCAACATCATCATCTCCATGGAAGGGTTTAACATTGAACGTTGGGCTCACAAGGTACTTCGATGTTGGGATATCGATGATGTAGGCATTGTTGTTGATCCTCTTGAGTACTTTGAACGGTCCATCACCTCTTGGCTTGAGTTTGGAGTCAAGATCCTTGGGGAAGCGGTCTTTACTCAAGTGTATCCACACAATGTCGCCTTCTTCGAAGATCATCTCTTTCTTGTTCTTGTTTATCCTTGATGCTTGGTGAAGGACTTGTTGCTCGATCGTAGCTCTTGTGTCTTGATGTAGCTGTTTCATTGCTTGGGCACGCTTTTCAACGTCCATGTTGGTGCGGTCGTGTAGAGGAAGAGGTAATATGTCGAGCGCGGTGAGAGGATCGAATCCATAGACGATCATGAACGGGCTCATCATGGTGGTGGAGTGCTTTGCGCGATTGTAGGCGGACTCAGTGTGTGGGATGCATTCCTCCAAATCTTTAAGATTCTTCTTTATCAACACACGCAGAAGTGTGCCAAGGCTTCGATTGACGACCTCGGTTTGTCCATCGGTTTGAGGATGCAAGGCGGACGAGAATAGGAGCTTGATGCCGAGCTTGGCCATGAGTGTCTTCCAAAAGTAGCTCATGAATTTGATGTCGCGGTCGGAGACGATTGTTCTTGGTACACAGTGTAGCCGAATTATTTTCCTGAAAAAAAATTGCTACATGTGAAGCATCATCGGTCTTATGGCACGGAATGAAGTGTGCCATTTTGGAAAAGCGATCCACTATAACAAATATAGAATCATGTCCATGTTTAGATCTAGGAAATCCTAACGCAAAGTCCATGCTAATGTCCGACCAAGGTGCATGAGGAATAGGCAATGGCATATAAAGACCGAAGGGGTTAGACTTGGACTTAGCTTGGAAACAAGTAGTGCATCGTTGGACGTGGCGCTCCACGTCGCGCTTCATCTTGGGACAATAGTAGTGAGTGGAGAGCATGTCATATGTCTTGTCACGGCCAAAGTGACCCATAAGTCCTCCACTATGGGACTCTTGAAGAAGAAAAATTTGGAGAGACGACTTTAGAATGCAAAGCTTGTTTTGTTTGAAAAGAAAACCCTTATGCAAATAGAAATCATAAACCCCTTTGTCTATTGAACAGTTTGCAAAAATTGATCCAAAGAATGGGTCGGACGCGTACAAAGATTTGATGTCTTCAAGACCCAAGACATTTATTTCGAGTCGCATAAGAAGGTTTGTGTTTTTGCGAGACAAGGCGTCCGCTACTACATTTTCTTTGCCCTTTTTGTACTTTACAATGTAAGGAAAGGATTCCATGAACTCAACCCATTTGGCGTGCCGTTTACTCAAATTGGCTTGGCCCTTAAGATATTTCAACGACTCATGGTCGGAATGGATGATAAATTCTTTGGGCCAAAGGTAGTGTTGCCACACTTGAAGGACACGAACCAAGGCAAAAAGCTCTTTGTCATAAATTGGATAGTTAAGGCGTGCGCCGTCAAGTTTCTCACTATGGTATGCAATAGGACGCCCATTTTGCATAAGGACGCCTCCAATGCCAATATCACTAGAGTCACACTCGATGTCAAAAGTTTTTGTGAAATCCGGTAAATCGAGGAGTGGTGCTTCAGTGAGCCTCTTTTTGAGCTCATCAAACGCTTTTTATTTTGCGTTGCCCCAAACAAAAGTGACATTTTTCTTGGTCAACTCGTTGAGAGGGCAAGCAATGGTATAAAAGTCTTTCACAAAGCGACGGTAGAAGCCGGCCAACCCATGAAAACTACGAAGTTCACTAACATTGGTAGGTATGGGCCAATCTCTTATGTCCTTAACTTTAGATACATCAACTTCAATGCCATTAGAAGACACAACAAAACCAAGGAAAATCAGTTTGTCTTTTGCAAAAGTGCACTTTGGGAGATTAGCATAGAGCTTTTCATGACGAAGGATTTAAAGGACCTCCTTAACATGAGTAACATGCTCCTCTAGTGACTTGCTATAGACAAGGATGTCATCAAAGTAAACAACGACACTCTTCCCAATGAGAGATCTCAAAATATGGTTCATGAGGCGCATGAAGGTAGATGAGGCATTTGATAAGCCAAATGGCATAACCAACCATTCATAGAGACCAAGCTTGTTCTTGAAGGCGGTTTTCCACTCATCACCTTCAGCCATGCGAATTTGATGGTAACCACTACGAAGATCAATTTTCGAAAATATAGTGGCTCCACATAACTCATCAAGCATGTCATCAAGACGCAGTATAGGATGTCGATAACACACGGTGATAGCATTGATTGGACGGCAGTCCATGCATAACCGTAACGTATCATCCATTTTTGGAACTAGAATCATGGGGTACCGCGCTTGGGCTAGTGCTTACTTGGATCAAACCTTTGGAGACGAGTTGGTTGATTTGTCGTTCTATCTCCTTCATCTCTTCCGGGTTCGTGTGATACGCGGCGCGGTTTGGGAGTGGAGCGCCGGGTATGAGGTTGATGCGGTGCTCGATTCCGCGAAGAGGGGGTAGTCCATGAGGAAGCTCTTCGGGGAATACATCTTGGAATTCCTACAAAATAGCCATCAAAGGAGGAACATTTTTCAAGTCATTAGTTCCTTGCGCTAGTCCCTTGCATACAAGGACATAGTGCAGATGGATGGGTTGTTCCGCACTTCTCTCATCTCACTTTTGGTGGCAAGAAGAACACTCTTGGTTCTTCCACTCGAGTTTGGTTTGTGGCTCTCACTCACTATAGTGTGGTTCTCTCGCTCACCACTCTTCTCACAATGTGGTTTTGCACTTTGTGCCCTCGCTAAAGCCTTTGCATTGTCCGCAATTATTTGACTAGGAGTCATTGGTTGCAAAACACAAGTCTTTTCAATCCATTTGAAGGTATAAGTGTTTGCGTGACCGTCATGCAAAGCACGCTTTTCATATTGCCACGGCCTTCCTAGCAACATATGGCAAACCGTCATGGGGACCACATAACATTCCACCGTGTCTTTGTATGGTCCAATTGAGAACTTTACCGAGACGATGTGCTTGACCTTGACGGACTCTTGGTCACTTAGCCATTGTATATGGTAGGGATGCTTGTGCGGATGGAGGGTGAGATTGAGTTTCTCACACAATTCCGTGCTTGCAAGATTGTCGCAACTCCCTCCATCGATGACAACTTTGATGGACTTCCCATTGATACCGGCACGAGTTTGGAAGATGTTTGATCTTTGGTCTTCATTCTCATTGACTTGAGTAGTTAAGACCCTTGTGACCACAAGCTATGGACTTGCGTCATGCTCACACACAAGTAGGTCTTGGTCATCTTCCAAATGTTGCCTAGCCAATGCTTCCTTGACCCCTGCATCAAACTCATCTTTGCTCAAGTATTCTTCATCACCATTGTCGTGGATGAACAAAATTTTCTTGTTTCCACATGTGGCCGACTTGTGTCCTTTGCCTCCACACATGTAGCACTCACCATTGAATGGTTGATCATCCTTTGTGTATTTGCCACTTGGGGGCGGTTTTCCTTGAGGAAGTGTTGGCTTGAAGGGAAGCTTGGTGGTGCTTGATGAGCTTCCACTTGGTGTTGTTGGAGTAGTGGTTGGTGCTTGCTTGTAGGTGAAGTACGTCTTTGGCTTGTTGTACTTGATGTCCTCTTGCACTTGACGTTCGGCTTTTGATGCTATGTGTACAAGCTTAACCATGTTGTTGTACTTTTGGAACTCGGTGATGCTCTTTATTGGATGGTTCAAGCCATTGAGGAAACGTGCCATTGTTTGTTCATCACGCTCTTCAATGTTGGCACGGATCATGTTGAGCTCCATTTGCTTGAAGTACTCTTCCACGGTCTTTATCCCTTGACTAAGCGTTTGAAGCTTGTTGAAAAGGTCACGCGTGTAGTGCGACGGAACAAAGCGGGATCTCATATGAGCCTTCATATCTTGCCAAGTTGAGATTGGAGGATCTTATTTTTCTTAACGAGCGAGTTGGACTTGTTCCCACCAAAGGTTGGCATACTCATCAAACTCGAGGGATGCCATGGCCATCATCTTCCCATTGCTATAGTTGTGCATGCGGAAGATCTTGTCAACCTTGAGTTCCCACGAGAGATACTCTTCGGGTTCATTGGAACCGGTGAACTTGGGCATGGTGAATTTGAGCTTGCCGAAAGTTTCTTCTTCATTGCGGTTCCGGTGGCGGCGGTTGCCATGATTTTGGCGGCCATCTTCATCATTCGAGCTCTCATGTCTTGCTTGGTGATGGTTGCGTTGCCCTTGCGGTTGTTGAGGTGCCACGTTTGGTGGTGGAACTTTATTTTGATGACGAGCTTGGGGAGATTGTTCGTGTTGTTGTGCGGTTGAGGATGAGGAGGAGGTTGTTGGTCCTCACGACGAGCTTGGGGAGCTTGCTCTTGTTCTTTTCGTGGTTGATGCCGATGATCATTGTTTTGTGCCATGTGGCGAGGAGTACGATGAACCGCATGCGCAATGGGATGCTCCATTTCTTCTTGATGTGGAGGAGGCTCGTTATGATGATCATGTTATCGATGTTGACATTCATGTCGATGATGACGCCTTGGTGGATCTTCGAGTGCTTCACGCCAACGACGATCTTGTTCGTCCACTTCGGATGCTTCACTTGTTGTTGAAGGAACATGTCATTGGCGATGGGCTTGGTGGTCCACGTGAGGTTGCTCTTGTTGAATCACTAGTCCCTTGGTTGTGGATGGTTCGCTTCACATCTTGGAGGTCTTGAGGAGAGGTCACCATCATATCTTGACGTCGTGGTGTGTCACGGAGACGGTACCGCTTGACAAGAGCTCATGGAGTGAAGGACGGGTCCATCTTGGTGCCTTGAAGCGTGACAGTGAGGAGCGCTTGATTCACTTGAGGAGTGCCGTGACGAGCTTGAGTCGCGCGATCGTGGCCTTTCTAGCCCATCAATGAGGCGTTGAAGCTTCTCATCCGTTGCGGCGAGGGTGCGACCAAGAGCTTCATTTTGATGGCCGAGGTTGTGTTGCATGGCATGCATTTGTCCTCGGACTTCTTCGAAGCGGTTGTCGATGTTCTTGAACTCCACTCGGGCTTCGCTAAATTGTTCGTCTTGGCACCGCTCAAGGGCTTCACAACTGTAGTTGAATTCTCCTCGGACCTTCCAATGATCCCATCTTGTCATGTATTGTGTGTTGTCCTCTTGAGGTGGTGTTGGTTGGGACGATTCGCCATTCCTATCCATGATGCAAAGCCGACAAGGGTTGTATATGGAGAGGAAAACGCGGGGAGTTAGCCTTTTAACTCACCTTGGAGATTGTATCAAACCAATTGCCACACAAGAGAGATAATAGCTTGCAAAGTGAAATCGCAAAGAAACTCACACACAAATAAGCTACAACTCTCAAAAGCTTTTGGTGGAAGGTTAGGATTTGTGGAAAACCAAACGAAACGATCCAAGCAAAAGGGTATTGTTCTAAGTGGTAAATAACCAAAGATCAAAAGAAAAAAGGATACGATCTACAAAACACGGGAGAACACACACGTGGAGATCAAAAGGGGTTAGCACGACTATGAAAATGAGCACAAAAGGTCCTAACGAAGACTACGCTCGATTGTCGTGCCAACTCAAGGAGATACCACAACTCGTTTGCCAAAATAGGGTAAGCAACTGATTTGTGCACTTGCCTTGGTGCGCTTTTTCCTCTCTCTTCTTGGCTCACAAGCTTGATACTCTCTTTGTATTGGGAGACTATGTATCTTTCTATTTTTTTAATTCTTTTTCTCCCTTTCTATACTACTATGTTAACTTTTGTATTTTCCCTCTCACTCTCACTTTCCAAAGGCAAGTGCACAATGCTTAGACAAACACAAAATGAGTTGCTCTCATAGGATAGATACACACAAAGGAAGATATGGGGCTGTCAAAGTGGCGCAAGTTATACCTTTGGTATTGTTGATGACTTGAAATCATTGTTGTGTATGATGCTCGAGTGTCGCGGTGTCGTTGAGCGGGAGGTGAACTTTGTTGCGGAAGCTTGTGTTAGTATGGTGACACACACGCGAAACACGAACAAACAAAAGTGGTCAGTCAGCAAACGAAGTTGAGGTGTCAAAAGGAAATGAAGAACTGTCAGTAGCGAGCGGTAGTAACGCCGGGTACGACCGGTAGTACCGGAGACTTGCGCTAGTACCGCTCGTACGACCGGTAGTACCACCGGGCGCAGATCTGGCACGCGATCAACCTGAAAACATCCTCAAATTCATGCTAATCTGACCAAAAGGTTGGGGTAGGAACATAGGAAGACTGTAGATCGACTCCAAAAGCAACAGTTCTATGGTCCAAAACCACGAAAAACTCACCAAATCCAAAGATCGATCCGAAGGCGATTTGGGGCTCTTTTTGGGAAATTTTCGAATTTATGGTGGATAGAAGAAAAATTTGAGGGGAAATTCATGATCAACCTTGCTCTTGATACCAATATGTTAGGGGTGACCCCTTAGGGTGGCTCGATCTTTCACGAATTCCGCGGGAATCGAGGGGAAAAGCGGTGGAAGGAGGAAGGGGGATGAAATCCACGAACACACACGCGAAGAACTCGATGAACACACACACGAAAACACGATACAAGCCGATAGCTCATGCCGGTGGCAACAGGTCCAACACAATCCCTAGGATCGGCGTTGGGCAAGACACTCTCCCACGACCAACAAAGGGGGTGAGAGGCTTGATTAGATCTTGACTACTTGGGCACGAGATACTGAGATCCCAAGGACTTGTACAACTTGAACGCACTAGGCAAAATCCAAGAGGTTTGTGGATAATTTGATGCTCCTTGGCAAGGAGCATGGGACAAATAGTTGATAGATCCTCAAAGGGGTGTCTTCAACTACAATTATCCAAGTCTAGGGTTTACAATAGAGTGTGGGGGCTATATATAGGCCAGCCACATAAACAGGGGTAGTTTAGGAACGAAATGGAAAAATATAGAGAGTGCAGGCTTTGGGCCAAGGCCGATGACAGGCTCGAACACGTCCCAGGTAGTACGGGCTCATGACAGTAGTACCGGTCCCAACCGGTAGTACCGCTCAGGGTCCGGTAGTACCGCTTGTAGTCCTGGGGCTTCGGTTGGCGTCGTCATTAGTGAGCGGTATTAGAGGGCGGTAGTACCGCTGTCCGGTAGTACCGGTTCCAGCTCTGGTAGTACCGCGGGCGTCTGGGGCTTGGTTGGATTCCTCCTGGAGCGTCCGGTAGCAGGGTCCGGTGGTGCCGCTTGCACCGGTAGTACCGGTCGCCGTATCCGGTAGTACCGCTAGAGCCTAAGTGCGGTTGGTCCCTTCCGCAGTGGTTTCTCTGTTCCATGGGTCCTTCTCTTCGTACCTGATGATGCACAGGGTGGGCGTATGAAGTAGCAAACCATCCAGGGGCGCATCGAAATCACACAAGGAAAGGAGTGAGTTCACCTTAGCTTGTAGGAGTTTGTCTCGGGTGCGATTCATGGGTCCACTTGGGGGGATCGTAGGAGTAGATGTGGTAGCGTTCGTAGGACGGGATGCATCACTTGCAGCTCTCTCTACACATCGTGTACGTTTTTTCCTTAGACCTGAGATTGTCACATGTACTTGAGATGTGGATCGACATACTTTGGGGCTATCAACCACTACTCCGTAACTGGTAGTCATAAAGGTAGCTTTCGGGTTTGTCCTGAAGCATGCTGCAAGGCATGGTAAATCAAGATGTGATTTTCCCCTCTCTACTTGAGAGAGATATCTCTGGGCCCCTCGAGTGATCGGATCCAGAAATGCATGGCCATGATACATAAGGTTAAGACTTAACCTAGTAAAGAGATTCCGAATCACAGCATCGAGAAAGGGAGGTCAGCTTGGAGCTAGACCAAATATCGTGAGGCAAAGGAAAAGACATGTACTAAACCTTGTGATGATTTGTCCGATATGATCTTTGTATGCATTTAGGAGTTATCACGTCTTGCTAGAGGCCGCTACCAACTTTTGACAGAATAAGTGTATCCGTGTCATGTCTATACATATATGAACCTATAGGGCCACACACTTAAGGGTCTGAAAGCCTAATGAGGATTAGATCCGAATTAGACCAGGCTTAGGATACTAATGGGCTGCTAATGTAGAAGCCCACTAGGGATGCCTATATAAGAGAGGGCGGGGCGAGCTGACCAGGGTTAGACCATTCCACCCAGCCGCCACTTCTCTCTCCTGTGTTGCACGCGTAGACCTAGCAGTCCGGCGTCTGACGCTTCCACACCGCACGTGTGGATTCAGAGGTGCTGTATCCGTGGCACTTGGACGGGCCGTGCAAGGGGAGCTGCTCGTGGGACGAGGACAAGGAGGAGACGTAGATCGTTTGCACTGCCTCGATGCGCTTCACCAAATTCCGCAACTGCGCGTTTAGTGGTAATCTCGTGATCTATGACAACAGTATTCCTGGTTTAAGCAGTAGAAAATGTTGATTTGCGCTAGTGTAGCCTACCCGTATCCCTCTTTAGTGGTATTAGAGCCGATGCTGTTCATTTATAGGTTCGGGATGTTTGCATATGGTGATATGCATATTGATATGAATGATGTGATCGTTTGTATTGCGGTGGTTCAGGATTAATCTATGATCTTTCTTTCCATGATCGTGATTCTGAGGTTACCGAACGACTTACCCCTACCGGTCGATTTTTGCCATCAGGGTAGACAGTGACACATAAATCCTGTTGAATCACGCGAAGATCAATATGGAATCGGAACCTAGATCTAAAATCGATGTACCGTGATCAAAGGAGTTTGATCAGATCGGAACAATAGTTGGTTTATGGTATTGATTTGCCGATCAAAATCCTTAAAGAAAATTGTGTAGATTTGATCTCTCATTTTTTGAACCCCGCAGGGGGAGACCCCTAGACCCCCCTTAATCGTAGCCCCTTTTGTATCTCGTTAAGGTAACTAGGTGTTGCGATGTCACATGATCTGGTAGAATGCGATTCTATGCATAACTTGTTTTTGTAGGATGTATGTGATCAGTATGGCCCATATATGTATGTGATGCATGTATGAAATTTATCATGACCTGCGTGTCGTGAGTAGGGAAACACGGCTAGAGCCATATGTGTTGTCATTTATTGTAATGGCCTGCGTGCCAACTTGTGATGATCCCAATACTATGTAATTTTGATTACTAGCTGTTAGAAGTAATAGTTTGTATTAGTTCTTGGAGGACTTATCACTTGGAGGATGGCTCACATGGAACATGAAGATGGAGATCATCATGGTGGACAGGTTCTATGGCGATGGAGATCACCATGAGAAAATGGGCCATATTGTGTCACATCTATGTGAATGCTATTTTTATGTGTTTTACTACTATGCATGCTTAGATGATAGAAGTAGAACGATCCCTCACAAAGTTTAAGTTAAACCATGACCTCTCAACCAAACCTTGAACCATCGTATGCCCTATACAATCGTTGGTGGGCCTATGAAATTAGGGTGCCACGGTTTTCCTTGGCTGGATGGGTTTGTATCGGATACCTACATGCATAAGGGTTGGTGAGCTTGACAAGGTCATCTTAATAGTTAAGGACTTTGGGGGCATAAAGGTTGGGCGCCTATTTTGACATAGAGATGTCACCCAACAACAAGAGTCATATGTGATATGATTAGAAAGTCTTGCTTACCGATTTACCTTGTCTTCTAGTAGTGATGCTAAAGCTCACTAGTCGACTTGTTAATTGTAGATCTTGAATCACTTAATATCAATAGAGGGATATTGATTTAAGTGTGAGTATATGCTATTAAATTTGTTAATATGTTTTACTCTTTCATGGTTACATGGCTTAGTATTTTGCATATTTTCTGTTGTAGATCAATGGCACCGAACACTGCATCACCTTTGTTGGGGAGGTGACCCCGGATAGGGTCAAGACAGGGGAAGACAAAAGGAGTTTCCCCTATCATATGCCGAGTTACTGTTTATATCGGCCGAGTCCTATAAAATTCGTCCGAGATAAGCACGGCCATGATACCTACGAAGGGAGCGATACCTGATCCGGCCGACATACGAGTTAAGTCGGCCGAGTATGTATGAACAACTTGAAGGCAGGTAAAGGTCGAGCCGATTTATTCAAGACAAGGCAGAGTAACATGAAGCTTGCGGGAGAAGGAAGTGCCTAAGGTCAAACCCTAGTTGCTGTAGGAGGAATCTAGACAGAGCCAAGCGCTAAGGACAAAGAGCAGAGATGTAGAGGGGCAGACATGTGTCACGGAGGTGACAGTGAGGAAGCCCGAGGCACACATGTGAGGCCCTCTGGAACCTTGTCGCCGATAGAAGGGGGACACGAAAGGAGCCCGCCGAGTTACCACTTTGGGACAAGCATATTCCAAGAATATGCTTGCCATGTCAGCCCTAGAAGGAGCCAAGGAACCCCTTTATAAGGAGAGGCACAGACTCCTGAGAGGGGGATCGATTCATTTGGGGTGGTAAGGTTCGAGTTGTAGTTCTCTTCTTCTTGCAAACAACTCGAGGAGCACTTTTAGCCCAAGAGAAGAGACATAAAGATCTGCATATTAGTCATTTGAGTGTAGAAGTAACTACATCTTCCCTTCCCGGATCCCTCTAGCATCCATTGGCCCCATACTTTAGCCTACCCATGGCATCTGCCGTGCCACCACCAAGACATTTGGCGCCCACCGTGGGGCCAGCAGCGGTGCTAGCTGGAGTCAAGATCCGGACGGGAAACTTCATCCACAACGGCGAGCGTGTTGTCTCTGGCTTAGTCCAGAGATTTGATCTCTGTGATTATGTCAGGAATAACGCAGGCAGCTTCAGGAGAAAAGCTCCTCCGCGCAACAACGTCTTCATCAATTTGGGCATGCACCAGATCTACGTCAGCGTCGACACCTCCTGCATTTATCCTCACCGAGTTATTGTTGCAGGAGAGCCCCCCCTCAGCGCCGCAAACGGTCCGCGTGGAGAACGCCCCGTCAGCAGCGTCGAGGTGATGGTCGCAGACGGGGTACAGGCGGCAGCAGCAGGCGCCGGCTCAAGCAATGATCCGACGACGGGAGGACAGGTGACCACGAAGCAAGCGTCTCCACAGCCCATCGAGGTAGATCCGTCTGCAGCCAAATCAGCCGAGGTACATGAGACAACCCCTAAGGCAACAAGGGTAAGATGGCCACCTCTGGAAAGACCAGAGAATATTCTTCAGGCAACTATAGATAACTTAACCATGCCTGTGGCACCGATACTTGATCCGACTAATGCTCAGGCAGAGTTGGAAGAAACTAGGCAGAAAGTGCTAGTAGAGGCAAAAAAGGTGTCGGCATTGCGGGAATCCTTAAACAGGACCCTGCGAGAATATGCTAAGGCAAATAAGCTAGATGTTGCCCCCGAGCGGGTCGATGAATTAAGATTGAGAGGGAAAAACCTCATGAATGATATCAATAAAGCGCATGAGACCCCGAGGAAGATTCAGTCGATATAGGCTTGCCGAAGATAGCACCCCGGCAAAGAACCTAAGGGCGGCAAATGCCGCTGCACTAGAGTTGGAAGGGCTGACCTGCGAAGCCCGACAGAAACAACAAGAAAGAGTGAATGAGCTGGTACGCATTGCGAACCAGCAGAATGAAGAAATGCTTAGGGAAGACCCGACAAGACCTGGTGCCTCACGTATGGTTCATTCGGCTGGAGCAGCGCCCACCCTATCTGTAGAAGCAGCATCTTCACCCGGAAACAATGCGCAAAAAGATAGAGCAGTAACTTCAGGAAAAAGAAACAAGAAGATTGTACCGTATGATCCAGTGGTAGCCGAAAAGGTCAATGAGAATAGAGGCAATGGAAGCCGAGGTAACAAGAGACCAAACATGCCACAACAGCTTGCAATGTGCAAGTAGAGGCCGAATGAGACAAACAGAGAATTCTTAACTCGGTGGTGTAACCTTAGGAACTCATGCGAGGGAGTTATAGAATCTCAAGCGATAGCTTGGTTCGTTCAAGGATGTCGATATGCCAGTGTCTTGTGGCAGAGACTGCAAAGAGATATGCCAACCACTTTGGCAGAAACCATCAGGATAGCGGATTCGTATGCATTGGGTGATCCGACACAACCAGAACTAATGTCGGCGGAGTATCGGGAGCATCAAGATCAATATGCAAGAGATGCGGCCGGATCATCGAGGTGCAACGAGTTCAGAGGTAGAAGAAGACAAGAAAGACCGGATTACAGATATGCATCCAATCATGTGGCAGCGGTAGTGCAAGATCAGCCGAGTCACGGAAACAGTCAGCGGCAGAAGAATGGTCCTCAGCAATGGACACCAAGGAATGAAGGGAAGAGACAGTGGACACTAGAACAGAAGAAGCAGTGTCAGGAAAGGCCGAAGTACACGTTTGAATCCATGTTGGATCAACCGTGTAAGTTTCACACTCCAAACCCGGCCAAGCCAGATAATCATACAACTCGGCAATGCACCTGGATGAAAAACGCAATAGGGAACCCGACGGGCATGCAAGCACCTTCTCATCAGGAACATCAGCAGCAGCAGCCGCAGTTGACTGGGGCAAATGCACAGCAGTTAATGTTACCCCCTCCTCCCTCGAGGTATGATAACTCGGACCAGAGAGATGCAGTGCATCAAGTGATAAATCAGGGTCAGGATGGAAGGACAAACCTCGGAAATAATGGACGCAATGATTACAGGAAACATCATCAATCATATTGCATGTTCACAACAGAACATCAAGACATGCAAAGTGTATAGCGCCGGCATATGGAAGTGAATGTAGTTATGCCGGCAGTACCAAGATATGTACCTTGGTCAGATCAAGAAGTAACTTGGAGCATAAAGGATCACCCCAAAATAATGCCGAATCCAGGGTCGTACGCACTCGTACTAGATCCGACTTTTGTCGGGCCGAGCATTAATGTGAAATTTTCAAAAGTACTCATTGACAATGGGAGCAGTATCAATATCATGTACAAAGATACAATGCATAAACTCGAAATATCGCAGAATATGCTGCAATCCACGAGAACCACGTTCCATGGAATAGTGCCGGGACTTTCATGCAAACCCATTGGGAAGGTTCGAGTAGATGTATTATTCGGCACAAGGGATAACTGCAGAGCAGAAAATTTGGAGTTTGAGGTGGTGGATCTAGAAAGTTGCTATCATGCTTTACTCGGGCGACCGACATTGGCCAAATTCATGAGCAGCTGCCACATCACTTACTTGAAAATAAAGTTACCCGGACCACAAGGGGTGATAACAGTAGCAGGAGATTACAGGAAGTCGATGGAATGTGCTTCGGCCGGATCAAACCTGGCCGAGTCATTGGTGATCACAAGAGAAAAAAAGAAGGATTGAAGAAGGTGCGGCTCTCGCTCAGTCGGCACAGCTGAATATGCCAGCATTAGCCAACCCACATGGAAGTGTTTCTTTCCAGCCGACTAAAGAAACGAAAAAGGTCCAGATAGATGAGCAGTTCCCAGAACGCACCATCACCATTGGTGCCGGCCTAGATGCGAAATAGGAAGGCGAGCTCACCAACTTCCTCCGTGAGAATCGGGATATCTTTACATGGTCAACTCAAGACCTGCAAGGTGTGCCGAGGGAGTTGGCTGAGCACTCTCTGCATGTAAGGCCAGGAGCAAGGCCGGTGAAGCAACCTCTCCGCCGCTTCGCCGAAGACAGGAGACAAATAATAGGGGATGAGATAGCTCGGCTCCTTGCGGCCAGGTTCATCATGGAAGTGCTTTATCCGGATTGGCTATCAAATCCGGTGTTAGTAGAAAAGAAAAAGGATGATCCAAATGTAGCCGTCGTATGGCGAATGTGTATTGATTACACGAATCTGAACAAGGCGTGTCCCAAAGATCCTTTTCCTTTACCTAGGATAGAACAAGTCATTGATTCGACCACTGGTTGTGAGATGTTATCATTTGTAGATGCGTATTCTGGTTTCCACCAGATACCGTTAAATCCGGCTGATCAAATAAAGACTGCGTTTATTACCCCGTATGGGGCTTATTGCTATCGCACCATGCCATTCGGCCTACGTAACGCAGGGGCAACGTACCAGAGATGTATGCAAAAATGTCTACATGACCAGATAGGAAAAAATTTACAAGTATATGTAGACGATGTGGTTATAAAAACCAAAGAGAGCAAAACACTACTGGATGATATTCGGCAGACATTCGCGAACCTGAGAAGGTTCCGAATGAAGCTTAACCCGGAAAAATGCACCTTCGGTGTACCAGATAGGAAACTACTCGGTTTTCTCATATCCAACCGAGGTATAGAGGCCAATCCAACTAAAATAAGAGCGGTAGAAAGAATGGAATTGCCGGGGTGTCTAAATGACGTACATAAATTCACGGGCTGCCTGGTCTCGCTTAGTCGATTTGTATGTCGGATGGGAGAGAAGGCATTACCACTATATCAACTGATGAAAAAATTTGATAAGTTCATTTGGACACCGCAAGCAGATAATGCGTTTCATGAACTGAAAAAGATGTTGGTCACAGCACCAATCCTGGCCTCTCCATTGTCAAAAGAGCCTATGTTACTTTACATAGCTGCCACAAACAGAGTGGTAAGTGCGGTGATTGTTGTGGAACGGAATGAAGATGATAAATCAATACAAAGGCCGATATACTACCTAAGCGAGGTACTATCAGCCTCAAAACAAAACTACCCACACTACCAGAAGATGGCCTATGGAGTGTACATGTTGGCGAAGAAACTTAAACATTACTTCGAAGAACACCCAATCAAAGTGATATGTGAAGCGCCCATAGCCGACATATTGAGCAACAAAGATGCAAGCGGCCGAATAGCAAAATGGGCAATCGAATTATCATCTTATGCTCCGCAATTCGATAGGCGAGACGCAATCAAATATCAGGAAGTGGTCGACTTCTTTATATATAGGGCCGAGGTACAATACGAACCACCGTTGCCAGATCCGAATTATTGGATAATGCATTTCGATGGATCCAAGTTGAGAAATGGCTTGGGAACATGGATAGTGCTGACCTCACCGAAAAAAGATCAGCTGAAATACGTGCTGCAAATACATTTCGCCGCATCAAACAATGTAGCCGAATATGAAGCACTCGTCCATGGATTAAAGGTAGCAAAAGAAATTGGTATACGTTGGATCCTCTGCTACGGGGATTCTGATTTGGTAGTACATCAAGTATCAGGCAATTGGGACGCACTAGATGCAAATATGGCCTTATATAGGTTCCATGTGCAAAAAATAACTGGATACTTTGATGGATGCGAGTTTCATCATGTACCTCGGGCGGAAAATGACGCTGCGGACACATTGTCAAAACTCGAATTAACTAGGCAGTCGATTCCCCCAGGAATCGCCCTAGAGCACCTGAGAAAACCATCGATTATACCGTCACCAGAGTCCGAGTACATTCATATCTCGGCAGAATTAAAAGAAGGAAATGTGCCAATGAAAATTGACAAAGAGTGCAACCCAGGCTCTCTGAAGGTGAACCTGACCATCGCACGAATAAATACAGAAGGATTCAAAGCCGTTATGTCGGCAGAAAACATGGAAATCGACAGTGAAATTGTCCCAGAGAAAATCATGCCGACATGGGCGCAACCCATATTCTCCTTCCTCAAGGATGCAATTTTGCCGGATAATGAGATACTGGCTAGACAGAAAATAAGAAGAGCAAAAGCTTACACAATCATAAACAACGAGTTGTACAAGAGAAGCGTCACAAGCGTGCTGCAAAGATGTGTTGACTCGGCAGAAGGCCAGGAGATACTCCTATATATACATCAAGGAGAATGCGGGCATCACACATCGTCCAGAGCATTAGTAGCCAAAGCATCCAGGCATGGATTTTATTGGCTGACGGCGTTAAAGGAGGCAAAAGAGCTGGTAGAAAAATGTAACGGTTGCCAGAGATACGCCAGCAAGATACATATGCCATCATCCAAATTAAAGACAATACCAATCACTTGGCCATTCTCTGTATGGTGTTTGGATATGGTAGGCCCGTTCAAGCCAGCCCGAGGCGGAATGACCAACATTCTAGTCATGGTGGATAAATTCACACAATGGATTGATGTAAAAACCTATAAGAAAACGTGATGGGCAAACAACAGTAAAATTTCTCAAAGATATCATCTTGAGATATGGTTATCCACACAGTGTTATCACAGACAACGGCACAAATTTTGCTGAAGGAGCATTTGCTAGATTCTGCCAAGAGAAACACATAAGACTGGACGTTGCCTCGGTGGCTCACCCAGCGTCAAACGGGCAAGTAGAAAGATCGAATGGACTGGTATTGTCCGGAATAAAACCCCGGCTTGTTGAACCTCTGCAAAGGTCAGTAGGATGTTGGATCGAGGAACTGCCAGCATTACTGTGGAGCCTCAGGACTACACCCAACAGGTCAACAGGGTATACCCCATTTTTTCTGGTATACGGGGCGGAAGCTGTCCTTCCAGCCGACATAATGCATGATTCGCCACGGGTGTCCCAGTACACGACTGCCGAGGTAAACGAGGTAGCTCGGCAAGACGACGTCGATTTACTAGAAGAGGCTAGGGAATTGGCACTATCAAGATCAGCTATTTATTAACAAGATCTGCGACAATATCATAGCAAGAAAGTCAATCCAAGAGTGTTTAAAGAAGGAGATTTGGTTCTTCGGCTGGTGCAGCGCACAGCCGGCATGCACAAACTCTCACCCCCATGGGAAGGACCATTCATCGTGAGTAAAGCATTGCACAACAATGGATATTACCTAATCGATGCTCAGTCACCAGAAAAGAACAAGGCAAACAAAGCCGGCGAGGAATCGAAAAGACCATGGAACATAGCTTTATTTCGCCCACTCTACACTTAGAAGCCATATATGTTTTGTCGTAATATAACACTTCAAGTCGAAGTATCAAGCATGTATTGAACCTTGCCACCTCGAGTGATGATTCGAGGATTGCACAATGTTGTCCTTATTTTTTAGTACTATGTAGTAAACCTCGGCACCTCGAGCAATGACTCGGGGATTGCTCTAGGTGGTTTCTTATCTTGAGTTATGTATTCAACTTCGGCACCTCGAGCAGTGACTTAGGGACTGCTCTAGGTGATTTCTTATTTTGAGTTATGTATTCAACTTCGGCACCTCGAGCAGTGACTCGGGGACTGCTCTATGTGATTTATTATTTTGAGTCATGTACGAAACCTCGGCACCTCGAGCATTGACTCGGAGACTGTATAATGTTATTTCTTATTCCTGAATTATGTGTTAAGTTTCAAGAACTCGAGCAGGGGACTTGGGGACTATGCCGTATCATCCCTTATCTCGGATTATGCATTAAAACCCTGATTCTTAGAGCACTGACTAGGGGACTTCCCCATGATTGTTTCCTGTTCCAAAAAATGCGTATTAAACTTTGGCACCCCGAACAATAAGTCGGAGACTACCCTGAAGTATTCTACACATTAACCCATGAATTATATTTCGGCAACCAAGTTCGTAAGTCGGGGACTGCCACATGATCCAAGACAATTCTTTCAGCATGCGCAACAACTCATCAACCTGAGTGATAACTCGGGGACTAATCCGTATTACCCACTGTTTCCCATCAGACACATAAAATCTCCATAGCTTATCTATAAGCTTGGAAGACAGTGTAAACATGTCTCAATAATCATAAAGATAGCGAAATGAAAGCAAACAAAGATCTCTAAGAATGATGCAAAAAGAGTAACACTCCCAGCGAAACGAAGTATGATAAGGGATGCAACTTATTGTTTCACTTTGCCAGATATGGGCTTCGGGCTTTATATCTCGGATAGAGGTCAAGAACACAATGGCTAAGCCGTCGAATTTATAAAGGCCAGGCAATGTAAGCGCCAAACTAAGGTCAACCACATGAAAACATACGATCCGAACCTCTAAGATTGAAGGTCGCCAAAGCAAAGATATAAAGCAACAAGATCTGTTTAGACAAACTAATAATGATCACCATCAGCCGTGCCTCAGCGGCAAAAGGAAAAAAGGGTTCGTACCAAACAGAAAGTCGGACAATTGTTTCACACACATCATACGCCCGGCATACCGGGGACTGGAAATAACTTAAGAAGTTTTTTGAACCTAAGGGGCAGCAGCTTGATCAGGCACTGGGCGCTCCGAGGTAGACGACGCCTCGGCCGAAGTTACTTCACCTTCCACAGAAGCAATAGTAACTTCGGGGGAAGTCCCGGGCTGCTGAGAAACATTAGTTTGAGCTTGAGAGTGCCCAGTCCCTTTGGAAGATGATCGCGCGTCGCCGTCCCCATTCGAGCTTGCGCTAGAATCACCAGAGTTGTCCGAGTCGCCCTCACCCTCATCCTGGTCAGCCAAATCATTATCAGAGGCATTTTCGATTTCGACGTCATTCGCTGGGTTAGAAAGAAAACTGGGCCCTTCAATCCATTTATGCACATCAGCATACTCAACAGGCTGGAAGGCACGAGCTTGGCGACGAGCGATGAATTCTGGATCCTCAACCCAATGAGAGCCAGTGCGCAAGTTTATCAAAGTGTCGAGCGAAATGTCCTCGTACCAAGACATAACGGCTGTGAGCGCCATATCAGCACCAGCTCTCCCAGCAGACTCCCTCCAGAGATTTAACTGGGTCTGAGATGCCATCAACCTATCCACAAGTACTTTAACCTCGTCGATGTCAGGAGTCCCAGAAGTATTCGGCCATAAAACATGGTAAGCCCGAATAGCTGCTTGCACCAGATCTCGGCCCATAATTTTCATCGGCCCAATGGCAGCACCAACGGCAATCAGGAAGTATTCCATTGAATATTCAGGATCCGAATCCGCAGAGACACCTCGGCGTTGACGAGCAGAAATCACTGCCTTAGCTTCCGGAAAATGATCTACATAAGAGGCAAACGTATCAGTTAAAGGTAAGAAAGAGGAGAAAATAACTCGTCCACGATCAAAAACTTACGATGAATATAACTCAACATTTTCTGGAGATCCTGGGTCTAGTCAACCTTGGTCTTCTCAAAGCGAGTGATTTCCTCTCTCATCGTCCAATTCTTCAGCTCGGCAGCCTCGAGGAGTTCTTTATCTTTTTGCAGTTGCAGACTTAGTCGATTCTTTTCTTCGGAGAACTCCTGATCAACTTTCTCTAACTCGAATTTCTGAGAAAGCTTGAGGGACTCCACCTCGGCACGCAACTGGGTTGTCTCGTCATCTTTCTCTTTCAGTTGCGCCGAATGAGTGGCGGCTTGCTCTAAAAAATGCAGCATCATATCAGGCATGGGTATGCATTCTTGATGCGACGCTGCAAGAGTTTGTAACTCGGCTATACCAAAGCCAGAAGGTTATAAGAAACCCAGGATAAGTTTCGAACGAAAATCAATAGAGGAAAAGAACAACTAACCTTCCAGAGCTTTGACTTTCTACTCAAGACGGATATTAAGATTATTGATATTACCTGTTTACCAGCGAAATGGGTTAGCACCTCAAGTCGAAAATATTAAGAACTTAAGGGACAATACAGAGATTTGTTAAGTTACCATCTTTCTTCACCATAGGAAGAACTTTCTCATACTTCTCTTGCAATTTCTTGTGCGCGAAAAGCAGCCTTTGGAATTCGACTGTCCGCCGATCATGGGCAACCTAAGCGAGAAAATAAATTACACAGTCAGATATTCAAAGCTAAAACAGATCCGAATCAAGCAAAGATTAACTTGGATCTAGGCGGCTGGATATTCGAAGCTAAGACAAATCCAAATCAAGCAAAGCTTAACTCGGATCTAGGTGGCTGGATATTCGAAGCTAAGACAAATCCGAATCAAGCAAAGCTTAACTCGGATCTAGGTAGCTGGATATTCGAAGCTAAGACAAATCCAAATCAAGCAAAGCTTAACTCGGATCTAGGTGGCTACATATTCAAAGCTAAACAGATCCGAATCGAGCAAAACCTATCTCGGACCTAAATGACTAGATAATCAAATCCAAAATAGATCCGGATTCAGCAAACGCTTAATATGGAATACAAATGAACCACGATGAGTCAAAGTCATACAAGAAATTTACTCGGCAAATAACGCACTTTAAGCTTAACAAAGCTTCCAAACGAACAACAAGTTATTCGGTTGCAAGCTTCGGGGACTAGGGTATATATACTATCATTTGAATAACTAACCAGATATCAACGGAAGCAATTACCTCGTTCATCTTATCGCTGTCAAGAACGATCTTAGAAGCCATATGCAAACGACTGCTGATGTCGGAGAGCTGAAATGGATGATTGCTCGGATTGCCCTCAAGCTGATCAGCAGCATTCCAATTATTGGCGTACTCCACCAGAGAGCCGAGGCTGTTCCCACTCTTAGTACGGGTCAGCACTTTACCTCGGACCCGTTGTGTAACCACTGCCGCCGCGGGACTCTTGTGGAGAGTAAGCTGAGTATCAGCGGCCGGGATGACAACGGTCTTAGCAGAAGAAACCCCCTTGCGGAGCGCATCAGCAATGGTGGGTTGAGAAGAGCTAGCAGGTCCTTTCTGAGATGAGGGAGGTTTGGTGAGAACGACCTTCTTAGCCTTAGAAGAGGTGTCGCCAGGAGCTGCAACCTCGGCACTAGGGGTGGCATCTTTGGAAGCAGGAGGAACTATAGTTTTCGAGAGGGCCAAGATGGTGACATCCTCAGCTGGAGTTGGAGACGCAGTTGGAATTGGGAGGGTCAAAGGAACCTTAGGGGAAACTTCGGGGGTCGTAACGGAGGCAACATGTTCGGTAGCAGGATCTACTGACGGAGTTAGGTCAGCGTCAGCAATGGAAGCTGTGGGTACATCTTGCCGAGGTGACGTCCGAGTCGGCGCAGGAGGAGAGTCGACACGAGCGGGACTAGGAGCCTGAGTATCTTCAGGAGGCGGAGGAGAAGGCAGCCGAGTTGTGTGACTAGTCATACTCGGACCGCTTGGCTTGGCAGAAAGAGGAGCGCTACAAAAGCACAAAAAGTCGAATCAAAAGACAGAAAGATATAAACAAGAAATACAAATGAAAATGAACTCACCCAGTAACTCCGGGCATGGTTTTACGCTTCGGAGGGTGCTGGGATGATTTCTTGGTTCGCTTCTTGGGAGCAGCTTCGAAAGGAACTGACCGAGCACTGCGCTTCCTCGAGGTAGCAGGATCTTAAGAGGCGAGAGGCTCGGCGTCTTTCACGTGACCGACCTGATTAACTGGGAAAGTAGAGGCCAGAAATGCATAAGAGATAGGCATTGTGGCGACTACCTCAAGAATTTGGACGTCGTCTGAGTCACCTTCCTCCCCGTGGGCCGAGGTCTTGCCATGGGCGCGAACCGGAGCGGCGTCCGACTTAGGAACAAACTCCTCTGATTCAGGATCTCCGCTGTCCAAGGTGTTCCGATCTACGGTCCACGGGAGGGCCAGAACCTCAGCATCCTCAATCTTTTGCTCCGCAAATCTGCAAGAAAAGAGACAAAGAGGAATTAGCAAAAGGAGTCACAAACGCGATTAGGAAACAAAACACAAATGCGTTAACTTACCTCGGGAGGGGGATTCCCGCGGGTGAACGGCTTCAGCCCCTAGGTCCAGTCCTCCGGCCTATCAGTCTTGAAGATAGCTCGGACACGCTTGTAAATAAGATAATCCTCGAGCTCAACCGTTGAGACTCGGTTGGGATCGAGGGGACCTCTCATGTAACAGAGCTTGTGCATGCGATGCTGGAAAGGGCAGATTCGGCTGCTGACGAAGGTGGTCATCAGATCCTCGCCACATAGCCCGGCGCGGATCAACTCCTTCAGCCGAATCTCGAAGGACTCAGCCAAAGCATGGCTCTTCCTGGGGTTGTAGGTCTAGTTCTTCTTGGAAGGGGGGGGGGGGCGATGGAGAAGGCAGGGAGCCGAATCTTATCTTCCTTTCCAGTGTTCTTGACATAGAAAAATGATCTATGCCACTTCTTGCAAGACTCGAGACCAGCAACACGAGGGAACTCGGATTTTCTCCGAGGTGTGATGGACGCGGCTCCACACTAGGTAAGCAACTTCTCAGAGGGATGAAGGGATTTGTATGGAACGACGTTAGATCGGATTTGGAAGAATTTGGACCATACGTGCACAGACGGCCAGAGGCCGAAGTATCCTTCCGAGGCCGAGATAAAAGCGGATAGGGAGGCGATGGCATTAGCCGGAAGGTGATGCGGCTGAAGGCCGAAGTAATCGAGGAAATCCCTAGAGAAATCGCTAAGGGGAAGACCGAACCCACGAGCAAAGTGGGACATGAAGACAACATAATCGCCTTTGTTCAGTACGGGAGAAGATTCGTTGCTGGGTAAGCGACAACTTACCTCGGCAGGAATCCGGCGAGTCCTAATTAGCCACTCGATCTCACGACGAGTGACGGAGGAACCCTGCCAGGAGCCCTGCTGGACGGGCCTTCGTGGGTCTTCGATGGGCGCGCCACTAACTGAACTTGACATAGGGTCGCCGGAGGAATCAACGGAAGAAGAACTAACGGCGGAGCAAGGCTTAGAGGTGCAGGGCCCCGTCGTGGTTCTAAGCGAAGACGGCGGCAGAGCAGAAAAGAGCCGCACGGGAAATCTAGAAAATAGCGGATGCGTCTAGGGAGGGAGCCTATCAAAGGGACCATAGAAAAACTCACCGGCAACGACGCCGGAGCAAGTGCACGTCGATGAGGTCGACGGAGCAGAGGAACTGTGGCCTCGCTGTGAAAGATGTCGACAATGGCGCAACCACAGGAGCACGAGCAGACGCACGGGCGCAAGGAGGAAGAAGAGAAATGGTAAGAGAAGGGGGAAAGTGAACCCTCTAGCCCCGTGCCCCTCTTTATAACCGCGCGGACCTGGAAGTAGTGGGATCGTGCGTGCGAGCGCTAACCGTGCAGATCGTGCGTGCGGCGGAACCGCTCGTGGCTGAGTGGAGCCGCACCGAAGACCACATGACGCATGAGAGGATCAGGCCCCCTGACCGATGCGATGCGCGAGGCGTCGCAGCACCGACGCGACAGGCGCAGTAATCACTATAGCTTGTCAGTGGGCACTATAGAGGAACAAAAAACTAGAGAAATAATGATGAGTGTTACACGTAGGACGAGGCGTGCACGAGAAGCTGCGCGGATACCTCGAACAGGAAAAAGTAACTCGGAGATGAGGAGAAATGAATATTGGGAAACTGATGTGGCCCGACTGAGGTTACGGGCAGGACCACACCAGCTTCGGGGACTAATGTTGGGGAGGTGATCCCGGATAGGGTCAAGACAGGGGAAGACAAAAGGAGTTTCCCCTGTCATATGCCGAGTTACTGTTTATATCGGCCGAGTCCTGTAAAAGTCGGCCGAGATAAGCACGGCCATGATACCTACGAAGGGAGCGATACCTGATCCGGCCAACATACGAGTTAAGTCGGCCGAGTATGTATGAACAACTTGAAGGCAGGTAAAGGTCGAGCCGAGTTATCCAAGACAAGGCCGAGTAACATGAAGCTTGCGGGAGAAGGAGGTGACTAAGGTCAAACCCTAGTTGTTGTAGGAGGAATCTAGATAGAGCCAAGCGCTAAGGACAAAGAGCAGAGATGCAGAGGGACAGACAGGCGTCACGGAGGTGATAGTGAGGAAGCCCGAGGCACACATGTGAGGCCCTCTGGAACCTTGCCGCCGATAGAAGGGGGACACGGAAAGGAGCCCGCCGAGTTACCACTTTGGGACAAGCATATTCCAAGAATATGCTTGCCACGTCAGCCCTAGAAGGAGACAAGGAACCCCTTTATAAGGAGAGGCACGGAATCCTAAGAGGGGGATCGATTCATTTGGGGCGGTAAGGTTCGAGTTGTAGTTCTCTTCTTCTTGCAAACAGCTCGAGGAGCACTTGTATCCCAAGAGAAGAGAAATAAAGATCTGCATATTAGTCATTTGAGTGTAGAAGTAACTACATCTTCCCTCCCCGGATCCCTCTAGCATCCATTGGCCCCATACTTTAGCCTACCCATGGCATCTGCCGTGCCACCACCACGACAACCTTTTTCTTTGTGTTCGATTCTTGACAAAGTTAAACTTAATGGAAAAAACTATTCGGACTGGGTCCGTAACCTGAGAATTGTTCTCAGGTCTGATAAAAAGGAAACGGTTCTGGATACCCCAATCCCCGATGAACCTGCTGATAATTCATCTGCTGCCCTTAAGAATGCCTACAAGAGAGCATGTGACGATTCTATTGAGTTTAGATGTCTTATGCTTGCATGCATGGAACCTGAACTTCAAAAGAAGTTTGAGGATCAGGAAGCGTACGATATGATTGTCGCTCTTAGGGACATCTTCTAGACTCAGTCCAGGACTGAGAGGTACAATGTCGCCAAGTCATTTGTGGAATGCAAGCTGGCAGAGGGAGCAGGTGTAGGCCCCGATGTGATCAAAATGGTTGGTTATAGTCAGACTTGGGAAAAGTTTGGTTTTCCACTAGGCCAAGAGTTGGCTACTAATTTTATTTTGGCGTCTCTTCCATCTAGCTATGGAAAGTTCATTTAGAACTACCATATGCATGGGGTGGATAAGGGCCTTAATGAGTTATGCGGGATGCTAAAAATAGCAGAAAGTGACATGAAGCAGTGTGCAGGGCATAGCCATGTGATGGCTGTACAGAACAAACCTAGCTTCAAGAAAAAAGGGTACTTCTTGGAAGAAGAAGGGCAAGGCTAAGGATATGATCCCTAAGCCTGCACCCAAGCAAAAGGCTGGACCTGTAGAAGACACTGAGTGCTTCATTTGTCTTGAACATGGCCACTAGAAGAGAAACTGCAGCAAGTACCAGGCTTCTTTGAAGAAGAGTGGAAGTAAGAGTACTTCCCACTTAGGTACGCTTGTTGTAAATGTTGTGGACATTCTTTTCGCTGATTCTTATGTTAACTCTTAGGTATTTGATACCAGATCGGTTGCTCATATTTGCAGTTTGATGTAGGGGCTAATAAGGAATAGAGAAGTGCAGAAAGGCGAAGTGGATTTTCGCGTCGGAAATAAAGCAAGGGTTGCTGCATTGTTCATCGGCGTCATGCAAATTCACCTTCTGTCAGGATTTATTATGGAGTTGAATCCAAGTATGGGTTGAAACATTTTATCACCTTCATGTTTGATGAGGATGGTTATTCATTCACGAGTGCAAACAATGGTTGTGTAATCTCTAAAGAATGCTATGTTTATGGCTAATTCTCCCATTGTGAATGGGTTATTTATTTTAAATCTTGATGATGCATCTATTTACAATGTTAGTGCTAAAAGGCTTCGTCCTAATTATTTGAGTCCTACCTATTTATGGCATTGTCGTTTGGGGCATATAAGTGAAAAGCGCATGAAGAAGCTCCATGGTGATGGTCTTCTACCTTCGTTTGATTTTGAATCATACGAGACATGTCAGGCTTGTTTACTTGGAAAGATGACCAAGTCGCCTTTTTCGGGTTTACCCGAGAGAGCGACATACTTGTTGGAACTCATACATACTAATGTATGTGGACCAATGAGCACGACAGCCAGAGGAGGATATCACTACTTCATTAATTTTACTGATGATTTCAGTAGATATGGTTATGTCAACTTGATGAGGCATAAGTCTGAAACTTTTGAAAAGTTCAAAGAGTTTCAGAGTGAGGTAGAGAATCAACATGGCAAGAAAATAAAGGCCTTGCGATCTGATCGTGGAGGTGAATATTTGAGTCACGAATTTAACAATCATCTTAAGAGTTGCAGAATTGTTCCACAGCTCACGCCGCCTGGAACGCCTCAAAGAAATGGGGTCTCCGAACGGCGCAATCGAACTTTGTTGGACATGGTTCGGTCGATGATGAGCCAGTCGGATTTACCATTATCATTTTGGGGATATGCTCTAGAAACGGCAGCATTCACACTTAATAGGTGTAGAGGTCCCAACCTTTAATAAGGTAGAGATCCATGTGTTTACAATGCTAGTCCCTGGATCAATAGCTACCATCCATAGTTAAGATGTAATATCAATAAACAAAGGTCATAACAAAAATTATAACCAGGAATAAACTAATTCATTACATCTTACATAGCTCATTTGGCTATCACATTACAATGCAGCAGAAATAACTATAGCATGGGTACCTTCATCTTCAAAGTGCCACATGCAATCATGTTGGTTGTAGACTTGTAATCCTAATCAACACACCTTACTAACATCAAACAAACCTACAACATAATAAGTTACAGCCACAAGGGTCAATACATATGAATTGTATTGGCAAGTGATACTATGGTAGTATAGTGGAGTCTATCATCTATATGCATTTGGCTAAGTGGAGCTTAGGCTTGCTTTGCTCAAAATAGATTTTCCTTATCATTTGAAAACACTAAGTTTTTGTTTGTCAAAATCACCCAAGGAACCACCAATAGAAATTGGTGAACCTTAAACCCTTGTTTAACCACAAGTTTTTAACTTAGAAATTTGGATGAGGAGATTCTTGATAGATTCCATTTATTGATGATCAAATTGTCCTTTGCCAGGGACATGGCTAAGTACTTAGATTTTACACTCTGCAGAGGTGGTGCACTTTCCCCACAAGACTTGGTTTCACCAAGACAAGATCTTTCAGAAGCCTTCCCTAAGACCAGAATGGACGCGTTCCAACCTATCATCCCCTACCACTAACTGTCCATTTGGCTAAGTTATTGGAACCTATATGATCCAGGCAGAGCCCATAATGCCAAGTGGCTGCACTTGAAGCTTCTCAACATTTGACATCTCAAATCTCTTTGTTCCTGGGTGGCATTCCAGAAGTGAGATACCAAGTTTTCCCCAGCATACTGGACTTGGTGATGCCCAAGTTTTCCCCAGCTTACTGGACTTGCATAACCACTCAACACAAACCATTCTTTCCATTCCACCCAGGTGTTTCATTCACTTAGTGGTTTTATTAAACAAAAACACAAGTCCTTGACTTAGAAATATTCCATAGCATGAATATAATCGACCCTTGTTTTCTACTAGCTAGGCTAAGCATGATAGTAGTAGGAATCTTAACTTAGGGAATATTTCTACTAAGGTTTCATCTACTAGGATTTCCCATGGCATAGTTTACACTTAGCAGAAATTACATGCAAGTCCTACTTAGAAATATCACTAATGCTAGTGAAAATATTGGGAAAAAAGTATGAAGCACCACTTGCCTTTTTGGTAGAGAATATAAGTTCACTCCTTGATCTTGCAATATTCACACTCTTCAAATCACTACAATTCAATCAAGCAAGCAATAATTCAATCTACCATTCAAGCAAACATCACATAAAATCATAAAAACAAAGCAATGCATGCATGCTAAAGATTGTTTTATTCAGAAAAGTGGATTCTATTAGGTTATAAACATTTTGAAACACTTACTTGTCATTTATAAAAGGGGCAAGGTCATTTATAAATGTGGTAAAACCATTTGATATCAAGTTAGTGAAAATGGCCATTTTAGGTCCATTTTGTTTTGCTAGAAATGGTTCAAATCAAGGTAATATTTCTAGTGTTTGATAAATACGTTTTAAACACAAATGTTACTGTTTTATGGTCAAGTGTTTAATATTAAAACCATTTGCAAAAGGTTTTACCTATAAACCATTTTTACACTAAATCAATATTTTATGTTGTTGAAAATGCCTTTAGCAAGTAATAATTTATAGGGTTCACAAAATATATTTTTAAATCATAAATCTTTGTGTTTAGGGTCAGAGAGTTTAATCCAACTCATTTCCCAAAGGTTTTTCTCCAAAAAGTATTTTAACATATAAACAACATTCTTTATTTGACTAGAAATGTTCTAAATCAAAGATTTATTCTTTTGCCTCACAAAATATGTTTTTGAATCCACAAGTTGGTTTATATGGTCAGTAGGTTCAAAACAATCCATTTGCCAAAGATTTTATCACAAAAATAATTTTAGAATGAATTTTATATTCAAATTATGCCTACACAAGTTTCTGCAAAAACAACCATTTTACCAGAAGCAATTCATTAAACAAAGTGCATGGTTGGATAGTACTTGGTCTGCTGATTCCATTGATATAAAATTTGCAAAATTTTGGACGTGTGGATAATAAGTTATAGATTTTACAAAATCTAGCATCTAATAGATCAAAATTTCTAATTTAGAACAGACTCTGGCCACGTGGCTGTTTCTCATTGGGCCATACCGTTTCGTGTGGATCGACAAATACATACCGTGGTACTAAAAGAGATATCTGCGGCTCTGATCATCGCATACCCCTTCGTTAAGTGAAACTATCCTATCGCTCCGATCTGGATCTGATGGCTCCCAGTGCCTCGACCAGAAACTAGCGGCGCTCAACGGTGGCGTGCGGCGGCGCGGCTCTGTCGGTGACACTGCCGACGAACTAGGACATGCGGGGAGGAGTGAGGATGCTCACCAGAATCATCGTGAAGCACTGATTCTCGTCGTTGATTTGGTTGGCCAAGGGAAGCACGTAGACGTTGACGATTGCTCGCCGGAGAGGTGCCTGGCATCGGGTGCGGTCTGTCGTCGTCGGGAGCGAGCTTGTAGGCCACCAGAAGGTAAGAGGAGGGTACAGTTAGATGCGGGCGAGTGTGATGGTTACAGGAGCATCAACTAGAGGGTCAGGGGTGATGCAGATTACGAGGAGGCCTCGCCGAGTCGAGGCGGCAATGTGTGCTCGTGTGTGGTCGAGCTTAGGGAACACTGTGGCAAGGCGAAGTCTTTGGTAGATGCGCACTGAAAGCCGGTCAAGCTAGTGTGAAGTAGGGGTCGAGGGGGTGACTATCCTTGCCGGAATCGACGAAGGAACTCGTCGGAGACAGTGGAGTGCAGCGCAAAATTCAGGCAGCCTGGGGGCGCTCGGGGATGGGGTGTTGAGGGGGAATCGGAGAGGAGGGAGAGGCGGTTAAGAAGGCCAGGTCAAGGGAGGAATTTACTCGCGCGTTTACGTCAATTTATTCGTATTCAACGCCGGCAGAAACAGCAGAGGAGAGGGCGAGGTCAGAGCGTGGGGAGGACGACGATGAGGTGGCAGTGGGTCCCGTTCGTCAACAAGGTGAGGAAAATGCGCGTGGGGTCCAAACGTCAGCGACTCTGCGGGTTCTTTGTCGAGTATGAAAAGTTTTCTGCGAGGGAAGAGAGAAATGGGCTTGCTGGGCTAGACTGGGACAGGTTGGGTTGGTTGGTATTCATTTTTTTTATACTAATTCATTTTCTTTTTTCCATTTCTATTATTCTGTTTTGATTTTGTTTAATTATTTCAAACAACCATTTGAATTCAAACTTCAACCAAACTTTGTGTAGATTTTAATACTATTATTTAACACATTTTAAAGTCAAATTTAGAACAATATTTTTATTCTTTTTAGGGTATATTAATTATTTAAAATAGGCCCTTGTATTAATTCAAATAAGGTTTAATATTGTTTTCAAACCCTAATTAAATTTCAATTTTTTCACAAAACTTTCCCGGTAGGTTTATTTATTTAATATGGTGTTAAATAATTTACTTTGAAGTATTTTAATATGATTCTTATTCATTTAATTTGAGCAATTGTTTTTATTCCAATGAAATTCAAATATGGTTTTAATTCCATATAACTTTATTTAAATGATTCTTTTATTTCATTTAAGTTTATTAAATAACTTTTATTCCACTTGGGTAAATTCAAATTATTTTTCCCTGATTTAATTAATCAATTCCATTAGGGATTTTGTCTTTATTCAAATAGAAATAGAATTTGGTTAATGCCATTTTATTTTATTTGAAAATTCTTTATCCATTATTTTATTTGGATTTGGATTATATTTATTCCATTTGTTTATGGTCTTAGCCAAGTTTTATTTGGCTCTTATCAAATAGTCCTTATTTACTATTTCTTCCTTTGTGTTTTTAAAAACCATATCTTTTTATTTAAAGACCAAATCTTGGTGATTCCAATTTGTAAAATCTTATTTAATATTTGTTTATCCTTTTAAATGTCTTTAGGATTATTTGCTCACCATTTGGTCTGGATTTCTAGATATGTGCTTTATTAGCTTTGTAAATTCAATTTCCTTATCTTATTAAATTTATAAGATTTTATCTATGGCTCCAAATTAAGTGAAACCAATTCATATGGTTTTATAATATTTCTATTTTTCATTATTTATCATTTTGAAATGTTTGTTTGACCAATTTTATGTGGGTCAAATCCATATGCTTAGAGATAACTTGGAAATGTTTTTCTTCCATTAGGGTTTTAGGGTTTTGGTTTATTTTCCAAGTGTTTAAATTTCAAGATGCATTTAAGAAGAATGCATTTCACCTGATTTGAATTTAGTTGGATTCAAACATTAACCAAAGTTTGTTCAAGATGGGGTTTTTAAGTTTCCACTTAGAAACAAAAAGTTTCTTTTCACCCTAAATTTCAACAATTATTTATTTTGTTTATTTATTTTTCACATTACAAAATTTGGAAAATTTTGGGATGTGACAGGATACTACCCTTACAATAAATCTCGTCCCGAGATTTGGGAAGGGTAGGGGTTACAAGTTGGCTCAAGCAACTAGGGTACTACCACCCTTAAAAGTTTTTCACTAGATTACTTCTTGGCTTGCTTGGGGTCTTGATGAAACTTCTCTGGGCAAACATCTGCATAGTGTCCTTTATTTCCACACTTGAAACATGTGACAAGGCTGAGATCCTTCATAGGCTTGTTTATCTTGTGCTTCATATTTTCTGGAAAATTGCTTGCATAATGTCCTTGGTTACCACAATTGTAACATGTGACAAGATTGAGTTCTTCACGTATCTTCTGTGGACAAGTTGATACATAATGGCCTAGCTCTTTGCAGTTGTTGCACCACACTTGGCTAATCTCCTTATATTTTTTCTTCTTCTCAGGACATTCATTGGCATAGTGTCCCATCTCTTTGCAATGGCAACATTGCACTTGGCTTTTGTCTTTCTTCTTCTTGGGTTTCTCCAAAGCTAGGATTTCTTCTAGTTCATGATCTTCATATCTCACCTCAAAGGTGGGAAAGTCTCCTGGTCTCCTTAATCTTTTCCTTGGATAATACATATGTTTCCTCTTTTGTCCATCAAGTTGAGTCATATTGCATGGAGGTGCAAGCTAAGATTTTCCTTTGTCTTCATCCTTCTTGGTAGAAGTTATTCCCTCATGGGGGTTTACAATCTGTTGTTGCATTCCACCTTGTTTCCTTTGATGAACTATGGAATAGATGGGGCATTGGATAGGGACATGATTATTTCCTTCACATAGGAAACAAGTAGCTTGAGATGTGGGGCAGTGATTAGTTGGATGCTTCTCTTCACAATTAGGGCATTGATCTTCATGCTCTTTGGAAGTGTGATCCTTGTCTCCACAAATATTGCAAGCTTGAGTTCCTTCTATAGTATCATCCTTGACATCATTGTTGTCACAAACTCCTTGAGAAGGGTTGTCTCCCATGTTGATCATTTTATTTGTCACCTTTTGCATCAATTGGGTTTGGATTTCCAAAATCCTTTGCATGGTTGGGTCTAACTCATTGTTGTTGGCTAAAAACTGAGTTGTCACTTGGTTCAACTAGGTTTGGGTTACTATGAGTTCTCTCATGTTGATGTCTTGGTTGTTATTGTTGTTGTCACCATCTTTGACGTTGGAGTCTTCTGGGGTAGTCATTTGTTTTGGGTTGGATTGGGATTAGAATAGACAAAGATTTCTAAGGAAATAATTCTAATCACTCATATCACAAATCAAACAAGCAATGTGCAAACAATCAAAACCAAACATTTCACTCAAACAACAAGTTCCAAGCACATTTATAGGCAACATTTTTTTTGCTACACTACATAAGTTAGTGTGTTTGATTAAATCTAGATATGGTGGTCCAACTATATGGTTCACTTGAGATCATTCCATTCTCCTTTATTTTTTCTTCTTGAATGAGATCATGTTTTCCTTGGGAAAATTCTTGTGTGTTGGTCACAAAACACCAAAGGTGATGATGATTCCTTCTAAGTTGTGTTTCCTTAGTCTTCAAGTCTTGAGTAATATTCCTTGTCTCACTTGTAGTCCTTAGTGATATCCAAGTTAAAGTCCTTGGTGTAACTAAAGTTGAAGTCTTTGGCCCTGGGGGAGGCTTTGTCCATCAAGTTTGAAATAGAAGAGATGTAAAATCAAAACCAAAAAGGTTGAGGAAAGAGTTTACAAGATTGTTTGTAAATAAGTTTTGGAACAAATAAAACTCCTATTTTTCTATGGGGTTTTATCCAATCCTAGGGTTACAAATCCTATAGGCAACACAGTGCTCTGATACCATCTGTAGAGGTCCCAACCTTTAATAAGGTAGATATCCCTGTGTTTACAATGCTAGTCCCTGGATCAATAGCTAGCATACACAGTTAAGATGTAATATCAAGAAACAAAGGTCATAACACAACTTTATAACCAGGAATAAAATAATTCATTACATCTTACATAGCTCATTTGGCTATCACATTACAATGCAGCAGAAATAACTATAGCATGGGTACCTTCATCTTCAAAGTGCCACATGCAATCATGTTGGTTGTAGACTTGTAATCCTAATCAACACACCTTACTAACATCAAACAAACCTGCAACATAATAAGTTACAGCTACAAGGGTCAATACATCTGAATTGTATTGGCAAGTGATACTATGGTAGTATAGTGGAGTTTATCATCTATATGCATTTGGCTAAGTGGAGCTTAGGCTTGCTTTGCTCAAAATAGATTTTCCTTATCATTTGAAAACACTAAGTTTTTGTTTGTCAAAATCACCCAAGGAACCACCAATAGAAATTGGTGAACCTTAAACCCTTGTTCAACCACAAGTTTTTAACTTAGAAATTTGGATGAGGAGATTCTTGATAGCTTCCATTTATTGATGATCAAATTGTCCTTTGCCAGGGACATGACTAAGTACTTAGATTTTACACTCTGCAGAGGTGGTGCACTTTCCCCGCAAGACTTGGTTTCACCAAGACAAGATCTTTCAGAAGCCTTCCCTTAGACCAGAATGAACGCGTTCCAAACTATCATCCCCTACCACCAACTGTCCATTTGGCTAAGTTATTGGAACCTATATGATCCAGGCAGAGCCCATAATGCCAAGTGGCTGCACTTGAAGCTTCTCAACATTTGAAATCTCAAATCTCTTTGTTCCTAGGTGGCATTCCACAAGTGAGATACCAAGTTTTCCCCAGCATACTGGACTTGGTGATGCCCAAGTTTTCCCCAGAATACTGGACTTGCATAACCACTCAACACAAACCATTCTTTCCATTCCACCCAGGTCTTTCATTCACTTAGTGGTTTTATTAAACAAAAACACAAGTCCTTGACTTAGAAATATTCCATAGCATGAATATAATCCACCCTTGTTTTATACTAGCTAGGCTAAGCATGATAGTAGTAGGAATCTACACTTAGGGAATATTTCTACTAAGGTTTCATCTACTAGGATTCCCATGGCATAGTTTACACTTAGCAGAAATTCCATGCAAGTCCTACTTAGAAATATCACTAATGCATAGTGAAAATATTGGGACAAAAGTATGAAGCACCACTTGACTTTTTGGTAGAGAATATAAGTTCACTCATTGATCTTACAATATTCACACTCTTCAAATCACTACAATTCAATCAAGCAAGCAAGAATTCAATCTACCATTCAAGCAAACATCACATAAAATAATAAAAACAAAGAAATGCATGCAGGCATGCTAAAGATTGTTTTATTCGGAAAAGTGGTTTCTATTAGGTTATAAACATTTTTAAACACTTACTTGTCATTTATAAAAGGGTCAAGGTCATTTATAAATGTGGTAAAACCATTTGATATCAAGTTAGTGAAAATGGCCATTTTAGGTCATTTTTGTTTTGCTAGAAATGGTTCAAATCAAGGTAATATTTCTAGTGTTTGATAAATACATTTTAAACACAAATGTTAGTGTTTTATGGTCAAGTGTTTAATATTAAAACCATTTGCAAAAGGTTTTACCTATAAACCATTTTTACACTAAATCAATATTTTATGTTGTTGAAAATGCCTTTAGCAAAGTAATAATTTATATGGTTCACAAAATATATTTTTAAATCCTAAATCTTTGTGTTTAGGGTCAGAGAGTTTAATCCAAATCATTTCCCAAAGGTTTTTCTCCAAAAAGTATTTTAACATATAAACAACATTCTTTATTTGACTAGAAATGTTCTAAATCGAAGATTTATTCTTTTGCCTCACAAAATATGTTTTTGAATCCACAAGTTGGTTTATATGGTCAGTAGGTTCAAAACAATCCATTTGCCAAAGATTTTATCACAAAAATAATTTTAGAATGAATTTTATATTCAAATTATGCCTACACAAGTTTCTGCAAAGACAACCATTTTACCAGAATAAATTCATTAAACAAAGTGCATGGTTGGATAGTACTTGGTCTGCTGATTCCATTGATATAAAATTTGAAAAATTTGGATGCGTGGATCAAAAGTTATAGATTTTACAAAATCTAGCATCTAATAGATCAAAATTTCTAATTTAGAACAGACTCTGGCCACATGGCTGTTTCTCATTGGGCCATACCGTTTCATGTGGATCGACAGATACAGACCATGGGATTAAAATAGATCTGTGCGGCTCTGATCATCGCATACCCCTTCGTTAAGTGAAACTATCCTATCGCTCCGATCTGGATCTGATGGCTCCCAGTGCCTCGACCAGAAACTAGCGGCGCTCAACGGTGGCGTGCGGCGGCGCGGCTCTGTCGGTGACGCTGCCGACGAACTAGGACATGCGGGGAGGAGTGAGGATGCTCACCAAAATTGTCGTGAAGCACTGATTCTCGTTGTTGCTTTGTTTGGCCAAGGGGAGCACAGAGGCGTTGATGATTGTTCGCCGGAGAGGTTCCTAGCGTCGGGTGCGGTCTCTCGTCGTCGGGGGCGAGATTGTAGGACACCAGAAGGTAAGAGGAGGGTACAGTTAGATGCGGGCGAGTGTGACGGTTACAGGAGCATCAACTAGAGGGTCAGGGGTGGTCCGTACTTACCGGGAGCACTCGCCGGAGTCGAGGCAGACGGCGGTGTGCTCGGGTGTGGTTGTTGTCGAGCTTAGGGAACGCACACGGGCAAGGCGAAGGTGCTGGTAGATGCGCACGAATCTGCCGGTCAAGCTAGTGTGAAGTAGGGGTCGAGGGGGTGACTATCCTTGCTGGAATCGACAAAGGACCTCGCCGGAGACAGTGGAGTGCAACGCAAAATTCAGGCGGCCTAGGGGAGCTCGGGGATGGGGGGTTGAGGGGGAAACGGAGAGGAGGGAGAGGCGGTTAAGAAGGCCAGGTCAGGGGAGGAATTTACTCGCGCGTTTACGTCAATTTATTCGTATTCAACGCCGGCAGAAACAACAGAGGAGAGGGCGAGGTCAGCGCGTGGGGAGGACAACGATGAGGTGGCAGTGGGTCCCGTTCGTCAGCGAGGTGAGGAAAATGCATGTGGGGTCCAAACGTCAGCGACTCTGCGGGTTCTTTGTCGAGTATGAAACGTTTTCTGTGGGGGAAGAGAGAAATGGGCTTGCTGGGCTGGACTGGGCCAGATTGGGTTGGGCTGGTTGGTTTTCATTTCTTTTATACTAATTCATTTTTATTTTTTCCATTTCTATTATTCTGTTTTGATTTTGTTTAATTATTTCAAACAACCATTTGAATTCAAACTTCAACCAAACTTTGTGTAGATTTTAATACTTTTATTTAACACATTCTAAAGTCAAATTTAGAACAATATTTTTTATTCTTTTTAGGGTATATTAATTATTTAAAATAGGAACTTGTATTAATTCAAATAAGATTTAATATTGTTTTCAAACCCTAATTAAATTTCAATTTTTTCACAAAACTTTCCCGGTAGGTTTAGTTATTTAATAGGGTGTTAAATAATTTACTTTGAAGTATTTTAATATGATTCTTATTCATTTAATTTGAGCAATTGTTTTTATTCCAATGAAATTGAAATATGGTTTTAATTCCATATAACTTTATTTAAATGATTCCTTTATTTCATTTAAGTTAATTAAATAACTTTTATTCCACTTGGGTAAATTCAAATTATTTTTCCTTGATTTAATTAATCAATTCCATTAGGGATTTTGTCTTTATTCAAATAGAAATAGAATTTGGTTAATACCATTTTATTTTATTTGAAAATTCTTTATCCATTATTTTATTTGGATTTGGATTATATTTATTCCATTTGTTTATGGTCTTGGCCAAGTTTTATTTGGCTCTTATCAAATAGTCCTTATTTACTATTTCTTCCTTTGTCTTTTTAAAAACCATATCTTTTTATTTAAAGACCAAATCTTGGTGATTCCAATTTGTAAAATCTTATTTAATATTTTTTATCCTTTTAAATGTCTTTAGTATTATTTGCTCACCATTTGGTATGGATTTCTAGACAGGTGCTTTATTAGCTTTGGAAATTCAATTTCCTTATCTTATTAAATTCATAAGATTTTATCTATGGCTCCAAATTAAGTGAAACCAATTCATATGGTTTTATAATATTTCTATTTGTCATTCTTGATCATTTTGAAATGTTTGTTTGACCAATTTTATCTGGGTCAAATCCATAGGCTTAGAGATAACTTGGAAATGTTTTTCTTCCATTAGGGTCTTAGGGTTTTGGTTTATTTTCCAAGTGTTTAAATTTCAAGATGCATTTAAGAAGAATGCATTTCACCTGATTTGAATTTAGTTGGATTCAAACATTAACCAAAGTTTGTCCAAGATGGGGTTTTTAAGTTTCCACTTAGAAACGAAAAGTTTCTTTTCACCCTAAATTTTAACAATTATTTATTTTGTTTATTTATTTTTCACATTACAAAATTTGGAAAATGTTGGATGTGACAATCTGGTACCATCTAAATCCATAGTTAAGACACCATATGAGATGTGGACTAGAAAGAATCCCAGTTTGTCTTTTCTAAAGATTTGGGGTTGTGATGCATTTGTCAAGTGACTTTAGTCGGACAAGCTATCACCCAAATTGGATAAGTGCATTTTTGTGGGATATCCAAGGGAAAACTTAGGGTATTACTTCTACAACCGAGAAGAGGGCAAAGTGTTTGTCACTCGTAGCGGTGTTTTCCTAGAGAAAGAGTTTCTCACAGAAGGAACAAGTGGAAGGTCGGTGCGACTTGAAGAAGTTCAAGATGAGCCAGTTGGGGATGCTTCTATGAGTGATGCTATTGTAGCAGAACAAGTTGAGGAACCCGTGGAAATAGAAGCACCACAACCACGAAGGTCGGCGAGGCTCCACGAAGCGCGGGAATTATTATTGTTAGACAATGATGAGCCTGCGACCTATGCAGAAGCGACAGTGGGCCTAGACTCTGAGAAATGGCTGATTGCCATGGGATACGAGATAGAGTCCATGGGATACAATCAAGTTTGGAACTTGGTTGACCTGCCTGATGGTTTTAAAGCCATCGAGTGCAAATGGATCTATAAGAAGAAGATTGATATGGATGGAAATGTTCACATGCATAAAGCTCGACTTTTTGCAAAAGGTTTTCGACAAGTTCAAGGAGTTGACTACGACATGACTTTCTCGCCCGTATCGATGCTTAAATCTATATGGATAATTCTATCCATTGCTGCACATTTCGACTTTGAAATATGGCATATGGATGTCAAGACGGCTTTCCTAAATGGAATCCTAATTGAGGACGTGTATATGATGCATCCCGAAGGTTTTGTCGTTCTAAATGTAACATCCTAGATTTTTATATTAAGGTGTTACTAGAAGCATGCATCATCCTTGCATCATTGCATTCTACAAGTTAATTTTTACATTAAAAACCCTATCACCAAACCATAACAATATAAAAACTCCTCTATATGAGCAAAAAGGGGGTTACCTTGCTTGGCCTTCCTAAAGATTTGTAAAATAATATTTTCTGGTTCTATGATGACCAACTTATTATTACAAAAATTTAGAAACTGGTTTCACTAGTTTTGGACTTGTTATGCAAAAGTTATTGATGTTTTGGTAAAATAGAAATTGCTAAAAAGAAAAAAAAACTTAAAGCCTAACCTAATTTGGTCATAGCCTTGAAAGTGTCGCCTAACTAAGCGGGCTGCCAAAGACTGCTGCCATGACCTGCTCCTGCTGAGCGAACTCCGGCCGTTTTGGAGATGAATCCGTGACCCCCTCGCCAAGATTCTTCGCCCATATAAACCCCGTGACCCCACCGCTTCGAAACCCTAAATTTTTTCGATCTATCGCCACCGGGCTGCCTCGCCGCGACCACGCCGGAGTAGCCGCCGTCGAAGCTTCGGTAGGTGAAGCCCGTCAGCGATAGGGAGTTCCTTTTTCCCTGATTTATTCCTTGTCAAAATCCTCACGCTCGACCATCATCCCGCATCCGCTTTTACCCTTGTCTAACGCAGCATAGCGACCCAGATTTCTCGCCATTGTTCCGCCAGAGCTCGTGAGGAATAGCGGGCCATAGAAGCTGTACGAGGAAGCGACGTTCGCCATCGTCTGTGCCAAGCAAACCGCGGGGAGCTGATGATCGCCATCGACCACTCCACCGCCCCGGAAACCAACCAGGACGCCGCCGCCCGTCACCACTGACACCGCCGCCGTCGTCAACATCGTCACCACCGCCAGTACAAGTAAGTCGCCGCTGCCCCTGACCGTCAGATCGCTACTGAACGACGTAGATTATATGTCTAAGGCGAAGGGGTATCAGTGAGTCGTGCTACGCAGCATGGCACGCTAGCGTCAGCGCCGCGTCACCTAGCCGGGCCAACCAGGAACTACCACTTGTCTCGATCTGTTAGATTTAGGATTTTAAATTGGCAGATTATATTTGAATATTGCGAAATTCATAGAAATTCAACCACTTGGCAAAAATCGCGTATAATATACCGTTGGATTCACAAAATTGTGTAGAACACAGATCTGAAATAATTTTGCGTTTTTATAGTAGTATTTTCTGTGTAGGATTTAATCTCTAGTTTGGAGTATTTAATTCATAGAAAAATAATTAGAACTCCGTTTTAGTTTATTCTTGTTGCGTTGGCTATTTTTACAATGCCTACTGACTAAAATTATAAAATCTTGCTTAAGATCTTTATATCTGATTCGGGGATGATTAGATGGTTGGTTCTTCTTATGAGCCTATAAATTAAAGTAATTATCCAAATTAATTAAAATCTGTGGGAAACTAATACTAACAACATCCCCAACACATTAGCAACCCAAGAAGGATACCTTGGTAAAATTAGAACACAATATTGCATATTACCATGTTGTATGCATGCATATTATTTCCGTGGCATTACTTTGTGCAAGTTGTGATTAGATCTATGTTTGTCTTTTGTTAGATTGTTCGGAGTGTGCTGAGAAGTACTATTATGTAGAGTGCTGCTCGGATCAAGGAAAGTTACACCACTTGTTCATATTTTTGTCCCAGTTTTGTCCATGCATGTTTTGATCTATAAATTCTGTAGAGTGCATGTGTAGGATGTTCTAGTAGAATTTTTCTTAGTATTATTTTGCAAGTGCGATGATTTTGTAGTATTCCATGAGTATCTCTATACTTAGGATTTTTTCCCCTCCTAATAGGTTACCCTTGTTTTTGCTAAGTACTTGCTATGCTATGTATGTATAAAGTACCGTTGGGGGGTTCGAAAGACAAGAAATTTTCTAAGTATAAAGACTCTCTTGAGCGATCTTTTCTTCTCAATGCCACTTCAAAATAAAACTAAATTTTCTTATGGGCGGAGCGGATGTCGGGGCAATGAGTGAGATTTTGGTGGAGGACAACCGCCCAGGAATCAAAGAAGTCTGCCATGTTTCAGAATTCAGAAGCTTCCAGTGCAACCACAATACATATGGGTTCTGTATTGTCCTAGTACTTAGTGGGAAACCTCACCGGGTTACCAACATTTGGAGGTTCTTGGCATGGTTGGATCCAGCTGGTAGAGGGGTTACTAAGGGAAAACCTCGCCATGGTCTTGTCTGTAAAAGGACTATATCGTGGATTGTGGGTAAAATGCACAAACTCTCGGGAGTATTGCAATCTAATCGATCAGCTGTGTTCACGGAAACAGAATAACATTGGGCATCTGAAGGATGGAGCCTCTGAAGAATCTTCCTCTCTCTCTTTCAAAAATTAAAGTTTTCTAAAAACCCAAGGTGTGAGTCATATCGCTATTGGGCGGGTTTTGGGAACTTGGTGAGTAATATCCAAGTGTTAGGTTGTTTGGACACTTGGTGAGTAATATCCTCATGTGCCATTCGACCATATATTACCTGAGCAAATGTTTACAAAGTAGGGAAATTCTCTCTCCTTTTCTATACTTAAGAAAATTAGCTTTGAGCAAATTAACTCCACAACCTAAATTAGCCTTTCATGTAGAGTTAGTATCTTTCTTTCCTTGGTGTAATTTGCCAATACATTCAAAGTATTGACCCAACTTGTTGGCTGCACGTCTTATGTGCAGAATCCTAAGATTGAAAGGTGCGTAGGGATCGCGAGTCTACACTCAACAAGCCTGGGGCTTTGATGGACTCAAGCTGTTTTATGTTTCCGCTGTTATTTGAGCTAGCTTAATGCTAAGAAAATTTGTAATAATTTCATACTCTCGATTCCTCGTGTAATAATGACTTTGTGTTTTACATGATATTCATCGACTGTGAGTGCTAGCTATTGATCCAGTGACTAGCATGTAAATCATAGGGACTTAGGATCTTTATTGATCCAGGTCACAACACTAAACAATGCTGGAAAGGTATGCAAACTTCTAAAGTCCATTTATGGGCTGAAGCAAGCATATCGGAGTTGGAACATTCGATTTGATGAAGTTGTAAAGGAGTTTGGCTTCATAAAAACGAACAAGAACCTTGTGTTTCAAGAAGGAAAGTGGGAGAACGCTTGTATTTCTAATCTTATATGTAGATGACATATTGCTGATTGGAAATGACATTCCTATGCTTGAGTCTGTTAAGACCTTGTTGAAAAATAGTTTTTCAATGAAGTACTTAGGAGAAGCGTCATATATTCTGGGCATCAAGATCTATAGAGATAGATCAAGGAGGCTAATTGGATTAAGCCAGAGTACATACATTAACAAAGTGTTGAAACAGTTTAGCATGGAAGAGGCTAAGAAGGGGTTCTTGCCCATGTCTCACGGCATTAAACTCAGCAAGACTCAGTGTCCTTCGACTACTGATGAGCGTGAGTGCATGGTCAGGGTTCCATATGCTTCGGCTATTGGATCCATCATGTATGCAATGATATGTACTCTCCCAGATGTTTCCTATGCTCTATGTGTTACGAGCAGATACCAGGCTGATCCAGGTGAAGGTCACTGGACAGCGGTAAAGAATATCCTTAAGTACTTGAGAAGGACTAAGGATGTGTTCCTAGTTTATGGAGGTGAGGATGAACTCAGTGTAAGGGGTTACACAGATGCGAGTTATCTTAACGACTCAGATGACTCCAGATCGCAATCTGGTTATGTGTTTGTCATGAATGGTGGTGCTGTGAGTTGGAAAAGTTCCAAGCAAGATACGGTTGCCTCCTCTTCAACATAAGCTGAATATATTGCTGCCTCGGAGGCTGCAAAGGAAGCTGTTTGGATTAGGAATTTCCTGATCGCTCTTGGTGTGATTCAGGGCGCGTCCAATCCCATGGACGTTTATTGTGACAACAATGGTTCTATTGCACAAGCCAAGGAGCCTAGACAGCACCAGAAGAACAAACATATTCACATGTGTTACCATCAGATTTGAGAGTTCGTTGAGGATGGTAGTGTCATGATATGCAAAATACATATGGACTCAAATGTTGCTGATCCCTTTACAAAGCCACTCCCGCAGCCTGCACATGAGGCGCACGCAAGAGCAATAGGTATTAGATACACTCTAGATTGACTCTAGTGCAAGTGGGAGACTGAAGGAAATATGCCCTAGAGGCAATCATAGAGATGATTATATTTCTTGTGTATCCATGAGTTATTGTAATGTTCCTTGAATATCCATATCAGGCAACTTGTATTGATTGGCAATTATGTGAATTGTTTGTGAAAATATTTACTTGTATGATTGTTTAATAGTTGTCCCTAGTCGGAGTTCATGTGAGGACACACGTGAATATTAGACTAGCACATCGATTGGTTGATGACTATGTTTCACAAGTCATAGACATGGATATGTCAAACCAATGATGTGGACACATGTTATGAACATGGGGTTGGACTGACCCAACTTGAGATTGGAAATTAGACTTGCAGCTCTCTCTACACATCGTGTACGTTTTGTCCTTAGACCTGATATTGTCGCATGTACTTGAGATGTGGATCGACCTACTTTGGGGCTATCAACCACTACTCCGTAACTGGGTAGTCATAAAGGTAGCTTTCGGGTTTGTTCTGAAGCATGTTGCAAGGCATGGTAAATCAAGATGGGATTTGCCCCTCTCTACTTGAGAGAGATATCTCTGGGCCCCTCGAGTGATCGGATCCAGAAATGCATGGCCATGCTAGATAAGGTTAAGAGTTAACCTAGTAAAGTGATTCCGAATCAAAGCATCGAGAAAGGGAGGTCAGCTTGGATCTAGACCAAATATCATGAGGCAAAGGGAAAGACATGTACTAAACCTTGTGATGGTTCGTCCGATATGATCTTGGAGTTGGCACGTCTTGCTAGAGGCCGCTACCAACTATTGACAGAATAAGTGTATTCGTGTCATGTCTATACGTATATGGACCTACAGGGTCACACACTTAAGGGGCTGGAAGCCTAATGAGGATTAGATCCAAATTAGACCAGACTTAGGCTACTAATGGGCTGCTAATGTAGAAGCCCACTAGGGACGCCTATATAAGAGAGGGCGGGGCGAGCTAGACAGGGTTAGACCATTCCACCCAGCTGCCACTTCTCTCGCCTGTGTTGCACGCGCAAACCTAGCAGTCCGGCGTCTGACGCTTCTACCCCGCACATGTGGATACCTCGGAGGTGCTGCATCTTTGGCACTTGGACGGGCCGCGCAAGGGGAGCTGCTTGTGGGACGAGGACAAGGAGGAGACGTAGATCGTCTGCACTGCCTCGACGTGCTTCATAAAATTCCGCAACTGTGCATCTAGTGGTAATCCCGTGATCTATGACAACAGTATTCCTGATTTACGCGGTAGAAAATTTTGATTTGCGCTAGTGTAGCCTACCCGTATCCCTTCATTGAATGTAACTTAATACAGGACATCATGACTCCTAGTCAATTCTCGAATTTAGGTCCATCACGCTTCTTTGTATTTCGTAGGTATGTCTTGTTCAAAACATGACAAGTGAATCAATAATATAATCCCGCAAGCTTGTAGAGAATATATCTTCTTGAATACCACTTTCGTTTTGTAAAAGTATTCGCTAAAACTTTATGATCATTATCATTAGTTTATCCTCTATTTGTAGAGTTCGGTTTCACGAAACAAATTTCTCTGCGCCACTCAACAATCGGGAGGTAAGGTCAAAGTACCTTGTTTTGAACTTTTACTTTCTTCCACCTGTATCTTCACCAAGACACATAAACTTAGGACAACAACAGGTTTGCTTCTGTGGAACATGTAGTTTCCTAAGAATACGCTACAAAGACTTGTTTATTCGCCATGATTTAAAATCATCAAAACCTCTAGAAACTTGAACATGCCATAACTCTTATTGTGTTGCTTCCACGAATCGTTAGATGTTCCTTTGTATTTCAAATGAGTGTTTGCTTATTTCTATCTTTAACTCTAAATGATAATAATAACCCTGATAAGAGATAATATTAGACCATATGTATCTAATACAAAATGATTATGATATCTAGACATATCAACACCTTGAATTTCTCCAATTATCATAATTTGTGAAACAACTTTCACAAGTCCCTTTTATGCCAATACTTAACTTAAATACTTTTACTCATATCGATCATATCAAAGAGACTTTGTATTCTTGTTAATTTCATATCCCACTTTACTTTGAACAATTCAAATCGTTTCAAAACTTTTTTTTCATTAAGTAAATACACCTATTCACTTGAGTCCACAATGAAATAATGATTTCCACTATTTTATTGAAAATGTGATACATCATTATGTATAAGATTAAAAAATTCTTCACATATCACCGTTTTACCGGAATGTGGAGTTTTAGTCATTTCGTCAAACAAGGCATGGTATTGCAAAGTCTCTAGATCAAATATCCAAGACCCCGATTTTCATCTAAGTGAAAAACATGCAACAACCACCTTGACTTAAACAATAGTGTCACGTCATTGTTAAACTTTGGATATCTTTTAGCATTATAATCCTTTATAAATGATTAACTTATTAATACATCGTAAACGTATCTATAATTTTTGATGTTCCATGCTTGTTTAGAATCAACTTTGCTTTGCTTTGTCTACACTTTGAGGTATTTTAATACGTTTTCTGGGACTAACCTATTAACAAGATGCCGTAGTGCCAGTTGCCTGTTTTCTACTATTTTTGGTTTCAGAAAAGCTAGTAAGGAAATATTCTCGGAATTCGACGGGACAAAAGCCAAAGTCAATATTTCACCAGGAGAACACGAAGTCCAGAGGAGAGACGGATGGGCGCCATAGGGCCGCCACACCCTAGGGCCGAGCGGGCCCACCCTAGGGCGCGCTGCCCTCCTGCCTCGCCTCTTCGCCTATAAAATACCCCTATGCCAAAACCCTAAGCACCTCATCAGATCTCCATGAAACAGTCTGTAGCCGCTGCCATCATCGTCCCTAGATCGGGGGGATCTGAATCTCTTCCCGGCACCCTGCCAGAGGGGAGAAATCATCTAGGAAACCTTCTTCATCACCATGCCAGCCTCCGTTATGATGCGTGAGTAGTTCACCCTTGTACTATGGGTCCATACAGTAGCTAGATGGTTGTTTCACCTCCTTTGTTCTATCATGTTTAGATCCTGTGATCTCCGTTCATGATCAAGATCATCTATTTGTAATCATACATGTTGTGTTTGCGCGGATCCGATGGATATTGAAATACCATGTAATATTGATTATTTATTCTATCATGTCTGTGTTGTTTGAGATCTTGCATGCTCTCCGTTTCTAGTAGCTATCTTAGCCAAGTAGATTCCAGTGACTCCAAGAGGGAGTATTTATGCTCGATGGTGGGTTCATGCCTCTATTGAATCTGGGGAAGTGCCAGAAACCTCTAAGGTTATAGATGTGTTGTTGCTACTAGGGAGAAAACAACAATATTTTGTTCATGAAACAATTGTATTGTTTACTTTACACAACATTGCTTAATGCAATTATTCGTTGCTTGCAACTTAATACTGGAGGGGGTTCAGATGATAACCTGAAGGTGGATTATTAGTCATAGATGTAGTTGGATGGCGGTCTATGTATATTGTTGTAATGCCCAATCAAATCTCATAGGAATCATGAATGTCTAGTATTTGCATTGTTATGGCTTGCTCAGTTCCTGTCAATTGCCCCGCTGTAATTTGTTCACCCAGCATGTTATGTTATTTATCTTAAGGAGAACACCTCTAGTAAACTATGGACCCCGGTCCAATCTTTACCATTGTTACATCATCTACTGTTACCATTTAGTTTCTGCAAGCATCCATTACCTTCCACACTATACGTTTAATCCTTTTTTTTCAGCAAACCAATGAGATTGACAACCTCACTGTAAGTTGGAGCAAAGTCTTGAGTTTCTTTTGTGCAGGATTCCAAGTTGCTAGCAACAACTTGAACTTGTTTCCTTGATCCTACTAGTTTGATATGTAGGGGTTCGTAGCATGGAAAACAAAAATTTTCTATCGCATACAAACAAACAAGCCAAGATCTATCTACTAGATTGTAGCAACGAGTCGATGGAATAACTTACCCTCGAAGATTCCAAAGTGTTTAACGAGAGCGGATTCTCGTGGGTGATGTAGTCGTACTCTTTCCGATCTCAAGATCGTGTGGACGATCCTTCCGGGGCTGCGTTCCGGTAGCGCTTCCGCAGTCGGTCACACGTTCGGTACTCGACGAAGACCTTCCTCTCCCTTGTCCAGCAGGCAGCGGAGGTTGTAGCACTCTCCTCGCGATTCCGGCAACTGGCGTGGTACCTAAGTAGAGGGAATCCCAGAGGCTTCGCCTTAAGCCGGAGCGAGTATGGTGGAGTATGAGAGAGGGCTATTAGTGGTCTAGAGATTAGACACACCAATTAGAAGGCTCTAAACCGCAGGCTAAAGCAATTAGAAGCTCTAAACCAGAACGGCTCTAAACCGGAGATTAGAGGTAGAAACTTGTGTGTCTCAAGGAGGAGGCCCTGCCCCTCCTTTTATAGGTGGAGGGGCTTGGCGCGCCAGGGGAGGGAGGGGAGTCCCTCCCCAACTCGGCCTAGGGCTGGCCGCCGGCTTGGAGGAGAGGAACTCCTCCTCCAAGTTGGTTTCAACCTCCTCTTGCTTGTTTCCCACAGTTTCCTGTTTTAGCCGTTTGACTTTCAAACTGGCAATTTGACTTTTCAGTTTTGGAACAGCAAGAACACTTAGTACATGATGCAATCATTCAATGACACATTCATGTACCCTCCCCCTTCGGAGTGCCGGACAATCCGGAACCTTCTAGAACATTCCCGATGAAAACACCGGAATCATTCCCAAACTCCGAAACGGGACTTTCCTTATATGAATCTTATTCTCCGGACTATTCCGGATCACCTCGTGATATCCCGGATCCCATCCGAGACTCCGAACAACATTCGGTCTCTTTCTCATAACACCATAACTACTCAAACAACGTCAATCCTTAAGTGTGTCTCCCTACGGTTCGTGAATTATGCGGACATGATCGAGACACTTCTCCGAACAATAACCAATAGAGGAATCTGAAATTCATATGGCTCCACATATTTCTACGATTACTTTGCGATCGAATGAACCACTTACATACGATACCAATTTCCCTTTGTCTCACGATAGTTTACTTATCCGAGGTTATGATCGTCGGTATCTCTGCATACCTAGTTCAACCTCGTTCCCGATACGTACTCTTTTCTCGTTCCCGTGATATGTGATCTCTTGTGACCCAGTCACATGCTTGCAAGCTAATTGGATGACATTCCACCGAGAGGGCCCAGAGTATATCTATCCGTCATATGGATGGACAAATCCCACTCTTGATCCATGTGTTTCAACCAATACTTTCCGAACACTCAATGCCACCTTTATAGCCACCCAGTTACGGTGTGGTGTTTGATGTCATCAAAGCATCCATCCAGTAAAGGTGATATGCATGATCTCATGGTCAAAGGAATTAGGTTACTATGTATCAGAAAGCATATAACAATTGAACTATTGAAATGACTTGATCTTTATGCTATGCTTATCTATAGGAGTATGTCCACCATATCATTCTCCTAACGATATGATCTTGTTGTTGATAACATCTTAATGTTCATGATAGGGAAACCACAATCATTAATCAACCAACAAGCTAGTGAAGTATAGAGGCTATACTAGGGACTTCAAATTAAGTTTACAAATCACACAAGTATTAATGTTTCCTTGTTAATACTATTATAGCATGAATGTAAATATTTATCATAAACACAAAGATATAATAATAACTATATTTATTATTGCCTCTAGGGCATATCTCCAACAGTCTCCCACTTGCACTAGAGTCATCTAATCTAGATTACATGGTAATATACCGAACACCCATGGCAGTTTGGTGTTGGTCATGTTTTGCCTCGGGAGAGGTTTAGTCAACGGATCCGCCACATTCAGATCTGGTGTACTTTGCAAATCTTTATATCCCCATCCCGGATATGTTCTCGAATAGCGTGAAAATGCAGCTTGATATGCTTTAGCTTGTGTGACCTTGGTTCTTGCGCATTGGCTATGGCGCCCATGTTATCACAAGAGATAGACATTGGGTCCACAAGACTAGGAACCACACCCACTCAGTAATGAACTCTCTCATCCATATCGCTTGTGAAGCCTCCGGCAGCCATGTATTCCGATTCAGTTGAAGATCTCGCCACAATGCTTTGCTTTGCACTCCTCCACTAATCACGCACCATTCAAAATAAATACGTATCCAGATTGTGATTTAGAATCATCCGGATCGGTGTTCCAACTAGCATCGGTGTAACCATTAACAACGAGCTGTTCATCACCTCCATAAGAAAGAACCATATCCTTAGTTCTTCTCAAGTACTTAAGGATGTTTTTGACCGCTGTCCAATGATCCACTCCTGGATCACTTTGATATCTGCTAGTTAAACTAACAACATATGCAATGTCGGGTCTAGTACATAGCATGGCATACATTAGAGATCCTATGGCTGAGGCATAGGGAGTCTTACTCATCCTTTATCTATCTTCTGCCGATGTCGGACTTTGAGTTTTACTCAAGGTCGTATTGGGCAACATGGGCAAGAACCCTTTCTTGCTTTCTTCCATTCCAAATCTCTTTAGAACTTTGTCCAAATATGTACTTTGTGACAATGATATTTGGCGTTTCGATCTATCTCTATAAATCTTTATGCCTAATATGTAAGCTGCTTCGCCAAGATCCTTCATTGAAAAACTATTATTCAAATATTCCTTGACACTATTAAGAAGGTCTACATCATTCCCAATCAACAATATGTCATCCACATATAGTATTAAGAATGCTACAGAGCTCCCACTCACTTTCTTGTAAATACAAGCTTCTCCATAAGTTTGTATAACCCCAAAACTTTTGATCACCTTATCAAACGTTCATTCCAACTTCGGATGCTTGATTCAATCCATAGATGGACCGTTGAAGTTTGCATACCTTGTTAGCATCTTTAGGATCGACAAAACCTTTGGGTTGCATCATATACAACTCTTCATCAATATCTCCATTGAGGAATGCTGTTTTGACATCCATCTGCCATATCTCATAATCATAATATGCAGCGATTGCTAACATAATCCTCACAGACTTTAGCTTGCCATCGGTGAGAAAGTCTCATCGTAGTCAACTCCTTGAATTTGTCGAAACCCTTTTGCGACAAGTCGAGCTTTATAGACAGTAACATTACCATCAGCATCTGTTTTCTTCTTGAAAATCCATTTGTTCTTGATAGCCTTTCGGCCATCCGGTAAGTCCACCAAAGTACATACTTGGTTTTCGTACATGGATCCAATCTCGGATTTCATGGCTTCTTGCCATTTATTGGAATCTGGGCTCATGATCGCTTCCTCATATGTCTCGGGGTCATCGGTGTTGTCCACCAACATGACACTCATAACGGGATCATACCAATCTGGAGTGGTACGAGTTCCCGTTGACCTCCGAGGCTCTGTAGCAACTTTAACCGAAGTTTCATGATCATCATCATTAGCTTCCTCTCTAATTGGTGCAGGCACCACAGGAACTTCTTCCGGTGCTGCGCTACTCACAATTTCGAGAGAAGGTTCGACAACCTCGTCGAGTTCTACTTTCCTTCCAGTCACTTCTTTCGAGAGAAATTCCTTCTCTAGAAAGGATCCATTCTTGGCAACGAAGATTTTGCCTTCGGATCTATGATAGAAGGTATACCCAATAGTTTCCTTCGGGTATCCTATGAAGACGCATTTCTCCGCTTTGGGTTCAAGCTTGTCCGGCTGTAACTTCTTTACATAGGCTTCGCATCCCCAAACTTTAAGGAACGACAATTTAGGTTTCTTCCCAAACCATAATTCATACGGTGTCGTTTCAACGGATTTAGACGGTGACCTATTTAAAGTGAATGCGGCTGTTTCTAATGCATAACCCCAAAATGATAGCGGTAAATCTGTAAGTGACATCATAGAACGAACCATATCTAAGAGAGTTCGATTACGTTCGGACACACCATTACTGTGGTGTTCCCGGTGTCAATCAGAAAGTATTCCGATTTCTTCAAATGCTCGCCAAACTCGTAACTTAGATACTCACCTCCACGGTCGGACCATAGAAATTTAATCTTCTTGTTACGTTGATTCTCTACCTCACTTTGAAACTCCTTAAACTTCTCGAAAGTTTCGGACTTATGTTTCATGAAATAGATATACCCATATCTACTCAAGTCATCTGTGAAGGTAAGAACATAACGATAACCACCGCGCGATGCTACACTCATTGGACCACACACATCGGTATGTATGATTTCCAATAAGTCCGTAGCTCGCTCCATCATACCAGAAAATGGAGTCTTAGTCATTTTTCCCATCAGACATGCTTCGCATCTCTCAAGTGATTCAAAATCAAGTGATTCAAGAAGTCCATCGGAATGGAGTTTCTTCATACGCTTCACTCCAATGTGACCAAGACGACAGTGCCACATATAGGTCGAATTATCGCTTGATTTCAAACGTTTAGCCTCAATGTTGTTGATATGTGTATTTCCGCTATCGAGATTCAATAAGAATAGACCATCTATCAAAGGTGCATGTGCATAAAACATATTACTCATATAAATCGAACAACCATTATTCTCGATTTAAACAAGTAACCATCTCGCAATAAACAAGATCCCGATATAATGTTCATGCTCAACACGGGCACTAAATAACAATTATTTAAGTATAAAACTAATCCGGATGGTAGATGAAGGGTAGCGTGCCGATCGATCACATCAACCTTTGATCCGCTTCCCACGCCGCATCGTCACCTCGTTCTTCGCTAGCTTCCGCTTATTCTGCGACCGCTTCGAGTTACAAATATGAGCAACCGAACCAGTATCAAATACCCAGGCACTACTACGAGTACTAGTGAGATACACATCAATAACATGTATATCAGATATACCTTTCTTCTTGATGTTGCCGTTCTTCAGATCCGCCAAGTACTTTGGGCAATTCCGCCTCCAGTGACCTTCTCCCTTGCAGTAAAAGCACTCAGTATCAGGCTTGGGTCCAGCCTTGGTCTTCTTCGCCGGCGTGGTAACTTTATTACCACCCTTCTTGAAGTGTCCCTTTTGCTTAGACTTGCCTTTCTTGAATTTGGTGGTCTTATTGACCAACAACACTTGGTGATCTTTCTTGATCTCCACTTCTGCAGAATTTAACATAGCAAACAGTTCTGGCAACTCTTTGTTCATGTTCTGCATGTTGTAGTTCATCACAAAGTTCCTGTAACTTGGTGGTAGTGACTGGAGAACACGTAAATCCCCAAAGCATTAGGAATCACTATACCCAAGCTTTGAAGTTTGTTTATGCGTGCCCGACATCTTAAGCACATGCTCACCGACGGAGCTGCCTCTTCCATCTTGCGCTTAAAGAACTTTTCATAAGCCTCATAGCTTTCAATTGCCGCATGAGTCTCAAAAATCAATTTGAGATCCTCGACAATATCATATGGGTCTGACTCTTCAAACCTTTTCTGAAGCTCCGATTCTAAACCATACAAGATAGCACACTGAACTATGGAGTACTGATTCTTCCGAGCGAGGTAAACATTCTTTACTTCATCGGGAGCATCAGCTGCAGGTGGGTCACCCAGCGGTGCATCCAGCACATAGGTCAAATTACTAGCTGTGAGGACAATCCTCAAATTGCGGAACCAATCCGCGAAGTTGCTTCCATTGTTTTTCAACTTTTCTTTCTCTAGGAACGCATTAAAATTGATGGTAGGGCTGCCATTGATCTACAACATATTTGCAATAGTTTAGACTAAGTTTATGACAAATTGAGTTCAAATTAATTAATGAAATTAAACTAGGTGAACTCCCACTCAAAACAACATCCCTCACATTGTTTTACTGATCACACAAACCAAATCCACTACATCAACACCGATCATCACGAGAGTTGATATAGTTTCAATGGCGAACAATCGTCATGTTCATCATATCTACTATATGATTCATGCTTTACCTTTCGGTGATCCGTGTTCCGAGACCATGTCTGTACATGCTAGGCTCGTCAAGATCAAACCTTAGTTTCTGCATGAGCAAATCTGGCTTGCTCACGTTGTATACACTTGCAGAATCTAGCACACCCGATCATCACGTGGTGCTTCGAAACAACAAGCTTTAGCAACGGTGCTAACTAAGGGTGAACACTTTATGATTTGAAATTCATGTGCATGAGGGATCATCTTATAATGCTACCGTCGTCTACTAAGCAATACAAGATGCATAAAGGATTAACATCACATGCAATTCATAATATGTGATATGATATGGCCTTTCTTCTTTGTGCTTCCGATCTCCATCTTCAAGAACGAACATGATCTCCATCATCACCGGCATTGCATCAAGGTCAATGACGCTTCACCATGGTTGTCGTCCACCGGATTCAACTATTACAACTACTTTGAATAGACACGCGGGTCTTAACATAAATTAAAGACAACCATATGGCTCCTGCCGGTTGCCAACTTACAATAAGGAACATTGCATACATCAAATATAATCACAATCATGGCCATATCACATCACTGCACACCCCCGCAAAACAAAGTTAGACGCCTCTACTTTCTTTGCATATTTTACGTGGTTTGGGGCTTTCAATAAGTGTCGTTCTAACTTACGAACAAGAACCACAACATTGATACTAGCATTGTTGATTACCCGTTGTAAATTGGATCTTAACTATGCTAGGAGAAACAGCACCCAAAGCCACTTATGCAATACAAGTTGCATGTTAAGCGTGGAGCAAGTCTCATGAACGATGTCATGTAAGGTTAGCCCGGGCCGCTTCATCCCAACATACCGCAAGATGCAAAGTACACAAAAATCAATCTACAATAAAAGCATCAACGCCCACATTGACCATTGTGTTCTACTCGTGCAACAGATCTACATATAGACACGGCTCGATACCCTTGTAGGGGTTCGTAGCATGGAAAACAAAAATTTTCTATCACATACAAACAAACAAGCCAAGATCTATCTACTAGATTGTAGCAACGAGTCGATGGAATAACTTACCTCAAGATTCCAAAGTGTTTAACGAGAGCGGATTCTCGTGGGTGATGTAGTCGTACTCTTCCGATCTCAAGATCGTGTGGACGATCCTTCCGCGCTGCTCCGCAGCGCTCATGATCGGTCACATGTTCGTACTCGACGAAGACCTTCCTCTCCCTTGTTCCAAAGCAGCGGAGGTTGTAGCACTCTCCTCGATTCCGGCAGACAACGGCGTGGTACCTAAGTAGAGGGAAATCTGCAGGCTTCTTAAGCCGAGCGAGTATGGTGGAGTACCATAGAGGGCCATGAGTGGTCTAGAGATTAGACACACCAATTAGAAGGCTCTAAACCGCAGGCTAAAGCAATTAGAAGCTCTAAACCAAAACGGCTCTAAACCGAGATTAGAGGTAGAAACTTGTGTGTCTCAGGAGGAGGCCCCGCCTCCTTTTATAGGTGGAGGGCTTGGCACGCCAGGAGGAGGGGAGTCCATCCCCAACTCGGCCTAGGGCTGGTCACGGCTTGGAGGAGAGGAACTCCTCCAAGTTGGTTTCAACCTCCTCTTGCTTGTTTCCCAGCTTCTGTTTCCCACAGTTTCTGTTTTAGCCGTTTGACTTTCAAACGGCAATTTGACTTTTCAGTTTTGGAACAGCAAGAACACTTAGTACATGATGCAATCATTCAATGACACATTCATGTACCTCCCCTTCGAGTGCCGGACAATCCGAACCTTCTAGAACATTCCGATGAAAACACTAATCATTCCCGAACTTCAAACGGACTTTACTTATATGAATCTTATTCTCCGGACTATTCCGGATCACCTCGTGATATCCCGGATCCCATCCGAGACTCAACAACATTCGGTCTCTTTCTCATAACACCATAACTACTCAAACAACGTCAATCCTTAAGTGTGTCTCCTACGGTTCGTGAATTATGCGGACATGATCGAGACACTTCTCCGAACAATAACCAATAGAGGAATCTGAAATTCATATGGCTCCACATATTTCTACGATTACTTTGATCGAATGAACCACTTACATACGATACCAATTTCCTTTGTCTCACGATAGTTTACTTATCCGAGGTTATGATCGTCGGTATCTCTGCATACCTAGTTCAACCTCGTTCGATAAGTACTCTTTCTCGTTCTCCGTGATATGTGATCCCTTGACCCAGTCACATGCTTGCAAGCTAATTGGATGACATTCCACCGAGAGGGCCCAGAGTATATCTATCCGTCATATGGATGGACAAATCCCACTCTTGATCCATGTGTTTCAACCAATACTTTCCGAACACTCAATGCCACCTTTATAGCCACCCAGTTACGGTGTGGTGTTTGATGTCATCAAAGCATCCATCCGGTAAAGGTGATATGCATGATCTCATGGTCAAAGGAATTAGGTTACTATGTATCAGAAAGCATATAGCAATTGAACTATTGAAATGACTTGATCTTTATGCTATGCTTATCTATAGGAGTATGTACACCATATCATTCTCCTAACGATATGATCTTGTTGTTGATAACATCTCAATGTTCATGATAGGGAAACCACAATCATTAATCAACCAACAAGCTAGTGAAGTATAGAGGCTATACTAGGGACTTCAAATTAAGTTTACAAATCACACAAGTATTAATGTTTCCTTGTTAATACTATTATAGCATGAATGTAAACATTTATCATAAACACAAATATATAATAATAACTATATTTATTATTGCCTCTAGGGCATATCTCCAACATGATAACCTTGGTTTTATAACTGAGGGAAAATTTGCCGCTGTGCTCATCATACCTTTCTCTTGGGGTCTCCCAACGAAGCTCTACAACTGAGCCGCGTCAAGATATTTTCTGGCGCTGTTGCCGGGGAGTTTAAGGACAACTTCACAAGGAGAGTCCTTCACAACCATTCTGTTTAATTTGTTTTTTGTGCTTAGTTTATTTTGCTTTGTTTTTCTTACTTATTTTTATGAAAAATTACAAAAAAATAGTTTCGTTTGGTTTGATTTTTCTTATCAAAAATTATAAAAAAATTAGTTCCTACTCTAGCAGCTGCTGTTGGTTTGCTTCACCTTTGCAAAAATGAATTCTACTGAGAACACCAAGTTGTGTGACTTCACTAGAACAAACAACAATGATTTCCTGAGTACACCTATTGCTCCACCTGCTCCTGATGCTACCTTTTATGAAATGAAGCCTGCTTTGTTGAATCTTGTAATGAAAGAGCAATTTTCTGGTGCTAGTTCTGATGCTGCTGCTGTGCACCTTAATAACTTTGTTGAACTTTGTGATATGCAAAAATATAAGGATGTAGATAGAGATATTATTAAGCTCAAATTGTTTCCTTTCTCCTTGAGAGTAAAAGCTAATGAATGGTTGCTATCCTTGCCTAGAAATAGTATTGATTCTTGGATTAAATGCAAAGATGCTTTTATTGGAAAATACTATCCTCCTGCTAATATTATATCTATGAGAAGTGAAATAATGAAATTTAAACAACTTGATAATGAACATGTTGCTCAAGCTTGGGAAAGAATGAAATCTTTGGTAAAGAATTGTCCCACTCATGGACAGATTGCTTGGATGATTATCCAGACTTTTTATGCAGGGTTAAATTTCTCTTCAATAAATCTATTGGATTCTGCTGCTAGAGAACTGTTGGTGCCATCATTGATATGAAATAAGGCACCATTAAATATCAATTCCCATTCAAGAAAGTTTTGTATGAAGGACATTTTCGGGTGTAGGGAAGAATGATGTAATGAGATGAAGAATGGACAAAAGCTCAAGCTTGGGGATGCCACCCCGTGTCACCCCAAGAAATATTCAAGAGGTACAAGCGTCAAAGATTGGGGATTCCCAAGGCATCCCCTTCTTAATCAATAAAAATCTCAGGTCTATTTCTAGACACTTCATTTTTATTGTTTCATGCACTGTTGTGTTGTTCTTCGAGCGTCTTAGTTTTTGTTTTTGGTTTTCGTTTGCTTAGTTTGCATGAATAAATTAGTTGGACCCCCGATTTCTCTATGTTGTTTCAAATAATTTGATTGGTGTTGGAAAGGAGTAGAAAGTTTCATGCTTATAGTGGTACAAAAGGGAGCTTGTTTTGACCGTGGCTTAGACTTTATCATGTCATGCTAGATGTTGTTTTGAACTTATGCTTAGTGATTATTGCTATAGCATGACTCGTTCCAAAAAATTGAGATTGCTTAATGTTCCTTGCAAGAATCATGCGTTGTTTTAGCATACAAAAGCATAATATTGTGGTATTATCCTTTGATGCTTTGTTTGGGTTGACTTGGCACATGCTCACACCATGTTATGACTATGAACTAGTCACCTTAGCCTCTATGATCATTTAGTTTTTTTACTTGTGGTACCACTTTATGATTTGATTGATAATGTTTTGTCGCTCTGTGATGACCCACAAGTATAGGGGGTGTATCATAGTACTTTTGATAAATAGGAGTGTCGATCCCAACAAGGAGCAGAAGGTGCTGAACAGTGGTATGGAGCAGGAAATCCTGTGAATACTTAGCAAACGGATTTTTAGTGGTTTTTTGACAAGGAAACAAAACAAAGAGCAAGTAACATAAGTAACGAACAAAAGGAGCAAGTGGCCCAATCCTTTCTTAGCAAAGGACAAGCCGGTGGAAATACTTATAAGGACCAAACGTTCTCAAGGACACATGGTAATTATGTCAAGTGCTTTCGCTTCAAATAGCTGAGTACTCTTCGCTGGTGTTCGTAAGTGTTGTGTGGGTGAACCTGTGCTAACATACCGCCTGTAACATCCCAAAAATCATGATTTCAAAGTTTGCATATCATCCGTGCATTCATAATCATTTTAGGATAAATTTCAATGTCATTTCAAAACGGAAGCATTTGAATGTCTATTATTTTATGTAAGCAAGGCATTGGCCCAATGCTACTCTCTAGTATGAGATTATTTGTTTTAAACCAAAGATATTTGATACTATGGTTGATTGATGTTTTCCAAAGCTTGGACAAATATTTCAAAACAAAATATGAATTTAAAACCATTTTTTATATCTTTATTAAACAATGGTAAATGCACCATTTTCTTTTAAAATTTCAAAGGACCAAAGTAAGTTTGAGTGAACAACAGTGATAATTACTCAATTAAGAGCTGGATCCATCCTACAAAAATTCAGAACAAATTTGAATTCATTTTGGTTTGAAAATCATTTGAAAATGTTTTCTGAAAATCAAAATAGAAATAGAAAAGGAGAAAAGAAATGGAAAAGGGCCGGTGCCACCTTTCCAGCCCAACAACAGAAGCTGCCCAAAAGCTAGCCCGCCCGGGTTCCCTCTTCTCTCTCTCTCACGCACACCCACTCAACCCCGCAGTCGCTGACCAGTGGCCCCGACGCCACGTCGTCGTCGTCGTCTTCCCCAAATCTCGCGCGATGAACACGCCGTCGCCGCCCGTTACCTCGCCGAATAAACTCGAATCAATTCCATTGACTCAGGCAGTAACTCGCCCAGCCCTCACCTGCTACTTAAACCCCACCCCTCTGCAACCATTTCCCCTCACTCCACTCGCTCGCTCCGCCACCAGGCTGCCCATATTTCACAGAACTCCGCCGCGGTACCGACGAACTCCGGGAGTGAATTCCGGTGAGCTCTCCGCGCCCCTTGACTTCTAACCTTGCTAGTACAGTCAATGCAACCTTGCACATCTCCTAACCCCTCTGGTGCATGCTAGGATCATCCAGAGCCTCGTGAACATCGACGACAACACGAGTCCGACAAAACCATCAACTCCGGCAAGCTTTCCTGGTTAGTTCTGACCGCGCCTTGCCCCCCCCTTGATACTTGCATGACCAACACCACTTTGCGCATCTTACGCACTATTTATTTTGCCCTGGCATGATCTGTACCTTCGCCAACATCAACGAGCAGCCGTACCCGACGCCTTCGCGAACTCCAGCGATGAATCCCTAACGGTTCCGAGCGCCCCACTGTCAACGAAGACCACCTTGAGCATCAACATCGTCACGCGATCTCGGTGAGCCACCCCACGATCTATCTCGCATGCTGTATTGACCGGAACACCATCGCCCGAACACGCCGTCGCCACTCGCCGCCGCCAGCGCCGCCAGTTAGTGGTCGATAGACCAACAGCCGTTAGATCTTGATCCATCGGCTTGGATAGAATCACTTAAGTGAAGGGGTACGCTAGATCTGTGCCACACGATCCTCTTTAGATCCAACGCTCCACGTAGCGCGATCCACGCGAACCGGTATGCACCAATCAGAGCATGACGCGTGGCCTGAGGTTTATTTAAAAAGATAGAAACTTTTCTATTATAAGTTCAAACTTGCAAAATTCATAACTTTTGATCCACACGTTCAAATTTTGTAAATTTTATATCATTGGAATCAGGAGAAAGAATTATATCCAACCATGCAATTTGTTTAATGATTTTCTTATGTAAAATTGGTTATTTTTGCAGATACATTAATAGGCTTATTTGGAGTATAGAAATTATTTGAAAAATGATTTAAAGACTAAATAAAGTTTATTTAGTGTGTATTTGTCTTGTTTGTGATTCAGTACTGTATACTTGTATTGTTTGACTTAGAAAAATCATCACATGGCAATTTCATGCATTCATATATTTTTGTTTGCTTATTTTGATATGTGAAATTGGTGCTATCATTTTATGTGTAGATTTTGGTGCTAGTGGTGATTGTGATTGTGAGGATTGTTTCTACTCCCCCAACTACCAAGGCAAGTGGTGCTTCATATTTTTATCCCAATATTTTGGCTATGCATTAGAAATATTTTGCATAGGGCTTGCACCAATAATTTTACTAAGTATCTATATGCTATGCTTGGGAAATCCTAGTAGTGGTAGAAATGTTAGAATTTCCTCTAAGTTAAGATACTTACTATTGCCATGCTTAGCCTAGCTAGTAGTAACCAAGGGTGGACTATATATATATGCTATGAGAAATATTTCTAAGTCTTGGACTTATGTTTTACTTAATAAAACAACTAAGTAAATGAAACACCTGGGTGGAATGGAAAGAATGGTTTGTGTTGAGTGGTTACACAAGGCCCATTTCTATGGTTTACCTTTTGTATCCCACTTGTGGATTGCCACCCAGGAACAAAGGGATTTGAGATGCAAAATGTTAAGAAGCTTCTAGTGCAGCCACATGGCATTATGGGATTTGCATGGATCATATAGGTTGCAATAACTTAGCCAAATGGATAGTTGGTGGTAGGGGAATGATAGGTTTTGGAGCGCGTCCATTTTGGTCTAAGGGAAGGCTTCTGAAAGGTCCTGTCTTGGTGAAAATCAAGTCTTGTGGGAAAAGTGCACAACCTCTACAGATGGAAGAAACTAAGTACTTAGCCATGTCCCTGGTATTGGACAATTTGAGAATCAAGACATGGAAGCTATCAAGAATCTCCTCATCCCAATTTTCTAAGTTAAAAAACTTGTGGTTTAACAAGGGTGAAGGTTCACCAATTTCTATTGGTGGTTCCTTGGGAAAGTTTTTTTACCAAACCAAAACTTAGTGTTTTCAACTGATAGGTAAAACCTATTTTGAGCAAAGCAAGCCTAAGATACACTTAGCCAAATTCATGTAGTAACTAGATGCTAAAATTTTACTAAGGTATCACCTGCCAATACTATTCCAATGTACTGACCCACTGTGGCTGTAACTTGTGATGTTGCAGGTTACTCTGATGATGATTAGGGGTTATGAGTCTACACTCAACATGCTTGCCTGTGGCACATGAATATGAAGACTTCTATTTAATATTGTTAAGTTAAACTCTTGTACTAGCTTATGTCTATGGAGTTGTAAAAGACGTATATCTCTGGAATGACAATGTAATAATGACCTTTATTTCTATGTACTTCATCTTAAAGTGTGGATGCTAGCATTTGATCCAGGGACTAGCATTGCAATCACAGGGATCTTTACCTTTATAAAGGTGGGATCTTACACATGGTATCAGAGCACTGTGTTGCCTGTAGGATTATGACCCTAGGATTGGATTAGAAACCACTAAGGAATTTTTTTTTCAACAATTTCCACACTTGTCTTTTTATTCTCGTAAACTTTTCTAATCTTCTTTCACATCTCTATTTGTAGATGAAATCCATCAACGAAGCCGTAGGGAAGGGATAACTCATGACCATGACTTTGGAGTGTGAGACTGAATTTCCCAAAGCCCTCAAAAACCCTATGGTTACCATGGGGATACATGGTGCAGTTGTGTACAAAGGTTTCCCTGTGATGGATGAAGGAGAGGAGTATTGGTGGGTGGAACTTCACTTGTACAAAAACAAGGAAGACAACCACAAGGAGTCAGGATTCTGCATGGTCACCAACTCAGAAATACACACCACATTCTTTGACTATGCAAGAAATGCAGCATGGAATGCTATCAAGGAACTTGGTGATAGACTCAAGTGCAAAATGCTCAACACTCAAAATGACCTTAGAGAAGAAAAGAAGCATACCCAAGAGTAAGATACTACCAACCAACAACTAAGGGGAGACATCATAGACTTAATTTGGGAATCTTGTGAACATGATAGACAGATGGCTACTAAGGATGCTTTGATAGCTATTTTGTCTAGTGAGTGATAGTTGTAACGTACTTCGTTAGTGGACCACCACACTTATCCTTTTTATTTCCAAAAATTTGTCTAAGTTATGTTGAATCTTTGATGTTTGTAATTGATTTGTGTATGCCATGACTTGTGTGTTTGCTATAAAAGATATGCTTGTGATTTGTCTTGTGATTTTTCTCTATGAAAGTGAATTCTAACTTTTCTGTATCTTATAAAATAGATGCGCAGTGTTATTATCAACACAGCCGAGGAGTTCAAGGGAACTCGTTTTGGTACTCGTCTCATTGAGCTCACCAGCATGATCAATCTACCACTTCCTAGCATCATGACGCTTCCCCTCACCAAGTTTGAGAGGAAGGACCTTTGGGGCTTCAGAGTCACTCATCCCGGACGCCAGGCAGAGCCAACCACAGATACTATCACTTTCAAGCTAATGCATGGTGACAAGGATAAAGGCCTAGATATAGTCATGCAGGAGTTACTTGGGCGCTTGGTAGGGATACACTCTAGAGAGCTTAGAGGTCTTTACTTTCGCCCCTTCAGGAGACGCGACAAGGAGGGTGAGGCTATTGAGTTCGAGGATGCTGCTAGAGAGACAGTGGAGCCAGTTCGTCTATACCTTCAGGACCTAGAGGTTCTTATTAGGAACCTAGATACTGATAGGACCAACGTCATGCTTAGCAATGACGAGCTCCAGGTTCAGCTTCGTGAGAAGGACAAGCTCTTCGCGGAGCAAGACGAGTTGGTCAAGTAAATGGAGGCCAAGTTTGAGAGCTAGGACAGGAAGTTCAAGAGCCAAGAGAAAAGAGTCCAAGACAGGAACAAGAGGATTCGGGAGATGAATGCAGAGCTAGAGGCCGAGGGTTTTGAGCTCGAGCTGCAATAGGGAGTTATAGAGAGGCTTCGCTCACAGAAGAGGGCCCTTAGGGCTAAGATAGAGGCCTTGACTACTAGTGTTGATGAGTACAAGACCGCCATGGAGAATGCAGGTCTTACACTTGTTGACGAGGAGGTTGATGCAGAGGAGTAGGGTAGACTACTCGATTTACTTTCATCTTCCATGCTATTGATTATTTTGAGTCGCAATGACCATCCAACATGTGGATGGATTGCTATGGTGTGTTTGCATTTTCAAACTTGTTGTTTTTGTCATTCAAACTCTATGTCATTATGATGCTTGATTGTTGTAGTTGACTATGTGATGTTTTGTGCATCTATGGGTATCTCATTCTTATCCTTATGAAAACCACAGATGCCTCCTCGACGTGCCAACCCCAACCCAAACAACAACAATGTCACTCCCGAGATGCAGCAGTTGATGACAACACAAACTCAACTGATGCAGATGATGACCACCTTTATTCAGAATCAGAACCAGAACAATAACAACAACAACCAGAATAATCCGCCAGGATTTGACATGCTTACCAAATTCCTAAGACTGAGGCCTGCAAAGTTCTTAGGAACCACTGATCCAATGGTAGCCAATGATTGGCTACGTTCGGTGAACAAGGATTTGGTAACTGTAGGCTGCACCGACGAGGAGAACGTTAGGTTTGCAGCACATCTGTTGGAAGGACCAGCAGCCACTTGGTGGGATAACTTTCAGATCACCACTCCCACTGAGGATGTGACATGGGCTATCTTTGAAGATGGATTCCGTATAGCTCACATCCCATCCGGGGTGATGAATTTGAAGAATAAGGAGTTCCATAACCTGAAGCAGCGTCACCGTAGCATGGCTGAATATATTGAGGAGTTCAACAATCTGGCGCGTTATGCACCGGATGAAGTTGATACTGATTCCAAGAGGAAGGAGAAATTCCTCGAAGGACTGAATGATGAACTGAATCTGCAGCTATCTGTTGCCTATTGTAACATCCCTAAATTCATGTTTCAAAGCTCATTCATATCATCCTTGCATCCATCATCATTTAGGGTTTTTCCAAATCATTTAAGAAAACAGAAACATATGGTACCATAATTTTATGTGGTCAGACTTATTTTAAATAGCCAACACCATTGGAAAGTTGGGAGTTTTAGGAACTTGGTTGCTTGCCTCCATTGTTGGAAAGTGTGTGTGAAAAATTTAGACCAAAGTTATAATTTAGAAATAATTACAAAACCCCTATTTCAAACATTTGCAAAATAGAAGCAAAGTCTCTGTTTGTTGAAATCCAAGTTTGACCAAGCCCTTGCAAAGTAGCCCCATGAGTTTTGACCTATTTCTGAGACCAAATCACCACTACAAAACCTCAGGAAGATTTGAATTCAAATTGATTTCGAAACCATTTGAAAACCCATTCAGAAAATCGAAATAGAAAAGAAAAAGAATTAAACAAAGGAAAAAGGCCGCGCCAGATATCTAGCCCAGCAGAGAATCGAGCCCAACTAGCCCACCCGGGTTTCTTTTCTTCTCACGCTGCGCACGCAATCTGTCATACAGATGCACCCCACCTCCACCTCGCGCACTTCACTAGCAAGCGGGCCTCCTCCACGTCAGCATCGTCTTCCCCTCTGATTCCGCGCACGACTCCGCCGCTGGCCATTGCAGCGTTGATCTCGTGAGCGTAATTAGCATTGATGCGACGAGCGTTTCCTGTCGAGTCTCCGGCTATAAGATCCCCACCTCCTAGCGACCATTTCCCCCCAGTCAATTCTGCCTTCACGCCACCAGGCTGCCCACGACTCACACAACACCTCCGCAGACAGAGCTCACTCCGGCGATCGATTCCGGTGAGCTCCGTGCACCCCTTCCTCTCTGATTCATTCGAACCACTTCGCAATCTCCTTGCGCACCTCCTGACCCCACCAGTTCATCCTGTCAGACGCCCAGTCGCCGTTCCGGCTCGACGCCGCAAGCATCTGACGACCACCTCGACTCAGGCGACCAAATTCCGTAAGTCCCGTGCACCCCTTCACTTCTGACTCACACGAGATTGTTCGCCACGTTCTTGCGCATCTCCTAAACCCCCTGGCTTGTGTTAGGGCGACGCGGAACCTCGGCAACGACGCCGACAACAACCACCCGACGCCGTGCACGACTCCGACGAGCTCTCTCAGCCACATCCGAGCGCCCGCAAAACCAAGACCACGCCGAGCTTTAGCACGCTTATGGATCCGTGAGTACCTTCTTGCATCCTGAACGATCTGGAACGCTTAGCGCCAGAGACCGAAAGGCCGCGCTCGTTGACGCCGCGCGCCGCCAGGACATGGTCGCTTGCTCGCGCGCCGTTGGATCTTGATCCAAGCGTTAGGATAGATTCATTAATCGGCGAAGAGGTACGCAATCTGGAGCGTGCGATCCGTTTAGATCCTACGGCTGCAGAGCTCGATCCGGTGCGAACCGGTATGCGCAAATCACAACACGACACGTGGCTAAGAATAGTTCTAAAAACAGGTTTTAAATCAGAATTTGATCGAAATTTCAAATGCTTATAACTTTTGAATGCCACGTTGGAATTTTGCAAACTTTATACCGTTGGATTCAGGGAATCAAGGCCTTTCTGTTTATGCAAAGTGTTTAACATATAGTAACCATTAGAATGATTTTATTTGTAGAAACATGTTTAAGGCTATTTAGAGTATGGTTTTAGTTTAGTAATTTGTTTTAGGGATAAATAAGTTTAGTTGGCAAACTTGTGACTTGTTAAGTTTCTGTAAACATGCACATGCTTGGTGGAGTTTTCAAAATCACCACTTAGTAAATTCTTGCATGCATGCATTCATAGTATTTTTGATTGTATATAATTGTGCGTAATTGTGTGCTACAACTTTTTGTGTAGATTTTGCTAGTGATTGTGATTGTGAGGAGTGCTACTCTCCACATTACCAAGGCAAGTGATATTTTCATGAATATTCCTTTCCTATATTTTATACTAGCATTAGATATTTTGCTAAGACATGCATGCTACTTTTGTCAAATGATATGTTGGGAAATCCTATGTAGTTTAGAATGGTAGAATTGCTAAGGAATTTTCCTATGTTAAGTTGCCATGCCATGCTTAGCCTAGCTATTAGTAAACAAGGGTGGGTATAATCTATTCATGCTATATTGGCTATATTTCTAAGTCATGAGACTTAAGATTTTCTTAATAAAACCACTAAGTCAATGAATCCCCTGGGTGGAATGGAAGGATTGGTTTATGTTGAGTGGTTACACAAGGCCATGGACTTGGGTTGTGTATCTCACTTGTGGTATGCCACCCAGGCACAAAGGGATTTGGAGGCCAAGTGTTGAGAAAGCTTACAGTGCAACCACTTGGCAAAATGGGCTCTGCCTTGATCATATAGGTAGCTAGAACTTAGTCTTTTGGACAGTTGGTGGTAGAAGGGATTGATAGGTTGGAACGCGTCCATTTGACTAAGGAAAGGCTTCTGAAAGGTCCTATCTTGGGAAACCAAGTCTGGTGGGGAAAGTGCACAACCTCTGCAGATGGAAAACCTAAGTACTTAGCCAGGTCCATGGCAATGGACAACTTGAGCATCAAGACATGGAAGCCACAAGAATCTCATCACTCCAACTTCTAAATAAAACTTGTGGGTGAACAAGGGTGAAGGACCCCAATGTCTATTGGTGGTTTCTTGGGAAGTTTTTGATAAAGAAAAACTTAGTGATTTCAACTAATAGGTAAAACCTATTTTCAAGCAAAGCAAGCCAAGCTACACTTAGCCAAAATTCATATAGTAATATAGTCCACTTAAAATATACTAAGGTATCACTTGCCAATACTATTCCAAAGTATTGACCCTCTGTGGCTGTAACTTGTGATGTTGCAGGTTACTCCGATGATGAATAGGAGTCATGAGTCTACACTCAACATGCTTGCCTGTGGCACATGAAGATGAAGACTTATGTTTATTTACTTATTCCTTAAACTCTTGTATTAGGCCTATGGCCCTGAGTTGTATAAGACTATGTTTTATCTCTGGAATGAATGTAATAAACGACCTTTGTATTTGTGTACTTCATCTTAAACTGTGGATGCTAGCATTGATCCAGGGACTAGCATTGCAATCACAGGGATCCTTTCCTTTATAAAGGTGGGGTCTAACAGATGGTATCAGAGCACTGTGTTGCCTGTAGGATTATGACCCTAGGATTGGAAAACCACTAAGGAAAAATTTTCAACTACTTCTACACTTGTCTATTCTTCTCGTAAAAATTTCTAATCTTCTCATTCTTATCTCTATTTGTAGATGAACTCCATCAACGAAGCCGTGAAGAAAGGGCCACTCATGACCATGACCTTGGAGTGTGAAACTGAGTTTCCCAAGATTCTCAAGGACCTCATGGTGGCAATGGAAGCACATGGTACAACTATATACAAAGGCTTTCCAGTGATGGATGAAGGAGTGGAGTATTGGTGGGTGCAACTTCACTTGTACAAAAACAAGGAAGACAACCACAAAGAAAGGGGATTCTGCATGTACACCAACACTGTAAGGCACACCACATTCTTTGAGTCAGCCAGAGATGCAGCTTGGAGGGCTATCAAAGAACTAAGTGCAAGAGTCAAGTGCAGAATTCTCAACCTCAAAAAAGACTTAGAGAAAGAGAAGGAACTTACCCAAGAATTGGAAGCCACCAACCAAGAGTTAAGGGGAGATATAATAGACTTAGTGATGGAATCATGTGAACAAGATAGGTGGATTGCCTCTAGGAACATTGTGATAGCCACCAGATCCAGTGAGATAGGATTGTGAGCACACTTCGTTAGTTAGACCACCATCTATCACCTTATTTTTCCAAAAATGATACCTTAAATAAGTATGGACCTTGATTGATGTAATGGACTTATGTATGCATGACTTGTGTGATGTTTGTGTTCCAAGGATATTTATGAAATGTTTGTCTTGTTTTTATCTTAAATTGTGTTGTTCTAACTTTTCAATCTTATAAATAGATGCCTATTACCATCAGCACTGTTGAGGAGTTCCGGGTTACCCGTTTCGGCCCTCGTATCGTTGAGCTTACCACTTTGCTCGATCTCCCTCTTCCCACCATCACGGTGCACCCACTCACCAAGTTCGAGAGGAAGGACCTCTGGGGCTTCAAGATGAACCAGCCAGGACGCCAGACGGAGCCTACTACGGAGGCCATCGTCTTCAAGTTGATGCACGACGACAGGTAGAGAGGCATGGAGGTAGTCATGCAGGACCTGATAGGACGTCTGTTAGGCCGTCACTCCCGACAGGTTAGGGGCACTCACTTCCACGTCTTCGGAAGGCGTGACGATGACGGAGAGTCTATTGACTATGAGGACGACTCGAGAGACACGGCAGAGCCGATACGTCTCTATCTCCAGGACTTAGAGTCTCTCATTAGGCACGTGGACACGGACAGGACGAACGTCATGCTCAGCAATGATGAGCTCCAGGTGCAGCTTCGCGAGAAGGACAAGTTTTTCGCACAGCAGGATGAGATGGTCAAGGAAATGGAGACGAAGTTCAAGGCCCAGGACCGCAAGTTCAAGAGTCAGGAGAAACACGTCCAGGATAGGAACAAGAGGATCCGGGACATGACCGAGGAACTGAAGTCCAAGGATTTCGAGCTAGAGCAGCAGCAGATGGTTATTGAGAGGCTTTGCTCCCAGAAGAGGGCTCTCAAGGCCAAGGTCGATTCCTTGACCACTACGATTGAGGAGAACAAGACCGCGATAGAGAACACAGGTCTTACCTTCGTCGAGGAGGAGATTGATGCTGATGAGTAGATTTGACTACTCGTTTATCTTTCATATTCGTACTTGTTATTTGTGAACTTATTATTGGACCATCCGACATGTGGATGGCTTGCCACTTGTGTGTTTTATTTCGAGAACTTTGTTATTCTGTTGTTGAACTTTTATCCTTGAGTTGCTTGCTATGTGTTTGCTTGTGATGTATTGTGCATAAAACATCTATGGGTATCTCATTCTTATCTATTTGAACAAACCACAGATGCCTCCCCGTCGCGCAAACCCTGTAACACCCTCAGAATCGGCCCTATGCAAGTTTTAGCGAAACTCGCCAAACCCGCATAGAAATGATTCAAAGGTGCCCACCAGGCACTTTCGTGCGGGTGGAAAACGAAGTAATAACATTACACAACAGTCCTCGATGCGACCCACAGAACAGATATATATACAACAGCGACTCAATGAGTGAAGAATACAGATATACGGTACAAAGATCCAAATCACCTTGAAAATGATACAGCGTCCGAGTACGGACAAGATGCAAATTGAGCTAAGAGCCCTGAAGAATAACCAATGGCGTCCATAACCCTGCCCAGGCCAAGCCGCAAGGGTAACCCTGCTAACGACGTCGATCTCAAACCTGCTTAAACAAAAGGGGTGCCGACAAAGGGCAAAGGAAAAAGAGGAGCGTCAGTACTGAGGCCAGTACACGGCGAGTCTAGAATTCGGCCGTCCTCGCCTACATAGGTATGGTGGACTGAGCGGCAGCGCAGCATGCACTGAACAACCTATAGAGACTCGATACTACTGGCGGCTATCAGAGAGGGATAAGAATGACCTATTCGGAACCAATCATGTTGCTACCATCAATCAAACCCATCCTGGTGTTTCCCCCTCGAAACCAAACGAGGAAGTCAACCGAGGAACTCACACTGTTGGCAGTTTTACCTATTCCAGTTATCGTTGCGGTAATTACTAGTCAAGTATAGATAATCATCCTGATAAAATAAGCAGTGGGCCAGTTTAGTTAACCATTCCATTGTAGTTGCAACACTTACTAGTCAGATACAATTAGCATGAGATAACCTCAAAACCCAGCAGTTGTTGGTACTTTTATTTAGCCATTCCGTTGTAGTTGCAATACTTACTAGTCAGATACAATTGTCGCAAGCGACAAACCAAACAAGCAATTGTGGGCAGTTTTATTTAGCCATTCCATTATAGTGAAGCTGATTACTAGTCATTATAAAGTCAAATTTATAGTACTACTTTAGTTATAGTTGTCTATGATCGAGATACTGTGCTCCAAGTCGTCCATAACCGCGGACACGGCTTTCAGAAAGTTTTACCCGGCCGGGGTGCACCAATAGCAACACACACTCGATCAACCTCGGAAAAACCAAATCAAAACCCAACGAGGCCTTCACGACAAAGCAATCACAGGATTCCGAAATATTTCAGGGGGCCACCCCTTGGAGTACACCATAACGGTTAGCCGACGAGACGGACCCAAGGTTTGGGTGGACGGCTGTGAACGACTGGGAACCCAAAACTGGGATTGTCGACACCGCGGAATCATGTCCCGATCCTAAACAGTACAGTGTGCTCCTCGCACAATCGTAAATAAAGCAGTAGCATGGCATAGGTACAGGATAGTAAATAAAACCTCAAACTAGTTTGTGGCCCCAAGAAATAAGACTGAATCAAGCTCTGGCTCAGGGGGGTCCCATAATCCTCCCGGATGTGGATAGCGCGATAAATCAAGGAACATGTATCAAGCACTCGGGGTCCTACGGGACACAAGTGGACGGTTAACAACCAAATGACATCTATTGCCCACCTGTGCCTCTGCTTACCTACTTCAGTTTTAGTTGTTAAACAGGAATTAAAATGAATGATAAGTAAAACCATGATCATCTCCAGCATCAAACAGGCGGCAATTCTCCAACAACTATGGCACTTAACAACACGCAACAACATTTGAGCAAGCGACTACGACGCGCAGGTCCAACTAACTACCACACAACAGGTAATAGGAGGTGTCCAAGGCAATATAAGGCTGCAAGGGATATCACGGGTACGAAAACTAGAGCATCGCAACACAGATAGCAATAGATCAACAGGAGGGAATAAATGCTATAAAAGTAAGATAGGTAGAAAGGGGGAGATGCTCGCCTGAAAACATTGTCGAAGGTTCAACCGAAGATCGGGGCGAAGCTCACATCAACTCAACGGCCTTATCCGCAAAGAAGCAAAACACTAGAATAAACACTGGAGGCACTATTTAATACTACGGCAAAAGATCGGGCATGATGCATGTATGATGTATGACATGGCAAGGGTGCGATGCAATTAGGTCATATTAAGCGGAACCGGGGGTCCCGACAATTAAATAGGTGGTGCATGTTATTTAGATACCCCGCAAATTAAATGTTGTTTAACAAGGCAGAATATATCACCGGTTCGCTACACAAGTTTAAATGAGGCCAATATAAGGCTAGATTTGCCCGCATATGGGCCCCATATTTAATTATATGGTGAATCGGCATAAGGCCCCCAAACCACAGACAAGTATGCATGCATGAACACTTTAATATGCAACAATTTGATATTACATTTATAAAATAGGGCTCGAGAAAAGGGTTCACACATTAGGGTTCGGCAGATCTTGGTTCCGGGGTTCGGGGTTGGTTTCAGGGTCCAGGGTTCGACGGGTCCGGACTCGGCGGGATCGTTCTCGGGTAACGGGGTAGATCTTGGAGCATTCGCGGTGGTCGGGCCATGTTGTCGGTCTTTTCGTCTCACGCGGAGATCTTGGCGTTCCGGGAGGAAGTACTTGGTCTGGCGTTGGGGCATCGGACTCGCCCTGGTTGGTGTCGGTCTTGTCGGGCCCGCGCAGTTGATCTTAGTGTTACCGGATGATCTTGCCGACTCCACGCGAAGGCCTTGGCGCTCTAGATCGGTCTTCAGGGTCTCCGCCATCGGATCCTTGAAGAAGGTCATGGCGTCCGTGAGGCGATCTGGGCGTTCACCGAGAGGGGATCGACAGGGTTCGGGTCTTCGGACGCCGCGAGGAAGATCTTGAGGAACCGGCGGGTTCGGTGTCGATCTTCGGGGTCTCGGCGTCCGTGATTTAAGGCCTTGAGGTACCACCGTATCGCCGGTGGCGCATTTGGGCACCAAGGTTCGGTTCGGTCTTGGCGCGTCCGTGGCGACGATCTTCGGGTTCATGTCTCCGAAAGTCTTGGACGATCTTGTCGACATCATAAGGTGCATCTACCCGAAACCGCAAGGACGCGCAGGACGGGTCGGGTGGTGGCTCGTGGGCTCGCTGACGGCAAGACGACGCGGAGCAGGGCCGCCGGCGGCTCAGACTTGCAGGGGCGGCCGAGGGGAGGCTGACAGGGGGGCTCCCTGGCGGCGAGGCAGGTCCGCTGGGCGAAGGAGCGCGGGCGGCGACGGGTCTGGCGGCGGGCTCGACGAGGACGGGGAGGCGCCGGAGACGAGCGGCGAGCTGGCGGGTCCGGGCGACGGAGGAGGCCGGCGCGGGCGGCTCGAGCGCGGCGGAGCTTGGGGGGGTCCGAGGCGGAGGCGAGCGCTGGGAGCAGAGGCGCGGGCGGAGGAGGGCGGCTCATGGACGCGCCGGAGGAGGGAGAAGGGGCCGGGAAGAGCTCGAGGCGGCGAGGTCATGAGGTCGGGGAGGCCGGCGGGGCGAGCAGCCGGCGGTGGCGGGCGCGGCGCCGGAGCGGAGGAAGAAGGAGGGAGGCGGGCGGAGCGGCAGAGGCGGTGAGGACGCTAGGGAGGCCGGTGGTGGGAGAGAAGCTAAGGAAGAGAGAGGAGAGAGGGAGAGAGCGGGGGGCATGCGGGGCCAGGGGTGGGGCCGGTTGCGGGTCCACGCGGGTGGCCGGGGTGGGAGGTGAGCTGGGAAGTGGGGCCATAGAGGGTGAGGTCGGTCTGGGGGAGGGTGGACCGGGTCCAGGTGGAGTGAGAGACCGGCAGGTGGGCCTGGGGCGCGTGGGGTCCGGGTGTAAGGGGAAGGGTAGGTGGGAGCTGGGTGAGGGAAGGAGTTGGTGGGTGAGGTGGCAGCGGTTTGGGGTGGGACCAGCCTGTAAGGGAGAGGGGTAGGAGGGGGCTGTGTGAGAAAGAGAGAGAGGGGGGGGGGAAGTCTAGGATTGATGAGGTGGCAGGGTGGGTAGGAGTTTGGGGGAGGGGTGAGGTGACACACTTCGGTTGGTGGGTAGATTAGGATTGGGTGGGGATAGGTTTTAGAGTGTAGGTTTTGCAAATATGTGTTTGTTTGGTTTTGTTTATTTTAAAACAAGGCTACTTTGCAAATAGTTTTTAGGTAAATAAAATATCCGATGCGATCGGGGTTTTGCATTTGAAATAAAGAGGGGTATTTGTACAAAGCAAAACTAGGTTTTTCGAAATAGTTCAGACAACAATGCAAGATGATGGCGATGCAATGCACAAAAACAACGCGATTTTCTAGTAGTGATTTTGCGGGATGCCACAATTCGACACCACTAACAATGGATCTCGCCCTCGAGATTCGCCTCATGGTACCAGAACGAAGGTCGGTGATCTGCATCTTCTCGCTTCATGTAGATCTTCGCGACACCACTAACAAGAGGTCGTTGTCCGTGGTCGTCGAGGGAACACTCCGGGAACAAAAGGTCGAAGGTAGAGGTATCAACAAATAAAGCCACCTCTAGCTTCGATAGAAAGAGGGAACCGATACATTCTCTTCCACTTCAATGTACAAAAGAGAATAGAAGGGGTAGTCGGCATGGGGGCCAATCCATCACGCACCCAAACTATTACTCTGCACCATCAGTAGAAAAGAGTGCAACCATTCTCGGAATCAGACTGAAGATCTCGACAATCGAGGTTCGGAAACAAAGGAGTGATGCAGACTCTGCATCGAATCTGACGTAGATGATGTCGTCGCGTCGGAAAACACCGGAAAGCACAAACAAGGAACAAAGAATGGTACCGCAGTAGACGGATTCCTCAGGCAGCTTGAACACCGGATGGTAGAACATCGTTATCAAAGGAGGAAGCGAAACCCTGAAGGTACGACGGAACCCAACCACGAGAAATCCTGGACTCGAAGAGAGAGAAGAGAGCGGATTCAAAACACGTAGAGGTAAGAGAGGAATAGCAAAGGGGTAAGGAGTAAAATCAGACCTAATCAGAACTATCCAACCGATTTTCAAAAATAGTTTTGACACTCTACTTCGGCCGTTAGCTAGGTTACCCTACATGCTAGACTTGTGGGGTATCGCAACTGCTGAGCTCTGATACCACTCTGTAACACCCTCAGAATCGGCCCTATGCAAGTTTTAGCGAAACTCGCCAAACCCGCATAGAAACGATTCAAAGGTGCCCACCAGGCACTTTGCATGGTGGAAACGGGTAATAACATTACACAACAGTCCTCGATGGGACCCACGAACAGATATATATACAACGACTCAATGAGTCAAGAATACAGATATACGTACAAAGATCCAAATCACCTTGAAAATGATACACAGCGTCCGAGTACGGACAAGATGCAAATTGAGCTAAGAGCCCAAGAATAACCAATGGCGCCCATAACCCCAAAGCCAAGCCGGAAGGGTAACCTCGCTACGACGCCGATCTCAAACCTGCTTAAACAAAAGGGTGCCGACAAAGGGCAAAGGAAAAGAGGAGCGCAAGATCGAGGCCAAGACGGCGAGGCTAGAATTCGGCGGTCCTCGCCTACATACGTATGGTGGACTGAGCGGCAGCGCAGCATGCACTGAACAACCTATAGAGACTCGATACTACTGGCGGCTATCAGAGAGGGATAAGAATGACCTATTCGGAAACAATCCTGATGCTACCATCAATCAAACCCATCCTGGTGTTTCCCCCTCGAAACCAAACGAGGAAGTCAACCGAGGAACTCACACCGTTGGCAGTTTTACTTATTCCAGTTATCGTTGCGGTAATTACTAGTCAAGTATAGATAATCATCCTGATAAAATAAGCAGTGGGTCAGTTTAGTTAACCATTCCATTGTAGTTGCAACACTTACTAGTCAGATACAATTAGCATGAGATAACCTCAAAACCCAGCAGTTGTTGGTACTTTTATTTAGCCATTCCGTTGTAGTTGCAATACTTACTAGTCAGATACAATTGTCGCAAGCGACAAACCAAACAAGCAATTGTGGGCAGTTTTATTTAGCCATTCCATTATAGTGAAGCTGATTACTAGTCATTATAAAGTCAAATTTATAGTACTACTTTAGTTATAGTTGTCTATGATCGAGATACTGTGCTCCAAGTCGTCCATAACCGCGGACACGGCTTTCAGAAAGTTTTACCCGGCCGGGGTGCACCAATAGCAACACACACTCGATCAACCTCGGAAAAACCAAATCAAAACCCAACGAGGCCTTCACGACAAAGCAATCACAGGATTCAGGAATATTTGAGGCCACCCTTGAGTACACCATAACGGTTAGTGACTCGAGACGGACCCAAGGTTTGGGTGGACGGTCAGGAACGATCGGGAACCCAAAACTGGGATTGTCGACACCGCGGAATCATGTCCCGATCCTAACAGTACAAGCTCCTCGCACAATCGTAAATAAAGCAAGAGTATGGCATAGGTACAGGATAGTAAATAAAACCTCAAACTAGTTTGTGGCCCCAAGAAATAAGACCAATCAAGCTCGCCTGGGGTCCCATAATCCTCCCGGATGTGGATAGCGCGATAAATCAAGGAACAGGTATCAAGCACTCGGGGTCCTACGGGACACAAGTGGACGGTTAACAACCAAATGACATCTATTGCCCACCTGTGCCTCTGCTTACCTACTTCAGTTTTAGTTGTTAAACAGGAATTAAAATGAACGATAAGTAAAATCATGATCATCTCCAGCATCAAACAGGCAGCAATTCTCCAACAACTGTGGCACTTGACAACACGCAACAGCATTTGAGCAAGCGACTACGAAGCGCAGGTCCAACTAACTACCACACAACAGGTAATAGGAGGTGTCCAAGGCAATATAAGGCTGCAAGGGATATCACGGGTACGAAAACTAGAGCATCGCAACACAGATAGCAATAGATCAACAGGAGGGAATAAATGCTATAAAAGTAAGATAGGTAGAAAGGGGGAGATGCTCGCCTGAAAACATTGTCGAAGGTTCAACCGAAGATCGGGGCGAAGCTCACATCAACTCAACGGCCTTATCCGTGAAGAAGCGAAACACTAGAATAAACACCGGAGGTACTATTTAATACTACGACAAAAGATCGGGCATGATGCATGTATGATGTATGACATGGCAAGGGTGCGATGCAATTAGGTCATATTAAGCGGAACCGGGGGTCCCGACAATTAAATAGGTGGTGCATGTTATTTAGATACCCTGCAACTTAAATGTTGTTTAACAAGGCAGAATATATCACCGGTTCGCTACACAAGTTTAAATGAGGCCAATATAAGGCTAGATTTGCCCGCATATGGGCCCCATATTTAATTATATGGTGAATCGGCATAAGGCCCCCAAACCACAGACAAGTATGCATGCATGAACACTTTAATATGCAACAATTTGATATTACATTTATAAAATAGGGCTCGAGAAAAGGGTTCACACATTAGGGTTCGGCAGATCTTGGTTCCGGGGTTCGGGGTTGGTTTCAGGGTCCAGGGTTCGACGGGTCCGGACTCGGCGGGATCGTTCTCGGGTAACGGGGTAGATCTTGGCGCATTCGCGGTGGTCGGGCCATGTTGTCGGTCTTGTCGTCTCACGCGAAGGCCTTGGCACTCTAGATCGGTCTTCAGGGTCTCGGCCATCGGATCCTTGAAGAAGGTCATGGCGTCCGTGAGGCGATCTGGGCGTTCACCGAGAGGGGCTCGACAGGGTTCGGGTCTTCGGACGCCGCGAGGAAGATCTTGAGGAACCGGCGGGTTCGGTGTCGATCTTCGGGGTCTCGGCGTCCCGTGACGAAGGCCTTGAGGTACCACCGTATTCGCCGGTGGCGTACTTGGGGTCGGCACCAAGGTTCGGGTTCGGTCTTGGCGTCCGTGGCGACGATCTTCGGGGTTCATGTCTCCGAAAGTCTTCGGACGATCTTGTCGACATCATAGGGTGCATCTACCCGAAAACTGCAAGGACGCGCAGGACGGGGTCGGGGTGGTGGCTCGTGGGCTCGCTGACGGCAAGACGACGCGGAGCAGGGCCGCCGGCGGCTCGGACTTGCAGGGGCGGCCGAGGGGAGGCTGACGGGGGGCTCCCTGGCGGCGAGGCAGGTCCGCTCGGGGCGAGGCGAGCGCGGCGGAGGACGGGGTCCTGGCGGCGGCTGCTCGACGAGGACGGGGAGGCGCCGGAGACGGGCGGCGAGCGGGTCCAGACGGAGGAGGCCGGATGACGACTCGAGCGCTGCGCGGGCGGAGTTGGGGGTCCGCAGGCGGAGGCGGAGCCGCCGGGCGGGGAGCAGAGGCGCTGGGCGGAGGAGGGCGCGCAGGACGACGCGGGCCGAGGAGAGAAGGGCTCGGGAAGAGCTCGAGGCGGCGAGGTCGCTGGAGGTCGGGGAGGCGGCGGGCGAGGCAGCATGGCGGGCGCCGGAGCGGAGGAAGAAGGAGGGAGGCGGGCGGAGCGGCGGAGGCGGTGAGGACGCGAGGGAGGCCGGTGGTGGGAGAGAAGAGAAGGAAGAGAGAGGAGAGAGGGAGAGAGCGGGGGAGGCACGCGGGGCCAGGGGTGGGGCCGGTTGCGGGTCCACACGGGTGGCCGGGGTGGGAGGTGAGCTGGGAAGTGGGGCTAGAGAGGGTGAGGTCGGTCTGGGGGAGGGTGGACCGGGTCCAGGTGGAGTGAGGGACCGGCAGGTGGGCCTGGGGCGCGTGGGGTCTGGGTGTAAGGGGAAGGGTAGGTGGGAGCTGGGTGAGGGAAGGAGTTGGTGGGTGAGGTGGCAGCGGTTTGGGGTGGGACCAGCCTGTAAGGGAGAGGGGTAGGAGGGGGCTGTGTGAGAAAGAGAGAGAGGGGGGGGAAGTCTAGGATTGATGAGGTGGCAGGGTGGGTAGGAGTTTGGGGGAGGGGTGAGGTGGCACACTTCGGTTGGTGGGTAGATTAGGATTGGGTGGGGATAGGTTTTAGAGTGTAGGTTTTGCAAATATGTGTTTGTTTGGTTTTGTTTATTTTAAAACAAGGGTACTTTGCAAATAGTTTTTAGGTAAATAAAATTTCCGATGCGATCGGGGTTTTGCATTTGAAATAAAGAGGGGTATTTGTACAAAGCAAAACTAGGTTTTTCGAAATAGTTCAGACAACAATGCAAGATGATGGCGATGCAATGCACAAAAACAACGCGATTTTCTAGTAGTGGTTTTGCGGGATGCCACACCCCAACCCCAACAACATCACCCCAGAAATGCAACAGATGATGAATGCTCAAACGCAGCTTATGCAGATGATGACAACATTCATCCAAAACCAGAATAACAACAACAACAACAACCCCAACAACAACAATAACAACAACAACAACAACAACCCTCCGGGTTTTGATATGCTCACCAGATTTCTGCGATTGAGGCCAGCAAAGTTTTCGGGGACAACTGATACCATGGTGGCCAATGATTGGCTACGTTCTGTGAACAAGGACTTAGTGACCGTGGGCTGCATGGATGCTGAGAAGGTCAGGTTCGCAGCGCATCTGTTGGAAGGACCAGCCGGCACATGGTGGCACAACTTCCAAATCACCACTCCTTTAGATGAGGTGACTTGGGCTATCTTTGAAGATGGTTTTCGCACTGCTCATATCTCATCAGGAATGATGAGCCTGAAAAAGAAAGAGTTTCACAACTTGAAGCAGCGCCACCGCAGCGTGGCTGAATATATAGAAGAGTTCAACAATCTGGCGCGCTATGCACCGGATGAGGTTGACACAGATGCCAAAAGAAAGGAAAAGTTTCTGGAAGGCTTGAATGATGAGCTGAATCTGCAGCTGTCTGTGGCATATGTTCCAACTTATCAGTCTTTGTGTGACAAGGCTGCTATTTTGGAGAGTAAAATGAAGCAAGTCGAGAGTAGGAAGAGGAAACACTCCGACAAGCACAGCTCTGGATCGTCTCACAAACGATCTCACCATGATGACAGTGGTAGCTCAGGATCCCATAAGCATGGAAAATTCAACAAGAACCACAACCACAACCGTCATGACAACAAGCATCATCGCAGTCATGACAATGATAAGTACAAGAACCACAAGAGTGGACATAAGAGCCACCACAGTGGAAGTGGAAGTGGAAACCAGCCTAAAAAGGACATCAGTCAGGTTGAGTGCTTCAAATGCAAGAAGCTGGGGCATTATGCTAATGAGTGCCCTGAGAAGAAAGTTGAAGGACCTAACAAGCCCAATCCTTTCCAGAAAGGACCGGTTAACCACATCAATGTGGAGGAGGTCTATGAGGAGCCGGATGCCGTTGCTGGTAAGTTCAGACTAAATTCAATTTCAGCATTTGTACTCTTTGATACCGGTGCATCTCATTTATTCATATCAAAAGCTTTTGTTGAAAGAAATGAACTACCGGTAGAAACCATTGGGTGTCCTATAAGAGTAAGCTCTCCGGGTGGAGAAATGATAGTAAACTCAGGATGTCATGACTTAGTCATAGAGTTTGGAAAACATAAGTTTGTGAACCTAATAATCCTAAATTCCCAAGGATCGGATGTGATTTTGGGAATGGATTGGATGGCTAAGTATGAGGGAGTACTAGATTGTGCCAATCGTACAGTTACACTCACAACCCCAGAAGGAAAAAGAATAAAATTCAAGTCAAACTTTGAATCCAAATGAAGTAAGCTAAATTCTCTTAAGGGGGTTAGCATGGACAGTGTGCCAATTGTGTGTGAGTATCCGGATGTGTTTCCGGAAGAGTTGCCAGGAATGCCACCAGATAGAGATGTGGAGTTTCTGATAGATTTGGTACCAGGTTCTGGACCAATAGCAAAAAGACCGTACAAAATGTCAGTTGATGAACTAAGGAGCTCAAGAAGCAGCCAGGAGAACAGTTGCGTAAAGGGTTTATTCAACCAAGTTCTTCATCTTGGGGAGCCCCAGATTGTTCAGAGAGAAGAAAGATAGAAGCCAAAGGTTATGCATAGATTACCGCTCACTCAACGAGGTAACCATCAAGAACAAATATCCTTTGCCTAGAATCAATGATTTGTTTGATCAGCTAGAGGAGCATGTGTGTTCTCAAAGATTGATCTCGGTCGGGGCTATTTTCAACTCAAGATAAGAGAGCAAGACATACCAAAAACAGCATTCACCACAAGGTATGGATTGTATGAGTATACCGTGATGCCTTTTGGCTTAACCAATGCTCCAGCCTACTTCATGAATATGATGAACAAAGTGTTCATGGAATTCCTTGACAAGTTTGTTGTCGTTTTCATCGATGACATCTTAGTCTACTCCAAGAGCAAAGAAGAACATGAAAGGAACTTACGCTTGATACTTGAAAAGTTAAGAGAGCATAAACTTTATGCCAAATTCAGCAAGTGTGAGTTTTGTTTAGAGGAAGTTGGTTTTCTTGGTCATGTTATGACAAAGGATGGTGTGGCAGTTGATCCTGCTAAAGTTTCAGCTGTGACAGAATGGGAATCTCCCAAGAACGTGAAAGAAGTACGCAGTTTCCTTGGCTTAGCAGGTTACTACAGAAGGTTCATTGAAAATTTCTCAAAGGTTGCTAAGCCGATGACTGAATTGTTAAAGAAGGACAAGAAATTTGCTTGGTCCAAGGTTGAAGTCGCTTCCAAGAATTAAAGAAGAGACTTGTAACAACACCGTTCTATGTTCACCAGATTTGGAAAAGGATTTCCAAGTATATTGTGATGCGTCTCATCAAGGGTTGGGTGCCGTACTTATGCAAGACGGTAAAGTCGTAGCCTATGCCTCGAGACAACTCAAAACTCATGAAGTAAACTATCCTACTCATGATTTGGAGTTAGCCTCTGTCGTCCATGCACTCAAAACATGGAGACACTACCTTTTGGGAAAGCGTTGTGAAGTATTCACCGATCACAAGAGTTTGAAGTATATCTTCACCCAGAAGGAAATCAATATGAGACAAAGGAGATGGCTAGAACTTATCAAAGATTACGACTTAAGTTTGCAGTACCATCCCGGTAAAGCAAATGTAGTAGCAGATGCTCTAAGTCATAAGACATTTGTGAATGGCCTTACCAATGGTGAATTGCCAGATGACTTATGTAAGCAATTCAAAGAACTCAGATTGGAGATTGTACCAGAAGGACATCTTATGACTTTAGATGTTCAACCCACTCTGTTGGATAAGATTAAAGAAGCCCAGAAGGCGGATAAAGAAATCGAAGAGATTAAGGAAAGGATTAACCAAGGGAAAGCTAAAAGTTTCCATATTGACGAACAAAGTACTTTATGGCACGGGAAACGCATTTGTGTTCCACAAGACACGGAGTTGCAGAAACTGATTCTACAAGAAGCCCACAACTCTCCGTATTCTATTCACCCGGGAAACACCAAAATGTACATGGACATGAAAGAAAGATTTTGGTGGAACAATCTCAAAAGGGACATTGCCGAACATATTGCTTTGTGTGATGTGTGTAGTAGAGTGAAAGCGGAACATCAGAAACCAGCAGGTTTGCTTCAACCACTGCCTATTCCTGAGTGGAAGTGGGAAAATATTGGTATGGATTTCATTACCGGATTACCAAGGACCAGGTCAGGGTATGATTCCATATGGGTAGTAGTGGATCACCTAACTAAAGTGGCTCATTTTATACCCGTGAAGACAACTTATACAAGTGCCAAGTTAGCCAAAATCTACATGAGAAGAATTGTGTGCCTTCACGGTGTGCCTAAGAGTATTGTGTCTGATAGAGGAAATCAGTTTACTTCTCACTTTTGGAGACAGCTTCATGAATCTTTGGGAACAAGATTGGAATTCAGCACTGCTTTTCATCCTCAAACTGATGGACAAACAGAAAGGACTAACCAAATTCTTGAAGACATGTTGAGGGCATGTGCTTTAGACTATGGAGAAAGTTGGGATGAAAGTCTGCCTTACGCAGAGTTTTCTTACAATAACAGTTATCAATCTAGTATTGAAATGGCACCATTTGAGTTTCTCTACGGAAGGAAGTGTACCACCCCATTGCTATGGAATGGTGTGGGAGAAAGAAGTTTATTTGGACCTGATCTTATCAAAGACGCCGAAGAGAAAGTCAAATTGGTTAAGGACAGGTTGAAGATAGCACAGTCCCGACAGAAAAGCTACGCAGATTCTAAGCGTAGAGAAGTCACCTACGAAGTTGGGGATAGAGCTTACCTTAGAGTATCACCACTTTGTGGAGTGAAAAGATTTGGAGTCAAAGGAAAGTTGGCACCAAGATATGTTGGGCCATTCAAGATTCTAAGTCGCAAGGGAGAAGTTGCATATGAAGTTGAATTGCCAGAGCCTCTGTCAGCTGTCCATAATGTGTTTCATGTGAGTCAGCTTAAGAAATGTCACCTAGAGATGGAAGAATCATCTTTGAAGGATACCATACCCTTGGAAGAAGTTCAACTAGAAAGTGATCTCACCTATGAATAAAAGCCTGTCAAGATTCTTGAAACCGCAGAAAGAGTCACAAGGACAAAGACTATCATGTTTTGCAAAGTACAATGGAATCATCATTCCGAAGAGGAAGCAACATGGGAAAGAGAAGATGATCTTCGGAAAGACCACCCTCACCTATTTGCTAGCCAATCCGAATCTCGAGGGCGAGATTCATCTTAAGGGGGTTAGATTTGTAACATCCCTAAATTCATGTTTCAAAGCTCATTCATATCATCCTTGCATCCATCATCATTTAGGGTTTTCCCAAATCATTTCAGAAAACAGAAACATATGGTACCATGATTTTATGTGGTCAGACTTATTTTAAATAGCCAACACCATTGGAAAGTTGGGAGTTTTAGGAACTTGGTTGCTTGCCTCCATTGTTGGAAAGTGTTTGTGAAAAATTTAGACCAAAGTTATAATTTAGAAATAATTACAAAACCCCTATTTCAAACATTTGCAAAATAGAAGCAAAGTCTCTGTTTGTTGAAATCCAAGTTTGACCAAGACCTTGCAAAGTAGCCCCATGAGTTTTGACCTATTTCTGAGACCAAATCACCACTAAAAAACCTTAGGAAGATTTGAATTCAAATTGATTTTGAAACCATTTGAAAACCCATTCAGAAAATCGAAATAGAAAAGAAAAAGAATTAAACAAAGGAAAAAGGTCGCGCGCCAGATATCTAGCCCAGCAGAGAATCGAGCCCAACTAGCCCACCCGGGGGTTTCCTTTTCTTCTCTCACGCGCGAGCGCACGCAATATGTCGCTGACAGACAGACCCCACCTCCACCTCGCGCACTTCACTGGCAAGCGGGCCTCCTCCACGTCAGCATCGTCTTCCCCTCTGATTCTGCGCACGACTCCGCCGCTGGCCGTTGCAGCGCTGATCTCACGAGCGTAATTAGCATTGATGCGACGAGCGTTTCCTGTTGAGTCTCCAGCTATAAGATCCCCACCTCCTAGCAACCATTTCCCCCCAGTCAATTCTGCCTTCACGCCACCAGGCTTCCCACGACTCACACAACACCGCCGCAGACAGAGCTCACTCCGGCGATCGATTACGGTGAGCTTCGTGCACCCCTTCCTCTCTGATTCATTCGAACCACTTCGCAATCTCCTTGCGCACCTCGACCCACCGTTCATCTGTCGCCCGTGTCGCCGTTCCTTTCGGCGCCGCAAGCATCGGCGACCACCTCGACTCCGCGACCAAATTCGTAAGTCCGTGCACCCTTCGCCACTCACACGAGATTGTTCGCCACATTCTTGCACATCTCCTAAACCCCCTGGCTTGTGTTAGGGCGACGCGGAACCTCGGCAATGACGCCGACAACAACCACCCGACGTCGTGCATGACTCCGACGAGCTCTCTCAGCCACATCCGAGCGCCCCTCCGCAAACCAGTACCACGTCGAGCTTTAGCACGCTTTTGCGGATCCGGTGAGTACCTTCTTGCATCTTGGAACGATCTGGAACGCTAGCGCCGGCGTAGACCGAGCGCTCCGCCGCTCGCTGACGCCGCGCGTCGCCAGGACATGGTCGTTTGCTCGCGCGCCGTTGGATCTTGATCCAAGCGTTAGGATAGATTCATTAATCGGCGAAGAGGTACGAGATCTGGAGCGTGCGATCTGTTTAGATCCTACGGCTGCAGAGCTCGATCCGGTGCGAACCGGTACGCGCAAATCACAACACGACACGTGGCTAAGAATAGATCTAAAAACAGGTTTTAAATCAGAATTTGATCGAAATTTCAAATGCATATAACTTTTGAATGCCACGTTGGAATTTTGCAAACTTTATACCATTGGATTTAGGGAATCAAGGCCTTTCTGTTTATGCAAAGTGTTTAACAAATAGTAACCATTAGAATGATTTTATTTGTAGAAACATGTTTAAGGCTATTTAGAGTATGGTTTTAGTTTAGTAATTTGTTTTAGGGATAAATAAGTTTAGTTGGCAAACTTGTGACTTGTTAAGTTTCTGTAAACATGCACATGCTTGGTGGAGTTTTCAAAATCACCACTTAGTAAATTCTTGCATGCATGCATTCATAGTATTTTTGATTGTATATAATTGTGTGTAATTGTGTGCTAAAACTTTTTGTGTAGATTTTGCCAGTGATTGTGATTGTGAGGAGTGCTACTCTCCACATTACCAAGGCAAGTGATATTTTCATGAATATTCCTTTCCTATATTTTATACTAGCATTAGATATTTTGCTAAGACATGCATGCTACTTTTGTCAAATGATATGTTGGGAAATCCTATGTAGTTTAGAATGGTAGAATTGCTAAGGAATTTTCCTATGTTAAGTTGCCATGCCATGCTTAGCCTAGATATTAGTAAACAAGGGTGGGTATAATCTATTCATGCTATATTGGCTATATTTCTAAGTCATGAGACTTAAGATTTTCTTAATAAAACCACTAAGTCAATGAATCCCCTGGGTGGAATGGAAGGATTGGTTTATGTTGAGTGGTTACACATGGCCATGGACTTGGGTTGTGTATCTCACTTGTGGTATGCCACCCAGGCACAAAGGGATTTGGAGGCCAAGTGTTGAGAAAGCTTACAGTGCAACCACTTGGCAAAATGGGCTCTGCCTTGATCATATAGGTAGCTAGAACTTAGTCTTTTGGACAGTTGGTGGTAGAAGGGATTGTAGGTTGGAACGCGTCCATTTGACTAAGGAAAGGCTTCTGAAAGGTCCTGTCTTGGGAAACCAAGTCTGGTGGGGAAAGTGCACAACCTCTGCAGATGGAAAACCTAAGTACTTAGCCAGGTCCATGGCAATGGACAACTTGAGCATCAAGACATGGAAGCCACAAGAATCTCATCACTCCAACTTCTAAATAAAACTTGTGGGTGAACAAGGGTGAAGGACCCCAATGTCTATTGGTGGTTTCTTGGGAAGTTTTTGATAAAGAAAAACTTAGTGATTTCAACTAATAGGTAAAACCTATTTTCAAGCAAAGCAAGCCAAGCTACACTTAGCCAAAATTCATATAGTAATATAGTCCACTTAAAATATACTAAGGTATCACTTGCCAATACTATTCCAAACTATTGACCCTCTGTTGTAACTTGATGTTGCGAGTTACTCCGATGATGAATAGGAGTCATGAGTCTACACTCAACATGCTTGCCTGTGGCACATGAAGATGAAGACTTATGTTTATTTACTTATTCCTTAAACTCTTGTATTAGGCCTATGGCCCTGAGTTGTATAAGACTATGTTTTATCTCTGGAATGAATGTAATAAACGACCTTTGTATCTGTGTACTTCATCTTAAACTGTGGATGCTAGCATTGTTCCAGGAACTAGCATTGCAATCACAGGGATCCTTTCCTTTATAAAGGAGGGGTCTAACACCTATGTCCCAACCTACCAATCACTTTGTGACAAGGATACCATCTTGGAGAACAAGATGAAATAGGTTGAAAGCAGAAAGAGGAAGCACAGCTCTGACAAGCACAACTCGGGATCATCTCACAAGCGTTCCCATCATGATGATAGTGGGAGTTCTGGATCCCACAAACATGGAAAGTACAACAACCACCACAGTCACAACCACCATCATGACAACAAGCATCACCGTAGTCATAATAATGACAAGTATAAGAACCACAAGAGTGGATACAAGAGCCACCACAATGGAAGTGGTAGTGGAAGTCAGCCTGTCAAGAAAGATCTCAGTCAGGTTGAATGCTTCAAGTGTAAGAAGATGGGGCACTATGCTAATGAGTGTCCATAAAAAAAGTTGAAGGTGCCAGCAAGCCCAACCCTTTCCAGAAGGGACAACTGAACCACATCAATGTGGATGAAATTTATGAGGAGTCCGATGCTGTGGCTGGTAAGTTCAAACTCAATTCTATTCCAGCACTTGTTGATAGAATGGGTTTCCAACTGAAAATAATGGGTGTCGTGTATTGGCCGGAACACCATCGCCCGAACACGCCGCCGCCAGCGCCGCCAGTTAGTGGTCGATAGACCAACGACCGTTAGACCTTGATCCATCGGCTAGGATAGAATCACTTAAGTGAAGGGGTACGCTAGATCTGTGCCACACGATCCTCTTTAGATCCAACACTCCATGTAGCGCGATCCACGCGAACTGGTACGCACCAATCAAAGCATGACGCGTGGCCTTAGTTTTATTTAAAAAGACAGAAAGTTTTCTATTATAAGTTCAAACTTGCAAAATTCATAACTTTTCATCCACACGTTCAAATTTTGTAAATTTGATATCATTGGAATTAGGAGAAATAATTCTATCCAACCATGCAATTTTTTAATGATTTGCTTATGTAAAATTGGTTATTTTTGCAGAGACATTATTATGATTATTTGGAGTATAGAAATTATTTGAAAAATGATTTAAAGACTAAATAAAGTTTATTTAGTGTGTATTTGTCTTGTTTGTGATTCAGTACTGTATACTTGTCTTGTTTGACTTACAAAAATCATCACATGGCAATTGCATGCATTCATATATTTTTGTTTGCTTATTTTGATATGTGAATTTGGTGCTATCATTTTATGTGTAGATTTTGGTGCTAGTGGTGATTGTGATTGTGAGGATTGTTGCTACTCCCCCAACTACCAAGGCAAGTGGTGCTTCATAATTTTATCCCAATATTTTGGCTATGCATTAGAAATATTTTGCATAGGGCTTGCATGAATAATTTTACTAAGTATCTATATGCTATGCTTGGGAAATCCTAGTAGTGGTAGAAATGTTAGAATTTCCTCTAAGTCAGGATACTTACTATTGCTATGCTTAGCCTAGCTAGTAGTAACCAAGGGTGGACTATATATATATGCTACGAGAAATATTTCTAAGTCTTGGACTTATGTTTTACTTAATAAAACAACTAAGTAAATGAAACACCAGGGTGAGGAATGGAAAGAATGGTTTGTGTTGAGTGGTTACACAAGGCCCATTTCTATAGTTTACCTTGTGTATCTCACTTGTGGATTTCCATCCAGTAACAAAGGGATTTGAGATGCCAAATGTTAAGAAGCTTCTAGTGAAGCCACATGGCATTATGGGCTCTGCCTGGATCATATAGGTTGAAATAACTTAGCCAAATTGACAGTTGGTGGTAGGGGAATGATAGGTTTTGGAGCGCGTCCATTTTGGTCTAAGGGAAGGCTTCTGAAAGGTCCTGTCTTGGTGAAAATCAAGTCTTGTGGGGAAAGTGCACAACCTCTGCAGATGGAAGAAACTAAGTACTTAGCCATGTCCCTGGTATTGGAAAATTTGAGCATCAAGACATGGAAGCTATCAAGAATCTCCTCATCCCAATTTTTTAAGTTAAAAACTTGTGGTTGAACAAGGGTGAAGGTTCACCAATTTCTATTGGTGGTTCCTTGGGAAAGTTTTTTTACCAAACCAAAACTTAGTGTTTTCAACTGATAGTTAAAACCTATTTTGAGAAAAGCAAGCCTAAGCTACACTTAGCCAAATTCATGTAGTAACTAGATGCTAAAATTTTACTAAAGTATCACTTGCCAATACTATTCCAATGTATTGAACCACTGTGGCTGTAACTTGTGATGTTGCAGGTTACTCTGATGATGATTAGGGGTTATGAGTCTACACTCAACATGCTTTCCTGTGGCAAATGAAGATGAAGACTTATATTTTATATTGTTAAGTCAAACTCTTGTACTAGCCTATGGCTATGGAGTTGTAGAAGACTATGTTATCTCTGGAATGACAATGTAATAATGACCTTTGTTTCTGTGTACTTCATCTTAAACTGTGGATGCTAGCATTTGATCCTAGTACTAGCATTGCAATCACATGGATCTTTACCTTTATAAAGGTGAGATCTTACACCGCCCTTCCTAGGACTAATACATACTTGTGATTAACCCCCCTGCAAACATCTGTAACTACAGGAAAGTAATTAAGATATAAATCTAACCACAGCCTTAAACTCTGAGATCCTACGCTCCCTTGTGCAAAGGTGTCCTAACGGGGGTTCAGGTTTCTGTCACTCCGGCAACCCCACAATTAGTAGCCAAATACACAATGCATTCCCCTAGACCCAAAAATGGTGAAGTTTCATGTAGTCGATGTTCACATGACACCATTAGAAGAATAGCACCACAACTTAAATACCAAACTATTGAACAATAACTCATCACAGATTCACTACTAACAACATGACTTCTCCCATGTCCTAAAGAACTAAACGAACTACTCAGAAGACATCATATGGATCAAGATCAAAGATGATATGGTAATGGATAACAATCTGAACATAAACAATAATCCAATGGTTCCACTCACAAGCATCAACTACAATAGTAATTAACACCAGGAAAGTTTCCCCTAAGAACTAAAGCAATATCTAACACAATTGTTACAGCGGGACGGAGTGGTGGTGATGGTGCTGGTGGAGATGATGGTGTGGATGATGATGATCCCGATGAATCCTAGCTTGATGATGGTGTTGATGGCGACAGTCTCCCCTCTCCGAGAAGGAATTCCCCTGGAATAAATTAGTCTGCCAGAGAGATCTTTCTCTCTCGGTGTTTTCCGCCCCGGGAGGCGATGGAAATCTATCTGTGGTCGCTCCCCCAGGATTAGGGTTCCGTAGGGAAGATATAGGCGAAGGGGCGGAGTCGGAGGCCGGGCAAGTGGGCTACACCTGCCCTAGGTGCGAGGTCAGGTGGGCTCGCGCCTAGGGGGGTGTGGCCCCCCTGAGGCCCAACTTCGTCCCTCCTTCTGGCTTCCTTCGTCTTCTGGTAAAATAATATGTTTCCATATTTTTCTGGTATTTTTCCGATCTTCGAGAAATTGCACCGAAACGCCTTCTTTTCCATCAGAATCCAGACTCCGACAGTCCATCCTCTAGGAATCATCCAACATGCATAAACAGATGAAAATCCATAAGTAATACCTCATAATAAGACAAATATCAATGAATAGAGGTAAATTATGATATAGAATGGTGATGCAAATTGGGCATATCAACTCCCCCAAGCTTAGACTTCTCTTGTCCCCAAGCGAATACTAAGCTCAGTAAACATGTCCATAGGTTTACGGAGTGAAGTGTCGATAAAAGAATACGAACAAGAAGCATCACACTTACCATTGCACAACTCATAGAAGAAAGAAACTCACCATTATATAACTTAGCTTGCAACCAAGTATAGCCGTCACAATAGAGATGCATAAAGATAAATCATAATTGGAATTGGCAAACTTGTTCTTGGTCAGAGAACACCTGGTAAACAGTTTCACAAAAGATTTTTTGTAGAAGTTTCAAAACAGGAGCACTCTTTGCTCAAAAAGGTTTTTCACAAGTGAAGGCTTTCAAAGTAATACTCAATAGATAAGAGTTTTGTGCAAAGAAGGAAGATGAAGATCATGATTGAATAAATCATCATATGAATGCTTGAAACACAACAACTCAAAAGCTTGCTGGAGATAGATAGGAAGTAGGTTTACTAACTCAAACTAGTAATTGGGAGAAAGGTCCCTTCTTAGAGGGTAGCAGGGATTACAAGTCATAAAGAGCTTTCAGAAGATTATGGTACTTACTAGCTTTGACCCCTGATTGCCCCTATCATAAGCATCTTGAAGTGATTAAGGTTAAAGTGAACAAAGATGGAGTATATGCTTGATGAAATATAAGTTGGCAATTTCATGTCCCTTGAATATGACGGGCAATCCTCATGCATGCTCAACTTTGGGTCCAGGTAAGCTCTTGTCATTGTAAGTATTTGTATATCATTGAGAACCGCCAACCGGGTACCCCTTGCACTTGGTACATGAGATTTCACATAACCAAAATGACAAGGCAAGCAGACAATGAGCATCTCAGCGATCTTTTTATTTACTATGTGTATAGCTCTTTATTGAGGATGCTTCATAGATGACTCACTATAGTGATGCTTCAAGTTTCCACCATGATTAAGCATGGCTTAGGCTAGTGGCCCAGGAGTTTCTCTAACACAGAATACAAACTCCATGTACTTACAAGTTCCCTCTTTATTTCACACCGTTGACATCCATAGACAAAAGAACACAATATCAACTGTGTACAGAGTACAAGTGCAATGTTAAAAACGTTCCCCGTGACAGCACTGTTCTGCTAATTCCAACGTATAGTTGCAAGCATATACAACTTTGATGTTCACAATGGTTCAAGTTTATTAGGGGCAAGAAATAAAGTGTGCCATCAAGTTCGTGAGAGCTTTACTAACTAGTTTTCACATAACAAAATACTTTTTAATTTGAAAGGTAGATGAAGCTTTAAAATTTGCTTGGAATATCAAAAGCTACTAGGTAGATATGGTGGACACAAGTGGCAATAGTTTTGGGTTTAAAGGGTTTTGTAAACATGAGAAGTATGCCTTCTCAAAACAGGTTTTTGGCTAGCAAGGCTGGGTAGGAAGCAAGAGAGTTGAAAGAAACAAGCAAACATACAAGTAATAAAGCCAAACATGCAATCTTCCTTGAAGACACAAAAGAATCTTAAATAAAGAATACTAAGCTTATGAGCCAACAAGAAAGAAAACAAATGATACCAAATACTTGTAAGCTTTTTCTTTCTTTCTTTTTCTTTCAAATTAATGCCACTGACCAGAACTCGGTTTGCCAGAACCAATTTAGATCCACTTGATGATCCCAGAGTGGTGCCAATACTGAACAACAAGATACATCATATAATAGAGATTGCAAACTAAAAATAAGAATTTCAAAAAGTAAAAGATGAGACTTCGCATTAATATTCCAATAAAGGCACTCACACCAAGGGATACATAGATAATCAACTAAAGGAGAGATACTTCCACATGCAAACCAAACTATAAGATAACCTCTCTACCACAAATATGAATCCACTAAATAGGTAAAAGATAAAATATAATGGTGGTGATACCGCGGCACTCCCCCAAGCTTGGAACAAGCCAAGGGGATGCCAAACCTGATGACGAATTACTCCTTCGGTGGTGGTGTTCTTTTGATAATCTCTTCAACAAGTTTCTTGAAATCCTCCATATCGAATATTAGAGTACGAATTAACTCCGAATTATGCTCAATGTAGCCCATGATCAACTCAGACCGAGGATCCTAGTCCTTGTTATTCTTTCTCCATTCTTCTAAATTAGAGCGTTTCTTCCCTGCATAGTTAGAACAAGGGGTACTAGGAGGAAGTGTGCACGGGGTGAGGATATGACGCGGAGTTCTCCCTCCTGTAGACATTCGTGCTGTCCTCCTAAGTTGGGTAGCTTGTGCCACCAAACCAATAATTGTGACGGTAGCGCGGGTGTCCGGTTGCTTGTCCTCCTCCATGTCACCTTCACAACCTACCGGAATCTCCTCTTCCTTGGGGACTTGAGGTTCTTCTTCCTCGGGCTATTTGCCTTTGTCGTTGGCGGAGGCCATGGTGCTCTAAACTTGAAAAGATTTCCTGACAGAAACAGATTGAAATAAAAACACGAAGAGAACATGATGCACGCACCTCAGGGGATCTGGGGAGTTATATATTACGAAGTTTCAATGCATAAGGAAGGTTTTGACACGGAAACGAAGCAGAGACGGAGTTCGAGGGTGGCAAACCCCCTCCAGGCGCGGCCAGGCTGGGCCCGTGCCTGGGGTGGGTTTGTCCACCCCGGGCTCCATTTCCTCTTCAGTTTCGTCTCGTAACTTCCCTTATGTATTAAAAACATAAAAAATATAAAAATATTGGGGTTTCACGAACCTTTTTTTTTCACCACTTTTACCTACTCAAAGATGAACTCTGCAGTTTACTTTTCTCTTTCTCCTGAAAATTTCCCTCATACAAAACCCTTGCACAAACTCAATGGAAACATTAGTGTAAACAAAAGCAACAAACCCTGGGGTACACACTTGAACTGAAAACCCATCAAAACAAAAGCTTCTGTAAGAGGCAAATGCAACTGATGGCAGAAATCTGTCAAAACAGTCCAGCAGGTAAATATTGATTTTTTCAAAGACCTTCTGTTGCTCAAATAAAAAAGTGCAGAACTGATGAAAGTTGGGTAACAACTTGGAGAACAAGCTCAGAAAAATGCAGCTCCATCCGAAGTACTGAGCTCCCTCACAAATTTTTACAATACAACACAAAAATTTGTCCCAGGACAGCCACTTTTCACAACTCCTCTACTTCACGAAAGTAGTTGAACTTGACACAAAAACCAAAGCAAAAAGGATAAGGAGCGTTTATTATAGAGGTAGTAACTTCCAAGACTCGACAAAACTCTTGGGTTATCTCCCAACAAGTACTTTTATTTAATGCCTTTAAGTTAGGCTTGAAACTTCCAAAGATGCTCACATAGGATATATATATCTGGAGTGAAAGAGAGCATCAAGAAGAAAATAACTAACACACTTGAGTCTAACACATGGGGGTATCATGAGAAAACGAATTTTTGAAACAAAAGGCCACAAGCATAGGAATACAAAATAGATGCAACTTTAAAGCTTTCAACATAAAACTAGGAAACTTAACATCATTGAGATGCATAAAACCATGTTTCCCTCTCTCATAATAACTTTCAGTAGCACTTTAAATAAAGTTGACAATATAACTGTCACTAGCAACAACTTTATTATCAGAATAAGCATACTTACAGTCACCAAAAAGAGGTCCAAGGTCAGAGACTGGATCAATAGAAGCTAGTTGTTCCATCCTGAAATCTTCATTAGGCAAGCTATTTTCACAAGGAGCTTTAGCAAATTTGGAAAAGTTAAACTCATAAGAATCTCCATCAAACTTAGTTAAAACTTTTTCCTTCTTACAATCAATAATAGCTCCACAAGTATCAAAGAAAGGTCTACCAAAAATGATAGGACAAGTTTTGCTAGCTGCTGAATTAAGCACTAGAAAATCTGCAAGATACTTAATCTTACCACAGAGAACCTCCACATCTCTTACAATGCCAATGGGGCAAATGGTATCCTTGTTAGCAAGGTGAATAACCACATTAATGTCCTCAAGCTCACAAGGACCAATCTCATGCATAATTTCCCTGTAAAGCTCATAAGGAATAGCGCTAGAACTAGCATCAATATCACATAAACCATAGTAGCAATGATCACCAATTTTAACAAAAAGCACAGTAACACTAGTTTTTCTAAATTTACCAGGATGAGAAATAATATTAGAAGCGTCTTCACAGAAGACAATATGCTCATACTCTATATTTTTAGTGATAGTGTCTTTCACAATAGCTACCACAGGTTCATCATTCAAATGCTTACTAGGCTCCACAGTTTTCATTGTACCCTTGCTATTTGCACTAATAATCATATAATACTCCTTTACCTTAGCTGGGAAAGGCATTTTCTCAACATGGGGTTCATGCACAATATGATTAGTAGTACAAACTCGAGTACTTCTAACGGGAGCATGACTAACAACATATTTATAAGGAGCATGGTACTTATTCCACTTCTTCTTGGGAATTTCAATGTAAGAGGCAAACGCCTTAAAATAGCTGGCAATACTTTGGGAATAAAGATCAAACTCATTGTTAATATAACGGAAGCTATCAGTTCCCATAAAATATTTAATGCATTCATAATCATAGTTTATACCTGACTTTCTTCCTTTGTCATTCTCCCAAGCTTTAGTGTTCTCTTCAATACGGTCTAGAAGATCCCATTTAGCTTCTTCCTTCATACGTGTGAATGATCCAACACAAGAAGCATCTAGTAAATCTTTATCATGAAGAGAAATCCTAGCATAAAAGTTATTGAGAATAATATTGTTAGGGAGTACATGAATAGGACATTTAAGCATTAGTAACTTCAATATACCCCAAGCTTGAGCTGTACTCTCTCCATCAAGAGGCCAAAATTTATATATAAGATTTCTATCCTTATGGATCTCACTGGGAGGATAAAATTTAGAGTAAAAGAGAGATGACATCTCCTCACATTCCATGGATTGTCTATTCTTCAGTATCTTATACCATTCTTCAGCTCTCCCTTTCAAGGATATGGAGAGTAACTTCTTATTCACCTGTTCAGTTCTGATACCTGGACACTTAAACAACCAACATAATTCATGGATAAAAAGCAAGTGATCACCAGGATGGACAGTTCCTTCCCCAAAATAATAATTATCCATAACACGATTAACAATACTAGTAGGTATCTTAAAAGGATCTATCTCAACAGGAGATGGTTCATCTACTACCCTAGCAGTGGTAGCAGTTTTCCCAAACAGAAAACCAAGTGGGTTATCCATATTGGAAACAAAATAACAAGCAGTAACAAAAGCAATACTCATAGTAAAAGTTTCCTTACCAGTTCCACTCTTCAATAGCGCTTCAATCCCCGGCAACGGCGCCAGAAAATGTCTTGATGACCCACAAGTATAGGGGGTGTATCGTAGTACTTTAGATAAATAGGAGTTTCGATCCCAACGAGGAGCAGAAGGTGCTGAAAAGTGGTATGGAGCAGGAAATCCCTATGAATACTTAGCAAACAGATTTTTAGTGGGTTTCTAACAAGGCAACAAAACAAAGAGCAAGTAACAGAAGTAACAAACAAAAGGAGCAAGTGGCCCAATCCTTTCTTAGCAAAGGACAAGCCGGTGGAAATACTTATAAGGACCAAACGTTCTCGAGGACACATGGGAATTCTGTCAAGTGCTTTCGCTTCAAATAGTTGAGTACTCTTCGCTGGTGTTCGTAAGTGTTGTGTGGGTGAACCTGTGCTAACATACCGCCCTTCCTAGGACTAATACATACTTGTTATTAAACCCCCTACAAACATCCATAACTACAGGAAAGTAATTAAGATATAAATCTAACCACAACCTTAAACTCTGAGATCCTACGCTCCCTTGTGCAAAGGTGTCCTAACGGGGGTTCAGGTTTCTGTCACTCCGGCAACCCCACAATTAGTAGCCAAATACACAATGGGTTCAAGTTTCTGTCACTCCGGCAACCCCACAATTAGTAGCCAAATACACAATGCATTCCCCTAGGCCCATAAATGGTGAAGTGTCATGTAGTCGACGTTCACATGAGACCACTAGAAGAATAGCACCACAACTTAAATACTAAACCATTGAATAATAACTCATCACAGATTCACTACTAACAACATGACTTCTCCCATGTCCTCAAGAACTAAACGAACTACTCACAAGACATCATATGGATCAAGATAAAAGATGATATGATAATGGATAACAATCTGAACATAAACAATAATCCAATGGTTCCACTCACAAGCATCAACTACAATAGTAATTAACATCGGGAAAGTTTCCCCTAAGAACTAAAGCAATATTCAACACAATTGTTAAGGGGCGAGTGGTGGTGATGGTGGTGGAGATGATGGTGTGGATGATGATGATGATCCGATGAAGCCTAGCTTAATGATGGTGTTGATGGCGGCGGTATCCCTCTCCTAAGGAATTCCCCGTGATCATCGCGGTGAGATCTTTCTCTCGGTGTTTTCCAGGCGGCGGAAATCTATCTGTGGTCGCTCCCGATTAGGGTTTAGGGAAGATATAGGTGAAGGGCGGAGGAGGGCAGGTGGGCCACACATCGTGGCGGCGGTCGAGTGGGCCCACGCCTAGGGGGTGTGGGACCCCTGAGGCCCAATTCCGTTCCTCCTTCTGGCTTCCTTCGTCTTCTGGTAAAATAATATGTTTCCATATTTTTCTGGTATTTTTCTGATCTTCACGAAATTGCACCGAAACGCATTCTTTTCCATCAGAATCCAGACTCCGGCATTCCATCCTCCATGAATCATCCATCATGCATAAACAGATGAAAAGCCATAAGTAATACCTCATAATAAGACAAAGAGTCCATGATTAGGCATATCACTCTGCATGATTATGGGCATTATTGCTCTCTTAGTTGGTCGCTCCCAGTCTTTTGCTAGTCTCCACTTGTATTGAGTAAGCTCTACTCATGCATCCAATTCCCAAGAAACCAAGTTATTCCAAAGAGTCCACCATAAATTCCTATGCATGGTGTGTTACACCATTCCAACTATATTCTTTTTTTATCTGTCTTCCAAATTAAACTTGTTATGTGAAAATTAGTGATTAAAGCTCTCACAAACATGATGGCACACTTTATTTTTCTTGCACCTAATAAACTTGAACCATTGTGTCATCTATATTTTATATGCTTGCACTTATAAGTTGGGAATTAGCAGAACTGTGCTGTCATCGGGAACTCTTTCAACACCTGTAAATATCTACCCAGTTGATATCATGCTCTTTTGTTTATGGATGTCGGCGTTGTGAAATAAAAGGGGAGCTTGTAAGTTCATGGAGTTATGTATGTGTGTTAGAGAGATGCCTGAGCAGCTAGCCTAAGCCATGCCTAATCATGGTGGAAACTTGCAGCAGAACCATAGTGAGCAATCTATGAAGCATTCTTCTTATAAAAAAGAGAGATAGAAAAAGAGGAAAGAAGAGAAAAAAGCACCATTTTCCCATGGTAAATAAGAAGATTGCTGAGATGCTTATTGTCTGTTTCCTTGTGATTTTGACATGGGATAGCTCCTGTGTCATGGGGCAAGGGGTACCCCATTGGCGGTTCTCTATGATACACATATACTTACAATGACAAGAACTTATCGGTAACTAAAGTTGAGTAGCATGAGGAATGACCCTCGTACTCAAGGGACATGAGATTGCCAACTTATACTTTGTCAAGCATATACTCCATAGTTTGTTCACTTTAACCTTAATCACTTCAAGATGCTTATGATAGGGGCAATGATAGCTGAAAGCTAACAAGTACCATAATTTTTGGAAGCTCTTTATGAAACTTGAAATCCCTGCTTCCCTTTATGAAGGGCCTTTCTTCCTAATTTTATATTGAGTCTCCACCTTCTATCTTTATGCACCAACTAGGAGAGCATAGTTGTCATTCTTAGTTCTATGTTCATTGTCCCAAAACTTATTGATTGATTCATAATGTTGATATTGCTTGTTCTTGAACTATTTGTATCTAGTCACCCTTATGAACTTTGAAGGTGTCCTATGCATTTATATTTTTCTACTCCATGAGGGACAAGCTGAATACCACTATGTTATGTTTTTATATGTGAAACAAGCAAACGTCTTCCAATGCTTTGTTATTCATGATCTTTGTTTGTATCCTTTCATGTTGCAACATAGTTACTTTGTCTTATTATTAGAACTTCATCTTTGATGCTCATGTTTAGAGTACTTTGATCCTAGCTTTCAATGCCTTACAAATGGTTTTATCAAGATTGTGATGGTGCATGTCACCTCAAAAATTCTTCTTCTTATCACTTACCTACTCGAGGACGAGCAGGATTTAAGCTTGGGGATGCTTGATATGTCATAAACGTATCTATAATTTTTTATGTTCCATGCTTGTTTAGTATCAACTTTGCTTTACTTTGTCAACACTTTGAGGTATTTTTATATGTTTTCTGGGACTAACCTATTAACAAGATACCGCAGTGCTAGTTGCCTGTTTTCTGTTGTTTTTGGTTTCAGAAAAAGCTAGTAAGGAAATATTCTCGGAATTGGATGGGACAAAAGACAAAGTCAATACGTCACCGAGGAGAACACGGAGTCTAGAGGAGATACGGAGGGGGGCCACAGGGCCACCACACCCTAGGGTCGAGCGAGCCCTGTAAGGGTTCGTAGCATGAAAAACAAAAAAATTCTATCGCATGAACACAAACAAGCCAAGATCTATCTACTAGATTGTAACAACGGTTGATTAGAGTACTCACCCTTGAAGATTCCAAAGCAGTTAACGAGAGCAGATTCTCGTGGGTGATGTAGTCGAACACTTGACGATCTCAAGATCGTGTAGACGATCCTTCCAGCGCTGCGTTCTGGCAGCGCTTCCGTCGGTCACACATTCGGTACTCGATGAATACCTTCCTCTCCCTAGTTCCAGCAGGCAGTGGAGGATGTAGTTCTCCCCTCGCACTACTAGGAAAATGGCCTTTAGTGGCGCACCATGAAACATCATCTGTGGCGCACTAGCAGTGCGCCACGTGCCTTGCGCTACAGAAGTTTAAACTTCTGTGGCGGCACTGCCTAGTGCGCCACAGAAGTTTAGAGACAGGCGTGGCGCACATGCCGGCGCCACGAAGTTTGGGCAGGTGCAGCGTAAAAGCGATAACCGTGGCGCACTAGGTGCTGTGCGCCACGGATGTAAATTTCAAAATTCAAAAAGCAGCAGATCTGGATCTGCGTAATGGGTGCGACGTCGGTGCAGGTCGCCATCGCCCGTCGATCGGTCAGCGTCGGTGTCGTCGTCGCAAGGAGGAGGAAGAGGAGGAGAAGAAGAAGAAGATGAGGAGGAGGAGAAGAAGAGGAGGAGGAGGAGGAGGAGAAGAGGAGGAAGAGGAGAAGAAGAAGAGGAGAGGAGGAAGAGGAGGAGAAGAACGGAGGAGGAGGAAGAGGAGGAGAAGGAGGCCGTTGCACCGCCGTCGAGGAGGAGGAGAAGGAGGCCGCCGTTGCACCGCTGTCGCCCATGGTCACCTGCGAGGAGGAGGAGAAGGAGGTCGGCGTCGTGCCATCACGCGGAAGAGGAGAAGGGGAAGGAGGAGAAGGGAGAAGGAAGAAGGAAGAAGGAAGAAGGAGAAGGGAAAGGGAGAGGAAGAGGGAAAAGGGGAAAGGGAGGAGGAGGGCGGGGTGGGGATTCAAATTTGAATCCCTCCCAAGCTTATCCGTGGCGCACTAGGTGTAGGTGCGCTACGGATAAGTCGCCTGTATTTTTTTCTGAGGAAAAGCGGTTTTTGACCGTAACTTTTACTCTTTTCAATTTTGAAAATCTAAAAATCGCTAAACAACCATAGGTGTTGCGACGAATCAAATCTCGTTCTCGTCATTTTGGTATATTATACGATTTTTTTCGATATCGTATGCAAAAGTTACGGCCTTTTTACCGTGGCATAACTTTTTTTTGCAAATAAAGTCGAAACTCATTTTTGTTAATTTTACTAGAAGCTATACCACATTACCTACCTAAATATGAAAGGATTTAATTTTTTGAAGTGTTTATCATTTTCTTTTATTTTTTGCAAACCCTAAAAAGGCGATCCACAGGGGGGGTGGAGTTGGTGCATGCCACTACATCTGTGGCGCACATGCCATAGTGCGCCACAGAGAGTACAAACTTCTGTGGCGCACTATGCCATGTGCGCCACAGATGCTTGCGGATGGTTCACATCAGAGAGGGGCGTGCGCTTAGGCGTAGCGCACCCCCCCATGTGCGCCACAGATGACACTAACAACCGTGGCGCACATGACTATAGTGCTTCTGAGATGTTTGGCGTGAGGCCAGCAGGCCTGGCCCACACATCTGTGGCGCACTATAGTCATGTGCGCCACGGTTGTTCTAGTTACTAGTAGGGCACTGCCCACAGGTGAGCCACGCCTGTTTTAGCCGTGGGGCACTTCAACCATGTGAGCCACGGATGTGCTAATTACCTATAGCTGTTTTCCTAGTAGTGTCGCGATATGAGCAGCATGACGGCGTGGTGTCAGAAGTAGAAGGAAGATCCTGTAGAGCTTCGCCTAAGCCGGAGTATGTTATGGTGGAGAATTCGGGTTTCCGACGATCTAGGGTTTAGAGGACCAGAGAGGAGGAAGTGTAGTTGGCGGCGGCTAGGGCGGCGGCGCGGCGGCTATGTGCAGAGGGGCTGGTGTTGTGTCTCTTGGGGCACCCCATCCCCTCTATTTATGAGAGGGAGGGCATCTTGGGAGAGGGGAGTTTGAATCCTTCCCCAACTCCCTCTCCTAGTTGGCTTGTAGTGGAGGGAAAGAAGGATTCTTTCCTTCCTCCACGAGGATACATTGTCCTAGTTTGACTTTTCAAACTTGCCTTTTGACTTTCAATTTGGAGCTTTAGTTTCTTTCTTACAAATGACCAACCTAGTGACCTAGGACATGATTCAATCATTCCATTCATTCATGACACATTCATGTACCCTTCCCCTTCCGGTCCGGTGAACCTTCTAGACCCTTCTAGATCATTCCGGTGAAAACACGGGAATCATTCCCGAACTCCAGAACTAGACTTTCCTTATATGAATCTTATTCTCCGGACCATTCTGGATCTCCTCGTGATATCCTGGATCCCATCCAAGACTCCGAACAACATTTGGTCTCCCTTCTTACATTCCATATCTACTAAACAACATTGAATCCTTAAGTGTGTCTCCCTACGGTTCGTGAATTATGCAGACATGACCGAGATTCTTCTCCGATCAATAACCAATAGAGGAATCTGGAAATTCATATGGCTCCCACATATTTCTATGATTACTTTGTGATCAAATGAACCACTTACATATGATACCAATTTCCCTTTGTCTCGTGATAGTTTACTTATCCGAGGTCTGATCGTCGGTATCTCTACATACCTAGTTAAACCTTGTTACCAATAAGTACTCTTTTCTCGTTCCCGTGATATGTGATCCCTTGTGAGCCAGTCACATGCTTGCAAGATAATTGGATGACATTCCACCGAGAGGGCCCAAAATATATCTACCCGTCATATGGATGGACAATTCCCAATCTTGATCCATGTGCCTCAACACATACTTTCCGAACACTCAATGCCACCTTTATAGCCACCCAGTTACGGTGTGGTGTTTGATGTCATCAAAGCATCCTTCTAATAGGAAAGTTTCTGGTTTTTAAAATAGACAGAGGCCACGTGTTGTGTTCTTATTCGCCTGTACCGCTTCGGTTGGATCGAGCCTTCTGGGCCGTTAGATTTAAGCTGCATCGCACGGCACAGAGGCACTACTTACCCTTTCGTTCACATTCTATCGCAACGCTACGATCAAGATCCTACGGCTCATATATGGGCGGCGCTGGGCGACAACGAGCGGTGGTGCGGTCAGACGACGGCGGAGCTGGCGATAGAGGAAGCAAAGGAGAAGAAAGAGATGCTCACCAGAATCGCGGGATCGTGGTGAAGCTCAAGGTACTCGCGAGGAGGCAAGGGGCGCACGAGGATGATCTGAATCGCTCGCCAGAGTTCTTGCTGCCGTCGGGTGCTCTCTTTTGAAGACTGTGGCGAGGCTACGGTGCACGTCGGAGAGAAATAAAGGTGGTGTTATATGCGTAGGGTCGTGGCGAGTATGCGCGTGTGAAAGAGAGGGAGAGGGGAGGTCTGGTCTTACCAGCAGTGCTCGTCGGAGCGGAGGCAGACGGTGGCGGCGGTGGTCGTCGTCATTGCCGAGGTTCTGGGGCGCGCGGGGACGAGTTGATGCCACTGGGAGGTGCGCCAGGGTCTGGGGGTCACGCCTGTGTGCTCGAGGAGGCGAGGGGCGGCAGGGTTTGGCCGGAATTGTCGCCGGAGCTTGTCGGAGACAGTGGCGGTGTAGAGAAAAATTGAGCAGCCTGGAGGCACGCTAGGGTGAGGCGGAGGGAAAGAGAGAGGAGAGTAGCAGAGGCGATAAAGTGTATTGACGCTGGCTTCAAGCTTGACGGCGAGGAGGAAAGAGGCGGGTTTCACGAGGAAGAGGCGATAATGACGGTGGGGTCGTTTCGTCAGCGAGAGAGGGAGTGGGGTGAGGGGGTCCACGCGTCTGTGACTCAGCGAGTAAGGACTCAAAGTCGGCGTTTTCCTCGGGAGAAAGCGGTGGGCGATCTTTGGGCTTATTGAAATGCTGTTCCTTTCATTTTTTTATACCAAATGTTTTTCTTTTCTGTTTTTGAATAATCTGTTTTGATTTTCAGTCAAACAATTCAAGCAACAAATCAAATCAAACCTCAAACAAAATTTGTGTAGGTTTAAATACTGATTAGTAATATAATCTGAAGTAAATTTTGGAATAAAATTTTATTATTTTTGGGGTCTTTTTAATTATGCAAAAAGGCCCTAGTTTTAAATCAAATAAGTTTTAATAATATTTCAAACACCATTTAAATTCTTTAAACTTTCCAAATCTTTTCAGTAGGTTTTTATTTGTTTAATAGGGTGTCAAATAATTCATCTTGAATTATTTGGAAGGTATCTAATATGATTCATAAATCATTTGAATTGGGTATTTGTTTTAATTCCAATGGAATTAAATATAGTTTTAATTCCCTAAATTTTATTTTGGAAGATTTATTTTATTTAAATTAATTAAACAACTTTTATTCCACTTGGGTAAATCCCAAAATACTATTTTCTCATGAATTATATAATTATTCTTATTAGAGATTTGTCTTTATTAAAATAGGGATAGAATGGTTAATGCCATTTTATTTTATTTTGGAAATTCTTTATCCTTTTATTTTATTTGGATTTGGATTCTATTCATTCCATTTGCTTAATGGATTTGGCCAAGATTTAATTTGGTCTTTAAATAATCCTTATTTAATATTTCTTCATTCATCTTATAAAATCTATATCTTTTTATTTATAAAACCAATCTTGGTGATTCCAATTTGTAAAATCTTATTTGAGATTTATTTATCCTTTTAAATATCTTTAGGATTATCTGCTCACCATTTGGTATGGATTTTTTTGATAAGTGTTTTATTAGTTTTGGAAATTACTTTTCCTTATCTTATTAAATTCATAAGATTTTATTTATGGCTCCAAATTAAGTGAAACCAAATTATATGATTTTATAATATTTCTATTTATCATTCTTGATCATTTATAAATGTTTGTTGACAAATTTTTATATGGATCAAATCCATAGGCTTGGAGATAACTTGGAAATAATTTTTATCCCATTAGGGTTTAGGGTTTGGATTTATCTTCCAAGTGTTTAAATTTCAAGATACATTTATTGAGAATGCATTTCTTTTGATTTGGGTTTTGTTGAATTCAAACTTTAATTAAAGTTTGTTCAAGATGAGATTTTAAGTTTCCATTTAGAAACAAAAGTTTCTTTTCAACCTAAAATTCAACAATAATTTATTTTGTTTATTTATTTTTCACATAACAAGATTTGGAAAATCTTGGGATGTGACAGAGCCTCAAATATCATTTTGAGTTCACGAAAAATATCTTGTGGGTCAAAGTTCTCAAACCTTTTCTGAAGCTCCGATTCCAAACCATACAAGATAGCACAATGAACCGTGGAGTACTGATTCTTCCGAGCGCGTAAAACATTCTTCACCTCATCGGTAGCATCAGCTGCAGGTAGGTCACCCAGCGGTGCATCCATGTGGCGCCCCGCCAAAACCACTAATAGAAAATCGCGGTGTTTTTGTGCATTGCATCATCATGACCGTATGCTCATGTCATCATGCCACATTGCATTTGAGCATCGTCATGTCATCTTGCATTTGTTTGCATAAAACTATTTTCGAAAAGCCTGTTTTTGTTTTCTAAAACGCCCCGTCTTGATTTCAAATTAAAATCCGGGTCTCCAGAATATTTTGTTTTGTCTGCCAACGGTTTTCAACAGCCCCGTTTTAAAATAATAAAATATTTACTTTATTTTTAGGGGCAGCCGTACCGGGCCGATCCGACCCAGTCGGCCACCCCCAGTACAAAAACCAGACTACCTAAACCCTTTTCTACCTAAACCTAGTTTACCCAGCCCCCCTCCACCTCACCCCAACCTACCCCGTTGCGCCACATCAGCCTGGCCCTCTCTCCGGCCAATCACCACCCACCAGCCCATCAACCCGACCACCTCAGATCCCCCACCACGTGGCCCACTCCCCACCCTTGGTCAACTGCCAGCGTGGCCCCACCCACGTTCTGACCGTGCCCACCAACTCCCTGGGTCACCCTGCGGGTCCCGCTCCTCTCTCTCTCCCCCGGAAAATTCATCTTCCCCACCCCGCATCGATCCCCATCCTCGCCGTGCCGTCTTCCCCTGCAGGACCCCGCCGCCAGGAGCAAGCCTCCTCCCTGGCCTCTCTCCCCGCCTCCGGCCGCAGCTGTGTCGCCCTCCTCCACCTTGTTGTGGCCCTGCCATCCTCCCGCGAGCTCTCCCTCCTTCCTGGCCTCGCCCAGTTCGCCGGCCCTGCCCACCTCATCGCTGGCCGCCGGCCGTTCTCCCCACCCTGCACCGCCGCAGGCCCCGTCGTCCCCAAGCTCTGCGCCACCGCCGGGTTCCTCTCTCTCGCCCGCTGCCTCTGCTCGCCTTCCTCGACCCCATGGCGCCGGACCCCTCTCCGGCCGCCCTCGCTCGCCCCACCTCCGACCGCCCTCCGCCTCGACCAGCGCGCACCACCGCCGGCCACAACGCCGACGCTCGACCCGGCGCCATCCCGAGCTCCTCCCCGCTGCCCTCTTCTCCGAACGCGAGCAGCCGCTATGTCCTCTGCTGCGGCACCGGCGCGGGTCGGCGCGTCCTGCCGCTCGACCTCCTCGCGAGCACCCTCTTCGGCGTGGCCCGCCTCCCCCTCGGCCGGCCTAACCTCGTCGTCGCCGGGCCCGCGTGCCCTTCCCCGAGGCCTCCCTCTGCACGCCATCGGACCACTCCGCTGTCGTCCTCGCTTCCAGCCGCTGGCCGACTCTCCCCAGCGATGTCCTGCTTCTCGCCGTCGCCAGCGTCGACCTGGCCGCCTCTCCTCGAGCCTGCAAGCTCCACCGTGCCGATGAGCTTCCTACGCCCTGTCCGAGCGCGTCCCTGGTCTGGTGTCCGCACGTCATCCGTGCTCTGCCCGTGCGTCTCCCATGCGCGAGTAGGGTCGCTTTGTCCTGTCGCGGCTGTTCTCCTGTGAACCAGAAGGTGTTCTGGCCCTGTTTTTCCTCTGTAGCATGTGTTGGCGTGGGGATGTTGGTGGTGTTGTAGATTGTAGTGCTTCTTGTGTCCATGACGATGCCCCGATGGTTCGACAAGCACAAGTGGACGTCAAGCTCTTCTCCGCGGATTCGATGGACGCCGAGCTCTCCGATCCCGGAGTTCGAAGACCGATCCTCCCGAAGATCCGAAACCTTGAACCAAGATCGACTCCCGAACGCCATGACCATCTACACGGATTCGAAGACCGAACCCGATAACCGCCAAGGCCGCCAACACGGATACACCGAGTTCTCCATCTAGGACACCAAGACCGTCGACATGGAACCGAGGAACCGAAGCTCTTTCTTTCGGATTGAAGATCCCCCGGACCCGGAAACCACATGTGCGACAAGTACTCCTTCCCGGATGCGAAGCTCGAGAACCCGGACGGTAAGAACACCGACGCAGAATGCCAAGTTCTTCATCCCGGACGCCAACACCGACCTGATACGTGGGCCCGACAAGATCGACACCGACCAGGGCGAGTCCGATGCGCCCCCGACGCCACACCAAGTCCTCCTTCCCGGAACGCCAAGCTCTTCATCTTGTATCCGACCTTCGAAGACCGATCCCGTCGAACCCTGAACCCTGAGACCGAACCACGCACCCCCGGAACCCCAAGATCTTCTGAACCCAGATGTGTGACCCCTTTCTCGAGCCCTATTTTATAAATGTAATATCAAATTGTTGCATATTAAATTGTTCATGATTGCATTCATACCATGTGGTTTGGGGGCATTATGCCAATTCATCTCATAATTAAACATGGAGTCTATATGCGGGATATCTTTGTCTTATTCTGGACTCCATTTAAATTGGCATAGCGAACCGAAGCCATGTTTTGTCTTGCTAATCCAACATTTAATTTGCGGGGTAGATAAATAACTTGAACCGTTTAATTAAATGTCGGGACCCCGGTTCCGCTTAACATGTCCTAATGCATCGCACCTTTGCCATGTCATACATCATACATGCATCATGCCCGATCTTCTGTCATAGTATTAAATAGTCCATCCGATGTTTCTTCTAGTGCTTTGCTTCTTCATGGATTAGGCCGATGAGTTGATGCGAGTATCGATCCGATCTTCGGATGAACCTTCGACAATGTTTTTAGGTGAGCACCTCCCCCTTTCTACCTATCTTACTTTTATAGTATTTATTCCCTCCTGTTGATCCATTGCTATCTGTGTTGCGATGCTCTAGTTTTCGTGCCCGTGATATCCCTTGCAGCCTTATATTGCCTTGGACACATCCTATTACCTGTTGTTTGGTAGATAGTTGGACTTGCGCTTCTTAGTCGCTTGCTCAAGTGCTGTTGCGTGTCGTCAAGTACCACAGTTGTTGGAGTATTGCCGCATGTTAATGTTGGAGATGATCATGGCTTTAATTACTTGTTTAATAACTAAAATTGAAAGTAGGTAAATGCAGAGGCACCGGTGGGTAATAGACAATATTTGGTTTTTAACCGCTCACTGGTGTCCCGTAGGACCCCGAGTTCTTGACACCTGTTCCGAGATCGAGCGCGCTAACCACAGGTGGGGTGTATGGGCACCCCCATCGATTAGTACCTGATTTCAAAGTATTGTACCGGGGGCCACAATTAGTTTGGGGCTTTATTACTATCTTGTACTTATGCCATGCTTTACTGCTTTATTTAAATTGTGCGAGTCTTTTTGTCTTTGTTAGGATCGTGACACGTTTTTGTGTCGACAAGCCCGATCTCATTTTCGGGTTCCCGATCGTTTACTGTTGTCTCCACAAACCGAGTCCGTCTCGAGACCGGCCGACTTCGTTGGGTAGCTTAGTGGGTGGCCCCCATGTACTTGCTTTGGGTGCAGGAAGCGTCATGACTTAGGCCCCGACATATCGATGGGTGTATGTTAACGATCGGCAAAAGGGTCGAAGTGCGTGTGGATACTTTGGTGCACCCCTGCAGGGTTAAATCTTTTCGAAAAGTCGTGTCCGCGGTTATGGACGACTTGGAGCACAGTTCTCGATCATAGACAACTATAACTAAAGTTTACTGCTATAATTTGACTTGTATCTGATATGACTAGTAATCAGCTCCACTACCACGGAATGGCTAAATAAAAGTACCAACAACTGCTGGGTTTGGGGACATCTCATGCTAATCGTATCTGACTAGTAAGTGTTGCAACTACAACGGAATGTTTAACTAAAACTGCCCAATGCTTATTACATCAGGATGACTCATGCCATCTATATTTGACTAGTAATTGCCGCCACTATAACGGAATGAATAAAACTGCCAACTGTGTGAGTTCCTCGGTTGACTTCCTCGTTTGGTCTCGAGGGGGAAACACCAGGATGGGTATGTTTGGTGGTAGTATCAGGTTGGTTCCGAATAGGTCTTTCTTACCCCTCTCTGATAGCCGCTATTTGTATCGAGTCTCTATAGGTTGTTTATTGCATGCCGCGCTGCCGCTTCAGTCCACCATACCTATGTAGGCGAGGACCGCCGAATTCTAGCCTCGCCGTGTACTGGCCTCTGTACTGACCGCTCTCTCTTTTTTCCTTTGCCCTTTGTCGGCACCCCTTTTGTTTAAGCAGGTTTTGAGATCGACGTCGTTAGCAGGGTTACCCTTCCGGCTTGGCCTGGGCAGGGTTATGGACGCCATTGGTTATTCTTCAGGGCTCTTAGCTCAATTTGCATCTTGTCCGTACTCGGACGCTATATCGTTTTAAAGGTGATTTGGATCTTTGTATTGTATATCTGTATTCTTGACTCTTTGAGTCGCTGTTGTATATATCTGTTTTGTGGGTTCCATCGAGGACTATTGTGTAATGTTATTACTTCGTTTTCCACTCGCACGAAAGTGCCTGGTGGGCACCTTTGAATCGTTTCTATGTGGGTTTCGCTAAAACTTGCACAGGGCCGATTTTGAGGGTGTTACAGAGTGGTATCAGAGCTCAGCAGTTGTGATACCCCACAAGTCCAGCCTGTAGGATAACCTAGCTAACGACCGAAGTAGAGTGTCAAAACTATTTTTGCAAAATCGGTTGGATAGTTCTGATTAGGTATAATTTTACTCCTTACCCCTCTGCTGCTCTCCTCTCACCTCTGCGTGTTTTGAATCCGCTCTCTTCTCTCTCTTCGAGTCCAGGATTTCTCGTGGTTGGGTTCCATCGTACCTTCAGGGTTTCGCTTCCTCCTTTGGTAATGGTGTTGCTACATCTGGTCTTCATGCTATGCGAGGAATCCTTCGTCTGGTGGACTTCTCTTTGTTCCTTCTCGTGCCTTCCGCTGTTTTCGGACGCGACGGCATCATCTACGCCAGATCCGATGCAGAGTCTGCATCACTCCTTTGTTTCTGAACCTCGATTGTCGAGATCTTCAGTCTGATTCCGAGAATGGCTGCACGCTTTTCCACTGATTGTGCAGAGTAATAGTTTGGGTGCGTGATGGATTAGCCCCCATGCCGACTACTCACTCTATTCGCTTGTGTACATTGAAGTGGATGAGAATGCATCGGTTCTCTCTTTCTATCGGAGTTAGAGGTGGCTTTATTTGTTGATACCTCTACCTTCGACCTCTTGTTCCCGGAGTGTTCCCTGGACGATCACGGACAACGACCTCTTGTTAGTGGTTTCGCGAGGATCTACACGATGCGAGAAGATTCAGATCGCCGCCCTTCTTCCCGGTACCATGAGGCGGATCTCGAGGGCAAGATCCATTGTTAGTGGTGTCGAATTGTGGTGCCCCGCCAAAACCACTACTAGAAAATTGCGGTGTTTTTGTGCATTGCATCATCATGACCGTATGCTCATGTCATCATGCCACATTGCATTTGAGCATCGTCATGTCATCTTGCATTTGTTTGCATAAAACTATTTTTGAAAAGCCTGGTTTTGTTTTCTAAAACGCCCCGTCTTGATTTCAAATTAAAACCCGGGTCTCCGAAATATTTTGTTTTGTCTGCCAACGGTTTTCAACAGCCCCGTTTTAAAATAATAAAATATTTACTTTATTTTTAGGGGCAGCCGTACCGGGCTGATCCGACCCAGTCGGCCACCCCCAGTACAAAACCCAGACTACCTAAACCCTTTTCTACCTAAACCTAGTCTACCCAGCCCCCCTCCACCTCACCCCAACCTACCCCGTTGCGCCACATCAGCCTGGCCCTCTCTCCGGCCAATCACCACCCACCAGCCCATCAACCCGACCACCTCAGATCCCCCACCACGTGGCCCACTCCCCACCCTTGGTCAACTGCCAGCGTGGCCCCACCCACGTTCTGACCGTGCCCACCAACTCCCTGGGTCACCCTGCGGGTCCCGCTCCTCTCTCTCTCCCCCGGAAAATTCATCTTCTCCACCCCGCATCGATCCCCATCCCCGCCGTGCCGTCTTCCCCTGCAGGACCCCGCCGCCAGGAGCAAGCCTCCTCCCTGGCCTCTCTCCCCGCCTCCGGCCGCAGCTGTGTCGCCCTCCTCCACCTCGTTGTGGCCCTGCCATCCTCCCGCGAGCTCTCCCTCCTCCCTGGCCTCGCCCAGTTCGCCGGCCCCGCCCACCTCGTCGCTGGCCGCCGGCCGTTCTCCCCACCATGCACCGCCGCAGGCCCCGTCGTCCCCAAGCTCTGCGCCGCCGCCGGGTTCCTCTCTCCGCCCGCTGCCTCTGCTAGCCTTCCCCGAACCCATGGCGCCGGACCCCTCTCCGGCCGCCCTCACTCGCCCCACCTCCGACCGCCCTCCGCCACGACCAGCGCGCACCACCGCCGGCCACAACGCCGACGCTCGACCCGGCGCCATCCCGAGATCCTCCCGCTGCCCTCTTCTCCGAACGCGAGCAGCCGCCGTGTGCTCTGCTGCGGCACCGGCACGGGTCGGCGCGCCCTGCCGCTCGACCTCCTCGCGAGCACCCTCTCCGGCGTGGCCCACCTCCACCTCGGCCAGCCTAACCTCGTCGTCGCCGGGCCCGCGTGCCCTTCCCCGAGGCCTCCCTCTGCACGCCATCGGACCACTCCGCTGTCCTCCTCGCTTCCAGCCGCTGGCCGAGTCTCCCCAGCGACGTCCTGCTTCTCGCCGTCGCCAGCGTCGACCTAGCCGCCCCTCCTCGAGCCTGCAAGCTCCACCGTGCCGATGAGCTTCCTACGCCCTGTCCGAGCGCGTCCTTGGTCTGGTGTCCGCACGTCATCCGTGCTCTTCCCGTGCGTCTCCCATGCACGAGTAGGGTCGCTTTGTCCTGTCGCGGTTGTTCTCCTGTGAACCAGCAGGTGTTCTGGCCCTGTTTTTCCTCTGTAGCATGTGTTGGCGTGGGGATGTTGGTGGTGTTGTAGATTGTAGTGCTTCTTGTGTCCATGACGATGCCCCGATGGTTCGACAAGCACAAGTGGACGTCAAGCTCTTCTCCGCGGATTCGATGGACGCCGAGCTCTCCGATCCCGGAGTTCGAAGACCGATCCTCCCGAAGATCCGAAACCTTGAACCAAGATCGACTCCCGAACGCCATGACCATCTACACGGATTCGAAGACCGAACCCGATAACCGCCAAGGCCGCCAACACGGATACACCGAGTTCTCCATCTAGGACACCAAGACCGTCGACATGGAACCGAGGAACCGAAGCTCTTTCTTTCGGATTGAAGATCCCCCGGACCCGGAAACCACATGTGTGACAAGTACTCCTTCCCGGATGCGAAGCTCGAGAACCCGGACGGTAAGAACACCGACGCAGAATGCCAAGTTCTTCATCCCGGACGCCAAGACCGACCTGATACGTGGGCCCGATAAGATCGACACCGACCAGGGCGAGTCCGATGCGCCCCCGACGCCACACCAAGTCCTCCTTCCCGGAACACCAATCTCTTCATCTTGTATCCGACCTTCGAAGACCGATCCCGTCGAACCCTGAACCCTGAGACCGAACCACGCACCCCCGGAACCCCAAGATCTTCCGAACCCAGATGTGTGACCCCTTTCTCGAGCCCTATTTTATAAATGTAATATCAAATTGTTGCATATTAAATTGTTCATGATTAAATTCATACCATGTGGTTTGGGGGCATTATGCCAATTCATCTCATAATTAAACATGGAGTCTATATGCGGGATATCTTTGTCTTATTCCGGACTCCATTTAAATTGGCATAGCGAACTGAAGCCATGTTTTTTCTTGCTAATCCAACATTTAATTTGCGGGGTAGATAAATAACTTGAACCGTTTAATTAAATGTCGGGACCCCGGTTCCGCTTAACATGTCCTAATGCATCGCACCTTTGCCATGTCATACATCATACATGCAGCATGCCCGATCTTCTGTCATAGTATTAAATAGTCCATCCGGTGTTTCTTCTAGTGCTTTGCTTCTTCACGGATTAGGCCGATGAGTTGATGCGAGTATCGATCCGATCTTCGGATGAACCTTCGACAATGTTTTCAGGCGAGCACCTCCCCCTTTCTACCTATCTTACTTTTATAGTATTTATTCCCTCCTGTTGATCCATTGCTATCTGTGTTGCGATGCTCTAGTTTTCGTGCCCGTGATATCCCTTGCAGCCTTATATTGCCTTGGACACATCCTATTACCTGTTTTTTGGTAGATAGTTGGACTTGCGCGTCTTAGTCGCTTGCTCAAGTGCTGTTGCGTGTCATCAAGTACCACAGTTGTTGGAGTATTGCCGCATGTTAATGTTGGAGATGATCATGGCTTTAATTACTTGTTAAATAACTAAAGTTGAAAGTAGGTAAATGCAGAGGCGCCGGTGGGTAATAGACAATATTTGGTTTTTAACCGCTCACTGGTGTCCCGTAGGACCCCGAGTTCTTGACACATGTTCCGAGATCGAGCGCGCTAACCACAGGTGGGGTGTATGGGCACCCCCATCGATTAGTACCTGATTTCAAAGTATTGTACCAGGGGCCACAATTAGTTTGGGGCTTTATTACTATCCTGTACTTATGCCATGCTTTACTGCTTTATTTAAATTGTGCGAGTCTTTTTGTACTATTAGGATCATGACACGTTTTCGCTGTATCGACAAGCCCAGTCTCATTTTCGGGTTCCCATCGTTCTGACCGTCTCAAACCCCGAGTCCGTCTCGGAGACGGCCGACTTCATTCGGGTAGCTTAGTGGGGTGGCCCCATGTACTTTCTTTGGCAGGAAGCGTCATGACTTAGGCCCCGCCGACATACCGATGGGTGTATGTTAACTGATCTGGCAAAAAGGGTCGAAGTGCGTGTGGATACTTTGGTGCACCCCTGCAGGGTTAAATCTTTTCAAAAAGCCGTGTCCGCGGTTATGGACGACTTGGAGCACAGTTCTCGATCATAGACAACTATAACTAAAGTTTACTGCTATAATTTGACTTGTATCCGATATGACTAGTAATCAGCTCCACTACCACGGAATGGCTAAATAAAAGTACCAACAACTGCTGGGTTTGGGGATATCTCATGCTAATCGTATCTGACAAGTAAGTGTTGCAACTACAACGGAATGTTTAACTAAATTTGCCCACTGCTTATTACATCAGGATGACTCATGCCATCTATATTTGACTAGTAATTGCCGCCACTATAACGGAATGAATAAAACTGCCAACTGTGTGAGTTCCTCGGTTGACTTCCTCATTTGGTCTCGAGGGGGAAACACCAGGATGGGTATGTTTGGTGGTAGTATCAGGTTGGTTCCGAATAGGTCTTTCTTACTCCTCTCTGATAGCCGCTAGTTGTATCGAGTCTCTATAGGTTGTTTAGTGCATGCTACCGCCGCTTGATCCACCATACCTATGTAGGCGAGGACCGCCGAATTCTAGCCTCGCCGTGTACTGGCCTCAGTACTGACCGCTCTCTCTTTTTCCTTTGCCCTTTGTCGGCACCCCTTTTGTTTAAGCAGGTTTTGAGATCGATGTCGTTAGTAGGGTTACCCTTCCGGCTTGGCCTGGGCAGGGTTATGGACGCCATTGGTTATTCTTCAGGGCTCTTAGTTCAATTTGCATCTTGTCCGTACTCGGACGCTATATCGTTTTAAAGGTGATTTGGATCTTTGTATTGTATATCTGTATTCTTGACTCTTTGAGTTGCCGTTGTATATATCTGTTTTGTGGGTTCCATCGAGGACTATTGTGTAATGTTATTACTTCGTTTTCCACCCGCACGAAAGTGCCTGGTGGGCACCTTTGAATCGTTTCTATGCGGGTTTGGCGGGTTTCGCTAAAACTTGCATAGGGGCGATTCTGAGGGTGTTACAATCCAGCACATAGGTCAAATTACCAGCATTGAGGACAATCCTCAAGTTGCGGAACCAATCCGCGAAGTTGCTTCCATTGTTTTTCAACTTTTCTTTCTCTAGAATGCATTAAAATTGATGGTTGGGGCCGCCATTGATCTACAACATATTTGCAATAGTTTAGACTAAGTTTATGACAAATTGAGTTCTAATTAATAGTTAAATTAATCTAGGTGAACTCTCACTCAAAACAATATCCCTCACATTGTTTTAGTGATCATAGGAACCAAATCCACCACATCAAAACCGATCATCACGAGAGATGATGTAGCTTCAAAGGTGAATAATCAACATGTTCATCATATCTACTATATGATTCATGCTTTACCTTTCGGTGATCCGTGTTCCGAGGCTCGTCAAGATCAAACCTTAGCTTCCGCATGAAAAATCTGGCTTGCTCCCATTGTATACACTCGCAGAATCTAACACACCCGATCATCACGTGGTGTTTCGAAACAACGAGCTTTAGCAATAGTGACTACTAAGGACGAACACTTTATAACTTGATATTTTGTGAGAGGGTTCATCTTATAATGCTACCGTCGCGAAGTAAGCAATACAAGATGCATAAAAGGATTAATGTCACATACAATTCAAAATATGTGATATGATATGGCCTTTCTTCTTGTGCTTCCGATCTCCATCTTCAAGAATGAACATGATGTCCATCATCACCGGCGTGGCGTGAAGGTCAATGGCACCGATCCATGGTTGTCGTCCACCAGCATCAACTATTGCAACTACTTTGAATAATAGACACGCAAGTCTTAACAAAATTAAAAGACAACCATAAGGCTCCTGCTGGTTGCCGACTTACAATAAGGAACATTGCATACATCATATATAATCACAATCATGGCCATATCACATCACAACATACCCCTGCAAAACAAAGTTAGACGCCTCTAATTTTCTTTGCATGTTTTACGTGGTTTGGGACTTTCAATAAGTGTCACTCTAACTTACGAACAAGAACCACAACTTTGATACTAGTATTGTCAATCACCCGTTGTAAATTGAATCTTCACTATGTTGGGAGAAACAGGCACCCGGAAAGCCACTTACGCAATACAAGTTACATGTCAAGCGTGGAGCAAGTCTCATGAACGATCTTATGTAAGGTTAGCCCGGTCCGCTTCATCCCACCATCCCGCAAGATGCAAAGTACACAAGAAGCAAGTGACAACAAAAGCATCAACGCCCACAATGACCATTGAGTTCTACTCGTGCAACAGATCTACATATAGACACGGCTTTGATACCACTGTAGGGGTTCGTAGCATGGAAAACAAAAAATTTCTACCGCATGAACACAAACAAGCCAAGATCTATCTACTAGATTGTAGCAATGAGTCGATTAGAGTACTCACCCTCGAAGATACCGAAGCGGTTAACGAGAGAAGATTCTCGTGGGTGATGTAGTCGTACACTTACCAATCTCAAGATCGCGTAGATGATCCTTCCAGCGCTGCGTTTCGATAGCGGTTCCGCATTCGGTCACACGTTCGGTACTCGATGAAGACCTTCCTCTCCTTTGTTCCAGCATGCAAGAGAGGTTGTAGTTCTCCCCTCACGATTCTAGTAGTAGAACGACGTGGTGTCGTAAGTAGAGGGAAGATCCTGAAGGGCTTCGCCTAAGCTGGAGCAGGTTATGGTGGAGAATTAGGGTTTTCGACGATCTAGGGTTTAGAGGGCTGGAGAGGAGGAGAACGGCTAGGGCGGTGCGAGGCGGCGGTAGCGCTAGGGCTAGGGCGGTGACAGCGCGGCGGCTATGTGGGGAGGTGCTGGTGTTGTGTCTCTTGGGGCACCCCTCCCCTCTATTTATGAGAGGGAGGGCAGCTTGGGAGAGGGGAGTTTGAATCCTTCCCCAACTCCCTCTCCTATTTGGCTTGTGGTGGAGGAAAATAAGGATTCTTTCCTTCCCCCACCAGGATACATTGTCCCAGTTTGACTTTTCAAACTTACCTTTTGACTTTCATTTTGGAGCTTTAGTTTCTTTCTTACAAATGCCCAACCAAGTGACCTAGGACATGATTCAATCATTCGATTCATTCATGACACATTCATGTACCCTTCCCCTTTCGGTCCGGTGAACCTTCTAGATCATTCCGGTGAGAACACCGGAATCATTCCTGAACTCCGGAACTGGACTTTCCTTATATGAATCTTATTCTCCGGACCATTCCGGATCTCCTTGTGATATCCCGGATCCCATCCGAGACTCCGAATAACATTCGGTCTCGCTACTTACATTCCATATCTACTAAACAACATTGAATCCTTAAGTGTGTCTCCCTATGGTTCATGAATTATGCAGACATGACTGAGACTTTTCTCCGATCAATAACCAATAGAGTAATCTAGAAAATCATATGGATCCCACATATTTCTACGATTACTTTGCAATCAAATGAACCACTTACATACGATACCAATTTCCCTTTGTCTCGTGATAGTTTACCTATCTAAGGTCTGATCGTCGGTATCTCCGCATACCTAGTTCAACCTTATTACCGATAAATACTCTTTTCTCATTCCCGTGATATGTGATCCCTTGTGATCCAGTCAGATGCTTGCAAGCTAATTGGATGACATTCCACCGAGAGGGCCCAGAATATATCTATCCATCATATGGATGGACAAATCCCAATCTTGATCCATGTGCCTCAAGACATACTTTCCGAACACTCAAAGCCACCTTTATAGCCACCTAGTTACGGTGTGGTGTTTGATGTCATCAAAGCATCCTTCCAATGATGGTGATTAGCATGATCTCATGGTCGAAGGAATTAGGTTACTATGTATCAGAAAGCTTATAGAAACGAACTATTGAAATGACTTGATCTTTATGCTACGCTTATCTATAGGAGTATGTCCATCACACCATTCTCCTAATGATATGATCTTGTTGTTAATAACATCTCAATGTTCATGATCAGGAAACCATGATCATCTATCAACCAACAAGCTAGTATTATAAATAGGCTTTACTAGGGACTCTAATTTAGTTTACAAATCACACAAGTATTAATGTTTCCGGTTAATAATATTATAGCATGAATGTAAACATTTATCATAAACACAAAGATATAATAATAACTACTTTTATTTTTGCCTCTAGGGGGTTCATATGATAACCTGAAGGTGGATTATTAGGAATAGATGCAGCTGGATGGGAGTCTATGTATATTGTTGTAATTCCCAATCAAATCTCATAGGAATCATGAATGTCTAGTATTTGCATTATTATGCCTTGCTCAGTTCCTGTCAATTGCCCCACTATAATTTGTTCACCCGGCATGTTATGTTATTTATCTTAAGGAGAACACCTCTAGTGAACTGTGCACCCTGGTCCAATCTTTACCATTATTACATCATCTACTGTTACCGTTTACTTTCTGCAAGCAACCATTACCTTCCACACTATACGTTTAATCCTTTGTTTTCAGCAAACCAGTGAGATTGACAACCTCACTGTAAGTTGGGGCAAAGTCTTGAGTTTGTTTTGTGGAGGATTCCAAGTTGCTAGCAACACCTTGGAGTTGTTTCCTTGCTCCTACTGGTTCGATAACCTTGGTTTCATAACTGAGGGAAAATTTGCCACTATGCTCATCATACCTTCATCTTGGGGTCTCCCAAGAAAGCTCTACAACTGAGACGCGTCACTTATTATCATTAACATAGTGATGAGAATAACTTATTTATAACCATAATGTGACCATAAAGGTATTACTAATAAGAATAATACAACTGGATTGTAACTTGTTCATATGAATAATCATCTTGTCAAAAGCAAGACACACAAACAGGGATTACAAATTTTATTCAAGTACACTAATCCAAATGATAAACTTCGAGGGAAGGAGTGATGTTGACCATCAACTAGTTTGATTGCCGTCATCAAACCACATTGCCTCAATTCGAGCAATTCTCAAGCAGAACATCTTGTTTTCACAAAATGGGAAAAGTATCCAATACTTTGTAAACTGCAACGAGTTTTGCAAGAATCACATTTATAACTTTGTATATCTCACATATACCCTTTTCATCCATGACCACCATTACAATCAATCGCTTTCCAGAGTTCACAACTCTAATGCAAGATTGCTATGTGATTCTTCAAATATTCTGTTTCCATCCACCATGGAGGAAAACTCATCCATCGGCTCATACTTTATGTGCCTTCTTTTTTAGAATACAAAATTGCAGTAACACACCGTCCATTGGGCCCTGGGGGTGTCACTCCTGGTAGCTTAATAGGATATCTAGACTGGCCCCATAGACCAACACTAGTCTTTTCTGCGCACTTTGTCCTCACTCATGTGCACCCGGTTACCCACTTCCCAGTCGGTCACCCATCCTTGAATTTCTCTAAGCCAAGCACGCTTAACCTTAGAGTTCTTTTTGAATGAGATTTTGGAAAATAAGTTGCAACTTGTTGGTATGAGTATCCTATCAATCATATTAAGTCATGTGCTTGGATCTCACATACCCCCACCCTTTAGAAGATGGATGCCCTCATCGATCAAGCACACCCCAGGAACATTCCCTCTTGGCACCTGTATGTGCGTCCAGTGCCGGCATATGTGCCATGGCGTGTCCACTCTAGGCCACACGCGCCATGCTCCACATGTCCCGCCACTTACCCGCACACACCCGGCACGCGTATGTGCGTCCAGTGCCCGCACATGTGCCATGTCGTGTCCACTCCAGGACACACACGTCATGGTCCACACACATCCGTTTAACCACGAGGATCGGCTCTGATACCACTTGTAACACCCCGTCCACTAGGCCCCGGGGGTGTCACTCCTGGTAGCTTAATAGGATATCTACACTGGCCCCACAGACCAACACTAGTCTTTTCTCTGCACTTTGTCCTCACTCATGCGCACTCGATTACCCCCTTCCCGATCGGTCACCCATCCTAGAATTTCTCTAGGCCAAGCATGCTTAACCTTTGAGTTCTTTTCGAACGAGCTTCCAGAAAATAAGTTGCAACTTGTTGGTATGAGTATCCTATCAATCCTATTAAGTGATGTGCTTGGATCTCACATCCCAACTCTCCATCGAATGGAGAATGGCCCTTTTGGATGATTTATGGAGAAAACACAAACTTTGTGGAGTCATCGGACTATCTCCTAATGGTTATTGTATCAAGAAGAGAAGATCAGCTTATTATGAGGATATCACTCGAGCATGGGTATTAATCTATGAAGTTGGACCCTTTTGCTAAGTTCCATTTCTAGCAAGAAATTTCTCATGGTCGCCAATGACCTCAATGATATAGGCCATGATCTACTAAGATATTTGCAAACAGACATCTAGACTTATTTCATAACAATGAGTTCAATTCATAATTGAGCTCACACTGAAATCGTCATCCCTTGGACAATTTTAGTGATGACACGATCCCAATACACTATGCACCCCCCTGATTTTCATATCAGTCGGCAACATAGCTTCAAAGGTAGACATTCTTCAATGCCTATCACATCATCCATGTGACTCATGCTCGATCTTTTGATCTCTATGCTCCGAGGCCATGTCTGCACATGCTAGGCTCGTTAACTCAAACTTGTGTGTATTGTAGTGTAACCTTTCTTATACCCACTATATGTTAACGTAGATATGTCTAGCCCCCGATCGTCACAGATGACTTCATAACAAAGAAATTTCTTGGTGGTGCACACACAAGCGGAACACTATCATGGGAATTTCCAGGCCATGTCTGCACATGCTAGGCTCGCCAATTCAATATTGGTTTTAATAGGGATCACCTTATCTATGCTACCATTGAGTATTTAATACTAGCACACAATAAAATGAAAAAATAGGTATCTATATCATATGTATATTTGTGATACGATATGGTCCTTCTTGCCCCTTGATCTCCATCGAGTGCTCCAGCATGATCTCCATCGTGCCACCGGTTTTAATGCCAAGTCCACGATGCCACCAGTAGGTCGTCCATTGTCACAACCTTAGTTTTATTAAATAGTAACTAGGGTTTGATTGTGCATTCATGAGCATCATTGATGACCCACAAGTATAGGGGGTGTATCGTAGTACTTTCGATAAATAGGAGTGTCGATCCCAATGAGGAGCAGAAGGTGCTGAACAATGGTATGGAGCAGGAACTCTCTGCAAATACTTAGCAAACATATTTTTAGTGGTTTTATGATAAAGCAACAAAACAAAGTGCAAGTAACAAAGAACAAACGCAGCAAGTGGCCCAATCCTTTCTTAGCAAAGGACAAGCTGGTGGAAATACTTATAAGGACCAAACGTTCTCGAGGACACAAGGGAATTCTGTCAAGTGCTTCCGCTTTATATAGATGAGTACTCTTCTTTGGTGTTGTAAGTGTTGTGTGGGTGAACCTGTCCTAATGTACCGACCTTACTTGGACTAATACATACTTGTGATTAAACCCCCTGCAAACATCCATAACTACAGGAAAGTAATTAAGATATAAATCTAACCACAGCCTTAAACTCTGAGATCCTACACTCCCTTGTGCAAAGGTGTCCTAACGGGGGTTCAGGTTTATGTCACTCCGGCAACCCCACAATTAGTAGCCAAATACACAATGAATTCCCCTAGGCCCATAAATGGTGAAGTGTCATGTAGTCGACGTTCACACGACACCACTAGAAGAATAGCACCACAACTTAAATACTAAACCATTGAATAATAACTGAACACAAATCCACTAATAACAACATGACTTCTCCCATGTCCTCAAGAACTAAACGAACTACTCACGAGACATCATATGGATCAAGATCAAAGATGATGTGAAAAGGGATAACAATCTGAACATAAACAATAATCCAATGGTTCCACTCACAAGCATCAACTACAATAGTAATCAACACCGGGAAAGTTTCCCCTAAGAACTAAAGCAATATCCAACACAATTGTTACAGTTGGACGGAGTGGTGATTATGGTGCTGGTGGAGATGATGGTGTGGATGATGATGATGATCCCGATGAAGCCTATCTTGACGATGGTGTTGATGGCGACGATCTCCCCTCTCCGGGAAGGAACTCTCCTGACAGAAATCTGTCTACCGGAGAGATCTTTCTCTCTCGATGTTTTACACCCCTTGAGGCGGCGGAAATCTATCTCTGGTAGCTCCCCCAACATTAGGGTTTCGTAGGGAAGATAGAGGAGAAGGGGCGGAGTCGAGAGCCGAGCAGGTGGGCCACACCTAGGGGGGTGTGGTCCCCCTCCGGCCCTTCTTCGTCCCTCCTTCTGGCTTCCTCAATCTTCTAGAAAAATAATATTTTCCCATATTTTTCTGGTATTTTTCTGATCTTCGTGAAATTGCATCAAAACGCCTTATTTTCCATTAGAATCCAGACTTCGGCAGTTCATCCTCCAAGAATCATCCAACATGCATAAACAGATGAAAATCCATAAGTAATACCTCATAGTAAGACAAATATCAATGAATAGAGGCAGATTATGATATAGAATGGTGATGCAAATTAGGAGTATCAACTCCCCCAAGCTTAGACCTTCGCTTGTCCCCAAGCTAAAACTGAGCTCAGTAAACATGTTCACAGGTTTATGGAGTGAAGTGTTGATAAAATAATACGAACATGAAGCATCACACTTACCATTACACAACTCATAGAAGAAAGCAACTCACCATTATATAACTTAGATTGCAACCAAGTACAGTAGTCACGATAGATATGCATAAAGATAAATCATAATTGGAATTGACAAACTTGTTCTTGGTCAGAGAACACCTAGAAAACAGTTTCGCAAAAAGATTTTTGTAGAAGTTTTTCAACAGGAGCACTCTTTGCTCAAAAAGGTTTTTCACAAGTGAAGGCTTTCAAAGTAATACTCAATAGATAAGAGTTTGTGCAAACAAGGAAGATAGAGAACATGATTGAATAAATCACCATATGAATGCTTGAAACACAACATCTCAAATGCTTGCTGGAGATAGAGAGGAAGTAGGTTTACTGACTCAACCTGGTAACTAGGAGAAAGGTCCCTTCATAGAGGGAAACAGGGATTACAAGTCATAAAGAGCTTTCAAAAGATTATGATACTTACTAGATTTGAGCCCTCATTGCCCCTATCATAGGCATCTTGAGATGATTAAGGTTAAAGTGCACAAAGATGGAGTACATGCTTGACGAAATATAAGTTGGCAATCTCATGTCTCTTGAATATGAGGGCCACGCCTCATGCTACTCAACTTTGGTCATCGGTAAGTTCTTGTCATTGTAAGTACATGTGTATCATAGAGAACCGCCAAAGGGGTACCCCTTGCACATGGTATAGGAGCTTTCCCATAACCAAAATGACAAGGAAAGCAGACAATGAGCATCTTTTTATTTACCATATGCAAAACTTTTTATTGAGGATGCTTCATAGATAGCTCACTATGGTGATGCTGCAAGTTTCCACCATGATTAGGCATTGCTTAGGCTAGTGGCCCAGGCGTTTCTCTAACACAAAATACAAACTCCATGGACTTACAAGTTCCCTCTTTATTTCACACTGTTGACATCCATAGACAAAAGAGCACGATATCAACTGAGTACAAAGGACAGGTGCAATGTTGAAAACGTTCCCCGTGACAGCACGGTTCTGCTAATTCCTACGTATAGATGCAATCATATACAACTTCGATGGAACAATGGTTCAAGTCTATTAGGGCAAAGAAATAAGGTGTGCCATCAAGTTCGTGAGAGCTTTACTAACTAGTTTTCACATAACAAAATACTTTTTAATTCGAAAGGTAGATGAAACTTGAGAATTTTCTTGGAATATCAAAAGCTACTAGGTAGGATTGGTGGACACAAGTGGCAAAGGTTTTGTTTCAAAGGGATTTGGAAACATGAGAAGTATGCCTTCTCAAAACAGGTTTTTGCATAGCAAGGTTGGGTAGAAAGCAAGAGAGTCAAAATAAACAAGCAAACATACAAGTAATAAAGCCAAACATGCAATCTTACTTGAAGACACAAAATATCTTAAATTGTAGGGGGAGTGTCCCAACCTTTATACAACATAAGGTGGAGTCCCCTGTGTTTACAATGCTAGTCCCTGGATCAATAGCTAGCATCCACAGTTTAGATGTAATATCAAGAAACAAAGGTCATAACATAACTTTATAACCAGGAATAACATAATTTTATTACATCATACATAGCTCATTTGGCTATTACATTACATTGCAGCGGAATAACTATAGTCATGGGTCCTTCATCTTCAAAGTGCCACATGCAGATGTTGGTTGTAGACTTTGTAATCCTAATCAATCAATCTTCACTAAAATTCAATCAAACCTGCAACATTACAAGTTACAGCCACAAGGGTCAATACATTTGAATTGTATTGGCAAGTTTCACTACTAAGTATAATATGAGTGGATCCTATCAATACATGCATATTTGGCTAAGTAGAGTTTTTAGGCTCATTTGCATAAAGCAATAATTTATCCTATCTTTTCAAAATGGTTTTGGTCCTTTGTCAAATATCCTTTTCCAAGTTCCTTGAACTCCTTGGTAGAAACTCAAGTGTTCAAGTCCTTGTAAAAAATCTCTTTAGATCCTTGGTAACCCCAAGTACATCAAGTTTTATAAAAATCTCATGAGTTCCTTGGTAACCCCAAGTGTTCATGTTTTCAACAAAATCTCTTGAGTTCCTTGGTAACCCCAAGTACATCAAGTTTTGTCAAAGTCTCTTGAGCTCCTTGGTAACCCCAAGTACATCAAGTCCTTAAAAGTTTTCTTTTAGAAATTAGAATGTCGAGATCTCCCATAGTTCAAACTTTAGTTGCTCAGTATTGTCCATAACCGGGGACACGGCTAAGTACTTAGATTTTATTATCTTCTGCAGAAGGAGTACACTTTACCCACATGTCACAATCCCATCCTTTTGCCACCAGTGGCCACTGGATTAGCACTCACCAAGATGGAGTACTGGCAGATTGAGAATGTGACGAAGTCTTTCCAAAGGGTCCTCCCATACACCATTGCTAGCTTGTCTTCAGCACCCATGAAGCATTCCAGATCCCCATGTCCAGTAAACTGAAGACAATGCATGGGTCTTCCCAATGTAGTTGACTAAGCCAGAGCCATAATAGCATGTGGTTGCACACGAAAGCCACAATTGGAGAAACATGTTCAATCTCTAAGTTTCCTAGGTGGTTTTCTTTTGGAGCACAACACAAAATGATTGCCATAGACATGGTTCCTTTTGTTGCCACCTTCTCCAAAACTTAAAGTATCCTCCACCTAGGTGGTTCATTGAGTCCTTGTTTTATTATGTAAAACACAAATCCTTTTCTCAACCTTTGTAAAATCTCAACATGTATCTCTTTTTCAAAATATAGCATGGATAAGCATGTAACCACTACATTGTTTTTACTAAGGAATGTATAGGGAATCCTATTAGGATTTAGCATAGTATAAGTATAGAAATATCTTTTCATGCATGTTTTCAAAATCCACTAAGTATAATGAAAATAGTAGGACTTTAGATGATAGTGTAACTTGCCTTTTTGGTAGGAAATGTTGGTTCGCTCCTTGATCTTGCTAGTCTCACACATTTCTAACTTCACTACAAGTCAATCAAGCAAACACAAAATCAACTAGCATTCCAAACCAATAATCAATCAAACAATTTCACACACATAAAAATATGGGATCTAAGTCATGCATGTAAGCATGCAAGAGATGGTCCTATTTGCAAAGATGGTCTCCACTAGGCTTCTAAACTTTGTATGGTCTAAAGTGGTCACTTTTTCTAAGTGGCAAGGTCATTAGCAAAAGGGTTTTGTCCATAAACCATTTTTAAATCCATTCATCATTTTATGTGATGGAAAATATTTTTATCAAAGCAAAACTTTTAAGTTTCTCACCAATGAGTTGCTAATTTGCAATACTTGGTGTTTTGGGTCAGTAGGTTTGATCCAAAGCATTTTCCCAAAGTTTTTACTCAAAAGTCATTTTCATAACAAAAACCATTATTTTTAAATGGCTAGAAATGGGCTAAATCAATTAATCCATCCTAGACATTACCAAATTCATTTTTCAAACTATGGGTTGGTTCCTAGGGTCAGTGAGTTTACAAAAAAACCATTTTGCAAAGGTTTTAACCCTAAAAACATTTTTAAACAATTTTTCTAATCTAAACAAGCATACAAAAGTATCTGCAAAAACAAGCAAACTAACAGATACTATCTACTAAACCAAAGGCAGGGTTGGCTAGGGTTTGTTCCACTGATTCCAACGGTATCAAATTTGTAAATTTTGGACGTGTGGATCTAAAGTTACAAAGGTTTGAAATTGCAACCTAAATCTGTTTTTCAAATTCTGTTTTAAACAGAGCTGGCCACGCGTCATGATTTCATTGTGCGGTACCGGTTCGGCTGGATCGGCTATGCGGCGCGTTAGATCTAAACAGATCGTGCGGTCCAGAAAGCGTACCCCTTCGCTGCTTAAGTGGATCTATCTAGTCTCTCCGATCTAAATCGAATGGCTGCTAATGCCTGGCCAAGAACTAGCGGCGCGACGACGGTGGCGCGCGGCGGCGACGGTCTGGCTGCGGGATAACGGCGGTTCTAGGAAGCAAGGAAGAGAGAGGGGGTTCTTACCGTCTTCATGAGGACGAGGTGATGCTGGACGTGTGGTCGGCGTGTCAAGGGGCGCACGGGGTCGGCTGCAATTCCTCGCCGGAGTTTGCAACGGCGTCTGGAGGCTCTGGTTGTGGTCGGAGGCGGTGTTGTGGTTCACCCCGAGACAAAACGGAGACGCGGTTAGATGCACAGGATCCAGGCAAAGCTATGTGCGTGAACTAGAGGGCGGGCGTCGGTTTACCCGGAGTCGTCGCGCAGTTGAAGATGACGGCGGCGCCGTAGCTTGGTCGAGTCGGCCTGTGGACGCCATGTCAAACGAGGGGCACGGACAGATGTGTCAGGAGGTGGGGAATCTCCTAGTGTGCTCAGGAAGGCAGGAGGTGGCTGTGGTTTGTCGGATTTCACCGGAGGAGCTCGCCGGAACAGCGGCGGTGCAGGGCCAATTCGAGGCAGCCTGGTGGCGATGTGGAGTTGGTGTTTGCGGGGAATGACAGAGGGAGGAGGGGTGCTTTTGTACGCATGGTCAGGGGCGAGATTAACGCGGACATTAACGTGAATTGAACGCGGCTTTGAATGGCAGCAACGGCAACGAGGTTTCGGGGGAAGAGGTCGCGGGTGAGGAGGATGAACAGGAGAGTGGGTTCCAGTCGTCAGTGAGGAAAAAGGAGTGAGCGAAGGGTCCACTGGTCAGCTTCTCTGTGGGTTTAAAATCGAGTGCGAAACGTTTTTCTTCGGGAAGAAAAAGCTGGGCTGGTTCTGGGCCTTGTGGGCTCGGCCGGCTGGGCTAGGTCCAAATCCATTTTTTTCTTCCTGAAACCTTTTTCCTTTTTCTATATTTAATTTCTGTTTTGAATTTCAAACAATCAAACAACAAATCAAACAAACAAAACAAATCAAACATTCATCAAACTTTTCATTTGAATCTGGTTCTGTTTAACACATAAACCAAAGTCCAAAATGAAATAATATTTTAAATATTTTTATGTTCCATTCATTAATTAAATAAAATGGACCATGGTTTATTAATCAAATAGGGTTTGATTTATTTAATAAAATCTCTATTTGAAATCCAAATATTTTCAAAACCAAATCAGTAGGTCTTATTTGAAAATATAAAATACTTGGAATACTTATTTTAAATAAATAAATAAGTTTTGATGTTTTGGAAATAGTAAAACTTCTATTAATAAAATTTGGATATAAATCCTTATCAATTTATTTTGAATAATCCTTTACTATTTTTAACAAGACAAAATGTTTTATTTCAAAAGTTTGGCCAATGTTTAATTTGGCTTTATGGAATATTCTTTATTTATAAAACTTCTATTTCATTTGAAAACCAAATCCTTTTATTTAAAAGGTCCAAAATAGTAATTCAAAAATATTTTATTTTCTTTTATCAAATGTTTATCTCTTTAGGATTTTATTTGATCTAAATTTGTTTGAAGGTTTCCAATTGGATTCAAAAAGTTTCTTCTGGCCCTGAAATTCAAACAAAGTTTTATTTTATTCATTTATTTTCACATTACTAGATTTGGAAAATCTTGGGATGTGACAGGCTACCACCCTTAAAATAAATCTCGTCCCGAGATTTGGGAAGGCTAGGGTTTCAAGTAGGCTCAAAACAACTAGGGTACTACCACCCTTAAAAATTTTCGAACAAAAATTACATATTGTCCTTCTTGGGATCCTGGGAAAAATTTCTCATGGGAAACCATTTGCATTGTGTCCTTGGTTTCCATGCTTGACTCATGGGCCAAGGTTGAGTTTCTCCATAGGCTTGTTCAACTTGTTCTTCATATTTTCTGGACAGTTGCTTGAATAATGCCCTGGATTCTTGCAGTTGAAACAATGGATGTCCTTGAGTTCTTTACCTGGCTCTTGTGGACAAGTTGCTACATAGTGGCCTAGCTCTTTGCAGTTGTTGCACACTACTTGGCCAACCTCTTTATTCTTCTTGTTCTCTGGGCATCCACTGGAGTAGTGTCCCATTTACTTACATTTACGACATTGCACAAGGCTCATGTCCTGCTGTTGCTTCTTGGGTTTCTTTGATCCTTTGAATTGGGTTGTTTTGTTTGGAGGTATAAGTGGTCTTTTTCCTTTGCCATCAACATTCTTGGTAAACTTGGATCCATCTTGTTTCCTTTGTTCCACCATGGAATAGATGGGGCATTGGATAGGAACATGGTTGTTTCCTTCACATAGGTAGCAAGTAACTTGAGAAGTGGGGCATTGTCCAACAAGATGTTTCTCTTCACAGTTGGGGCATTGATCTCCATGCTCCTTGGAAGTATGATCCTTGTCTCCACAAATAATGCAAGCTGGTGCTCCATCTAGAATAATGTTTCTGTCATCCTTGTTGTCAAAGACTCTTTTGGGATAGCTTTCTTCCATTTTGATCATTTGATCAGTCACCTTAAGCATCAGTTGGCCTTGAGTTTCCAAGAATCCTTGTAGCTTTGGATCTTCTCCACTAGTGTTGGCTATGAACGGAGCTGTCACTTGGTTCAACTGGTGTTGAGTTGCTATGAGCTCTTTCATGTTGTCCTCTTGGTTAGTGTTGGTGTCATCAACCTTGATGTTGGAATCTCTTGGAGTGGCCATCTGTTTGGTTTGAAGGGAGATTAGAATATGCAAGATATTTCTAAGGAAATATTTCTAATCACACACATCACAATTCACACAAACAATGTTCATGCAATCATAAGTCAAACATTTCACCCAAACAACAAAGTTCAAGCACATACTTTAGGCAACAAAATATTTTTGTTACACCACATAAGTTGGTGTGTTTTGACTTATCTAAAATATGGTGGTCCATCTATATGGTTTACTTGTGATCTTTCCTTTCTTCTTTGGTTGATTCTTTTTACTTGAGATCATGGTTTCCTTGAGAAAAACTCTTGGTTACAATGACTTCTAGTGATGTGGGCTCCTTCTAACTTTTGCATTCCCTCAGTCTCTAAATCTTGAGTAAGGTTTCCTTGTTTCACTTGTAGTCCTTAGTGATATCCAAGTTGGAAGTCCTTGGTGAATATGCTGAAGATGTTGAAGTCATTAGAGTTGAAGAAGTTGAAGTCATTAGAGTTGAAAGTGTTGAAGAAGTCCTTTGCACATGGTGTAGTCTTGGGCCATGAGGTAGGTTTTTCCATCAAGTTGAAATAGATGAGATGTAGAGTTGAAACCAAAATGGTTGAGGAAAGAGTTTACAAGTGTTTTTGTAAATAAGTTTTTGGAACAAAATACAACTCCTATTTTCTAAGGGTTTTTGTCCAATCCTAGGTTTACAAATCCTACAGGCAACACAATGCTCTGATACCATCTGTAGAGGGAGTGTCCCAACCTTTATACAACATAAGGTGGAGTCCCCTGTGTTTACAATGCTAGTCCCTGGATCAATAGCTAGCATCCACAGTTTAGATGTAATATCAAGAAACAAAGGTCATAACATAACTTTATAACCAGGAATAACATAATTTTATTACATCATACATAGCTCATTTGGCTATTACATTACATTGCAGCGGAATAACTATAGTCATGGGTCCTTCATCTTGAAAGTGCCACATGCAGATGTTGGTTGTAGACTTTGTAATCCTAATCAATCAATCTGCACTAAAATTCAATCAAACCTACAACATTACAAGTTACAGCCACAAGGGTCAATACATTTGAATTATATTGGCAAGTTTCACTACTAAGTATAATATGAGTGGATCCTATCAATACATGCATATTTGGCTAAGTAGAGTTTTTAGGCTCATTTGCATAAAGCAATAATTTATCCTATCTTTTCAAAATGGTTTTGGTCCTTTGTCAAATATCCTTTTCCAAGTTCCTTGAACTCCTTGGTAGAAACTCAAGTGTTCAAGTCCTTGTCAAAAATCTCTTGAGCTCCTTGGTAACCCCAAGTGCATCAAGTTTTATAAAAATCTCATGAGTTCCTTGGTAACCCCAAGTGTTAATGTTTTCAACAAAATCTCTTGAGTTCCTTGGTAACCCCAAGTACATCAAGTTTTGTCAAAGTCTCTTGAGCTCCTTGGTAACCCCAAGTGCATCAAGTCCTTAAAAGTTTTCTTTTAGAAATTAGAATGTCGAGATCTCCCATAGTTCAAACTTTAGTTGCTCAGTATTGTCCATAACCGGGGACGAGGCTAAGTACTTAGATTTTATTATCTTCTGCAGAAGGAGTACACTTTACCCACATGTCACAATCCCATCCTTTTGCCACCAGTGGCCACTGGATTAGAACTCACCAAGATGGAGTACTGGCAGATTGAGAATGTGACGAAGTCTTTCCAAAGGGTCCTCCCATACACCATTTCTAGCTTGTCTTCAGCACCCATGAAGCATTCCAGATCCCCATGTCCAGTAAACTGAAGACAATGCATGTGTCTTCCAAATGTAGTTGACTAAGCCAGAGCCATAATAGCATGTGGTTGCACACGAAAGCCACAATTGGAGAAACATGTTCAATCTCTAAGTTTCCTAGGTGGTTTTCTTTTGGAGCACAACACAAAATGATTGCCATAGACATGGTTCCTTTTGTTGCCACCTTCTCCAAAACTTAAAGTATCCTCCACCTAGGTGGTTCTTTGAGTCCTTGTTTTATTATGTAAAACACAAATCCTTTTCTCAACCTTTGTAAAATCTCAACATGTATCTCCTTTTCAAAATATAGCATGGATAAGCATGTAACCACTACATTGTTTTTACTAAGGAATGTATAGGGAATCCTATTAGGATTTAGCATAGTATAAGTATAGAAATATCTTTTCATGCATGTTTTCAAAATCCACTAAGTATAATGAAAATAGTAGGACTTTAGATGATAGTGTAACTTGCCTTTTTGGTAGGGAATGTTGGTTCACTCCTTGATCTTGCTAGTCTCACACTTTTCTAACTTCAATACAAGTCAATCAAGCAAACACAAAATCAACTAGCATTCCAAACCAATAATCAATCAAACAATTTCACACACATAAAAATATGGGATCTAAGTCATGCATGTAAGCATGCAAGAGATGGTCCTATTTGCAAAGATGGTCTCCACTAGGCTTATAAACTTTGTAAGGTCTAAAGTGGTCACTTTTTCTAAGTAGCCAGGTCATTAGCAAAAGGGTTTTGTCCATAAACCATTTTTAAATCCATTCATCATTTTATGTGATGGAAAATATTTTTATCAAAGCAAAACTTTTAAGTTTCTCACCAATGAGTTGCTAATTTGCAATACTTGGTGTTTTGGGTCAGTAGGTTTGATCCAAAGCATTTTCCCAAAGTTTTTACTCAAAAATCATTTTCATAACAAAAACCATTATTTTAAATGGCTAGAAATGGGCTAAATCAATTAATCCATCCTAGACATTACCAAATTCATTTTTCAAACTATGGGTTGGTTCCTAGGGTCAGTGAGTTTACAAAAAACCATTTTGCAAAGGTTTTAACCCTAAAAACATTTTTAAACAATTTTTCTAATCTAAACAAGCATACAAAAGTATCTGCAAAAACAAGCAAACTAACAGATACTATCTACTAAACCAAAGGCAGGGTTGGCTAGGGTTTGTTGCACTGATTCCAACGGTATCAAATTTGTAAATTTTGGACGTGTGGATCTAAAGTTACAAAGGTTTGAAATTGCAACCTAAATCTGTTTTTCAAATTCTGTTTTAAACAGAACTGGCCACGCGTCATGATTTCATTGTGCGGTACCGGTTTGGCTGGATCGGCTCTGCGGCGCGTTAGATCTAAACAAATCGTGCGGTCCAAAAAGCGTACCCCTTCGCTGCTTAAGTGGATCTATCTAGTCTCTCCGATCTAAATCGAACGGCTGCTAATGCCTGGCCAAGAACTGGCGGCGCGACGACGGTGGCGCGCGGCGGCGACGGTCTGGCTGCGGGCTAACGGCGGTTCTAGGAAGCAAGGAAGACAGAGGGGGTGCTTACCGTGTTCGTCAAGACGAGGTGATGCTAGACGTGTGGTCGGCGTGTCAAGGGGCGCACAGGGTCGGCTGCAATTCCTCGCTGGAGTTTGCAACGGCGTCTGGAGGCTCTGGTTGTGGTCGGAGGCGGTGTTGTGGTTCACCCCGAGACAAAACGGAGACGCGGTTAGATGCACAGGATCCAGGCAAAGCTATGTGCGTGAACTAGAGGGCGCGGGGCGGTCTGGTTTACCCGGGAGTCGTCGTCGCAGTTGAAGACAGACGGCGGCGCTCAGAGCTTGGTCGGAGTCGACGCTCAGGGACGCCCGCGGTCAAACGAGGGGCACGGACAGATGTGTCAGGAGGTGGGGAATCTCCTAGTGTGCTCAGGAAGGCAGGAGGTGGCTGTGGTTTGTCGGATTTCACCGGAGGAGCTCGCCGGAACAGCGGAGGTGCAGGGCCAATTCGAGGCAGCCTGGTGGCGATGTGGAGTTGGTGTTTGCGGGGAATGACAGAGGGAGGAGGGGTGCTTTTGTACGCATGGTCAGGGGCGAGATTAACGCGGACATTAAGGTGAATTGAACGCGGCTTTGAATGGCAGCAACGGCAACGAGGTTTCAGGGGAAGAGGTCGCGCGGGTGAGGAGGATGAACTGGAGAGTGGGGTCCAGTCGTCAGTGAGGAAAAAGGAGTGAGTGAAGGGTCCACTGGTCAGCTTCTCTGTCGGTTTAAAATCGAGTGCGAAACGTTTTTCTTCGGGAAGAAAAAGCTGGGCTGGTTCTGGGCCTTGTGGGCTTGGCCGGCTGGGCTAGGTCCAAATCCATTTTTTCTTCCTGAAACCTTTTTCCTTTTTCTAAATTTAATTTCTGTTTTGAATTTCAAACAATCAAACAACAAATCAAACAAACAAAACAAATCAAACATTCATCAAACTTTTCATTTGAATCTGGTTCTGTTTAACACATAAACCAAAGTCCAAAATGAAATAATATTTTAAATCTTTTTAGGTTCCATTCATTAATTAAATAAAATGGACCATGGTTTATTAATCAAATAGGGTTTGATTTATTTAATAAAATCTCTATTTGAAATCCAAATATTTTCAAAACCAAATCAGTAGGTCTTATTTGAAAATATAAAATACTTGGAATACTTATTTTAAATAAATAAATAAGTTTTGATGTTTTGGAAATAGTAAAACTTCTATTAATAAAATTTGGATATAAATCCTTATCAATTTATTTTGAATAATCCTTTACTATTTTTAACAAGACAAAATGTTTTATTTCAAAAGTTTGGCCAATGTTTAATTTGGCTTTATAGAATATTCTTTATTTATAAAACTTCTATTTCATTTGAAAACCAAATCCTTTTATTTAAAAGGTCCAAAATAGTAATTCCAAAATATTTTATTTTCTTTTATCAAATGTTTATCTCTTTAGGATTTTATTTGATCTAAATTTGTTTGAAGGTTTCCAATTGGATTCAAAAAGTTTCTTCTGGCCCTGAAATTCAAACAAAGTTTTATTTTATTCATTTATTTTCACATTACAAGATTTGGAAAATCTTGGGATGTGACAGGCTACCACCCTTAAAATAAATCTCGTCCCGAGATTTGGGAAGGCTAGGGTTTCAAGTAGGCTCAAAACAACTAGGGTACTACCACCCTTAAAAATTTTCGAACAAAAATTACATATTGTCCTTCTTGGGATCCTGGGAGAAATTTCTCATGGGAAACCATTTGCATTGTGTCCTTGGTTTCCATGCTTGACTCATGGGCCAAGGTTGAGTTTCTCCATAGGCTTGTTCAACTTGTTCTTCATCTTTTCTGGACAGTTGCTTGCATAATGCCCTGGATTCTTGCAGTTGAAACAATGGATGTCCTTGAGTTCTTTACCTGGCTCTTGTGGACAAGTTGCTACATAGTGGCCTAGCTCTTTGCAGTTGTTGCACACTACTTGGCCAACCTCTTTATTCTTCTTGTTCTCTGGGCATCCACTGAGTAGTGTCCCATTTACTTACATTTACGACATTGCACAAGGCTCATGTCCTGCTTTTGCTTCTTGGGTTTCTTTGATCCTTTGAATTGGGTTGTTTTGTTTGGAGGTATAAGTGGTCTTTTTCCTTTGCCATCAACATTCTTGGTAAACTTGGATCCATCTTGTTTCCTTTGTTCCACCATGGAATAGATGGGGCATTGGATAGGAACATGGTTGTTTCCTTCACATAGGTAGCAAGTAACTTGAGAAGTGGGGCATTGTCCAACAAGATGTTTCTCTTCACAGTTGGGGCATTGATCTCCATGCTCCTTGGAAGTATGATCCTTGTCTCCACAAATAATGCAAGCTGGTGCTCCATCTAGAATAATGTTTCTGTCATCCTTGTTGTCAAAGACTCTTTTGGGATAGCTTTCTTCCATTTTGATCATTTGATCAGTCACCTTAAGCATCAGTTGGCCTTGAGTTTCCAAGAATCCTTGTAGCTTTGGATCTTCTCCACTAGTGTTGGCTATGAACTGAGCTGTCACTTGGTTCAACTGGTGTTGAGTTGCTATGAGCTCTTTCATGCTGTCCTCTTGGTTAGTGTTGGTGTCATCAACCTTGATGTTGGAATCTCTTGGAGTGGCCATCTGTTTGGTTTGAAGGGAGATTAGAATAGGCAAGATATTTCTAAGGAAATATTTCTAATCACACACATCACAATTCACACAAACAATGTGCATGCAATCATAAGTCAAACATTTCACCCAAACAACAAAGTTCAAGCACATACTTTAGGCAACAAAATATTTTTGTTACACAACATAAGTTGGTGTGTTTTGACTTATCTAAAATATGGTGGTCCATCTATATGGTTTACTTGTGATCTTTCCTTTTTCTTTGGTTGATTCTTTTTACTTGAGATCATGGTTTCCTTGAGAAAAACTCTTGGTTACAATGACTTCTAGTGATGTGGGCTCCTTCTAACTTTTGCATTCCCTCAGTCTCTAAATCTTGAGTAAGGTTTCCTTGTTTCACTTGTAGTCCTTAGTGATATCCAAGTTGGAAGTCCTTGGTGAATATGCTGAAGATGTTGAAGTCATTAGAGTAGAAGAAGTTGAAGTCATTAGAGTTGAAAGTGTTGAAGAAGTCCTTTGCACATGGTGTAGTCTTGGGCCATGGGGTAGGTTTTTCCATCAAGTTGAAATAGATGAGATGTAGAGTTGAAACCAAAATGGTTGAGGAAAGAGTTTACAAGTGTTTTTGTAAATAAGTTTTTGGAACAAAATACAACTCCTATTTTCTAAGGGTTTTTGTCCAATCCTAGGTTTACAAATCCTACAGGCAACACAATGCTCTGATACCATCTGTAGAGGGAGTGTCCCAACCTTTATACAACATAAGGTGGAGTCCCCTGTGTTTACAATGCTAGTCCCTGGATCAATAGCTAGCATCCACAGTTTAGATGTAATATCAAGAAACAAAGGTCATAACATAACTTTATAACCAGGAATAACATAATTTTATTACATCATACATAGCTCATTTGGCTATTACATTACATTGCAGCGGAATAACTATAGTCATGGGTCCTTCATCTTCAAAGTGCCACAGGCAGATGTTGGTTGTAGACTTTGTAATCCTAATCAATCAATCTTCACTAAAATTAAATCAAACCTGCAACATTACAAGTTACATCCACAAGGGTCAATATATTTGAATTGTATTGGCAAGTTTCACTACTAAGTATAATATGAGTGGATCCTATCAATACATGCATATTTGGCTAAGTAGAGTTTTTAGGCTCATTTGCATAAAGCAATAATTTATCCTATCTTTTCAAAATGGTTTTGGTCCTTTGTCAAATCTCCTTTTCCAAGTTCCTTGAACTCCTTGGTAGAAACTCAAGTGTTCAAGTCCTTGTCAAAAATCTCTTGAGCTCCTTGGTAACCCCAAGTGCATCAAGTTTTATAAAAATCTCATGAGTTCCTTGGTAACCCCAAGTGTTCATGTTTTCAACAAAATCTCTTGAGTTCCTTGGTAACCCCAAGTACATCAAGTTTTGTCAAAGTCTCTTGAGCTCCTTGGTAACCCCAAGTGCATCAAGTCCTTAAAAGTTTTCTTTTAGAAATTAGAATGTCGAGATCTCCCATAGTTCAAACTTTAGTTGCTTAGTATTGTCCATAACCGGGGACACGGCTAAGTACTTAGATTTTATTACCTTCTATAGAAGCAGTACACTTTACCCACATGTCACAATCCCATCCTTTTGCCACCAGTGGCCACTGGAATAGCACTCACCAAGATGGAGTACTGGCAGATTGAGAATGTGACGAAGTCTTTCCAAAGGGTCCTCCCATACACCATTGCTAGATTGTCTTCAGCACCCATGAAGCATTCCAGATCCCCATGTCCAGTAAACTGAAGAAAATGCATGGGTCTTCCCAATGTAGTTGAGTAAGCCAGAGCCATAATAGCATGTGGTTTCACACGAAAGCCACAATTGGAGAAACATGTTCAATCTCTAAGTTTCCTAGGTGGTTTTCTTTTGGAGCACAACACAAAATGATTGCCATAGACATGGTTCCTTTTGTTGCCACCTTCTCCAAAACTTAAAGTATCCTCCACCTAGGTGGTTCATTGAGTCCTTGTTTTATTATGTAAAACCCAAATCCTTTTCTCAACCTTTGTAAAATCTCAACATGTATCTCTTTTTCAAAATATAGCATGGCTAAGCATGTCACCACTACATTGTTTTTACTAAGGAATGTATAGGGAATCCTATTAGGATTTAGCATAGTATAAGTATAGAAATATATTTTCATGCATGTTTTCAAAATCCACTAAGTATAATGAAAATAGTAGGACTTTAGATGATAGTGTAACTTTCCTTTTTGGTAGGGAATGTTGGTTCAATCCTTGATCTTGCTAGTCTCACACTTTTCTAACTTCACTACAAGTCAATCAAGCAAACACAAAATCAACTAGCATTCCAAACCAATAATCAATCAAACAATTTCACACACATAAAACTATGGGATCTAAGTCATGCATGTAAGCATGCAAGAGATGGTCCTATTTGCAAATATGGTCTCCACTAGGCTTCTAAACTTTGTAAGGTCTAAAGTGGTCACTTTTTCTAAGTGGCAAGGTCATTAGCAAAAGGGTTTTGTCCATAAACCATTTTTAAATCCATTCATCATTTTATGTGATGGAAAATATTTTTATCAAAGCAAAACTTTTAAGTTTCTCACCAATGAGTTGCTAATTTGCAATACTTGGTGTTTTGGTTCAATAGGTTTGATCCAAAGCATTTTCCCAAAGTTTTTACTCAAAAATCATTTTCATAACAAAAACCATTATTTTTAAATGGCTAGAAATGGGCTAAATCAATTAATCCATCCTAGACATTACCAAATTCATTTTTCAAACTATGGGTTGGTTCCTAGGGTCAGTGAGTTTACAACAAACCATTTTGCAAAGGTTTTAACCCTAAAAACATTTTTAAACAATTTTTCTAATCTAAACAAGCATACAAAAGTATCTGCAAAAACAAGCAAACTAACAGATACTATCTACTAAACCAAAGGCAGGGTTGGCTAGGGTTTGTTCCACTGATTCCAACGGTATCAAATTTGTAAATTTTGGACGCGTGGATCTAAAGTTACAAAGGTTTGAAATTGCAACCTAAATCTGTTTTTCAAATTCTGTTTTAAACAGAACTGGCCACGCGTCATGATTTCATTGGGCGGTACCGGTTCGGCTGGATCAGCTCTGCGGCGCGTTAGATCTAAACAGATCGTGCGGTCCAGAAAGCGTACCCCTTCGCTGCTTAAGTGGATCTATCTAGTCTCTCCGATCTAAATCGAACGGCTGCTAATGCCTGGCCAAGAACTGGCGGCGCGACGGTGAGCAAGCGGCGACGGCCTGCGAGCTAACGGCGGTTCTAGGAAGCAAGGAAGACAGAGGGGGTGCTTACCATGTTCGTGAGGACGAGGTGATGCTAGACGTGTGGTCGGCGTGTCAAGGGGCACACGGGGTCGACTGCAATTCCTCACCGGAGTTTGCAACGGCGTCTGGAGGCTCTGGTTGTGGTCGGAGGCGGTGCTGTGGTTCACCCCGAGACAAAACGGAGACGCGGTTAGATGCACAGGATCCAGGCAAAGCTGTGTGCGTGAACTAGAGGGCGTGGGGCGGTCTGGTTTACATGGGAGTCGTCGTCGCAGTTGAAGACAGACGGCGGCGCTCAGAGCTTGGTCGGAGTCGACGCTCAGGGACGCCCGCGGTCAAACGAGGGGCACGGACAGATGTGTCAGGAGGTGGGGAATCTCCTAGTGTGCTTAGGAAGGCAGGAGGTGGTTGTGGTTTGTCGGATTTCACCGGAGGAGCTCGCCGGAACAGCGGCGGTGCAGGGCCAATTCGAGGCAGCCTGGTGGCGATGTGGAGTTGGTGTTTGCGGGGAATGACAGAGGGAGGAGGGGTGCTTTTGTACGCATGGTCAGGGGCAAGATTAACGCGGACATTAAGGTGAATTGAACGCGGCTTTGAATGGCAGCAACGGCAATGAGGTTTCAGGGGAAGAGGTCGCGCGGGTGAGGAGGATGAACAGGAGAGTGGGGTCCAGTCGTCAGTGAGGAAAAAGGAGTGAGAGAAGGGTCCACTGGTCAGCTTCTCTGTCGGTTTAAAATCGAGTGCGAAACGTTTTTCTTCGGGAAGAAAAAGCTGGGCTGGTTCTGGGCCTTGTGGGCTTGGCCGGCTGGGTTAGGTCCAAATCCATTTTTTTCTTCTTGAAACCTTTTTCCTTTTTCTAAATTTAATTTCTGTTTTGAATTTCAAACAATCAAACAACAAATCAAACAAACAAAACAAATCAAACATTCATCAAACTTTTCATTTGAATCTGGTTCTGTTTAACACATAAACCAAAGTCCAAAATGAAATAATATTTTAAATCTTTTTAGGTTCCATTCAATAATTAAATAAAATGGACCATGGTTTATTAATCAAATAGGGTTTGATTTATTTAATAAAATATCTATTTGAAATCCAAATATTTTCAAAACCAAATCAGTAGGTCTTATTTGAAAATATAAAATACTTGGAATACTTATTTTAAATAAATAAATAAGTTTTGATGTTTTGGAAATAGTAAAACTTCTATTAATAAAATTTGGATATAAATCCTTATCAATTTATTTTGAATAATCCTTTACTATTTTTAACAAGACAAAATGTTTTATTTCAAAAGTTTGGCCAAGGTTTAATTTGGCTTTATGGAATATTCTTTATTTATAAAACTTCTATTTCATTTGAAAACCAAATCCTTTTATTTAAAAGGTCCAAAATAGTAATTCCAAAATATTTTATTTTCTTTTATCAAATGTTTATCTCTTTAGGATTTTATTTGATCTAAATTTGTTTGAAGGTTTCCAATTGGATTCAAAAATTTTCTTCTGGCCCTGAAATTCAAACAAAGTTTTATTTTATTCATTTATTTTCACATTACAAGATTTGGAAAATCTTGGGATGTGACATAAATAAAGAATACTATGCTTATCAGCCAACAAGAAAGAAAACAAATGATACAAAATACCTGTAAGCTTTTTTTCTCTTTTCTTTCAAACATCAAAATGTATTGCTACTGACCAGAGCTCGGTTTGCCAAAACCAATTTAGATCCACTCGATGATCCCAAAGTGATGCCAATACTGATAAACAATATCCATCATATAATAGAGATTGCAAACTAAAATAAGAAGTGCAAAAAAGTAAAAGATGAGACTTCTCATTAATATTCCAATAAAGGAACTCACACCAAGGGATATATAGATAATCAACTAAAGGAGAGATACTTCCACATGGAAACCAAACTATAAGATAACTCCTCTACCAAAGATATGAATCCACTAAAAAGGTAAAAGATAAAATATAATGGTGGTGATACCACGACACTCCCCCAAGCTTGGAACAAGCCAAGGGGATGCCAAACTTGATGACGAATTACTCCTTTGGTGGTGGTGTTCTTTTGATAAGCTCTTCAATAAGCTTCCTCAACTCCTCAGTCTCAAAGGTTAGAGTACGAATCAACTCCGAGTTTTGCTCAATGTCGTTCATGATCATATCAGACCGAGAGTTCCAGTCCTTGCTATTCTTTCCCCACTCTTCCTTGTGCTCTTCCCCTGCATGGTTAGAACGAGGCATATCCCACATCAAGGGCAAGTTCCCTTTAGGCACATGTTGATTTGACGCTCATATATAAGTGTGGAAGGGTTTCTTGGTACTTGGAGGAGGTGACCGTGGAGAGAGCGTATCACGTCGAGATTTCCCTCCTGTAGACATCTATGTTGTCCTCATAAGCTTGATAGGGGTTGCCACCACTCCAATACTTGCGACGGTAGCGCGGGTGTCCGGCTGCTTATCCTCCTCCATGTCTCCTTCATAACCTACAAAAATCTCCTCCTCCTTGGGTTTGTGAGGATCGTCTTCCTCGGGCTTCTTGCCTTTGTCGTTGGTGGAGACCATGGTGCTCTAAACTTGAGAAAACTTCCTGACAGAAACATATCGAAATGAAAACAAGACGAGAACAAGATGCAAGAACCTCGGGGGATCCGGGGGGGGTATATATTACGAAGTTTCAATGCATAAGGAAGGTTCTGACACGGAAACAAGGCGGAGATGAAGTTCGGGGGTGGTACACCTGTCGTGGTGGTGGCACGGCAGATGCCATGGGTAGGCTTAATTTGGGGGCCGAATGGGTGCTTGTGGTCATCGGGGAGGGAGTACACGGTCGAGCCATGCACGAAGAACAAGAAGATCTCTCCAGACTTGGCAATTCGATTGATACCCCAAAGATTACAAGTGCTCCTTGAGCTATTTAGGCTAGAGTACTCAGCACTAGTTCCCTACTTGGTCCATCCTCCCTCTACTACTGCTATGCCCTCCCTTATATAGGCAGTGCTATCTAGCTTATATCCCTTTGGGTTCTAGGGTTTACTATTTGGATCTTGGTGCCTACAATATGGGCCGGGTCATGGGCTTGCCCTAAGCCCAGAGGCCCGGTCCATAAAGCTTGACAGCTAACGGTCTTCTGGCATGCTGCTTCTTGTTCTTTTTGGCATCACGCTGTTTATTTGTACGTCAGCGCTTGCTTTGGGCGTCACCCGGCTCCATTTGTGTCACCCGGCATCGCCCTTCTCTTTTTACCATGCTTTACCATGGTCCCTCCTAAACCTTACTCGGAAAGGTGCCACGTGTCCTCCTTGACTCGGACCTTCCTCGGTTGACTCGGCTTGTTGGTTCCTGCAAGGGTTACAACTTTGTCCTACGTGGGCCGTCATAGTTTGTATGTCGGCTTTCATGCTTATCTTACCCGGCCGTTCTTACCCGGCCTGGTTCTTTCTTTACTCGGAGCCAACCTAGATGCGCTATGTTTCCCCTATCGTGACCCTACTGGGGGTTAACCCCCCGACATTAGTCCCCGAAGCTGGTGAGGTCTAGAAGTTCAAGTTGTTAGGCCTCTCCAGGTTCCTTTTGTGTGAGTGGAACTTGGTTTCTGTCTTTATCTGTCGCAATTTTGCACCGTGCCGGGTTAGTCTGACAATTTCGGTTAGACTCTTTGACTTCTTGGCTCATTTTTTCCTCGAGCCGAGTTACTTTGGCCAATTCCGAGTCATTTTCGGCGCGCTTCAGTCACTGACAGCTGGTAATCATGATTACTTGCCTCAATTTTTGTTCCAAGCTCTGGCGGCATAGTGACGGCTGCGCAGTTATTCCCCGTCACTGTGGCAGTCCCATCGACCTGCGCCTCTTGTCCTTCTAGTCATGATGTGGCACGGGATTTTTCGTGTATCCTTGGATACGTGGTGCTTGCTGACTGGCTTTCCCGGCCCGGTACACGGCCACACGCTGGCCGCACGGCATAGATAGATCCCATGACCGGTATTTTTACTGCCCTTAAGTAGGGGTTGGGGGTTTCCACTTCCCCCACGCCCGTTCAGTTTCCCCTTGGCCTTTCTTATTCCTCGCGCCCGCAAAATCGAACTATCCCCTTTGCGGTTCCAAGCCTCTTCCTACGATGGAGGAGACAGACTCTGCTGATCTCATGGACGCTCGCGACGACGCTGATGGTGCCGAGGAGCAGGAGATTCCCGCCGGCGAGCGCGGTGGCTGGGAAGGCTCGGAGGTCTCCATCGAGGAGGTGGAGTGGCTCCGCTCCACCAGATGCATTCCGCTACAGGTGGATTGCCTCCTTCCCTCTGGTGAGATCTCTCCTAAGACCCAAGCTGGCGAGCGGGTGGTTTTCCTTTCCCATTTTGAACGCGGTTTCGTTCTTCCCGTGAGCACCTTTTTCTCCTCGTTTCTTTCTACTTTGCATCTGCAGACCCACCATCTTCCTGCCAATGCGATTGGCTCTCTTTCTTGCTTCATCTCTGCTTGTGAAGCCTACCTTGGGATTTGTCCTACAGTTCTTATGTGGGCCAAGTATTTTAGATTTAGGTTTCAAGTTGTTCCCCAGCCCGGTGCTCCCCATGCCGAGAAGAAGCCAACTCGGTGTGGTGCTGCTAGCATCACGCCCAGGAGAGACTCCATCTTTCCTCGGGTTGCCAGACTTTATTCTTGCAAGAAATGGCATAGAACCTTTTTCTATGTCAAACACAACGGGTCCACTGATAACATCCGGCATCCCCCTTTCTCGGATGAGGTCCCCCACAAGAATCACTGGAAGCTTGACCCGCGCGACCAAGACGCTGGGGTAAACGAGGCTAACGTTATCCTCGAAAGGTTGCTGTCGCCAGATGAAAACTTTCATCTTGCCGACTCTGATCTCATGTGCACCTTCGTCTCACGCCGGGTAAGCCCCATCCAAGCGAGGAGCCACATGATGTGCTTCATGAGTGGATCTCACGATCCCACTTGGAACTCCACCAAGGAGCTCACCCAGGACTCCATTGCCCGCCGAGTAAGCTCAATCTTTAAATTGAACTTGGCGGATGTTTGGGCTTGGAGCTGCCCACCATTTAGCCGGGTCAGGCCTGTCCCCTGGGTAAGTTCTCCGAATTAATTTCTCGCCGAGTAGGCTTTATATCTTTTGCCACTCTTAGTTTAGTTTCTAGTCTCTCATTCTGTTTGTCCTCCGCAGAATCTCCTTCACCAGGTTGATGACAGTACTATCCCTCCTGCTGGTTATCATGGGGACCGCTCCGACTCGGATGAGGTCGAGTATGACCTGGAGTGCTTCATGCCCATCCCGCACACTGCGGCTGCTTCTGCTTCGGGTAAGAGTCAATCTCGCAATCCCTTACAAGATTAGTCTGACGATGATGAGGATGATGATTGCATGCTTTTGGAGGTATATGCCTTGTGACCTTAATTTCTTTGCTTATCCGAGTAAGCCTGTTATTTACTTATGCAGCTGGCCAGGTACATGACACTACTCCTCTCGCCGTGGGCGGAGTCGGCAAGATTCCCGTCGCTAAACCAAAGCGACGCGGAGCCTCCTCCAGCACTCAACCTGCCAAGAAGAACAAGCCCACTCCAGCATCTCCTGCTGCCTCTGCTGCTGCTAGCCTGGCTGAGACTCGCCAAGATGCTCGGCGCCGAGTCACACGCCGAGTCGTCCGTGACCCGGTCATCACCGGGTAAGCTTTTTGTACTCTGCTTGCTCCGTTCTTTTCTTTTCTTCACTAATGTTCTCTTATATATTTCTCGTTGTCTTCAGCGCCACACCTTTGTCGGCAAGCCAGGCTGCGTCTAGCATTGCCTCGCCGCTAAGGTTTGCGCCTCCTCCAACTGACTCGGCGGTGCCGAGCCCTGCCTGGGTCGAAGCTCCCACTATTGAGGCTCGTGCCTCTTAGTGTCAGTCAGACCTGGTGGGTCATACGGCTAACACCCCTGGCGCTGGCTAGGAGAAACTTCCTGATCTTGGTGCCCGCGAATCTGGCACCGAGAAACCTTCTGCCACCAGTTCCTCTGGCATCATCCCTCAAGCTGATGTGAATGAACAGCTTCCTGATCTTGGAGCCAGCAAAACTGCTGAGCCCAGTCAGGCAGCTCCACGTTCTTCTCCAAATCCTTCTGCTCGCTCTCCAATTCTGTCAAAGGGCCAGACCCAGCCCAAGGCCTATGGTTCTACTCGCCCATCATCTGGCAAATCCACCTCTTCCAAGCAAACTACGCTAGTCTGCGCTCCGGGTTCTGCTCCTCAGATCCGGCCTCCGACGTCAGTGACAATGATCGCTTCAACGGGTAAGGGGGAAGAATCTGCGGCTGCCGGGTCAGGTGATGACTCTGTGTCCATCCTCCATACTTCATCATTGCGCCGTGCCACTATGGGAACCGCCCTGAAAACGGGTCGAGTTCTCACTCGGACGCTCAGTGGAAAGAGTCTAGGTTTGGCTGAGCCTTACGCCGTGGCATGAAATGCAGTAGGCGAGCAGGAGGTCAACACTCGTGCCGGCAAGAAGCTGAAGCTGGGCCCCAAGGCCTTCTCCGACATGACCTAGCAGGCCATTGCTTTGATGGCCCGCGCCGACGAGGTGAACAAGGTAAATTAACTTCTTACTCTTTTGTATTATTGAGTATTTCCTTTATACATATCACCTAGTCCCCGAGGTTACAACCGAGTAAGAAACTTATTAGGCTGTAAGCTCTTCAATAGTCACTTAGTCTTTAAATCCTTTACTCCAAGCTTGTATGTTAGAGCTTCGATTTCTATCCCTCGAGGTTACTGTCGAGTAAGGAACTTACTCGGCTGTAAGCTCTTAAGCTCTTTGATTTCCTTAAGCCAAACTCATGTGTTAAAGATTTAATCCCTAGCCCTCGAGGTTACTGTTGAGTAAGGAACTTACTCGACTGTAAACTCTTAAGCTTTTTGATTCGGTAGGTTGCTTGGCTTGACTCTTCCTTATTGTCTGTCTTCTTTGATTAGCTCACGCATAACGAGTGCACCAAAGTGCACCAAGCTCTCGTCCTAGCGCATCGCAAGCTCGAACTTGTCTATGAGAAGCTACAGACTGACATCCACGGCTAAGGTAATATCTGTGCTCTTCCTTTTTTCTATTCGGTGTAATTTTCCTTGGTTCATTTTCTCATTTTTTTCTCTCGCTCTTGTTCCACAGCCACTGCTCAGTCTACCATCAATGATCTTCACTCGCAAATCAGCTAGGCCGAGAGTAAATTTCTTACCTTCCTAAGCCAATAGCTGAAAGTTTCCAGTTGGTACTGAAAAATATTTGTTCTGAATAAGCAGAAAAGCACCAAGCCGAACTCCAGAAGGAGCGCGATGAGGTGACTCGGCTGAAGAGATTGATGGCCGATACGGAGCAGAAGAACTTGGCCGAGGTGAAAGGGCTGAAGGAAGAGCTTGCCGAGAAGAATGAGCAGCAGGCCGCTAGAACCGAGAAGACCAAGAGGCTGCTTGACGAGGCCGAGTCATTGGTTGAGTCGACAAATCTGAACCTCGACGCCCTCCAAATCAAAACCAGGACTTGGAACAGAAAGTTTGCCACTATCAATTTCTTTCTCGGTAGTGAGTCCTTACTCTTTTTGCACTGTATAAGTCATTCAGGACTTCTGCCATCTTCTCTTCTTATTTTGCTAAATTTCTCTTTTCGCTTGCAGAGAATTTTCCTGAGGCCAATATGTTTGCCATCCGAGCCATGAATAAAGTGAGAGCCGAAGCTGGTGCTCCTGCTAACGGCGAGGTGTCCATGGAGGAGCTACTCGAGGCGGTGTCGGAACGGGTCAAGACTCTCAAGTCTTGTGGAGTGGACCTTCTTAAGTCGGCTATTCATGAGTTTCGCATGCTCTGGCCGGATGAACACGCACCTGAACTCATCGAGCCACTTGTCGAAAGATTGCTCCTTACTGAGGACCGGCTGGATCAATGGCGTGAGTCGGCCAGTCGAGCTACAGAGGACAAGGCTCTCTCCTTCGTGCTTTCATGGTATGAGGACATCAACCTCGATGTTCTTGATCACATAAGGGGTGATAGCAAATGGCTGAATGACCCGGAGCTAATCAAGAGGCGCCAGGAACGAGCTTATGCCATGATTGAGTACACCATGGTGCACGCTTGGTGTGAAGGGCCTAGCTTCCTCGACCTTGGCGACTCGCTCGTCGAAGTTGCTGATGAAGAGGGTGGCGACAACGAAGCAACCGAGTCAGATGATCCAGATGACCCGGCCACAGATGCCCCTCACCCGGCCGATGCTCCAAGCACCACTCCTGGCTCCGAGAATGCTCCTCCGAGTTCTTCCGCTCCCTAGGCTAACCAACACTTGAACTTTTATTAGATCCCTGGTATGCCAGGTACATATGTAATACACATTGCACTTTTAAGTTTTATTATGTGCCTTTTGATAAGCTTTATATGTTTGTGTTAAGTTCTAAGTGCGAATCATTCAAGGCAAGTCCCCGAGTTTCATTTTGTCGTGTCACCTTTCCTTGCATTTGGCCCTTGTCTACCTTTTTTGGTGTTCGACATTAGGGTCTCATAGTACGAAGGATATAGTTAGCGGGTATGAAACTTGGATAACTTGGACGAGATTACTCGACACGTAGTATAACATGACCTGCAGAGAGTTAGGAAAAAACTAAAGCCGACTCGCGTTTCTCCTTTGTACTTATCTGGCGTTCGTGTTTACCCGTCTTACATCTTTTTCTCTTGCTTGCCATGAAGCCATGTTTTCGGACAACAGCATAGTCAAAGAGTTGATTTCTTCCGAGTAAACACTACTTGTTCCGAGATAAATTTTGGGTATCACGCCATCCGACGTAAAATAATTGAAATGGAAAACTTAAGGGGTAGTCCCTGGGTCAGTTTTTCGAATCATACCATTTTATTATTAGAACATAGCCGGCAAACACGTCCGACATATGAGAGTTCGAGTGATACATGCACTACTTCTTCTAAGTATATAAGGGACGAAGCAGTGCCCCATTCCATGGCCTTTTGGTTTCATCTCCTGACCTGTCCGCCTTGTTCTTTTGCGCTTCACGAGCGTCTATGAGATAGTAGGAATCATTGTGCAATGCTTTTCTTATAATGAATGGACCTTCCCATGGAGGTGATAATTTATGCATTCCTACTATGCGCTGCACCAGCCTTAGCACCATATGTCCGTCTCGAAAAACATGAGGTTGCACTTTCCGGCTATGGTAGCGTCGGAGATTTTGTTGATATATAGCGGATCTGGAGAATGCCAGTTCCCTTGCTTCTTCGAGTAAGTCTACTCCATCTTCTCGGGCCTCTTTTACCAAGGCTTCCGAGTATTGCCTTATCCTTGGCGAGTCATATTCTTTGTCGGCAGGCAAAACTGCTTCAGCCCCATATACGAGGAAAAATGGCGTATAACCAGTTGACCGATTCAGAGTTATTCGTAGGATCCACGGTACTGAGGGTAGTTCCTCTATCCAACAACTAGGTGATCTCTGGAGTGGTTCCATTAAGCAGGTTTTTATCCCGAAGAGAACTAAGCCATTAGCCAGTTCAACTTGTCCATTTGATTCTAGATGGGCGACTGATGCTACATCGAGTCTTATTCGGTGTTTCCCACAGTAGCGAGCAAAATCTCCTTCGGCAAAGTTCGTGCCATTGTCAGTGATCACACTGTGTGGGTAACCGTATCTGAGGATTGTATCCCTTAAGAATGTAGCAGCTATTTTACCGTCCAATTTCTTTATTGGTTTCACTTCTATACACTTGGTGAACTTATCAATCATGACCAAGATATGAGTCATGCCTCCCCTTGCTGGTTTGAATGGTCCTACCATATCTAGGCACCATACTGCAAAAGGCCAAGTAATTGGTATAGTCTTCAATTCAGACGCCGGTAAATGCGACTTGGACGCATAGTGTTGACAACCACTGCATCTTTCGACTAACTCTTGCGCTTGTGCCAATGCGCTTGGCCAGTAGAATCCATGTCGGAATGCCTTGGCTACCAATGCTCTTGATGACGCATGGTGCCCGCACTCTCCTTGATGGATATCCAATAAGATCTCCTGGCCTTTCTCTGAGCTGATACAACACGCAGTACACTTGTCACACTTCGCTTGTAGAGTTCCTTGTTGATTATGGTGTATGCTTTTGCCCTCCATGTTGTTTGCCTTGCCAATGTTTCATCACTCGGCAAGGTCCCATCTTTCAGATAGCTGAATATTGGCTGTGCCCACGATGGTATTAGTGGTTCCGGGTCTGCTTCAACATCAATGTCCATTGGTTCCACCGACATATGCTCTGCCAACATCACCTAAGGAGCCCTCGAGTGTGATTCGGCGATCCCTGAATTGAATGGATCAGTCCCCGAGTGACTCGAACCTACCCCTGAGTCGATGTCCATTGGCACTGCCTTTGATTCCAGACTCGCCGGGATGACCCTAATTGATTCGAACTCCGGTGACGGCTTGATCGATGGCTTCCTAAGATGCTCCAATGCTACCCCTAGTGGTATTGCTTGCCTAGATGATCCTAGTTTGGATAATACATCTGCTGCCTCATTTTCTGCTCTAGGAATGTGATATAATTCCATGTTTGCGTCCAGTGCATCCCAATGTCCAGACACTTGCTGAATCACCAAATCCGAATCGCCAAAACACATGATCCTTTTGATACCAATCCTTGGCTACTTTAATGCCATGGACAAGTGCTTCATACTCGTCAACATTGTTAAAAGTAGCAAAATGAATCTGCAACACATACCTCAGTTGATCCCTTTTTGGAGATGTGAGCACTATCCCGGCGCCCAGTCCCATTTTCGTCTTGGACCCATCAAAATGCATTTTCCAGTAATTCGGATCTGGCAGCGGTGGGTCGTAATGCATTTCCATCCATTCTACAAATAAATCTGCGACAGCTTGAGATTTTATTGCATCTCGCCTATCATATTGTAGAGTGTATGGTGCCAGTTCGATGGCCCATTTGGCGACTAAGGCCGCTGGCATCTTTGCTGCCCAATATATCCGAGATAGGTGCCTCACATATTACCCGGATTTGGTGTTCTTGAAAATAATGTTTCAGCTTGTTTGCTGCCATATATACCCCATATGTCATCTTCTGATAATGCGGGTAATTCTGTTTCGAGTAGAGAGCACTTCGCTCAAGTAATACACCAGTCTTTGGACTGATGTGCCCCCTTCTTTATGATCAACAACTATTACTGCACTTACAACTCTGTTGGTTGCAGCGACATAGAGCAACATTTGCTCCTTGGATAATGGTGACGCTAATATTGGTGCTGTTGCCAACATTTTCTTTAATTCATGGAAACCGCTATCAGCTTGCTGTGTCCATGTGAATTTGTCTGATTTGTTCATCAGCTGATATAGTGGTAGGACTTTTTCACCTAGCCGACTAACAAACCTGCTTAACAAGGCCAGGAATCCAGTAAACTTCTGGACATCATTGAGGGTTTTTGGCAATTCCATTCTTTCGATGGCCCTGATCTTTGTCGGGTTAGCTTCGATTCCTCGGCTGGATACAAGGAATCCGAGTAACTTGCCAGCCAAGACACCAAATGTACATTTTTCCGGGTTAAGTTTCATCCGGAATCTTCTCAAGTTTGCGAATGTTTACGCAAGTCCTCAATTACAGTATGACTTTCTTTGGTTTTTATTACCACGTCATCGACGTATACTTGAACATTTTTGCCCAATTGATCTTGCAAGCATTTTTGCATGCATCTTTGATATGTTGCGCCTGCATTTCTCAATCCGAATGGCATGGTGCGATAGCAATAATCCCCGTACGAGGTGATAAAAGATGTCTTTATTTGATCATCTGGATTCAGTGGTATCTGATGGAATCCTGAATACGCATCCATAAACGACAACAACTCACACCCAGCAGTAGAATCTATGACTTGATCGATCAGAGGCAGAGGAAGTGGATCTTTTGGACACGCCTTATTGAGGTTCGTGTAATCAATACACGTGCGCCATACTAATTCCACGTTCGAGTCGTCTTTTTTCTTATCGACCAAGACTGGATTTGACAACCAGTCTGGATGCAGTACTTCCATGATGAATCCAGTAGCTAAAAGTCTTGCAATCTCGGCAGCTATTACTTTCCTCCTATCTTCGGCGAAGCGGTGGAGGGGTTGCTTCACCGGCTTTGAATTTGGCCTTACATGAAGAGAGTGCTCAGCCAGCTCCCTCAGAACTCCTTGCAGATCTTGAGTGGACCATGCAAAGATGTCCCGATTCTCACGGAGGAAGCTGGTGAGCTCTCTTTCCTATTTGTCTGTAAGGCCAGCCCCAATGGTAACTATGCGCTCTGGGAAAGTTTCATCCACCTGCACCTTCTTGGTTTCCTTGGTAGCTTAAAATGACACACTGCCATGCGGGTTGGTGAGTGCCTGCATGAACATTTGTGCTGCTTCAGCCAATGCTGCCACTTCCAACATCTAACTTTTCTCTTGTGCTATGACGAGTGACTCTGCCAGTGAAGATCCAGTTGAGGCACAAGCAATAGATCTTTTGTAGTCCCCTTCAACTGTGATCACCCCACATGGGCCTGGCAGCTTCATCTTCAAGTAAGCGATGTGAGGAGTGGCCATGAACTTTTCCATAGTCGGCCTGCCGAGTAAGGCATGATACGAGCTTACCAAATATACCACCTTGAACTCTATAGCTTCATTGCGACAATTTTCTCTATTGCCGAATAAGACGTCGACCCAGATCTTGCCAATTGGCTCACAGGATAGTCCCGACACGATACCGTGGAAAGTCGTCTTAGTCGGCTCCAGCATGTTTATGATGATACCTAACTTGAGCATGGTATCCTTGTACATGATGTTGATGCTACTGCCATCATCGATCAATACCTTTGAAAATTTCACGTTGATATCTGGGCCCATGAATGTTGGATCCAAAACCAGAGCGTATCCTCCAAGGGTTGGCATGATCTTGGGGTGATGTTTTCTACTCCAAGTTATTTCTTGCTCAGACCAATGCATGTACTTGGGAATTGCCTGCATCGTGGCATTCACTTCCATCATTCGTCGCTGCTGGCTCTTCTTGTCATTTGGATCTATGACAAAGACAACATAGCTCTGGTGATGTTCTCTGTACTCATTTATGGTTCCGTGGCCGACATGAGCATCGTCACCTCTTGGATTGTGCACCTGGTGCACAACTTCTCTTCTTTCTTGATTCTGATACCTCGGCTTCCTGTTTTCATATCTGTTATCTTCTCCTACTGCTTGAGCATTTCCTCCTGTAAGTGGTGGAGGGGGAGGTGGTGGAAGCTGCTTATTCGGCGAGTCCACTCTATCTTCTTTCTGAAACCAAGTGCATTGCCTCGTCGTGTGATTGTCTGGTTTACTCGGACTAGGCGTGTGAAACTTACATGGCTGATCCAGCATCATCTCATAGGTGTACTTTTGTCGGTCCTGATACTGCTTCCTCTGATCGTATGGCCTTTTGTAGTCATTCTTTGGCACCCATTGTTGTTGACCATTTGTCCTTTGACGCTGACTGCTTCCAGCATCTGGATGATCCTGACTCACAGCCGCAACCCGAGTCGAACCATATCTGTAATCTGGTCTTTCGTCTCTTCTCTTGCTTCTGTATTTGGATCTTTCCTGGCGCCTTTGCGACCCGGCAGCGTCATAGATCTGAGTATCAGTCATCCCGTCTGCCGACATGAGCAGCGGATGAGTCAGATCTCCTAACGCATACGAGTTGGCGATTCTTATTGTCCCTGCCAGGCTTGCCGGCATATCTCTTTGTAACCTTTGCCATAGCACACTTCCATGTCTATATACTTGTGCAAACCATGCGATTGCTTGTGAATTGATTACCCCTTCACAAGAGTTACGCATCGTACACCACCTTTGAGGAATTCCCTGTCTGTCTCATTCGGTCTTTGCTTGCACATTGCTAGTTGTTGCGAGCGATTCGGCCTCTTGTAAGTGCTTGTGAAATTGCTCACGAAAGCATCGTGAAAATCGATCCAACTGTTGATGCTTCCGGGTGGCAAATTGTTCAACCATACCCGAGCTGGTCCTTCCATCATCTGCGACACGTAATGTATAGCCCATGTCAAGTTTCCCTGCATGATCTTCACAACAGTTCCATAATCTATGAGCCAGTCCTCTGGCTTTGTGCTTCCATCATATGTTTTTGTCCCTCTGGCCAGCTGGAAATTTGGCACCGGTGGCTCCTTCATGATCCTTGGTCCGAAGCACGGTGGACCCTGCGGACCTTGCGATTCAATTATCTCTGCCATTTTTATGCGGTCAAGCTTCAGCCTTGCATCATCCGGATGAAGGTTCCCGCCTCCAAATCTTGCTCCCATTGCTTGATATGCATGATCCGGCAGTTCATACCCATCATTTACCATAGCCGAGTAACCATCATTATACTTATTCGCGTTCGGGTCAGCAGGCTTTTGAACTACTTTTCCCGCGCTTTGTTGTCTTCTTTCCGGCTGAGCTGGTGCGTTATTCGGAGCTGGATTTCCTCCTCCTGCCGAGTGAGTTCCGCGCCTAGCATGAGGCGCAAAATTTTGCCCTCCGTTGTCATTTCTCTGCCCAATTTTTCCTGGATTTCATTTTCTCGGGGATTATTTCTTTTTGCCCTTTGCGCATGCGCCGTGCTTCCTTGAACTACTGCCGGATCATAGGTGACCATCTGCTTGTTTATTCCAGAATCCACACTTTTTTCTTTTCTCAGCCTAGGCGCCGCTCCGGGTGAGGATGCTGTGTGCCGAACCGATCTTGCCGGGACGAGAGTCGCCGAGTGAACCAGCTGTGACCTCCCTGCTATACCCGGATTTGTTCTGTAATATGCCTCATTCAGCATGCTGGCTGCTTTTACTAACTCATTGACTTGTTCTTGCTACCTTTTCTTTGCTTCCCCCTCCAAGTGGGGTAATTCTGCCATTGCTGCTTCTACTGCTCGCAGATTAGCTGCTGCTGTGTTGTACGTTGGACGTCTCATTGCTATTCTTTGGTGCTATCTTTGATGTCGCATCTGCCAGCTCTTCGTTGAGGTTCCTTCCTCTCAATCTTGTTGCATCAAGCCGGGTCTTTGCGCCGAGTTAAGCTCTCGGATGGTGATATCCACGTCCTGCTGTAACTGTGCTAGCTCTTTGGCTTTCTCCAGGAATTTTATTTTGGCTTCCTCCAACTCGGCTTGCACACGTGCCGGGTCAGTTGCATGTGCACTGGCTCTGCCAACTTGTCTATCGCTTCCTGCAACTCTTTAGCCCTCTTTCTCCTAGTTATGTTCTCTAGTTTTCCCAGCGGCGCCTTTGCTGTTCTTGGAGACCTTGGCGTTTCCTCATGATTTCCTCCCTCCGCGTTCTCATTCACCACTAGAACTACTGGAGGAGCTACGGGGTTTGGGGCTGTCATCATTACCTCCATGGAGACAAGTTGATGTGGTTTTCCCGCGACAGGATCCGCTGGAGGATCCGGCGCTAGGATGATGTGCTCAGGATATGCGCGCTCCACGCGCATCACGACGTAGACCTGGTGCTCGCCGAACTTGATGAAGCGACCACCCCTAGGGAATGGCTTGGTCCCGAAGCATCCCGCGTTGTCGCTGACGAATTTGAGCATTCCAAACCTCTGGATGAGGCCGGAGTAGACGCGCTCGCCGGTCTTGGCGATGATGTTGCCCGTCCGGATGAAGACTCCATCAAGCACCTGCTTCTGCCCCATGGTGGGCGCCAACTGTCGTGGTGGTGGCACGGCAGATGCCATAGTTAAGCTTAAGTTGGGGGCCGAATGGGTGCTTTTGGTCACCGGGGAGGGAGTACATGGTCGAGCCATGCACAAAGAAAAGGAAGAACTCTCCAGACTTGGCAATTCGATTGATACCCCAAATATTACAAGTGCTCCTTGAGATGTTTAGGCTAGAGTACTCAGCACTAGTTCCCTACTTGGTCCAACCTCCCTCTACTACTGCTATGCCCTCCCTTATATAGGAAGTGATAGCTAGCTTATACCCCTTTGGGTTCTAGGGTTTACTGTTTGGATCTTGGTCCCTACAATATGGGCTAGGTCATGGGCTTTCCCTAAACCCAGAAGACCGGTCCTTAAAGCTTGACAGCTAACGGTCTTCTGACACGCTGCTTCTTGTTCTTTTTGGAGTCACGCTATTTCTTTGTACGTCAGCGCTTGCTTTGGGAGTCACCCGGCTCCTTTTGTGTCACCTGGCGTCGCCCTTCTCTTTTGACCATGCTTTACCATGGTCCCTCCTGAACCTTACTCGGAAAGGTGCCACGTGTCCTCCTTGACTCGGTCCTTCCTCGGTTGACTCGTCTCGTTGGTTCCTGCAAGGGTTACAACTTTGTCCTATGCGGGCCATCATAGTTTGTATGTCAGATTTCATGCTTATCTTACCCGATCGTTCTTACCCGGCCTGGTTCTTTCTTTACTCGGAGCCAACCCAGCTGTGCTATGTTTCCCCTCTCGTGACCCTACCGGGGGTTATCCCCCCCGACAACACCCCCTCTAGGGTCGGCCAGGCTGGGCCCGCGCCTGGGGTGGGTTTGTCCACCCCAGACTCTGTTTCCTCTTCAGTTCCATCTCGTAGCTTCCCTTATGTATTAAAAACATCAAAAATATAAAAATATTGGGGTTTCACGAACCTTCTGTTTCCACCAAATTTACCTATTCAAAAACGAACTCTGCAAACTCCTTTTCTCCTTCTCCTAGAATTTTCCTTTCCTCATAAGGTAATACACAAAATTAAATGGAAACATTAGTTTAAGCAAAACAACAAACCTTTAGGTTCACACCTCAACTGAAATACATCAAAGCAAAGGCTTCTATAAGAGGCAAATGCGAATGATAACAGAAATCTATCAAAACAGACCAGGAGGTAAAGATTGATTTTTTCGAAAACCTTCTGTTGCTCAAATAAAAAAGTGCAGAACTAATGAAAGTGTGGGAACAACTTGGACAACAAGCTCAGAAAATACAGCTCCATCCGACGTATTGAGCTCCCTCACGAATTTTTACGGTGCATCACAAAAATCTGTCCCAGGACAACCACTTTTCACAACTCCTCCACTTCACAAAAGTAGTTGGACTTGATACAAAAACCAAAACAAAAGGATAAAGAGCGGTTATTACTGAGGTAATATGTAACACCCTCAGAATCGGACCTATGCAAGTTTCAGTGATTCCTGCCAAACCCGCATAGAAACGATTCAAAGGTGCCCACCAGGCACTTTCGTGCGGGTGGAAAACGAAGTAATAACATTACACAACAGTCCTCGATGGGACCCACAGAACAGATATATATACAACACGACTCCCTGAGTCAAGAATACAGATATAATGTACAAAGATCCAAATCACCTTGAAAATGATAGAGCGTCCAGCTACGGACAAGATGCAAATGGGTCTAAGAGCCCTGAAGAATAACCAATGGCGTCCATAACCCTGCCCAGGCCAAGCCGGAAGGGTAACCCTACTAACGACGTCGATCTCAAAACCTGCTTAAACAAAAGGGGTGCCGACAAAGGGAAAAGGAAAAAGAGGAGCGTCGATCGAGGCCAAGACACGGCGAGGCTAGAATTCGGCGTCCTCGCCACATAGGTATGGTGGATCAAGCGGCAGCAAAGATGCAATCGAACTCCCTATAGAGACTCGATACATCTAGTGGATATCAGAGAGGGGTAAGAAAGACCTATTCGGGACCAACCTGAGGTTACCATCAAGCAAACCCATCCTGGCGTTTCCCCCTCGAGACCAAACGAGGAAGTCAACCGAGGAACTCACACAATTGGCAGTTTTACTTATTCAGTTATCGTTGCAGCAATTACTAGTCAGGTAAAGATAGTCGTCCTGATAAAATAAACAGTGGGCACTTTTAGTTAATCATTCCGTTATAGTTGCGACACTTACTAGTCAGATACAATTAGCATGAGATAACCCAAAACCCAGCTGTTGTTGGTACTTTTATTTAGCCATTCCGTTGTAGTTGCAATACTTACTAGTCAGGTACAATGGTCGCAAGCGACACTCCAAACAAGCAATTGTGGGCAGTATTATTTAGCCATTCCATTATAGTGAAGCTGATTACTAGTCATTATAAAGTCAAATTTATAGCACTACTTTAGTTATGGTTGTGTATGATCGAGATACTGTGCTCCAAGTCGTCCATAACCGCGGACACGGCTTTCAGAAAGTTTTACCCGGCCGGGGTGCACCAATAGCAACACACGCTCGATCAACCTCGGAAAAACCAAATCAAAACCCAATGAGGCCTTCACGACAAATCAATCACAGGATTCAGAATTATTTCAGGGGGCCACCCCTTAAAGTAGACCCGCAACGAAGCCGTCCGGCTCCGAGACGGACTTAAGGTTGTGGGGACGGCTGTGAACGACTGGGAACCCGAAAGTGTGGCTGGGCTTGTCGACATCGCGGAATCGTGCCACGATCCTAACAGATAAAGGTGCTCTCGCACAATCGTAAATACAGTAGTAGCATGGCATAAGTAGGATAGTAAATAAAACCTCAAACTAGTTTGTGGCCCCAAGAAATAAGACTGAATCAAGCTCGCTCGGGGTCCCATAATCCTCCCGGATGTGGATAGTGCGATAAATCAAGGAACATGTATCAAGTACTCGGGGTCCTACGGGACACAAGTGGGCGTTCGGAAACCAAATATTATCTATCACCCACCGATGCCTCTGCTTACTTCAATTTTAGTTGTTAAACAGGAATTAAAGTGAACGGTAAGTAAAGCCATGATCATCTCCAACATCAACATGCGGCAATACACCAACAACTGTGGCACTTGACGACACGCAACAACACTTGAGACAGCGACTACGACACGCAAGTCCAACTTTCTACCAAACAACAGGTAATAGGAGGTGTCCAAGGCAATATACGGCTGCAAAGGATATCACGGGTACGAAAACTAGAGCAACGAAACTCAGATAGCAATAGATCAACAGGAGGGAATAAATACTATAAAAGTAAGATAGGTAGAAAGGGGGGAGATGCTCGCCTGAAAACATTGTCGAAGGGTTCGTCCGAAGATCGGGGCGAAGCTCACATCAACTCAACGGCCTTATCCGCGAAGAAGCAAAACACTAGAAGAAACACCGGATGCAATATTTAATGCTACGGCAAAAGATCGGGCATGATGCATGTATGATGCATGACATGGCAAAGGTGCGATGCAATTAGGTCAGTATTAAGCGGAACCGGGGTCCCGACAACATTTAGGTGGTTCATGTTGTTTAGATACCCCGCAATTTAGATGTTGTTTGAACATGGCAAAATAAGGTACCGGTTCGCTACACAAATTTAAATGAGGCCGATATGAGACTAGATTCGCCCGCATATGGGCCCCATATTTAATTATAAGGTGAATCGGCGGAAGGCCCCCAAACCACATGACAAATATGCATGCATGAACATTTAATATGCAACAAGTTGTTATTACATTATAAAATAGGGTTCCGGGAAGGGGTTCACACATTAGGGGTCTCGACGATCTTGGTTCCGGGGTTCGGGGTTCGACAGGGTCCGGGGTCCGGTCTCGGGGTCCAGGGTTCGACGGAAGCGTTCTCGGACTCCGGGATTTAGGGTCTTCGGATCGAGGGTGTAGATCTTGTCGCACGAGCGTCGATGCTTCCGGGAAGGAGAACTTGGTTCGGTGTCGGGGCGCATCGGATTTGCCCTGGTCGGTGTCGATCTTGTCGGGCTCGCGTATCAGGTCGGTCTTGGCGTCCGGGATGAAGGACTTGGCGTTCTGCGTCAGTGACCTTGGCATCCGGGTACTTGGCGAGCTCGGCGTTCGAAAAGGAGTACTTGTCGCACCGGGGTCTCGGTGTCCTCGGATCCGATTGAAGATCTTGGCGTTCGGCGGGATCGGTCTTCGGGTCCGGGAAGGAGTTCTTGGCTTGGCGCCGGTTACGGGATCGGTCTTCGGGTTCGGGGGTCTCGGCGTTCCATGGCGAAGGTCTTGATGGTGCCGTGTCGAAAGCATCGGGGTTTCCGTGAACGAGATCTTGGTGACGGGATCGACGAACTTGTTACGGGTCGGCCTTCGGTTCTAGAGATGAAGCTACTGTACTGACGATGCTCTGGTGGTCGCTCACTCACTTGGCGCATACAAGAGCATGGGATCTTGGAGGTTGCTGGTTGTCCTCAACCGATAGAGAGGCAGGTGGGGTCGACCGAGGAAGGCAGTGAGGAGGGCACGTCCGGGACATGGTGGAGGCACCCGAGGGCCGGAGAGGGAGCCGGCGAGGTCCTTCCCGCGGGGTCGACGCCGGCTTGCAGAGGCGCAGAAGAGGCGCAAGGGTTCGGGCGTCCGGGAAGAGGACGAGGGAGGCGTTGATGACGAGCTCGCGGGGAGGGACGGTGACGACGCGGACCGAGAGGGAGGCCACGGCGAGGTGGCGGCGGGCGGCGGTTGCCGGGCGGCAGGACGGGCTCGCAGGCGGGCGTCTGTCGGTGACGCTGCCGACGGGGGTCCGCGAGGTGCTCGGGACGCTCGAGGGAGACGAGGGCGCGCCGGCGGGGCACGCGGCCGCGGCCGAGGTCGCGAAGCCGCCCGGCAGTAGGGGAAGGTTGCGTGAGGGCCGGGCTCGGGGAGGCGAGGCGGCGGTGCGTGGTGGTGGCCGGCGCGAGGCGAGGCCACCGGGCGCGGGGCTGTCGGCGGCTCGGGAGCAGGGCGAGGGCTGGCGGCGGCCACATCGGAGGAGGCGGCGCCCGGTCGGCGGACGGGGAAGGGAGACGCGGTCGGGAGGGCGCGGGCTCGGCCAGGGCGGTGCGAGAGGGAAGGCCGGCGGAGTCACGCCTCCGGCGGCTTGATGGGGTGGCGGTGGCTTGCGCGAGGGCGGGGCGACCGGCGGGGAGAGCGGCGGCCTCGGGGAGGTTGCTCGGCCGGGGCGGTTGCGGTGGGAGGAGGTCGTGGTCGGGGGAGGAGAGGGAGGGGCGAGAGGTAGCTGGGAGGCGGGTTCCGGGGGTGGGCAGGCGGGGCGACGCGGTCTGCCCGCGTGGGGAGGGGGCTAGGCAGTTGCGGGTGGGCCAGGGAGAGGTGGGGGCCACGGTGCCGAGAGGGTTGGGGCAGGTGGGAGGAGCGGAACGCGCCAGGGGAAAGAGGGCTGCGTGGGGCCGGGTCCAGGGGGCTGTCGGTGGGATGGAGTTGGAGGTGGGGCTGTGGGGTGTGTGGTGTTGAGAGAGGGAGTGGGGGTGGGTTAGGTGGCGGAGCATGGTTGGCTGGGGGATTTGGGTAGGCTGATGTGGCGAGCTGCGATTGGGTGGGATGATGTGGCTGGGGTGGGTACGATTAGAGTTGGGTAAGAAAAGATAAGGGGTGGACCATTCTAATTCCTGGGGGTGGTCGTTCGGGTCGAATCGGCCCGTTCGACTGCCCCCACTAAAAATAATAAATCAAATTATTTATTTCAACCAGCGCTTTTGCAAACCGACAGCGGACAAAACAAAATAATCCGGGGACCCGGGTTTTGCGTTTGAATAAAGACGGGGCGTTTAGAAAACAAAACCAGGCTTTTCGAAAATAGTTTTATGCGAGTAGATGCAAGATGATGACGATGCTCAAATGCAATGTGGCATGATGACATGAGCATGCGGTCATGATGATGCAATGCACAAAAACAACGCGATTTTCTAGTAGTGGTTTTTGAGGGATGCCACATAATAACTTCCAAGACTACGCAAAATCTTGGGTTATCTCCCAACAAGTACTTTTATTTAATGCCTTTAAGTTAGGCTTGAAACTTTCAAAGATGCTCACAAAGGAGATAAATATTTGAAGTCGAAGAGAGCATCAGGAAGCAAATAACCAACACATTTGAGTCTAACCCACTTCCTATGCATGGGAGTATCATGAGAAAACGAATTGTTGAAACAAAAGGCCACTAGCATAGGAAGACAAAACAGATGCAATTTCAAAGCTTTCAACATAAAACGGGGAAACTTAACATTATTGAGATGCATAAAACCATGTTTCCCTCTCTCATAGTAACTTTTCAGTAGCACTTTGAATAAAGTTGACAATGTAACTGTCACTGGCAACAACTTTATCATAAGAATGAGCATACTTACAATCACCAAAGAGAGGTCCAAGGTCATAAACTAGATGAATATAAGCAAGTTGTTCCATCCTGAAATCTTTATTAGGCAAGCTATTTTCACAAGGAGCTTTAGCAAATTTGGAAAAGTTAAACTTATAAGAATATCCATCAAACTTAGTTAAAACTTTATCCTTCTTACAATCTATAATAGCTCCACAAGTATTCAAGAAAGGTCTACCAAAATGATAGGACAAGTTTTGCTAGGTGCTGAATTAAGCACTAGAAAATCAGCAGTATACTTAATCTTACCACAAAGGACCTCCACATCTCTTACAATACCAATGGGGCAAATGGTTTCCTTATTTGCAAGGTGAATAACGACATCAATGTCCTACAGCTCACAAGGACCAATCTCATGCATAATTTCCCTGTAAAGCTCATAAGGAATAGCACTAGAACTAGCACCAATATCACATAAACCATAGTAGCAATGATCACCAATTTTAACAGAAAGCACAGGAACACTAGCTTTTCTAGCCTTACTAGGATGAGAGATAATATTAGTAGCGTCTTCACAGAAGACAATATGCTCATCCTCTATATTTCTAGTGATAAGATTTTTCACAATAGCTACCGTAGGCTCAACATTCAATTTCCCATCAGGCTCCATAGTTTTCTTTGTACCTTTGTTATTTGCACTAATAATAATAGAATACTCCTTTACCTTAGCTGGGAAAGGAACTTTCTCAACATGAGGTTTAGGCATAATATGATTAGTAGTACAAACTTCAGCACTTCTAACATGAACATGATTAACAACATCTTTATAAGGAGCATGGTACTTATTCCACTTCTTTTGGGGAATTTCTATGTAAGAGGAAAAGGCCTTAAAATAGTTGGCAATACTTTGGGAATAAACACCAAACTCATTACTAATATGACGGAAGTCATTAGTTCCCACAAAAGATTTAATGCATTCATAATCATAGTTTATACCTGAGTTTCTTCATTTTTCATTCTCCCAAGCTTTAGTGTTATCTTGAATACGGTCTAGGAGATCCCATTTAGCTTCTTCCTTCATACGTGTGAATGATCCATCACAAGAAGCATCTAGTAAATATTTATCATGAAGAGAAATCCTAGCATAAAAGTTATTGATAATAATATTGTTAGGGAGTTCATGAATATGACATTTAAGCATTAGTAACTTCAATCTCCCCCAAGCTTGAGCTGTACTCTCTCCATCACGAGGCCAAAAGTTATATATCAAATTTCTATCCTTATGAATCTCACTGCGAGGATAAAATTTAGAATAAAAGAGAGATGCCATCTCCTCCCATTCCATGGATTGTCCATTCTTTAGCAGCTTATACCATTCTTCAGCTCTCCCTTTCAAGGATATGGAGAGTAACTTCTTCTTCACCTGTTCAATTGTGATACCTGCACACTTAAACAACCCACATAATTCATGGATAAAAAGCAAGTGATCACCAAGATGGATAGTTCCATCCCCTAAATAATAATTATCCATAACACAGTCAACAATACTTGTAGGTATCTTAAAAGGATCTATCTCAATAGGAGGTGGTTCATCTACTACCCTAGCAGTGGTAGTAGTTTTCCCAAATAGAAAACCAAGTGGGTTATCCATGTTGGAAACAAAGTAACAAACAGTAACAAAAGAAATACTCACAGTAGAAGTTCCATTTACCAGTTCCACTCTTCAATAGCGCTTCACTCCCTAGCAACGGCGCCAGAAAATAGTCTTGATGACCCACAAGTATAGGGGGTGTATCGTAGTACTTACAATAAATAGGAGTGCCGATCCCAACGAGGAGCAGAAGGTGCTGAACAGTGATATGGAGCAGGAACTCTCTGCAAATACTTAGCAAACAGATTTTTGGTGGTTTTCTAATAAAGCAAAAAAACAAAGTGCAAGTAACATAGAACAAATGCAGCAAGTGGCCCAATCCTTTCTTAGCAAAGGACAAGCCGGTGGAAATACTTATAAGGACAAAACATTCTCAAGGACACATGGGAATTCTGTCAAGTGCTTTCGCTTCATATAGTTGAGTACTCTTCTTTGGTGTTGTAAGTGTCGTGTGGGTGAACCTGTGCTAATGTACCGACCTTACTTGGACTAATACATACTTTGTGATTAAATACCCTACAAACATCCGTAACTACATGAAATTAATTAAGATATAAATCTAACCACAGCCTTAAACTCTGAGATCCTACACTCCCTTGTGCAAAGGTGTCCTAACGGGTGTTCAGGTTTCTGTCACTCCGGCAACCCCACAATTAGTAGCCAAATACACAATCCATTCCCCTAGGCCCATAAATGGTTAAGTATCATGTACTCGACGTTCACATGACACCACTAGAATAATAGCACCACAACTTAAATACTAAACCATTGAATAATAACTCAACACAAATCCACTAATAACAACATGACTTCTCCCATGTCCTCAAGAACTAAACGAACTACTCACGACACATCATATGGATCAATATCAAAGATGACATGATAAGCGATAACAATCTGAACATAAACAATACTCCAATGGTTCCACTCACAAGCTTCAACTACAATAGTAATCAACACCGGGAAAGTTTCCCCTAAGAACTAAAGCAATATCCAACACAATTGTTACAGCAAGACGGAGTGGTGATGTTGGTGCTGGTGGAGATGATGGTGTGGATGATGATAATGATGATGATGATCTCGATGAAGCCTGGCTTGACGATGGTGTTGATGGCGACGATCTCCGCTCTCCGGGAAGGAATTCTCCCGACAGAAATCTGTCTGCCAGAGAGATCTTTCTCTCTCGGTGTTTTCCACCCCCAGAGGCGGCGGAACTCTATCTGTGGTCGCTACCCCAGCCTTAGGGTTTCATAGGGAATATATAGGCGAAGGGGCGGAGTTGGGAGCCGGGCAGGTGGACCACACCTGCCCTAGGCGCGGCCCAGGGTGGGCCCGCGCCTAGGGGGTGTGGGCCCCCCTGCGACCCTTCTTTGTCCCTCCATATGGCTTCCTCAATCTTATGGAAAAATGTCACATGCCAAAAATCATGATTTCTAAAGTTTGCATATCATTCATGCATTCATAAGCATTTGGTCTTTTCAAATGAGATTCCAAAATAAGAAACCATATTTTGCCTATTATTTAATGCAAGTATGGCAATGGTTCTATTATTACTCTCAAAGTATGAGAATGCCTTGGTTTGATTAGTAATGTTTTAAAGTTGAAAGCAAAGCTTGTAAATTTTTTCAAAGATAAAACCCTAAGCAAAACCATATTCAAACCCCTCTTTTTATATTATCTAAGAGGCAAGGTTTTATTCGTAAATTCAAAGGACAAAAGTGTTTTGTAGTGAATAGTGGTGTTTGACACACTTTAAAACACTAGATTCACCTCAAAAAGTTTTGGTGAAAGTTTGAAAAGATTTGGAGTTCATTTGGTGATTCAAATCACATTTGAAAAATCAAAACAGAAAAAGAAAAAGAGAAAATGGAAAAAAAATAACAGCAACAGCCTATCTAACCCAACCCAACCCGTGGCCCAACTAGCAGCCCACCTAGCCACCCGAGAAAACCCCCTCTCCCTCTCTGTTTCTCACTGCCAACACGCGCACTCACTCGCTAACAGGCGAACCCACCTCCACGTCACCCCTTCATCCTCAATCAACGCTCGCAGACCTTGCCGTCGCCGCCTGTTACCTCGCCGATTGATTTAGAATCAATTTGATTGATTGCCTCAGTAATTCCCGCACCCGACCCTGCCTACTTAAACCCCTTCCTCCCCCGCATCTTCCCCTCATTCGCCACCATCTAAGCGCCACCAGGCTGCCCACACTTGAGCTCACACCGCCGCGGTACCGAACCTCTCTGGCGACCAATCCCGGTGAGCCTCGACCCCCCTTGCTCTCTGGTTCATACTATCTTGTTCACCACCCTCGTATGCACCTAATGCCACTTGTGGTTTCCTTTATTGTGGGTGGTAGCGTCGCCTTCATCAACACCCGCGCGTGCCCGACGGCGAGCTCGACTCCAGTGAGGAATAGCTACCAAACCCAAGCGCCCCGCCCTCTCCCGTGACCTCCACTGCGACCACCTCACCTCCGCGACCTCGGTAACACACAACACCTTTTCCTTTACCCCCTAGGGACGCCAGTTTGTTGTCGGCAGAGCCGTCGCCGCCACAGCTCGCCATCCGCGCCGCCCGTTCGTGGCAGATTGACCAGATCCGCTGGATCTAGATCCAGCGGCTAAGATTAGAAGAGAGAGTGAAAGGGTACGGGCAAATCTGGACCGTTAGATCTCACTTAGATCTAGTGGCTCACGACTGTGATCTGCACGAAGTGGTACTGACCAATCAGGAGCCGCCGTGTGTCAGGATTTTTCTTTTAAAATCCATATTTGATTTAATTAGATGAATTAACTTGTAAAATTCATAACTTTTGTTCTGTTTATCCAAAAAATGCAAATAATATACCAATGGATTCACAAAATTAAATCCTACACATCTATGGGCTTAGGTTTTTTTACTTTTCTTCTGTAAAAATGGAATTTTATGCAGAGACTTTTGTAGGCTTATTTTGAGTATAAAAATTATTTAGAAAATGTTTTAAAGACTAATTTGAGTCTATTTAGTCTATAAAAGTTTAGTTTTGTGTTTAGTAATGTTTACTTGTCTTGTTTAGTTTAAGAAGAATCATCACATGGCATTTTCATGCATTCATATATCTTTGCTTGATTAATTTGAATGTAAATTTGGTGCTATCATTTTATGTGTAGATTTTGGTGTTAGTGGTGATTGTGAGGATTTTTGATACTCCCCCAACTACCAAGGCAAGTGGTGATTCATGTTTTTGTCCCAATATTTTGACTATGCACTAGTGATATTTTGTATAGGGCTTGCATGATATTTGTTTGCTAAGTATCTATATGCTATGCTATGGGAAATCCTAGTAGTTGTAGTCTTGGTATAATCTTCTCTAAGTTATGATACTTTTTATATTGCCATGCTTAGCCTAGCTAGTAGCAAACAAGGGTGGATTATATATATGCTATGGAAAATATTGTTAAGTCTTTGACTTGTGTTTTTGTTTAATAAAACAACTAAGTGAATGAATCACCTGGGTGGAATGGTATGTTTGGGTTATGTTGAGTGGTTACACAAGGCCCATATCTATGGTCTACCTTGTGTATCACACTTGTGGAAAGCCACCCAGGAATAAAGGGAGTTGAGATACTTAGTGTTTAGAAGCTTCTAGTGCAACCACATGGCATATGGGCTCTGCCTTGATCATATAGGTTGCAATAACTTAGCCAGATGGACAGTTGGTGGTAGGGTGATAGGATTGGAACGCGTCCATTTGTTCTAACGGAAGGCTTCTGAAAGGTCTCGTCTCGACGCATGTCGGGTCTTGTGGGGAAAGTGCACCACCTCTCGAGAAGGTAAAATCTAAGTACTTAGCCATGTCCCTGGCAACAGATAATTTGAGCATCAAGACATTGAAGCTATCAAGGATCTCCTCATCCCAATTTCTAAGTTAAAAACTTGCGGTTGAACAAGGGTAAAGGTTCACCAATGTCTATTGGTGGTTCCTTGGGAGTTTTTGTCAAACAAAAACTTAGTGTTTTCAACTGATAGGCAAAACCTACTTTGAGAAAAGCAAGCCTAAGCTACACTAAGCCAAATTCATATAGAAGCTAGAAAGTATTATTCTACTAAGGTATCACTTGCCAATACTATTCTAATGTATTAACCCACTATGGTTGTAACTTGTGATGTTGCAGGTTACTATGATGAGGATTAGGGTTATGAGTCTACACTCAACATGTTTGCCTGTGGCACATGAATATGAAGACTTTACTTTATTTTGTTAAGTTGAACTCTTGTACTAGCCTATGGCTATGGAGTTGTAAAAGACTATGTTATCTCTAGAATGACGATATAATGAAAGACCTTTGTATCTGTGTACTTCATCTTAAACTGTGGATGCTAGCATTTGATCCAGGGACTAGCATTGCAATCATAGGGACCTTTACCTTTATAAAGGTGGGGTCTTACAGATGGTATCAGAGCACTTTGTTTCCTGTAGGATTATGACCCTAGGTTGGATTAGGCTAAGAAACCACTAAGAAAAATTTCAACATTTTGTAAAATTCCAAACTTGTCTTTTTCTTCTCGTAAACTTTTCTAATCTTCTTTCTCATCTATATTTGTCGATGAACTCCATCAACGAAGCCATCAAAAAGGGACCACTCATGACCATGACCTTGGAGTGTGAGATAGAGTTTCCCAAAGCACTCAAGAACCTTATGGTTACCATGGGGATACATGGTGCACCTGTGTACAAGGGATTCCCTGTGATGGATGAAGGAGAAGAGTATTGGTGGGTGCAACTTCACTTGTACAAAAACAAGGAAGACAACTACAAAGAGTCAGGATTCTGCATCGTCACCAACTCTTAAATGCACACAACATTCTTTGACTCTACAAGAAATGCAGGTTGGAATGCCATCAAGGAGCTTGGTGACAGGATCAAGTGTAGAATGCTCAACACTCAAAATGACCTTAGAGAAGAAAAAAGCATACCCAAGACTTAGAGGCTACCAATCAACGACTAAGTGAAGACATCATAGACTTAATATGGGATTCTTGTGATCAAGATAGACAGATTGCCACTAAGGATGCCCCGATAGACATTTTGTCTAGTGAGTGAGAGTTGTAACGTAATCCGTTAGTTGGACCACCACACTTGTCATTTTACTCGCAAAAATTTGTCTAAGTTATGTTGAATCTTGGTGTTTGTATTGGATTTGAGTATGCCATGACTTGTATATTTTATTCTTAAAAGTGTGCTTGTGTTTTTATTGTCTTGTGATTTTCCTACTTGTATTTATTCTAACCTTTCTCTATCTTATACAATAGATGCCTAACATTGTTACCAGCATTGCCGAGGATTTCAAGGGAACTCGTTTCGGTACTCGTCTCGTGGAGCTCACTAGTGCGCTCAACCTTCCACTTCCTAGTATCACGACACTCCAGCTCACCAAGTTTGAGAGGAAGGACCTTTGGGGCTTCAGAGTCACACAGCCGGGACGCCAGGAAGAGCCACCCACGGAGGACATCACCTTCAAGCTGATGCATGATGACAAGGAGAAGGGCTTAGATGTAGTCATGCAGGATTTACTTGGACGCCTGGTTAGGAGGAACTCCACCGAGCTTAGAGGCCTCTACTTTCACCTGTTAGGGAGACGTGACGAGAAGGGTGAGGAAGTAGAGTATGATGATGCTACTAGAGAGACGATTGTGCTAGTTCGTCTATACCTTCAGGATCTAGAGGGCCTTATTAGACACCTCGACACCGATAGGACCAACGTCATGCTAAGCAATGACGAGCTCCAGGTTCAGTTGAGGGATAAGGACAAGCTCTTCGCAGATCAAGACGAGATCGTCAAGGAGATGGAGGCCAGATTCGAGAGCTAGGACAAGAAGTTCAAGAATCAGGAAAAAAGAGTCCAAGACAGAAACAAGAAGATCAGGGAGATGAAGGATGAGTTAGAGGCCAAGGACTTCGATCCTGAGCACCAGCAGGGAGTGATTGAGAGGATTTACTCACAGAAGAGGGCACTAAGGGGAAAGATCGAGGCCTTGACCACTAGTGTAGAGGAGTACAAGGCCGCCATGGAGAATGCAGGTCTTGATCTTGTTGACGTGGAGGTCGACATGGAGGAGTAGTGTAGACTACTCGACTATCTTTTATCTGTCATACTTTGATTATTGAGTCGCAATGACCATCCAACATGAGGATGGCTTGCTATGGTGTGTTTACCTTCCAAAACTTGTTGTTTACTTTGTTCAAACTCTACGTTATTTTTGAGATTGGTTTTTATGATTGTTGTTATGTTATGTATTGTGCATGTTAATCATCTATGGGTATCTCATTTCTTATCCTTGTTGAAACCACAGATGCCTCCCCGTCGTGCGAACCCCAACCCAAATGACAACAATAATGTCACTCCCGATATGCAGCAGTTGATGACAGCTCAAGCTCACAAGATGCATATGATGACACAGTTCATGCAGAATCAGAATCAGAACAGCAATAACAACAACAACAATCAGAATAATCCTCCAGCATTTGACATGCTCACCAGATTTCTGAGACTGAGGCCTGCAAAGTTCTTGGGAACCATTGATCCAATGGTGTCCAATGACTGGTTACGTTCAGTGAACAAGGACTTAGTCACTGTCAGCTGCACCGATGAGGAAAAAGTCAGGTTTGCAGCACATCTTCTCGAAGGACCAGCAGCAACCTGGTGGGACAACTTTTAGATCACCACTCCCCTGGAGGATGTGACTTGGGCTATTTTGAGGATAGATTCCGTACAACTCACATCTCATCCGGAGTGATGAACTTGAAGAAAAAGGAGTTCCACAACCTGAAGCAGCGTCACCGCAGTGTGGCTGAATACATTGAGGAGTTCAACAATCTGGCGTGCTATGCACTGGATGAAGTTGATACTGATTCTAAGAGGAAGGAGAAATTCCTCGAAGGACTAAATGATGATTTGAACCTGAAGCTATCTGTTGCCTATGTCCCAACCTATCAATCACTTTGTGACAAGGCTACCATCTTGGAAAACAAGATGAAACAGGTTGAGGGCAGAAAGAGGAAGCATAGCTTTGATAAGCACAGCTCGGGATCGTCTCACAAGCGTTCCCATCATGATGATAGTGGAAGTTCTGGATTCCACAAACATGGGAAGTACAACAACCACCACAACCACAACTGTCATCATGACAACAAGCATCATCACAGTCATGTCAATGACAAGTATAAGAACCACAAGAGTGGGCACAAGATTCACCACAGTGGAAGTGGAAATGGAAGTAAGCCTATAAAGAAAGATCTCAGTCAGGTTGAATGTTTCAAGTGTAAGAAGATGGGGAACTATGCTAATGAGTGCCCAGAAAAGAAAGTTTAAGGTGCCAACAAGCCCAATCCCTTCCAAAAGGGACAAGTGAACCACATTAATGTGGAAGAAATATATGAAGAGTCTGATGCTGTGGCTGGTAAGTTCAAGCTCAATTCTTTTCCAAAACTTGTTCTTTTTGATACTGGAGCATCGCATTCATTCATATCAAGAGCATTTGTTGGTAAAAATGGACTTCTATTTGAAACTATTGGGTGTCCTATAAAAGTAAGCTCTCCCGATGGAGAAATTATAGTAAACTTTGGATGTCATGATCTAGTGATAGAATTTGGGAAGTATAAGTTTCCTGTTAGTTTGATAATCCTAGATTCCCAAGGATTGGATGTTATTTTGGGAATGGATTGGATGACTAAGTATGAAGGAGTACTAGATTGTGCCAATCGTACTGTCACACTCACAACCCCGGATAATAAAAGGATTAGATTCAAGTCTAACTTTGAATCAAAAGGGAGTAAGCTAAATTCTCTTAAGGGGGTTAGCATAGACAGTGTGATAATTATGAGAGAGTATCCGGATGTGTTTCCGGAGGAATTTCCTGGAATGCCACCAGATAGAGATTTTGAGTTTCTGATTGACTTACTACCAGGATCTGGACCAATAGCAAAGAGACCTTACAAGATGTTAGTTGATTAGTTTAAGGAACTTAAGAAACAGCTTGGAGAACGGTTATAGAAAGGATTTATTCAACCAAGTTCTTCATCTTGGGGTGCACCAGTGTTGTTTGTTGAAAAGAAAGATAGAATTCAAAGGTTATGCATAGATTACCGTTCACTCAATGAAGTAACTATCCAGAACAAGTGTCCTTTGCCTAGAATCAACGATCTGTTTGATCAGCTAGAAGGAGCCCGTGTGTTCTCAAAGATTGATCTCCAATCAGGTTACTTCCAGCTAAAGATTAGAGAGAAATACATACCTAAGACTGCTTTCACCATTAGGTATGGTTTGTATGAGTATAACGTGATGCCATTTGGTTTGACAAATGCACCAGCCTAATTCATGAATATGATGAACAAAGTGTTCATGGAATTTCTCGACAAGTTTGTTGTTGTATTCATCGACGAAATTTTGATCTACTCCAAGATCAAATAAGAGCATGAAGAACATTTACGATTGATACTTGAGAAGCTTAGGGAGCATAAGCTGTATGCCAAATTCAGCAAGTGTGAATTCTGGCTGAATGAAGTCGGATTTCTCGGACATATTATGTCAGGAGATGGTGTAGCGGTTGATCCAGCAAAAGTGTCAGCTGTAACTGAGTGGAAATCTCCTAAGTCAGTGAATGAAGTACATAGTTTCCTTGTCTTGGCAGGATACTATAGAAGATTCATTGAGAATTTCTCAAAGGTACCTAAGCCAATGACATAATTACTTAAGACAGACAAGAAATTTGATTGGACTGAAGGATGTGAACTCAGTTTCCAAGAATTAAAGAAGAGACTAGTGATAGCACTAGTCTCATGTCTGCGAGATTTGTAAAAAGATTTCCAAGTATATTGTGATGCATCTCACCAAGGATTAGGTGGAGTTCTGATGCAAGAAGGGAAAGTTGTAGCTTGTGCTTCGAGACAACTCAAAACTCATGAGGTGAACTATCCTACTCATGACTTAGAGTTAGCCTCTGTTGTCCATGCACTCAAAACATGGAGATATTATCTTTTGAGTAAACGTTGTGAAGTGTTCACATATCATAAAAGTTTGAAGTATATCTTCACTCAAAAAGAAATCAACATGAGACAAAGAAGATGGCTAGAACTCATCAAGGACTACCACTTGAGTTTGCAATACCACCCCGGTAAAGCAAATGCTGTAGCGGATGCTTTAAGCCGTAAAGTTTATGTGAATGGCCTCACTAAGTGAGAATTACCAGATGGTCTGTGTGCCCAATTCAAAGATCTCAGATTGGAGATTGTGACTGAGGGACATCTGATGTCATTGGATGTTCAACCCACCTTGTTGGAGAAAATCAGGGAAGCCCAAAAGATGGACAAGGAAATTGAATAGATTAAGGGAAAATTAGCAAAGGGAAAGCTAAAGGATTCCATGAAGACGAACATGGTACTTTATGGTATGGAAAACGTATTTGCATTCCGCAAGATCCGGATCTTCAGAAACTGATTTTACAAGAAGTACACAACTCACCATATTCCATTCATCCGGGTAACACCAAAATGTACATGGATGTGAAGGAAAGATTTTGGTGGAATAATCTCAAGAAAGACATCGCAGAACATATTGCTTTGTGTGATGTGTGTAGTAGAGTGAAAGCAGAACATCAGAAACCAGCAGGATTGTTACAACCACTACCTATTCATGATTGGAAGTGGGACAAGATTGGCATGGATTTCATCACAGGACTGCCAAGGACTAGATCAGGATATCATTCTATTTGGGTCGTGGTAGATCGCCTAACTAACACTACTAGGAAAATGGTCGTCTGTGGCGCACCTAAAAGGCCCATCCGTGGCGCACCTGTAGTGCGCCACGGGCCTTGCGCTACGGCTATCTCTCAGCCGTGGCGCACTGCCTAGTGCGCCACGGTTGTGTAGAGATAGGCGTAGCGCACCTCCTAGTGCGCCACAGAAGTTTGGCATGGTGCGCTACCCCTTGGAGGTAGTGCGCCACTAAACATCCATGGTGCGCTTTAGGTGTAGTGCGCCACAGAAGGTAGACCATGTGCGCCACAGATGTATTTTTTGTTTTTTTTAATTTCCAAGCCAGATTATATGCAATACAGATTATATACAATATTACAGCAGATATACACACACAGATACAAGATATACAATTATATATATAAATACTCGATATGAAAAACAAGATTGAAACAAATACATATAGATAAGTCTCATACATGAATACATAGTCCAAGTTACATTGTTTTGATCATGTTACAAAGTAGTAGTTGGTGACATGCGAATACATGTGTCGATCGAACAATTTAGATCTCGGAAGCTCGCCTAGACATCTAAACTAGCTATCTAGACACAAACGGGATAAATAACCAAAGAAGATAAGCATGATCACCGCCGACGAAGGTGTAGGTCTTCATCCTTCCTTGTCCTAACTCCCGCTAGATAGCGCGTGTATCTATCTTCCGCCTCCATAGTGTTGTACCCTTTGTAGCTATTGCCACTGAAACGGTGCACTGTCCCAGTCTTCCCAATCATCGAGACTCAGGAACCGTCCCTTGTACACGACGTACCACGTCATCTACAAGTTGACAATAATAACTAACCGGTGATTGAAAAACATGTATAATTAAAGTCGTATGAAGATACACTTATAGAAAGTACTCTTAAATTAAAAAGAGCAAACTCAAAAAGCATGCCTCATATATAACTAGCTAGGTCGTTGGACACAGGAATATGCTTATGACGGGACCGTTAGCCAAGTAGGATGCACAATTCATGGACTTGTGCATATCACAAGGCTAACAATCCCGTCATAGCACATTCACATATATATTGTGCCACGACATTTCAATCATCGGCATATTCTCGAAAAAGACAAAAATAACTCTAAAAGAATGCCTCATATATAACTAGCTAGGTCGTTGGACACAGGAATATGCTTATGACGGGACTTTTAGCCAAGTAGGATGCACAATTCCTGGACTTGTGCATATCACAAGGCTAACAATCCCGTCATAGCACATTCACATATATATTGTGCCACGACATTTCAATCATCGGCATATTCTCGAAAAAGACAAAAATAACTCAAAAAGCATGCCTCATATATAACTAGCTAGGTCGTTGGACACGATTGCTTATGACGATCAAGTAGCCAAGTAGGATGCACACCCTGGACTTGTGCATATCACAAGGCTAACAATCCCGTCATAGCACATTCACATATATATTGTGCCACGACATTTCAATCATCGGCATATTCTCGAAAAAGACAAAAATAACTCGAAAAGCATGCCTCATATATAACTAGCTAGGTCGTTGGACACAGGAATTGCTTATGACGGGACTGTTAGCCAAGTAGGATGCACAATTCCTGGACTTGTGCATATCACAAGGCTAACAATCCCGTCATAGCACATTCACATATATATTGTTCAACGACATTTCAATCATCGGCATATTCTCGAAAAAGACAAAAATAACTCACACTTGTCGTCCGAGAACCAAAGAGTAAGCAAAAAAACCAAAGAGTAAGCAAAAAAACCAAGCATTGATTGATATATAATAATAATAAGCAAAATAAGTAAGCGGTGATTCATAAACCTAATAAGATAAGTACACTTGTCGTCCACACACACACAAAGGTCATCTATAGTTTGCAACTACAACTAGGCCAACATCAAGCCTTCTGGCTCGGCTTAGGGAACGGGAGGACGCCCTGCCTCGTCATGAACTTCCTATAGTCACCCTGCATCTCTAGGCGATCTTCTATGTCACGGTTATTCGGGATATTTCCTCCGTAGAAGATCCCCAAGTCATGACATCACGAAGATGATTGCCCCAACCGCTGCTGGATGCGATACATCTCTTGTCTAATATCCGAATCATTGATCTTGGCCTTTGCTTCGCCCACTGCTTGAGATGATCTGGCAACAGAATTTCGCTGGTCAAGTAGGAACGCCCTCATGTGATGGAGTGCGTAGTAGGCTTCCTTCTTGCTGTTTTCCGGCTGCTTCACGCAGGGGAACTCTGTTACGTGGTTGAAGACGTGCCTGTCGAACTTGACCTTCTTACGCACGAAGCTGGTGCCTTCCGTCGAGGCAAAGCCAGTGAGAGCATCATCCAGAACTTCCTTGATGTTGTCGTAGTTTTTCTTCTTTTCTAGACTCCCCGAGTCGAAATACGTGGCATGGGAATGCTTCGGCGATAAGGAGATGAGCGTGCAGTGTTCATCTCTGCGCAAAAAATTCAAATGAAATGTGTTGAAAAAAGAATGATGATGATCTAATAAAGCCAATCGACAGTGGCAACTGAATAATGACTTACTCGGGAAAGTAAGGCACGAGAATGTATTCCTTTGTCTTGTTCGCCACGAGGATTCTTTTTAGGTACGAGGCCACGATACGTCGTTCGGCGGGGGAACCCAAGCAGCCGTCACGCATGTAGTAGGGGTCCACTATAGCGATGCCCGGTGTGTGCGCTCTAAGGATCTGCATTGCCAGGCGGAGAGAAAAGAGACGGACCATGGTATAGTGCAGCGGGTATAGGTGGAACATATTGAAGACGTCTTCGAACCGCAGGAAGAACAGATCCATGAGGCGGTGTCGACGAAGCCCAAGCCTGGTGGCACCTTAACCACGAATACCGGTGCGAGGGATCTTTCTCCGATAGAAGGCGTCTCTCTATTGTCAAGACGCCGTCATGCACACTCTGCAGCCGAATCGGGCGAAGCTTCCGCAAATTCTTAGGTAGCATGGTCTCACCCGCCACATGAATCCTCCACATAATACCCTCGGGTCTTGGTGGCCCCAAACCTGATCGGATTCGCAGCTTGTTGACGCCATCGGCTGGCTCGAGCTGCTAGATTTTCTTTTCCTGCCCTTTTTTCCTTTTGGAGAGCGGGCAGCACATATCTGAGCACCGCCACCCTATGTAGTGTGTCGCTTAGAATAAAGGGCCGGTTGGTTGTATCAGCTGGCTCTGTAAAGGCGCAAGCTGGAGGCGTCTCCTGAGAACCAAACAGACGCTTGGTGATAGTGTCTTTCTCTGTGGGGCCACCAGCTAGGTCTTCTTCGTTCCCAAACTGAGTGCTGAAGAAGTGATCATTCCAGTCTTGAAGTCCTCGGCCGGATCCGCGCCATGTGCATATCATCAACATGATCATCCGACCCACCACGTGGAGGTGACGGCAGGGCGGTAAGGCCTTGCCACCGCTTGTCGCCGCACGACAAAGTGTCTTGTGTCTGGCGTGATGGCCCCCGTCCCCAAACGGATCATGCTCTTTGGCCATAGCAAGAACAAGCAAGCAACCGAGGACATACGGCTCTTCTTCATCCGCCTCACAGGGGTTGAATGGGAGGTTCCAGGTCGCCGCAGCCCCTTAGCACCCGACTAATTTTAACCTGTGCACGCTATCCGCATCGGCTTTGAGTGGAACGTCTGCTGCAAGGGTTGAACGATGGTACCTTGGCAACATCCTCACCGTTGTTCACGTAGCATAAGAGAGTGCAAGGAACATCCGTCTGCGGAAAACATGTACGGCGTCGTCAGAGCGAGATGCCACAAGAGTAATATATAGATGGCATGAAAGTCGGTAATTAAAGCAATTTGTTTACCGTGATGGCGTCGAGATCGGCTAATGTCGACGCACCGCATACAGCGACAGGCGTGCAAGAGACGGAAGGTTCGCTTGATGGCGCGGTGCTTGCCGCCGTGTATTCTCCTACCGACGGGTGCTTGAGCTCCGGTGCCGCCGACGATGGCGGATGGCACCAACATGTACTCCGCGCCGGTGATGGCGGAGTCACCAAACTTGCGGCGCCATGTGCTAGCGGGCGGAGTCACGAACACGTAGTTCGCCTGATTCGCTTGCCGCGTTGTTCGAGTGGCTGACCATGCTTGGAATCGGGCACGGCCCTACTCGACCACCCGCACTCCAGTTCTCTATTGACTCCACCAAGGTAGGCAGGAAGGACGTAAGGGTGATTGCCAGGTTGTCTTGGACGATCTGCGGGATCCGCGCCACTTGTGCCTTAAGTTCTTGAACCTCTCTGTTTTCCTCCTCGCTCCTTCCCGACGGCGCCACATGCGTCCTCGGCGGTGGACCAAAATGATCCACCCAATTCTTACCCCCGAGGCCGGCCAGACGGCCAGCCGACGACGGCTTCTTCGTAACCGGCTCTATTTTCTGAAACTAACGAGGATGGTACAAACTTTGAGGTCCTATTTCTGTCCAAAATGTGTACAATATGTGTCATTGTTTAAAGCACCATCTTGAAAACTTACATGACAAATATGACAAACCTTATCTTCAATTCTCAATTTTTCAAGATAACCCATATGGCCATTTGATAGTTTTTACTGATAACCTTTATAGTTTAGATTTTCTTTTGCCATGTGAATAATTCAATGTGAGCGGTAGCTAGGCAAAATGTAGCAGTGAAATGTTGAACTAAAGAGTTAGAGCAATTTTCTCAAATTAGAGAACTCTTACCCATGTACCCACACATTAATATTTCTATCAAATAAAATCAAGGAAAATGACTCCTAAAGTAATCTGCCTAAGTCTTGGTCTAATTCGTTCGCCAGTTTCTGCATCTTCTTCAGTAAAATTCTAGAGTTTTATCTCAAATTTGGGGAGAGACCTACTGAACCCTAACCATGGCCTGCAGAGAGAGGGGAGAGAGAGGGAGAGAGGGAGAGAGGGGAGAGGCGACGCTCACCTCTGACGGGCGGACGACGACGGGCGAACGACGGAGTGCGACGACGGCGGCCTCCACCTCCTGAGACGCGGCGGCTGCCCCTCCTCGGACACGGGCCTCCTCCTGAGACGCGGGGAGCCCTCCTCCTCCTCAGACGCGGCGGCGGCGGATCGAGAGCGGCGGCGGCAGATCGTGCTCGATTGGGCTGAGAGATGGAGAGATGGGGATGAGAGAGGGGGGGTCGAGCGCACGTGTCTGAGGAGGAGTGAGCGGGGACGGGAAGAAGAAGAGGAGGCACGCGCTGTTATAACTAAACGGCCTTTAGTCCCGGTTCGTGGCTCCAACCGGGACTAAAGGTGCATACGTCCCGGTTGGAGCCACCAACCGGGACCTATAGTCCAATTTTCAGAACAAGGGTCACAGACGCAGGTTTTTTCGTCGGTTGGTGGCTCCAACCGGACGTATTCTGCTTTCAAATTTTTTCGTTATTTTCTCTGTTCCGCCTTATTTTTTATTTTGGGGTTTAAATTTGTAATGTTTTTAAATGATAATTACTTTGGAATTTAGAAAACTTTAAACATAAAAAGTGTTTGGATTTGAATAACTAATTGAAACCATTTTCTGCTTTGAAAAATAACTAATGTAACCATTTAAACTACGAACCATTTAAAATTAATAATGAAATAACTTATATTTTTAAATATTAATTTGGAATTTAGAAAACTTTAAACATAAGAAGTGTATGGATTTGAATAAATAATCCAAAACCAATTTATATTTTTAAAAATAATTAATGTAACCATTTAAAATTAATTAACTTATATTTTGCATATTAATTTGGAATTTAGAAAACTTTAAACATAAAAGTGTTTGGATTTGAATAAATAATTCAAAACCATTTTATGTTTTAAAAATAATTAATGTAACCATTTAAAATATGAACCATTTACAATTAAAATGAATTAACTTATATTTTTTAATATCAATTTGGAATTTAGAAAACTTTAAACATAAGAAGTGTATGGATTTGAATAAATAATCCAAAACCATTTTCTATTTCTAAAAATAATTAATGTAACCTTTTAAAATGAATTAACTTATATTTTTGAATATTAATTTGGAATTTAGAAAAACTTTAAACATAAGAAGTGTATTGATTTGAATAAATAATCCAAAACCATTTTCTATTTTTAAAAAATAATTCATGTAACCTTTTAAAATGAAGATAGGGGACGAGCATCGTTAGAACTTGCATTGGATCTCTGAAGAAACCACATATTGTGAGTCTAAAAATGTTTTTTTCAAAAAATCACGGGCGATAGATCATGTACCTGTAGTACAAACCGGACCCACTTCCTACCGATTCAGCAGACATTTATCCTTTTTACCCGGGATGGACGAAAAGGTTTGAGATGAACTGGTTGGGAGATAGTCCATGTAAGGTGGTCTAGTATTTTAGGAAAATGGGACGGTAGCATTGTGAAAGGGCTTTTCCGTGCGACAAAAAGGAAAACTTCCTCCTGCAACATTGTTCTCCATACCAATTTCCAAAAGTGGTGATATATGCCATAGAAGTTTTATTTTGATTTTAAAATACTTTTAAATATTCCAAAAATGCCCAAAAATATGATTTAAAGTATAACTAAATTTCATAATACTTTGTTCATGAATATTACAATCTTTTTTGACCACGCGTTTACAATATTTTTTGAGCTAGCGTTTTACAATCTTTTTTCCCTTCTTTGTCGCGGTTGAATAATTTAGCCCCGGCACTTTAATGTTTCTTCTTTCGAACGGGCTACCTTTTTTGGGTAGGGTTGTCCTTTTTCTTCTTGTGATGTATGTTGTCGCATCGTCGTCATCTTCAATCTTTGGATCGCCGTCTTGGTCAAAGTCTTGCGTTGGCGACTCCATCCATTCCGATGATGTTTCTTTTTCCTCTCCTCACGAAAACACGGCTAGGATTTGTCGGTCGGTAATGAAAAACATTGGTCCACTTTGGTAGCCAAGACCACGGTTCATTTTTCGCGCTTTGCACCGTGACCTTGGATTTGGCCGGGTATAACCATGGTTGTGAAATACGGTCTTCTTTCGACGCTCTTTGCCCGTCGACACGGAACATCGGCACCTTTTCTCCACGTGAGTCGAGATCCCGATCTCCTCGATTCTTCCATAGAATCTTTCCTTCACGTTGTCATCGGTGTAGAATTCGACGTTACGCTCGAGTTCGATAATCACACTTGTTGTCCTTTTCCTCCGTAGAATGTGTAGCCGTTGATATCATACGCTGATAGGTCACCAGGTTTGCATCGGTCCGCGACAAGGTGAATATGATCTTTTCCGTGTCGGAAGAATGCGGCGCTGGGATTATCAAGGAGCTGCCTAAACCAACGCGTGAAATCTGAGTTGTGCTCTTTGATTATTTCTCCCTGCGTCCTCTGTATGCCCCGATCACTGTACTTCTTCTCGATTAACCTTTTGTGCTTCTGTACCCAAGGATCGACCAGTTCTAAATGCTGTAGCGCGACGAGGTTTGCTCGATCAAAGTCTGCGCGTCGAAAATCGAAGTCTGCATGCGATGTCGGCGACCCTCGGTGACCAGATCCGTCGAGCTTGCCAAGGTGTCTGCTGACGGAAGACCGGCGTGGTTCTCGATGTCTAGATAATTCGTGCAGAAAGAGATGCACTCTTCGGCCAGAAAGCCCTTGGCTATGCTTCCATCTGGACGGGACCTGTTGCGAATGTATCCTTTGATGTGTCCGTTCATCCTTTCGAACGCCATCATGCTGCGGAGAAACATCGCCCGAGTTATACGATGTCCTCCACGACATGGACCAGCAGATGCACCATAATGTCGAAGAATGCGGGTGGGAAGTAGACCTCAAGCTCACATAGTATCACCACGATCTCCTCCGTAGCCTTCCGAGCTGATTCAAGCCAATCGACTTCCTAGAGATGGCGTGAAAAACTTGCATAGGCCAAATAACGCTTTCACGACGTGCTCGCCCATTATCCCTCTTAGTGCGACCGGAAGTACTACGTCATTAGCACGGCACACCGTGAGACTTCATGCCATCAACCTCCTTCGCCTCGTCTAGGTATCTGCTTATCTTGCCCGAGCGTAAGGAAATTTGACTCCTAGAAGGCACTTGAAAACTGTTTGATCTCATCCGGCTTAGAGTGAAGCAAGAAGGAGGGCAGTAATATTCGTTCTTCTTGAACTTTTACCCTTCCGACGACCTTGTGTCGTCTCCGACTCATGATCATCGTCATCTTCACGATCATCGAGTAGTGCGTCCTCCGTGAAGCTCCTTCCGGATACCCAAGCATATCAGGTCGCCTTGCTTTGGACCATCTTTCGTCCTATCCGCATGTTGATTATGGTGGCGACTGACTCGCACACGCTTTTCGTGATATGCATGATGTCGAGGCTATGAGGCGTCGGAGAAACTTCCAGATGGCAACTCCCGTAAAATGACCTTGTTTTCCATACCTTCATCGGGCTTGTCTTGTTGCTGCCTCTTCGCTTCTTTCCGTGCTTAGGACAATCTTTCTAGTTTTTCAGCAACTCTTCCACTTCTTCGCTGCTCCTACGCCTAGGATTCCTCGGGTCTCGATTTGCCATCGAACAGGTCTCCACGCTTTTCTCCATGGATCATTCTTGCCGAGCCACCTCCGTGCGCCATGAACACGGTTTTCGATGACCGGATCTTTATCTAGTTGGAGATAGCTTGTGTTATCCATGCACCTAACGCATGCGTAGAATCCTTGGATAACCTGCCCCGAGATATACCCGCAACCTGGATAGTCTTGCACCGTAGTGACCAACGCGGCTCTCATAGTGAAATAATCTTGTGCGACGGCGTCGTAAGTATTGGCTCCAGATTCCCATAACGTGGCTAGCTCCTCTTTCAACAGCCCGAGATACAGATTGATGTCGGTACCAGGTTGTTTCGGCCCTTGAATTAGCATACTCATTTGTATGTACTTCTTCTTCATGCACAACCATGGAGGGAGGTTGTACATCCATACAAACACAGGCCAAGTGCTGTGCGTACGCTCGCTACCGAACGGATTGAGTCCATCGGTGCTCGCACCAAGATGTTCCTCGAATCTCCACCGACTGGAATTCGAGGTCCAATGCTTTCCACCGCTAGCATCCAAGGGTGCGTCGCCAGCTCATCCTTTTCGGGTCATCATCTCCTCGGCTTCTTCCTTTCCGCATGCCATCGCATGAGCTTCGCTCTTAGGGTCCGCGAAATAGCGCCGCAGACGAGGGTGATAGGAAAGTACCATACCACTTTTCGAGGTGCTTTCTTCCCTTTCTTGTATCGACTCACGCCGCACCGGACATGTGGTTTTCTCCGCCCTCGCCCGATAAATGATGCAATCGTTGATGCATACGTGATATCTAACGCGGTAGATCGAGAGGATGACGATTTTCTTAGCATCCTCGATACTAGTTGGACATGTGTTCTCCCGGAGACGATCGTGCTGAATGCCATCATATCGTCAAGCTTGCGTCGCTCAATTTGTGCTTTGCCTTCATCTCCATAGCCTTGAGCGTTACATTCAACCGGTATCATCGGGCCTGCATCCTTCATACAATGGAGTAACCGCCTTTCTCAAGTTGCAAGCTTGGCTTTCTCTCTAGCGGCAGCCTGGCGTTACTAAATGCTTGAGAAGCAGCTCTTGCACATAAGGGTCCCGCACCCACCGACGTTGTTCCATCGTCGCTCCTCCGCATCTAGATCATCATCATCCCGATGCGCTTCCGCACCTTCACCATCTCCAGAGACTCTTCATCATCTCGCCTGCTCGCCGTGATGATGATCATCGCCATGTTGGCCACCTTCTTCACCGTCTCCATCATCTACGCCATCGCTTATCCAACGAGTGTATCCATCCATGAAACCATGGCGGAGCAGTGCGCGCAGATTCCGGAACTGGGTCGATCACCTAGTTGAGTTTGCATCTTCTACGGACATCTTATATCTGTCTTGTTATTTCAGATCATGTTGGCCATCGCACATTTCAAAAATCTAGCCACAATGCCTTCGCCATTATGCGGACCATTTTTGCTCGCACGATGTACACGGTACAATTTTGAAGTCTATTAGAACCACATAATGAATGCATGCATGCAATGGTCGATAGAAAATTTCGGCATGACCTATCCTAAAATTAGGACCTTTATGAAATGCAAAGTCTTGCCAAAATGGAAATGAATCAACATTTTGGCAAAACAAATGGCAACTTGTTCACATACAAACACAAGAGAGAGAGAGACCGATCCATACACACATGAACAAATCATTATCCTCTCCATACACACATGCATGAGCATCATCGATACTCTCCATATACACACACATATGACCATCGATCCTCTCCACATACACACATCATGAGCATCGATCATCTACATACATATGAGCACATGCATCATCCATATACACATGAACACATCCTTACATGGACAACTTACGAGATGAGAGACCGATCGCGAGAAAGATGGAAAGGAGAGGTGCGCGGCCGACGGAGACGGATAGATGAGAGACCGGAGACCTCCTCTATTACTTATGTAACATCCAAAGCAAGTTTTACATGCTAAAAATGGTGAATGTATGGAGAAATTGAGGTGGGAAGGAGAAGATCCCGACTAGATCTAAGGAGGAAGAAGAAGGGGAAAGTGAAGTGTGGGTGGTGGATGTGGGCACACATGTGCACATAAAGTGCTGTCCTAAAAGAATCGACACATCCGTGGCGCACACGCCCCAAAGGCGCCATGTGAGTACAAACCGTGGCGCACTAGGCCGAGTGCGCCACAGATGCTCTAGTCCATGTGGCGCACTAGGCGGAGTGCGCCACAGGTTTGTGGCCGCTTGCAGCGAGGGGGCATGCGCTTAGCGTGGCGCACTGTGCACACGCGCCAGATGACCTAACAACCGTGGCGCACATGACTATAGTGCGCTATGATGTTTGGCGTGTGGCCAGGCCAGGCCTGCCCACACATCTGTGGCGCACTATAGTCATGTGCGCCACGGTTGTTCTAGTTATTAGTAGGGCACTGCCCACAGGTGAGCCACGCCTGTTTTAGACGTGGGGCACTTCAACCATGTGAGCCACGGATGTGTTGATTACCTATAGCCATTTTCCTAGTAGTGTAAAGTGGCTCATTTCATACCCGTGAAGACAACCTATACAAGTGCTAAGTTAGCCAAGATATATATGAATAGGATCGTGTGTCTGCATGGAGTACCCAAGAGTATTGTGTCGGACAGAGGAACTCAATTCAATTCGCATTTTTGGTGACAACTAAATGAGTCATTGGGAACGAGATTAGAATTCAACACTGCTTTTCACCCTCAAACTGATGGACAGACAGAAAGGACCAACCGGATTCTGGAGGATATGTGGAGAGCATGTGTCCTAGACTATGGTGCTAGTTAGGATGAAAGTCTTCCTTACGCAGAATTCTCTTACAATAACAGCTATCAAGCCAGTATTGAGATGGCACCGTTTGAATTTCTCTATGGAAGAAAGTGTACTACACCATTGCTATGGAGTGGTGTTGGAGAAAGAAATTTGTTCGGGCTAGAGCTAATCAAGGAAGCTAAGAGAAATTCAAGTTGGCAAAGGACATATTGAAAATAGCATAGTCCCGATAGAAGATATACGTAGATCCAAAGCATAGAGAAGTCACCTATGAGGTAGGTGATAGAGATTATCTTAGAGTCTCACCACTTCGAGGAGTGAAGAGATTTGGAGTCAAAGGAAAATTGGCACCAAGGTATGTTGGACCATTGAAGATTCAGAGTCACAAAGGAGAAGTGGCTTATGAGATTGAGTTGCCTGAATCATTATCTGTCGTTCACAATGTGTTTCACGTAAGTCAGTTGAAGAAATGCCATCCGGAGATGGAAGAGACTTCATTGAAGGATACTATACCTTTGGAAGAGGTTCAGTTGGAAAGTGATCTCACTTATGAAGAGAAACCTAAAAGATTCTTGAAACTGCATAAAGAGTTACTCGTACTAAGACTATCAAGTTTTGCAAAGTTCGGTGGAATCATCATTCCGAAGAGGAAGCAACTTGGGAAAGAGAAGATGATCTTCGGAAAGACCACCCTCACCTATTTGCTAGCCAATCCGAATCTCGAGGGCAAGATTCACCTTAAGGGGATTAGATTTGTAACATCCCAAAAATCATTATTTGTAAAGTTTGCATATCATTCATGCATTCATAAGCATTTGGTCTTTTCAAATAAAATTCCAAAATAAGAAACCATATTTTGCCTATTAATTAATGCAAGTAAGGCAATGGTTCTATTTTTACTCTCATATGAGAATGCCTTGGTTTGATCAGTAATGTTTTAAAGTTGAAAGCAAAGCTTGTACAAATTTTCAAAGATAAACTCCTAAGAAAAACCATAATTAAACCCCTCTTTTCATATTATATAAGAGGCAAGGTTTTATTTGTAAATTCAAAAGACAAAAGTGCTTTGGAGTGACTAGTGGTGTTTGACACACTTTAAAACACTAGATTCACCTCAAAACATTTTGGTGAAAGTTTGAAAAGATTTGGAGTTCATTTGGTGATTCAAATCACATTTGAAAAATCAAAACAGAAAAAGAAAAAGAGAAAAGGGAAAAGGGAAAAAATAACAACAACGGCCTATCTAACCCAACCCACCCCGCGGCCCAACTAGCAGCCCACCAAGACAACCAAGAAAACCCCGTCTCCCTCTCTGTTTCTCACCACGAACGCACACACCCACTCGCTGATAGGCGGACCCCACCTCCACGTCACCCCTTCGTCCTCAATCAACGCCCGCATACCTCGTCGTCGCCGCCCGTTACCTCGATGATTAATTTTGAATCAATTTGATTGATTGCCTCAGTAATTCCCGCACCCGACCATGCCTACTTAAACCCCTTCCTTCCCCGCATCTTTCCCCTCATTCGCCAACGTCTAAGCGCCACCAGGCTGCCCACACTTGAGCTCACACCACTGTCGTACCGAACCTCTCCGGCGACCAATCCCGGTGAGCCTCGACCCCCCTTGCTCTCTGGTTCTTACTATCTTGTTCACCACCCTCGTACGCACCTAATGCCACTTTCGGTTTCCTTTCTTGTGGGTTGTAGCGCCGCATTCGTCAACACCCGCGCATGCCCGACGGCGAGCTCGCCTCCGGTTAGGAATAGCTACCGAACCCAAGCGCCCCGCCCTCGCCTGGGACCTCCACTGCGACCGCCTCAGATCCGCGACCTTAGTAACGCACTACACCTTTCCCTTTACCCCTAGTGCCGCCAGTTCGTTGTCGGCAGAGCCGTCGCCGCCACAGCTCGCCATTCGCACCGCCTGTTTGTGATAGAGTGACCAGATCCGCTGGATCTAGATCCAGCGGCTAAGATTAGAAGAGGGAGTGAAAGGGTACGGGCAGATCTGGACCGTTAGATCTCACTTAGATCCTGTGGCTCGCGAGTGTGATCTGCACGAAGCAGTACTGACCAATCAGGAGCCGGAGCATGTTAGGATTTTTCTTCTAAAATCCAGATTTGATTTAATTAGATGAATTAACTTGTAAAATTCATAACTTTTGTTATTTTTATCCAAAAAATGCAAATAATATATCAATGGATTCACAAAATTAAATCCTACGCATATATGGGCTTAGTTTTGTACTTTGCTTCTGTAAAAATGGAATTTTATGCAGAGACTTTTGTAGGCTTATTTTGAGTATAAAAATTATTTAGAAAATGTTTTGAAGACTAATTTGAGTCTATTTAGTCAATTAAAGTTTAGTTTTGTGTTTAGTATTGTTTACTTGTCTTGTTTAGTTTAAGAAGAATCATCACATGGCATTTGCATGCATTCATATATCTTTGCTTGATTAATTTGAATGTAAATTTGGTGCTATCATTTTTTGTGTAGATTTTGGTGCTAGTGGTGATTGTGATTGTGATTGTGATTGTGAGGATTGTTGCTACTCCCCCAACTACCAAGGAAAGTGGTGCTTCATTTTTTTGTCCCAATATTTTGACTATGCACTAGTGATATTTTGTATAGGGCTTGCATGATATTTTTTGCTAATTATCTATATGCTATGCTATGGGAAATCCTAGTACTTGTACTCTTGGTATAATCTTCTCTAAGTTAAGATACTTGTTATATTTCCATTCTTATACTATCTAGTAGCAAACAAGGGTGGATTATATACATGCTATGGAAAATATTGTTAAGTCTTTGACTTGTGTTTTTGCTTAATAAAACAACTAAGTGAATGAATCACCTGGGTGGAATGGTATGTTTGGGTTATGTTGAGTGGTTACACAAGGCCAATATCTATGGTCTACCTTGTGTATCACACTTGTGGAAAGCCACCCAGGAACAAAGGGATTTGAGATTCTTAGTTTTTAGAAGCTTCTAGTGCAACCACATGACATATGGGCTCTGCCTTGATCATATAGGTTGCAATAACTTAGCCAAATGGACAGTTGGTGGTAGGGTGATAGGATTGGAACGCGTCCATTTGTTCTAACGGAAGGCTTCTGAAAGGTCTCGTCTCGATGCATGTCGGGTCTTGTGGGGAAAGTGCACCACCTATCGAGAAGGTAAAATCTAAGTAGTTAGTCGTGTCCCCGGCAACGGACAATTTGAGCATCAAGACATTGAAGCTATCAAGGATCACCTCATCCCAATTTCTAAGTTAAAAACTTGTGGTTGAACAAGGGTAAAGGTTCAACAATGTCTATTGGTGGTTCCTTGGGAGATTTTATCAAACAAAAACTTAGTGTTTTCAACTGATAGGCAAAACCTATTTTGAGCAAAGCAAGCCTAAGATACACTTAGCCAAATTCATACAGAAGCTAGAAACTATTATTCTACTAAGGTATCACTTTCCAATACTATTCCAATGTATTGACCCACTGTGGTTGTAACTTGTGATGTTGTAGGTTACTCTAACGAGGATTAGGGTTATGAGTCTACACTCAACATGTTTGCCTATGGCACATGAATATGAAGACTTTACTTTATTTTGTTAAGTTCAACTCTTGTACTATCCTATGGCTATGGAGTTGTAAAAGACTATGTTATCTCTGGAATGACGATGTAATAAAAGACCTTTGTATCTGTGTACTTCATGTTAAACTGTGGATGCTAGCATTTGATCCAGGGACTAGCATTGCTATCACAGGGACCTTTACCTTTATAAAGGTGGGGTCTTACAAAAAACAAAATTTTCCCATATTTTTCTGGTATTTTTCTGATCTTCGCGAAATTGCATCAAAACGCATTCTTTTCCATTAGAATCCAGACTCCGGCAGTTCATACTCCAAGAATCATCCAACATGCATAAACAAATGAAAATCCATAAGTAATACCTCGTAATAAGACAAATATCAATGAATAGAGGCAGATTATGATATAGAATGACGATGCAAATTGGGCATATCAATCATCCTTTAAAATGATGCAAGAAATAAAAGAAAAACCCTAAAACCCCAATTTCCTCCCTCTCTCTTTGAAAATCAATTAATAGTTTAAAACATTTTGAAAACCCCAAAATAAATGGAGTCCAAACTGAATAAAAGGGCCCTGAGTATTTTATATATTCTGTAAACCTTCTGGTAATTTTGGAATACCCTAAAACAGTTTTGAAATGGTTTTATAAAAGGAGAAATGAAAAAACAGAAATAGAAAAGGATTTCAAAGAAAAAAGAGAGCAGCAGCCACAGCAGGCCGGCACATACTCTCCTCTATCTACAGCTCAACCCGCAGCAGCGCACACTACCTGTAGCCAGCCGCGGCCCAGCAACGGCCCAAGACCACGTACCTCTTCACGTTGTCTTCTTCCTCGTGACTGGAGAGTTGCTACCTGGCAGCGCCTCCGCCACCTGATGCCGGCCGCGTTGTGATGCTCGTCACCGTCCCTGGGCAGCATGATAAGATCGGCCGTGTTACCCTCTCTCTCCCATTACCAATCTTATCTCCTCTCGTTCCCTCTCGCGTTTTTCCCCATTTGAGCATAAACCCTATCTCGGCCATAGCTTCTCGTCGCCGCCATTCCGAGCCTCCCCGAGCGAAGCTGAGATGCCTAGAAGCTCTATCGTGCTAGACTGCGTCTCCTCGCAGAAGGAATCAAGACGAGGAGCCCACAATCGTCGCCACGATCACCGTCTTCCTCGAGCCCGACGACCGCCGTCATCATCAATCGCCGTTGCTACCGACCGCACCTCCTCTCGCTGTCGCCACCAACATTCTCAGTGTGAGCTCGCGGTCCTCGCAGACCGCTCCAATCCCGCCCTACCCCTCTGTAGCAGCCGCGTGTCGTTTGCCTTCCGCCGCCACCGCTGGTCGCAGGCCACGCTCCGGTGACCCCTAGGTAGCGGCGCCGCCCGTTTTAGGTAGCCCGCGTCGTGCTGGTTCGAACGCATCCCCGCTCATGCCCTAGCGCCACCAGTCGCTGCCCTCTGCAGTGCTCTCCGGCGAACCCACATGGCGCCTGTGTAGCTTGCCGACGTGGCCTGGGCCCCACACGCCAGTCACAGTGGGTAGCCTCTGCTTTGGTGAGAAGTTAGGTTTAGGGTGTGCTGTCATCAGCATGATGCAATAACCTTAGTAAATGATTTAATAAATTCAGAAAATAATTTAAATCTTGTAAATTTAATAAATAATTATGTGTAATTTAGAAAAATATGTATAATATATCAAGTTCAGAAAAAATAAGATCTACACAATAGAGCTATTATAATGCATTGATAAGCAACTTAACTGACAAGTTTAATTAGAGGATCATAATAAACCTCACAGATGCATTTGGAGTTTCCCTGAATTAGGGTTTTATAGCCTCGGGACTGGGATTAAATCGTCAAGCATGTCTTAGGGGTTTATTATAGTACAAATTAACTTTTAATATCATCATCCTTGATTGAGCATTGCATCAATGCCATGTGTTGATTGTTTCCCTTTCTTTTTGGTGTTTGGTTCTTCTCCGGTAGAATATGATATCGAGATCAAGATCGAAGACCGAGATCAATACCGTCGAAGCTCGAAGACCAATACTTGATCAACTATAATCAAGTCAAGTACCAGGTGTCCGGAACTCTGCTTTCTGGATATCAACAGGCAAAGGCAAGCGAAAACCCACCCATGATATAATCCTATGTTTTCAAAGTATTTATTTCCTGCCATGTGCACACGATTCGAAAGTATTTTATCGATAGATGGAGTAATCCTATCTGATGCATGTTACCTTTGAAGCCTATATTCCCTTATCCACTCCTCTTAGCATAACTAGGGTTTGGCTTGTGAAGCGTTGCTAGAGCTATTATCTCTGTTGTGCTTAGCCATGCTTAGCTGTTACTACTGGTCCATTCTGTTTATGAATCAGAGCTGCGAATGAACCTAGTTTAACAATATGACATGGTATGATCAGAGATGAAAGTTAAACATGCTAAGGCTTGTATGGGAGGCCACGGTGGGTTGTGGTTTTTGCAGTCCCATACTTGCCACTACTAGGACCTGAGTTCTTGCCTATGGACCAAGATGAGCGTACAACCACACGGGGGCCTAGAAACCCCCTCGACCAACTAACTTCCCTAATAGATTCCATGAGTCACATAGTTCAGGCGTTCCATTCGACATATGCTTCTTGGTTGTTCTCGAAGGAGGTGAAGGAGGTGCATTCATAACATGTAGGTAATCATGGCCGCGAACAAGAGATGGCCGGCATCCGTAGTTTGAACCCTGTACACATCATTAGGGACCAGCTTCGGGACTCGACCCGTTACAGAGGCATCTCCCTAGTGCGTGACTCATGGTCTCGGCAAAAGCAAGGTAAAGGTCGTGGTCAACACTCTCTGCCGGCCTTCCAAGGAAGATGGCTAAACTATAATGGCATTAAGAATCGGTTGGCGCATGTGGGTAAAGTTGTACACCCCTGCAAGGTTAAATATTTTCGAAAATCCGTGTCCATGGTTATGGACGACTTGGTGACCAGATTCTAAGATCATAGAGAACTTGAACCTAATCATAAAACTTGGCAAGTTGAGTAATGTGTGCTTAAGGATGCTTCCTCGTGGATCGAGGGGGTGATACTAGATCGGTTCAGCTGATGATGATTCGGTGGATATCAAGAGATGATCAAAGCTAGAGATACCTCTCTATTATTCCCTTTTAAAATATTCTGATTAGTCAAGATTCTTCTCCCTCTTGTCTTACAAACAAAGATGGCTTTATGCAAAATAACTCCACCAGCCATAAGTCTTGTGGAGTACACCCTGTACTCACCCTTGATTTGTTGATACTATTGCAGAAGAGTAAGTTTTACCATAGAATAAGAGTACTCTATGACATCGACATCGACGAGTAGCTTGGGGTTCCCGGTCGGCAGCCTGGAATCTATGGATTGGACGCCATCATTATGCTTCAGGCCTCTTAGGCCATTTGTTAAGTTTGCTATACTTAATAGCATAATTTGCCTTCCGTTGTTTGATGTTTGTTGTCAGTGACCTCTGCTTGTAATATTTTGGTTCTTCGCTCACTTATGAGCTTGCTGTAATAACTTTTGTGTCATAGGGTCACTATTGTGTTATCAATTCTCTCTCTATATGCTTTCGAGATTTAGGTTAGGCTTATATCAGACTGAGGTCTAGGATTTGTCTAGCCCTAATCCTGGGGTGTCACAGGTTTTGGTATCAGAGCAGTACCGACTGTAGGAAACCCTTTCTGTTGGTCGATGTTGAGTCTAGTACTTGTGAAAACTATTTTCAAAGATGAAAATTATTTGTGAAAACTCTAGTATGCTTGTTTTTCTCCTTATCGAGTTTTGCTCTAACTCAGGATCATCTTATCTTGTGTTGATTTAGAAAAGTTTCATTACCTCGTCTCATTTTTCAAAACTTAGGTGCCTTCTTGGCATGTCGTTTCTCAACCATTTTACCTAGTGTTAAGTTCTCTAGAGTCAGTTGTCTGAGTTCCTTGCTTCCCTTGTTCCGTTTCACTCGAGAGATTTCTTTCCATCATGGGATCTCTCTACCTTAAGGGTCCACGGGATCGTGTTGATAGTTCCACGGTGATCTGTTCTAGGTCTCGAGGTTTCCTTTCGCCTCGTGTGCCTCCTTTTCATTTCTTTGGGTACTTCAGAACTTGCATCTTCTTTCGGAATCTACCTCGTGATTACTACCTTGTTGTACCCTCTATGCTACTAAGATAGTAGTTAATCCTTTCTTTGGGTTTTAACCCTCAGACTTGAACCTAAGATCCCTGATTGTGCTAGATTCTGGTGTTGTGAATCTTGTACATGAAGCTGATCTTTAACTCAATATCCATTGTTGACCTTGTCGTTAATGTTCATACATTACTTTAGGCTAGATAGGACCTTCTAGTATAGCCTTCAAGCTTGTGGATATTGTCTCTATTGAATTGTGACAAATTAAGGACTTCCCCTACCACATGTTATGGCAGATGTTATTTGATGGAACCAAATGGATCACGACAAGAGTGCTTCTCGTGAGTCCTGCATCTGTATTCATGACTCTGCCACACCTTCCCTTTTCTGCATCGGTCTTCGGAAGATTGTTGACTTATGCATCCACCATAAGATCCCACCTTTATAAAGGTGAAGATCCCTGTAATTGCAATGCTAGTCCCTGAATCAATTGCTAGCATCCACAGTTTAAGATGAAGTACACAGAAACAAAGGTCATTATTACATCGTCATTCAAGAGATAACATAGTCTTTTACAACTTCATAGACATAGGCTAGTACAAGAGTTTATCTTAACAAAAAAATTAAAAGTCTTCATCTTCATGTGCCACAGGCAAGCATGTTGAGTGTAGACACATAACCCCTAATCATCATCATAGTAACCTGCAACATCACAAGTTACAGCCACAGTGGGTCAATACATTGGAATAGTATTGGCAAGTGATACCTTAGTAGAATATTAGCATCTAGTTACTACATGAATTTGGCTAAGAGTATCTTAGGCTTGCTTTGCTCAAAATAGGTTTTACCTATCAGTTGAAAACACTAAGTTTTTGTTTGGCAAAAACTTCCCCAAGGAACCACCAATAGAAATTGGTGAACCTTCACCCTTTTTCAACCACAAGTTTTAACTTAGAAAATTGGGATGCGGAGATTTGTGATAGCTTCCATGTCTTGATGCTCAATTTGTCCATTACCAGGGACACAGCTAAGTACTTAGTTTCTTCCATCTGTAGAGGTGGTGCACTTTCCCCACAAGACTTGATTTTCACCAAGACAGGACCTTTCAGAAGCCTTCCCTTAGACCAAAATGGACGCGCTCCAAACCTATCAATCCCCTACCACCAATTGTCCATTTGGCTAAGTTATTGCAACCTATATGATCCAGGCAGAGCCCATAATGCCATGTGGCTGCACTAGGAGCTTCTTAACATTTGGCATCTCAAATCCCTTTGTTCCTGGGTGGAAATCCACAAGTGAGATACACAAGGTAAACCATATAAATGGGCCTTGTGTAACCACTCAACACAAACCATTCTTTCCATTCCACCCAGGTGTTCCATTCACTTAGTTGTTTTATTAAGCAAAACATAAGTCATAGACTTAGAAATCTTTTTCATAACATGTATATATAATCCACCCTTGGTTACTACTAGCTAGGCTAAGCATGGCAATAGCAAGTATCTTAACTTAGAGGAAATTCTAACAATTCTATAACTACTAGGATTTCCCAAGCATAACATATAGATACTTAGCAAAATTATTCATGCAAGCCCTATACAAAATATTTATAATGCATAGCCAAAATATTGGGATAAAATATGAAGCACCACTTGCCTTGGTAGTTGGGGGAGTAGCAACAATCCTCACAATCACAATCACCACTAGCACCAAAATCTACACATAAAATGATAGCACCAAATTCACATATCAAAATAAACAAGAAAAAATATATGAATGCATGCAAATGCCATGTGATGATTTTTCTAAATAAAACAAGACAAGTGGAACAGTACTGAATCACAAACAAAACAAATATATACTAAATAAACTTTATTTAGTGTTTAAAACATTTTTAAAATGATTTCTATACTCAAAATAAGCCTACAAATGTCTCTACAAAAATAACCAATTTTACAGAAGCAATTTATTAAAAAAGTGCATGGTTGGATAGAATTCTTTCTCCTGATTCCAATGATATAAAATTTGCAAAATTTGGACGTGTGGATCAAAAATTATGAATTTTGCAAGTTTGAACAACTAATAGATCTAATTTCAGATTTTAAATCAAACAGATGCCACGCGGCACTATCTGATTGGTCGATACCGTTTCGCGCGGATCACGCTCGCAGGCCGTTGGATCTAACTAGCTACGCACGGCTCAGATCTACCCGTACCGCTTCACCTAAGATCTAATCGCGACCGTGGGATCTAGATCTAACGGGCATCTTTGCTCTGACCAAAGACTGGCGGCGCTAAGTCAACGGCGAGAGGCGGCGCGCTCGGGCGGTTGTGCTACCGGTGATACAAGAAGTGAAGGGATACGGGTAGGCTACACTAGCGCAAATCACAAAAATTCTACCACGTAAATCAGGATTACTGTTGTCATAGATCACGGGATTACCACTAGACGCGCAGTTGCGGAATTGATGAAGCGCGTCGAGGCAGTGCAGACGTTCCACGTCTCGTCCTTGTCCTCGTCCCATGAGAAGCTCCCCTTGCACGGCTCGTCCAAGCGCTACAGATGGAGCGCCTCTGAGGTATCCACATGTAAAGGGTGGAAGCGTCAGACGCCGGGCTGCTAGGTCCGCGCGCGCGACACAGGCGTGAGGAGTGGCGGCTGGGTGGAATGATCTGAGGTCTAACCCTGGCCAGCTTGCCCCACCCTCTCTTATATAGGCGTCCCTAGTGGGCTTCTACATTAGCAGCCCATTAGTAGCCTAAGCCTGGTCTAATTCGGATCTAATCCTCATTAGGCTTCCAGCCCCTTAAGTGTGGACCCTATAGGTTCATATGCGTATAGACATGACACGAATACACTTATTCTGTTAATAGTTGGTAGCGGCCTCTAGCAAGACGTGCCAACTCCTAAACGCATACAAAGATCATATCGGACGAACCATCGCAAGGTTTAGTACATGTCTTTCCTTTTGCCTCACGATATTTGGTCTAGCTCCAAGCTGACCTCCCTTTCTCGATACCGTGATTCGGAATCCCTTTACTAGGTTAACTTTTAACCATATGTATCATGGCCATGCATTTCTGGATCCAATCACTCGAGGGGCCCAGAGATATCTCTCTCAAGTAGGGAGGGGAAAATCCCATCTTGATTGACCATGCCTTGCAGCATGCTTCAGGAAAAACCCGAAATCTAACATTGTAACTACCGTGTTACGGTGCATCATTTGATAGCCCCAAAGTAGGTCGATCCACATCTCAAGTACATGCAACAATCTCAGGTCTAAGGACAAAACGTACACGATGTGTAGAGAGAGAGCTGCAACTAATTACCAGTCTCAGGTTGGGTCAGTCCAACCCCATGTTCATAACATGTGTCCACATCATTGGTTTGACATCTCCATGTCTATGACTTGCGAAACATAGTCATCAACCAATCGATGTGCTAGTCTAATATTCACGTGTGTCCTCACATGAACTCCGACTAGGGACAACTCTTAAATAACCATACAAGTAAAGAGTTTCACAAACAATTCACATAATTGCCAATCAATACAAGTTGCCTGATATGGATATTCAAGGAACATTACAATAACTCATGGATACATATGAAATATAATCATCTCTATGATGGCCTCTAGGGCATATTTCCTTTAGTCTCCCACTTGCACTAGAGTCAATCTAAAATGTATCTAATACCAATTGCTCTTGTGTGCGCTTCATGCGCGGGCTACGGGAGAGGCTTAGTCAAGGGATCAGCAACATTTGAGTCCATATGTATTTTGCATATCATGACACTACCATCCTCAACGAACTATCGAATCTGATGGTAACGCATGCGAATATGTTTGTTCTTCTGGTGCTGTCTAGGTTCCTTGGCTTGTGCAATAGCACCATTGTTGTCACAATAAACATCCAAGGGATTGGACGCGCCCTGAATGTAACAGCCCTAAAATCATGTTTTCAAAGAATGCATTTCATTCATGCATACATATCATTTAGGGACAAATTCAAATTCATTTCAAGAAAAACAGAAGCACTGAGTGCTATTATTTTATGTGAGCAAGCATTGATCTAATGCCCCTCTCAAATGAGAGTATAATTGTTTTAAACCAAGCTTTGTTGACTCTCATGTAGGTTTGATTGAATGTTAGGGTTTGGACAAAAAATTTACAAAACAAATATGGTTTTAAACCAATTTCAAAACCTATTCAAATCAAGTGCTAAGGCACTGTTTATTTTGATTTTTCCAATAAGACCAAGCAAGTCCAATGAGACAGCAAGGTTTTATGTCCAATATTATGAAGTTTACACTTTACAAAATCCAGAAAAGGTTTGGATTTCAAATGCTTTTGAATTGTTTGAAAATGAATCCTGAAAATCATTCTGGAAAAAGAAAAGGAAATAGAAAACCCAACTGGGCCTGGCGCCAGCCTTTCGGCCCATCAGACAAAACGACCCACCCGGGCCACCTCTGTCTCTACCTTTCCTCACCGCGCCAGCGTGCACCCACCCGCTGACAGCTCGACCCCACCATGCCCCGTCAGCTTCGTCCTCAATCAACGCGCGGCCGAGGCGCTCCGCCGTTACCTCGCCGCAGTCACTGCCCGCTTAATTCCCATTGATGCAGCGCGTAATCGCCACCCCCTCCTGGCTATTTAACCCCCTCTGCATCACGACCATTTTCCCCCACTCAGCGCCTCCATTCCGCCACCAGGCTGCCCACAATCTCACTTGCACCGCTGTTGTACCGAGCCACTCCGGCGGGCGATTCCGGTAAGCTACGACCGCCCCTCTACTTCTGGTTCAAACGAGTGTGACTGCCATGTCCTTATGCATCTGCTAACACCCCTGGTTTGCCCGCGCTTGACCCAGGTCGCCGTCTTCGTTCACGCCCGCAACCACCAGAGCCGCCGCTCAACTCCGATGAGCAATAGCGGTATGATTTGAACGCCCCTTGACCCTGCATACATACTGTCAGGTTCGCCTTGCCTTTGCGCAGCTATTGACACCACTGACTCGTGCTAGGGCGACGCAGAGCCTCGGCAACGTCGACGTCTGCAAGCATCCGACGCCGTGCACAACTCTGACGAGCCCCAGCGACTGCCACTACGCGCCCCTTCGCCAACGAAGACCACCTCGAGCACCAGCGTCATCACACGAACACGGTGAGCTATCCCACTGCCTTTATCGCTTCCTGTATCGCCGGCAACACCACCGAGCCTTGCGCCACGCCAGCCGTCGTCGCCGCCACCGCTATTGCCGCCCATCCTTGGTCACTTTCTTAGCAGCCGTAGGATCTAGATCCAGCGCTCTAGATTAGATCTGCATTGAAACGGTAAGTAACGATCTGAGTCGTATGAGTTAAGTTAGATCCAACTCTCCACGTTAGTCGATCCGCGCGAATCGGTATCAACCAATTAGAGAGCGCCGCGTGGCTAGTTCTTTGTTTTAAAAACAGAATTTAGATCTATTAGATGTTCAAACTTGTAAAATTCATAACTTTTGATCCACACGTTCAAATTTTGCAAATTTTATATCATTGGAATCAGGAGAGAAAATCCTTTCTATTTATGCAATGTGTTTAATATTTTGCCTCTGTAAAAATGGTTGTTTTTGCAGAAACTTTTGTAGGCTTATTTTGAATATATAAATTATTTGAAAAATGTTTTAAGGATCAAATAAGGTTTATTTTTGAATATCTTGGACTTGTTTATGTTTCAGTACTATTCACTTGTTTTGTTTGGTGTAGAAAAATCATCACATGGCATTTGCATGCATTCATGTATTTTTGTTTGTATATATTTTGTATGTGGTTTGGTGCCATTATTTTATGTGTAGATTTTGGTGTAAATAGTGATTGTGATTGTGGATATTGCTGCTACTCCCCAAACTACCAAGGAGAGTGGTGCTTCATGATTTTATTCCTATGATTTTCAACTATGCACTAGAAATATTTTGTATAGGACTTGCATGAATATTTTGATCTATATGCTATGCTTGGGAAATCCTAGTAGTTGTAGAATTGCTAGAAATTTATAAGTTAAGATGCTTATCAATGCCATCCTTAGTCTAGCTAGTAGCAACCAAGGGTGGTTATATATTCATGCTATGGGAAAATATTTCCAAGTCTTTGGACTTGTGTTTTTGCTTAATAAAACAACTAAGTGAATGAAACACCTGGGTGGAATGGAAAGAATGGTTTGTGTTGAGTGGTTACACAAGGCCCATGTCTATGGTTTACCTTGTGTATCTCACTTGTGGAAAGCCACCCAGGAACAAAGCGATTTGAGATGCCAAGTGTTAAGAAGCTTCTAGTGCAGCCACATGGCATTATGGGCTCTGCCTGGATCATATAGGTTGAAATAACTTAGCCATTTGGACAGTTGGTGGTATGGGATGATAGGTTTGGAGCGCGTCCATTTGGTCTAAGGGAAGGCTTCTGAAAGGTCCTTTCTTGGTGAAAATCAAGTCTTGTGGGAAAAGTGCACAACCTCTGCAGATGGAAGAATCTAAGTACTTAGCCATGTCCCTGGTATAGGACAACTTGAGCATCAAGACATGGAAGCTATCAAGAATCTCCTCATCCCAATTTCTAAGTAAAAACATGTGGTTGAACAAGGGTGAAGGTACACCAATTTCTATTAGTGTTTCCTTGGGAAAGTTTTATCAAAGAAAAACTTAGTGTTTTCAACTAATAGGCAAAACCTATTTTGAGCAAAGCAAGCCTAAGCTACACTTAGCCAAATGCATATAGCATCTAGATGCCAATATTATACTAAGGTATCACATGCCAATACTATTCCAATTTATTGACCCACTCTGGCTGTAACTTGTGATGTTGCAGGTTATTCTGATGATGATTAGGGGTTATGAGTCTACGCTCAACATGCTTGCTTGTGGCACATGAAGATGAAGAATTATTTATCTTATTATATATTTGAACTATTGTATTAGGCCTGTGGCCACGGAGTTGTAAAAGACTATGTTTGTCTCTGGAATGATATGTAATAATGACCTTTGTTTCTCTGTACTTCATCTTAAACTGTGGATGCTAGCATTGATCCAGGGACTAGCATTGCAATCACAGGAATCTTTTCCTTTATAAAGGAGGGATCTTACAGATGGTATCAGAGCACTGTGTTGCCTGTAGGATTATGACCCTAGAATTGGAAACCACTAAGGAAAATTTTAAAAAACTTCCACAACTGTCTTTTCTTCTCGTAAACTTTTCTAATCTTCTTTATCATCTCTAATTGTATATGAACTCCATCAACAAAGCTGTGAGGAAGGGACCACTCATGACTATGACTTTGGAATGTGAGACAGAATTGCCCAAGGCTCTCAAGGACCTCATGGTTGCCATGGGAATACATGGTACAGCTCTGTACTTAGGTTTTCCCGTGATGGATGAAGGAGTTGAATACTGGTGGGTGAAACTTCACTTGTATAAAAACAAGGAAGACAACCACGAGGAATCAGGATTCTGCATGGTCACCAACTCAGTGATGCACACCACATTCTTTGATTCAACAAGGGATGCAGCTTGGAAGGCCATCAAAGAGCTTGGTGATAGAATCAAGTGCAGAATTCTAAACACCCAGAATGACCTTAGGGAAGAAAAGAAGCATACCCAAGAGTTAGAGGCTACCAACCAACGTTTAAGAGAGGACATCATAGACTTAGCAATGGAGTCATGTGACCAGGATCGACATATTGCCTCTAGGGATGCCCTGTTAGCCAACTTGTCAAGTGAGATGGGATTGTAACCTACTTCGTTAGTTGGACCACCACACTTATCTTTATATTTTCCAAAAAATGTTGTTTAAAATAAGTTGAACCTTGGATGCTTGTAATGGATTTATGTATGCCATGACTTGGGTGTTTTGATTGTCAAAGATATGCATGTGATTTGTCTTCTGATTCATCTCTATGTAGGTTGATTCTAACTTTTTCTATCTTATAAAATAGATGACTAATGTTACTATCAGCACGGCTGAAGAGTTCAAGGGAACTCGTTTTGGCACTCGTCTTATTGAGCTCACTAGTGTGCTCAATCTCCCACTTCCTACCATCATGATGCTTCCCCTCACCATGTTTGAGAGGAAGGACCTTTGGGGCTTCAAGGTTACTCAGACAGGACGCCAGACTGAGCCAGCCACGGAGGCCATCACCTTCAAGCTCATGCATGATGAAAAGGAGAGAGGCCTAGAGGTAGTCATGCAGGATTTGCTTGGACGCTTGTTAGGGAGACACTCTCGGGAGGTTAGAGGTACTCACTTCCACGCCTTCGGTAGACATGACGAGGATGGTGAGGCTATTGAGTTCGAGGATACCGCTAGAGAGACGGCAGAGCCGTTCGTCTGTATCTCGAGGACTTAGAGGTTCTACTTAGGCACCTAGACACTGATAGGACCAACGTCATGCTTCGCAATGACGAACTCCAAGTGCAGCTTCGTGAGAAGGACAATCTCTTCGCAGAGCAAGATGAGATAGTCAAGGAAATGGAGGCCAAGTTTGAGAGTCAAGATAGAAAGTTCAAGAGTCATGAGAAGAGAGTGCAAGATAGGAAAAAGAGGATTCGATACATGACTGAAAAACTAGAGGCCAAGGACTTCGAGCTCGAGCATCAGCAAGGTGTGATTGAGAGACTTCGTTCACAGAAGAGGGCTCTCAAAGCCAAAGTAGAGGCCTTGACCACCAATGTCGAGGAATACAAGACCACTATGGAGAATGCAGGTCTTACACTTGTTGATGAGGAGGTTGATGCAGAGGAGCAGTGATGACTATTCATTTACCTTTTATTTACCATGCTTCTGATTATTGAGTCGCAATGACCATCTGTGGCATCCCGCAAAACCTCTACTAGAAAATCGCGTTGTTTTTGTGCACTGCATCGTCATCATCATGCATTGTTTGTCTGAAAGTATTTTCGAAACGCCTAGTTTTGTTTTCTAAGTAGCCCCCGTCATATTTCAAATTAAAACATCGGTCGGTTCCGGTCTTTTATTTGTCTAAAACTATTTACAAAAGTTATTTTTAAATAAAATAAAACCCTAGACTAAAATATCTAAACCAGTCCCACCTAAATCCCTAATCTACCCAATCCTAGTATACCCACCAACCAGTGCCCTCCACCTCACCTTCCCCTCCACCTCATCTCACCCCCGCCACCTCATCAATCCAGCAGCCCACTTCCCCCCTAGCCCCACATGCCAGCCCCCCACTCCTCTCTCTCTCTCCCCCTCTCTCTCCTGGGTCCCACCCCAACCCCACACCCCGCGCCCCCTCCTCTCCACACCTCACACGCCAGCCCCACCGGCCCCTGCCCCACTCCGCCGGCCCTACCCTGCAGCCCCACCCCCAACCTCGCCTCCCTCTCCTCTGTTCCTCTTCCCAAACCCGACGCTCCCCTCCCCACCCTCTCTCTCCCCGCTGCGCTCGCCGCGGCCGCTCCCCTTCTCCCGGCCCCGCCGCCCGCCGGCGACTACCCTCCCCGAGCACCTCCCGCCGGCGTCGCCGCCCCACCGGGCGTCCCCGACCGCCTCGCTCTGGCCGCCTGCTCCACCGGACCCCTCCTCCCTGGCCTCTCTCCCCGCCTTCGGCCACAGCGGTGCCGTCCTCCTCCATGCCGCCGGTCCGCGCCCTCCCTCCTCTCCGGCCGCCGCCTCTCCCAGCCAGCGAGCGCCGCCACCGCGCTCGCCCGCCCTTCTTCCTCCCCTCCGGCGAGCTCGCCACCGCCGGTCGCCTCCTCCTCTCCCTCGCCGCGCCCCGTCGGCCTCCCCGCCCCGGCCTCCTCTCCCCGTTGGCCGCCTCTTCCGCCGCGCGGGCTCGTCCTCCCCGAGGCCGCCCCTGCCGCCGTCCTCAACCGCCTCCCCGAGCTCCATCCTCGCCGGCCCGAGCTCCGCCCCGCCGCCTCGGGTCCCCTCCGCCGCGGCCGCGTGCCCCGCCACCAGCCTCGCCCTCTCCGGCGCTTCTCCTTCTCTGCCCGAGCCCGCCACCGGCCGCCCGCCGCTCGCCCCCGACTGCATCCCTCCCGGCTCCCTTTCGCCTCGTCTCCGGCGACGCTCCTCGCTGTCCGTCCGTCGCCACCTCTGCTCGCTCCGCTCGAGGGCCATCATCGCCCGGGATTCCTTCGTGCGAAGCGTTTGATGTTCCGAGGGCTTATCCCGTGTGGCCAAGGATGTCACCGGAAAGGTCTTCTCGAAGCCAAAACAAGATCTCCGAGCCCGATGGACCACGTCAAGAACCAGCGTGCTCCGAAGACCGTACCGTACCCGGTGGCGCTAGACGAACCCTCTACAAGATCTTCGTCACGGAAACCCCGATGCCTTCGACACGGCGATGATGCCGTCGTGGACCCGATGGTAGAGACGTTGAAGACCTGATCCCGAATTCGAAGTCTAAACCCTAACACTGGCTTCACGCTCTCCTTCACAGATGCAAGACCCCGTTCCCGGAGGCGAAGTCCGGACCTGAAGACCGCCAAGATCGCCACCGGTACGACAAGCACTTCTCCGCGGAACGCCAAGTTCTACATCCCGAACGCCAAGACCGACCCTGCCGAAGACTGAATCCTGGCGCGCCAAGTTCTGCATCCCGAACGCCAAGACCGACCTGATACGCGGCCCGACAAGATCTTCGTGACTACAAGATCGACAACGACCAGAACGAATCCGATGCGCCCCGACGCCAACCAAGTCCTCCTTCCCGGAATGCCAAGATCTACCTCCGTTATCAGAGAACGATCCCGCCGAGACCGAACCCTAGATCCGGACCCTGAGACCAAACCCCGAACCCCGGAACCCCAAGATCGTCGAACCCTAATGTGTGAACCCGAACCCGAGACCTTATTGTATTAAATGATATATACTTGTTGCATATTAATTGCCATACTTGCATGCATATTTGTGTGGTTTGGGGGCCTTATGCCGATTCACCTCATAATTAAATATGGGGCCCATATGCGGGCAAATCTAGTCTTATATTGGCCTCATTTAAACTTGTGTAGCGAACCGGTAACTTATCTTGCCCTGTTATTACAACATTTAAATTGCGGGGTATCTAAACAACATGAACCACCTAAATATATGTCGGGACCCCCGGTTCCGCTTAATCTTGCCTAATTGCATTGCACCTTTGCCATGTCATACATCATACATGCATCATGCCCGATCTTTTGCCGTAGTATTAAGTATTGCATCCGGTGTTTATCCTAGTGTTTTGCTTCTTCGCGGATAAGGCCGTTGAGTTGATGTGAGCTTCGCCCCGATCTTCGGATGAACCTTCGACAATGTTTTCAGGCGAGCATCTTCCCCTTTCTACCTATCTTACTTTTATAGTATTTATTCCCTCCTGTTGATCTATTGCTATCTGTGTTGCGATGCTCTAGTTTTTGTACCCGTGATAACCCTTGCAGCCTTATATTGCCTTGGACACCTCCTATTACCTGTTGATTGGTAGATAGTTGGACTTGCGCATCGTAGTTGCTTGCTCAAGTGCTGTTGCGTGTCGCCATGTACCACAGTTGTTGGAGTATTGCCGCATGTTTATTGTTGGAGATGATCATAACTTTAATTACTGTTTAACAACTAAAATTGAAGTAAGTAAGCAGAGGCACAGGTGGGCAATAGATGTTATTTGGTTGTTAACCGTCCACTTGTGTCCCGTAGGACCCCGAGTACTTGATACCTGTTCCTTGAATATTCGCGCTATCCACATCCGGGAGGATTATGGGACCCCCCTGAGGCAGAGGTTGATTCATTCTTATTTCCTGGGGCCACAAAATAGTTTGAGGTTTTATTTACTATCCTGTACTTATGCCATGCTACTGCTTTATTTACGATTGTGCGAGGAGCACCTGTACTGTTTAGGAATTGTGACCCGTTTTCGCGGTATCGACAAGCCCAGTTTTGGGTTCCCAGTCGTTTACAGCCGGCCCCACAAACCTTGAGTCCGTCTCGGAGTCAGCTAACTTCGTTGCGGGTCTACTCAACGGGGTGGCCCCCGGAAATATTTCTGAATCCTGTGATTGCTTTGTCGTGAAGGCCTCGTTGGGTTTTGATTTGGTTTTTCCGAGGTTGATCGAGTGTGTGTTGCTATTTGTGCACCCCAGGGTAAAACTTTCAAAGCCGTGTCGCGGTTATGGACGACTTGGAGCACGATTCTCGATCATAGACAACTATAACTAAAGTAGTGCTATAAATTTGACTTTATAATGACTAGTAATCAGCTTCACTATAATGGAATGGCTAAATAAAACTGCCAACAATTGCTTGTTTGGTTTGTCGCTTGCGACAATTGTATCTGACTAGTAAGTATTGCAACTACAATGGAATGGCTAAATAAAAGTACCAACAACTGCTGGGTTTTGGGATATCTCATGCTAATTGTATCTGACTAGTAAGTGTTGCAACTACAATGGAATAGTTAAATAAAAGTGCCCACTGCTTATTTTTATCAGGATGACTATCTATACCTGACTAGTAATTGCTGCAACGATAACTGAATAAATAAAACTGCCAACTGGGTGAGTTCCTCGGTGGACTTCCTCGTTTGGTCTCGAGGGGGAAATACCAGGATGGGATTGTTTGGTGTAAGATTCAGGTTGGATCCGAATAGCTCTTTCTTATCCCTCTTTGATAGCCGACAGTTGTATCGAGTCTCTATAGGTTGTTTAGTGCATGCTGCGCTGCCGCTTCAGTCCACCATACCTATGTAGGCGAGGACCGCCGAATTCTAGACTCGCTGTCTTGGCCTCGATCGACGCTCCTCTTTTCCTTTGGCCTTTGTCGGCACCTTTTTGTTTAAGCGGTGTAGTGAGATCGGCGTCATAGCAGGTTACCCTTCCGGCTTGGCCTGGGCAGGGTTATGGACGCCATTGGTTATTCTTCAGGGCTCTTAGCTCAATTTGCATCTTGTCCGTACTCGGACGCTGTATCATTTTTCAAGGTGATTTGGATCTTTGTATATTATATATGTATTCTTGACTCATTGAGTCGCGTTGTATATATATCTGTTCTGTGGGTCCCATCGAGGACTGTTGTGTAATGTTATTACTTCGTTTTCCACCCGCACGAAAGTGCCTGGTGGGCACCTTTGAATCGTTTCTATGCGGGTTTGGCGGGTTTCGCTAAAACTTGCATAGGGCCGATTCTGAGGGTGTTACACCATCCAACATGTGGATGGCTTTCTATTAGTGTGTTTACTTTTCAAAACTTATTGTCTTGTTGTTGAATCTTATGTTATCTTGATGTCTGTTTGGTGAGTGTCTATGTGTTGTTTTGTGCATGTTAAGAATCTATGGGTATCTCATTCTTATCCTCATTGAAAACCACAGATGCCTCCCCGACGTGCCAAACCCAACCCTAACAACAATATCACCCCTGAGATGCAGAAGATGATGAAAACTCAGACGCAGCTGATGCAGATGATGAACACATTCATACAGAATCAGAACAACAACAACAATAACAACAACAACAACAACAATCAGAACAATCCACCGGGTTTTGACATGCTTACCAGGTTCTTAAGATTGATGCCAACAAAGTTCTCAGGAACTACTGATCCCATGGTGGCCAATGATTGGCTACACTCAGTGAACAAGGATTTGGTAACTGTTGGCTGTACTGATGAGGAGAAAGTCAGGTTCGCAGCACACTTATTGGAAGGACCAGCAACTACATGGAGGGATAATTTCTAGATCACCACTCCCATTGCAGATGTGACATGGGCTATCTTTGAAGATGGTTTCCTTACTGCTCACATCTCATCCGAAGTGATGAGTTTGAAGAACAAGGAATTTCATAACTTGAAGCATCACCACCGCTGCGTGGCTGAGTATATTGAGGAGTTCAACAATCTGGTGTGTTATGCACCGGATGAAGTTGACACGGATGCTAAGAGGAAAGAGAAGTTCCTCGAAGGACTGAATGATGAACTGGACCTGCAACTATCTGTGGACTATGTCCCCACTTACCAGTCTCTTTGTGACAAGGCTGCCATCTTGGAGAGCAAGATGAAACAGGTTGAAAGCAGGAAGAGAAAGCACAACTCTGATAAGCACAACTCGGGATCTTCTCACAAGCGTTCCCATTATAATGATAGTGGGAATTCTAGATTCCACAAGCATGGAAAGTACAACAACCACCACAATCACAACCGTCATCATGACAAAAAGCATCACCGTAGTCATGACAATGACAAGTACAAGAATCACAAGAGTGGATATAAAAGCCACCACAACGGAAGTGTTAGTGGAAGCCAGCCTGTTAAGAAGGACCTTAGTCAGGTTGAATGTTTCAAGTGCAAGAAGATGGGGCATTATGCAAATGAATGTCCAAAAAAGAATGTTGAAGGACCCAACAAGCCCAACCCTTTCCGAAAGGGACAAGTGAACCACATCAATGTGGAGGAAATCTATGAGGAACCTGATGTTGGGGATATGCTATATGGATATCCTCATAGCATGTCTCTTATCCGACTAACCCGGGTGGCCCATAGTCGGTAGCATGGCCTGTGGCCTGCTGGGCGGCCCAGTTAGGTGGATCTAGAAGGGAGGCCCATGCCGGGTAAAGGAAGGCTACGGTGGAGTCACCAGCGTACCGGAGCCTTGGAGTGCAAGATACACAAGACTAGTGATAGACGGTGTAGGACTCTGTAACCTGTCCGGCTAGGACTTTTCCCTGTAACCCTAGGATCTGACGACTATATAAGTCGGACCTATGGGAGCCTTTAGGGCACAATCTCATACAAGCATAGACAACCTCGCACAACGAACCTATCTCTATAACTCGGCGTATTGCCATTATAGTGATTTATAGCAGGAGTAGGATTCCACCACCGTCGTGGGATCTGAACCTGGGTAAGCTGTGTTACCTTGTACCCTTCAACCGTCCGCCTTACCCCACGTCTCTAAACACGCACTGTGAGGACCCCTCCATGGCGTACTCGTCGGCAATACCACGACAGTTGGCACCCACCATGGGGCAAGAGGTGCTTCAGGCTCTTCAGTGGGCGAGGACCAAGATCTTCGCGGGAATCGGCGAAACCGTGGCCATCGGCCGTGTTCTCTTCTCCGGCAACATTCCGATTGTCCCCCCTGACGAGTTCTGGATCCCGGCGAAGACGAACCCTACGCGGTGTTCGATCGTTCCTATCGGAGACATCCACCTCTTCATCGGCACAACCGACTCGGGCACTAGTTCCCTGGGAGTCGGAGGAGCATCAAGACCCGCACGGACCGCCTACGGGAAGGACACATTCGCGGAAGGATCGATGTCGAATCTCTCCTCGGAGTTTGGTGGCAAAGATCAGAAAAATTCAAGGCCCACCCAAACCACCCCTGTGTAGGATATAAAGCTTGAAGATCACTGCAAATCCGCCGGCTTTGTCCGCGCGTCTGGACAACAGAGATCCAAGTTCGTCGGCGTGGGTACCATCTTCGACCTGGCGCGCTGCATTCAGAGAGAGGGCAAAAAAACCCGCGACTACCATGCCAGGTGGCTCCGTATACGGTCCGACCTGGCCAACTACCCCAATGATGATGCTATCTATCACTTTGTGGAAGGACTGGACCATGGCACGCTTCTCCGACATTCTCTAAGGCGGCAGCAGGCGTTAGGACGCCTTACCTTCGAAGGCATGGTGAACACCGTCAACAACTACGCGGAGGCCGAAGTGGCAGCTCAAACAGCGCTTGCGCTCATTGACGGAGCCCCTCCGATTCAGCCACCACCACCGCCTCCGGCCGCCATTATCGTAGCAGCACCATCACCTCCAGTCATTGTCGAGGCCGTTGCACCTCCACCGCCCATCATCGAGGAGGTCCTGGCACCCTCCGACTCTGTCATTGACGCGCTTTTATGCTGATTTCAGTGCAAATTCAGAGGAGATAGACTTCAGTCCAGAAGAGCTAGACTCCGCTATGTAGGAGATGGAGGAGGAGTACTCGCGCGACGAGCAAGCTAACAACACCGTCATGTCTCGAGGGGTGTTCGTCACCATTGTGACAGTGATGGATGAAGACCAACCCGGACAAGCTCCGCCTACGGCGCTGGAAAAGGGGAAGGGGCCACTCATTGCTGCTGACGATTATCGCGCAAGGGTCATGCCTCCTCCGCCTAACCCCGTGCAACATCCGCAGGAACTCGGCACCGGCCCGAGCAACAACAACACCTCAAACTTGCCGCCTCCAGCATCCACGTCAGCACCAGCCCATGTTACTCCAGTTGATAGAGTGATGTACGGCAATCTCCTCATCGAGCCACTAACCGTTGCTCATATCCGAAACGTGACTCGCCTTGACGAGAAGTGCCAGCAACTGCTGGAGGAGGCGCAAGCCATCGCGGAGCAAGGCGCTAAACTAGATCGAGATCTGGTCAATGCGCAGAAGTCTATAGAGAAAGCTAGAGCAATGGAGACCAAGTACAAGACTCTGCTACAGCAGCAGAAGGCTAAGAAAGCTCCGGCTCGCATCATCAACGATCCTGGTGTACGGCGCAACCTAGGATGGGCTCCCTCGAAGCCGGCACAGGCCAAGCCATACATTGATAGTGAAGGCAAGCAGGTGATGCCCACCCCACTCCTTAACCTCGCCGTCTCCAAGACCCTTCTAGAGCAGGACAGATCGCCTGAGGCAATAGAACAGGTCTATGACCTAGTGGCCAAGGCAGTAAAGCAGCAGGAAAAGGCCACCTCTCAGAGGCTCGAGTCTGACCCAGCGCTCTGCCGATCTAGCCAGTACAAACCGCCAAGGGACAGATCTCCTCAGGATGTCGGATCACGGAGGGGTTCATCAGAACGAAGATGGAGGGATGCGCGTAACAGGAAGGATGCTATCCCCATATCCTTCGACCATGGAGAAAAAGCCCAACCTCGCCGCCCATCTCCACCGCCCCGATCCCCCCGATGTCAGGAAGATTACAAGGCTCACCATCGTATGGATATGCCCCCTCCAAAGCAGTGCGGCATCGTCATCTGCGACAACGCGACACAGACCCGTCATGATGAAGAGCGCCACCAAGGACACAAGAGTAGGTCACACCACGATCCTCCGCGTCCGACAAGAAACCGCGACAGGCGTGAGGCGTCGCAGGAGGGTAACAGCAAGAAGGCTAACCCACCGCCACCTCCGCCTCCGTCGCCGCCAAGCAGTCACCATGGCGGAAGAGGCCCGCGTCGTTCGCGCAGTCCATCCCCTGTTGACAACAAGAAGAAGAACTCGGAGCCGTACGATGCACATTCGCGGATCGATAAGATCCACGAGGCCCGGGAAGGACCATACCTGGGACCACGTTGCTTTGGACCTGCAATATGGTCCGCAACTTACCCCAAAGGTTTCCGGATTGACAAGACCATCAAGCCCTATGACGGCACAGCCAAGCCTGCCACATGGTTGCAGTACTACGGCAACGCGGTGGAGATTGCCGGAGGCAACCCCAACGTCGCCGTCAAGTACCTCCCATTAATGTTGGCGGGCACGGCCCGTCAATGGATCGATGACTTGCCGGAGAGATCTATCTACAACTGGCTGGATATGCAAGAAGCATTCACCAAAAACTTTGAGGGTACGTACAAGCGTCCCTGCACTGTGGGCGATCTACAGCGATGCGTTTAAGAAAAATACGAGACATCTCGTGCCTATCTCTCCCGCTGGCTAGATATGAAGAATTCCTGCGCAGGAGTGCATGCTCAGACCGCCATGGCCGCCTTCATCGACGGATTGGAAAGGGGCACGTTTCTCCGACATAATCTGAAGCGCTTGCAGGACAATCATCACCTTGACTTGAACCAGATGATTCAGTTAGCTAGTGAGTTCGCAGCTGCCGACGACGATGCTCGTGGCTCTTTGCCGGCAACAGCCGTTCCAACTCAAGCCCGGAGGAACAGCAGTACAAAACGAAAAACCGCTCCAGAAGAAAAGCAATCTACCGACATGGTCGCTATGACTTTTGCAGGACGAGGAGAAGGCGGACAACGTGCCCGAGGAAGGGGAGCAGGTCGCGGGCAGCAGCGAGGAAGTGAAACCAACTCGGCGCCCCTCCGCGTTCCCCAAACCTATGAAGAGTACCACGATATGCCGTGCCTCATACACCTCGACGCCAACGGCAAGGCCACCCATGCCAATCGACACTGCAAGTTCGTCAACGACCTCAAGGAAGACCCGGAGTCCGGCTACAAGCAAAGTCGGAAGAACAAACCGCGAGACAAGGGCAAGGGGAAGAAGAAGGAGGAGGAGTCTAAGGATTCAAGTGACATGGACGAGGACGTTGACCCCAAGAACGCCGCCAAGAGACACGACAAGGGCAATAACCCCTTCACAAAGAAGGCCCCAGTCTACCACACTTTCCTTGGCACCCCCACCGTCCGACAACAAAAGACCTCTCTAAGGATCTTGATGGCCACTCTTCCCCCAGTTCCCCAGTACCTGCGCTGGTCGGAGGTTCCAATAACTTGGGACAGGACGGACCACCCAGACCTTGTGCCCACGGAGAACCAATACGCCATGGTCATCAACCCATTGATTGACGGCGTGGAGTTCACCAAGTTCATGGTGTATAGTGGAAGCAGCATCAACATCATGTACCTGGATACACTGCAGAAGATGAACTTGACGGAGGCAAACCTAAGGCGGACCAACACCGTTTTCCATGGCGTAGTTCCTGGTCGGGAGGCTCGGTCCCTTGGGTGCATCACGCTTCATGTAGCCTTTGGCGACGTTAATAATTACCTCCAAGAGCGCATGACCTTCGAGGTGGTCCCCTTCAAGAGCGTGTACCACGTCATATTCGGCTGCGACATATTCCACACGTTCATGGCCAAGCCATGCTTCGTCTAAAACAAACTCAAGATACCCGAACCAAATGGTGTCATCACCGTATTCGGAAGCTTTACCAAGGCAAGGGACTGCGAGATCAACGAAGCAGCAATTGCAGAAGTTGTCCTCTACAGCAAAGAATTCAAGGAGATCCAGAGCAAGGTCGATGACTCAGAGATGCCTGCATCGAAGAAGCAGATCTCTGACTCTGCTCCTGCATTCAAGGCTGCCATCGAGACCAAGCCGGTGGAACTTGTGGTAGGCGATGCCTCCAAGATCGTCGCCATTGCGACGAACCTGGACCCCAAATAGGAAAGCGCACTCGTCGAGTTCCTCTGTGAGAATAGGGACATCTTTGCCTGGCAACCTGCCGACATGAAAGGTGTACCTAGGGAACTTGCCAAGCACAGCTTAAACATAGATCCAAAATGTAAACCAGTGAAACAACCTCTACGACGCTTCGGAGATGAGAAGAGACGCGCCATTGGCAAAGAGATAGCTAGGTTACTTAAGGCTGGGTTTATCCGAGAAGTCCTTCACACCCGATGGGTGGACAATCCTGTACTTGTCCCCAAAAAGGGAACCAATGAATTAAGAATGTGTGTTGATTACACCGGCTTGAACAAAGCATGTCCCAAAGATCCATTTGCTTTGCCTCGCATTGACCAAGTCATTGACTCGACGGCTGGCTCGAATTTTTTTTGTTTTCTCGATGCATACTCAGGATACTACCAGATCAAGATGAGGAAGTCGGACCAATTGGCCACTTCGTTCACTACCCCATACGGCACGTTTTGCTACGTCACGATGCCCTTAGGGCTAAAAAAACGCAGGTGCTACCTACCAGCGGACAATGCAACGTTGCCTCCACGACCAAATTGGTTGGGACGTTCACGCCTATGTGGACGATATCGCGGTGATGTCTAAAAAATCAAACGACTTAATCTCCGACTTGAAATAAACCTTTGATAATCTCTGTAAATACAACATGATGCTCAAACCTAGGAAGTGCGTCTTCGGGGTTCCAGCCGGCAAATTGTTGGGTTTCATCATTTCCCAGCGCGGAATCGAGGTCAACTCGGAGAAATTCAAGGCCATCTTAAACATAAACCGTCCGACATGCCTAAAGGACATTCACCGACTAACAGGTTGTGTTGCAGCAGTTAGTCGGTTCGTCAGCCGACTTGGAGAGAAGGCTTTGCCACTGTACAAGTTGCTGAAGAAGGCGGACAAATTCACTTGGACGGACGAAGCAGATGCAGCATTGAAGCAGCTCAAGGAGATTCTTTCCTCAGCGCCCGAGCCTGGTGAGCCCCTGTTAATTCACATGGAGGCAACCAACCGGGTTATCAGCATCGTCATCGTCGTAGAGCAGAAGGAACCAGGCTATGAGTACGGAGTTCAACGACCAGTTTATTATGTAAGCGAGGCCTTGACGGAGTCCAAGCAGCGTTACCCGCACTACCAAAAGATAGCTTATGGAGTATTCCTTGCTTCACGGAAGCTGAGGCATTACTTTCAGGAGCACCCAATCATAGTAGTGAGCAAGACTCCACTGTTCGACATTATCAATAACAGTGACGCTACAGGAAGGGTCACGAAGTGGGGCATTGAACTTGCCGCCTTCGAGATCACCTACAAGAGACGCGACGCTATCAAGTCACAAGCCTTGGCAGATTTTATTGCAGATTGGACGAAGATGCCAGATGCTACTCCGTTGCCAGAACCAGAGTACTGGGTGATGCATTTTGACAGATCAAAGTTGCTCAAGGTCTCGAGGGCTGGTGTACTGCTACAGTCACCAAAAGGAGAAAATCTACACAACGTTCTGCAGATCCACTTCAAGGCTACAAACAACATGGCGGAGTATGAAGCACTCATTCACGGACTACGTGTAGCCAAGGATATTGGCATCAAGCGCATAGTTTGCTGTGGAAATTCCGAATTGGTTGCCCAGCAGGTGGCTGGCACCTGGAATGCGCGCAACCCCATGATGGCGGCATATCGAGACGAAGTGGACAAGATAGCCAAGAGCTTCTTGGGCTACGAAGTCAAGTATGTGCCTAGGGAACAAAACTAGTCGGCTGATCTGTTGTCCAAACTGGGATCAGGGCGCAAGCGAATTCCGCCAGGAGTTTTCCTAGAGCATCTACGCACACCTTCCGTGAAGGGCGCCGACATTGACAACCCGGATAGAGCTGACTCTTTCGTCAGCATGGTGACAAAGATCCCTCCGGCTTGGACAAAACCGTTCACAGAGTATCTCGAACACGGAACTTTTCCCGACGACGAAGTCGAAAGATGACAAATAGTACGACGAGCAAAGGGTTATACCATAATCAATGGGCAACTCTACAAGAGGAGCACTACTGGTGTATACCTAAAGTGTGTTTCCCAGTTAGAAGGTATGGAAATCCTGTGCGAAATCCATCTCGGAGATTGCGGGCATCACGCCGCTCCTCGATCTTTGGTCGCGAAAGCCTTCTGGCAAGGATTCTACTGGCTGACCGTGAAGGCGGACGCCAACAAGCTGGTTGAGACATGCACAGGTTGCTAGTATTATGCCCGACAACCACATGTTCCTGCTGAAGAATTGCGAACAATACCAATAACTTGGCCGTTTGCAGTTTGGGGGCTAGACTTGGTGGGGCCGTTACAGACGGCACCATGTGGATTTACGCATCTGCTCGTAGAAGTTGACAAATTCACCAAATGGATAGAAGCTAAACCCATTAGAAAGCTTGATGGGGCAACTGCCCTCAGGTTTGTCCGGGATCTAGTTGTGAGATTTGGTCTCCCACATAGCATCATCACCGACAACGGAAGCAACTTATCACTCGGAGAAGTGGAGGCCTATTGCTAGGACAAAGGCATCCGACTTGACCTTGCATCTGTGGCACACCCACAATCCAATGGTCAGGATGAGCGAGCCAATGGATTAATTCTGCAGGGAATCAAGCCACGTCTTGAAGCACCGCTACATAGAGCAGCTGGAGCCTAGGCAGAAGAATTGCCATCTGTGTTGTGGAGTTTACGAACTACACCCAACAGATCCACCGGCTACACCCCTTACTTCATGGTATATGGAGCAGAAGCCATCCTACATTCCGACATCCTCCACGATGCACCAAGAGTTGCCGCCTACGACGAAGACGATGCTGGAGAATCCAGACGCCTAGATGTGGACCTTCTCGAGGAGGAGCGTGTTTTGGCATGCAAAAGATCCGCCATCTACCAGCAGAAGCTACACAGCTACCATAGTCGCCGCGTCCGACATCGCTCGTTTAAAGAGGGGGATTTGGTGCTCCGACTTAAGCAGAAGAAGTCACACAAATTATCCCCGCCATGGGAAGGACCGTTCATCATAAGCAAGGCGCTGCTCAATGGGTCTTACTACCTTGTCGACAATCATGAACTCAAGGATAGACCCAACGAGGATCATAAGCGTAAGCGACGTGACCCGGATGATGACTACCCGGAGCTTGATCGGCCATGGAACATAGCACAACTACGTCCTTTCTACACTTAGCATTTTTTATCTAATTGTGTACCTCTTATATGATCAATGAAATAAAGCTCTTTGGTTCACTCATATTACTGAGTCTTTTACCTCCTTTAGTGTTCATTTTTGGATCATGTAAAAATTTTATGCACAAGCCTTGCAATTGCACTTGTGAAAATTCCGCCTATGGGCGTTAGCTTAAGTTTTGTGGTCTACACATTCTTTGTTGTTTTTATGTGGATTCTGGAGTAGTGACTTTCGGCACTTATGGTCGGAGATTTTGTGCTCAGGTTATTGACGGTGCCATTGGGCATCATCACCTAAGCGCATGGTTCCGACAACGAGTCTTCCAACTCACGAAAAGTCAAGCATAAAAACCAAAGTAATGGATAAGCCAGCACTTGCTTAAAAAATATATACATACTAGGAAGTAATTCTTAAGTAGCAGGATACGACAACCACTATTTTCCGCCTTAAGATTACATCACCAAGTTTTTTCCATGCACACGACAAAGGTGAAACAACAGTTACAAAGTGTTTTTCAATCTTTGGGCGCAGGGGACTTTGAGGCCGCATCATCACCAGCCGGAGAAACACCCTCGGAATCGGCGCTGTGATGAGACTCGGAGGAATCCTGGTCGACGTTGTCGATGAAGTTCCTAGGCACGAAGACGTCCACGTCCACCAACTTGGCAACCCTGGTATCATACCCCGCGAGTGATGACAGGATGGCTTCGTGATCGATCTCCTTGCTGTCATCATCCATGTCGGGGATACCTGAGGTTACCGTGTCGATGTCGTCATCTTCATAGTGTGCCTTCACCATAGATAGCGCCATCCTTGCACCAGCCAGTGCACAAGAAGCTTTTCAGCTCATGACACGCTCGGGGGCTCGGCGCAGGATCTCCGAGTACTTCTTCATGGAGTCCGATGCCTTGATATATATTTGGAGGGGCTTGGCAATCTCCTTGGCTTGGGTAATGGCGGTGTTGATGAAATTGCTGGCAAGAACCATACATTTCTTGTCCGAAGGAGGCGAGCGGGTTAAACCCATTGGAGCTGCACATTCCGACAAAGAGTGCATGAGTTCAATAAACTTTAAGTATCCAGACTTACAGAAGTTCAAGGCAGAGGAAGCTTACTGAAGATGCTAGCCTTGGCTTGCCAAATGATCTCCGCCAAGGATTCCTTCTATTGTTGGAGGAGCTTAAACGCCTTGCTATGGAGAAGGTTTTGCTCATTGGCAGCTTGCTTCTAATCCTTTAGGATCGCAAGCTCCTCCTTCAAGCGATTGATCTCCGCGGAGGCAGAATCCTGCAAGGCTTTCATGGAGTCCTCATGCATTTTCGTTGATCTCCTCCTTCAGGATCTTGTTCTCGTTGTCCAGCTGCTGGATATGCTTGGACTGCTCGACAATATCCTTGTCCTTGGCGACATGTTCTGCAAGTCGGAGAAAACACAGTACATAGTGAGTACTCGGAGATTATGGGCACAACAATAATACGGAAATGCGTAATAAGAAATAGACTCTTGTTTTTGATGATTTGTTACTTCAAGATGGCGGTTTTACCCTTTTCAGCTTCAAGGTCTGCGCGCATCTTCTGGTACTTCTCGTTGGCCATACCCCTCAGCGCATTCTCGTTCTGTGGAAACAAATACAAAGTTAAGTCGTTGTTTGATCTGCTTGGAGCTTCTGGTCAGAGATTTTCCACCTAGACGCTCGGGGCCTACAGCAAGAGTTTTTAACTTAGCAAATATGCTTAGCTTTTCTTTAAGCATCTAGTCGGAGCTAATTCAGTTCTCGATCAGAGGATTGGGGGCTACAGTACAAAGTTTTTAACTCAGAAAATGCTTAGTTTTTCCTTAAAGAATCTAGTCGGAACTAATTCAGTTACAACTAGAAGCTTGGGGGCTACATCATTGAAAATTATGAACACTGCTTGTGCTACTCTTAAAGCATCTAGTGGGAATAATTCATTCCATCTAAAGGCTTGGGAGCTACATTGAGAGTTTTTTCTAACTTAGTCACTCTTAGAGCATATAGATGTGAAACCTATGGTTTTTCGTCTACATCCTCGGGGGCTACAGTGGGATACTCATAGGAAATATAGAAGGCAAAGTAAAAACTTACAAGTGCAATGATCTTGAGGTTTGTAGCGCTCTCGGCTAGCAGCTTGCCGAAGGAAATGCTATTTCCTCGCAAGATATCCGCTTGCCGGAGTAGCTCCTCGAGACCGCACGTCGGAGATGACGGCACTCCTCCAGCAACCATAGTAGTGTTACTCGGCAGAAGCGCCAGGTAAACTATCTTTGGGAATTCAAAGGGTTTCTAGGGAGTAGGGACGCCGCCTTCGGCAAAGCTACCAGCTCCCACCACCGCCTTGCCGCTACCGATGGAATCCTTAGCCGGAGCTTCAGCAATTGAAGAGCAGCGCTCTCCTGCGTCGCCTGCTCGCCGACAACAGCGAGCTCGGTAGAGGCGCCAGAATCCACTTCCATGATGGAAGGGCCTGGTGCCTCCTGAGCTTGAGAGCTTGTTGGAGCGGAGGAGGTCTTGACGGCAGGAGTGGCAGGGGCGATGGCGGTGGAGGAGTCGCGATGCAGCATTTCTTTGATATTTCTAGAAGCCCCAAGAGTCTTGGAGGACTTCTTGAGGCTGGTTGTGGCTTTCTTCCTGAAACGTGCAAAATGCATAAATACAGGAACAAGACAGATAAATAGACAATGTCGGAGAATGAGAGGCTTACACTAGGGGGGCACTTTGGCAAACATCCCGGTGGCTTTTATCTTTTCCGCCTCCAGGGTGGCGGTAGTCCTCTTGTAGGCTCCACCCTCCGTTTTCTTCTTGCCTCCGTCGGCAGCGTTAGAGGTGGAGCTCTTCCGCTTTCGCGCCAACGGGACATCGTCGTCGGACACGACCATGACGTCCTTCATCTTTGGATCGTAGATTTGGGCAGCCAGGTTGCCCTCATCTAGATCGCTAAGCTGTTAAGTGAGAAATCATCGTGTTAGACAAGATGGTATTGGCAAGACGGGAAAACTGGAGCAATGTCATACACAGAGAATAAATATCTACCTTTGGGCACTTGCCGTCTACGAACATGTCGTAGGTGAGGGTGAAGCCACGCTTCTTATCCTTCACCTTGACGAATACTTTAAGGCAGAACTTGACGGAGTCGCTCGAGAAGTTGTCCTCGGAGATCCGGAGCGTATCCCTTCGGTCGCCGGTGTACTCGTGCATGAACTTCATGCGGTGCTGCAGAGGTTTGATCCGCCTGGTGAACCAGCACATGGCTAGGTCCAAGCCGGTCAGAACCGTCTCTACGAACCACTCGATCCGCCTTATTGCGCGCAAAGCGTCGAGGTCGGAGGTAAGGGAGGCATGGGATCTCCATGTGGAGACTTCAGCGGCGGCTCCATCCATGAATTCCGGGTACTTCACTTCTCGGCCCGCCAAAGGAATGTCGGAGCCGTAGAAGTACGTCCGCTGCTAGTTTTTGCACGACTCGTGGCCGACGATGTCGGGGAACCGCCGGCCAGGTCGGATCTTGAAGCTTATGGTGCCGCAGTTCCTAAGCTCCTCCCTACTGTGTCCGGCTTCACGTTTGACGGTGAAGAAGTACACAAACAAGTCTAACCTAGGACTAATCCCTAGGTAACCCTCACAAAGTGTCGCGAAGTTGCTAAGCACTAAGATACTATTGGGGGAGAGGTTATGGGGTTGGACCTTGAAGTGATTCAAGACGGACAGAAAGAAGTGGGAGATGGGCAGAGAAACGCCGAATACCAATTGAGCCTTGAGGTACACCTTCTCTCCGGCTTGGGGAGAAGGAGTCACCTCGCCGGCCGGCCCGCCAAAGTAGCCCTCCACACGGGGATGTAGCCTTCAGCGACCATCTCTTGGATGTCGCGGGCGGTGATGTTTGAGCCGCGCCAGTCGCCTTTGTGCGAATCTGGTTCCTCTTCCAGAGGCTCTAGCGCCGCCAGATTGTGGTCGCCGCCGGTGGATTCGATGACCGCCGACGCGGGGATGACCAGTCCCTCTAGGGAACGACGACGGAGCTCGCCGGCTTTGCCGTGGCTTCGCTGGACGCCGCCATTGACAGGGAAGAACTGCTGCTGACCATGGAGGAATGGAAGGGTGCGACTGGTGCAAGGAGAAGCTAGGGTTTCTTAGAGGTTTTCCGCGGAGAGATCGAGGAGGCGCGCGGCTAGAGGAAGAAGAATATGACGCGATAGAATAGGGTGAAAAAGTGTCAAGTGTCCCATGGTTACTATTTATCTTACTCTGCGTTAAGATTCGTGCAGCTAATCGGACGGTTGCCACGTAGACGACGTGGTCGAGAATGTGTGCGGTAATTTTGGCACGTCTCCACCCGCCGCCGCCAACGGTTCGTATTGCTCGTGCGGGAAAATCGGCTATGATTACGTTCTCTGCATGTGTGAGTTACGAGGCGTCGCTGACCTAAGCCTACGTCGTCATAACTGACATGGTAGATGAGTCGTCGCATCGAAGATTCTGGCATGGACGGATTTAATCCGACTAGCGGAAGAGTACGATGGAAGATTCAGCATTTCTCCTACTTATTGATAGAAGACGGAGAAAACTTTGCAGGGTTCTTTGGGAGGACTACAAGATGTTGCTGGACGATTTGCCGACATCCATCTAGACAGAGCATTCCATGTGAAGAGGAAAGACGGCGCAAGATCTCGGAGTTCTCCGGGGGCTACTGTTGGGGATATGCTATACGAGTATCCTCATAGCATGTCTCTTATCCGACTAAACCGGGTGGCCCATAGTCGGTAGCATGGCTTGTGGTCTGCTGGGCGGCCCAGTTAGGTGGATCCAGAAGGGAGGCCCATGCCGGATAAAGGAAGGCTACGGTGGAGTCACCAGCGTACAGGAGCCTTGGAGTGCAAGATACACAAGACTAGTGATAGACGATGTAGGACTCTATAACCTGTCCGGCTAGGACTTTCCCCTGTAACCCTAGGATCTGACGACTATATAAGTCGGACCTATGGGAGCCTTTAGGGAACAATCTCATACAAGCATAGACAACCTCGCACAGCGAACCTATCTCTATAACTCGGCGTATTGCCATTATAGTGATTTATAGCTGGAGTAGGATTCCACCACCGTCGTGGGATCTGAACCAGGGTAAGCTGTGTTACCTCGTACCCGTCAACCGTTCGCCTTACCCCACGTCTCTAAACACGCACTGTGAGGACCCCTCCATGGCGTACTCGTCGGCAATACCACGACACCTGATGCTATTGCTGGTAAGTTCAAACTCAATTCTATTCCAGCAATTGTTCTTTTTGATACTAGTGCATCACATTCATTCATATCAAAAGCATTTGTTAATAGAAATTGGTTTCCAACTAAAAACATTGGGTGCCCAATAAAAGTAAGTTCTCCAGGTGGAGATATGATAGTGAGTCTTGGATGCCGAGATCTAGTAATAGAGTTAGGATAGCATAAGTTTCCAGTGAGTCTGATAATCCTAGATTCCCAAGGTCTGGATGTAATTTTAGGAATGGATTGGATGACCAAGTATGAAGGAGTACTAGATTGTGCTAATCGAACTGTTGCACTCACAACCCCGGAAAAAGAAACGGATAAGGTTCAAACCTAACTTTGAATCAAAAGGGAGTAAGCTAAATTCTCTTAAGGGGGTTAGCATAGACAATGTGCCTATTGTGAGTGAATATCCAGATGTGTTTCCGGAAGAATTGCTGGGAATGCCACCAGATAGATATGTGGAGTTTCTTATTGACTTGCTACCAGGATCGGGACCAATAGCAAAGAGACCATACAAGATGTCAGTTGATGAGTTGAAAGAACTCAAGAAACAACCTGGAGAACAGTTGCAGAAAGGATTTATCCAACCAAGTTCTTCATATTGGGGAGCTCCAGTTTTGTTTGTGGAAAAGAAAGATAGAAGCCAAAGGTTATGCATAGATTACCGTTCACTCAATGAGGTGACTATCAAGAACAACTACCCTTTGCCAAGAATCAATGACTTGTTTGATCAGTTAGAAGGAGCCTGTGTGTTTTCATGATCTCCGGTCAGGTTTTTTCAGCTCAAGATAAGTGAACAAGACATACCTAAGACAGCTTTCACCACCAGGTACGGATTGTATGAGTATACTGTGATGCCATTTGGTTTAACCAATGCACCAGCATACTTCATGAATATGATGAACAAAGTGTTCATGGAGTTCCTTGACAAGTTTGTTGTCGTTTTCATCGATGACATATTGATATACACCAATAGCAAAGAAGAGCATGAAGGACATTTACGTTTGATACTCGAGAATCTTAGAAAGCATAAGCTGTATGCCAAATTCAGCAAGTGTGAATTTTGGTTAAATGAAGTTGGTTTTCTTGGACACATAGTGTAAGGGGATGGTGTAGCAGTTGATCCTGCTAAAGTGTCAGCTGTAACTGAATGGGAATCACCTAAGTCAGTAAAAGAGGTTCGTAGTTTCCTTGGCTTGGCATGATACTACAGAAGATTTATTGAGAATTTCTCCAAAGTAGCTAAACCAATGGCATAGTTACTAAAGAAAGACAAGAAATTTGCTTGGTCTGAAGGATGTGAACTCAGTTTCCAAGAATTGAAGAAGAGACTAGTGACAGCACTAGTCTTATGTCTGCCATATTTGGAGAAGGATTTCCAAGTGTATTGTGATGCATCTCATCATGGATTAGGTGCAGTGCTAATGCAAGAAGGGAAAGTTGTGGCTTATGCCTCGAGACAACTCAAAACTCATGAGGTAAACTACCCAACTCATGATTTAGAGTTAGCCTCTGTTGTCCATGCACTTAAAACATGGAGACATTATCTTTTGGGAAAACGATGTGAAGTGTTCACAGATCACAAAAGTTTGAAGTATATCTTCACCCAGAAATAAATTAACATGAGACAAAGAAGATGGCTAGAACTCATCAAGGATTATGACTTGAGTTTGCAATACCACCCCGGTAAAGCAAATGTTGTAGCAAATGCTCTAAGTTGTAAGGTATTTGTGAATGGCCTTACTAAGGGAGAGTTGCCAGATGATTTGTGTGCCCAATTTAGAGATCTCAGATTGGAGATTGTACCTGAAGGACATCTCATGACTTGGGATGTTCAACCCACTTTGTTGGAAAAAATCAAGGAAGCCCAAAAGACAGACAAGGAAATTGAAGAGATCAAGGAAAATATTGGCAAGGTAAAAGCCAAAGGATTCCATGAAGACGAACAGTGTACTTTATGGTATGGAAAATGTATCTGTGTTCCACAATATCCGGAGTTTCAGAAAATGATTTTACAGGAAGCACACAACTCACCGTATTCCATTCATCCGGGTAACACCAAAATGTACATGGATATGAAAGAAACATTATGGTGGAATAATCTCAAGAAGGACATCGCCGAACATATTGCTTTGTGTGATGTATGTAGTAGAGTGAAAGCGGAACATCAAAAACCAGCAGGATTTCTACAACCACTACCTATTCCTGATTGGAAGTGGGACAAGATTGGCATGGATTTCATCACCGGATTGCCAAGGACCAGGTCTGGATATGACTCCATTTGGGTAGTAGTGGATCGCCTAACTAAAGTGGCTCATTTCATACCCATGAAGACAACCTATACAACTGCGAAGTTAGCCAAGATCTAAATGAGTAGGATTGTATGTCTGCATGGAGTACCCAGGAGTATTGTGTCTAATAGGGGAACTCAATTCACTTCTCATTTTTGGAACCAGTTACATGAGTCATTGGGAACAAGGTTGGAATTCAGCACTGCTTTTCATCCTTAGACTGATGGACAAACATAAAGGACCATCCAGATTCATGAAGATATGTTGAGGGCATGTGCCCTAGACTATGGAGCCAGTTGTGATGAAAGTCTGCATTACGCAGAATTCTCTTACAATAACAGCTATCAAGCCAGTATTGAGATGGCACCATTTGAATTTCTCTATGGGAGAAAGTGTACCACCCCATTGCTATGGAATGGTGTGGGAGAAAGAAATCTGTTCGGACCAGAACTAATCAAAGAGGCTGAAGATAAAGTCAAACTAGTTAAGGATAGATTGAAGATAACACAGCCCCGACAAAAGAGCTACGCAAATACTAAGCGTAGAGAACTCACCTATGAGGTGGGTGATAGAGCTTATCTTAGAGTGTCACCACTTCGTGGAGTGAAGAGATTTGGAGTCAAAGGAAAATTGGCCCCAAGATATGTTAGACCATTCAAGATTCTGATTTGTAAAGGAGAAGTCGCTTATGATATTGAATTGCTAGAATCATTGTCTGCTGTTCACAATGTGTTTCATGTGAGTCAACTAAAGAAATGCCACACAGAAATGGAAGAGACTTCTTTGAAGGATACTATACCTTTGGAGGAGGTCCAATTGGAAAGTGATATCACTTATGAGGCAAAGCCTATCAAGATTCTTGAGACTGCAGAAAGAGTTACTCGGACTAATACTATCAAATTCTGCAAAGTTCAATGGAACCATCATTCTGAAGAATAAGAAACATGGGAAAGATAAGTTGATGTTCGGAAAGACCACCCTCACCTATTTGCTAGCCAACCCGAATCTCGAGGGCGAGATTCACCTTAAGGGGGTTAGATTTGTAACATCCCTAAAATCATGTTTTCAAAGATTGCAGTTCATTCATGCATACATATCATTTAGGAGGAATCCTATGGAAAGACTTTGTCACATTCTCGATCTGTCGGTACTCCATTTGGTGGAGTACTTATCCAGCGGCCACTGGTGGCGTCAAGACGAGATTGTGTCATGTGGGTAAAGTGTACAACTTCTACAGAAGATCAAATTCTAAGTACTTAGCCGTGTCCCCGGTTACGGACAACTCTGAGCAACTAAGGCCTGAAGCTATGGAAGATCTCGACATTCCAATTTCTCAAAGTAAAACTTGATGGTGACAACAAGGGATTAGAAGCACTTGGAGTTTTCCAAGGAGTTCAGAAAGATTTGACAAAAGGTCAAAACTATTTTGAAAAGATAGGATAAAACTATATTGCTTTCTGCAAATGAGCCTAAACCCCACTTAGCCAAATATGCATGTATTTATAGGATCCACTTATTTCTACATAGTAGTGAAACTTGCCAATACAATTCAAATGTATTGACCCTTGTGGCTGCAACTTATTATGTTGCAGGTTTGTTTGATGTTAGTGAAGTGTGTTGAATAGGATTACAAGTCTACAACCAACATGATTGCCTATGGCACTTTGAAGATGAAGGACTCCATGCTTTATAGATATTCTGCTGCATTGTAATATGATAGCCAAATGAGCTATGTAAGATGTAATGAATTAATTTATTCCTGGTTATAAAGTTGTATTATGACCTTTGTTTCTTGATATTACATATTAACTATGGATGCTAGCTATTGATCCAGGGACTAGCATTGTAAACACAGGGATCTCTACCTTATTAAAGGTTGGGAACCTTACAAAGCTACACTTAGCCAAATGCATATAGTATCTAGATGCCAATATTATACTAAGGTATCACTTGCCAATACTATTCCAATGTATTGACCCACTGTGGCTATAACTTGTGATGTTGCAGGTTATTCTGATGGTGATTAGGGGTTATGAGTCTACACTCAACATGATTGCCTGTGGCACATGAAGATGAAGACTTATTTATCTTATTATATATTTGAACTCTTGTAGTAGGCCTGTGGCCATGGAGTTGTAAAAGACTATGTTTGTCTCTGGAATGATATGTAATAATGACCTTTGTTTCTGTGTACTTCATCTTAAACTGTGGATGCTAGCATTGATCCAGGGACTAGCATTGCAATCATAGGAATCTTTTCCTTTATAAAGGAGGGATCTTACACTGAATCACACCGAGAACGATTAGGAAATACCTAATCCAAACAGCTTCCTTTACGGCCTCCGAGGCAGCAATATATTCAGCTTCTGTTGAAGAGGAGGTCACCGTATCTTGCTTGGAACTTTTCCAGCTCACAACACTACCATTCATGACAAACACATAACCTGATTGCGATTTCGAATCATCTAAGTCGTTAAGGTAACTCGCATCTGTGTAACCCTTTACACTGAGTTTATCCTCACCTCCATAAACTAGGAACACATCCTTAGTCCTTTTCAAGTACTTAAGGATGTTCTTTACCGCTGTCCAGTGACCTTCACCTGGATCAGCCTGGTATCTGCTCGTAACACTTAGAGCATAGGAAACATCTGGGCGAGTACATATCATTACATACATGATGGATCCAATAGCCGAAGCATATGGAACCCTACTCATGCGCAGTCGAAGGACAATGAGTCTTGCTGAGTTTTATGCCGTGAGACATGAGCAAGAACCCCTTCTTAGACTCTTCCATGCTGAACCGTTTCAACACTTTGTCAATGTATGTACTCTGGCATAATCCAATTATCCTTCTTGATCTATCTCTATAGATCTTCATTCCCAGAATATATGCCGCTTCTCCCAAGTCCTTCATCGAAAAACTATTTTTCAATGAGGTCTTAACAGACTCGAGCATAGGAATGTCATTTCCAATCAGCAATATGTCATCTACATATAAGATTAGAAATACCAGCGCTCTCCCACTTTCCTTCTTGTAAACACAAGGTTCTTGTTCGTTTTTGATGAAGCCAAACTCCTTTGCAACTTCATCAAATCGAATATTCCAACTCCGAGATGCTTGATTCAGCCCATAAATGGACTTCAGAAGTTTGCATACCTTTCCAGCATTGTTTGGATCGACAAAACCTTCGGGCTGCATCATATACACGTCCTCAGTTAGGATTCCATTTAGGAAATCCGTATTGACATCCATCTGCCATATTTCATAGTCGAAATGTGCAGCAATGGCTAGAATTATCCGTATAGATTTAAGCATCGCTACGGGCGAGAAAGTCTCGTCGTAATCCACTCCTTGAACTTGTCGATAACCTTTTGCAACACGTCGAGCTTTATGGATGTGAACATTTCCATCCATATCAATCTTCTTCTTATCGATCCATTTGCACTCGATGTCTTTAAAACCATCAGGCAGGTCAACCAAGTTCCATACTTGATTGTCTCCCATGGACTCTATCTCAGATCTCATGGCGGTCAGCCATTTCTTAGAGTCTGGGTCCACCATCGCTTCTGCATAGGTCGCAGGCTCATCATTATATACCAATAATAATTCCCGCTCTTCGCGGAGCCTCGCCGACATTCATGGTTGTGGTGTTTCTCTTGCCACAGGTTCCTCGACTTGTTCTGCTACAATAGCATCACTCGTAGAAGAATCCCCGACTGGCTCATCTTGAGCTTATTCAAGTCGCACTGACCTTCCACTTGTTCCCTTTGTGAGAAACTCTTTCTCTAGGAAAACACTGCTACGAGCGACAAACACTTTGCCCTCCTCTCGGTTGTAGAAGTAATACCCTAAGGTTTCACTCGGATATCCCACGAAAATGCACTTATCCGATATGGGTGTTTGCTTGTCCGACTGAAGTCGCTTGACAAATGCATCACAACCCCAAATCTTTAGAAAAGACAAACTGGGATTCTTTCCAGTCCACATCTCATATGGTGTCTTAACTACGGATTTAGATGGTATCCTATTAAGTCTGAAAGCTGCCGTTTCTAGAGCGTAACCCCAAAATGATAATGGTAAATCCGACTGGCTCATCATAGATCGAACCATGTCCAAAAAAGTTCGATTACGCCGTTCGGAGACCCCGTTTATTTGAGGCGTTCTGGGCGGTGTAAGTTGTGGAACAGTTCCGCAACTCTTAAGATGATCGCTAAATTCGTGACTCAAATATTCACCTCCACGATCAGATCGCAAGGCCTTTATTTTCTTGCCACGTTGATTCTCTACTTCACTCTGAAACTCCTTGAACTTTTCAAAAGTTTCAGACTTATGCCTCATCAATTATACATAACAATATCTGCTGAAATCATCAGTGAAAGTAATGAAGTAGTGATATCCTCCTCTGGTTGTCGTGCTTATTGGCCCACATATATCAGTATGTATGAGTTCCAACAAGTCTATCGCTCTCTCGGGTAAACCCGAAAAAGGTGACTTGGTCATCTTTCCAAGTAAACAAGCCTGACATGTCTCGTATGATTCAAAATCAAACGAAGTTAGAAGACCACCACCTTGGAGCTTCTTCATGCACTTTTCACTTATATGCCCCAAACGACAATGCCATAAATAGGTAGGACTCAAATCATTAGGCCGAAGCCTTTTAGCACTAACATTGTAAACAGATGCATCATCAAGATTTAAAATAAATAACCCATTCACAATGGGAGCATTAGCCATAAACATATCATTCTTAGTGATTACACAACCATTGTTTATACTCGCAAATGAATATCCATCCCTCATCAAACATGAAGGTGATAAAATGTTTCGACCCATAATATGAATGTAATAACAATTATTCAACTCCATAATAAATCCTGATGGAAGGTGAAATTGCATGACACCGATGAACAATGCAGCAACCCTTGCTTTATTTCCGACGCGAAAATCCACTTCACCTTTCTGCACTTCTCTAGTCCTTATTAGCCCCTGCATCGAATTACAAATATGAGCAACCGATCCGGTATCAAATACCCAAGAGTTAACATAGGAATCAGCAAGAAGAATGTCCACAACATTTACAACAAGCGTACCTGAGTGGGAAGTATTCTTACTTCCACTCTTCTTCAAAGAAGCCTGGTACTTGCTGCAGTTTCTCTTCCAGTGGCCATGTTCATGACAAAAGAAGCACTCAGTGTCTTCTACAGGTCTAGCCTTTTGCTTGGGTGCAGACTTAGGGATCGTATCCTTAGCCTTGCCCTTCTTCTTCCAAGAAGTACCCTTTTTCTTGAAGCTAGGCTTGTTCTGCACAACCATCACATGGATATGCCCTGCACACTTTTTCATGTCACTTTCTGCTGTTTTAATTATCCCACATACTTCATTAAGGCCCTTCTCCACCCCATGCATATGGCAGTTCGAAATGAACTGCCCATAGCTGGACGGAAGAGACGCCAAAATGAAGTCAGTGGCCAACTCTTGTCCTAGTGGAAAACCAACCTTTTCCAAAGTCTGACTATAACCAACCATTTTGATCACATGGGGGCCTATAGCTGCTCCCTCTGCTAGCTTGCATTCGACAAAGGACTTGGAAACAATGTACCTCTGAGTCCTTGCCTGATCTTGGAACATGTCCTTAAGCGCTACGATCATATCGTACGCTTCCTGATCCTCAAACTACTTTTGGAGTTCAGGTTCCATGCATGCAAGCATAAGACAGCTAACCTCAAGAGAATCATCACATGCTCTCTTGTAGGCGTTCTTTAGGGCAGCAGATGCATTATCAGCAGGTTCATCGGGGATTGGGGTATCCAGAACCGTTTCCTTTTTATCAGACCTGAGAACAATTCTCAGGTTACGGACCTAGTCCGAATAGTTTGTTCCATTTAGTTTATCTTTGTCAAGAATCGAACGCAAAGATAAAGGTGATGTAGTGTTTGGTGCCATTGATCTACAACAGAAAACATGCAGAATACTAAGCCATGTAACCATGAAAGAGTAAAACATATTAAAAAATTTAATAGCATATACTCCCACTTAAATCAATATACCTCTATTGATACTAAGTGATTCAAGATCCACAATTAACAAGTCGACTTGTGAGCTTTAGCATCACTTCTAGAAGACAAGGTAAATTGGTAAGCAACACTTGCTAATCATATCACATATGACTCTTGTTGTTGGGTGACATCTCTATGTCAAAACTAGGCGCCCAACCTTTATGCCCCAAGGTCCTTAACTATTAAGATGACCTTGTCAAGTTCACCAACCTTATGCATGTAGGTATCTGATACAAACCCATCCAGCCAAGGAAAACCGCGGCACCCTAATTTCATAGGCCTGCCAACGATTGTACAGGGCATAGGATGGTGCAAGGTTTGGTTGGGAGGGCATAGTTTAACTTAAACTTTGTGAGGGATCGTTCTACTTCTATCATCTAAGCATGCATAGTAGTAAAACGCATAAGAATAACATTCACATAGATGTGACATAGTATGGCCCATTTTCTCATGGTGATCTCCATCGCCATAGAACCTGTCCACCATGATGATCTCCATCTTCATGTTCCATGTGAGCCATCCTCCAAGTGATGAGTCCTCCAAGAACTAATACAAGTTATTACTCCTAACAGCTAGTAATCAAAATTACATAGTATTGGGATCATCACAAGTTGGCACGCAGGCCATTACAATAAATGACAACACATATGGCTCCAGCCCTGTTGCCCTACTCACGACACGCACGTCATGCAAAATTTCATACATGCATCACATACATATATGGGCCATACTGATCACATACATCCTGCAAAAAAAGTTATGCATAGAATCGCATTCTACCGGATCCAGTGACATCGCAGCACCTAGTTACCTTAACGAGATACAAAAGGGTATACGATTAAGGCGGGTCTAGGGGGTCTCCCCCTGCGGGGTTCGAAGGGGAAGCAACTCCTTTAAGGATTTTTATCGGCAAATCAAATTTACCATAAACCGACTCCTATCCCGATTCAATCAAACTCCTTTGATCACGATACATTGATTTTAGATCTAGGTTCCGATTCGATCAATCATATTGATCTTCGCGTGATTCAATAGGATTTATGTGTCACTGTCTACCCCGATGGCGGAAACTGACCGGTAGGGGTAAGTCATTCGACAACCTCAGAATTACGATCATGGAAAGCAAGATCATAGATCAATCCTGAACCATCGCCATATAAATGATCACATCATTCATATCAATATGCATATCACCATATGCAAACATCCCGAACCAATAACTGAATAGCATAGGCTCTGATACCACTGAAGGGATACAGGTAGGCTACACTAGCGCAAATCAAATAAATTCTACCGCGTAAACCAGGATTACTGTTGTCATAGATCACGGGATTACCACTAGACGCGCAGTTGCGGAATTGATGAAGAGCGTCGAGGCAGTGCAGACATTCCACGTCTCCTCCTTTTCCTCGGCCCACGAGAAGCTCCCCTTGCATGGCTCGTCCAAGCGCTACAGATGCAGCGCCTCCGAGGTATCCACACGTACAGGGTGGAAGCGTCAGACGCCGGACTGCTAGGTCCGCGCGCGCGACACAGGCGTGAGGAGTGGCGGCTGGGTGGAATGATCTGAGGTCTAACCCTGGCCAGCTCGCCCCACCCTCTCTTATATAGGCGTCCCTAGTGGGCTTCTACATTAGCAACCCATTAGTAGCCTAAGCCTGGTCTAATTCGGATCCAATCCTCATTAGGCTTCCAGCCCCTTAAGTGTGTGACCATATAGGTTCATATGAATATAGACATGACACGAATACACTTATTCTGTCAATAGTTAGTAGCGGCCTCTAGCAAGACGTGCCAACTCCTAAACGCATACAAAGATCATATCGGACGAACCATCACAAGGTTTAGTACATGTCTTTCCTTTTGCCTCATGATATTTGGTCTAGCTCCAAGCTAACCTCCCTTTCTCGATACCATGATTCGGAATCCCTTTACTAGGTTAACTCTTAACCATATCTAGCATGGCCATGCATTTCTGGATCCGATCACTCGAGGGGCCCAGAGATATCTCTCTCAAGTAGAGAGGGGAAAATCCCATCTTGATTGACCATGCCTTGCAGCATGCTTCAGGACAAACCCGAAAGCTACCTTTATAACTACCCTGTTACGGTGTAGCGTTTGATAGCCCCAAAGTAGGTCGATCCACATATCAAGTACATGCGAAAATCTTAGGTCTAAGGACAAAACATACACGATGTGTAGAGAGAGAGAGCTGCAACTAATTGCTAGTCTCAGGTTGGGTCAGTCCAACCCCATGTTCATAACATGTGTCCACATCATTGGTTTGACATCTCCATGTCTATGACTTGCGAAACATAGTCATCGACCAATAGATGTGCTAGTCTAATATTCACGTGTGTCCTCACATGAACTCCGACTAGGGACAACTCTTAAATAACCATAAAAGTAAAGAGTTTCACAAACAATTCACATAATTGCTAATCAATACAAGTTGCTTGATATGGATATTCAAGGAACATTACAATAACTCATGAATACATATGAAATATAATCATCTCTATGATTGCCTCTAGGGCATATTTCCTTCAGGAAGCGCTAGGGGAAGGGGATTAGCTCACCAGTCTCATCATGAAGTGCTGGTTCTCGAGGTGGTCGCCGTTTACAAGGGGCGCACGAGGTCATCAGGGATTGCTCGTCGGAGTTGCTTCCGTCGTGGGGTGCGGCTGCTCGTCGTTTTTGGCGAGGATGTAGATCATGCCAGAGAAAAATATGTAGTGCGTCAGATGCGGGAAGTGATGCTGATCATGCGAGTATCAATGAGAGGGCAGGCGCGGTCAGAACTAACCAGAACAGCTCGCCGGAGTTGAGCGGCGGCTCTGTCGCTTGCGGAGATGGACGGGGATGGTGGCCTGGGTCATGCGCGGCCAAACGAAAGATGTCAGGAGATGCACAAGGTTGTAAGGAACACGCTCGTATGAACTAGAAAGGCAGGGGTGGTCATTCTCACCAGAATTTCATCGCCGGAGTTCGTTGGTACAGAGGCGATGTGAGAGCAATTGGGGGCAGCCTGGTGGCGGAGCGAGCAAGTTCAGCGAGGGGAAATCGTCGTCGAGGGGTGGGGATTAAGTAGCCGAGCGAGAAGGGGGAAATTACTCCGGGAATCAAGTGTAATCAATGGATTTGATTTCGGGAGGAAACGGCAGAGGGGAGCAGTTCCTCCGGCGTGTGATTGACGACGATGCTGAGGTGGATGGTGGGGTCGGAGTGTCAGTGAGGGGGGTATGCGCAGGTTGAGTGAGAAACAGAGGGAGAAGGGAAATCCCGGGTGGGCTGCTTTTGCTTCTAGGCCGAAAGAGTGGCGCCGTCCTGTTTTCATTTCTTTTACCTTTTTCCATTTCTGTTTTGATTTTCTAGAAACATTTTCAAAAGGTTTTCAAAAGAATCTGAATTCAAATTTTTCCTGAATCTTTATAGGATGTAACATGCACTTATTTGAGTATTTAACAATGTTGTTTACTCAAATTTATATTGCCCCATTGGAATTTAAATAAAACAGTGCCTTTATCATTTGTTTAATAAAGACATATGAATGGTTTTAAATTCATACTTTGTTTTGAAAACTTTGTCCAAGCTTTAGAAAATATCAATCAACTATAGGATCAATTCTCTACTCATGAAAACAAGGTCTTCCTTCTTATAACGTAGCAATAAGGCTAATGCCTTGCTTGCATAAAATAATAGATCACAAAGTTTCTGATTTTGAGGAAATGATCCTAAAATGAGTATGAATGCATGAATGATGTGCAAACTTTGAAAACATGATTTTAGGGATGTTACAAGTCTAACCCCCTTAAGATGAATCTCGCCCTCGATATGCGGATTGGCTAGCAAATAGTTGAGGGTGGTCTTTCCGAAGGTCATCTTCTCTTTCCCAAGTTGCTTCTTCTTCGGAATGATGGTTCCATTAAACTTTGCAGAATTTGATAGTCTTTGTCCGAGTAACTCTTTCTGCAGTCTCAAGAATCTTGATAGGTTTTTCCTCATAAGTGAGATCACTTTCCAATTGGACCTCCTCCAAATGTATAGTATCCTTCAAGGAAGTCTCTTCCATCTCTGGATGGCATTTCTTTAGCTGACTCACATGAAACACATTGTGAACGGCAGAGAATGATTCCGGCAGTTCAATTTCATAAGCTACTTCTCCTTACGACCCAGCATCTTGAATGGTCCAACATATCTTGGGGCCAATTTTCCTTTGACTCCAAATCTCTTCACTCCACGAAGTGGTGACACTCTAAGATAAGCTCTATCACCCACCTCATAGGTGACTTCTCTACGCTTAGGATCTGCGTAGCTCTTCTGTTGGGACTATGCTATCTTCAATCTGTCCTTCACTAACTTGACTTTCTCTTTAGCCTCTTTGGTTAGCTCTAGCCCGAACAAGTTTCTTTCTCCCACACCATTCCATAGCAATGGGGTAGTACACTTTCTCCCATAGATAAACTCAAACGGTGCCATCTCAATACTGGCTTGATAGCTGTTGTTGTAAGAGAATTATGTGTAAGGCAGACTTTCATCCCAGCTAGCTCCATAGTCTAGGGCACATGCCCTCAACATATCCTCCAGAATCTGGTTGGTCCTTTCTGTCTGTCCATCAGTCTAGGGATGAAAAGCAGTGCTGAATTCCAATCTCGTTCCCAATGACTCATGTAGTTGCCTCCAAAAATGATAAGTGAACTGAGTTCCCCTATCAGACACAATACTCTTGGGTACTCCATGCAAACACACTATCCTATTCATATAGATCTTGGCCAACTTAGCACTTGTATAGGTTGTCTTCACGGGTATGAAATGAGCCACTTTAGTTAGGTGATCCACTACTACCCAAATAGAATCATATCCTGACCTGGTCCTTGGCAATCTGGTGATGAAATCCATGCCAATCTTGTCCCACTTCCAATCAGGAATAGGTAGCAGTTGTAACAATCCTGCTGGTTTCGGATGTTCCGCTTTCACTCTACTACATACATCACACAAAGCAATATGTCCGGCGATGTTCTTCTTGAGGTTATTCCACCAAAATCTTTCCTTCACATCCATGTACATTTTGGTGTTACCTGGATGAATGGAATACGGTGAGTTGTGTGCTTCCTGTAAAATCAGTTTCTAAAGCTCCGGATCTTATGGAATGCATATATGTTTTCCATACAATAAAGTACCATGTTCGTCTTTATGGAATCCTTTGGCTTTTCCTTTACCGTCTTTTGGGCTTCCTTATCCGCCTTTTGGGCTTCCTTGATTTTGTCCAACAAGGTGGGTTGAACATCCAATGACTTGATCTCCAATCTGAGGTCTCTAAATTGGGCACACAGATCATCTGGCAACTCTCCCTTAGTAAGGCCATTCACAAATACTGTAACATCCCTAAAATCATGTTTTCAAAGTTTGCATATCATCCATGCATGCATAATCATTTAGGGATCTATTTCAAAGTCATTTCAAATAAAACAGAAGCATTGAGTGCTTATTATTTTATGTAGATAAGCATTGATCCAATGCTACTCTCTAGTGAGAGAATATTTGTTTCAAACCAAGATTTGTTTGTTCATAAGCAGGTTTGGTTGAGTTCCAAAGCTTTGACAAAAATTTCCAAAAAAAAATATGGTTTTAAGACCATTTTCATATCTTTATCAAATCTTGTGCTAAGGAACTGTTTATTTTTTAAAATTTCAAAGGAACCAAGCAAGTCTAGTGAGACAGCATGGTTTTATACTAAAAAATATGCAGGTTTCACTTTATAAAAATCCAGAAAGATTTGGAATTCAAACACATTTGAATTCATTTGAAATTTTTTCCTGAAAATCGAATTAGAAAAAGAGAAAAGAATTAGAAAAGGGTTGGCGCTACTAATCTAGCCCAGAACCAGATCCAGCCCAAAAGCCCACCCGGGCCATTCCCCCTCTGCTTCTTATCCCACCCGCACCGAACCAACCCACACCGTCGCTGACTAGTGGCCCCTCTCCACGTCAACTTCTTCTTCCCCAAAATCACGCGCGCAGTCACTGCTCGCCATTACCTCGCCGCAGTTAAGCCCCCCGCTTAAATCCCATTGATACAGGGAGTAATCCTTGCCCCCGCTCTGGCTATTTAATCCCCTTCCCTCTCCGCATCTTTCCCCTCACTCAACGCCTCTTCTCCGCCACCAGGCTGCCCACAATCCCATTTGCACCGCCGCGGTACCGAGCGTCTCCGGCATGCGATTCCGGTAAGCATCGATCGCCCCTGTCTCCGATTCATTCGAGCATGATCAGTGTGTCCTTGTGCATCTTTTCATGCCCTTCTTTTGCTCTGTATCGTCCTAGAGCGTCGCCATCATCCACCTCTGGAAGCAACCGAAGCTCAGCTCAACTCCGGCGACACTCCCTGGTAGTTTTCGACCGCCCCTTCCTCTATTGGATACTCACATGTTCTCCAGGCTTGTGCACATCTAACGGCACCTCTGTTTTGTCTTAGCGCGCACCACAACCTCTCCCCCGACGACGCTAGAGCTTGCCCGATAACAAGCTTCACTCCGACGAGCAATAGCAGCCAAGTCCGAGCGCCCCCTGTCTCTCCCTCGACCACCTTGATCTTCACTGCAGTCCCGCGAACACGGTAAGCACCCCCACTCCTCCCCACGCGATCTAAATCACCGGCAACCTCTCTGCAGAGCCGCGCCGCCGCCGCTGGTGCCGCCCATCTTTGGTCGCTTGATCAGCAGCCGTCAGATCTAGATCCAACGCACGCGATAGAATCATTTAGCGAAGGGGTATGTGTTGGTTCTGGCCATGCGATTTCATTTAGATCGTGCGGTCCACACTGGTCGATCCGGCCGAACCGGTACGGGCCAATCAGAACACGCCGCGTGGCATGCGTTTAGATTTAAAAACAGAATTTAGATCTATTAGTGATTTAAACTTGTAAAATTCATAACTTTTGATCCACACGTTCAAATTTTACAAATTTTATATCATTGGAATCAGGAGAAAGAATCCTATATGTTTATGCAATGTGTTATTTTTGCAGAGACATTTTTAGGCTTAATTTGAGTATGGAAATTATTTTAAAGATCAAATAAAATTTATTTTGAGTATCTTGGTCTTGTTTTTGTTTCAGTACTATAACCTTGTCTTGTTTGGTGTAGAAAAATCATGACATGGCATTTGCATGCATTCATATATTTTTGTTTGTATATTTTGTTATGTGATTTTGGTGCCATTATTTTATGTGTATATTTTGGTGCTAATAGAGATTGTGGTTGTGAAGATTGTTTCTACTCCTAAAACTACCAAGGCAAGTGGTGCTTCATGGTTTTATCCCTATATTTTCACCTATGCATTAGAAATATTTTGTATAGGACATTGCATGAATATTTTGATAAGTATCTTTATGCTATGCTTGGGAAATCCTATTAGTTGTAGAATTGTTAGAATCTCCTCTAAGTTAAGATCCTTACTATTGCCATGCTTAGCCTAGCTAGTATCAACCAAGGGTGGATTATATATTCATGCTATGTGAAATATTTCTAAGTCATTGACTTGTGTTTTTCCTTAATAAAATAAATAAGTGAATGAAACACCTGGGTGGAATGGAAAGAATGGTTTGTGTTGAGTGGTTACACAAGGCCCATTTGTATGGTTTACCTTGTGTATCTCACTTGTGGAAAGCCACCCAGGAACAAAGGGATTTGAGATGCCAAATGTTAAGAAGCTTCTAGTGCAGCCACATGGCATTATGGGCTCTGCCTGGATCATATAGGTTGCAATAACTTAGCCATTTGGACAGTTGGTGGTAGTGGGATGATAGGTTTGGAGCGTGTCAATTTGGTCTAAGGGAAGGCTTCTGAGAGGTCCTGTCTTGGTGAAAATCAAGTCTTGTGGGGAAAGTGCAGAACCTGTGTAGATGGAAGAATCTAAGTACTTAGCCATGTCCCTGGTATTGGACAACCTGAGCATCAAGACATGGAAGCTATCAAAAATCTCATCATCCCAATTTTCAAAGTTAAAACTTGTGGTTGAATTGTAAAATCCCTAATATCATGTTTCAAAACTCATGCATATCATCCATGCATCCTTGATCATTTAGGGTTCCATTTCAAAACCATTTCAAAACAGGAGCATCTGATGCTCATTATTTTATGTGAGCAACTATAAATCTAGTGCCACTCTCAATTTAAGAGTTTATTTGTTTTAAACCAAGCCTTGCTTGCTTTCTTATTACTTTGTTTGATTGTTGGAGTTTAGAGAAAATTTACAAAACAAATATGATTTGAAAACCATTTTCAAAACTTATTCAAAACTAGTGCTATGTCACTGTTTATTTTGTTTTATACAAAGAGACCAGGCAAATGCAAAGTGACCACTTGGTTTTATGCCCAAAAACATAAGTGTTACACTCTAAAAAATCCAGAGAAGATTTGAATTCAAATGGCTTTTGAAATCATTTGAAAAAGGTTCCTGGAAATTCAAACAGAAAAAGAAAAGGATTAAGGAAATAAGAAAAGGCCAGCGTCGCCAATCTGGCCCAACAGTTTCTCACCGCGTGCGCGCATACCCCCTCGCTGACAAGTGGACCCTGCAGCCACGTCACTCCGTCGTCCCCAAAATCCCGCCCGCAAACCACGTCGCCGCTGCCGTTGATGACGATAATGTCGCAGCGTAATTAGCCTTGATTCTGCGAGCATTTCTTGTCGCGCTGCTGCCTACTTAAGCCCCTCCCCCTCGCGACCATTTCCCCCAACAAAGCTAGCCAGTAGCGCCACCAGGCTGCTAGTATTTGCTCTTACACCGCCGCAGACAGAGCCAACTCCGGCGAGGTATTCCGTTAAGCCTAGTGCGTGCGCCTACTCCTCGTTCACCCTGGAATGATCCTCTGATCCTTGCACACCTCCTGATCCCCTTTGTTCGTCTGCTTGTGATCCAGAGCGTTGACTTCGACGAGTACCGTGAGCATCCGACGCCGTCTCCCACTCCGGCGAGAGATTGAGGTAAAAGCCGACCGCCCTGCGCCTTCTACTTGACCCTGTTAGGTTCGCCTGAGCGTTGTGCACTCGCTGATACCCTTGGATTGTTCTAGGGTGGCCAGTATCATCGCCTTCATCGCCGTCCGAGCAAACCCGATGCTGCCCCCAACTCCGACGAGCCCCAGCAGCCTCTGCAGCACGCCCCCGCCCATGCCAACAACACCTTGAGCTTCGTCATGCTCCCGCGAGTCTGGTAAGCCACTGCTCGACCCTTAGCCCCCTCTGGAATCACCAGTGCATCGACGGCAGAAGCGCCGCCGCCGCCAGCAATCATTTGCGCCGCCACTATTTGCTCAAAGCAGCACCCACCGTTAGATCTGTATCGTAGGGATTAGATTAGATCGGGAGTGAACCGTTTTCTTTAGATCTGGCATGTTGGATCTAACTTGATCCTACGGCGCGGAAGCATGCTCCTGAGTGAAGCGGTATTGTCTAATCAGGAGGCGCCGCGTGGCATGTTCTTTGTTTAAAATTTCTGATTTAGATCTATTAGATGTTTGAATTTGTTTAATTCATAACTTTTGAATCCACGTTCAAATTTGACAAATTTTATATCAATAGAATCAGGAGAGAAAATCATTTCCATCTATGCAATGTGTTTAATGTTTTGCCTCTGTTAAAAAGTTTGTTTTTACAGAAACTTGTGTAAGCTTATTTTGTGTATATTAATTATTTGGGAAATGTTTTAATGTTCAAATAAAGTTTGTTTGGCTAGTTTTGAACTTTTTTATGAAACAGTACTGTGCACTTGTCTTGTTTGGTGTAGAAAATCATCACATGGCATTAAGCATGCATCCATATATTTTTGCTTGTAATTATGTATGTGATTTTGGTGCTATTATTTTATGTGTAGATTTTGGTGCAAATAGTGATTGTGATTGTGAGGATTGTAGATACTCTCCAAACTATCAAGGCAAGTGGTGCTTCATGATTTATTCCTATGTTTTCAAATATGCATTAGAAATATTTTGCTAGTCTTGCATGGATATTTATTGATCTATATGCTATGCTTGGGAAATCCTAGTAGTTGTAGAATTACTAGAAATATTTCTAAGTATTATCAATGCCATGCTTAGCCTAGCTAGTAGCAACCAAGGATGGTTATATATTCATGCTATGAACAAATATTTCTAAGTCTTTGGACTATGTTTTGTCTTAATAAAACAACTAAGTAAATGAAACACCTGGGTGAATGGAAAGAATGGGTTATGTTGAGTGGTTACACAAGGCCCATTTGTATGGTTTACCTTGTGTATCTCACTTGTGGAAAGCCACCCAGGAACAAAGGTATTTGAGAGGCCAAACGTTAAGAAGCTTCTAGTGCAACCACTTGGCAATATGGGCTCTTCCTGGATCACATAGGTTGCAATAACTTAGCCATTTGGACAGTTGGTGGTAGTGGGATGATAGGTTGGAACGCGTCCATTTGGTCTAAGGGAAGGCTTCTGAAAGGTCCTGTCTTGGTGAAAATCAAGTCTTGTGGGGAAAGTGCACAACCTCTGCAGATGGAAGAATCTAAGTACTTAGCCATGTCCCTGGTATTGGACAACATTGAGCATCAAGACATGGAAGCTATCAAGAATCTCCTCATCCCAATTTATAAGTAAAAACTTGTGGTTAAACATGGGTGAAGGTTCACCAATGTCTATTGGTGGTTCCTTTGGGAAAGTTTTCATCAAAGAAAAACTTAGTGTTTTCAACTAATAGGCAAAACCTATTTTGAGCAAAGCCAGCATAAGCTACACTTAGCCAAAATGCATATAGTACTTAGTCCACCAATATTCTACTAAGGTATCACTTGCCAATACTATTCCAATGTATTGACCCACTATGGCTGTAACTTGTGATGTTGCAAGTTATTCTAATGATGATTAGGATTCATGAGTCTACACTCAACATGCTTGCCTGTGGCACATGAAGATGAAGACTTATTTATCTTACTACTTATTTAAACTCTTGCACTAAACCTATGTCCATGGAGTTTGTAAAAGACTATGTTGTCTCTAGAATGACTATAATAATGACCTTTGTTTTTGTGTACATCTTAAACTATGGATGCTAGCATTGATCCAGGGACTAGCATTGCAATCACAGGTGTCGGGGGGTTAACCTCGGGTAGGTCAGAGACGGGGAAAGACAGAGGTACTGTCCCCGTCTGGTTTCCGAGTTACGGCCTAAGTCGGCCGAATCATGGATATGTCGGCCGATGAACGGAGGCAAGAAGCCCACGTATATGTATCAAGTGGTTACCCGGCCGAGTTAATGAGAGAATCGGCCGGGTTACCCAAATGATCTTTGTGCAGGTGAGGAACGAGCCGAGTAACACAAGGTAAGGCCGAGTGATACGAAGCTTGCAGGAGAAGGAGAAGCCCAAGGTCAAACTATAGCTGCAGGATAGAAGGAATCAGAACAGGGCCAAGCACAAGAGACAAGGATGCACAGCGTCAGAGGGGCAGAAGGAGGTCACGGAGGTGACAGTCCTGGAGCCCGAGGCACGCAGGAGGGGGCCACTGGAGCCTTGACGTCATTAGAAGGGCGACAGGGAAAGGAGGCCGCCGAACTACTATTTTGGGACAAGCATATTCCACGAATATGCTTGCCTCGTCAGCCCTAAGGGCACCCAAGGCACCCCTTTATAAGGGGAGGTTTGGACCCTGAGGGAGGGATCGATTCTTTGAGCACCGTTAGGCTGGGGAGATTCACCTTGTCCCCTGTATACAGCTCAAGGAGCACATGTAATCCATAAAGAGAGAAACAAAGATTATCACTTTGGCAACTTGAGTGTAAAGACAGCATCTTCCTCCCGGATCCCACTAGCATCCATTGGCCCCATACTTTAGCCTACCCATGGCATCTGCCGTGCCACCACCACGGGTTGGCGCCACCATGGTGCCAAGGTGCTAGCTGGAGTTGTGATCCGGACGGGAAACTTCATCAACACCGGCGAGCGCGTTGTTTCTGGCTTGGTCCAGAGATTTGGTCTCTGCGACTATGTCAGAGACAATGCAGGGAGCTTCAGGGGGAAAACCCCCCCGCGCAACGGGATCTTCATCGGCCTGGGCGAGCACAGGGTCTACGTCGGCGTCGACATCACCGACATTTATCCTCACCAGGTTGTTGTTGCAGGAGAACCACCTCGAAGCGCGGCGAGCTGTCCATCAGGAGAGCATCTTGCAGGCAGCGTCGAGGTGATGGTCGCAGCAGGAGCAGCATTAGCCGGGTCAAGCAGAGAACCCGCCGCAGGCGCACAGGGTCCGCCCAAGCAGATCACACTGCAAACCGCCGAGGTAATTCCGCCAGTGATAAACCCGGCCGAGCTGCATGACACCACCACAAAGGCACCAAGAGTGAGAGGGCCACCTCTGGAGAGACCAGAGAACATTCTTCAGGCAACTATAGAAAACTTAACCACACCTGTAGCGCCGATACTTGATCCGGCAAATGCTCAGGCAGAGTTAGAGGAAACCAGGAAAAAGGTGCTGGTAGAGGCCAAAAAAGTATCAGCCCTGCGGGAATCCTTGAACAGGACCCTGAGAGAATATGCAAAAGCTAATAAGCTTGATATCGCACCCGAGCGGGTGGACGAACTAAGATTAAGAGGGAAGAACCTCATGAATGACATTAACAAAGAGCATGAAGCTCACAGGAATCAATCGTGATTTGGGTTTGCAAGTCTGATGCCGGAAAAACCTGAGAGCGGCAAATGCCGCAACATTGGAATTAGAGGGGTTAACAGGGGAAGCTCGGCAGAAACAACAAGAAAGAGTGAATGAGCTGGTGCGCATCGCGAACAATAACCCGGCAAGACCAGGGGCTTCAAGGATGGTTCATTCGGCAGGGACAGCACCTGCTTTATCTGCGGTAGCGGCATCTTCACCCGGAAACAACGCTAGAAAAGAGAAAGCAGTAACCTCAGGGAAGAGGAACAAGCAAATTGTTCCATATGACCCGGAAATAGCTGGAAAGGCAAATGAGAACAGAGGCAATGCAAGCCGAGGTAATAGTGGGGAGAGAAACCACGGCCGTATGGAAAAGGACGGCGGCGGCCGAGGTAATGGGGAGCTCGGCAGGAGAGAACCTGCAAGAGAAAATCATGAAAACCAAACCCCGGCCGAAGTAAGGAGAGAAGTGCCGCCAAACCCGCAACCAAGACATGAGCCTCGGCAGGAAAGAGAAGTGAGGCCAGCTCGCCACAATAATATGAATGAAAGGTATAATGATGGATATTCCGAGGTAGAATACGCAAACCTGGGTGGAAACAATCACTATGGTATGCAGGATAGAATCCTGTACAGAGATTTGCCAACAAATGATGCAAGAGTAAAGTTGGATCGGCTATACCGGTCCGAGCTACTGGAAGAGCAAGGTCCACCAGGTCCGACATGTTTTGGACCACGGATCATGGGCGAACCACCAGTGCCGAATTTTCAGTTGGCAAGAGGCACAAAAACGTACAATGTTAGTACCAAGCCACAAGACTGGTTGATTGATTATGCCACCGCTGTGAAGATAGCGGGTGGCAACCTAAGATGGGCAGTGCGGTATGTCCCACAGATGTTGGAAGGACCAGCCAGGGTATGGTTGAATAATCAACCAGCTGGCAGTATCAACTGCTGGTTAGATTTTGAAGAAATGTTCGTTAGCAACTTTACCAGCACATACAAGAGACCAAATAGACCACAACAGCTAGCCATGTGCAAGCAGAGGCTGAATGAAACGGATAGAGAGTTTTTAACACGATGGTGTAACCTGAGAAACTCATGTGAGGGAGTTATCGAATCGCAAGCAATCGCTTGGTTCGCGCAAGGCTGCCGTTATGCCAGCGTGTTGTGGCAACGCCTGCAAAGAGATATGCCAACCACACCGCGTAAACTATCAGAATAGCAGACTCCTATGCATTGGGTGACCCAACCCAACCGGAGTTAATGTCGGCAGATCATCGTGAGCAACAGGACCAGTACGCGAGAGAATTGGCCGGGTCATCCAGGCGTGATTTCAGAGGAAGAAGAAGAGAAGAGAGGCCCGATTATAGATATAATTTGGCCCAGGTGGCGGCTGTAGCACAAGATCAGCCGAGTCACGGAGCAACTCAACGACAGAAAAATGGACCTCAACAGTGGACATCAAGAAATGAGGGAAAGAGGCAATGGACCCCAGAGCAAAAGAAGCAATGGCAAGAGAGGCCGAAGTATACGTTTGAATCCATGTTAGATCAGCCATGCAAATTTCACACATCAAACCCATCCAGACCAGCCAATCATACATCCCGGCAATGCGCCTGGATGAAAAATGCGATGGGGAACCCAGCAGGAGTTCAGGCTCCCCATCAGGTGCAACAAAGATCAGCCGCAATTAATCGGAGCAAATACAAGAATCGATGCTACCGCCTCCCCGAGGTACGATAACTCGGATCGGAGGGATGCAAGGCATCAAGTAATGAACCAGGGGCGGAAGTATGAATCCGGCAAATCTTGGACGTAATGATTACAGGAACATCACCGTCTTATTGTGTGTTCACAATGTAACAGCAGACAAGCGAGTGTGCGCGGCATATGGAAGTGAATGCGGTTGTAGAGCGGTGCCAAGATACCAGCCATGGTCCGATCAGAGGTGACTGGAGCATGAAAGACCACCCAGAATAATGCCGAGTCCAGGATCATATGCACTTGTGTTGGATCCGACGTTTGTGGGACCAAGCATCAATGTGAAATTTTCAAAAGTACTCATTGACAATGGAAGCAGTATCAACATCATGTACAAAGATACCATGCATAAGCTCGGAATATCACAGAATATGCTGCAGTCCACGAGGACAACTTTCCATGGGATAGTGCCAGGGCTTTCATGTGAGCCCATCGGTAAAGTCCGAGTCGACGTGCTATTCGGTACAAGAGATAATTGCAGAGCAGAAAACTTAGAATTTGAAGTGGTGGATCTGGAAAGTTGTTATCATGCTCTACTCGGACGGCCCGCACTGGCCAAATTCATGAGCAGCTGTCATATAAGTTATCTAAAGATGAAGTTACCCGGACCACAAGGGGTGATAACAGTTGCAGGGGATTACAAGAAGTCAATGGAGTGTGCTTCGGCCGGGTCAAATTTGGCCGAGTCATTGGTTATAGCAAGAGAAAAGAAAAGGATTCAGGAGGTAGCAGCCCTCGCTCAGTCAGCACAGTTAAACATGCCGGCACTGGCCAACCCTCATGGCAGTGTTTCTTTTCAGCCAACCAAAGAGACGAAGAAATTTCAGGTTGATGAGCAATTCCCAGAGCGCACTGTTACTATTGGTGCAGGCCTTGACGCTAAATAGGAAGGCGAGCTCACCAACTTCCTCCGTGAGAATCGGGACATATTTGCGTGGTCAACCCAAGATCTGCAAGGTGTTCCGAGGGAGTTGGCTGAGCACTCTTTAAACGTCAGGCCAGGGGCAAGGCCGGTGAAGCAACCTCTCCGCCGCTTCGCCGAAGATAGGAGAAAAGTAATAGGGGATGAAATAGCTCGGCTCCTCGCAGCCGGGTTCATCATGGAGGTGCTATATCCGGATTGGTTATCAAATCCGGTGCTAGTAGAAAAGAAAAAAGATGACCCCAATGTAGCCATTGTGTGGCGAATGTGTATCGACTACACTAACCTTAACAAGGCGTGTCCAAAAGATCCATTTCCATTGCCTAGAATAGACCAAGTCATTGACTCGACCGCTGGTTGTGAGCTGTTATCATTTGTAGACGCGTATTCTGGATTCCACCAGATACCGTTAAATCCGGCCGATCAAATAAAGACTGCATTTATTACCCCGTACGGGGCTTATTGTTATCGCACAATGCCATTCGGCTTGCGAAATGCAGGAGCAACATATCAAAGATGCATGCAAAAATGCCTACATGATCAAATAGGGAAAAATGTACAAGTGTATGTGGATGACGTAGTCATCAAAATTAAGGAGAGCAAAACCTTGCTAGAAGATATACGGCAAACTTTCGCGAACCTGAGAAGGTTCCGAATGAAGCTTAATCCAGAGAAATGCACATTTGGCGTGCCGGCAGGAAAACTACTCGGTTTCCTTGTGTCCAGCCGAGGTATCGAGGCTAATCCAACAAAGATAAGAGCAGTAGAAAGAATGGAATTGCCGATATGTTTGAACGATGTACAAAAATTCACGGGTTGCCTGGCCTCGCTTAGTCGATTTGTATGTCGGCTAGGAGAAAAGGAACTGCCACTTTATCAGTTGATGAGAAAGTCGGACAAATTCAGCTGGACTCCGCAGGCGGACCTTGCATTTCATGAGTTGAAAAAGATGCTAGTTACGGCACCCATTTTAGCTTCTCCATTATCGAAAGAACTTATGCTACTCTATGTAGCGGCTACCAATCAAGTAGTTAGTACGGTGGTCGTAGTGGAACGACTTGAAGAGGGTAAGTCAGTTCAGAGGCCGGTGTATTATCTAAGTGAAGTATTATCCACTTCAAAGCAGAATTATCCGCACTATCAGAAGATGGCTTATGGAGTATATATGTCGGCAAAAAAGCTTAAGCATTACTTTGAAGAGCACCCTATCAAAGTAATCTGTGAGGCACCCATAGCCGACATATTGAACAACAAAGATGCAAGTGGCCGAATAGCAAAATGGGCGATCGAGTTATCACCGTATGCTCCACAATTTGATAGAAGAGATGCAATCAAATCTCAAGCTGTCGCCGACTTTCTCGTAGATTGGGCCGAGGTACAATATGAGCCACCATTGCGAGATCCAAATTACTGGACAATGCATTTTGATGGTTCCAAACTAAGGAATGGTTTGGGAGCAGGAATAGTGCTAACCTCGCCTAAAAAAGATCAATTGAAATATGTGCTGCAAATACATTTTGCTGCATCCAACAATGTAGCTGAATATGAAGCGCTAGTTCATGGATTAAAAGTGGCAAAAGAAATTGGTATACGCCGAATCCTATGCTACGGTGACTCGGATCTAGTAGTACAGCAAGTATCGGGCAGTTGGGACGCATTAGATGCTAATATGGCTTTATACAGATTCCATGTGCAAAAAATCAGTGGATACTTCGAAGGATGTGAATTCCACCACATACCACGAGCAGAAAATGACGCCGATTAATCGTCGAAATTAGGATCAACCCGGCAGTCAATTCCGCCAGGTATTGCCCTGGAGCACCTCAGGAAGCCATCAATAATCCCATCACCAGAATCCGAATCAATCTTTATCCCAGCAAGTTCTGCAGAAAATCACACGCCAATGGAGGTAGATCCGCAGAAAGATTCGGAACCCCTAAAAAGGGGGACGGCCGAAGTAATCACCATCATGGAGAGAGCCGAGGTATATACGTCGGTAGAAAACATGGAGATAGACACTGAGATCACTGCAGAAAGAGTAACACCGATATGGGCGCAACCCATATTTTCTTACCTAAAAGACGCGATATTGCCGAGTAATGAGGTATTAGCTAGACAAACCATAAGAAGAGCAAAGGCCTATACAATCATAAACAATGAGTTATATAAGAGAAGCGTCACAAACGTATTGCAGAAGTGCGTGAGTTCCACAGAAGGTCAGGAAATCCTTCTAGACATACACCAAGGAGAATGTGGGCACCATGCCTCATCTCGCGCCAAGGCATTTAGGCATGGATTTTACTGGCCAACGGCGTTAAAAGAGGCAAAATAATTGGTTAAGAAGTGCAATGGATGTCAGAGATACGCAACCAGAATACATATATGCCGGCAGAGTTAAAAACAATACCCATCACTTGGCCATTTTCTGTATGGGGTTTAGATATGGTGGGACCGTTCAAGCCGGCGAGAGGAGGAATGACCCACATGTTGGTTATGGTAGACAAGTTCACAAAGTGGATTGAAGTAAAACCAATTAAAAAGTGTGATGGGCACACAGCAGTGAAATTTCTCAAGGATATCATCTTGAGATACGGGTACCCACATAGCATTATTACGGATAATGGCACAAACTTTGCAGAAGGAGCTTTCGCTAGATTTTGCCAAGAGAAGCACATAAGACTAGATATTGCCTCGGTGGCTCACCCAGCATCCAATGGACAAGTGGAAAGGTCTAACGGACTGGTGCTATCAGGAATAAAACCACGACTTGTTGAACCTTTGCAAAGGTCGGCAGGATGTTGGATCGAAGAAATCCCAGCCGTGTTATGGAGCCTTCGGACTACTCCGAATAGATCAACAGGTTACACTCCATTCTTTCTGGTGTACGGGGCAGAGGCCGTACTCCCAGCCGACATAATATATGACTCGCCAAGAGTTGCTCAGTACACAACCTCAGAGACAAATGAAATAGCTCGGCAAGATGCCGTAGACCTGTTGGAAGAAGCCAGAGAGTTGACATTATCACGATCGGCTATTTATCAACAGAACTTACGGCGGTATCACAGCAAGAAAGTGAATCCAAGAGTATTCAAAGAAGGAGATTTGGTCCTCCGACTAGTGCAACGCACGGCCGGCATGCACAAATTGTCACCCCCATGGGAAGGACCATTTATTGTAAGCAAAGCATTGCACAACGATGCATATTATCTGATCGATGCTCGCAAGACTGGAGAGAACAAGGCAGACAAAGCTGGTGAAGAAACGCCCCTGGAATGTGGCTTTACTTCGGCCATTCTACTCGTAGCGTTATATCTCAAGGTCAAAATCCAATGATGTATTTGAACCTCGGCACCAGAAAGTTGACTGGGACTGCCTTGGGATATACTTATTTCGTATTATGTATTCGAACCTCGGCACCCTGAGCAGTTACTCGGGGACTGCCATATGTTATGTTATTTCCGTTTATATGTTTGAACCTCGGCTCCCAGAGCAATGACTGGGGACCATATGTTATATTTATTTCTTCGCGTTACATGCTTAAACCTTGGTGCCCAGGCAAAGGACTCGGACCGCCAGTATGTTGTATTTCTTTCATGTTATGAATATGAACCTCGGTGCCCATAGCAATGACTCGGGGACTATCATATGATATATTAATTCCGTATTGATACCTAAACTTCGGCATCTAAAGCAGCGACTCGGGGACTACCGAATGCTACCTCAAAATTATGCTGAACGCACTCATATCAGTTTTATACTACCTCTGAAATTTGATTTACATGAGGAAGTTTTGACAATAAACAACGATCCAGCGATTGCATACTTCCACAACAAGTAGTTAACTTATGTTGAATGATCAATACCATAGGTATTCAGCGCTCGTGCCTGGATAAGACCATAAAAAATAACGGCAAAGTTAAGCCCTAAAAGGTCAAGAAATTAAGGGCCAGCGAAGCAAGAATTCGGACGAGCATCCACTTAACCAAGTGTCTCAACAGTACATGGCAAAAGAAATTCAAATCATACAGCGAGTTAACAAATTTTTTCGCCTACATCATACGCCCGGCATACCAGGGATCGGAAATAACTTAGGCGTTGTTCGTTGGAGAGGCAGCTACTTGCTCAGGTACGGGGCAATCCGAGGTAGGAGGGACCTCGACTGAGGTTGCCTCGCCATCCGCTGACCCAGGTGCAACTTCGGCGGAAGTCCGGGCTTGTTCAGGAGCGTCAGTCCGTGCGGTAGAATGCCCGGTACCTTTGGAAGAGGACCGCGCATCGCCGTTGCTGTCCAAGCTTGAGCTAGAGCTATCAGATGCGGCCGAATCATTTTCACCTTCCCCCTGCTCCGCTGAATCATCACCCGAGGCACCTTCAGCCGCAACCTCGATCCGGTCCGGGAGAAAACTCGCCCTTCATTCCAAGTATGCACGTCGGCGCACTCGACGAGTTGAACGCCCGAGCTTGTCGAAGAGCAACAAAAGTGGGATCTTCGACCAGCGGAGCCAGGCGCAAGTTTCTCAGATGTCCAGAGATGTCTTCATACCATGACATGATAACAAGAAGGGCCATGTCGACACCAAAGACGCCAGCAGATTCTCCAAAGACTCAAGCGCCTCTCGGATGCCATCACCTTGTCACCAATAACTTGATTTCATTGATATCGAGTCCCGAGGTATTCGCCGAGTACATGGTAAGCTCGGATAGCGGCCTGCACCAAGTCCCGGCCCATAATTTTCATCGGACCAACTGCGGCACCAACGGCAACCAAGTAATCCTCCATTGAGTATTCTGAATCAACAGTAACAGGTTCACCTCGGCGCGCACGAGCTGCAAGAACTGCTTTAGAACTCACGGGCTTGGCCTCGGGGAAATGATCTGCGCAAAGCACGAACGTGTCAAGGGGTTGCAGGGACGAAAAAGAAAAATATAATTCGGCCATGCCAAGTAGCTTACGATGAATATAGCTCATCATTATCTGAAGATCTTGGCCCAATCAGCCTTGCTCTTCTCAAAACGAGCAATTTCCTCGCTCAAACCACGGGTTTTAAGTTCGGCAAAACGAGCAATTTCCTTGTTCTTCTTCATATCCAGAGTCAGCCGATTCTTTTCCTCGGAAAATTCTTGGTCGACCTTCTCTAGTTCGGATTTTTGAGACAGCTTAAGGGTATCCACCTCGGATCGCAGGCGAGCTATCTCATCGTCTTTTTCTTGTAGTTGCGCCGAATGAAATGCATTTTGTTCTAAAAAATGCAGCATCATGTCAGGCATGGGCATGCAATCTTGATGTGACACTGCGAAGTCTTGCAACTCGGCTTTACCACGGCCAAACGCAATAAGAAACCTTAGCATATATATTAAGAAGAAGAAGGAGTAAAATGGAAAGGAAGCTAACCTTCCAAGTTCTTGATCTTCTTCTCAAGGCGAATATTGAGGTTATTAATATTACCTATTCAACAAGAAGTAAGCCGGCATTCCGTGGACGAATACATGAGGAAGTTGGGAATAAGGAAAAAGGAACTATCGACATACCAGCTTTCTTTGCCACGGGCAGAACTTTCTCATACTTCTCTTCTAGCTTGCGGTGAGAAAAAAGCAACCTCTGGAACTCGGCGGTCCGTCGGTCATGTGCAACCTGAGTAGTGAGGCAAAACGATAAATAAGCAAGTAAAAGCTAAATTAGATCCAAATCAAGCAAAGCTTAATTCGGCTCTAGGTGGCTGGATATTCAAAGCTAAACCAGATCCGAGTCATGAAGGACTTAACTCAGATCTAGGTGGCTGGATATTCAAAGCTAAATTAGATCCAAATCAAGCAAAGCCTAATTCGGCTCTAGGTGGCTGGATATTCAAAACTAAACTAGATCCGAGTCATGAAGGACTTAACTCAGATCTAGGTGGCTGGATATTCAAAACTAAATTAGATCCAAATCAAGCAAAGCTTAATTCGGCTCTAGGTGGCTGGATATTCAAAACTAAACCAGATCCGAGTCATGAAGGACTTAACTCAGATCTAGGTGGCTGGATATTCAAAGCTAAATTAGATCCGAATCAAGCAAAGCTAAATTCGGCTCTAGGTGGCTGGATATTCAAAACTAAACCAGATCCGAGTCATGAAGGACTTAACTCAGAACTGGGTGGCTGGATATTCAAAGCTAAAATTAGATCCGGATCAAGCAAAGCTTAATTCGGCTCTAGGTGGCTGGATATTCAAAAGCTAAACCAGATCCGAGTCACGCAGGACTTAACTCGGATCTAGATGGCTGGATATTCAAAGCTAAACCAAGTCCGAATAAAACACAACTAAACTCCGAACTAGATGGCCGGACTAACGAACCTTAGAAATAAATTTAAGTCAAACTTCCAAGTATACAACAAGTTATTTCCTTGCAAGTTTCGGGGACTAGAGCATATGGTAACATCTGGAGAATAATTTAAGACTCAGAGAAAAAACAATTACCTCATTCATCTTGTTGGTATCAATGATGAACTGGGCAGCATGGTCAAAACGGCCGCTGATGTCAGAAAGCTGAAAGGGCTGGTTTGATGGATTACCCTCAAATTGATCAGCAGCATTCCAGTTATTGGCATACTCAACCAGCGCTCCAAGGCTGTTCCCACTAGCTGTCCGAGTTAAAACCTTACCCCGGGCAGGCGGACCAACCACGGCAGTCGCAGGGCTCTTATGAAGAGCAAGCTGGCTGCTGGTGGCCGAGGTAACGGGGACTTTGCTAGGCGCAGCTCCCTTGCGCAGCACATCAGCAATACTCGGCTGAGAAGAGCCGGCAAGACCTTTCTGAGAAGAAGTCTTGACGGCAATAGCCTTTTTCGCCTTAGAAGAGGCATCAGCAGGAAGTGGCGCCTCCGAAGTGGGGACGGAGTCCTTAGGAGCAGACGAGGATAAGGTCGCAGAGGGCGCCGGGATAACGACCTTTTCGACCGAGGTCGGGATGGCCGTAGAAACTGCCGGAGTAGATGGAGGCTCAGTAGTAGCGCTGGGGCTCATAGAAGGGGCGGCGGGCTCAACGAAAACTTCGGAAGGCCGGATCGGATCCAGGTCAATGGAAGGGGTCTCAGGGACATCGCGACGAACAGGCGACGTATTCGGAGCTGGAGGAGAAGCAGGACGAATAGGACTAGGAATCCTGGTATCATCAGCGGGAGGAGGAGATGGCGGCCGAGTCGGACGGCTAGTCATACTAGGACCGCCGGGTTTAACAGAAAGAGGAGCACTGCAAAAATAAGAAAGAAGATTCGTCAGTATGAGAAACAGAAAGAGAGAAACAAGAAATATAGGCAAAAGAACTTACCCGTGACCCGGGCATAGTCTTGTGCCCAGGAGGGTTCGAGCGGATTTCTTCATTCGCTTTAGGAACCGCCCGAGGCACTAGCAGAGCCCGCTTCCCCGAGGTAACGGGAGGTCGGGAAGCAATAGGCTCGGCGTCATGAACCTGACCGGCCGGATTAGCTGGGAAAGTAGAAGCCGGAAATGCATAAGAAATAGGCATGGCGGCAACTACCTCAAGAATTTGGACCTCGTCCGAATCACCTTCCTCCTCATGCGCTGAAGTTTTGCCGCGAGCTCGAGCCGGAGAAGGATCCGACTTAGGGACGAACTCCTCGGAGTCCGGCTCGCCAGTATCCGGGGTACTCCTGTCCGCGGGCCAAGGGAGCTGCAGAATTTCGGCGTCCTCGTTCTTCTGCTCTGCGAACCTCTACAAGACAAGGAGAAAGAGAATCATGTAAACCAGTTTCTAAAAACTGTGGAATAACAGAGCGATGCTGATTAAGCTTACCTCGGGAGGCGGACGATCGCGGGTGAATGGTTTTAACCCCCAAGACCAATCCTCAGGCATCTCAGTCTTGAAGATAGCTCGGACGCGCTTATGAATAAGGTAGTTATCCAGCTCCACGGTCGAGACTCGGTTAGGGTCGAGAGGACCACTCATGTAGCATAGCTTGTGGGTCCGCTGCTGGAAGGGGCAGATCCGGCTACTAATAAAAGTTGACATCAGGTCTTCGCCGCATAACCCGGCCCGGATCAACTCTTTTAGCCGAATCTCGAAGGCCTCGGCCAAGGCGTGAGTCTTCCTCGGATTATAGAGCCAGTTCACTTTGGAAGGTGGGCCAATTGAGAATGGAGGGAGCCGAATCTTGTCTTCCGCCTCTGTTTTGACGAGAAGAATGACTTGTGCCACTTCTTGCACGACTCCAACCCAAGGACACGAGGGAACACGGATTTCCTCCGAGGTGTGATAGACGCCGCCCACATTGGGTGAGCAACTTCGGAAGGGTGCGAGATTTGTCGAACAACGTTGGAGCGGATCTGGAAGAACTTCACCAGACATGCCGACGGCCACAGTCAAGTAACCCGAGGCGGAGATGAAAGCGAAAGAGAAGCTATGGCGTCGCAGGAAGGTGATGCGGTTGAAGGCAAGTAATCAAGGAATTCTCTAGCGAAATCACTAAGAGGGAGACCAAGCTGGCGAAGTGAGACATGAAACCACATACTCACCCTCTCGATATCTGGAGAGGATTCGCCGTAAACGGCAAGAAACCTCAGGAATCCATCGAGTCGGATGAGCCATTCAATCTCACGGCGGCGTGATCAAGAGCCCTGCCACGAGCCTCGCCGCCCGGAGCCAGCGTCATCGCTCAACAAGAGCGCCGCTAAACGAACTAGACATAGGTGCGCCGAAAGATCACCGAGGAAAACTGGCGGAGGGGAGTTTAGAGCTGCGAGGCCCCGTCGGAACTTTGCACGAAAACAATGGCGAAGAACGGAGGAACCGTCGCCCGAGCACGAAAACGGAGCAGATGGATCTAGGGAAAGATCAGGGCAAGACTATCAGAGAGGACTCACCGGCGGCGGAGCCACAGCCGCGGAGCGCGGGCAAGAAAGGCAGAGCGACGCGGCAGAATCCTCGCCGGCGGAGGCTCTGGCTGACGAGCGGCGGCGGAACGGCAAGAGAACGCGCCGGCGAAGAAAGAGAACGGAGGCGAGCGATAAGGGGAAAGGAGAATCCCACGGGCGCAGTTCCCCTCTTTATAGTCAAGCCATGAACAGGGGAGTGGGATCGTGGGTGTGGCGGTTATCCGTGTAGATCGTGGGAACAGCACGAACGCACGACGGTGAGTGGAGCCACACCAACGGCCACACACGAAGAAAGGTCGTTACAATCCCCGAGGGGAGCGGCACACGAGGCGTCGCAGCGGCGGCGCAGCAGGTGCAGGGTTCACTGTAGCTTGTCAGTAAGCACTGTAGAAGGACCTAAAAACTAGAAGAACAATGATGGGATGACACGTAGGACGTGGCGTACGAGGGAAGGAACGAGGAAACCTCGGACGAGGGCATAGCTCGGAAACAAGACTGAAGAATGTAATGAAGCTGATATAACCCGGCCAAAGCTATTGACAGGGCCACACCAGCTTCGGGGACTAATGTCGGGGGGTTAACCTCGGGTAGGTCAGAGACGGGGAAAGACAGAGGTACTGTCCCCGTCTGGTTTCCGAGTTACGGCCTAAGTCGGCCGAATCATGGATATGTCGGCCGATGAATGGAGGCAAGAAGCCCACGTATATGTATCAAGTGGTTACCCGGCCGAGTTAATGAGAGAATCGGCTGGGTTACCCAAATGATCTTCGTGCAGGTGAGGAACGAGCCGAGTAACACAAGGTAAGGCCGAGTGATACGAAGCTTGCAGGAGAAGGAGAAGCCCAAGGTCAAACTATAGCTGCAGGCTAGAAGGAATCAGAACAGGGCCAAGCACAAGAGACAAGGATGCACAGCGTCAGAGGGGCAGAAGGAGGTCACGGAGGTGACAGTCCTGGAGCCCGAGGCACGCAGGAGGGGGCCACTGGAGCCTTGCCGTCATTAGAAGGGCGACAGGGAAAGGAGGCCGCCGAACTACTATTTTGGGACAAGCATATTCCACGAATATGCTTGCCTCGTCAGCCCTAAGGGCACCCAAGGCACCCCTTTATAAGGGGAGGTTTGGACCCTGAGGGAGGGATCGATTCTTTGAGCACCGTTAGGCTGGGGAGATTCACCTTGTCCCCTGTATACAGCTCAAGGAGCACTTGTAATCCATAAAGAGAGAAACAAAGATTATCACTTTGGCAACTTGAGTGTAAAGACAGTTGCATCTTCCCTCCCCAGATCCCACTAGCATCCATTGGCCCCATACTTTAGCCTACCCATGGCATCTGCCGTGCCACCACCACGACAACAGGGATCCTTTTCCTTTATAAAGGAGGGATCTTACAGATGGTATCAGAGCACTGTGTTGCCTATAGGATTATGACCCTAGGATTGGAAACCACTAAGGAAAATTTATAACAACTTCCACAATTGTCTTTTCTTCTCGTAAACTTTTCTAATCTTCTTTCTCATCTCTATTTGTAGATGAAGTCCATCAACGAAGCCGTGAGGAAGGGACCACTCATGACTATGACTTTGGAATGTGAGACAGAATTCCCCAAGGCTCTCAAGGACCTCATGGTTGCCATGGGAATACATGGCCATGCTGTACAAAGGTTTTCCGTGATGGATGAAGGAGTTGAGTACTGTGGGTGCAACTTCACTTGTATAAAAAACAAGGAAGACAACCACAAGGAATCGATTCTCGCATGGTCACCAATTCGTGGGTACACTACGCATTTTTGATTCAGCAAGGGATGCATCTTGGAAGGCCATCAAAGAACTTGGTGATAGAATCAAGTGCAGAATGCTCAACACTCAGAATGATCTTAAGGAAGAAAAGAAACATACCCAAGAGTTAGAGGCTACCAACCAAACCTTAAGGGAAGACATTATAGACTTAGTAATGGAGTCATGTGCTCTAGATAGACAGATTGCTTCTAGAGATGCCCTGTTAACCAACTTGGCAAGTGAGATGGGATTGTAATTGTAGGGTTCGCAGCATAGAAAACAAAAAATTTCCTACGATGGGAACAACTATGTACCAAGATTTATCTACTAGATACAAACAACGGGCGGATGTATATCCGTAGAGAACATACCCTTGAAGACCGAAAAAGCTTAATGAGTCCAAACTCGTGGTTGATGTAGACGATCTCTTGCCGATCTCAAGATCGAGAGGAAGTCCTAGCTCCGCAAAACAGCAGTGCATCCGTGCTCGCACACACGTTCGAGGCACCGAGCAACCTCCGCCTCCTCGCTCCAGCGATGCAGCGGAAGAACAACTATTTCTTGCCGAAAATCCACCGGGAACATGTATCTCGCTAGTCCGAGACCATGGGGGATAAATTCTAGAGGGGAAGATAGATCCTTCACGAGGAGGTGTACTTTGAGAGGATGAGAGGGGGACGTTTTATAGGGGAGAGGGGAGCCACCCAAGGGGCATGGTGCCCAGCCATGGGGTCTGCCCCCACCTCTCCCACATTCATGTGCGTGGAGCTCCCACTCAAAATGAAAAGCCTCCACTCCCATAAAAGAGCCTCCACTCAAAAATCCACTCACATGCATTAAATTTCCACCAAATTTAATGCAAGCTCTCATTAAATAAAACTCCTTTTATTTATTCAGAATTTTTTCAATTACTTTAATGACAAACATTCACATATAACCCCTTGCTAGTATTTCATTTCACATGCAGAAACATTTTCCAATTCAAAACCCGTTTCGGTATCTAGTGAAATAAATTCATGCGCTTGTTATTCTTTTCGGCATGAAACTTCTGCTCCAAATGGATGTCGGTGTCTCTTAAGTGTGTCACCCTATGGTTCGTGAATAATGCGGACATGATCGAGACCCCTCTCGGATCAATAATCAGAAGCGGGATCCGAGACCCATATCGACTCCCCACACATTCAACGATGACTTTCTTGTGATCGCCGGAACCTTTACGCTAGTATCTTAATCCCTTGTTTGACGATATATTACATGTCCGAGATTCGATCATCGGTATCTCCATACCTAGTTTGATCTTGTTACCGACATGCACTCTTTTTCGCTCCCGTGATATAACATTCTAGTGATCAAATCACTTGCTTGCAAGCTAATCAATGTGATATCACCGAGAGGGCCCAGAGCATATCTATCCGCCATCGAGATGAACAAATTCCACTCTCGGTCCATGGCCTCAACATAACACTTTAGTAGTTCTCAACGCATCTTTATAATCACCCGTTATGGTGTGACGCTTGATGTTACCAAGAAACTCTTCCTGTTAGTGATTGACATGATCTCATGGTCTAAGGATTAGGATCACTGTGAGTTGTTATAGCAATATAAACTCAATGACTTTGATCGTAATGCTACTTTGATGAATGTTCATCACACCATTACACTAATGTTGTGATCCCGTTATTAACAACATCCAATGTCCATGATCAGGAAACCTTGATCATCTTGTTAATCAACGAGCTAGTTTATGAGAGAGGCATAACTAGGAACTTTCTGTTTGTTTATTAAACACACATGTATTAACATTTCCGTATTAATACAATTATAGCATGCAAAATAAACATTTATCATAAACAAGGAATATGATAATAACCACTTTATTATTGCCTCTCGGGCATATTCCCTTCAGTCTCCCACTTGCACTAGAGACAATAATCTAGTTTGAAAACTTTGCATATTGAACACATATGGCTTTCTGGTGTTCCATATACGCAACTACAAGTGGTTAACATAATCTACGGATCTGACGCTTTCAGGTCCGTGTGTATTTGCATGTCTTTGCGTCTCCACGCATCACTCATTCTCCAATGAGATGGCATTGTATAAATTTGGTCTTTTGGTGAGACCTTTAGTTCCTTGGGGTTAAACCATGTCGATATACTATACAATTGTCATTAGTGTTAGCCTGCTATGTAACAACACCTTAGTTTGATAACAAACTACTTGACACAAACTCCTTGTCGCTACTATAGCAGCCTATATATTTTTGTAGTATTCGTCACAATGTCTTAACTTTGGAATAGATCCAAATCCATCATGAAAACTCCTTTCCATTTCATTGTGCCACTCATAGTTTAAATTGAGATAAACTTAATTTGTATCTTGCGACAAAACTAGTATCAATGTAACGCTTTACAATGAACTATTTGTAATTGTTTGACACCTCTACACAAATATATTCTTAGTTCTTCCAAAAGATCATAAGAATATCCTCACTATCGTCCAATGATTATTTTATGATTCATTCTGGTATATTCTCATAACACTTAGAGCATAGGACATATCTGGATGTGTACATATCATGGTATGATTGATCAAAACATTCTCGTGATTTCACTCATCAAGTGTCAAAGCACTTGAATCTTGTTTCACTTATCAAGTGTCGATACACTTGAAACTTGATTCAATTCTTTTCCATGCGACAAGAACCGTTTCTTGTTGTTTCTATATTGAACTCCTTCAATATCTCAAATATGTACGTTTGACACAACCATATTAGAGTCACAGTCTATCCACTATAAACATTCATGCTAAATATTCGGGTTTTGCCTAAGTATTTCATCGAAATGAAATTCTTAACCTTTTTCAATAAAAGATACATCATTTCTAATCAACAAGATGTCATCCACATAATGTATTAGAAATATGTCTCAGCGCTCTCACTTAATTTCTTGCAAATGCAAGCATCTTCATCGTCTCCTGATGAAAACTCCTTTTCATTAAGGTGAAGATTCCAACTCCGCGATGCTTACTTCAACCATTGAGGTTTGCATGCCCTTTTAGCATCCTTTGAATTTTAACAAAACCCTTTGGACCTTGTCATGTACACGTCCTAGGTAACCATTCTATTAGAAGAATTTTGTTTTGTTTATTCATCTACCATATACCAAATTATATGTAGTGGTTGCTACTTTAATCCGTCCAGACTAAATATCGCTATAAATGATCAAATCTTGTCATAGTCAACTCCTTGAACATTGTCGTAAAATACTTTACAACATGTCGACTATTTCATAGATGTGAAACATCCATGTATGTTTCTTTATAGATCCAAATACGACCGATAGGTTTTTACACCTTTCCGGAGGGTCTTCCAAGTTCAAAACTTGATTTCTCGTGTATGGAACTATCACAGATTTTATGGCTTCAAGCCATTTGACGGAGTCAGGGCCCATCATCGCTTCTTTGCATATAGTCGGTTCATCATTGTCAAACAATAATGATTTAATCTCAAATCTTGGTATTTGATTGTTTATTCGACCGACTTGGTTCAATAAGAACTTAGATCTCCGTGACCACAACCTTTGAGGCACATAAGCTATGAGCATTATGGCAGCCTCTAGAACGATTTCCGGCGCTGCGCAACTCATCACATTTAGCTAAGATTCGTTAACCTTATCAAAGTTCTATTGTCCTCCCACTTAACTTTTATGAAAAATTCCTTCTTCAAGAAACTTCACGTGTCAAGCGACAAACCCTTTTTGTCCTTGATGTTATGGAGGAATAACCAATTGTTATTCGAAATAACCTACAAAGAAATGATCATCCGACTTCGGTTGTAAACATCTTAATTATGTTTAGCATACCAAAATTTAAGAAATGGCCACTTGGGTTTTACCCCAAACCATAACTTCCATGGTGTTATCTCAACGGATCAATATGGAGCTCTTTTCAGTGTAAAAGCAGAAGTCTCTAAAGCTTTAATCTTTTAAAACATAATGGCAGTTTTATCAATAACACCTTTGATCCAACCATGTCAAACAAGGTTTTATTAAAAATCTCAAACACTCCATATTCCTATGGTGTTTCGGGAGATGTAAATCTAGGTGTTTTGCTAAACTTGAAACTCAAATAAATCACTTTTATGATAAAATCATAGTTCATTTATTTTTCTTGTTACACTTGTAACTCAAATAAATCCCATATGATAAAATCATAAACCATTTATTTTCTTGTTAGAATGATTTTCCACTTCATCTTGAAAGTCATTGAAACATTTTCAAATATTTCATACTTCATTCTCATTAAGTGAACATTCACTCAAATTTCCGGGGAAAGTATATGAAGTTGAAATCCATCGCTTACGACTATACTTAATGGACTACATACATCGATATGTATAAATTCCAATAATTTAGTCGTTCGTTCTTCTTTGGCCTTTGAACGAAGTTTTAATTATCCCGAGGAAAGTCTCACAAGCGTCACTTGATCAAATCAAAGACTCCAAAAATCCATGAAAATGGAGTTTCTTCATGTTTTCTTTCCAATATAATTTAAACGTCTATGTCACTTTGTAAGTGATCTTCCAATCATTTGTCTTGCGACATTTTAGCCTTAGGCTTTATGGATGTGATTTCTTCAACTAGATTTGTAAATCATCCATCTTATATGGAATACGGTAATTATTTGAACAACCTTTGTTCTCATAATACCTGATTTAAATAACAATTATTAAAACAAATCTTGAAGTCAAGCTTTGATGTCAACGAGAAATACAAACAGTGGTTTGTTTGTTTTCGATGAACATCATCACATATTCTCTTGCTAGTTACTTAGGCCATTGTGGTTCATGAATTGCATCGTTCCGTATGAAATTTCATACCAACCAATTCGGTATCCAATACCCAAGAACCACATTGTTTAACAAGCAAAGAATACAACCATAACCTGTATATCATCTATATACCTAAATTGGATATTTCCAATATTTTCTTTTCTGCCAAATATATTTTATAGATTCTCTTTCAGCATTTCCTTTTCCTTTTTAAAAGAATCTATCAACATCAAAAGTGGCGCCATATACATGACACATAGTCCAAAGCGTGTATATTCAAATAATAATACCTTTGGACTTGCACTTTGAAGTAGATCACCATCATCAAAATGATCGGTATTCTTTTAAAATCCATTCTTTAGTAATCTTTTAGTGTAGTAAACACTTTACATACATCTTCTATTCATCCTTATCATGACGACGTTCATGATCAAGCTAATGTAGCTTATAAGGAGAATCATGAGTATAATGTTGCTTTCCAAAACCCTTTTGGATGATTAGGATGTCTAGCATCTCCAACCTTTGTAAATTCTCATCCTATATGAGAACACATATTATACTCTATCATATTGCAACCAAAACATTGTTTCAGATATCGTTATATCTGTCACACATGATGGTTTCTGAAACAATTCTTTTAGCTCCTAGATAAACTTGATATTAAAACATCAAGAATTGTAGGGGTCTCAACCTAATAAGGTAGATTCCTCCTGTGTTTACAATGCTAGTCCCTGGATCAATAGCTAGCATCCACAGTTTAGATGTAATATCAAGAAACAAAGGTCATAATATAACTTTATAACCAGGAATAACATAATTTTATTACATCATACATAGCTCATTTGGCTATTACATTACATTGCAGCGGAATAACTATAGTCATGGGGTCCTTCATCTTCAAAGTGCCACAGGCAGATGTTGGTTGTAGACTTTGTAATCCTAATCAATCAATCTTCACTAAAATCAATCAAACCTGCAACATTACAAGTTACAGCCACAAGGGTCAATACTTTGGAATAGTATTGGCAAGTGATACTATAGTAGTATAGCGGAGTCTATCATCTATATGCATTTGGCTAAGTGGAGTTGAGGCTTGCATTGCTCAAAATAGATTTTTCCTTTGACAAAATACAAGGCATCTCTCAATGAAGGATTTAAGATTTCAAACAACCCTTGTTCAAACCACAAGTTTTAACTTAGAAATTTGAATGATGATATTCTTGATTGCTTCCATGTCTTGATGCTCAAATTGTCCTTTACCAGGGACATGGCTAAGTACTTAGATTTTACACTCTGCAGAGGTGGTGCACTTTCCCCACAAGACTTGGTTTACCAAGACAAGATCTTTCAGAACCTTCCCTTAGACCAACATGGACGCGCTCCAACCTATCCAACACTACCACCCACTATCCATATGGCTAAGTTCTTGCAACCTATATGATCATGGCAGAGCCCATATTGCCAAGTGGTTGCACTTGAAGCTTCTCAACATTTGACATCTCAAATCTCTTTATTCCTAGGTGGCCATCCACAAGTGAGATACACAAGGTAAACCATAAACATGGGTCTTGTGAACCACTCAACCAAAAACCACCAAGCAAGTCCCATTCCACCCAGGTGATTCATTAACTTAGTTGTTTTATTAAACAAAACACAAGTCCTCAGACTTAGGAATTTTTCCATAGTGTGAATATATATTCCACCCATGTTTTCTATTAGCTATGCTAAGCTTGATAGCAATAGGAATCTTAACTTAGGAAAATCCTACTAAGGATTCATCTACTAGGTTTTCCTATAGCAAGGTTCATACTTAGCAAAATTCCATGCAAGTTTTACTTAGCAAAATCACTAATGCATAGTGAAAGTAATGGGACAAAAAGTATGAAGCATCACTTGCCTTTTTGGTAGGGAATGGTGGTTCACTCCTTGATCTTGCTAGTCTCACACTTCACTACAAGTCAATCAAGCAAACACAAATTCAATTCAAATTCCAAACCAAAGTCAAACAAACAATTTTTCACACACAAAGTAATGGAATCTAAGTCATGCATAAGCATGCAAAGGTTGGTTCTATTGCAAGGATGGTCTCCACTAGGTTTCTAAACTTTGTAAGGTCCAAATTGGTCATTTACCAAAATGGCAAAGTCATTAGTTAGAGGGTTTTGCCCAAAAACTATTTAAAATCCATTCAACATTTTATGTGGTGGAAAATGGTTTTATCAAATCAAATATCTTTAAGTTTCTCACCAAAAGTTTCTAACTCCCAAGACTTGGTGTTTTGGGTCAGTAGCTTTGAATCAAAATATTTTCCCAAAGTTTTATTCCAAAATCCTTTTTCATAATAAAACCATTATCTTTACTTAGCTAGAAATAGACTAATTCAGTTAATCCATTCTAAATTTTTCCAATTTCATTTTAAAAACCATGGGTTGGTTCCTAGGGTCAGTAAGGTCACATCAAACCATTTTGCAAAAGTTTTAACCCTAAAATCAATTTTAAACAATTTTTCTACTCTAAACAAGCTCACAAAAGAATCTGCAAAAACAAGCAAACTAACAGATACTATTTGCTAAACCAAGTGTATGGTTGGCTAGGGCTTGTTCCACTGAATCCATTGATATAAAATTTGTAATTTTTGGACGTGTGGTTTGAAAGTTACAAGGGTTTCAAAATGGCTTTTAAATCTGGTTTCTAAATCTGTTTTAATCAAACACGGGCCACACGTCGCTTCGTCATTCGCTGGTACCGGTTCGTCCGGATCGCGTAGTTGCAGCCATTGGATCCAATTAGATCGTGCGGCACAGGACGCGTACCCCTTCGCGTTTAAGTGACCTAATCTTGCTCACCCGATCTAGATCTAACGGACCTAAACAATCGGCCATTAACTAGCGGCGCTGCACGGCTGTACGCGGCGGCGACGGACAGACGGCGGCGGCGCTGGTGAAATAGGAAGCGAGGGAGGAAAAGGGGATGCTCACCGAGTTCGCAGCACACTGCTGATGCTCAACGTGGTACTGGTTGATGAAGGGGCGCACGGGGCTGTCCTTGATTGCTCGCCGGAGACGAGCTGGGCTTCGGGTGGTTCAGAAGGTCGTCGAGGGCGAGGATAGGGGGCGCCCTAGGACAAACGGAAGGTGCTGTTAGGTTCGTATGATCTTGGAGATCATCATCGTGTCCACGGGGATGAGAGGGGAGGTCGGGTACTACCTGGGGACGTCGTTGGAGAAGAGGGCAGACGGCGGTGTTGAAGGTCGTCGACGTTGCCGAGGTTATAGGGCACCCGCGGATGAATGACTAGCACAGGAAGATGCGCCAGGATGCGGTGAGCGTGCTCGTGTGTTCGGTAGGCAGGAGGTGGTGTGGCTCGGCCGGATTCGAAGGTGGAAGCTCGTCGGACACAGAGTTGCTCGGGGAGAAATTAGGGCGGCCTGGGGGCGTGCTTGGGGGAGAAAACAGAGGGAAAACGTAGAGGAGTCACTGGCGTTTAAATGTGCCTGGTCGCTGCGAGTTAAGGTGGTCGTGTAAAGGCGAATTCAAGCCGCGAATCAAAGCCTGCAACGGCCTGCGAGGGAGGAGGAACAGGTCGTGGGGGTGGGGAAGAAGAGGGACGTGACGGTGGGGTCCTCTGGTCAGTGAGAAAGGGAAAGGGAACGGGGTCCAGTCGTCAGTGACCTCACGGGTGTGAGTTTGAGTGCGAAAACGTTTCGTCAGAGGGGTGGGGAAAATGGGCTGCTGGGCTGGGGTGGGTCGGCCAGTTTCTATTTTTTTCTTTTGAATTCTTTTTCCTTTTCTAATTCTATTTTTCTGTTTTGAATTTCATCCAACTATTCAAGCATTCAAATAATTCAAACAATTCAAACAATTGTAATGAGATTTTGGTTCTGTTTATCAACATAAACCAAATCTCAAAATAAAATAATATTTTTATTCATTTTTAGGATCTATTTAATAATTAAATAAAATAGCCCTTTAGTTATTTAATCAAAATAGGGTTTGATTTATTTAATAAAATCTCCATTTGAAATCCGAATATTTTCAAAACCAAATCAGTAGGTTTTATTTGGAAATAAAGAATATTTGGAAAACTTGTTTTAAAATAAAATAACATCTTTATTTTTGGTCCATTCACAATTAAATAAAAAGGCCTTATTCATTTACTTCATATAAGATTTGTTTTATTAGAATATTTATTTTGAAATCTAAAATAAAACCAGAACACTTCAGTAAGTTTTATTTGAGAATACAAAATATTTGGAAAATTTATTTAAAATAAATAAATAAGTTTTAGTGTTTTATTTAAAATGGGAAAAACCTTTACTTTAATAAAATTGGATATCAAATCATTTCTATTTTATTTAAACAAACTTTTACCCTCTTAATCAAAGCAAACCCTTTTGTTTCAAATTCTTGGCCAAGGTTTAATTTGGTTTTATAAAGTATTCTTTATTTAAATTATTTCTTTTCCCTTTGCAAAACCAAAACCTTTATAAAAGATTTCAGAGTAGTAGTAAAATGTTTTTATTTTTCCTTTAATTAATATTTATCTTTTTAATCCCTTTGGGATTTATTTAATCCAAATTGGTTTGAAATTTTCCAATTGGATTCAAAAGTTTCTTCTGGCCCTGAAAATCAACAAAGTTTTATTTTATTCATTTGTTTTTCACATTACAAGATTTGGAAAATCTTGGGATGTGACAAGAATCATGGAGGCAAACATGATACTTAAGATACTAACACTGGAATTGTTACTCTCGATTTAATACCAATTATTAAATTTCACGGAGTAAATAGAATTTTGCTGAAATTTTGCAATAGGAATTTAAACTTTAGATTGACACTCAACACAATACGATACCAGTTCGTAAAGTATATATCCAGAATTCTATACTTCTATTATCTCAATTACAACTATGCATAAGGTGGTGAACGAATGCCAATGACTAAAACAAATTATGCAAATTCACTTTGATTTAATTTATGATAAATTGAGTTATACTCATCCAAATTAGAAATGAACTCCCACTCAAAAACGACATCACTCGTGTCTTTTTGGTGATTACATGAACCAAATCCACTACACCAAGTCCGATCATCACGTGAGTCGGTGTAGCTTCAAAGGCGAGCATCCATATGGTCATCATATCAAAACATATGACTCATGCTTAACCTTTCGGTCTATGTTCCGAGGCCATGTCTGTACATGCTAGGCTCGCCAAGTAAGAAACTTAGTATTCGCGTGTGTAACTGTCTTACACCCGAGATATGCTCATGGATTCAAGTACACCCGATCATCACGTGATGTCTTGAAGCGACGAAACATTGCCGGTGCATACTTAAGGAAGAACACACTTTTTATCTTGATATCTAAATGAGGTATCATCTTATTATGCTAATAAAACGCCAAACAAGCAATATAAGATGCAATCAAAACATCACATGTTAATAAGTGAAATGATATGGTTCCCGCATATGATCTCCATCATGTGCATCGTGGTATGATCTCTATCATACCTCTATGTGTAAGGCCAAGGTCTATGGAACCTACACGTTATGTGTGTTGTAAGAGTATCATCTTATACTTCTACTTACAACATCACCATCATAAAACTAGCCCAGCAACAATCTAAACTAGACGCCTCTAATTTATCCATTGCAAGTTTTACGTGGTTTAGGGCTTTCGAAGATAGAACCGTTCTTACCTACGAACATGAACCACAACGAGGATAACCAAATTGTTGACAACTCGTTGCAAATTAGATATTGACTATAGTAGGAGAGACAGACACCCGCTAGCCACTTATGCAAACTAGTTGCATGTCAAGCGTGGAACAGGTCTCATGTGCGAGGACATGTAAAGTTTGTCCGGGCCGCTTCATCCCACTATGCCACCAAAATCCAAAGTACAACTAAGAAGCAATAAAATGATCATCATCGCCCACATACTCATATGTGTACTACCCGTGCAAAGTATCTACACATAGATCCGGCTCTGATACCACTGTAGGGTTCGCAGCATAGAAAACAAAAAAATTCCTACGATGGGAACAACTATGTACCAAGATCTATCTACTAGATACAAACAACGGGCGGATGTATATCTGTAGAGAACATACCCTTGAAGACCGACAAAGCTTAACGAGTCCAAACTCGTGGTTGATGTAGACGATCTCTTACCGATCTCAAGATCGAGAGGAAGTCCTAGCGCCGCAAAACAGCAGCTCATCCGTGCTCGCTGTAAGGGTCCCAACCTTTAAATAAGGTAGAGTCCCCTGTGTTTACAATGCTAGTCCCTGGATCAATAGCTAGCATCCACAGTTAAGATGTAATATCAAGAAACAAAGGTCATAATACAACTTTATAACCAGGAATAACATAATTTTATTACATCTTACATAGCTCATTTGGCTATTACATTACATTGTAGCAGAATATCTATAAGCATGGGGTCCTTCATCTTCAAAGTGCCACAGGCAGATGTTGGTTGTAGACTTTGTAATCCTAATCAATCAATCTTCACTAAACAATCAAACCTGCAACATAACAAGTTACAGCCAAAAGGGTCAATACATTTGAATTGTATTGGCAAGTGATACTATGGTAGTATAGTGGAGTCTATCATCTATATGCATTTGGCTAAGTGGATTTGAGGCTTGAATTGCTCAAAATATATTTTTCCTTAACATTTGAAAACACTAAGTTTTTGCTTGACAAAATCATTTCTCCCAATCAAAAGATTGAAGATCCTTTAACCCTTGTTCAACCACAAGTTTTTAACTTAGAAATTTGGATGATGAGATTCTTGATTGCTTTCATGTCTTGATGCTCAAATTGTCCTTTACCAGGGACATGGCTAAGTACTTAGATTTTACACTCTACAGAGGTGGTGCACTTTCCCCACAAGACTTGGTTTCACCAAGACAAGATCTTTCAGAAGCCTTCCCTTTGACCAAAATGGACGCGTTCCAACCTATCAAACTCTTCCACCAACTGTCCATATGGCTAAGTTCTTGCAACCTATTTGATCCAGGCAGAGCCCATAATGCCAAGTGGATGCACTTGAAGCTTCTCAACATTTGACATCTCAAATCTCTTTGTTCCTGGGTGGCAATCCACAAGTGTGATACACAAGGTAAACCATAAACATGGGCCTTGTGTAACCACTCAACCAAAAACCACCATTCAAGTCCCATTCCACCCAGGTGATTCATTAACTTAGTTGTTTTATTAAACAAAAACACAAGTCCTTACACTTAGAAATTTTCCATTGTATGGATATATATTCCACCCTTGTTTTATATTAGATAAGCTAAGCTTGATAGTAGTAGGAATCTTAACTTAGGAAAATTTCTACTAAGGTTTCATCTACTAGGTTTTCCTATAGCAAGGTTTATACTTAGCAAAAGTTCCATGCAAGTTTTACTTAGAAAAAAATCAGTAATGCATAGTGAAAGTAATGGGACAAAAGTATGAAGCATCACTTGCCTTTTTGGTAGAGGGTATAAGTTCACTCCTTGTCCTTGCAACAATCACACTCTTCAAGTCACTACAATTCAATCAAGCAAGCCACAAACTCAATCTACCAATCAAGCAAAACATCACATAAAATCATATAAACAAGATAATGCATGCAAGCATTCCAAGGATTGTTTTATTTGGACAAGTGGTTCCTAATAGTACATAAACATTTTAAAACACCTAATGGTCATTTTGTAAAGTGGCAAAGTCATTTGCAAAAGGTTTCACTTCATAAACCATTTTCAAAACAAGGTATCATTTTATGTGGTGTAAAAATGTTTTTACTAAGGCATTAATCTATAGGGTTCACCAAATATGTTTTCAACCCATAAAACTTGGTGTTTGGGGTTAGAGAGTTTAAAACAAAACATTTCCCAAAGTTTTTCTTCCAAAACCATTTTGAATAAATAAACTATATTTTTATTTGACTAGAAATGGTTTTAAATCAAAGAATCATTCTTTTTCCTCACCAAATACATTTTTGAAACCACAAAGTGTTTCCTAGGGTCGGTAGGTTCAAAACAAACCATTTTCAAAAGATTTTATTCCCAAAATCATTTTTGAATAATTTTTATAATATAAACAAGCATACAAATGTTTCTGCAAAAACAAAAATTTTTCCAGAAGCTTTTTACTAAACAAATGGCATGGTTGGATAGGGCTTGTTCCACTGATTCCATTGATATAAAGTTTGAAATTTTTGGACGTGTGGATCAAAAGTTACAAGAGTTTCAAATCTGCATCTAAACCAGATTCAAAATCTGTTTCAAATCGAAGACTGGCCACACGTCATGATCTTATTGGGCGGTACCGCTTCGTGCGGATCAGCCTCTGCAGGGCGTTGGATTAAACTACATTGCACGGCTCAGACTGCGTACCCTTTCGCTGTTAAGTGATCTAATCGCATCCTTTGGATTTTCATCTAACGGCTATCGTCACCTTGACCAATATCTGGCGGCGCTCGACGGCTGCGCGCGGCAGCGAAGTTCGGCCAACGGCGGAGCTGGCGCTAGAGGATGCTAGGGGAAGGAAGGAATGGCTCACCGTGATCGCAGTAGCGTGGGGGAGCTCAACGTAGTTGCGAGGAGGCGAGGGGCGCTCAGGATCTGTCAGAATTCCTCACCGGAGTCAAGGACGGCGTCAGGCGGCTCTGGTCGTGGTCGGAGGCGACGTTGTGGTTCACCTGAAAGCAAAACGAGGTTACGGTTAGATGCGCAAGATCAAGGAAAAGTTGCGTGCGTGAAGGAGAGGGTGCGGGGTGGTCGGTTCTTACCAGGGAACTTCACGGAGAGAACGGCGCAGCACGGTCGATGATTGTCGAGTCGGCCTTCGAGGCGCCCAGTTGAGCGGAGGGCAGTGCGCCGGAGTGGGGATCTCGACGGTGTGCTCAGGAAGGCAAGGGGTGGCGAGATTGGGCCGGAATCAAGGAGCAAGCTCGTCGGAGACAGAGGTGCTCGGAGAGGAATTATGGCGGCCTGGGGGCGTGGCAAGGTGGGGCGACTGAGGGGAAATGGAGAGGGGGCGTGGGTGTTTAAACGTGTGTGATCACTGCGAGTAATGGTGGCCGCGTTAAGGCGAATTTAAGCCGCGGAATCATAGCCAGAAACGGCGACGATGGGAGGGAGAAGAGCTCGTCGCGGAGATGATGAGCTGAGGTGGCAGGTGGGGTCCTTTAAATCGTCGGGGAGAGAGAGGGGCCACCGTCGGTGTCGTGAGTTAGTTAACAGGTGTGAACCGTTTTCCTCGGGAGAGAGGGAGTGGGCTGGTACTGGGCCTTGTTGGGCTGGCTCAGTTGGGTCAGGTCTGTTCCTATTTTTTTCTTTCTGAAAGCTTTGTCTTTTTCCAATTCTAATTTCTGTTTTGAAATTCAAACAACCAATCAAGCATTCAAATCTATTCAAAACTTTCACCACACTTTGCAATTGAATTTGGTTCTGTTTAACAACATAAACCAAAACCCAAATAAAATAATAATATTTTTAGTCTTTTTAGGATCCATTCATTAATTAAATAAAATGGACCTTAGTTATTTAATCAAATAGGGTTTGATTTATTTAATAAAATCTCCATTTGAAATCTAAATATTTTCAAACCCAAATCAGTAGGTTTTATTTGAAAATAAAAAATACTTGGAAAACTTTTTTAAAATAAAATAAATTTTTTATTTTAGGGTCCATTAATAATTAAATAAAATGGACCTTAATTATTAAATCAAATAGGGTTTGTTTTATTTATTTTCAAAACTCTATTTGAAATCCAAAATAGTACCAAAACCATTCAGTAGGTTTTATTTGAAAATAATATACACTTGGAAAACTTATTTAAAATAATTTAATAAGTTTTGATGTTTTAATTAAAATGGTAAAACCTTTTATTTAAATAAAATTGGATATTAAATCCTTATTATTTTTTTTAAATAAACCTTTACTATTTTTAATCAAAACAAAACATTTTATTTCAAAATATTGGCCAAGGTTTAATTTGCCTTTATAAATAATCCTTATTTATAAATCTACCTTTTCTTTTGAAAACCAAATCTTTTATTAAAAGATCCAAAAATAGTAATTTTAAATATTTTTAAGTTTTATTGTTTATTTATATTTTTAAATTCCTTTAGGATTTTATTTGATCCAAATAGGCTTTGAAAGTTCCCAATTGGATTCAAAAAGTTTCTTCTCACCCTGAAAATCAACAAAGTTTTATTTCATTCATTTATTTTTCACATTACAAGATTTGGAAAATCTTGGGATGTGACACTCGCACACACGTTCGAGGCACCGAGAAACCTCCGCCTCCTCGCTCCAGCGATGCAGCGGAAGCACAACTATTTCTTGCCGAAAATCCACCGGGAACATGTATCTCGCTAGTCCGAGACCATGGGGGATAAATTCTAGAGGGGGAGAGAGATCCTTCACGGGGAGGTGTACTTTGAGAGGATGAGAGGGGGCATTTTATAGGGGATAGGGGGGTACCCAAGGGGCATGGCGCCCAGCCATGGGGGCTGCCCCCACCTCTCCCACATTCATGTGGGTGGAGCTCCCACTCAAAATGAAAAGCCTCCACTCCCATAAAAGAGCCTCCACTCAAAAATCCACTCACATGCATTAAATTTCCACCAAATTTAATGCAAGCTCTCATTAAATAAAACTCCTTTTATTTATTCAGAATTTTGTCCATTACTTTAATGAAAAACATTCACATATAACCCCTTGCTAGTATTTCATTTCACATGCAGAAACATTTTCTGCAATTTCACCCGAAAACCCGTTTCGGTATCTAGTGAAATAAATTCCTGCGCTTGTTATTATTTTCGGCATGAAACTTTTGCTCCAAATGGATGTAGGTGTCTCTTAAGTGTGTCACCCTATGGTTAGTGAATAATGCGGACATGATCAACACCCCTCTCGGATCAATAATCAGAAGCGGGATCTAGAGACCCATACTGACTCCCACACATTCATCGATGACTTTCTTGTGATCGTCGGAACCTTTTACGCTAGTATCTTAATCCCTTTGTTTCACGATATATTACATGTCCGAGATTTGATCATCGGTATCTCCATACCTATTTTGATCTCGTTACTGACATGCACTCTTTTCTCGTTCCCGTGATATAACATTCTAGTGATCAAATCACTTGCTTGCAAGCTAATCAATGTGATATCACCGAGAGGGCCCAGAGCATATCTATCCGTCATCGGAATGAACAAATTACACTCTCGATCCATGGGCCTCAACATAACACTTTAGTAGTTCTGAATCTATCTTTATAATCACCCTGTTATGGTGTGACGTTTGATGTTATCAAGAAACTCTTCCGGTGTTAGTGATTGACATGATCTCATGGTCTAAGGATTAGGATCACTTCGTGAGTTGTTATAGCAATATAAACTCAATTACTTTGATCATAATGCTATACTTCAGATGAATGTTCATCACACCATTACACTAATGTTGTGATCCCGTTATTAACAACATCCAATGTCCATGAACAGGAAACCTTGATCATCTTGTTAATCAACGAGCTAGTTTATGAGAGAGGCATAACTAGGAACTTTCTGTTTGTTTATTAAACACACATGTATTAACGTTTCCATATTTATACAATTATAGCATGCAAAATAAACATTTATCATAAACAAGGAATACGATAATAACCACTTTATTATTGCCTCTCGGGCATATTCCCTTCAGTAATGTACTTTGTTAGTTGGACCACCACTTATCATTTTATTTTCCAAATGTTGTTTGAAATAAGTTGAACCTTGGATGTTTGTAATGTTTCATGTATGCCATGACTTGTGTGAATTGATTTCCAAAGTTATGCATGTGATGCTTTGTTTTGTGATTCATCTCTATGTATGTTGATTCTAACTTTTTCTATCTTATAAATAGATGCCTAATGTTATTATCAACACGGTTGAAGAGTTCAAGGGAACTCTCTTTGGCACTCGTCTCATTGAGCTTACTAGTTTGCTCAATATCCCACTTCCTTCCATCATGATGCTTCCCCTCACCAAGTTTGAGAGGAAAGACCTTTGGGGCTTCAAGGTTATTCAGCCGGGGCCTTGGGAGCCAGCCACGGAGGCCATCACCTTCAAGCTCATGCATGATGACAAGGAGAGAGGCCTAGAGGTAGTCATGCAGGATTTGCTTGGACGCTTGGTAGGGAGACACTCTCGTGAGGTTAGAGGTACTCATTTCCACGCCTTCGGCAGACGTGACGAGGATGGCCAGGCCATTGACTTCGAGGATACTGCTAGAGAGACGGCAGAGCCTATTCGTCTGTACCTCCAGGACTTAGAGGTTCTTCTTAGGCACCTACACATTGATAGGACCAACGTCATGCTTAGCAATGACGAACTCCAGGTGCAGCTTCATGAGAAGGAAAAGCTCTTCGCGGAGTAAGATTAGATAGTCAAGGAGATGGAGACTAAGTTTGAGAGTCAAGATAAAAAGTTCAAGAGTCAAGAGAAGCGAGTCCAAGATAGGAACAAGAGGATTCGAGACATGACTGCCGAACTAGAGACCAAGGACTTAGAGCTCGAGCATCAACAAGGTGTGATTGAGAGACTTCGTGCACAGAAGAGGGCTCTCAAAGCCAAAGTAGAGGCCTTGACCACCAATGTCGAGGAATACAAGACCGCGATGGAGAATGCCGGTCTTACACTTGTTGATGAGGAGGTTGATGCAGAGGAGTAGTGATGACTACTCATTTATCATTTATTTATCATGCTTTTGATTGTTGAGTCGCAATGATCATCCAACATGTGGATGGCTTGCTATTTGTGTGTTTACTTTTCCAAAACTTGTTGTCTGTGTTGTTGAACTTTTACTACTATGATGCATGTTTTTTGTGGTTTGTTATGTGATGTATTGTGCATGTTAGCATCTAGGGGTATCTCATTCTTATCCTTATTGAAAACCACAGATGCCTCCCCGACGTGCCAATCCCAACCCCAACAACAACAACATCACTCCTGAGATGCAGCAAATGATGACAGCTCAGACTCAGCTGATGCAAATGATGACTACGTTCATCCAGAATCAGAACAACAACAATAATAATAACAACAACAACAACAACAACAATCAGAACAACCCACCGGGTTTTGACATGCTTACCAGGTTCTTAAGACTGAGGCCAGCAAAGTTCTCAGGAACTACTGATCCTATGGTGGCCAATGATTGGCTACGCTCTGTGAACAAGGACTTGGTAACTGTGGGATGTACCGATGAAGAGAAGGTCAGATTTGCAGCACACTTGTTGGAAGGACCAGCAGCCACTTGGTGGGATAACTTCTAGATCACCACTCCCATTGCGGATGTGACATGGGCTATCTTCGAAGATGGTTTCCGTACTGCTCACATATTATCCGGAGTGATGAGTCTGAAGAAGAAAGAGTTTCATAATCTAAAGCAGCGCCACCGCAGCGTGGCAGAGTATATTGTGGAGTTCAACATTCTGGCGCGTTATGCACCGGATGAAGTTGACACTGATGCTAAAAGAAGAGAGAAGTTTCTCGAAGTCCTGAACGATGACCTGAACCTGCAGCTATCAGTGGCCTATGTTCCCACTTATCAGTCTCTTTGTGACAAGGCTGCTATTTTGGAGAACAATATGAAGTAAGTTGAAAATAGGAAGAGAAAGCATTCTGACAAGCACAGCTCGGGATCGTCTCACAAGCGTTCCCATTATGATGACAGTGGGAGTTCTGGATCCCACAAGCATGGGAAGTTCAACAAGCACCACAACCACAACCGTTATCATGACAACAAGAATCACCGTAGTCATGACAATGACAAGTACAAGAATCACCAGGGTGGATATAAGAGCCACCACAGTGGTAGTGGAAGTGGCAATGGAAACCAGCCTGCCAAGAAGGATCTTAGTCAGGTTGAGTGTTTCAAGTGCAAGAAGATGGGGCATTATGCAAATGAATGCCCAGAAAATAAAGTTGAAGGACCCAACAAACCCAACCCTTTTCAGAAGGGACAAGTGAACCACATCAATGTGGAAGAAATTTATGAGGAACCTGATGCAGTTGCTGGTAAGTTCAAACTCAATTCTGTTCCAGCATTTGTTCTCTTTGATACTTGTGCATCTCATTCATTCATATCAAGAGAATTTGTTGAAAGAAATGAACTACCGGTAGAAACTATTGGGTGTCCTATAAAAGTAAGTTCTCCTGGTGGAGAAATGATAGTGAATTCAGGATGTCATGATCTAGTCATAGAGTTTGGGAAGTATAAGTTTCCCGTTAACTTGATAATCCTAAACTCCCAAGGATTGGATGTTATTTTGGGAATGGACTGGATGACTAAGCACAACGGAGTGATAGATTGTGCCAATCATACATTCTCACTCACAACTCCAGAAAACAAAAGGATCAGATTCAAGAACAACTTTGAAGCAAAAGGGAGTAAGCTAAATTCTCTTAAGGGGGTTAGCATGGATAGTGTGCCAATTGTGAGTGAATATCCGGATGTGTTTCCAAAGGAATTGCCGGGAATGCCACCAGATAGAGATGTGGAGTTTCTTATTGATTTGCTACCAGGATCTGGACCAATAGCAAAGAGACCATACAAGATGTCAGTTGATGAACTGAGAGAACTCAAGAAACAACTTGGAGAATAGTTACAGAAAGGATTTATTCAACCAAGTTCTTCATCTTGGGGAGCACCAGTTTTGTTTGTGGAGAAGAAAGATAGAAGTGAAAGGTTATGCATAGATTATCGTTCACTCAATGAGGTGACTATCAAGAACAAGTACCCTTTTCCTAGAATCAATGACTTGTTTGATCAGTTAGAAGGAGCTTGTGTGTTCTCTAAGATTGATCTCCAGTCAGGTTATTTCCAGCTCAAGATAAGGGAACAAGACATACCTAAGACAGCTTTCACCACAAGGTATGGATTATATGAGTATACCGTGATGCCATTTGGTTCAACCAATGCTCCAGCATACTTCATGAATATGATGAACAAGGTGTTCATGGAGTTCATTGGTAAGTTTGTTGTCGTTTTCATCGATGACATTTTGATCTACTCCAAGAGCAAAGAAGAGCATGAAGGACATCTACGTTTGATACTTGAGAAGCTTAGAGAGCATAAACTGTATGCCAAATTCAGCAAGTGTGAGTTTTGGTTGAATGAAGTTGGATTTCTTAGACACGTTGTGTCAGGAGATGGTGTAGCAGTTGATCCTGCTAAAGTTTCAGCTATAACTGAATGGGAATCACCTAAGTCAGTAAAAGAGGTTTGTAGTTTCCTTGTCTTGGCAGGATACTACAGAACATTTATTGAGAATTTCTCCAAGGTAGCTAAGCCTATGACTGAATTGCTAAAGAAAGACAAGAAATATGCTTGGTCTGAAGGCTGTGAACTTAGTTTTCCAGAATTGAAGAAGAGACTTGTGACAGCACCAGTCTTGTGTTTGCCAGATTTAGAGAAAGATTTCCAAGTGTATTGTGATGCATCTCATCATGGTTTAGGTGCAGTACTTATGCAAGAAGGAAAAGTTGTGGATTATGCCTCGAGACAACTCAAAACTCATGAGGTGAATTACCCTACCCATGATTTAGAGTTAGCCTCTGTTGTCCATGCACTCAAAACATGGAGACATTATCTTTTGGGAAAGCGTTGTGAAGTGTTCACAGATCACAAGAGTTTGAAGTATATCTTCACTTAGAAAGAAATTAACATGAGACAAAGAAGATGGTTAGAACTCATTAAGGACTATGACTTGAGTTTGCAATACCACCCTAGAAAATCAAATGTTGTAGCGGATGCTCTAAGCCGTAAAGTTTTTGTGAATGGCCTTACTAAGGGAGAATTGCCAGATGATCTGTGTGCCCAATTCAGAGATCTCAGATTGGAGATTGTGCCTGAGGGACATCTCATGTTTTTGGATGTTCAACCCACTTTGTTGGACAAGATCAAAGAAGCCGAAAATATGGACAAGGAAATTGAAGAGATTAAGGAAAAGATTGGCAAGGGAAAAGCCAAAGGATTCCATGAAGATGAACAAGGTACTTTATGGTATGGGAAACGTATCTGTGTTCCACAAGATCCGGAGCTTCGGAAACTGATTTTACAAGAAGCCCACAACTCACCATATTCCATTCATCCAGGTAACACCAATATGTACATGGATATGAAGGAAAGATTTGGGTGGAATAATCTCAAGAAAAGACATCGCTGAACATATTGCTTTGTGTGATGTGTGTAGTAGAGTGAAAGCGGAACACCAGAAACCAGCAGGATTATTACAACCACTACCTATTCCTGATTGGAAGTGGGACAAGATTGGTATGGATTTCATTACTGGATTGCCAAGGACCCGGTCAGGATATGATTCTATTTGGGTAGTAGTGGATCGCCTAATTAAAGTGGCACATTTCATACCCGTGAAGACAACCTATACAAGTGCTAAGTTAGCCAAGATATATATGAGTAGAATTGTATGTCTACATGGAGTACCCAAGAGTATTGTGTCTGATAGGGGAACACAATTCACTTCTCATTTTTGGAGGCAACTACATGAGTCATTGGGAACGAGGTTGGAATTCAGCACTTCTTTTCATCCTCAGACTGATGGACAGACAGAAAGGACTAATCAGATTCTTGAAGATATGTTGAGGGCATGTGCCCTAGACTATGGAGCCAGTTCGGATGAAAGTCTGCCTTACGCAGAATTCTCTTATAGTAACAGCTATCAAGCCAGTATTGAGATGGCACCATTTGAGTTTCTCTATGGGAGAAAGTGTACCACCCCATTGCTATGGAATGGAGTGAGAGAAAGAAGTTTGTTCGGACCAGAAGTAATCAAAGATGCTGAAGAGAAAGTCAAGTTGGTTAAGGACAGATTGAAGGTAGCACAGTCTCGACAGAAGAGCTACGCAGATCCTAAGCGTAGAGAAGTCACCTATGAAATAGGTGATAGAGCTTATCTTAGAGTGTCACCACTTCGTGGAGTGAAGAGGTTTGGTGTCAAAGGTAAATTGGCCCCAAGATATGTTGGACCGTTCAAGATTCTGAGTCATAAAGGAGAAGTCGCTTATGAGATTGAATTGCTAGAGTCTTTGTCAGATGTTCATAATGTGTTTCATGTGACTTAACTTAAGAAATGCCATCCGGAAATGGAAGAGACTTCTTTGAAGGATACTATACCATTGGAAGAGGTCCAATTGGAAAGTGACCTCACTTATGAAGAGAAACCTATCAAGATTCTTGAGACTGCAGAAAGGGTTACTCGGACGAAGACTATCAAATTCTGCAAAGTTCAATGGAACCACCATTCCGAAAATTAAGCAACATGGGAAACAGAAGATGATCTTCGGAAAGACCACCCTCGCCTATTTGCTAGCCAACCCGAATCTCGAGGGAGAGATTCACCTTAAGGGGGTTAGATTTGTAACATCCCTAAAATCATGTTTCAAAAATCATGCATATCATCCATGCATCCATGATCATTTAGGGTTCCATTTCAAAACCATTTCAAAACAGGAGCATCTGATGCTCATTATTTTATGTGAGCAACTATAAATCTAGTGCCACTCTCAATTGAAGAGTTTATTTGTTTTAAACCAGGCCTTGCTTGCCTTCTTATTACTTTGTTTGATTGTTGGAGTTTAGAGAAAATTTACAAAACAAATATGATTTGAAAACCATTTTCAAAACATATTCAAAACTAGTGCTATGTCACTGTTTATTTTGTTTTATAAAAATAGACCAGGCAAATGCAACGTGACCACTTGGTTTTATGCCCAAAAACATAAGTGTTACACTCTACAAAAATCCAGAAAATATTTGAATTCAAATGTCTTTTGAAATCATTTGAAAAAGGTTCCTGGAAATTCAAACAGAAAAAGAAAAGGATTAAGGAAATAAGAAAAGGCCAGCGTCGCCAATCTGGCCCAACACTGGATCCAGCCCAGCAACCAGCCCACCCAGGTTTCCCCCTCTCCCTCTGTTTCTCACTGCGTGCACGCATACCCCCTCACTGACATGTGGACCCTGCAGCCACGTCACTCCGTCGTCCCCAAAATCCAGCCCGTAGACCACGTCGCCGCTGCCGTTGATGACAATAATGTCGCGGCATAATTAGCCTTGATTCTGCGAGTGTTTCCTGTCGCGCTGCTGGCTACTTAAGCCCCTCCCCCTCGCGACCATTTCCCCCAAAAAATCTAGCCAGTAGCGCCACCAGGCTGCCAGTATTTGCTCTTACACCGCCACAGACAGAGCCAACTCCGGTGAGGTATTCCGGTAAGCCTAGTGCTCGCGCCTACTCCTCGTTCACCCTGGAATGATCCTCTGATCCTTGCACACCTCCTGATCCCCTTTGTTCGTCTTCTTGTGATCCAGAGCGTCGACTTCGACGAGTACCGTGAGCATCCCACGCCGTCTCCAACTCCGGCGAGAGATTGAGGTAAAAGCCGACCGCCGTGCGCCTTCTACTTGACCCTGTCAGGTTCACCTGAGCATTGTGCACTCGCTGATACCCTTGGTTTTTGCTAGGGTGGCCAGTATCGTCGCCTTCGTCGCCGTCCGAGCAAACCCGACGCTGCCCCTAACTACGACGAGCCCCAGCAGCCTCTGCAGCACGCCCCCGCCCACGCCAACAACACCTTGAGCTTCGTCATGCTCCCACAAGTCTGGTAAGCCACTGCTAGACCCTTATCCCCCTCTGGAATCACCAGTGTGTCGCCGGTAGAAGAGCCACCGCCGCCAGCAACCATTTGCGCCGCCACTATTTGCTCAAAGCAGCACCCACTGTTAGATCTGTATCGTAGGGATTAGATTAGATCGGGAGCGAACCGTTTTCTTTAGATCTAGCGCGTTTGATCTAACTTGATCCTACGGCACGGAAGCATGATCCTAAGTGAAGCGGTATTGTCCAATCAGGAGACGCCGCGTGGCATGTTCTTTGTTTAAAATTTCTGATTCAGATCTATTAGATGTTTGAATTTGTTCAATTCATAACTTTTGAATGCCACGTTAAAATTTGACAAATTTTATATCAATAGAATCAGGAGAGAAAATCCTTTCCATCTATGCAATGTTTTTAATGTTTTGCCTCTGTTAAAAAGGTTGTTTTTACAGAAACTTGTGTAGGCTTATTTTGTGTATATTAATTATTTGGGAAATGTTTTAATGTTCAAATAAAGTTTGTTTGGCAAGTTTTGAACTTGTTTATGAATCAGTACTATGCACTTGTCTTGTTTGGTGTATAAAATCATTACATGGCATTAAGCATGCATCCATATATTTTTTCTTGTATTTATTGTGTATGTGATTTTGGTGCTATTATTTTATGTGTAGATTTTGGTTCAAATAGTGATTGTGATTGTGAGGATTGTAGCTACTCTCCAAAATATCAAGGCAAGTGGTGCTTCATGATTTATTCCTATGTTTTCAAATATGCATTAGAAATATTTTGCTAGTCTTGCATGGGTATTTTTTGATCTATATGCTATGCTTGGGAAATCCTAGTAGTTGTAGAATTACTAGAAATATTTCTAAGTATTATCAATGCCATCCTTAGCCTATCTAGCAGCAACCAAGGATGGTTATATATTCATGCTATGAACAAATATTTCTAAGTCTTTGGACTATGTTTTGGCTTAATAAAACAACTAAGTAAATGAAACACCTGGGTGGAATGGAAAGAATGGGTTATGTTGAGTGGTTACACAAGGCCTTGTATGGTTTACCTTGTGTATCTCACTTGTGGAAAGCCACCCAGGAACAAAGGGATTTGAGGGGCCAAATGTTAAGAAGCTTCTAGTGTAGCCACTTGGCAATATGGGCTCCGCCTGGATCACATAGGTTGCAATAACTTAGCAATTTGGACAGTTGGTGGTAGCGGGATGATAGGTTGGAACGCGTCCATTTGGTCTAAGGGAAGGCTTTTGAAAGGTCCTGTCTTGGTGAAAATCAAGTCTTGTGGGGAAAGTGCACAACCTCTGCAGATGGAAGAATCTAAGTACTTAGCCATGTCCCTGGTATTGGACAACATTGAGCACCAAGACATGGAAGCTATCAAGAATCTCCTCATCCCAATTTCTAAGTAAAAACTTGTGGTTGAACAAGGGTGAAGGTTCACCAATGTCTATTGGTGGTTCCATGGGAAAGTTTTCATCAAAGAAAAACTTAGTGTTTTCAACTAATAGGCAAAACCTATTTTGAGCAAAGCCAGCCTAACCTACACTTAGCCAAAGTGCATATAGTACTTAGTCCACCAATATTCTACTAAGGTATCACTTGCCAATACTATTCCAATGTATTGACCCACTGTGGTTGTAACTTGTGATGTTGCAGGTTATTCTGATGATGATTAGGAGTCATGAGTCTACACTCAACATGCTTGCCTGTGGCACATGAAGATGAAGACTTATTTATCTTACTACTTATTTAAACTCTTGTATTAGGCCTGTGGCTATGGAGTTGTAAAAGACTATGTTTGTCTCTGGAATGATATGTAATAATGACCTTTGTATCTGTTTACTTCATCTTAAACTGTGGATGCTAGCATTGATCCAGGGACTAGCATTGCAATCATATGGATCCTTTTCCTTTATAAAGGAGGGATCTTACATGAACAAGGGTGAAGGTTCACCAATTTATATTGGTGGTTCCTTGGGAAAGTTTTGTCAAAGAAAAACTTAGTGTTTTCAACTGATAGGTAAAACCTATTTTGAGCAAAGCAAGCCTAAGCTACACTTAGCCAAATTCATGTAGTATCTAGATGCTAATATTCTACTAAGGTATCACTTGCCAATACTATTCCAATGTATTGACCCACTGTAGCTGTAACTTGTGATGTTGCAGGTTACTCTGATGATGATTAGGGGTTATGGGTCTACACTCAACATGCTTGCCTGTGGCACATGAAGATGAAGACTTATTTATGTTATTCTATATTTGAACTATTGTATTAGGCCTGTGGCTATGGAGTTGTAAAAGACTATGTTTGTCTCTAGAATGATATGTAATAATGACCTTTGTATCTGTGTACTTCATCTTAAACTGTGGATGCTAGCATTGATCCAGGGACTAGCATTGCAATCACAGGGATCTTTACCTTTATAAAGGTGGGATCTTACAGATGGTATCATAGCACTGTGTTGCCTGTAGGATTATGACCCTAGGATTGGATTAGAAACCACTAAGGAAAATTTTCCAACAATTTCCACACTTGTCTTTTTCTTCTCGTAAACTTTTCTAATTCTTCCTTCTCATCTCTATTTGTAGATGAACTCCATCAACGAAGTTGTAAGGAAGGGACCACACATGACCATGACCCTAGAGTGTGAGACTGAATTTCCAAAGGCCCTCAAGAACCTTATGGTTACCATGGGGATACATGGTGCAGCTGTGTACAAAGGTTTCCCTATGATAGATGAAGGAGAAGAATATTGGTGGGTGCAACTTCACTTGTACAAGAACAAGGAAGATAACCACAAAGAATCAGGATTCTGTATGGTCACCAACTTAGTGATGCACACAACATTCTTTGATTCTGCAAGGGATGCAGCTTGGAAGGCCATCAAAGAGCTTGGTGATTGACTCAAGTGCAGAATGCTCAACACCCAAAATGACCTCAGATAAGAAAAGAAGCATACCCAAGAGTTGGAAACTACCAACCAACAACTAAGGGAAGACATCATAGACTTGATTTGGAAATCTTGTGAAAAAGATAGGCAGATGGATACTAAGGATGCTTTGATAGCCATTTTATCTCGTGAGTGAGAGTTATAACACACTTCGTTAGTTGGACCACCACACTTATCATTTAATTTCCAAAAATTATGTCTAAGTTATGTTGAACCTTGGATGCTTGTAATGGATTTATGTATGCCATGACTTGTGTGTTTGGTTTGCAAATGATATGCTTGTGCTAACTTGTCTTGGGTATTTTTGTTGATGTTGTTTCTAACTTTTCTCTATCTTATAAAATAGATGCCTAATGTTACTATCAGCACGGCTAAAGAGTTCAAGGGAACTTGTTTTGAAACTCGTCTTATTGAGCTCACTAGTGTGCTCAATCTTCCGCTTCCTAGCACCATGATGCTTCCCCTCACCAAGTTTGAGAGGAAGAACCTTTGGGGCTTCAAGGTTACTCAGCCAGGACGCCAGACTGAGCTAGCCACGGAGGCTATCACCTTCAAGCTCATGCATGACGACAAGGAGAGAGGCCTAGAGGTAGTCATGCAGGATTTACTTGGGCGTTTGTTAGGGAGACACTCTCGAGAGATTAGAGGTACTCACTTCCACGCTTTCGGAAGACACGACGAGGATGGTGAGACTATTGAATTCGAGGATACTGCTAGAGAGACGGCAGAGCCGATTCGTCTGTACCTTCAGGACCCAGAGGTTCTACTTAGGCACCTAGATACTGATAGGACCAACGTCATGCTTAGCAATGACGAACTCCAGGTGCAGCTTCGTGAGAAGGACAAGCTCTTCGCGGAGCAAGATGAGATAGTCAAGGAAATGGAGGCCAAGTTTGAGAGTCAGGATAGAAAGTTCAAGAGTCAAGAGAAAAGAGTCCAAGATAGGAACAAGAGGAATCAAGAGATGACTGCAGAACTAGAGGCCAAGGACTTCGAGCTCGATCATCAGCAGGGTGTGATTGAGAGACTTCGTTCACAGAAGAGGGCTCTCAAAGCCAAGGTAGATGCCTTGACTACCAATGTCGAGGAATACAAGAACGCTATGGAGAATGCGGGTCTTACACTTGTTGATGAGGAGGTTGATGCAGAGGAGTAGTGATGACTACTCATTGATTTATCATTTACCTTGTTTATGTTATTGAGTCACAATGACCATCCAACATGTGGATGGCTTGCTATTGGTGTGTTTGCTTTTCAAAACCTGTTGTCTATGTTGTTGAACTTTTGTTATTTTGATGCTTTTTTGTGTTTGTCTATGTGATGTATTGTGCATGTTAAGCATCTATGGGTATCTCATTCTTATCCTTATTGAAAATCACAGATGCCTCCTCGACGTGCAACCCCAAACCGAACAACAACAATGTCACCCCCGAGATGCAGCAGCTAATGACAGCACAGGCACAACTGATGTAGATGATGACTACTTTCATGCAGAATCAGAATAACAACAATAACAACAATAACAAAAATCAGAATAACCCACCAGGATTTGACATGCTCACTAGATTCTTAAGACTGAGGCCTGCTAAGTTCTCAGGAACTACTAACCCCATGGTGGCCAATGATTGGCTACGCTCAGTGAACAAGGATTTGGTAACTGTTGGCTGTACTGATGAGGAGAAAGTCAGGTTTGCAGCGCACTTGTTGGAAGGACCAGCAGCTACTTGGTGGGATAACTTCCAGATCACCACTCCCATTGAGGATGTGACATGGGCTATCTTTGAAGATGGTTTCCGTATCGCTCACATCTCATCCGGAGTGATGAGCTTGAAGAAGAAGGAATTTCATAATCTGAAACAGCGCCACCGCAGCGTGGATGAATATATTGAAGAATTCAATAATCTGGCGCGTTATGCACCGGATGAAGTTGAAACTGATGCCAAGAGGAAAGAGAAGTTCCTCAAAGGACTGAACGATGAACTGAATCTGCAATTATCTGTGGCCTATGTCCCTACCTATCAATCTCTTTGTGACAAGGCTGCCATCTTGGAGAGCAATATGAAACAGGTTGAAAGCAGAAAGAGGAAACACAACTCTGACAAGCACAGCTCGAGATCGTCTCACAAGCGTTCCCATTATGATGATAGTGGGAGTTCTGGATCCCACAAGCATGGAAAGTACAACATCCACCACAACCACAACCTTCATCATGACAACAAGCATCACCGTAGTCATGACAATGACAAGTACAAGAATCACAAAAGTGGATACAAGAGCCACCACAATGGAAGTGGAAGTGGTAGTGGAAGCCAGCCTGTCAAGAAGGATCTTAGTCAGGTTGAATGTTTCAAGTGAAATAAGATGGGGCATTATGCAAATGAATGCCCAGAAAAGAAAGTTGAAGGACCCAACAAGCACAACCCTTTCCAGAAGGGACAACTGAACCACATCAATGTGGAAGAAATCTATGAGGAGTCTGATGATGTGGCTGGTAAGTTCAAACTCAATTCTATTCCAACACTTGTTGGAAGGACCAGCAGCTACTTGGTGGGATAACTTCCAGATCACCACTCCCATTGAGGATGTGACATGGGCTATCTTTGAAGATGGTTTCCGTATCGCTCACATCTCATCCGGAGTGATGAGCTTGAAGAAGAAGGAATTTCATAATCTGAAACAGCGCCACCGCAGCGTGGCTGAATATATTGAAGAATTCAATAATCTGGCGCGTTATGCACCGGATGAAGTTGATACTGATGCCAAGAGGAAAGAGAAGTTCCTCAAAGGACTGAACGATGAACTGAATCTGCTATTATCTATGGCCTATGTCCCCACCTATCAATCTCTTTGTGACAAGGCTGCCATCTTGGAGAGCAAGATGAAACAGGTTGAAAGCAGAAAGAGGAAACACAACTCTGACAAGCACAGCTCGGGATCGTCTCACAAGCGTTCCCATTATGATGATAGTGGGAGTTCTGGATCCCACAAGCATGGAAAGTACAACATCCACCACAACCACAACCTTCATCATGACAACAAGCATCACCGTAGTCATGACAATGACAAGTACAAGAATCACAAAAGTGGATACAAGAGCCAGCACAATGGAAGTGGAAGTGGTAGTGGAAGCCAGCCTGTCAAGAAGGATCTTAGTCAGGTTGAATGTTTCAAGTGAAATAAGATGGGGCATTATGCAAATGAATGCCCAGAAAAGAAAGTTGAAGTACCCAACAAGCACAACCCTTTCCAGAAGGGACAAGTGAACCACATCAATGTGGAAGAAATCTATGAGGAGTCTGATGATGTGGCTGGTAAGTTCAAACTCAATTCTATTCCAACACTTGTTCTTTTTGATACTGGTGCATCACATTCATTCATATCAAAAGCATTTGTTGATAGAAATGGGTTTCCAACTGAAAACATTGGGTGTCCAATAAAAGTAAGTTCTCCCGGTGGAGATATGATAGTAAGTCTTGGATTTCATGATCTAGCGATAGATTTTGGAAAGCATAAGTTTCTAGTGAGTCTGAAAATCCTAGATTCCCAAGGACTGGATGTAATTTTGGGAATGGACTGGATGACCAAGTATGAAGGAGTACTAGATTGTGCCAATCGTACTGTCGCACTCACAACCCCAGAAAAGAAACGGATAAGATTCAAATCTAACTTTGAATCAAAAGGAAGTAAGCTAAATTCTCTTAAGGGGGTTAGCATAGACAGTGTGCCAATTGGGAGTGAATATCCGGATGTGTTTCCGGAAGAATTGCCGGGAATGCCACCAGATAGAGATGTGGAGTTTCTTATTGATTTACTACCAGGACCAGGACCAATAGCAAAGAGACCTTACAAGATGTCAGCTAATGAGTTGAAAGAACTCAAGAAACAACTTGGAGAACAGTTGCAGAAAGGATTTATTCAACCAAGTTCTTCATCTTGGGGAGCACCAATTTTGTTTGTGGAAAAGAAAGATAGAACTCAAAGGTTATGCATATATTATCGTTCACTCAATGAGGTGACTATCAAGAACAAATACCCTTTGGCTAGAATCAATGACTTGTTTGATCAGTTAGAAGGAGCCTGTGTATTCTCAAAGATTGATCTCTGGTCAGGTTATTTTTAGCTTAAGATAAGGGAACAAGACATACCTAAGACACCTTTCACCAGTAGGTATGGATTTTATGAGTACACCGTAATGCCATTTGGTTTGACCAATGCACCAACTTATTTCATGAATATGATGAACAAGGTGTTCACGGAGTTCCTTGACAAGTTTGTTGTCATTTTCATCAATGACATTTTTATCTACTCCAAGAGCAAAGAAGAGCATGAAGGACATTTGTGTTTGATACTTGAGAAGCTTAGAGAGCATAAGCTGTATGCCAAATTCAACAAGTGTGAATTTTGGTTAAATGAAGTTGGATTTCTTGGACACGTTGTGTCAGGAGATGGTGTAGCAGTTGATCCCGCTAAAGTGTCAGCTGTAACTGAATGGGAATCTCCTAAATCAGTAAAAGAGGTTCGTAGTTTCCTTGGCTTGGCAGGATACTACAGAAGATTTATTGAGAATTTCTCCAAGGTAGCTAAGCCAATGACAGAGTTTCTAAAGAAAGAAAAGAAATTCGCTTGGACTGAAGGATGTGAGCTCAGTTTCCAAGAATTGAAGAAGAGACTAGTGACAGCACCAGTCTTATGTCTGCCATATTTGGAGAAAGATTTCCAAGTGTATTGTGATGCATCTCATCATGGATTAGGTGTAGTGCTAATGCAAGAAGTGAAAGTTGTGGCTTATGCCTCGAGACAACTCAAAACTCATGAGGTAAATTACACTACTCATGATTTAGAGTTAGCCTCTGTTGTCCATGCACTCAAAACATGGAGACATTATATTTTGGGAAAGCGATGTGAAGTGTTCACAGATCACAAAAGTTTGAAGTATATCTTCACCCAGAAAGAAATCAACATGAGACAAAGAAGATGGCTAGAACTCATCAAGGACTACGACTTGAGTTTGCAATATCATCCCGATAAAGCAAATGTTGTAGCGGATGCTCTAAGCCATAAGGTATTTGTGAATGGCCTTACTAAGGGAGATTTGCCAGATGATCTGTGTGCCCAATTTAGAGATCTCAGATTGGAGATTGTTCCTGAAGGACATCTCATGTCATTGGATGTTCAACCCACTTTGTTGGACAAAATCAAGGTAGCCCAAAAGACAGATAAGGAAATTGAAGAGATTAAGGAAAATATTGGCCAAGGAAAAGCCAAAGGATTCCATGAAGAAAAACAGTGTACTTTATGGTATGGAAAACGTATCTGTGTTCCACAAGATCCGGAGCTTCGGAAAGTGATTTTACAAGAAGCGCACAACTCACCATATTCCATTCATCCGGGTAACACCAAAATGTACATGGATATGAAGGAAAGATTTTGGTGGAATAATCTCAAGAAGGACATCGCCGAACATATTGCTTTGTGTGATGTATGTAGTAGAGTGAAAGCGAAACATCAGAAACCAGCAGGATTGCTACAACCACTACCTATTCCTGATTGGAAGTGGGACAAGATTGGCATGGATTTCATCACTTGATTGCCAAGGACCAGGTCAGGATATGATTCTATTTGGGTAGTAGTGGATCGCCTAACTAAAGTGGCTCATTTCATACCCGTGAAGACAACCTACACAAGTGCTAAGTTGGCCAAGATATACATGAATAGGATTGTGTGTCTGCATGGAGTACCCAAGAGTATTGTGTGTGATAGGGGAACTCAGTTCACCTCTCATTTTTGGAGGCAACTACATGAGTCATTGGGAACGAGATTGGAATTCAGCACTGCTTTTCATCCTCGGTGATGGATGCATGTAAAGGACCAAGATTCTTGAAGATATGTTGAGGGCCTGTGCTCTAGATTATGGAGCTAGTTGGGATGAAAGTCTGCCTTACGCAGAATTCTCTTACAATAACAGCTATCAAGCCAGTATTGAGATGGCACCATTTGAGTTTCTCTATGGGATAAAGTGTACCACCCCATTACTATGGAATGGTGTGGGAGAAAGAAATTTGTTTAGGCCAGAACTAATCAAAGAGGCTGAAGAGAAAGTCAAGCTAGTTAAGGACAGACTGAAGATAGCACAGTCCCGACAGAAGAGCTACGTGGATCCTAAGCATAGAGAAGTCACCTATGAAGTGTGTGATAGAGCTTATCTTAGAGTGTCACCACTTCGTGGAGTGAAGAGATTTGGAGTCAAAGGAAAATTGGCCCCAAGATATGTTGGACCATTCAAAATTCTGAGTCGTAAAGGAGAAGTAGTCTATGAGATTGAATTGGCAGAATCATTGTCTGCCGTTCACAATGTGTTTCATGTGAGTCAGCTAAAGAAATGCCATCCAGAGATGGAAGAGACTTCTTTGAAGGATACTATACGTTCGGAGGAGGTTCAATTAGGAAGTGATCTCACTTATGAGGAAAAACCCATCAAGATTCTTGAGACTGCAGAAAGAGTTACTCAGACTAAGACTATCAAATTATGCAAAGTTCAATGGAACCATCACTCCGAAGAAGAAGCAACATGGGAAAGAGAAGATGATCTTCGGAAAAACCACCCTCACCTATTTGCTAGCCAATCCGAAACTCGAGGGCGAGATTCACCTTAAGGGGGTTAGATTTGTAACATTCCTAAAATCATGTTTTCAAAGTTTGCATATCATCCATGCATGCATAATCATTTAGGGATCTATTTCAAAGTCATTTCAAATAAAACAGAAGCATTGAGTGCTTATTATTTTATGTAGACAAACATTGATCCAATGCTACTCTCTAGTGAGATAATATTTGTTTCAAACCAATATTTTTTTGTTCATAAGTAGGTTTGGTTGAGTTCCAAAGCTTGGACAAAAATTTCCAACACAAAATATGGTTTTAAGACCATTTTCATATCTTTATCAAATCTTGTGCTAAGGCACTGTTTATTTTCTAAAATTTCAAAGGAACCAAGCAAGTCTAGTGAGACAGCATGGTTTTATACTCAAAAATATGCAGGTTTCACTTTATAAAAATCCAGAAATATTTGGAATTAAAACACATTTGAATTCATTTGAAAAGGTTTCCTGAAAATCGAATTAGAAAAAGAGAAAAGAATTAGAAAAGGGTCGGCGCTACTAATCTAGCCCAGAACCAGATCCATCCCAAAAGCCCACCCGGGCCATTCCGCCTCTGCTTCTTCTCTCACCCGCACCGAACCAACCCACACCGTCGCTGACTAGTGGCCCCTCTCCACATCACCTTCTTCTTCCCTAAAATCACGCGCGCAGTCACTGCTCGCCATTACCTCGCCGCAGTTAAGCCCCCGCTTAAATCCCATTGATGCAGGGAGTAATCCTTGCCCCCACTGCGACTATTTAATCCCCTTCCCTCTCCGCATCTTTCCCCTCACTCAACGCCTCTTCTCCGCCACCAGGCTGCCCACAATCCCATTTGCACCGCCGCGGTACCGAGCGTCTCCGGCGTGCGATTCCGGTAAGCATCGACCGCCCCCTGTCTTCGATTCATTCGAGCATGATCAGTGTGTCCTTATGCATCTTCTCATGCCCTTATTTTGCTCTGTATCGCCCTAGAGCGTCGCCATCGTCCACCTCTGGAAGCAACCGAAGCTCAGCTCAACTCCGGCGACACTCCCTGGTAGTTTTCGACCGCCCCTTCCTCTCTATTGGATACTCACATGTTCGCCAGGCTTGTGCGCATCTAACGACACCTCTGGTTTGTCTTAGTGCGCACCACAACCTCTCCCCCGACGATTCCAGAGCTTGCCCGACGACAGGCTTCACTCCTACAAGCAATAGCAGCCGAGTCCGAGCGCCCCTGTCTCTCCCTCGACCACCTTGAGCTTCACTGCAGTCCCGCGAACACAGTAAGCACCCCCACTCCTCCCAGCACGATCTAAATCGTCGGCAACCTCTCTGACAGAGCCGCGCCGCCGCATCGCCGCCGCTAGCGCCGCCCATCTTTGGTCGCTTGATCAGCAGCCGTCAGATCTAAATCCAATGCACGAGATAGAATCATTTAGCGAAGGGGTATGTGTTAGATCTGGCCGTGCGATTTCATTTAGATCATGCGGTCCACACTGGTCGATCCGACCGAACCGGTACGGGCCAATTAGAACACTCCGCGTGGCTTGCGTTTAGATTTAAAAACAGAATTTAGATCTATTAGTGATTCAAACTTGTAAAATTCATAACTTTTGATCCACACGTTCAAATTTTACAAATTTTCTTTCATTGGAATCAGGAGAAAGAATTATATCTGTTTATGCAATGTGTTTAATGTTTTGCCTCTGTAAAAATGGTTATTTTTGCAGAGACATTTGTATGCTTAATTTGAGTATGGAAATTATTTGAAAAATGTTTTAAAGATCAAATAAAGTTTATTTTGAGTATCTTGGTCTTGTTTTTGTTTCAGTACTATACCCTTGTCTTGTTTGGTGTAGAAAAATCATCACATGGCATTTGCATGCATTCATATATTTTTGTTTGTATATTTTGTTATGTGATTTTGGTGCCATTATTTTATGTGTAGATTTTGGTGCTAATAGTGATTTTGGTTGTGAAGATTGTTGCTACTCCCCAAACTACCAAGGCAAGTGGTGCTTCATGTTTTTATCCCTATATTTTCACCTATGCATTAGAAATATTTTGTATAGGACATTGCATGAATATTTTGATAAATATCTTTATGCTACGCTTGGGAAATCCTAGTAGTTGTAGAATTGTTAGAATTTCATTTAAGTTAAGATGCTTACTATTCCCATGCTTAGCCTAGCTAGTAGCACCCAAGGGTGGATTATATATTCATGCTATGTGAAATATTTCTAAGTCATTGACTTGTGTTTTTGCTTAATAAAACAACTAAGTGAATAAAACACCTGGGTGGAATGGAAAGAATGGTTTGTGTTGAGTGGTTACACAAGTCCCATTTCTATGGTTTACCTTGTGTATCTCACTTGTGGAAAGCCACCCAGGAACAAAGGGATTTGAGATGCTAAATGTTAAGAAGCTTCTAGTGCAACCACATGGCATTATGGGCTTTGCCTGGATCATATAGGTTGCAATAACTTAGCCATTTGGACAGTTGGTGGTACTGGGATGATAGGTTTGGAGCGCGTCCATTTGGTCAAAGGGAAGGCTTCTGAAAGGTCCTGTCTTGGTGAAAATCAAGTCTTGTGGGGAAAGTGCACAACCTCTGCAGATGGAAGAATCTAAGTACTTAGCTATGTCCCTGGTATTGGAAAACTTGAGCATCAACACATGGAAGCTATCAAGAATCTCATCATCCCAATTTTCTAAGTTAATACTTCTGGTTGAACAAGGGTGAAGGTTCACCAATTTCTATTGGTGGTTCCTTGGGAAAGTGTTGTCAAAGAAAAACTTAGTGTTTTCAACTGATAGGTAAAACCTATTTTGAGCAAAGCAAGCCTAAGCTACACTTAACCAAATTCATGTAGTATCTAGATGCTAATATTATACTAAGGTATCATTTGCCAATACTATTCCAATGTATTGACCCACTGTGGCTGTAACTTGTGATGTTGCAGGTTACTCTGATGATGATTAGGGGTTATGAGTCTACACTCAACATGCTTTCCTGTGGCACATGAAGATGAAGACTTATTTATGTTATTCTATATTTGAACTCTTGTATTAGGCCTGTGGCCATGGAGTTGTAAAAGACTATGTTTGTCTCTGGAATGATATGTAATAATGACCTTTGTATCTGTGTACTTCATCTTAAACTGTGGATGCTAGCATTGATCCAGGGACTAGCATTGCAATCACAGGGATCTTTACCTTTATAAAGGTGGGATCTTACAAATACCTTGTGGCTTAGTGCATCCTCTACAACATTTTCTTTACCGGGGCGGTATTGCAAACTCAGGCCATAATCCTTGATGAGTTCTAGCCATCTTCTTTGTCTGATGTTGATTTATTTCTAAGTGAAGATATACTTCAAACTTTTGTGATCTGTGAACACTTCACATTGCTTTCCCAAAAGATAATGTCTCCATGTTTTGAGTGCATGGACAACAGAGGCTGACTCTAAATCATGAGTAGGATAATTCACCTCATGGGTTTTGAGTTGTCTCGAGGTATAAGCCACAACTTTCCCTTCTTGCATCAGAACTGCATCTAATCCATGATGAGATGTATCACAATAAACTTGGAAATCCTTCTCCAAATCTGGCAGACATAGGACTGGTGCTGTCACAAGTCTCTTCTTCAATTCTTGGAAACTGAGTTCACATCCTTCAGTCCAAGAAAATTTCTTGTCTTTCTTTAGTAACTCTGTCATTGGCTTAGCTACCTTGGAGAAATTCTCAATGAATCTTCTATAGTATCCTGCCAAGCCAAGAAAACTACGAACTTCTTTCACTGACTTAGGAGATTCCCATTCGATTCTGGTGACACTTTTTGGATCAATCTACACCATCTCCTGACACAATGTGTCCAAGAAATCCAACTTCATTCAACCAGAATTCACACTTGCTGAATTTGGCATACAGCTTATGTTCTCTAAGCTTCTCAAGTATCAAACGCAAATGTCCTTCATGCTCTTCTTTGCTCTTGGAGTAGATCAAAATGTCATCAATGAAAACGACCACAAACTTGTCAAGGAACTCCATGAACACCTTGTTCATCATATTCATGAAGTAAGATGGTGCATTGGTCAGACCAAATGGCATCATGGTGTACTCATACAATCCATACCTAGTGGTGAAAGTTGTCTTAGGTATGTCTTGTTCCCTTGTCTTAAGTTGAAAAATAACCTGATCGGAGATCAATCTTTGAGAACACACAGGCTCCTTCTAACTAATCAAACAAGTCATTGATTCTGGGCAAGGGATATTTATTCTTGAGAGTCACCTCATTGAGTGAACGATAATCGATGCATAACCTTTGAATTCTATCTTTCTTTTCCACAAACAAGACTGGTGCTACCCAAGATGAAGAACTTGGTTGAATAAATCCTTTCTGCAACAGTTCTCCAAGTTGTTTCTTGAGTTCTTTCAACTCATCAACTGACATCTTGTAAGTTCTTTTTGCTATTGGTCTAGATCCTGGCAGCAAGTCAATCAGAAACTCCACATCTCTATCTGGTGGCATTCCCGGTAATTCTTCCGGAAACACATCTGGATAATCTCTCACAACTAGCACACTGTCTATGCTAACCCCCTTAAGAGAATTCAGCTTACTGTAAGATCCCTCCTTTGTAAAGGAAAAGGATCCCTGTGATTGCAATGCTAGTCCCTGGATCATTGCTAGCATCCATAGTTTAAGATGAAGTACACAAAAACAAAGGTCATTTATTACATCCATTCCAGAGATAAACATAGTCTTTACAACTCAAGGCCATAGGCCTAATACAAGAGTTTGAATAAATAAATAAATGTAAGTCTTCATCTTCATGTGCCATAGGCAAACATGTTGAGTGTAGACTCATGACACCTAATCCTCATCAGAGTAACCTGCAACATCACAAGTTATAGCCACAGTGGGTAAATACTTTGGAATAGTATTGGCAAGTGATAACTTAGTAAATTTTAAGTGGACTATATTACTATATGCAAATTTGACTAAGTGTAGCTTGGCTTGCTTTGCTCAAAATAGGTTTTGCCTATTAGTTGAAAACACTAAGTTTTTCTTTGTCAACACTTTTCCGAAGAGACCATCAATAGTCATTGAGGTCCTTCACCCTTGTTCACCCAAAAGTTTTACTTAGAAGTTAGAGTGATGAGATTCTTGATAGCTTCCATGTCTTGATGCTCAAGTTTTCCATTGCCATGGACTTGGCTAAGTACTTAGATTTTCCATCTGCAGAGGTTGTGCACTTTCCCCACCAGACTTGGTTTCACCAAGACAGGACCTTTTAGAAGCCTTCCCTTAGCCCAAATGGACGCGTTCCAACCTATCATTCCCACTACCACCAACTGTCCAAATGGCTATGTTCTAGCAACCTATGTGATCCAGGCAGAGCCCATATTGCCAAGTGGCTGCACTATAAGCTTCTCAACACTTGGCCTCTAAAATCCCTTTGTTCCTGGGTGGCTTTCCACAAGTGAGATACACAAGGTAAACCATAGCCATGGGCCTTGTGTAACCACTCAACCAAAAACCACCAATCAAGTCCCTTTCCACCCAGGTGATTCATTGACTTAGTTGTTTTATTAAGAAAACATAAGTCCAAAGACTTAGAAATATTTTCACCATAACATGTATATTTTACCGACCCTTGTTTGATACTAGCTAGGCTAAGCATGGCATAGATAGTAACTTTACTTAGAAATTTCCTAGCAATTCTACAACTACTTAGGATTTCCCAACATGGCATTTGGCAAAAAATAGTAACATGCAAGACTTAGAAAAATATTTCTAATGCTTGTATAAAAATATATAGGGATGGAAATATTCATGAAGTACCACTTGCCTTGGTAGTTGGGAGAGTAGCACTCTTCACAATCACAATCACTAGCACCAAAGTCTACACAAAAAATGGTAGCAACAAATTACACACAACATATACAAAAAAACAAAAATACATATGCATGCATGCAAAAATGCTAAGTGATGATTTTTAAAACTCAACCAAGCAAGTGCATAGTACTGAATCATAACCAAGTTAAAAACTTGCTAAACCAAGTTTATTTTACACTAAAACAATTTCCTAAACAATTCCTATACTCAAAATAGTCCTCAACAAGTTTCTGCAAATAAATTCATTTTAACAGAAGCTAAACACTAAACACATTGCATAAACAGAAAGGGCTTGTCTTCCTGATTCCAACGGTATAAAATTTGCTAAAATCTAACGTGGGAATCAAAAGTTACAAGCAAATCAAATTTGGATATAAATCTGATTCAAATTCTGTTTTTAAACTAAACCCTAGCCACGCGGCGCTATCCTATTGGTCGATACCGCTTCACTCAGGATCACCCTTCCGCGCCGTCGGATCAAGTCAGATCCAACGCTCTAGATTCAAAGAAAACGATTCGCTCGGATCTAATCTAAACCGCCAGATCTACATCTAACGGCTGCTGTTGCCTCGACCATAGTCTAGCGGCGCTAGCGGCGGCGACTGGCAGCGGCGCGTCTGTCAGCGGCGGCGCTGGCGTTCTAGGTCGTCCGAGGAGAGGAGAGGGTGCTTACCAGAACCGCAGAGTCGAGTTGAAGCTCAACTTGGAGGTGGCTTGGAAAGGGGCGTGCTGTAGAGGCTGGGGGAGCTCGTCGGAGTTGTGCACGGCGTCGGGAGGTTGCAGAAGATGTAGTTGCCGAGGTTTCGCGTCGCCCTAGCACAAACCAGATGGATTAGGAGACACGCAAGACAGTGGCGAACATCCTCGTATGCAAGAGGGGGCAAGGGGCGCGCTCTGTTTACCGTAATTGGTCGCCGGAGTTGAGCGGCGGCTCGGTCGGTTGCGGGCACGAACGGGGACGGCGTCCTGGGTCACGAGAATGCAAACAAAAGGTATCATGGAACACGCAAGAACATGCTGGTCACGATAGTTTGAACCAGAGAAAGGGGGCGGTCAAAGCTCACCGGAATTAGTCGCCGGAGGTCATCGGTGTTGCGGGGTTTTGAGACCAAATGCGCGCAGCCTGGTGGCGGAGTGAGCGAGGAAAGTGGAGAAAAATGACCGCGGCGGCGAGGGTTTAAGTAGCCAGAAGCGGGACGAGTATTGCGCGCTGAATCAATGGAATTTAAGTGAGTTTTAATCGCGGCGTCACTGCACGGTGGTAACGGCGGAGCTGTGTCTGCGCGCGAGAAATTGGGGAAGACGACGCTGACGTGGAGAGGGCCCAGTGCTCAGTGGCTACGGGGTTGGTTCACCGTGGGTGTGAGAAGACAAAGAGAAGAGTGGCCCGGGTGGGCTGCTTTGCCTGTTGGGCTGGAATGGTGGCGCTAGGCCCATCTAGATTTCTTATTCCCTTTTCTTTTTCCAGAATGATTTTCAGGAATGGTTTTCAAATGATTTCAAAAGATATTTGAATTCAAATCTTTTTGGGATTTTTGTAGTGTGCACCAGTCACAAAACTTGTCATAAAACCATGTGGTCACTTTGAGTTGGCTTGGTCATTTTGGAAAAACAAAATAACAGGGACATTGCACTTGGTTTGCAAATGTTTGAAAATGGTTTTTGAAACCATTTCTATTTTGTAAAATTTTGTTCTAACTCCACACTCAAACCAATCAACAAGGGAGACAAACAATCTAGGTTTAAAACATTCAAGCTCTCAAATGGGGATGGGCATTTGATTTAAGTTTGCTCACATAAAATGATAGCACTATGTGTTCTGTTTTCTTGAAATGAGTTTGAAATTGGTCTCAATTCTATATGCATGCATGAATGATATGCAATCTTTGAAATCATTTTTTAGGGATCTTACACTTACTCCCTTTTGATTCAAAGTTAGACTTGAATCTTATCCGTTTCTTTTCCGGGGTTGTGAGTGCGATAGTACAATTGGCACAATCTAGTAATCCTTCATACTTGGTCATCCAGTCCATTCCCAAAATTACATCCAGTCCTTGGGAATCTAGGATTATCAGACTCACTGGAAACTTATGCTTTCCAAATTCTATCGCTAGATCACGACGTCCAAGACTTACTATCATATCTCCACCAGGAGGACTTACTTTTATTGGACACCCAATATTTTCAGTTGGAAACCCATTTATATCAACAAATGCTTTTGATATGAATGAATGTGATGCACCAGTATCAAAAAGAACAAGTGCTGGAATAGAATTGAGTTTGAACTTACCAGCCACAGCATCAGATTCCTCATAAATCTCTTCCACACTGATGTGGTTCACTTGTCCCTTCTGGAAAGGGTTGGGCTTGTTGTCACCTTCAACTTTCTTTTCTGGGCACTCATTAGCATAGTGCCCCATCTTCTTACACTTGAAGCATTCAACCTGACTGAGATCTTTCTTGACAGGCTGACTTCCACTACCACTTCCACTTCCATTGTGGTGGCTCTTGTATCCACTCTTGTGGTTCTTATACTTGTCATTATCATGACTATGGTGATGCTTGTTGTCATGATGTGGCCCTGGTGGTTGTTGTACTTCCCATGTTTGTGGGATCCAGAACCCCCACTATCATCATGATGGGAACGCTTGTGAGACGATCCCGAGCTGTGCTTGTCAAACCTGTGCTTCATCTTTCTGCTTTCAACCTGTTTCATCTTGTTCTCCAAGATGGTAGCCTTGTCACAAAGTGATTGGTAGGTTGGGACATAGGCAACAGATAGCTGCAGATTTAGTTTGTCATTCAATCCTTCGAGGAATTTCTCCTTTCTCTTGGCATCAGTATCAACTTCATCCGATGCATAATGCGCCAGATTGTTGAACTCCTCAATATATTCAGCCACGCTGCGGTGACGCTGTTTTAGGTTGTGGAACTCCTTCTTCTTCAAATTCATCACCCCAAATGAGATGTGAGCTGTGCGGAAACCATCCTCAAAGATAGCCCAAGTTACATCCTCAATGGGAGTGGTGATCTGAAAATTATCCCACCAAGTTGCTGCTGGTCCTTCCAACAGATGTGCTGCAAACATGACCTTCTCCTCGTTGGTGCAGGCGACAGTTACCAAATCCTTGTTCACCAAACGTAGAAAATCATTGGCCACCATTGGATCAGTGGTTCCTGAGAACTTTGCAGGCCTCAGTCTTAGGAATCTAGTGAGCATGTCAAATCCTGGTGGATTATTGTTGTTGTTATTGTTGTTGTTGTTGTTATTCTGATTCTGCATAAAAGTGGCCATCATTTTCATCAGTTGTGTTTGTGCTATCATCAACTGCTGCATCTCGGGGTTGATATTGTTGTTGTTGTTGATTGTGTTGGGGTTGGCACGTCGAGGAGGCATATGTGGTTATCATAAGGATAAGAATGAGATACCCATAGATGCTTATCATGCACAATACATCACATAGACAATCACCAAACCAAGCATCAAAATAACATAAGGTTCAAACGACATAAACAACAAGTTTGGAAAAGCAAACACACCATAGCAAGCCACCCACATGTTGGATGGTCATTGCGACTCAATAATCAAAAGTACGGTAGATGAAAGATAAATGAGTAGTCATCACTACTCCTCCGCATCAATCTCCACATCAACAAGGGTAAGACCTGCATTATCTATAGAGGTCTTGTATTCCTCAACATTGGTAGTCAAGGCCTCTATCTTGGCTCTAAGAGCCCTCTTCTGTGAGCAAAGCCTCTCGATCACTCCCTTCTAATGCTCAAGCTCGAAGTCCTTGGCCTCCAGCTCTTCCTTCATCTCCCAGATCTTCTTGTTCCGGTCTTGGACTCTCTTCTCCTGGCTCTTGAATTTCTTGTCCTGGATCTCAAACTTGGCCTCCATTTCCTTGACTATGTCATATTGCTCCGCAAAGAGCTTGTCCTTCTCTCGGAGCTGCACCTGGAGCTCATCATTGCTAAGCATGACGTTGGTCCTATCAGTATCTAGGTGCCTAATAAGACCCTCTAGGTCTTGGAGGTACAGACGAATCAGCTCCATTGTCTCTCTAGCAGCATCCTCGTACTCAATAGCCTCACCCTCCTCGTTGCGTCTACTGAAGGGGTTAAAGTAAAGACATCTAAGCTCTCTGGAGTGTCTCCCTACCAGGTGCCCAAGTAAATCATGCATGACTACATCTAGGCCTTTCTCCTTGTCTTCATGCATCAGCTTGAAAGTGATGGTCTCTGTGGTTGGCTCTTCCTGGCGTGTGGGCTGAGTGACTCTGAAGCCCCAAAGGTCCTTCCTCTCAAACTTGGTGAGGGGAAGCGTCATGATACTAGGAAGTGGAAGGTTGAGCATGCTAGTGAGCTCAATGAGACGAGTACCAAAACGAGTTCCCTTGAACTCCTCGTCCGTGTTGATAATAACTTTAGGCATCTATTTTTATAAGATAGAGAAAAAGTTAGAATCAACATCAATAGAGAAAAATCACAAGACAAAATATCACAAGCATATATTTTGCAACAAACATACAAGTCATGGCATACATAAATCCATTACAAGCATCAAAGGTTCAACATAACTTAGACAAAATTTTTTTTGGAAATAAAACGATAAGTGTGGTGGTCGAACTAACGAAGTACATTACAATCCCCACTCACTTGCCAAGTTGGCTATCAGGGCATCCCTAGAGGAAATCTGTCGATCTTGATCACATGACTCCATTGCTAAGTCTATGATGTCTTCTCTTAAGCGTTGGTTATTAGAATCTAACTCTTGGGTATGCTTCTTTTCTTCCCTAAGTTCATTTTGGGTGTTGAGCATTCTGCACTTGAGTCTATCACCAAGCTCCTTGATAGCATTCCAAGCTGCATTTCTTGCAGAGTCAAAGAATTTTGTGTGCATTTCTGAGTTGGTGACCATGCAGAATCCTGATTCCTTGTGGTTGTCTTCCTTGTTTTTGTACAAGTGAAGTTGCACCTACCAGTACTCTACTCCTTCATCCATCACGGGGAATCCTTTGTACAATTTGCCATGTATCCCCATGGTAACCATGAGGTTCTTGAGGGCCTTGGGGAATTCTGTCTCACACTCCAAGGTCATGGTCATGAGTGGTCCCTTCCTTACGGCTTCGTTGATGGAGTTCATCTACAAATAGATATGAGAAAGAAGATTAGAAAAGTTTACGAGAAGAAAAGACAAGTGTGGAAATTGTTGAAAAAATTTCCTTAGTGGTTTCTAATCCAATCCTAGGGTCATAATCCTACAGGCAACACAATGCTCTTATACCATATATAAGATCCCACCTTTATAAAGGTAAAGATCTCTGTGATTGCAATGCTAGTCCCTAGATCAATTGCTAGCATCCACAGTTTAAGATGAAGTACACAGAAACAAAGGTCATTATTACATCGCCATTCCAGAGATAACATAGTCTTTTACAACTGCATAGCCATAGGCTAGTACAAGAGTTTATCTTAACAATAAAATTAAAAGTCTTCATCTTCATGTGCCACAGGCAAGCATGTTGAGCGTAGAATCATAACCCCTAATCATCATCAGAGTAACCTGCAACATCACAAGTTACAGCCACAATGGGTCAATACATTGGAATAGTATTGGCAAGTGATACCTTAGTAGAATATTAGCATCTAGTTACTACATGAATTTGGCTAAGTGTAGCTTAGGCTTGCTTTGCTCAAAATAGGTTTTACCTATCAGTTGAAAACACTAAGTTTTTGTTTGGCAAAAACTTCCCCAAGGAACCACCTATAGAAATTAGTGAACCTTCACCCTTGTTCAACCACAAGTTTTAACTTAGAAAATTGGGATGAGGAGATTCGTGATAGCTTCCATGTCTTGATGCTCGATTTGTCCATTACCGGGGACACGACTAAGTGCTTAGTTTCTTCCATCTGCAGAGGTGGTGCACTTTCCCCACTGGACTTGATTTTCACCAAGACAGGACCTTTCAGAAGCCTTCCCTTAGACCAAAATGGATGCGCTCCAAACCTATCAATCCCCTACCACCAACTGTCCATTTGGCTAAGTTATTGCAACCTATATGATCCAGGTAGAGCCCATAATGCCATGTGGATGCACTAGGAGCTTCTTAACATTTGGCATCTCAAATCCCTTTGTTCCTGGGTGGCAATCCACAAGTTAGATACACAAGGTAAACCATAGAAATGGGCCTTGTGTAACCACTCAACACAAACCATTCTTTCCATTCCACCCAGGTGTTTCATTCACTTAGTTGTTTTATTAAGCAAAACATAAGTCAAAGACTTAGAAATATTTTTCATAGCATGTATATATAATCCACCCTTGGTTACTACTAGCTAGGCTAAGCATGGCAATAGCAAGTATCTTAACTTAGAGGAAATTCTAACAATTCTACAACTACTAGGATTTCCCAAGCATAGTGTAAGATCCCTCCTTTGTAAAGTAAAAGGATCCCTGTGATTGCAATGCTAGTCCCTGGATCATTGCTAGCATCCACAGTTTAAGATGAAGTACATAGATACAAAGGTCATTTATTACATCCATTCCAGAGATAACATAGTCTTTTACAACTCAAGGCCACAGGCCTAATACAAGAGTTTGAATAAGTAAATAAATATAAGTCTTCATCTTCATGTGCCACAGGCAAACATGTTGAGTGTAGACTCATGACACCTAATCCTCATCAGAGTAACCTGCAACATCACAAGTTATAGCCACAGTGGGTAAATACTTTGGAATAGTATTGGCAAGTGATAACTTAGTAAATTTTAAGTGGACTATATTACTATATGCAAATTTGACTAAGTGTAGCTTGGCTTGCTTTGCTCAAAATAGGTTTTGCCTTTTAGTTGAAAACACTAAGTTTTTCTTTGTCAACACTTTTCCGAAGAGACCATCAATAGTCATTGAGGTCCTTCACCCTTGTTCACCCAGAAGTTTTACTTAGAAGTTAGAGTGATGAGATTCTTGATAGCTTCCATGTCTTGATGCTCAAGTTTTCCATTGCCATGGACTTGGCTAAGTACTTAGATTTTTCCATCTGCAGAGGTTGTGCACTTTCCCCAGCAGACTTGGTATCCCAAGACAGGACCTTTCAGAAGCCTTTCCTTAGACCAAATGGACGCGCTCCAACCTATCATTCCCACTACCACCAACTGTCCAAATGGCGAAGTTCTAGCAACTTATGTGATCTAGGCAGAGCCCATATTGCCAAGTGGCTTCACTATAAGCTTCTCAACACTTGGCCTCTAAAATCCATTTGTTCCTGGGTGGCAATCCACAAGTGTGATACACAAGGTAAACCATAGCCATGGGCCTTGTGTAACCACTCAACCAAAAACCACCAAGCAATTACCATTCCACCCAGGTGATTCATTGACTTAGTTGTTTTATTAAGAAAAACATAAGTCCAAAGACTTAGAAATATTTTCACTATTGCATGTATATTTTACCAACCCTTGTTTGCTACTAGCTAGGCTAAGCATGGCATAGATAGTAACTTAACTTAGAAATTTCCTAGCAATTCTACAACTACTTAGGATTTCCCAACATGGAATTTGGAAAAATAGTAACATGCAAGACTTAGCAAAATATTTCTAATGCTTGTATAAAATATAGGAATAGACATATTCATGAAGTACCACTTGCCTTGGTAGTTGGGAGAGTAGCACTCTTCACAATCACAATCACTAGCACCAAAATCTACACATAAAATATAGCCACAATCACATACAAAACATATACAATCAAAAATATATATATGCCTGCATGCAATATGCTAAGGAATGATTTTTAAAACCCAACCAAGCAAGTGCATAGTACTGAACCATAAACAAGTCAAAAACTTGCTAAACCAAGTTTATTTGACACTAAAATAATTTCCTAGATAATTTCTATACTCAAAATAGTCCTAAACAAGTTTCTGCATATAAAGTCATTTTAACAGAAACTAAACACTAAACACATTGCATAAAAAGAAAGGGCTTGTCTCCCTGATTCCAACGGTATAGAATTTGTCAAATTCCAACGTGTGGATCAAAAGTTATAGCTATTTCAAAATTGGATCTAAATCTGATTCAAATTCTGTTTTTAAACTAAACCCTAGCCACGCGTCGCGCTCTGATTCGTCGGTACCGCTTCGCGTGGATCGACTAGTGTGGACCTTCAGATCTAACTTACGTGCATGGCTCAGATTGTCACATACCCCTTCGATGCAGATTTAATCTAGAGCGCTGGATCCAGATCCTACGGCTGCTAAGCGTGCGACCAAGGATGGGCGGCGCAAATGGTTGCTGGCGGCGGCGGCGCTACTGGCGGTGATGATCCGGCAAATACAGGAAGGGCTGGGGTGTGTGGCATGGATTACCAGACTCGCACGGTCACGAGGAAGCTCAACGTGGTCTTTTCTTGGACAGGGGCGTACTGGCACGGCCGAAAATCCTCGTCGGAGTTGAGCACGGCGTCGGGTGGTTGCTGTCGAGTTGTTTGCCGAGGTTTCACGTCGCCCTAGCACGAACCAGAGGGATTAGAAGACGCAAAAGACGAAGGCGAACAACCTAGTATGCAAGAGGAGGCAAGGGGCGCGCTCTGCTTACCGCAATTGGTCGCCGGAGTTGAGCGGCGACTCGGTTGGTTGCGGGCACGAACAGGGACGGCGTCCTGGGTCACGAGCAGGCAAGCAACGGGTGTCAGAAGATGCACGAGATCATGCTGATCATAATCGTTTGAACCAGGGGCACAGGGGTGGTCGGGACTCACCGGAATTGCTGCCGGAGATCGTCGGGACAGTGGCGGCGTCTGGCGAGTTTTGAGCAGCCTGGTGGCGTGGAGAGGGAATTGGTTGATGGGAAATGGCCGCGAGAGAGAGGGGATTAAATAGGCAGAGGCTCGACAAGAAATGCTTAGTGATTCAATGCCAATTACCTCGCGGAATCAAAGTAGCAACGGGCAGCGGCGGAGTTCATGCGCGGAATTTTGGGGAAGACGATGACGTCGTGGACGGGGCCCGCTTGTCAGCGAATAGAGCAAAGGGGAAGTGGGGTCCGAGTGTCAGCGACTTGCTGGGTGTGTCCGCGCGTGCGAGAGAGAGAGAGAGGTGGCCCGGGTGGGCTAGTTGGGCTGCGTCTGTTGCTGGGCTAAATTCCTGGCGCCGGCCCTTTTCCAATTCTTTTCTCTTTTCTTTTTCTAAAATGATTTTCAGGAATGGTTTTCAAATGATTTCAAAAGCTATTTGATTTCAAATCTTTTTGGGATTTTTGTAGTGTGCAACAGTCACAAAACTTGTCATAAAACCATGTGGTCTCCTTGGAATGGCTTGGTCATTTTTGGAAAATTAAAATAACAGGGACATTGCACTTGGTTTGAAAATGTTTGAAAATGGTTTTTGAAACCATTTCTAGTTTGTAAAGTTTAGTTATAACTCCACACTCCAACCAATCAACAAGGAAGACAAACAATATAGGTTTAAACATTCAAGCTCTCAAATGGGGATAGCCATTTGATTTAAGTTTGCTCACATAAAATGATAGCACTATGTGCTTCTGTTTTCTTGAAATGAGTTTGAATTTGATCTCAATTCTATATGCATGCATGAATGATATGCAAACTTTGAAATCATGATTTTAGGGATGTTACAAATCTAACACCCTGAAGGTGAATCTCGCCCTCGAGATTCAGATTGGCTAGCAAATAGGTGAGGGTGGTCTTTCCGAAGATCATCTTCTCTTTCCCTTGTTGCTTCCTCTTCGGAATGATGATTCCACTGCACTTTGCAAAACTTGATAGTCTTAGTCCTTGTGACTCTTTCTGCAGTCTCAAGAATCTTGATAGGTTTCTCTTCATAAGTGAGATCACTTTCTAGTTGAACCTCCTCCAAAGGTATGGTATCCTTCAAAGAAGTTTCTTCCATTTCTGGATGACATTTCTTAAGCTGACTCACATGAAACACATTATGGATATCTGACAGAGATTCTGGCAGTTCAATTTCATAGGCAACTTCTCCTTTACGACTCAAAATCTTGAATGGCCCAACATATCTTGGTGCCAATTTTCCTTTGACTCCGAATCTTTTCACTCCACGAAGTGGTGATACTCTAAGATAGGATCTATCACCAACTTTGTAGGTGACTTCTCTATGCTTAGGATCTGCATAGCTTTTCTGTCGGGACAGTTCTATCTTCAACCTGTCCTTAACCAATTTGACCTTCTCTTCGGCTTCTTTGATAAGATCTGGTCCGAATAGACTTCTTTCTCCCACACCATTCCATAACAATGGGGTGGTACACTTTCTTCCGTAGAGAAACTCAAACGGTGCCATCTCAATGCTGGCTTGATAGCTGTTGTTATAAGAAAATTCTGCGTAAGGCAGACTTTCATCCCAACTTGCTCCATAGTCTAGAGCACATGCCCTCAACAAGTCTTCAAGAATTTGATTAGTTCTTTCTGTTTGTCCATCGGTTTGAGGATGAAAAGCAATACTGAATTCCAACCTTGTTCCCAATGATTCATGTAGCTGTCTCCAAAAATGGGAAGTGAATTGAGTTCCCCTATCAGACACAATACTCTTGGGCACTCCATGTAGACATACAATTCTACTCATGTAGATTTTGGCTAACTTAGCACTTGTATAGTTTGTCTTCACGGGTAAGAAATGAGCCACTTTGGTTAGGCGATCCAATACTACCCATATGGAATCATATCCTGACCTAGTCCTTGGTAATCCAGTAATGAAATCCATACCAATTTTGTCACACTTCCAATCAGGAATAGGTAGTGGTTGAAGCAAACCTGCTGGTTTCTGATGCTCCGCTTTCACTCTACTACACACATCACACAAAGCAATATGTTCGGCGATGTCCTTCTTGAGATTATTCCACCAAAATCGTTCCTTCATGTCCATGTACATTTTGGTGTTACCCGGGTGAATAGAATACAGAGAGTTGTGTGCTTCTTGCAAAATTAGTTTCCGTAGTTCCGGATCTTGTGGAACACAGATACGTTTCCCATGCCATAAAGTACCCTGTTCGTCTTCATGGAACCCTTTGGATTTTCCTTGGCCAATCTTTTCTTTAATCTCTTCGATTTCTTTATCAATCTTCTGGGCTTCTTTGATCTTGTCCAACAAAGTGGGTTGAACATCCAAAGACATGAGATATCCTTCAGGAACAATCTCCAATCTGAGTTTCCTAAATTGGGTACACAGATCATCCGGCAATTCTCCTTTGGTAAGGCCATTCACAAATACCTTACGACTTAGAGCATCTGCTACAACATTTGCTTTACCGGGGTGGTATTGCAAACTTAAGTCATAGTCCTTGATGAGTTCTAGCCATCTTCTTTGTCTCATATTAATTTCCTTCTAGGTGAAGATATACTTCAAACTTTTGTGATCCGTGAACACTTCACAACGCTTTCCCAAAAGATAATGTCTCCATGTTTTGAGTGCATGGACGACAGAGGCTAACTCTAAATCATGAGTAGGATAGTTTACTTCATGAGTTTTGAGTTGTCTCGAGGAATAAGCCACAACTTTACCATCTTGCATAAGTACTGCACCCAATCCTTGATGAGATGCATCACAATACACTTGGAAATCCTTTTCCAAATCTGGCAGACACAAAACTGGTGCTGTCACAAGTCTCTTCTTCAACTCCTGAAAGCTGACTAAACAACCTTCAGACTAAGCAAACTTCTTGTCTTTCTTTAACAATTCAGTCATGGGCTTAGCTACCTTAGAGAAATTCTCAATGAACCTTCTGTAGTAACCTGCTAAGCCAAGGAAACTATGAACTTCTTTCACGGACTTGGGAGATTCCCATTCACAATTTGAAACCTTAGCAGGATCAACTGCTACACCATCCTTTTTCATAACATGACCAAGAAATCCAACTTCCTCCAACCAGAACTCACACTTGCTGAATTTGGCATAAAGTTTATGCTCTCTTAATTTCTCAAGTATCAAACGTAAGTGTCCTTCATGTTCTTCTTTTCTCTTGGAGTAGACTAAGATGTCAACGATGAAAACGACAACAAACTTGTCAAGGAATTCCATGAACACTTTGTTCATCATATTCATGAAGTATGCTGGAGCATTGGTCAAGCCAAAAGGCATCACGGTATACTCATATAATCCATACCTTGTAGTGAATGTTGTTTTAGGTATGTCTTGTTCTCTTATCTTGAGTTGAAAGTAGCCTGACCTTAGATCAATCTTTGAGAACACACATGCTCCTTCTAGATAATCAAACAAGTCATTGATTCTAGGCAAAGGATACTTGTTCTTGATAGTTACCTCGTTGAGTGAACGGTAATATATGCATAACCTTTGACTTCTATCTTTCTTCTCCAGGAACAAAACTGGGGCTCCCCATGATGAAGAACTTGGTTGAATAAATCCTTTCTACAACTGTTCTCCAAGTTGCTTCTTGAGCTCTTTCAGTTCATCAACTGACATTTTATACGGTCTCTTTGCTATTGGTCCAGACCCTGGTACCAAATCTATCAGAAACTCCACATCTCTATCTGGTGGCATTCCCGACAATTCTTCTGGAAAAACATCAGGATACTCACTCACAACTGGCACACTGTCCATGCTAACCCCATTAAGAGAATTTAGCTTACTTCCTTTAGATTCAAAGTTGGACTTGAATTTAATCCGCTTCCTTTCCGGGGTTGTGAGTGCAACAGTACGATTGGCACAATCTAGTACTCCTTCATACTTAGCCATCCAATCCATTCCCAATATTACGTCCAGTCCTTGGGAATCTAGGATTATCAGACTCACTGGAAATTTATGTTTTCCAAACTCTATTACTAGATCCCGACATCCAAGACTTACTATCCTATCTCCACCCGGAGAACTAACTTTTATGGGACACCCAATGTTTTCAGTTGGAAACCCATTTCTATCAACAAATGCTTTTGATATGAATGAATGCGATGCTCCAGTATCAAAAAGAACAAATGCTGGAATAGAATTGAGTCTGAACTTACCAGCAACAGCATCAGGCTCCTCATAGACCTCCTCCACACTGATGTGGTTCACCTGTCCTTTCTGGAAAGGATTGGGTTTGATAGGTGCTTCAACTTTCTTTTTAGGGCACTCATTTGCATAATGCCCCATTTTCTTGCATTTGAAGCATTCAACCTGACTGATGTCTCTCTTAACAGGCTGACTTCCACTTCCATTACCACTATGGTGGTTCTTATGTCCACTCTGGTGGTTCTTGTACTTGTCATTGTCATGACTGCGATGATTCTTGTTGTCATGACGGTTGTGGTTGTGGTGCTTGTTGAATTTCCCATGCTTGTGGGATCCTGAGCTTCCGTTGTCATCATAGTGAGATCGTTTGTGAGACGATCCCGAGCTGTGCTTGTCGGAGTGCTTCCTCTTTCTACTCTCGACTTGCTTCATTTTGTTATCCAATATTGCAGCTTTGTCACAGAGCGACTGATAAGTGGGAACATATGCTACAGCCAATTGCAGATTCAGCTCATCATTTAAGCCTTCCAAAAATTTTTCCTTTCTCTTGGCATCTGTGTTAACTTCATCCGGTGCATAACGCGCCAGATTGTTGAACTCTTCAATGTATTCAGCCACGCTGCGATGGCGCTGCTTCAGATTGTGGAACTCTTTCTTTTTCAGGCTCATCACTCCTGATGAGATATGAGCAGTGCGAAAGCCATCCTCAAAGATAGCCCAAGTCACTTCATCTATGGGAGTGGTGTTCTGGAAGTTGCCCCACCAAGTGGCGGCTGGCCCTTCCAGCAGATGTGCTGCAAATCTGACCTTTTCAGCATCCGTGCAGCCCACGGTTATTAAGTCTTTGTTTACAGAAAGTAGCCAATCATAGGACACCATGGGATCAGTCGTACCTGAGAACTTAGCTGGCCTCAATCTCAAGAATCTGGTGAGCATATCAAAGCCCGGAGGGTTGTTGTTGTTGTTACTGTTGTTGTTATTGGGGTTGTTGTTGTTGTTATTGTTTTGGTTCTGGATGAATGTTGTCATCATCTGAATCAGCTGTGTTTGAGCAGTCATCATTTGTTGCATTTCTGGAGTGATGTTGTTGTTGTTGTTGTTGTTGGGGTTGGGGTTTGCACGACGGGGAGGCATCTGTGGTTTGTTAAAATAGAGATAAGAATGAGATACCCATAAATGTTTTCATGCACATTACATCACATAAGCAAACACATAGCATGCAACACAAGATAAAAATTCAACAACAAGATAACAAGTTCACAAAGTAAAACACACAAGTAGCAAGCCATCCACATGTCGGATGGTCCAATAACAAGTTCTCAAATAACAAGTATGATAATAAAAGATAAACGAGTAGTCAAATCTACTCATCAGCATCAATCTCCTCCTCAACAAAGGTAAGGCCTGCGTTCTCCATCGCAGTCTTGTTCTCCTCAATGGTAGTGGTCAAGGACTCTATGTTGGCCTTGAGAGGCCTCTTCTGGGAACGAAGCCTCTCTATCACCGTCTGCTGCTGCTCTAGCTCGAAGTCCTTGGACTGCAGTTCTTCAGTCATATCCCGGATCTTCTTATTCCTATCCTGGACACGCTTCTCCTGACTTTTGAACTTCCTGTCCTGGGTCTCGAACTTCGCCTCCATTTCCTTGACTATCTCGTCCTGCTGCGCGAAGAGCTTGTCCTTCTCATGGTTACACAGAGCTCATCGTTGCTGAGCATGACATTGGTCCTGTCCGTGTCCACGTGCCTAATGAGAGACTCTAAATCCTGGAGGTACAGGCGTATCGGCTCTACTGCGTCCCTCGAGTCGTCCTCGGAGTCGATGGACTCTCCGTCCTCATCACGTCTTCCGAAGACGTGGAAATGGGTGCCTCTAACCTGTCGGGAGTGTCGTCCTAGGAGACGTCCTATCAGATCCTGCATAACTACCTCCATGCCTCTCTCCCTGTCATCGTGCATAACCTTGAAGACGATGGCCTCCGTAGTAGGCTCTGTCTGACATCCGGGCTGGTTCACCTTGAAGCCCCAGAGGTCCTTCCTCTCTAACTTGGTGAGGGGGTGCACCATGATGGTGGGAAGAGGGAGATTGAGCAAGGTGGTAAGCTCAACGATACGAGGACCAAAGCGGGTAACCTGGAACTCCTCAACAATGCTGATGGTAATAGGCATCTATTTATAAGATAGAAAAGTTAGAACAACACAAATCAAGATAAAACAAAAGTCAAAAAATCACATACATATCCTTGGAAAGCAAAACACACAAGTCATGCATACATGAATCCATTACATCAACCAAGGTTCAAACTTATTTTAAGCAACATTTTGGAAAATAGGGTGATGGTGGTGGTCCAACTAATGAAGTACGTTTACAATCCTATCTCACTGGATCTGTTGGCTAACACAATGTTTCTAGAAGCAATCAACCTATCTTGCTCACATGATTCCATCACTAAGTTAATAATGTCTCCTCTTAAGGTTTGGTTGGTGGCTTCCAACTCTTGGGTATGTTCCTTCTCCTTCCTCAAGTCCTTTTGGAGGTTGAGCATTCTGCACTTGACTCTAGCACTAAGTTCTTTGATAGTCCTCCAAGCTGCATCTTTTGCTGACTCAAAGAATGTGGTATGCACCACAGTGTTGGTGTACATGCAGAATCCTGTTTCCTTGTGGTTGTCTTCCTTGTTTTTATACAAGTGAAGTTGCACCCACTAGTACTCAACTCCTTCATCCATCACTGGAAAACCCTTGTACACAGCTGCACCTTGTATCTCTGATGCAACCATGAGGTCCTTAAGAATTTTGGGGAACTCTGTCTCACACTCCAAGGTCATGGTCATGAGTGGTCCTTTCCTTACGGCTTCGTTGATGGAGTTCATCTACAAATAGAGATGAGAAAGAAGATTAGAAAAGTTTACGAGAAGAATAGACAAGTGTAGAAGTAGTTGAAAATTTTTCCTTAGTGGTTTCCAATCCTAGGGTCATAATCCTACAGGCAACACAGTGCTCTGATACCATCTGTAAGATCCCTCCTTTGTAAAGGAAAAGGATCCCTGTGATTGCAATGCTAGTCTCTGGATCATTGCTAGCATCCACAGTTTAAGATGAAGTACACAGATACAAAGGTCATTTATTACATCCATTCCAGAGATAACATAGACTTTTACAACTCAAGGCCACAGGCCTAATACAAGAGTATGAATAAGTAAATAAATATAAGTCTTCATCTTCATGTGCCACCGGAAAACATGTTGAGTGTAGACTCATGACACCTAATCCTCATCAGAGTAACCTGCAACATCACAAGTTACAGCCACAGTGGGTCAATACTTTGGAATAGTATTGGCAAGTGATACCTTAGTAAATTTTAAGTGGACTATATTACTATATGCAAATTTGGCTAAGTGTAGCTTGGCTTGCTTTGCTCAAAATAGGTTTTTCCTATTAGTTGAAAACACTAAGTTTTTCTTTGTCAAAACTTTTCCCAAGAAACCATCAATAGTCATTGAGGTCCTTCACCCTTGTTCACCCACAAGTTTTACTTAGAAGTAAGAGTGATGAGATTCTTGATAGCTTCCATGTCTTGATGCTCAAGTTGTCCATTGCCATGGACTTGGCTAAGTACTTAGATTTTTCCATCTGCAGAGGTTGTGCACTTTCCCCACCAGAGTTGGTTTCCCAAGACAGGACCTTTCAGAAGCCTTTCCTTAGACCAAATGGACGCGCTCCAACCTATCATTCCCACTACCACCAACTGTCCAAATGGCTAAGTTCTAGCAACTTATGTGATCCAGGCAGAGCCAATATTGCCAAGTGGCTGCATTATAAGCTTCTCAACACTTGGCCTCTAAAATCCCTTTGTTCCTAGGTGGCAATCCACAAGTGTGATACACAAGGTAAACCATAGCCATGGGCCTTGTGTAACCACTCAACCAAAAACCACCAAGCAATTACCATTCCACCCAGGTGATTCATTGACTTAGTTGTTTTATTAAGAAAAACATAAGTCCAAAGACTTAGAAATATTTTCACTATTGCATGTATATTTTACCAACCCTAGTTTGCTACTAGCTAGGCTAAGCATGGCATAGATAGTAACTTATCTTAGAAACTTCCTAGCAATTCTACAACTACTTAGGATTTCCCAACATGGCATTTGGCAAAATAGTAACATGCAAGACTTAGCAAAATATTTCTAATGCTTGTATAAAATATAGGAATAGACATATTCATGAAGTACCACTTGCCTTGGTAGTGGGGAGAGTATCACTCTTCACAATCACAATCACTAGCACAAAAATCTACACATAAAATATAGCCACAATCACATAAAAAACATATACAATCAAAAATATATATGCATGCATGCAAGATGCTAAGGAATGATTTTTAAAACCCAACCAAGCAAGTGCATAGTACTGAACCATAAACAAGTCAAAAACTTGCTAAACCAAGTTTATTTGACACTAAAATAATTTCCTAGACAATTTCTATACTCAAAATAGTCCTAAACAAGTTTCTGCATATAAAGTCATTTTAACAGAAACTAAACACTAAACACATTGCATAAACATAAAGGGCTTGTCTCCCTGATTCCAACGGTATAAAATTTGTCAAATTCCAACGTGTGGATCAAAAGTTATAGCTATTTCAAAATTGGATCTCAATCTGATTCAAATTCTGTTTTAAAACTAAACCCTAGCCACGCGTCGCGCTCTGATTCGTCGGTACCGCTTCGCGTGGATCGACTAGTGTGGACCGTCAGATCTAACTTACGTGCACGGCTCAGATTGTCACTTACCCCTTCGATGCAGATCTAATCTAGAGCGCTGGATCTAGATCCTACGGCTGCTAAACGTGCGACCAAGGATGGGCGGCGCAAATGGTTGCTGGCAGCGGCGGCTCTACTGGCGGAGATGGTCCGGCGAATACACGAAGGGCTGGGGTGTGTGTCATGGCTTACCAGACTCGCACGGTCACGAGGAAGCTCAACGTGGTCTTTGCTTGGACAGGGGCGTACTGGCACGGCCGGAAATCCTCGTCGGAGTTGAGCACGGCGTCGGGTGGTTGCTGTCGAGTTGTTTGCCGAGGTTTCGCATCGCCCTAGCACGAACCAGAGGGATTATAAGACGCACAAGACGAAGGCGAACAACCTAGTATGCAAGAGGGGGCAAGGGGCACGCTCTGCTTACCGCAATTGGTCGCCGGAGTTGAGCGGCGGCTCGGTCGGTTGCGGGCACAAACGGGGACGGCGTCCTGGGTCACGAGCAGGCAAGCGACGGGTGTCAGAAGATGCACGAGCTTATGCTGAGCATAATCTTTTGAACCAGGGGCACAGGGGTGGTCGGGACTCACCGAAATTGCTGCCAGAGATCGTCGGGACAGCGGCGGCGTCTGGCGAGTTTCGAGCAGCCTGGTGGCGTGGAGAGGGAATTGGTTGAGGGGAATGGCCGCGAGAGAGAGGGGATGAAATAGGCAGAGGCTCGACAAGAAACGCTCAGTGATTCAATGCCAATTACCTCGCGGAATCAAAGCAGCAATGGGCAGCGGCGGAGTTCATGCGCGGAATTTTGGGCAAGACTATGACGTCGTGGACGGGGCCCGCTTGTCAGCGAATAGAGCAAAGGGGAAGTGGGGTCCGAGTGTCAGTGACTTGCTGGGTGTGTCCGCACGTGCGAGAGAGAGAGAGAGGTGGCCCGGGTGGGCTAGTTGGGCTGCGTCTGTTGCTGGGCCAAATTCCTGGCGCCGGCCCTTTTCCAATTCTTTTCTCTTTTCTTTTTCTAAAATGATTTCTAGGAATGGTTTTCAAATGATTTCAAAAGCTATTTGATTTCAAATCTTTTTGGGATTTTTGTAGTGTGCAACAGTCACAAAACTTGGCATAAAACCATGTGGTCTCCTTGGAATGGCTTGGTAATTTTTGGATAATTAAAATAACAGGGACATTGCACTTGGTTTGAAAATGGTTTTTGAAACTATTTCTATTTTGTAAAATTTTGTTCTAACTCCACACTCCAACCAATCAACAAGGAAGACAAACAATCTAGGTTTAAACATTCAAGCTCTCAAATGGGGATAGCCATTTGATTTAAGTTTGCTCACATAAAATGATAGCACTATGTGCTTCTGTTTTTTTGAAATGAGTTTGAATTTGATCTAAATTTTATATGCATGCATGAATGATATGCAAACTTTGAAATCATGATTTTAGGGATGTTACACATAGCATATAGATACTTAGCAAAATTATTCATGCAAGCCCTATACAAAATATTTCTAATGCATAACCAGAATATTGGGATAAAATATGAAGCACCACTTGCCTTGGTAGTTGGGGGAGTATCAAAAATCCTCACAATCACAATCACCACTAGCACCAAAATCTAAACATAAAATGATAGCACCAAATTCACATATCAAAATAAACAAGCAAAAATATATGAGTGCATGCAAATGCCATGTGATGATTTTTCTAAATCAAACAAGACAAGTGGAACAGTACTGAATCACAAACAAAACAAATATATACTAAATAAACTTTATTTAGTCTTTAAATTTTTTTTAAATGATTTCTATACTCAAAATAAGCCTACAAATGTCTCTGCAAAAATAACCGATTTTACAGAAGCAATTTATTAAACAAATTGCATGGTTGGATAGAATTCTTTCTCCTTATTCCAATAGTATAAAATTTGCAAAATTTGAACGTGCGGATTAAAAGGTATGAATTTTGCAAGTTTGAACAACTAATAGATGTAATTTCAGATTTTAAATCAAACACAGGCCACACGGCGCTATCTGATTGGTCGATACCGTTTCGCACGGATCACGCTCGTGGGCCATTGGATCTAACTAGCTATGCACGGCTTAGATCTGCCCGTACCGCTTCACCTAAGATCTAATCGCGGCTGTGGGATCTAGATCTAACGGGCATCTTTGCTCCGACCAAAGACTGGCGACACTAAGTCAACGACGAGCTGCGGCGCGCTCGGGAGGTGGTGCTACCGGTGATACAGGAAGCGCTATGGTAAGGGGATTAGCTCACCAGTCTCGTTGTGAAGTTCTGGTTCTCGAGGTGGTCGCCATTTACCAAGGGGCGCACGGGGTTGTCAGGGATTGCTCGTCGGAGTTGCTTTGGTCGTCGGGTCCAGCTGCTCGTAGTTGTTGGCGAGGATGTAGATAATGCTAGAGAAAAATAATCAGTGCGTCAGATGTGGGAAGCGATGATGATCATGCGAGTATCAAAGAGAGGGAAAGGAGCGGTCAGAACTAACCAGAACAGCTCGCCGGAGTTGAGCGGCGGCTCTGTCGCTTGTGCAGATGGACGTGGACGGAGGCCTGGGTCATGCGCGGCCAAACGATAGATGTCAGGAGATGCACAAGGTTGTAAGGAACACGCTCATATGAACTAGAAGGGCAGGGGTGGTCAGGATCACCGAAATTTCTTCGTCGGAGTTCGTCGGTATAGCGGCGATGTGAGAGCAATTGGGGGCAGCCTGGTGGCGGAGCGAGCGAGTTGAGCGAGGGGAAATGGTCATCGATGGGTGGGGATTAAGTAGCCAAGCGAGGAGGGGGAAATTACTCCAGGAATCAAGTGTAATCAACGGATTTGATTTCGGGAGGAAACGACAGAAGGGAGCAGTTCCTCCGGCGCGTGATTGACGACGATGCTGAGGTGGATGGTGGGGTCGGAGTGTCAGTGAGTGGGGTGTGCGCGGGTTGAGTGAGAAACAGAGGGAGAAGGGAAATCCCGGGTGGGCTGCTTTTGCTTCTGGGCCGAAAGAGTGGCGCTGACCTATTTTCATTTCTTTTACCTTTTTCCATTTCTGTTTTGATTTTTTGGAAACATTTTCAAAAGGTTTTCAAAAGAATATGAATTCAAATTTTTCCTGAATCTTTATAGGATGGAACATGCACTTATTTGAGTATTTAAAAATGTTGTTTACTCAAATTTATATTGGCCCATTGGAATTTAAATAAAACAGTGCCTTTATCATTTGTTTAATAAAGGCATATGAATGGTTTTAAATTCATACTTTGTTTTGAAAACTTTGTCCAAGCTTTAGAAAATATCAATCAACTATAGGATCAATTCTCTACTGATGAAAACAAGGTCTTCCTTCTTATAAGGTAGCAATAAGGCTAATGCCTTGCTTGCATAAAATAATAGATCACAAAGTTTTTGATTTTGAGGAAATGGTCCTAAAATGAGTATGAATGCATGAATGATGTGCAAACTTTGAAAACATGATTTTAGGGATGTTACATCCACATCTCGGGATTCTATCCTGAGCATGTTCCTTTTTCCCTTGCTGTTTTCCAACCTTTGTCTACCAGTTGGTAGCCAAGTAGTAAATGTGCATTAGTGTCTTCCAATGCAAGAAACTCTTGTGGTCCAACCAGACAAACCATTTCAGGATGTTAGGAGAAACAAACTCTAGTACCTCGTCATTTCTAAGATCAAGTCAAAGTGTTGTGATCCGCAGACCAATAAGCGTTGATAAACTTATGTTCTGTTCTACCTTAAAATATCACCCTCCTTTATATTAAGAGGTCGTGTTGAGTTTCTTGACTTCATGAAGTGATGCTCTACACATATTTACACACCCTTCCTCAGAGTTGTTCGTGCTCATGCGTGTTGTGCGTGCGTAATGATGTGACCATCTGAGATTATTAGGAATTTTTATTGCTTTGAAATTCATGGACATTTTTATCATTCCTAGAGTGATTAGTTATCTTATCGCCAAGCAAAGGATGATTGTTCTACCAAGTACGTTATTCTAGTGCACCCTCTTCAGTCAAAGATTTAGGCTCATGCCGAAGCTCTAAGACTATGTCATCTTGCGTTACCAAGAAAGTTTACTCTCAAACTAAGTGACATATCGGTGGTCCGTGATATTCTGGATGTCTTCTAGAAGTATAGCCATCTTGCCACATGATCGTGTTGTCATGTTCTTGAGTAAGCTATTTCTTTAAACCGCTCCTTTCTCCAAGGATCCGTATTGGATACCCCTGAACTAGTTGGTTGAGCTTAAACAACAATTTGGAGAGTTGTAAGACAAAAGTTCTATTCAAATTTGTTCCTCCTTAAAGGGATGTCTAGTTCTGTTCGTGTCAAAGCAATATAGTATGTTCTTTGGAGATATGTTATATTCTATGCCTTTGATTTGATTTGGGAAATCATCAAATAAAACTCAGTTCCAAGGACAATCTTGATGGTGTATCTACTTGTGATGTCTCGCTTAAGTACATATTCATGTCCTCTGGTCTGACCAGTATTTCTACCTTGTTCATACAACATGTGAGTCCATCTTCTTGGAGTTCATAAATAAGTTTGTTATTGAGACCATCGATGATATTCTTAACTTCTCCATGTTATATCAGACTCATATGGAACAATTGGCATTAATGTTAGAAACTTTTGAGAACCATCTTCGTGCCATCTCAAAGTATGTGTTCTGGATGTTAGAAGTAACCTTCTCTAATTCACGTGCTGTGCTAGCTCGACGGATCTGGTCACCGAGAGGGTCGTCGCATACTGCATGCAGACTTCGATTTTCAACGCGTAGACTTTGATCGAGCAAACCTCGTCGCGCTACAGCATTTAGAACTGGTCGATCCTTGGGTACAGAAGCACAAAAGGTTAATCGAGAAGAAGTACAGTGACGGGGGCATACAGAGGACACAGGGAGAAATAATCAAAGAGCACAACTCAGATTTCACGCGTTGGTTTAGGCAGACGCTCCTTGATAATCCCCCGTGATCGCATTCTTCTGACACGGAAAAGATCATATTCACCTTGTCGCAGGGACCAATGCAAAACCTGGTGACCTATCAGGCGTATGATATCAACGGCTACACATTCTACACGGAGGAAAAGGACAACAAGTGTGATTATCACAACTCAGGCGTAACGTCGTAATTCTACACCGATGACAACGTGAAGGAAAGATTCTACGGAAGAATCGAGGAGATCTGGGAGCTCGACTATTGTGGAGAAAAGGTGTCGATGTTCCGTGTCAGATGGGCAAAGAGCGTCGAAAGAGAAGACCGGTATTTCACAACCATGGTTATACCCGAAGCAGCCAAATCCAAGGCCGCCGGTGCAAACGTGGCCGCGAAAAATGAACCGTGGGTACTGGCTACCAAAGTGGACCAATGTTTTTTCATTACCGACCCGACAAAGCCTAGCCGTGTTGTCGTGAGGAGAGGAAAAAGAAACATCATCGGAATGGATGGAGTCGCCAATGAGCAAGACTTCGACCAGTATGGCGTTCCAAAGATTGAAGATGACAACGACTACGATGCAGCAACATACATCACAAGAAGAAAAAGGACAACCCTACCCAAAAAAGGTAGCCCGTTCGAAAGAAGAAACATTAAAGTGCTGGGACTAAATTATTCAACCGCGACAAAGAAGGTAAAAAAGATTGTAAAACGCTAGCTCAAAAAATATTGTAAAACGCGTGGTCGAAAAAAATTGTAAAGTGCGGGTGGTCGAGTAGGGCTGTGCCCGATTCATATTATTATGGACAAATTATTATGAAATTTAGTTATACTTTGAATCATATTATTTATACCACTTTTATGACATATATTATCACTTTTGGGCATTTTTGGAACATTTAAAAGTATTTCTAAAATAAAAACAAATCAAATATGGCATATATTACCACTTTTGGGCATTTTTGGAACATTTAAAAGTATTTTTAAAATAAAAATAAAAAAGGGGGCACCAGGATTCGAACCTGGGTGCTTAGAAGTTTAGAATAGAGTAGTGGGCAGAACCAGTGGGATAGGGTAGTGAATCTGTTAGATAGTGGGACGACTCTTTTCTTATACAGTTGCTAGAGGAGATAGGCGTAGCGCACTATGCCAGAGTGCGCTATGCCTATCTTTGTCTTATCCACGTGCACGCAGGCACACACGTCCCTCATCCCCATTCAACCGCGCCCACCCATCTCCTGCCGACATCTGCCGATCCGCCCGCCGCCTCGCCGCCACCGCCGCCACTCGAGGAGGAGACCGTAGAGGAGCAGGCCCGTGCCGCTGCCAATCCGCCGCCACCGCATCCCAGGAGGAGGAGGTCGCAGTCGCCACGCCAAGAGGAGGGGGTCGCGCTCGTTCCGTGGAGGAGGAGGTCGCAGTCTCCGCGCAATCCGTGAAGGAGAAGGCCCTCATCGTTCGCGTGCTCGTCGTCGTCCTTGTCTCGGAGGTGAGAATCACCCTCTCCCCTCTCCCCTCTCCCCCTCTCTCCCCTCTCGTTGCATCCATTCACTTAGGGGATTCAGAGTAGGATTCAGAGTAAGGGTTCAAAGTTAGGGTTCAGTTAGGGTTCTTAGGATTTAGAGTAGGAAATGTTCAGATTTTCTTAGGATTCAGAGTAGGGTTCAGTTAGGAAATGCTCAGAGTAGGAAATGTTGTTAGGAAATTCAGTTAGGACATGTTCAGATTGGGAAATTCAGATTAGGAAATGTTAATCAGTTAGGAAATTCAGATTAGGAAATTTAGAGTAGGAAATTCATATTTGGAAATTCAGTTAGGAAATGGTTGCATGATTAATGGTTGTTCAGAGTAGTGGTTCAGAGTTAGGATTTAGATTTATGAAATGTTCTTAGGTAGTATGATTGTATGCTTGCATGTGTGGATGCTTCTAAGATGGACATTATGGTTGTTCAGAGTAGTGGTTCAGAGTTAGGAAATGTTCTTAGGTAGTATGAAATCATAACAGTGGTTTTGTCTTCATGGTTCATGGTTGCATGGATTAGCACTGCAAGCAACTTCCTTTCCTAGTTGTCTTAGCCCCTAGATAAATCATTCTGAGATGAACATTATTCTGAATTTTTATTTCTGCATGATTGTATTCTTGCCTGTGTGGATGCTTCTAAGATGGACATTATGCCTGTGTGGCATACACCAACTGGTAGCATGTTAGTTAATGAAAGTAGTGTTAGGTGCTGCTGCTGCTGCTTCTGTTACCAGTGTCCAGGTAGTAGTAGCTTTGCTAGAAATGGATGGTGTGTTATTGGTAGTAGTAGGTTTAGAAAGTAGTGTTAGGTGCTACTGCTGCTTCAGTACTTTTATACTTAAGCAAGTAGCAAGATTCAAGTTGTAAAAAATCTGAGTACTAAACTCTTGTGAAAATCTTGCCTTAATTACTAGCTTAGCTGGTTTCTGTATGTATTCATAGCAAAAGTTCAAGCAAGAGTTTGTGCTGGGTTGTTTCTTAACTAGCATCCTAACATTAGATCTCAACTAGCAACAATGGCTATTACAATGTTTGTGCTGGGTTGTTTCTTAAATGCCCATCTTTTTGTTAAATTTCATGGATCAACATTGCTGTAAATAAAAACACAACACTGGAGGCAGAGGAAGTGTCATGGTGTGGTCAAGCAGGCTCATATGCTAGCTTCTTATCAATCATACTAATGTTGTGCACTCTGTCGAAAGTTGGTGTTTTGTAAAAAAAGCATATTGGGAAGTTAGTACTTCTAAACCAGCTTCCAGAAAAAAGCATATTGGGCAGTCAGTACTTAAGATATGTTTGATGTACACATTCAGTTGCTCTACAATTTCTTTCTTTCAGAAAACATAAGTTTGGTATATAATGTTTTGAGATTACTGAGCTAATACTGATAGAAATATGATCTTTGCATATTTCATCCAAATAATAGCCTGGTGAATCCACTGTTTTCTCCCACTGAAATAGTACAAATGACAGCAATATGTTTGCTGTGTTGTGCTTGCTCTGCTTGTTGTTGTCATTGTTGTGCTTGATCTTCTTCTTAGTCTGGAACATCCACATATTATATGTCCACCCTACTTGTGCTACTACTACTTCTATGCTACTTGAGCTACTACTACTTCTATTATTTGTGCTGCTACTACTATCTGTTCCTTATATCCATCCTAGTGTTGCTCTGGCTACTACTATCTGTGGTGCTACTGTGCTTCTACTACTATTTGTGCTGTGCTGTGCTTGTACTATCTGTGCTGTGCTTGTATGTAAATTGTGCTTGTGCTTGTATAAAGCACTTTATTATGTCGTGTATGCAGGTTCTTGTATGAAACGAGCCACAATTTTTGCCAGAATGTTGATTAACTTCTGTTTCGGTAGAAATCGGGCACTCCTAGTTTAAGAAAATTAGAAAAGGTCATGCCAGATTTTTCCGTGCATTTAACCAATTATTTGTTTTTTATTAGTGCAAAGATGTGTGACAACGACGAGGCTGGATGTTCTAAGCGCATCAGCGCTGAAGGAGAACTCAGACCTCCGAATAAACAATTGACATTCTGGGAGGCGGCCCATCGGCTAGAAGACGATGAAGAATATCATCCTTCGGAGAGCGAGGATGATGATATGGAAGATGTGGAGGAAGAAGCCGAAGGAACGGCGGACGATGAAACCACTGATGGCGGCGAGGGCACAGGGAGTGGTAGCAACCCTCCTAAGAAGAAGAAGAAGCCGAAGGACCGGCGCCCGAACACGGTCGGCACGGTCAGGGAGGAAATTACCAAAGTGAGCCCATTAGGGGTTCCTTTGGAGCCCGCCCTTGTCGTCAAAGGGTACGGTGGGCAAGTGGCGGCGATCACCCGGACAACCATCTCGATCAACACCGAGAATCTCCGGCATAAAGATAATGGCCACTTGCACACACTCCTCTTCGAGAAGCTGCACGCAAGATACAAGTTCCCCGCTAAGTATCAGAACACAAATTATCATGGGAACGAAGTAAACAAATCCGCCCTCACAAAGATGAGCACCCTACAGCCGGTGGAGAACCCGGATAAAGAAGAAGATCTATAAAGAAGGCAAAAGTCTCGAGGAGATCCAAGATTGACCGCAGATCACCGAAGATCAGTTCCGGGAGTTCAAGGAGAGGTGTGAATCGAAGAGCCACAGCCAATAGTAATCGGGGAAAGGTGCCGCAGCGATGAATATAGGTCATCACCATCTCGGATCCGTGGATACAGAACCGCGGAGGCCAAATGGAATAAGGAGGACGAAGAGTATAGATCCAAGGGATAGAAAACCCTTTGCTAAATTCAACCGGGCAGGTTCGAAACTTCATCAGGGCCCGTTACCATGTGGACCCAAAAACCAAACAACTCACCGCGGATCCTGCGGTGAAGGAATTCGAGGAAATTGTGGTAAGTATAATCTAATTACCGCGGATCAACACGATTGCAATCTAATCAATGATCTAAATGATTCACCGTTACTTCTTCTGCAGGAGGAGGAAATTGTTGCTAGTCATGGATCCCAGGGTTCCTCATCCCAGGGGTCGACGGCGGCCACCCGGTGGGATAACCCTTTTAACAGGGCGATGAACCGGGCCAAGAAAATAGAGCCGGTTACGAAGAAGCCTTCGTCGGCTAGCCGTCTGGCCGGCCTCGGGGGTAAGAATTGGGTGGATAATTTTGGTCCACCGCCGAGGACGCATGTGGCGCCGTCGGGAAGGAGCGAGGAGGAAAACCGCGAGGTTCAAGAATTTAAGGCACAATTGGCGCGGATCCCGCAGATCGTCCAAGACAACCTGTCAATCACCCTCACGTCCTTCCTGCCTACCTTGGTGGAGTCAATAGCGAACTGGAGTGCAGGTGGTCGAGTAGGGCCGTGCCCGATTCCAAGAATTGTCAGCAGCCACTCGAACGAACGCGGCGCCGACGAATCAGGCGAACTACGTGTTCGTGACTCCGCCCGCTAGCACCGCGACACCGCAAGTGTTGGTGACTCCCCCTGCCATCACCGCGGCGCCGGAGTACATGTTGGTGCCCCCCTGCCATCGTCGCGGCGGCAGCGGAGCTCCAAGCACCCGTCGGTAGGGAGAATACACCAGCGGCCAGAACCGCGCCATCAAGCAGCCCTTCCGTCTCTTGCACGCCATCACGGTAAACAAATTGCTTTAATTACCGCCTTTCATGCCATCTATTACTCTTATGGCATCTCTGACGACGCCGTACATGTTTTCCGCAGACGGATGTTCCTTGTACTCTCTTATGCTACGTGAACAACGATCTGAGGGATGTTTCCAAGGGTACCATCGTTCAACCCTTGCAGCGCACGTTCCACTCAAGGTCGATGTCAGATATCATGCACAGGGTTAAAATTAGTCGGGTGCTAAGGGGCTGCGACGACCTGGAACCTCCCATTCAACCCCAGGAGCGGATGAAGAAGAGCCGTCTGTCCTCAGAACTTGCTTTGGCTTATTCTTGCTATGTCCAAAGAGCATGATCCATTTGGGGACGGCGGGGGCCATCACGCCACAGACAACAGCACCGCCTGTCGTGCCAGCGACAAGCGGTGGCAAGGCCCCCTTACCGCCCTCGCCGTCACCTCCACGTGGTGGGTTGGATGATCATGTTGATGATATGCACATGGCGCAGGATCCGGCCGAGGACGACGAAGACTGGAATGATCACTTCTTCAGCACTCAGTTTGGCAACGAAGAAGACCTAGCTGGTGGCCCCACAGAGAAAGCCACTATCACCAAGCGTCTGTTTGGTTCTCGGGAGCGCCTCCGACTTGCGCCTTTACTGAGCCAGGTGATACAACCGGACCTTTATTCTAAGCCTGACACACTACATAGGGCGGCGGTGCTCGATTAGGTGCCTGCCCGCTCTCCAAAAGGAAAAAGGGCAGGAAAAGAAAATCTAGCAGCTCGAGCCGGTGGCGTCAACAACCGCGAATCCGATCAGGTTTCGGACGGGCCACCAAGACCGAGGGTATTATGTGGAGGATTCATGTGGCGGGTGAGCCCATGCTACCTAAGAATTTGCGGAAGCTCGCCGATTCGAGCTGAGTGTGCATGACATCTTGACGATAGAGAGACGCCTTATATCGGAGAAAGATCCCTCGCACCCGGTATTCGTGGTTAAGGTGCCACCAGGCTTGGGCTTGGTCGACAATGCCCCTGCGGATCTGTTCTTCCTGCGGTTCGACGACATCTTCAATATGTTCCACCTATACCCGCCGCACTATACCATGGTCCGTCTGTTTTCTCTCAGCCTGGCCATGCAGATCATTAGAGAGAACACACCGGGCATCGCTATAGTGGACCCCTACTACATGCGTGACGGCTGCTTGGGTTCCCCCGCCGAACGACGTATCGTGGCCTCGTACCTAAAAAGAATCCTCGTAGCGAACAAGACAAAGGAATACATTCTCGTGCCTTACTTTCCCGAGTAAGTCGTTATTCACTCGCCACCGTCGATTGGCCTTATTAGATCATCATCATTCTTTTTCCAAAACATTCCATTTTAATTTTTTGCGCAGAGATGAACACTGCACGCTCATCTCCTTATCGCCGAAGCATTCCCACGCCACGTATTTCGACTCGGGGAGTCTAGAAAAGAAGAAAAACTACGACAAGATCAAGGAAGTTCTGGATGATGCTCTCACTGGCTTTTCCTCGACGGAAGGCACCACCTTCGTGCGTACGAAGGTCAAGTTCGGCAGGCACGTCTTCAACCACGTAACGGAGTTTCCCTGCGTGAAGAAGCCTACTATGCACTCCATCACATGAGGGCGTTCCTACTTGACCAGCAGAATTCTACGCTGCCAGATCATCTCAAACAGTGGGCCGAAGCAAAGGCAAAGATCAATGATTCGGATATTAGACAAGAGATGTATCGCATCCAGCAGCAGTTTGGGGCAATCATCTTTCGTGATTTCATGACTTCCGGGGGGATCTTCTATGGAGGAAATATCCCGAATAACCGTGACATAGAAGATCGCCTAGAGATGCAGGGTGACTATAGGAAGTTCATGACGAGACAAGGCGTCCTCCTGTTCCCTAAGCCGAGCCAGAAGGCTTGATGTTGGCCTAGTTGTAGTTACAAACTATAGATGACCTTTGTGTGTGTGTGGACAAGTGTATTTATCTTATTAGGTTTATGAATCATCGCTTACTTATTTTGCTTATTATTATTATATATCAATCAATGCTTGGTTTTTTTGCTTACTCTTTGGTCCTTTTCTGGTCCTTCTTTTTTCCCTTACTCTTTTTTCGAGAATAATGCCAATGATTGAAATGTCGTGGCACACTCTATATGTGAATGTGCTACGATGGGACTGTGAGCCTTGTGATATGCACAAGTCCAGGTCTTGTGCATCCTACTTGGCTCACCGTTCCATCGTAGCATATTCCTGTGTCCAACGACCTATGTATATATATGAGGCATTCTTTTCGAGTTGTTTTTGTCTTTCTCGAGAATAATGCCGATGATTGAAATGTCGTGGCACAATGTATATGTGAATGTGCTATGATGTGATTGTGAGCCTTGTGATATGCACAAGTCCAGGTCTTATGCATCGTACTTGGCTCACGGTTCCATCATAGCATATTCCTGCGTCCAACGACCTATGTATATATATGAGGCATTCTTTTCGAGTTATTTTTGTCTTTTTCTAGAATATGCCGATGATTGAAATGTCATGGCACAATATATATGTGAATGTGCTATGACGGGATAGTTAGCCTTGTGATATACACAAATCCAGGAATTGTGCATCCTACTTGGCTAACCGTTCCGTCATAGCATATCCTGTGTCCAACGACCTAGCTAGTTATATATGAGGCATTCTTTTCGAGCTACTTTAGTCTTTTTCGAGAATAATGCCGATGATTGAAATGTCGTGGCACACTATATATATGAATGTTCTACGATGGGATTGTACGCCTTGTGCTATGCACAAGTCCAGGTGTTGTGCATCCTACTTGGCGTACGGTTCCATCGTAGCATATTCCTGTGTCCAACGACCTATGTATATATATGAGGCATGCTTTTTTGAGTTACTTTGGTCTTTTTCGAGAATAATGCCGATGATTGAAATGTCGTGGCACACTATATGTGAATGTGCTGCGATGGATTGTTCGCCTTGTGCTATGCACAGGTCCAGGTGTTGTGCATCCTACTTGGTGAACAATTCCATCGTAGCATATTCCTGTGTCGAACAACCTAGTTATATATGAGGCATGCTTTTTGAGTTTGGTCTTTTTGATTTAGGAGTACTTTCTATAAGTGTATCTTCATATGCGACTTTAATTATATATGTTTTTTTTCTCAATCACCGGTTATTTATTATTGTCAACTTATAGATGACGTGGTACGTCGTGTACAAGGGACGGGTTCCCGGAGTCTACGATGATTGGGAAGACTGCCGGAGACAGGTGCACCGTTTCAGCGGCAATAGCTACAAAGGGTACAACACTATGGCGGAGGCGGAAGCTAGATACACGCGCTATCTAGCGGGAGTTAGGACAAGGAACCGGATGAATACCTACACCTTCGTCGCGGCGGTGATCATGCTTATCTTCTTTGGTTATTTATCCCGCGTTTGTGTCTAGCTAGTTTAGATGTCTAGGCGAGCTTCCGAGCTCTAACTTGTTCGATCGACACATGTATTCGCATGTCACCAACTACTACTTTGTAACATGATCGAAACAATGTAACTTAGACTATGTATTCATGTATGAGACTTATCTATATGTATTTGTTTCAATCTTGTTTTTCATATTGAGTATCTATATATATAATTGTATATCTTGTATCTGTGTGTGTATATCTGCTGTAATATTGTATATAATCTTTATTGTATATAATCTGGCTCGGAAACTAAAAAAACAAAAAATACATCTGTGGCGCACATGGTCTACCTTCTGTGGCGCACTACACCTAAAGCGCACTATGGACGCTTAGTGGCGCACTAGGTAGTGCGCCACAGAAGATCCCAGGGGTAGCGCACCTGCCCAAACATCTGTGGCGCACTAGCAGGTCCGCTATGCCTGTCTCTACACAATCGTGGTGCACTAGGCAGTGCGCCACGGCTGAGAGATAGCCGTAGCGCAAGGCCCGTGGCCACGGATGATGTTTCCAGGTGCCACTAAAGGCCATTTTCCTAGTAGTGGGGTACCCCGTTAGCGGTTCTCAATGATATGCAAATACTTACAATGACAAGAACTTACAGGTGACTAAAGTTGAGTAGCATGAGGTGTGGCCCTCGTATTCAAGGGACTTGAGATTGCCAACTTATACTTCGTTAAGCATATACTCCATCTTTGTTCACTTTAACCTTAATCACTTCAAGATGCTTATGATAGGGGCAATGAGGGCTGAAAACTAACAAGTACCATAATTTTTGGAAGCTCTTTTTGAAACTTGAAATCCCTGCTTCCCTTTGTGAAGGGCCTGTCTTCCACTATTATTTTAGTCTCCACCTTCTACCTTTTAGGCACCATTAAGAGAGCATAGTTGTCATTCTGTGTGCAGTGTCCCAAAGATTATTGATTGATGCATATTGTGATATTACTTGTTCTTGTGCTATTTGTTTCTAGTCACCCTTGTGAACTTTGAAGGTGTCCTATGCATCTATATTGCTAGTCTATGAGGGACAAGCTGATTGCCACTATGCTATGTTTTCTGTATGTGAAACAAAAAAACGTTTTTCAATGCATGTTATTCATGATCTTTGTTTGTATCCTTTCATGTTGCATGCATAGTTACTATGTCCTATTGTTAGAACTCCATCTTTCATGCACATGTTTAGAGTTCTTTGATCCCAGCTTTCAGTTCTTGCAAATGGTTAGATCTTTATTGTGAGGGTGCATGTCACCTAAAAAATTATTCTTTTTATTACTTACCTACTCGAGGACGAGCAGGAGTTAAGCTTGGGGATTCTTGATACGTCGGAAACGTATCTATAATTTTTGATGCTCCATGCTTGTTTAGTATCTACTTTGCTTTGTTTTGTCTACACTTTGAGGTGTTTTTATAACTTTTCTGGAACTAACCTATTAACAATTTGCCACAGTGCCAGTTGCATGTTTTATTCTGTTTTTGGTTCCAGAAAGGCAGAAAATCAATATTCACGGAATTGGACGGGACAAAAGCCAAAAGTCATTATTTTTCCCGGAGCAACACGGAACCACTAAGCAGAGCCGGAGGGGGGCCACAGGGTGGTCGCACCCCCCTAGGCGCGGGCAAGCCTTGGAGGCGCCTGGAGGGGTTGTGGGCCCCCTGGACCCCCACCGACCTTGATTACTGCGCCTATAAGAAGCCTCCGACCCAAAAACGCTAGGGCATCCGTCAGAAAGCCTCGAAAACGTCCGTAGCTTCGCCGCCACTGAAAGGGAGATTCGGGGGACAGAAAGTCTCTGTTCCGGCACCCTGCCAGGACGGGGAAGTGCCCCTGGAGCCATATCCATTGATCTCCATCGCCATCTTCATCACCATTGTTGATTCCTATGATGAGGAGGGAGTCGTTCTTCCTCAGGGCTAAGGGCTCTAACGGTAGCTATGTGTTCATCTCTCTCTATGCATGATATTGTGGTCATGAGCTCTGTAATCAAGTAGATCTACCTTGCTAATCATGTGCTTCATTAGATCTCTGCTCTCCCCATGTCTGTGAAAGTGATAGCGTCCACGCCATGGTGGAACTTAGGTTTGCGTCTACATAAATACTCTTTGTGCTTTAATAGATCTATGCTTTTCCCCACGTGTGTGAAAGGGATAGCGTGCATACCGTGTGTGGCACTTTGGCTAGATTGAATATTTGTTATGATTTATATTTGGAGTTGGATGTCTCTATGAAATTGTAGTGTTTGTTGGAACCATCTAGTGCTCAAGGTGACAGTGTGGGGTTATCTAGATTGGAGAAGGCGTACTTTAATGTGTGCTGGTATAGCCCTACCGATGATTAGAGTGTCCAACCGGAGAGTAGTTAAGAGTAGTATACTGAAGAGAGGATATTTATATGAGAGAGTGTTCACTAGTGAAAGTATGATCCCTAGGTCTTGTTTCTAAACATTGAAACACCATTTGCATCTAGATCTATTGCATGTTTGCTTGCTTTAGTCTTTGCCTCACCGTCAAGATCTTTTCTGGCATCGTTACCACTTGTATTTCACTATCTCTTGACCGAACGAGTGCACCTATATTGGGTGTGTTGGGGACACAAGAGACTTATTGTATCTTGATTGCAGGGTTGCTTGAGAGGGAATACCTTTGACCACTTCCTCCCTGAGTTCGATAAACCTTGGGTGATCCACTTAAGGGAAACTTGCTGCTGTTCTACAAACCTCTGCACTTGGAGGCCCAACAACTGTCTACAAGAATAGAAGTGCATAGAGATCAGTACCAATCTCTTACACTTATAAAGCTCTACTTAAGTTATTTAGTAGAGGTTTACCTCTCGAAGTCTGCGTATCTTTTGCCATATGTTAGAAGTCTCCTTCCCTCAGAAGTCAAAACTATTCTGCAAGTTCCAAGGTCTCAATTCTTATGAAGACCAATTATCTGTCACCTTGAAATCTTCTCCTTTTGTTTCCTCCATTACCTTGCCATGGTTCATGTCTGTTGGCTTTAAAGATGTCCGTAAAACAACTATCCATGAGTTTACCACGAGATACTCAGTTTGTGGTTCCATGTCATTCACTCTCTTCCTTAGTGTGAGCAGCCACCTCGAAGATTATGAAGCGCTTCGTCCATTCGTCATGATGGAATGGATCAACCTCTTCGAGAAGACCATCGAAGTTTAGTGTAACCCTGTTCCTTCTATCTTCCTACCTAGGAATATCGAGATGAGATTCTTTTAAGGAGGATAGAATTGTAAAAATCTTAGGTTTATTAAATAGTAATTAGGGTTTGATTGTGCATTCATGAGCATCGTCATTTAAAATGCATGCAAGAAATAAAAGAAAAACCCTAATTTCCTCTCTCTCTTTGAAAATCAATTCAAATAGTTTCAAACATTTTGAAAACCCCAAAATAAATGGAGCCCAAACTGAATAAAAGAGCCCTGAGTATTTTATATATTCTATAAACCTTCTGGTAATTTTGGAATACCCTAAAACAGTTTTGAAATGGTTTATAAAAGGAGAAATGAAAGAACAGAAATAGAAAAGGATTTCAAAGAAAAAAGAGAGCAGCAGCCACAACAGGCCAGCCCATACTCTCCTCTCCTCTATCTATAGCTCAACTTCGGAGCAGCGCACACTACTTGTAGCCAGCCGCGGCCCAGTAACGGCCCAAGCCCGTGTACCCCTTCATGTTGTCTTATTCCTCGCGACAGGAGAGCTGCTGCCTGGAAGCGCCTCCGCCGCGCGATGTCGGCTGCGTTGTGATTCTCGCCGCCGCCCCTGGTAAGCATGATAAGATCGGCCGCGTTACCCTCTCTCTCCCAGTACCAATCTTATCTTCTATCGTTCCCTCTCGCGTTTTTACCCATTTGATCAAAAAACCTAGCTCGGCCAGAGCTTCTCGTCGACGCTGTTCCGAGCCTCCCCGAGCCAAGCTGAGATGCCTAGGAGCTTCGCTGTGCTAGACTGCGTCTCCTCGCTGAAGGAATCAAGATGACGATCCCCCAATCATCACCACTGTCACCGTCTTCCTCGAACCTGACGACCGCCGTCGTCGTCGTGGACCGCACCTCCTCTCACCGTCACCACCAACGTTCTCAGGGTGAGCTCTCGGTCCTTGCAGACCCCTCCAATCCCTGCCTACCCTTTTGTAGCAGTCGCACGCTGTTTGCCTGCAGGCTTCACCGCCGCCGCTCGTCGCAGGCCATGCTCCGATGACCCCTAGGTAGCGGCGCCACCCGTTTTAGGTAGCCCGCGTCGTGCTGGCTTGAACGCATGTACCAGCGCATCCCCACTCATGCCCTAGCGCCGCCAGCCACCACCCTCTGCAGTGCTCTCCGGCGAACCCGCGTGGCGCCTGAGTGGCTTGCCGACGTGGCCTCGGCCTCACACACCAGTCATAGTGAGTAGCCTCTGCTTTGGTGAGAAAAGGTTAGGTTTAGGGTGTGCTGTCGTCAGCGTGACGCAATAACCTTTTTAAATGATTTAATAAATTCAGAAAATAATTTAAATCTTGTAAAATTAATAACTAATTATTTGTAATTCAGAAAAATATGTATAATACATCAAAATTTTTAGAAAAATAAGATCTACACAATAGAGCTATTATCATGCATTGATAAGCAACTTAAATGACAAGTTTAATTAGAGGAATATAATAACCCTCACAGATGCATTCGGAGTTTCCCTGAATTAGGGTTTTGTACCCTCGGGACCCCGATTAAATTGTCAAGCATGTCTTAGGGGTTTATTTCGGTACAAATTAACTTGTCATATCATCCTTGCTTGACAATTGCATCGATACCATGTGTTGATTGTTTCCCTTTATTTCCGGTGTTTGGTTCTTCTCCGGTAGAATATGATATGGAGATCAAGATCAAAGACCGATATCAACACCGTCGAAGCTCGAAGACCAATCCTTGATCAACTATAATGAAGTCAAGTACCAGGTGTCTGGAACTGTGCTCTTTGGAAATCAATAGGCAAAGGCAAGCAAAACCCCACACATGATATAATCCTATGTTTTCAAAGTATTTCATTCATGCCATGTGCATACGATTCTAAAGTCTTTTATCGATAGATGGAGTAATCCTATCTGATGCATGTTTCCTTTGAAGCCTATATTCCCTGATCCACTGCTCCTATCATAACTAGGGTTTGGCTTGTGAAGTGTTGCTAGAGATATTATCTCTGTTGCGCTTAGCCATGCTTAGTTGTTACTACTGGTCCATCCGGTTGATGAATCAGAGCTGCAAATGAACCTAGTTTGACAGGATGACATGGTATGATCGGAGATGAAATTTAAACATGCTAAGTCTTGTATGGGAGGCCATGGTGGGTTGTGGTTTTTGCAGTCCCATACTTGCCACTACTAGGACCTGAGTTCTTGCCTATGGACCAAGATGAGCGTACAACCACATGGGGGCCTCGAAACCCCCTTGACCAACTAACTTTCCTAGTAGATTCCATGAGTCACATAGTTCGGGCATTCAATTCAACATATGCATCTTGGTTGTTCTCGAAGGAGGTGAAGGAGGTGCATTCATAACATGTAGGTAAGCATGGCCAGGAACAAGAGATGCCCGACATCCATAATCTTGAACCTTGTACACGTCATTAGGGACCGGCTTCGGGACTCGACCCGTTACAGACGCATCTCCCTAGTGCGTGACTCATGGTCTCGGCGAAAGCAAGGTAAAGGTCGTGGTCAACCACTCTATCTTGGCCTTCCAAGGAAGAGGACTAAACTATAGTGGCATTAAGAATCGTTTAGCGCGTGTGGGTAAAGTTGTACACCCCTACAGGGTTAAATATTTTTGAAAATCCATGTCCACGGTTAAGGATGACTTGGTGACCAGATTCTAAGATCATAGAGAACTTGAACCTAATCGTAAAACTTGGCAAGTTGAGTAATGTGTGCTTAAGGATGCTTCCTTGGGGATCGAGGGGGTGATGCTAGATAGGTTTAGCTGATGATGATTCAATGGATATCGAGAGATGATCAAAGCTAGAGATACCGCTCTCTTATCCCCTTTTAAAATATTCTGATTAGTCGAGATTCTTCTCCCTCTTGTCTTACAAACAAAGATGGCTTTATGAAAAATAACTCCACCAGCCATAACTCTTGCAGAGTACACCCTGTACTCACCCTTGCTTCGTTGATACTTTCATAGCAGAGTAAGTGTTACCTTAGAAGAAGAGTTCTCTACGACATCGACATCGATGAGTAGCTTGGGATTCCCGGTCGGCATCCTGAAATCTATGGATTGGACGCCATCGTTATGCTTCAGGCCCCTTAGGCCATTTTTTAAGTTTGCTATACTTAATAGCATAATTTGCCTTCTGTTGTTTGATGTTTGTGGTCAGTGACCTCTGCTTGTAATATTTTGGTTATTCCCTCAGTTATGAGCTTGCTGTAATAATTTTTGTATCATAGGGTCACTGTTGTGTCATCAATTCTCTGTCACATCCCAAGATTTTCAACTGTGGATGCTAGCTATTGATCCAGGGACTAGCATTGTAAACACAGGGATCTCTACCTTATTATAGGTTGGGACCTCTACAGATGGTATCAGAGCATTGTGTTGCCTGTAGGATTGTAAACCTAGGATTGGACAAAAACCATTAAAAAAATAGGAGTTGTATTTGTTCCAAAACTTATTTACAAACAACCTTGTAAACTCTTTCCTTAACCATTTTGGTTTTGATTCTACATCTCTTCTATTTCAACTTGATGGAAAAACCTACCCCATGGCCAAAGACTTCACCATGTGCAAAGGACTTCATCAACTCTAATGACTTCAACATCTTCAACTCTAATGACTTCAACTTCTTCAACTCTAATGACTTCAACATCTTCAGCATATTCACCAAGGACTGCAACCTTGGATATCACTAAGGACAAGTGAGACAAGAAATCCTACTCAAGGATTTGGAGCATAAGGAAACACAACTTAGAAGGAACCATCATCACCTTTGAAGTTTTGTGACCAAGAATTTTTCCCAAGGAAACCATGATCTCATGCAAGAATAATCAACCAAGAAGGATGGAAAGATCACAAGTGAACCATATAGATGGACCACCATATTTTATTTAAGACAAACCCACCAACTTATGTGGTGTAGCAAAAATATTTTTGGATGCCTAAAAATATGCTTGAAACTTGTTGTTTGAGTGAAATGTTTGGCTTGTGATTGCTTGCACATTGTTTGTGTGAATTGTGATGTGTGTGATTAGAATTATTTCCTTAGAAATGTCTTGCCTATTCTAATCTCAATTCAACCCAAACAGATGACTACTCCAAGAAACTCCAACATCAAGGTTGATGACAACAGCAACAACCAAGAGGACAACATGGAAGAACTCATAGCAACCCAAAACCAGTTGAACCAAATGACAGCTCAGTTCATAGCCAACACCAGTGGAGAAGATCCAACCCTGCAAAAGTTTTTGGAAGACCAAGCTCAAATGTTGCATAAGGTGACAGACCAAATGCTCAACATGGAAAGCAACTTCAAGGATGACAAAGATGTCATTCTAAAAGGAGCCAAATCTTGCAATATTTGTGGAGACAAGGATCACACTTCCATGGAGCATGGAGATCAATGACCTAACTGTGAAGAGAAACATCCAGTTGGCCAATGTCCCACCTCTCAAGAAACTTGCTACTTATGTGAAGGACATAATCATGTCCCAATCCAATGCCCCATCTATTCCATTGTTGAACAAAGGAAACAAGGTGGACTGCAACAAATGATTGCAAACTATCAAGAAGTATCCAAGTCTACTAAGAAGAATGAGGACAAAGGAAAAGCTCCACTTATACCTCCATGCAATACAACACAGTTTAAAGGACCAAAGAAGAGGCATATGAATTATCCAAAGAGCAATAGAAGGTCCAAGAAACATGTAGACATTCCTACCTACCAGATAACATATGAACAACATGAACAAGATGCACTCCTAGTGTAACATCCCAAAAATATCAAACTTAGATCATCAAAACACTAATCATCAAGTTTAGGGTTAACAAAAACTTTTCTAAATGAATTCATGAATGCATGTATATGTGTATGCATGGATTTTGAATTTCTTTAAAAACCACCTTGTTTGTGTGATCCATTGCTTGTAAAATGTTTCTTAGGTGAAAATAACATCATCTAAAACATTTCCCATACTTTTCCTAAAGACAAGTAAATCAAAACAAATATATTAAGTGAATGGTCATTTTGGCCAATTTAACTCACTTGCCTACTTTGGCTGTCTCAAACTTTCAAAACCTAACAGAAACTTTTCTGGATCTTTGCACCCCTTGAATGTACTCATAACAGAGTATCAAGGCCCACTTTGTGATCATCCAGAAACTTTCAAATGCATAGTTTAAATGACAATTCAAAATTGAATCTTCTTCATATGGGAAGATCCCACTTTTTCAAAACCCACTCAAACAAGCTCAACTTTCAAAACCCAAGCATCTGCAGACTCACCAGAACCAATCTAGCAAACTCACCAAAATTCATTTCAAAATTCAAAACTTGAGTTCATGCGGCCATTTCATCAAACAGGTTGTAGACACAAATCAAACAAAACCACAAACACTATAGTGTGCAGTGTTTTGAGCCTAACTTGTTCCCTAGTTAGCTCACACACAAACCAGTAGATCATCTAGAAAGTTTAGCCCAACACTAGCACCCCTGTGAGCTTGCCATTGCCATTAATGGTGAACAGAAGCACCCCATGTCACCCCAATGTGAATGACAAGCTAGGAGCGGCAAGCCTAGCCAAGCATGTCGGCGCAGCCGTCCATCGCCACTGCCTGTCCCAGCCGTAAGCGTTGCCAATCCCTGGACCACGCGCACAAGCCGCGCCCAGACCATGCCGAGCGTGCGCTAGAGCACCAACCGCGACCAGCGTCCCTAGACCGCGCGCCGCCCTCACCGCGCGCACACACGATCACCACCGACCGAGGAGACCGCCAGACATCCCCATTAGCAGCCCCGTGCCATACAACCACCGCCCGCCGTCGAAGATGCCGCCTCTGTCGTGCAGAGCGCCGCCCGTTCCAGACCAAACCACACCGCCCCATTCCTCGCGATCATGTCGTTGAGCATCGTCAGGAGACACAGCACCGTCCCCTACCCTTGCCCATGCCTTTAGCCGCCTGTAACGTCGCCCCCGACGAGCTCACCTTGCGCCCCGACGGTCCCCTCGCTCGACTATAAATAGAGGCCACCCCCGCACGATTTCTTCACACCATCTCACTCCCCTCTCCCCACTGACCGTGCCACACCATCCTCAGAGCAAGGCGAGCACCACTTCGCCGGAATTTCACCGGAGCCCGCCGCCTCTGGAGAAGAAGGGAGCCAGCGATTGGAGCCGCCCCAGGAGAAGCCACCGGTACCAGGAGGATCGCCGTCGTCGACTTCGTCGTTCGCCCGCCTCGCCGACCCTCGCCCGTACCCCGGTGAGCCCCCAGCACCCCCCACTGGCCGCGCTAGGTTTCGTTCTCGCCGGAGCTGTCTCGCGTCGACGATGACCCTCAGCCGTTGGATTAGAACTAGATCAAACGACCCACGTTGCCCCATACCGCTTCGCCCAGCCCCGTGTCACTGACGAGTGGGGACACCCACTTACGCAGCCCGCGGGAGCACTGCGCTTAGCAGGCCGGCCCGTTAGAATTTCCCGCGCAGCCCAGCAATTCAAATTAAACCTTTTTCTTTTTAATTTCAAACACACTTCTGTACCCAACTTCAAAAATAAACCCAGGTTGATTCAGTGCACCAAATTGGATGAAACCAATTTTGTTGGAAAGGTCTGTGAATTCTTAATCCAAGCCCGTTGGATTCAAGTCATTTGGATCTGTAGATCACCCATAGCAAAAATAACAAGGCAGGAGCTTTTCTGCGTTGAAACATTTTTCAAATTTAAACCATAAAAGCTTTTTAGTTGATTCCAACTCTCAAAAATCACATTTAACCATACCTTTCAGAATATATAAAAATATATAGGTTTACTTGCAGAAATTTTGTTCAAGGAATAAAAGAATGCTACATAAGCATTTCTAGCCACTTTAATTAATTAAAATAAAAGGGTAAAACCTTATTAAATTGTGACACCACTTTAAATCACATTCCCATGGACTACAATATTTGGTGATGACATGTGTCAACATGATCCCATGTTTAGTTTGGAGAATATTAAATCTTAAGTAGTTTTTCAATGGGTAGAAATTACTTTTCTAAAATAAAAGGACTTAAACCAATCCTTAACCTTGTAATGTTAGAGATGATGCTATATCATCTATAGGACCCTTCTGTGTCATGATTGCAAGCAGTTAAGTATTGATTGGTGATTGTGTACCTCGTATTTATTCATAGACGCTAGTACTGACCAAGGATACTACGAGGAGGAAGGAGGATACTACGAAGAGGAAGCCGAGGAGAACTTCAACCACTGCTCTGCACAAGGCAAGCTTTACTAATCAAGTTGACAGTGATGCAAGATAACACTTGCAAGATACCCTATTGTTGCCACAAACCCATGCTTGTGATATGAATACTATATGCCTTAAGCGTATGTGATCATACCAACTTGCTAAACCAATCCTAGTTTTATGGCAAGCTTCTTACTTTATTTCTTTATCAAAGCTTACTTAGAGTCTACTTAAGAGTTTGGTAGATATTAGACAGTTGTGCTCAAGTTTGCCCTAAGAGCATAAAATTTGGCCTAAGCTAGAAACCGTGATCTCAGCCTAAGATATAATGTTGGACTTAGTGAAACTCCACCAGTTACCACCCCTCATTATTACCATTCCCAACTGTAGATGCTAGTGCTAAGCATAAAACTTGATCAACTTTAGATGGGAGTACTTGGTGGAAAATGGTTATGAAAACCTTGGAATGATGGATCATTCTATTGAAATATTTTGGACATGTGTTTCCAAACACTTGATGATTTTGGTGATGAAAATGTTGGGGCATGAGCCTTAGCCCTTTATAAAACTGATGGTTGTCTGGATGCGATACCATTCCAATTTTATCGTACAACCACAATACCCGAATATTGGGTAGGGCTTGACTGGACACTTATATACCTTAGTATTAGTTTCCTCACAGCCAAGGTCTGAGCTGAGGCTACCTTGTGAAGATTGTCCACTGCGAGACCCAAGATGACAAGTGGTCATGGTTGGGAGGCCAAACTCACAGGAGAGGTGCTTATACTAGGAGTGTAATTGAAAGGTTAGGATTGATTATCCGCATCGAGTATGGTGAATTCAGGATTTGTTCTGACGGATGTATCGAATGTTGTGGTGAAAGTGTACAATCTCTGAGTGTCAAACTATTCGAATAGCCGTCATGATTATGGACAGTTGGAGTGGCCATACTGTTCCCCCGTCAGACCCTTTTCAAAATGACTTGTGAAATGAGTTGAGACTTTGACTTGACCACAACAGAGTTGTGACCTGAACTACAAGATCCCACTTAGGATTTATAAAATTGAGACTAGCTTTGGAGCTTAGTAGAGATAAACCTGGCTTTTTGCAAAACAACCCTAGAGCCTAGTGTCCTATTATTCCAAAAACCCCTTTACTTGTTAGTATTAGTTTGCGAGTACTTAAAGAGTACTAATGGCTTTGTCCCTGGCTATTCCCATGGACAGACTATGAAGAGGAGTACCTGGAGGATGGACCCCAGGAAGGTTACGACAACTAGGATCATCTCCCATCGTCAGCATTGCCTGTGACCCCGAAGATGGAGCTTCACCTACGCTACCGTTATTATTACGTATTCCGCTGCTTGATGTTGTATTAAGAACTGGATCATGAGATCCCTATTCGTGTAAGAACTTATGTATCGTTGTAATGGATGAAGTACTATGGTATCCAATTCTGTTATGTCTCGCAAAAATGGTAATCCTGGGATTGCGATGTATGGCATAACAGGCATCTAGGATTGAAAAATCCGGGTGTTGACACCTAGCTTTGGAGAAGCCCAAAAAGAAAAAGAAGGACAAAAGCCATGTGCAATGTCATCATTGTAAAGAAATGGGACACTATTTCAGTGAATGTCCAGAGAAAAAGAAGTATAAAGAGATTGGCCAGGTATGGTGCAACAACTGCAAAGAGCTAGGCCATTATGCAACAACTTGTCCACAAGAGACACGTGAAGAACTCAAACTTATCATATGTTTCAATTGCAAAAACTCGGGACATTATGCAAGCAACTATCCAGAAAAGATGAAGAACAAGATAAACAAGCCTATGAAGGATCTCAGCCTTGTCACATGTGCCAAGTGTGGAAACAAAGGACACTATGCAGATGTTTGCCCAGAGAAGTTTCCCCAAGATCCCAAGCAAGCCAACATGTAATTTAGTTGGAAAATATTTTAAGGGTGGTAGTACCCTAGATGCTTTGAGCCTACTTGTAACCCTAGCTTTCCCAGATCTCGGGACGAGATTTATTTTAAGTGTGGTAGCCTGTCACATCCCAGGATTTTCCAAATCTTGTAATGTGAAAAACAAATGAATAAAATAAAACTTTGTTGATTTTCAGGGTGAGAAGAAACTTTTTGAATCCAATTGGAAACTTTCAAAACCTATTTGGATCAAATAAAATCCTAAAGGGATTTAAAAAGATAAATAAACAATAAATTTAAAAATATTTGGAATTACTATTTTGTTTCTTTTAATTAAAAGATTTGGTTTCCAAATGAAAAGGAAGAATTGTAAATAAGGATTATTTTATAAGCCAAATTAAAACTTGGCCAAGCCTTTGAAATAAAATATCTCTATTTGATAAAAAAATAGTAAAGGTTTATTTAAACAAAATAATAAGGATTTAATATCCAAGTTTATTAAAAATAAAGGTTTTACTATTTTAATTAAACATCAAAACTTATTTATTTATTTTAAACAAATTTTCCAAGAAATCTTTATTTTCAAATAAAAACCTATTGATTTGGTTTTATTTTATTTTTCAAATGGAGATTTTAAATAAATCAAATCCTATTTTGATTTAATAATCAAGGTCTATTTATTTAATTAAAAATGGACCCTAAAATAAAAATATTATTTTTGTTTTTGGGATTTGGTTTTGTTGATAAACAGAACCAAAAACTCAATGCATTGTTTGGTGAAAGTTTGATTTGATTTGAGTATTTGTTTGTTTGTTTGCATTTCAAAACAGAAAATAGATATAGAAAAAGAAAAAGCATTCACAAAGAAAAAAATATAGAAATGGACGCAGCCCAACTGGCCAAGCCCAACAAGCCCGGTAGCAGCCCAGCTTCTTTCCCACGCGCGAATCGTTTTTTACCTGGAAACACACCCATTCAGCGACTGACTGACGGACCCCACCGCACACTCCCCTCCTACGCTGACGCCCAGGCCCCACACCACCTCAACATCGTCTTCCCCCTGACCACGTCGCCTCGCCGTTTCCTGTCGTTACTCCGGCGATCAATTCGCGCTGTTAATGGCCATTACTCCACCCTGTGACCACGCTGTTTTAATCGCCTGCGCCTTCTCCTCCTTTCCCCTCAAACACCATTGCACGAGAGCCACCAGGCTGCCCTGAATCAGATTTACACCGCCACTGCTCCGACGAACATCCCCAGTAAATTACGGCCGAACCTCGTCGCCCCTTGCCTTCCTAAGCACACCGCCGTAATCCCCACTCACAGGCGCATCTGTCCGTACCTCCCATTCACCTGCGGGCGCCCCAGAGTCTCGGCTTCGACAACCTCTGAGCGTCGTCGCGACTGCTTCTTTCTCCGGCAACCTCCCCCTGGTAAGCCAGACCGCCCCGCACTCCCTCGATGATGCTCCTGCACTCGCCACACTCGGCCGCGTCTAACCGTGTCCTCGTTTTGCTTCGGAGTGAACCACAGCGTCGTTCCCGACAACCACCAGAGCCGCCTGACGCCGACGACGTCTCCGGCGAGCGATTAATCCCGCCCCAGTGCGCCCCTCGCCTCCTCGCGACCACGTTGAGCATCACCACGATCCCCTGAGCGCGGAGAGCATCTCCACTTCCTTCTTTGCTTCCTGTAGCCGCTGCAATGCCGCTAGCCGAGCGTCGCCGCCGTCTGCCGCTGCGCAGCGCCGCCCGTTGATGACCAAGCAGTTGTGTCCGTAGGATCTAGATCGGACGAACGCGATAGAACCTAGGCGAAGAGGTAAGTAGCATCTCAGTGCCGTGCGATGTAGTTTAGTCCAACGGCCTGCATCGTTCGATCCGTGCGAACCGGTATCGACCAGTAGAATTGCGCCACGTGGCCAGTCTTTGTTTTAAAACAGAATTTGAAATCAGATTGATTTGCAAATTTGAAACCCTTGTAACTTTTGATCCACACGTCCAAAAATTACAAACTTTATATCAATGGAATTAGTGGAACAAGCCCTAGCCAACCATACAATTTGTTTAGTAAAAAGCCTCTGGTAAAATGTTTGTTTTTGCAGAAACATTTGTATGCTTGTTTAGGTTATAAAAATTATTCCAAAATGAATTTTGGGTTGAAACCTTTGCAAAATGGTTTGTTGTGAATCTACTGACCCTAGGAACCAACCCATGGATTTAAAAATGGATTTTGTGAAGTTTAGGAATAAAAACTTGAATTAGCTCATTTCTAGTCAAATAAAAATATTGATTTTGCTATGGAAATGAATTTTGAGAAAAACCTTTGGAAAATGTGTAGATTCAAACCTACTGACCCAAAACACCAAGTTTTGAGAATTAACAACTTATTTGGTGAACAATATAAAGTTTTTGCTTTGATAAAAACATTTTCCACCACATAAAATAATGATTGGATTTAAAAATGGTTTATAGACAAAACCCTTTTGCAAATGACTTTGCCACTTTGGCAAATGACCAACTTGATCCTTACATTGTATAGAGCCTAGTAGAAGCCACCTTTTCAAATAAAACTATCTTTTGCATGCTTGCATGCATGACTTAGTTCCTATTGTTTTATTGTTTGATTGATTATTGGTTGGAATGCTAGTTGATATTGTGTTTTGCTTGATTGATTTGTAGTGAAGTTAGAAAAGTGTGAAACTAGCAAGATCAAGAAGTGAACCAACATTCCCTACCAAAAAGGCAAGTTACACTATCATCTAAAGTCCTACTATTTTCATTATACTTAGTGGATTTTGAAACATGCATGAAAAGAATTTCTATACTTATGCTATGCTAAATCCTAATAGGATACCCTTATATATTCCTTAGTGAAAACAATGTAGTTGTAAAATGCTTAGCCATGTTACATATTTTGAGAAGAGACACATGTTGAGATTTTATAAAGATGAGAAAAGACTTGTGTTTTATATAATAAAACAAGTACTCAATGAACCACCTGGGTGGACAAGGATACTCAAGTTTTGGACAAGGTGGCAACAAAAGGAACCATGTCGATGGCAATCTCTTTGTGTTGTGCACCAAAAGAAAACCACCCAGGGACTTAGAGATTGAATATGTTTCTCCAACTGTGGCTTTCGTGTACAGCCACATGTTATTATGGCTCTGGCTTAGTCAACTACATTGGGAAGACCCATGCATTGTCTTTAGGTTACTGAAAATGAGGGAACTCGGAACCCTACATGGGTGCCTGAAGGCAAACTAGCAATGATGTATGGGAGGACCCTCTGGAAAGACTTCGTCACATTCTCAATCTGCCAGTACTCCATCTTGGTGAGTACTTATCCAGCGGCCACTAGTGGCATCAAGATGAGATTGTGTCATGTGGGTAAAGTGTACAACTTCTCCAGAAGATAAAAATCTAAGTACTTAGCCGTGTCCCCGGTTATGGACAATACTGAGCAACTAAAGCTTGAAGCTATGGGAAATCTCGACGTTCCAATTTCTAAAAGAAAAAACTTTGAAGTGATAACAAAAGACTTGAAGCACTTGGGGGTACCAAGGAGCTCAAGAGATTTGGATAAAAACTTGCAGCACTTGGGGTTATCAAGGAGCTCAAGAGGTTTTGATAAAAACCTGAAGCACTTGGGGATTTACCAAGGAGCTCAAGAGATTTTGACAAAGATAAGAAACACTTGGGGATTTACCAAGGAGTTCAGAAAGATTTGACAAAAGATCAAAACCATTTTGAAAATATAGGATAAATTATTTCTTTCTGCAAATGAGCCTAAAAACCTACTAGCCAAATATGCATGTAATGATAGGATCCACTTATATTCAACATAGTAGTGAAACTTGCCAATACAATTCAAATGTATTGACCCTTGTGGCTGTAACTTGTTATGTTGCAGGTTTGTTTGATATTAGAGAAGTTGATTGATTAGGATTACAAAGTCTAGAACCAAAATGTTTGCCTGTGGCACTTTGAAGATGAAGGACCCCATGCTTATAGATTTTCTGCTGCAATGTAATGTAATAGCCAAATGAGCTATGTAAGATGTAATAAAATTATGTTATTCCTGGTTATAAAGTTATATTATGACCATTGTTTCTTGATATTACATCTTAACTGTGGATGCTAGCTATTGATCCAGGGACTAGCATTGTAAACACAGGGATCTCTACCTTATTATAGGTTGGGACCTCTACAGATGGTATCAGAGCATTGTGTTGCCTGTAGGATTGTAAACCTAGGATTGGACAAAAACCCTTAAAAAATAGGAGTTGTATTTCTTCCAAAACTTATTTACAAACAACCTTGTAAACTCTTTCCTTAACCATTTTGGTTTTGATTCTACATCTCTTCTATTTCAACTTGATGGAAAAACCTACCCCATGGCCAAAGACTTCACCATGTGCAAAGGACTTCATCAACTCTAATGACTTCAACATCTTCAACTCTAATGACTTCAACTTCTTCAACTCTAATGACTTCAACATCTTCAGCATATTCACCAAGGACTTCAACCTTGGATATCACTAAGGACAAGTGAGACAAGAAATCCTACTCAAGGATTTGGAGCCTAAGGAAACACAACTTAGAAGAAACCATCATCACCTTTGAAGTTTTGTGAACAAGAATTTTTCCCAAGGAAACCATGATCTCATGCAAGAATAATCAACCAAGAAGGATGGAAAGATCACAACTGAACCATATAGATGGACCACCATATTTTATTTAAGACAAACCCACCAACTTATGTGGTGTAGCAAAAATATTTTTGGATGCCTAAAAATATGCTTGAAACTTGTTGTTTGAGTGAAATGTTTGGCTTGTGATTGCTTGCACATTGTTTGTGTGAATTGTGATGTGTGTGATTAGAATTATTTCCTTAGAAATGTCTTGCCTATTCTAATCTCAATTCAACCCAAACAGATGACTACTCCAAGAAACTCCAACATCAAGGTTGATGACAACAGCAACAACCAAGAGGACAACATGGAAGAACTCATAGCAACCCAAAACCAGTTGAACCAAATGACAGCTCAGTTCATAGCCAACACCAGTGGAGAAGATCCAACCCTGCAAAAGTTTTTCGAAGACCAAGCTCAAATGTTGCATAAGGTGACAAACCAAATGCTCAACATGGAAAGCAACTTCAAGGATGACAAAGATGTCATTCTAAAAGGAGCCAAAGCTTGCAATATTTGTGGAGACAAGGATCACACTTCCAAGGAGCATGGCGATCAATGCCCTAACTGTGAAGAGAAACATCCAGTTGGCCAATGTCCCACCTCTCAAGCAACTTGCTACTTATGTGAAGGACATAATCATGTCCCTATCCAATGCCCCATCTATTCCATTGTTGAACAAAGGAAACAAGGTGGACTGCAACAAATGATTGCAAACTATCAAGAAGGATCCAAGTCTACTAAGAAGAATGAGGACAAAGGAAAAGCTCCACTTATACCTCCATGCAATACAACACAGTTTAAAGGACCAAAGAAGAGGCATATGAATTATCCAAAGAGCAATAGAAGGTCCAAGAAACATGTAGACATTCCTACCTACCAGATAACATATGAACAACATGAACTAGATGCACTCCTATCTTTGGAGAAGCCAAAAAAGAAAAAGAAGGACAAAAGCCATGTGCAATGTCATCATTGTAAACAAATGGGACACTATTCCAGTGAATGTCCAGAGAAACAGAAGTATAAAGAGATTGGCCAGGTATGGTGCAACAACTGCAAAGAGCTAGGCCATTATGCAACAACTTGTCCACAAGAGACACGTGAAGAACTCAAACTTATCATATGTTTCAATTGCAAAAACCCGGGACATTATGCAAGCAACTATACAGAAAAGATGAAGAACAAGATAAACAAGCCTATGAAGGATCTAAGCCTTGTCACATGTGCCAAGTGTGGAAACAAAGGACACTATGCAGATGTTTGCCCAGAGAAGTTTCCCCATGATCCCAAGCAAGCCAACATGTAATTTAGTTGGAAAATATTTTAAGGGTGGTAGTACCCTAGATGCTTTGAGCCTACTTGTAACCCTAGCTTTCCAAATCTTGGGACGAGATTTATTTTAAGGGTGGTAGCCTGTCACATCCCAAGATTTTCCAAATCTTGTAATGTGAAAAACAAATGAATAAAATAAAAATTTGTTGATTTTCAGGGTGAGAAGAAACTTTTTGAATCCAATTGGAAACTTTCAAAACCTATTTGGATCAAATAAAATCCTAAAGGGATTTAAAAAGATAAATAAACAATAAATTTAAAAATATTTGGAATTACTATTTTGTTTCTTTTAATTAAAAGATTTGGTTTCCAAATGAAAAGGAAGAATTGTAAATAAGGATTATTTTATAAGCCAAATTAAAACTTGGCCAAGCCTTTGAAATAAAATATCTCTATTTGATAAAAAAATAGTAAAGGTTTATTTAAATAAAATAATAAGGATTTAATATCCAAGTTTATTAAAAATAAAGGTTTTACTATTTTAATTAAACATCAAAACTTATTTATTTATTTTAAACAAATTTTCCAAGAAATATTTATTTTCAAATAAAAACCTACTGATTTGGTTTTATTTTATTTTTCAAATGAAGATTTTAAATAAATCAAATCCTATTTTGATTTAATAATCAAGGTCTATTTATTTAATTAAAAATGGACCCTAAAATAAAAATATTATTTTTGTGTTTGGGAATTGGTTTTGTTGATAAACAGAACCAAAAACTCAATGCATTGTTTGGTGAAAGTTTGATTTGATTTGAGTATTTGTTTGTTTGTTTGCATTTCAAAACAGAAAATAGATATAGAAAAAGAAAAAGCATTTAGAAAGAAAAAAATATAGAAACGGACGCAACCCAACTTGCCAAGCCCAACAAGCCCGGTAGCAGCCCAGCTTCTTTCCCACGCGCGAATCGTTTTTCACCTGGAAACACACCCATTCAGTGACTGACTGACGGACCCCACCGCACACTCCCCTCCTACGCTGACGCCCAAGCCCCACACCACCTCAGCATCGTCTTCCCCCTGACCACGTCGCCTCGCCGTTTCCTGTCTTTACTCTGGCGATCAATCCGCGTTGTTAACGGCCATTACTCCACCCCGTGACCACGCTGTTTTATTCGCCTGCGCCTTCTCCTCCTTTCCCCTCAAACACCATTGCACGAGAGCCACCAGGCTGCCCTGAATCATATTTACACCGCCACTGCTCCGACGAACATCCCCAATAAATTCCGGCCGAACCTCGCCGCTCCTTGCCTTCCTAAGCACACCGCCATGATCCCCACTCACAGGCGCATCTGTCCGTACCTCCCATTCACCTGCGGGCGCCCCAGAGTCTCGGCATCGACAACCTCTGAGCGCCGTCACGACTGCTTCTTTCTCCGGCAACCTCCCCCTGGTAAGCCAGACCGCCCCGCACTCCCTCGATGATGCTCCTGCACTCGCCACACTCGGTCGCGTCTAACCGTGTCCTCGTTTTGCTTCGCAGTGAACCACAGCGTCGTTCCCGACAACCACCAGAGCCGGCTGACGCCGACGACGTCTCCGGCGAGCGATTAATCCCGCCCCAGTGCGCCCCTTGCCTCCTCGCGACCACGTTGAGTATCGCCACGATACCCTGAGCATGGTGAGCATCTCCACTTCCTTCTTTGCTTCCTGTAGCCGCCGCAACGCCGCTAGCCGAGCGTCGCCGCCGTCTGCCGCCGCGCAGCGCCGCCCGTTGATGACCAAGCAGTCGTGTCCGTAGGATCTAGGTCAGACGAACGCGATAGAAGCTAGGCGAAGAGGTAAGCAGCATCTCAGCGCCGTGCGATGTAGTTTAATCCAACGGCCTGCATCGTTCGATCCGTGCGAACCGGTATCGACCAGTAGAATTGCGCCGCGTGGCCAGTCTTTGTTTTAAAACAGAATTTGAAATCAGATTGATTTGCAAATTTGAAACCCTTGTAACTTTTGATCCACACGTACAAAAATTACAAAATTTATATCAATGGAATCAGTGGAACAAGCCCTAGCCAACCATACAATTTGTTTAGTAAAAAGCCTCTGGTAAAATGTTTGTTTTTGCAGAAACATTTGTATGCTTGTTTAGGTTATAAAAATTATTCCAAAATGAATTTTGGGTTGAAACCTTTGAAAAATGGTTTGTTGTGAATCTACTGACCCTAGGAACCAACCCATGGATTTAAAAATGGATTTTTTGAAGTTTAGGAATAAAAACTCGAATTAGCTCATTTCTAGTCAAATAAAAATATTGATTTTGCTATGGAAATGAACTTTGAGAAAAACCTTTGGCAAATGTGTAGATTCAAACCTACTGACCCAAAACACCAAGTTTTGAGAATTAACAACTTATTTGGTGAACAATATAAAGTTTTTGCTTTGATAAAAACATTTTCCACCACATAAAATAATGATTGGATTAAAAAATGGTTTATAGACAAAACCCTTTTGCAAATGACTTTGCCACTTTGGAAAATGACCACCTTGAGCCTTACATTGTATAGAGCCTATTAGAAGCAACCTTTGCAAATAAAACTATCGTTTGCATGCTTGCATGCATGACTTAGTTCCTATTGTTTTATGTGTGTGATTTGTTTGATTGATTATTGGTTGGAATGCTAGTTGATATTGTGTTTTGCTTGATTGATTTGTAGTGAAGTTAGAAAAGTGTGAAACTAGCAAGATCAAGAAGTGAACCAACATTCCCTACCAAAAAGGCAAGTTACACTATCATCTAAAGTCCTACTATTTTCATTATACTTAGTGGATTTTGAAACATGCATGAAAAGAATTTCTATACTTATGCTATGCTAAATCCTAATAGGATACCCTTATATATTCCTTAGTGAAAACAATGTAGTTGTAAAATGCTTAGCCATGATACTTATTTTGAGAAGAGACACATGTTGAGATTTTATAAAGATGAGAAAAGATTTGTGTTTTATATAATAAAACAAGTACTCAATGAACCACCTGGGTGGACAAGGATACTCAAGTTTTGGACAAGGTGGCAACAAAAGAAACCATGTCGATGGCAATATCTTTGTGTTGTGCACCAAAAGAAAACCACCCAGGGACTTAGAGATTGAACATGTTTCTCCAACTGTGGCTTTCGTGTACAGCCACATGCTATTATGGCTCTGGATTAGTCAACTACATTGGGAAGACCCATGCATTGTCTTCGGGTTACTGAAAATGAGGGAACTCGGAACCCTACATGGGTACCTGAAGGCAAGCTAGCAATGATGTATGGGAGGACCCTCTGGAAAGACTTCGTCACATTCTCAATCTGCCAGTACTCCATCTTGGTGAGTACTTATCCAGCATCCACTGGTGGCATCAAGATGAGATTGTGTCATGTGGGTAAAGTGTACAACTTCTGCAGAAGATAAAAAATCTAAGTACTTAGTCGTGTCCCCGGTTATGGACAATACTGAGCAACTAAAGCTTGAAGCTATGGGAAATCTCGACATTCCAATTTCTAAAAGAAAAAACTTTAAAGTGATAACAAAAGACTTGAAGCACTTGGGGGTACCAAGGAGCTCAAGAGATTTGGATAAAAACTTGCAGCACTTGGGGTTACCAAGGAGCTCAAGAGGTTTTGATAAAAACTTGAAGCACTTGGGGATTTACCAAGGAGCTCAAGAGATTTTGACAAAGACAAGAAACACTTGGGGATTTACCAAGGAGTGCAGAAAGATTTGACAAAAGATCAAAACCATTTTGAAAAGATAGGATAAATTATTGATTTCTGCAAATGAGCCTAAAACCCTACTAGCCAAATATGCATGTAATGATAGGATCTACTTATATTCAACATAGTAGTGAAACTTGCCAATACAATTCAAATGTATTGACCCTTGTGGCTGTAACTTGTTATGTTGCAGGTTTGTTTGATATTAGAGAAGTTGATTGATTAGGATTACAAAGTCTACAACCAACATGTTTGCCTGTGGCACTTTGAAGATGAAGGACCCTATGCTTATAGATTTTCTGCTGCAATGTAATGTAATAGCCAAATGAGCTATGTAAGATGTAATAAAATTATGTTATTCCTGGTTATAAAGTTATATTATGACCATTGTTTCTTGATATTACATCTAAACTGTGGATGCTAGCTATTGATCCAGGGACTAGCATTGTAAACACAGGGATCTCTACCTTATAATAGGTTGGGACCTCTACATTCTCTCTCTGTATGATTTTGAGATTTAGGTTAGGCTTATTGATGGCTCAGTTGATATGGAGCCTGTTGGGAAGCAGCACAGCAGCAAGTCTTCCCTTAGTAAGAAACCGAGGTTATCGAACCAGTAGGAGGAAGGAAACGTCACACAGGTGTTGCAAGCAACGCGGAGACCTACACAACACAAACTCAAGACTTTTCCCCAACTAACAGTGAGGTTGTCAATCTCACCGGTTGCTGTAACAAAGGATTAAACGTACGGTGTGGAAGGTAATGGTTTGCAGCAAGTAAACAAGTAACAGGGGAAGATGTATCAATGGTAAAGATTGGACTGGGGTCCATAGTTCACTAGAGTTGCTCTCCTTAGAATACAACATGGCATGAAGGGTAAACAAATTACAACAGGGAAATTGACAGGAACTGAGCAAGGCATAACAATGCAATTACTACTCAGAAAGATCCTATGAGATTCGATTGGGCAATACAACAAGATACATAGACCGCCATCCAACTGCATCTATGACTAGAAGTCCACTTTCAGGTTATCATCCGAACCCCCTCCAGTATTAAGTTGCAAGCAACAGACAACTGCTTTAAGCAAAGTGTGTAAGGCATGAAACCACTATCGAGCATAAATACCCCATGTTGGAGTCACTAGCAACTACTTGGCCAAGATAGCTACTAACAACGGAGAGCATGCAAGATCACAAACAACACAAACATGATAGAATCATAAAGACAAAACTATTAATCAAACCAACATAATAATCTCAATATCCATCGGATCCCTGCAAACACAACATGTATGATTACAAATAGATTTGATGTTGATCATGAACGGAGCTCACAAGATCTATACATGAAAGAACAAGGAGGAGATACAACCATCTAGCTATTACATGGACCCATAGTACAAGGTGGAACTACTCATGCATCATACCGGAGAGAAGGCATCCGGGATGATCTCCTCTCTGGCAGGGTGCCGAGAAGAACTTCAGATCCCCCGATCTAGGGACGACGGTGGCGGTGGCTACAGAAGGTTTTGTGGAATATTGATCGGGTACTTAGGGTTTCTGCATCGAGGGATTCTTATAGGAGAAGGGGGAGGCTGTGGCGGTGACCAGGGGCCCCACCCGCGCCTAGGGGGTGTGGCTGCCATGGCACGCCTCTCCGGCTCCCCTCTGGACTTCTTGTTCCCCACGGAAAGTTATTGACTTTGACGTTTGTCCCATCCAATTCCGAGAATATTTCCTTACTAGCTTTTCTGGAACCAAAAACAGCAGAAAACAGGCATCTGGCACTATGAAAACTTGTTAATAGGTTAGTACCAGAAAACATGTAAAAAGCACCTCAAAATGTGGACAAAGCAAAGCAAAGTAGATACTAAACAAGCATGGAGCATCAAAAATTATAGATACGTTTCCGACGTATCAAGCATCCCCAAGCTTAACTCATGCTCGTCCTCGAGTAGGTAAGTGATAAAAAGAATAATTTTTGAGGTGACATGCACCCTCACAATAAATATCTAACCATTTTAAAGCATTGAAAGCTGGGATCAAAGAACTCTAAACATGTGCATGAAAGATAGAGTTCTAACAATAGGACATAGTAACTATGCATGCAACATGAAAGGCTACAAACAAAGATCATGAATAACATGCATTGAAAAATGTTTGTTTGTTTCACATACAGAAAACATAGCATAGTGGTATTTAGCTTGCCCATCATAGAGTAGCAAATAGATGCATAGGACACCTTCAAAGTTCACAAGGGTGACTAGAAACAAATAGCGCAAGAACAAGTAATATCACAATATGCATCAATCAATAAGCTTTGGAACACTGTACACAGAATGACAACTATGCTCTCTTAATGGTGCCTAAAGGTAGAAGGTGGAGACTCAATAGTGGTGGAAGAAAAGCCTTTTATAACGGAAGCAGGGATTTCAAGTTTCAAAAAGAGCTTCCAAAAATTATGGTACTTGTTAGCTTCCAGCCCTCATGTCCCCTATCATAAGAATCTTGAAGTGATTAAGGTTAAAGTGAACAAAGATGGAGTATATGCTTGACTTAGTATAAGTTGGCAATCTCTAGTCCCTTGAATACGAGGGCCACACCTCATGCTACTCAACTTTAGTCAACTGTAAGTTCTTGTCATTGTAAGTATTTGCATATCATAGAGAACCGCCAACGGGGTACCCCTTGCACATGGTATAGGAGATTTCCCATAACCAAAACGACAAGGCAAGCAGACAATGAGCATCTCAGCAATCTTTTTATTTACCATATGCATAGATTTTTATTGAGGATGCTTCATAGATATCTCACTATGGTGGTGCTACAAGTTTCCACCATGATTAGGCATGGCTTAGGCTAGCGGCCTAGGCGTTTCTCTAACACAGAATACAAATTCCATGGACTTACAAGTTCCCTCTTTATTTCACACCGGTGACATCAATAGACAAAAGAGCATGATATCAACTGAGTACAAAGTACAAGTGCAATGTTGAAAACGTTCCTCGTGGCAGCACGGTTCTGCTAATTCCAACGTATAAGTGCAAGCATATACAACATAGATGACACAATGGTTCAAATTTATTAGGGGCAAAGAATATAAAGTGTGCCATCAAGTTCGTGAGGGCTTTAATCAATAAGTTTTCACATAACAAAATAGTTTTAATTGGAAGATAGCTGAAAACAAGAATATACTTGGAATGGTGTAACACACCATGCATAGGAGTTTATAGTGGACACTTTGGAATAACTTGGTTTCTTGGGAGTTGGAAGCATGGGTAGAACTTACTCATACAAGTGGAGGCTAGCAAAAGACTGGGAGCAACCAACTACGAGAGCATAATGGCCATAATCATGCAGTGCAACAAAGCATTACTAATCAAAGCATAGAGTGGTACTACAAGTCAAGGACTAAATGATCATAGAGGCTATGGTGACTTGTTCATAGTCATAACATGGTGTGAGCATGTCACATCCCAAGATTTTCCAAATCTTGTAATGTGAAAAATAAATGAATAAAATAAAACTTTGTTGATTTTCTGGGTGAGAAGAAAACTTTTTGATTCCAAATGGAAACCTTTAAACTTATTTTGGAACAAATAAGATCGTAAAGGGATTTAAAAAGATAAACATTTAATAAAGGAAAATAAAAATATTTGGATTTACTATTTTGGATCTTTTAAAATAAAAAGATTTTGTTTACAAATGAAATAGAAGTTTTACAAATAAGGATTATTTATAGAGCCAAATTAAAACTTGGCCAAGCCTTTGAAATAAAATATTTCTATTTGATAAAAATAGTAAAGGTTTATTTAAAATAAATTAATAAGGATTTAATATCCAAGTTTATTAAAAATAAAAGGTTTTACTATTTTAATTAAACATCAAAACTTATTTATTTTAAATAAGTTTTCCAAGTATTTATATTTCCAAATAAAACCTACTGACTTGGTTTTGAAAATATTTAGATTTCAAATGGAGATTTTATTAAATAAATCAAACCCTATTTGATTAATAAACTATGGTCCATTTTATCTAATTAATGAATGGATCCTAAAAAGATTAAAAATATTATTTTATTTTGGATTTTGGTTTATGTTGTTAAACAGAACCAAATTCAATTGTAAAGTGTGTTGAATGTTTGAATTTCTTTGAATACTTGATTGGTTTTTTGAATTTCAAAAAAGAAAATAGAATTGGAAAAAGATAAAACAATCAGGAAGAAAAAAATAGAATCTGGACGCAGCCCAACTGGCCAAGCCCAACAGCCCAGTACCAGCCCCACCTAATCTCTCCCATGGCGAATTGTTTTTCACCGCGAAAGAAACCCGCGAGGCCACTGACTTGTGGACCCCTCCCCCTCACTTCCTTTCTCGCTGATAAGTATGCCCCACCCCTCCTGTTCATCGTCTTCACCCGCTGCGACCTGTTCTTCCCCCAAACCACGTCGCCGCTCCTGTCGTTGAAAGCTCCTTCAATCCCCGTTAATTGACGCATTAATTCGCCCAGCCATCACGCAAGGTAAAAGCGCCTGCCTCCCTTCTTCCGTTTTCCCCAGACATCGCCCCTCTCTGCCCTCAGGCTGCTCGCATTGCTTGCGACAACCCCCTGCCTCCGACGGACAACCACGGCAATTCCGGCCAGCCCACGCCCCCCTTGCTCTCTGGCGCACCAAAGCTTTCTCCCCACCTCCAGGTGAACCTCCCCATAGCGCCAGCTTGACCGCACATGACCTGCAACCTCGACTCTGTCCATGTCTGAGCGCCACCGGCAATAAACCCAACTCCGGTGAGCCATAGCCGACGACCTCGTGCGCCCCTTACTCACTGGTGAGTGTTTTCGTGTACCTTGAACTCGCGTGCATCTTCCTGATGCGTTGTTTCTCTCGCTTGCACCCCAGACGCTCGCCTCCGACAACATCTGACCGCGCCCGAGGTGAAGCACAACTCCGGCGAGCGATTCAGGACTACCCCGAGCGCCCCTTCGACGGAGATGACCACGTTGAGCACCAGCATTCCACGGCGATTCTGGTGAGCATCTTCCCAACTCCTCTCGCTTCCTGTTCTCGCCGTTACGCCGTAGCCAGAGCACCGCCGCCACGCGCCACCATCGTCGCGCCGCCAGTTCTTGGCAAGGCATTAGGAGCCGTCCGATCCAGATCCGAGGCACACGATTGATTGACTTATTGAAGGGGTAAGATCGATCATGTGCCGCACGATTCACTTTAAATCCTGCGGTCCACGTTGCTGATCCGAACGAACCGGTACCGCCCAATAGGAACATGACGCGTGGCCAGTTTCTGTTTAAAACAAAATTTGAATCTGATTTAGATGTAGATTTGAAAACCCTATAACTTTTGATCCACACGTCCAAAAATTGCAAACTTTATATCACTGGAATCAGTGGAACAAGCCCTAGCCAACCATGCAATTTGTTTAGTAAATAGTATCTGTTAGATTGTTTGTTTTTGCAGAAACATTTGTATGCTTGTTTAGATTAGAGAAATTATTCAAAAAAAATTTTGAGGTTGAAATCTTGACAAATTAGTTTGTGGTGAACTTACTGACCCTAGGAACCAACCCAAGGTTTTAAAAATGTATTTGGTGAAATTTAGGATGGATTAATGGATTTATCCCATTTCTAGCAAAATAAAAATAATGGTTTTTGTTATGAAAATGTTTTTGGAGTAAAAACTTTGGGAAAATGAATTGGATCAAACCTACTGACCCTAAACACCAAGTTTTGAGAAACAACAACTTATTTGGTGAACAACATAAAGTTGTTGCTTTGATAAAAATATTTTCCACCACATAAAATAAGGATTGGATTTAAAAATGGTTTATGGACAAAACCCTTTGCAAATGACTTTGCCACTTTGGAAAATGACCACCTTGAACCTTACAAAGTTTAGAAACCTAGTGGAGACCATCTTTGCAAATAAAACTATATCTTGCATGCTTACATGCATGACTTAGATCCCATTGTTTTATGTGTGTGAAATTGTTTGATTGATTATTGGTTTGGAATGCTAGTTGATATTGTGTTTGCTTGATTGATTATAGTGAAGTTAGAAAAGTGTGAGACTAGCAAGTCAAGGAGTGAACCAACATTCCCTACCAAAAGAAAGGCAAGTTACACTATCATCTAAAGTCCTACTATTTTCATTATACTTAGTGGATTTTGAAACATGCATGAAAAGAATTTTTATACTTATGCTATGCTAAATCCTAATAGGATACCCTATGCATTCCTTAGTGATAACAATGTAGTTGTTACATGCTTAGCCATGCTATACTTTGAAAAGAGATACATGTTGAGATTTTATGAAGTTGAGAAAAGGACTTGTGTTTTTATATAATAAAACAAGGACTCAATGAACCACCTGGGTGGACAAGGATACTTTGAGTTTTGGAGAAGGTGGCAACAAAAGGAACCATGTCTATGGCAATCTCTTTGTGTTGTGCTCCAAAGCAAACCACCCAGAAAACTTAGAGATTGAACATGTTTCTCCAATTGTGGATTTCGTGTGCAGCCACATGCTATTTATGGCTCTGACTTAGTCAACTACATTGGGAAGACCCATGCATTGTCTTCAGTTTACTGGACATGAGGACCTGGAATCCTACATGGGTACTGAAGACAAGCTAGCAATGTTGTGTGGGAGGACCCTCTGGAAAGACTTCGTCACATTCTCAATCTGCCAGTACTCCATCTTGGTGAGCACTAATCCAGTGGCCACTGGTGGAAAAAAGATGAGATTGTGACATGTGGGTAAAGTGTACTACTTCTGCAGAATATAATAAAATCTAAGTACTTAGCCGTGTCCCCAGTTATGGACAATACTGAGCAACTAAAGTTTGAAGCTATGGGAAATCTCGACATTCTAATTTCTAAAAGAAAATTTTTAAAAACTTGATGCACTTGGGGGTACCAAGGAGCTCAAGAGATTTTGATAAAACTTGATGCACTTGGGGTTACCAATGAGCACATGTGATTTTGATAAAACCTGATGCACTTGGGGGTACCAAGGAGCTCAAGAGATTTTGATAAAACTTGATGCACTTGGGGTTACCAAGGAGCTCATGAGATTTTGATAAAACTTGATGCACTTGGGGGTACCAAGGAGCTCAAGAGATTTTGATAAAACTTGATGCACTTGGGGTTACCAAGGAGCTCATGAGATTTTGATAAAACTTGATGCACTTGGGGTTAACAAGGAGCTCAAGAGATTCTGATATAACTTGATGTACTTGGGGTTACCAAGGAGTTCAAGGGATTTTGAAAAGATGATTTGACAAAGGACTAAAACCATTTTGAAAAGATAGGATAAATTCTGCTTCTGCAAAAATGAGCCTTAAACCCTACTTAGCCAAAAATGCATGTAATGATAGGATCCAATTATATTCAACATAGTAGTGAAACTTGCCAATACAACTCAAATGTATTGACCCTTGTGGCTGTAACTTGTAATGTTGCAGGTTTGATTGATTTTAGTGAAGATTGATTGATTAGGATTACAAAGTCTACAACCAACATGTCTGCCTGTGGCACTTTAAAGACGAAGGACCCATGCTTATAGTTATTCCGCTGCAATGTAATGTAATAGCCAAATGAGCTATGTAAGATGTAATAAAATTATGTTATTCCTGGTTATAAAGTTATATTATGACCTTTGTTTCTTGATATTACATCTTAACTGTGGATTCTAGCAATTGATCCAGGGACTAGCATTGTAAACACAGGGGACTCCACCTTATATTAAATAAAGGTTGGGACACTTCCTCTACAGAGCATGTGCCAAGTCAACCCAAGCAAAGCATCAAAGGAGAAAACCACAATACTATGCTTTTGCATGCTAAAACAACACATAATTTCTTCAAGGCACACTAAGAAATCCCAATTGTTTGGAACAAGACATGCTACAGCAATAATCACTAAGCATAAGGTCAAAACAGCACCTAGCATGTCATGCTAAAGTCTAAGTCACAGTCAATGCAAGATCCTCTTGCACTTTCAAGCAAGAACTTACTACTCCTTTCCAACACCAAGCAACTTATTTGCAAAACAATATAGCAAGAACGGGGGTCCAAACTACTTTATTCAAGCAAACTAAACAACCTAAGCAAAGAAAACAGAAACTAAGACGCTCCAAGAACAACACTGTAGGGTTCGCAGCATAGAAAACAAAAAATTTCCTACGATGGGAACAACTAAGTACCAAGATCTATCTACTAGATACAAGCAGCGGGTGGATATACATCCATAAAATACATACCCTCGAAGACCGAATAGCATTAACGAGGTTGTACTCGTGGATGATGTAGTCGAACGCTTGCCGATCTCAAGATCGAGAAGAAGTCCATCCGATCCAGCAGGTTCAGCACCATCTAGTCCAGCATCGCAAAGCAGTGGTGCATACGTGATTGCACACACGTCCGGGTACCCCGAGAACCTCCGCGCCCTCGCTCCAGCGAAGCAGTGAAAGCAACAAATCCTTCCAGAAAAAACCACCTGGAACATGTATCTTGCTGATCCGATACCATGGGGAAATTCTAAAGGGGGAGAGAGATCCTTCACGAGGAGGTGTAAGTGAGAAGTGAGAGGAGGGGGTCCTTTTATAGGGGAGGGGAGAAGACCAAGGGGGCATGGCCTCCGGCCATGGAGGGTGCCCCCATCTCTCCCTCATTCATGTGGTGGAAGCTCCACTCACATAAAAACACCTCCACTCACAATTCCACTCACATGCATTAATTTTCCACCAAAATTAATGCAATCTCTCATTTAATAAAACTCTTTTATTTATTTTATTCAGAATTTTTTAATTACTCTAATTAACAAACATTCACATAAACCCCTTATAACATTTCAATTTCACATGCAGAACCAATTTCAACCAAAACGAATTCAGTGTCTAGTGAAATAAATTGATGCGCTTTATTTTTCTTTCTCTGGCATATCATTTGCTCTGAACGATTCACGAATAATGTAGACATGATCGATACCCCTCTCAGATCAATAATCAGCAGCGGGACCTAGAGATCTGTACTGACTCCCACACATTCAATGATGACTTCTATGATCGTGTGAACCTTATACGCACGTAAATCAATCCCTTTGTCTCGCGATATATTACATGGCCGAGATTCGATCATCGGTATCTCCATACCTAGTTTGATCTCATTGTCGACATGTACTCTTTTCTTGTTCCCGTGATATAACATTCTAGTGATCAAATCACTTGCTTGCAACCTAACTAATATGATATCACCGAGAGGGCCCAAAGTATATCTCTCCATCATCAGGATGGACAAATTACACTCTTGATCCATGAGCCTCAACATAATACCTTCATAGCACTTAACCCATCTTTATAATCACCCTATTACGGTGTCGTTTGATGTTATCAAGATACTCTTCCGGTGTTAGTGATTGACATGATCTCATGTTCTAAGGACTAATATTTCTTCGTATGATGTTTTAGCAATATAAAAACAATGACCTTGATCGTAATGCTATACTTCGGATGAATGTTCATCACATCATTCTAACAATGTTGTGACCTCGTTGTTAACAACATCCAATGTCCTTAATCAGGAAACCTTTGATCATCTTGTTAATCAACGAGCTAGTTTATAAGAGAGGCATAACTAGGAACTTCTTTTGTTTATTAAACACACATGTATTAACGTTTACGTATTAATACAATTATAGCATGCAAAATAAACATTTATCATAAATAAGGAATACGATAATAACCACTTTTATTATTGCCTCTCGGGCATATTCCCTTCAGTATCCCACTTGCACTAGAGACAATAATCTAGTTTGAAAAATTTGCGTATTGAACACCTATGGCTTTCTGGTGTTCCATATACGTGATTGCAAGTGGTTAACATAATCTGCGGATCTGACGCTTCAGGTCCGTTTATATTTGCATGTATTTGCGTCTTCACGCCTCACTCATTCTCCAATGAGATGGCATTGTATAAATTTTGTCTTTTGGTGAGTCCTTTAGTTCCTTGGGGTTAAATCATCTTGATACTATTATCGTACAATATATCTTTAGTGTTAGCCCGTTGCGAACCACACCTTAGTTTGCTAAAAAACTACTTGACACAAATGCCCTCCTTTGCTGCTACTATAGCAGTCATATACTTAGCCTTTTGTTGTAGTATTCGTCACAATGTCTTAACTTTGGAATTCATCCAAATCCGTCATGGAAACTTCTTTCCATTTCATTGTGCCACCCATAGTTTAAATTGAGATAAACTTAATTTTGTATCTTGTGACAAAACTAGTATCAATGTAACGCTTTAGAATGAACTATTTTTAATTGCTTGTCACATCTACACAAATATATTCTTAGTTCTTCCAAAAGATCATAAGAATTTCCTTACTATCATACAATGCTCATTTTATCAATCATTCTGGTGTATGCTTATAACACTTAGAGCATAGGACATATCTGGATGTGTACATATCATGGTATGATTGATGAAATTTTTTTTGTGATTTCACTCATAAAGTGTCAAAGCACTTGAATCATGTTTCACTTATCAAGTGTCGATACACTTGAATCTTGATTCAATTCTTTTCCATGCGACAAGATCCGTTTATCATCGTTTCTATATTGAACCCCTTCAATATCTCATATATGTAAGTTTGGCACGACCATATTAGCGTCACTGTCTATCCATGTAGACATTCATGCTAAATATTCGAGTTTTGCCTAAGTCTTTCATCGAAATAAAATTCTTAACCTTCGTCAATAAAAGATACATCATTTCCAATCAACAAGATGCCCTCCACACAATGTATTAGAAATATGTCTCAGCGCTCCCACTTAATTTCTTGCAAATGCAAGCATATTCATCGTCTCCTGATGAAAAACTCCTTTAACAGTTTCATCACGGTGAAGATTCCAACTCCGAGATGCTTACTTCAACCATTGAACTTTGCATTCCCTTTTTAGCATCCTTTGAATTAACAAAAACCTTTGGATCGTGTCATGCACACGTCCTAGGTAACCATTCTATTAGATGAACTTTGTTTTGTTTGTTCAACTACCATATACCAAATTATATGTAGTGGTTGCTACATTAATCCGTCCAGACTAAATATCGCTATGAAAGATCAAATCTTATCATATTCAACTCCTTGAACATTGTCGTAAAAACTTTATCGACATGTCGACTATTTCATAGATGTGAAACATCCATGTATGTTTCTTTATAGATCCAAATACGACCGATAGGTTTTTACACCTTTCCGGAGGGTCTTCCAAGTTCAAAAAACTTGATTTCTTGTGTATGGAACTATCATGGATTTTATGGTTTCAAGCCATTTGATGGAGTCAGGGCCCATCATCGCTTCTTTGCATGTAGTCGGTTCGTCATTGTCAAACAACAATGATTTACTCCCACATCTTAGTATTTGATTGTTTATCCGACCTACTTGGTTCAATAGGAACTTAGACCTCCGTGACCACAACCTTTGAGGTACGTGAGCCATGAGCATTGTGGCTGCCTTCGGAACTTTTTTTGGCATTGCGCAACTCAGCACATATAGCTAAGGTTCGTTAACCTATTAAAGTTCTATTGTCCTCCCATTTAAATTTTGCAAAAAATTCCTTTTTCAAGAAACTTCACGTTTCAAGCGACAAACACTTTTGTCCTCGGTGTTATGGAGGAATACCCAATGGTTATTCAAAATAACCTATAAAGACATGCTCATCCGAATTTGGTTGTAAACATCTTACTTATGCTTAGTATACCAAAATTTAAGAAAGAACAACTTGGGTTTTACCCAAAACCATAACTTACATGGTGTCATTTCAACGGATCAAGATGGAGCTCTTTTCAGAGTAAAAGTGGTAGTCTCTAAAGCTTTTAATCTTTTAAAACATAATGGCAGTTTTATAAATAAAACCTTTGGTCCGACCATGTCAAACAAGGTTTCATTACAAATCTCAAACACTCCATATTCCTATGGTGTTCCGGGAGATGTAAATCTAGGTGTTTTTCTGAACTTGCAACTCAAATAAATCCCTTTATGATAAAATCATAAATCATTTATTTTCTTGTTACACTTGCAACTCAAATAAATCCCTTTATGATAAAATTATAAATCGTTTATTTTCTTGTTACAATGATTTTCCACTTCATCTTGAAAGTCTTTGAACGTTTTCATATATTTAATACTTCTTTCTCATTAAGTTAATATTCACTCAAATTTTCGGAGAAAGCATACGAAGTTGAAATCCATCGCTTATGACTACACATAATGGACTACATACATCGATATGTATAAATTCCAATAATTTATTCGATCGTTCTTCTTTGGCCCTTTTGAACGAAATTTTAATTATCCCGAGGAAAGTCTCACAAGCATCACTTGATTAAATCAAAGACTCCAAAAATCCATGAAAATAGAGTTTCTTGATGTTTTCTTTTCAATATAATTTAAACGGCGATGTCACTTCGTAAGTGATCTTCCAATCATTTATATTGCGATATTTTAACATTAGTTTTATGGATGTGATTTCTCCAACTAGATTTGTAAATCATCCATCTTATATGGAATATGGTAATTATTTGAACAATCTTTGTTCACATAATACCTGATTTAAATAACTATTATTAAAACAAATCTTGAAGGTAATCTTTGATGTCAACAAGAAATACAAACAACGGCTTGTTTGTTTTCGATGATCATCATCACATATTCTCTTGCTAGTTACTTAGGCCATGGTAGTTCATGAATTGCGTCGTTTTGTATGAAATTTCATACCAACCAATTCGGTATCCAGTACCCAAGAACCACATTGTTTAACAAGCAAAGAATACAACCATAACATGTATATCATCTATATACCTAAACTGGATATTTCCAGTCTTTTCTTTTTTGCGAAATATATTTTATAAATTCTCTTTCAACATTTCCTTTTCCTATTTAAAATATTCTATCAACATCAACAGTGGCGCCATACACATGACACAGTCCAAAGCATGTATATTCAAATACTAATACCTTTGGACTTGCACTTTGAAGTAGATCACCATCATCAAATGATCAGCATTCTTTCAAAATCCATTTGTAACATCCCCAAATTCATATTCCAAAACTCATTCATATCATCTAAGCATTCAACATCATTTAGGGTTCTTCTCAAAAACAGATACTTGTGCTATGATTTTATGTGAGTAATTTCACTCATTAGGCCATCACCTTTTGAAACTTGAATGATGTAAAACTTGTTTGCTTGCCCCACTATGGAAAGGATTGAGTATAAAAGTTTAACCAAAATATTCAAATTAGAAATAATTTCCAAAACCTCTTTTTCAAACATTTGCAAATGATGTATAGTCTCTGTTTATTTGAAATCTAAGTCTGACCAAACCTTTACAAGGCAACCCCACAAATTTGGACTCATTTCTGAGGCCAAGTCACCCCTGCAAAACCTCAGAAAGTTTTGAATTCAAATTGAGTTAGAAAACATAACCAGAAAATCGAATTGGAAAAGAAAAAGAACTAAACAATGGAAAAAGGCCGAGCGCCAGGAAAGTGGCCCAGCAGAGAAACGAGCCCAACTAGCCCACACGGGGATTTCCATTCCTTCTCTCACGCGCGAACGCACGGCCAGCCCAACGATTTAACGGACGTCACCGACAAGCGGGCCTGTCCATGCTGTCATCGTCTTCCCAAACCTCGCCCGCGACCACGTCGCCGCAGCGGATCGCCGGTGATGGCGCGGCTTAATTGGGCCATTAAACGCAGGCGTTTCCTGTCGAGGCACCTGCTATAACATCCCCACCTCCCCACGATCATTTTCCCCCAGTCAATCTCATGCTCACGCCACCAGGCTGCCCACGACCCGCTCAGAACCGCCGCAGTACCGACGACTCCGGCGACCGATTCCGGTGAGCTTTGACCGCCCCCTTCTCTCTCGATCAAACAAGGATGCTCAGCATATTCTTACGCATCTGCTGACACAGTTCTCTTACCTGCTCGTGACCCAGGTCGTCGTCTCCATCCATGACCGAAACCACCTGCGCCGCCGCTTGACTCCGGCGACCAATTCAGGTAAAACCCGAGCGCCCCTTGCCCCCTCTTTCACGCAAGCTTGTTCGCCTACGTTTTGCGCAACTCCTGATGCCTCTGGCTCATGTTAGGGCGACGCCAAACCTCAGCAAGCACCACGTCTGCAAGCGACCGACGCCGCCCGTTACTCCGACGAGCTCCTAAAGCCGTACCAGCACGCCCCTCTGCAAGCCAGTACCACCACGAGCTTCAGCAGCCTCCGGCGAACCTGGTAAGACCCCTCTCCCCCTCGCGGACGATGTAGAACGCCGGCGCCGCCGTAGTCAGACGCGCCGCCGCCAGTTAGCACCGCCAGCGCCGCCCGTTTCTGGCTTGATGATATGGACCGTTGGATCTGCATCGTAGGGTTAGGATAGAACTTTAAATGAAAGGGTAAGCGCGCATCTGAGCCGCCAGATCCCACCTAGATCGTGCGGTCCACGGAGCGCGATCCGCGCGAAGCGGTACGCACCAGTAAGGTTGCGACGCGTGGCAGGATTTAAATCAAAAACAGAATTTAAAACCAGATTTAGATCCAAACTTTAAACTGCTATAAATTTTGAATGCCACGTTAGATTTTTACAAATTTTATACCGTTGGATTCAGTGAAACAAGACCTTTCTGAATGTCCAATTGGTTTAACAAATAGTAACCATTAAAATGACTTTATTTGTAGAATCTTTTTTAAAGCTATTTTGAGTATAGTTATATTTTGGTAATTAGTTTTAATGTTAAATAAGTTTTAATGGGATAAATTTTGTGCCATGTTATATTTCAGTGCCATGCACATGCTTGGGAAAATTTCCAAAATCACCACTTAGTAAAATACTTGCATGCATGCATTCATATTATTTTTGATTGAATATTTTGTGTGAAATTGAATGCTATGATTTTTCTTGTAGATTTTGCTAGTGATTGTGATTGTGAAGAGTGCTACTCTCCCCACTACCAAGGCAAGTGATATTTTCATGAATATTTCTATCCTAAGTTTTGTACTAGCATTAGATATTTTGCTAAAGTATTGCATGCTATTTTTGCTTAGTGCTAAGATGGGAAATCCTAAGTAGAGTAGAATTGCTAGGGAATTTTCCTAAGTTAAGTTATCATAACCTGCTTAGCCTAGCTACTTAGCAAACAAGGGTGGTGAACATCTGTACTTGTTATGATGAAAATATTTCTAAGTCAAGAGACTTATGTTTTCTAATAAAACAACTAAGACAAATGAACCTCCTGGGTGGAATGGATGTTTGGGTTATGTTGAGTGGTTACACAAGGCCATGGACTTGGGTTGTGTATCTCACTTGTGGTATGCCACCCAGGCACAAAGGGATTTGGAGGCCAAGTGTTGAGAAAGCTTACAGTGCAACCACTTGGCAATATGGGCTCTGCCATGATCATATAGGTTGCTAGAACTTAGTCATTTGGACAGTTGGTGGTAGATGGGATGATAGGTTGGAACGCGTCCATTTGACTAAGGAAAAGCTTCTGAAAGGTCCTGTCTTGGGAAACCAAGTCTGGTGGGAAAAGTGCACAACCTCTGCAGATGGAAAAACCTAAGTACTTAGCCTAGTCCAAGGCAATGGACACTTTTGAGCATCAAGACATGGAAGCTACAAGAATCTCATCACTCCAACTTCTAAGTAAAATTTATGGGTGAACAAGGGTGAAGACCCCAATGTCTATTGGTGGTTCTTTGGGAATGTTTTGACAAAGAAAACTTAGGGATTTCAACTAGTAGGTAAAACCTATTTTTAAGCAAAGCAAGCCAAGCTACACTTAGCCAAAATGCATATAGTAATATAGTCCACTTAAAATATACTAAGGTATCACTTGCCAATACTATTCCAAAGTATTGACCCTCTGTGGCTGTAACTTGTGATGTTGCAGGTTACTCCGATGATGATTAGGAGTCATGAGTCTACACTCAACATGCTTGCCTGTGGCACATGAAGATGAAGACTTACGTTTATGTGCTTATTCCTTAAAACTCTTGTATTAGGCCTATGGCCATGAGTTGTAAAAGACTATGTTTTATCTCTGGAATGAATGTAATAAACGACCTTTGTATCTGTGTACTTCATCTTAAACTGTGGATGCTAGTATTGATCCAGGGACTAGCATTGCAATCACAGGGATCCTTTCCTTTATAAAGGAGGGGTTTAACACCATTCTTTAGTAATCTTTTAGTGTATTAAACACTTTACATACATCTTCTATTCATCCTTATAATGACGACTTTCATGATCAAGCTAATGTAGCTTATAAAGGCGAATAGTAAGTATAACATTACTTTCCAAAAAACCATTTTGAATGATTAGGATGTCTAGCATCTCCAACCTTTGTAAATTCTCATCCAATATGAGAACATATATTATACTCTATCATATTGCAACCAAAACATTGTTTCAGATATCGTTATATCTGCCACACATGATGGTTTCTGAAACAATTCTTTTAGCTCCTAATAAACTTGATATTAAAATAATCAAGAATCATGGAGGAAAACATGATACTTAAGATACTAACACTAGAATTGTTACTCTCGATTTTAATACCAATTATTAAATTTCACGGAGTAAACAGAATTTGCTAAAAGTTTTCAATAGGACTTTAAACTTTAGATTGACACTCAACACAATACGATACCAGTTTGTAAAGTAAATATCCAGAATTCTATAGTTATATTATCTCAATTACAACTAAGCATAAGGTGGTGAACGAATGCCAATAAGTACAACAAATTATGAAAATTCCCTTTGATTTAATTTATGATAAATTGAGTTCTACTAATCCAATTTAGAAATGAACTCCCACTGAAAAACGACATCCCTCGTGTCTTTTTGGTGATTACATGAACCAAATCCACAACACCAAGTCCGATCATCACGTGAGTCGGTGTAGCTTCAAATTCGAACATCCATATGGTCATCATATCAAAACATATGACTCATGCTTAACCTTTCGGTCCGTGTTCCGAGGCCATGTCTGTACATGCTAGGCTCGCCAAGTAAGAACCTTAGTATTCGCGTGTGTAAAACTGTCTTACACCCAAGATATGCTCATGGATTCAAGTACACCCGATCATCACGTGATGTCTTGAAGCGACGAAACATTGTCGTTGCATACTTAAGTAAGAACACATTTTATCTTGATATCTATGTCGTGGTGGTGGCACGGCAGATGCCATGGGTAGGCTAAAGTATTGGGCCAATGGATGCTAGAGGGATCCGGGGAGGGAAGATGTAGTGATTTCTACACTCAACTAACCAATAAGTAGATCTTTATTCCTCTTCTCAAGAACTACAAGTGCTCCTAGAGCTGTGCCATAGAGAAGAAAACTACTACACGAGCCTTTCGGTGTGGAATGAATCGATCCCCCTCTCTGGAGCCCGTTCCCCTCCTTATAAAGGGTTCCCTGACTCCTTCTAGGGCTGACGCGACAAGCATATTCTTGGAATATTCTTGTCCCAAAGCGGTAACTCGGCGACCTCCTTTCTGTGTCCCCCTTCTATCGGTGGCAATGTTCCAGAGGCCTTCACATGTGCGCCTCGGGCTTCCTCACTGTCACCTCCGTGACGCTTGTCTGCCCTTCTGCAGCTCTGCTCCTTGTCCTTAGCACTTGGCTCTGTCTAGATGCCTCCTAGACAGCAAGTAGGGTTTGACTATAGGCACCTCCTTCTCCTGCAATTTTCCTATTACTCGGCCTCATCTTGCATAACTCGGCTCGGCCTTCATCTGCATACAAGTCGATCAGCCTCATTCGGCCTACATAGCTCATACGTCGGCCGAGTAAGGTGTTACTCATTCTATTTTTGCCATGGTTCTGCTTATCTCGGCCGGATTTTACATGATTCGTGCGACACAGTCAGTAATTCGGCTTAAGCTAAGGGAGACTCCTTTCTTCTTTCCCCTATTTTGACCCTATCCGGGGTCACCCCCCCCCCAACATTAGCCCCCGAAGCTGGTGCGGTCCTGCCGGAAACCTCGGCCGGGCCACATCAGTTTCCAGACATTTATCTTCTTTCTTTCCAAGATATTTCTCAACCGACGTTCCTTTTCCGCTATCCTCTTCCTCATTTCATCCTTTTCCCGCTGTGGGCTATGCTTCGAGTCATCTCCTTTCGTTCGAGATATTTGCTTGGCTTACTGGGTAAGCCTCGTCCTACGTGTCCCATTCATCATAGTTCTCTAGTTTTTTGTTCCTCTACAGTGTCCACTGACAAGCTACAATGATTACTGCGCGCATCGCGTTGGTGCAGTGACGCCTCGAGTGCCGCATTAGTCAGAAGTCCCGATCCTCTCATGTGCCGTGTGGTCTTTGGTGTGGCTCCACTACTTGCGAGCGGTTTTGCCATACACGCGATTACGCGGTTATCGTGGCACAGCCACGATCCCATTATGATTAACCCTATGCGGTTATAAAGAGGGGAGCAGGGTGGGACGATTCACTTTCCCCCTTCCTTTTATCTTCATCTTATTCCTTGCGCCGCCACTTCCGTTCGTATTCCAGTGGTCGCGCCATCGTCGTCCCCCTCGACGGTCACGCTGCTGTTCTTCGGCTCCTGCGACCTCGCCGCAGTGCCTTCGCTTTGGCCCTCTCGCCGGTGAGTTTTCCTACAGCACCACCGCTAGGTCTCTGTGCTAGGCATCTTTCTTGTTTTTCTAGATTCCCCGCGGCGGTTCTTTTTCTGTTCCGCCGCCGTGCTCGTTAGCGTCACGTCGGGGCCCTGCACCTCTAGGCTTCTCCCGCCCGCCAGTTTTTCCTCCATCGATTCCTCTGACGAGCCTATGTCTAGCTCCGCTAGCGGTTCTCTCGTCAGGGAAGATGACTTTGCGGCCGGTCCAGAACGTGGTTCCTGGCAGGGTTCCACCGTTACTCACCAGGAGGTAGAATGGTTAATCAAAACACGCTGAATTCCCGCCAAGGTAAGTTGTCGCTTACCCGGCAAAGAATCCTCGCCTATACTCAATGAGGGTGAGTACGTAGTTTTTATGTCCCACTTCGCTCGTGGATTTGGCCTCAATCTTAGTGACTTATCTAGAGGTTTCCTCGATTATTTCGCCCTTCAGCCGCATCAACTGCCGGCTAACGCCGTTGCCTCTCTGTCGGCCTTTATCTCGGCTTCAGAGGGGTATTTCGGCCTCTGGCCCTCCGAAGATGTCTGGTCCAAGTTCTTTCAGATCCGAACTAACATTGTGCCAGACAAATCTCTTCATCCTTCTGAGAAATATCTTACCCAATGCGGGCTCCATCCATTACACCTCAGAGAAACTCTAAGTTCCCCCGTGTCGCTGGCCTCGAATCTTGTAAGAAGTGGCATAGATCGTTTTTCTATGTCAAAAATACTTGAAAGAAGATAAGATTAGGCTCCCCGCTTTCTCTATCGGTCCACCCTCCAAGAAGAATTGGAATTACAATCCTAGGAAAAGCCATGCTCTCACCGAGGCATTTGAGATCCGGCTTAAAGAACTGATTCATGCTGGGCTCCATGGTGAAGATTTAATGACTGCATTCGTCAGCAGCCGAATCTGCCCTTTTCAGCTTCGCTCTCATAATCTCTGTTACATGAGTGGTCCTCTGGATCCCAACCGAGTATCTACGGTTGAGCTTGATGATTATCAAATCTACAAGCGTGTCCGGGCTATTTTTAAGACCGAGATGCCGGAAGAATGGAAATGGGGATTGAAGCCATTTTCTCGCGGGAATCCTCCTCCTCAGGTAAGTTAAACACTAGTGTTTTCTTCCGAGCTTCTTTTTTTATTGTTCTTTTTCTAACTATAATTTACTTCTCTCGCAGAGGTTTACGGAGCAGAAGACAAAAGATGCCGAGGTTTTGGCTCTTCCTTGGACTGTTGATCGCAATACCCCGGACAATGGGGAACCTGACTCAGAGGAGTTTGTCCCTAAGTCGGATGATGATCCTGTTCGTACCCGGAGCAAGACCTCGGCCCGTGCGGATGAAGGTGACTCGGACGACGTCAAATTCTTGAGGTAGTTTCCGCGGTGCCTATCTCTTACGCATTTTCGTCTCCTTCTTTCCCAGCTAACCAAGTTGGTCAGGTGCACGACACCGAACCAATTGCTTCTGAGGCTCCTGTTGCTTGGAAGAAGCGCAATGCTTCGACGGATCCCTCTGGTGCTGCCCCCAAGAAGAGAGTCAAGAAATCCGCCCAGCATATCCCTAGGCGTAAGACCATGCCTGGAGTTACTGGGTGAGTTTATTTCTATTTGTATTTCTTGTTTCTCTCTTTCTGTTTCTGACTCAACTTTTATTCCCTTACAGAGCTCCTCTTTCCGCAAATCCAAGCGGTCCGAGTATGACAACCCATAGTACTCGGTCGTCTTCTCCCCCACCTCCAGAGGATATTCGGGTCCCCAGTCCCTCTCGTGTTGATTCTCCTCCTGCGCCGACCAATGTATCGCCCCAACAAGATGAGCCTATCGCTCCCACCATTGTTGCCGACATAACCCCTATACCGGATCTCCCGTCTGAGCCTGATGTCTCTCTTAAGACCCCCGAGGTTTCCCCCAATGATCCTTTGATCACCGCAGTTCCAGCTCCTACTCCAATTTCTACCGAGGATACCACCACCTCGGCCCCTTTGGAAACTATAGTTCCTCCTACCGCCAAGGACGTGGTTCCTGATGCTGAAGTTGTTTCCCCCGCCGAAGTCTCTACTAAGGGCAAGAAAGTTGTTATCACTAAACCCTCGGAATCCCAGAAGGGGCCAACAAGCTCTTCTCAGCCCAGCATTGCGGATGCACTTCGCAAAGGGGTTTCTTCCGCCAAACCCGGTGTCGCCCTTGCCGCCGACACTCAGCTTATTCTTCATAAAAGTCTGGCGGTGGCTGCAGTTACTCAGCAGGCCCGAGGTAAAGTGCTGACTCGTACTGATAGTGGGAATAGACTCGGCTCATTGGTGGAATATGCGAACAACTGGAATGCCGCCGATCAACTTGAGGGCAATCCAAGTAGCCAACTGTTTCAAATTTCTGACATCAGCAGTCGTCTGCATATGGCTGCTAAGATTGTTCTCGAAAGTGATAAAATCAACGAGGTAAGCGACTTCGTTGATACTTTGCCTATTATTCAGATGATACCATATATACACTTGTCCCCGAAGCTTGCAACCGAATGATTTATTATTCGTTTGGAAGCTTCACCCTGTTTATTTGCATTACATGATTTATTTGATCTGGATCTATATTATGTTTGAATATATAGTCATCTAGATCCGAGTTAAGTTTTACTTGATTCGGATCTGCCTTACTTTTGAATATCTAGCCATCTAGATTCGAGTCAAGTTTAACTTGATTCGGATCTGTCTTATTTTTCAATATCTAGCCATCTAGATCCGAGTCTAGTTTTACTTGATTCGGACCTGCCTTGCTTTTGAATATCTAGCCATCTAGATCCGAGTCAAGTTTTACTTGATTCGGATCTGCCTTGCTTTTGAATATCTAGCCATCTAGATCCGAGTCAAGTTTTACTTGATTCGGATCTGCCTTGCTTTTGAATATATAGCCATCTAGATCCGAGTCAAGTTTTACTTGATTAGGATCTGTCTTATTTTTAAATATCTAGCCATCTAGATCCTAGTCGTGTTTTACTTGATTCGGATATGTCTATTCTTTGTGTAACTTGTTGCCATTTTTCAGGTTGCACATGATCGGCGGACAGCTGAATTTCAAAGGTTGCTCTTTGCGCATAAGAAACTTCAAGATAAATATGAGAAGATTGTCCCTATTGTGAAGAAAAATGGTAAATTAACTAGTCCGTGTAATGTCTCTTAACTTTGTAATAGTTTTAGTTTTTCGTGCTAATTAATTTTTTGCTGGTGCGCAGCTGGTATCAACAATCTGAATACTCGCCTTACCAAGAAAGTTGGCGTTCTTGAAGGTTAGTTACTCTTTTGTCTTTTAGTTTGTCGACTTTTGTCCGAGGTAAATCTTGGTTCCCTTACAACCTTTCGTCTTTGGTATAGCCGAGTTAAAAACACTTGCAGTGTTGCATCAAGAATGCATATCTATGTCTGATACGATGCTGCATTTTTTAGAACAAGCTGTTGCTCATTCGGCGCAACTCAAGGAAAAAGACGACGAGATAGCCCGGTTGCGCGTCGAGGTTGAATCTCTCAAGCTTTCCCAGAATTCTGTGTTGGAAAAAGTTGATCAAGAGTTTTCTGAAGAAAAGAACCAACTCAGTCTGCAGTTGCAGAAAGATAAGGAACTTCTTGATGCTGCCGAATTAAAGAACCGGGCGATGAGCGAGGAAATCGTTCGTTTTGAGAAGAGTAGGACCGAATGGTCCCAGGATGTCCATAAAATGCTGAGTTACATCCATCGTAAGTTTTTGTTTCTCGTCGAGTTATCCTTCCTCTTTTCTTATTCTAACCCATATGTCGTTCTTTCATGCAGATCATTTTCTAGATGCTAAACCTGTGATCTCCAAGGCTGTGATTTCTGCTCGCGAGCACCGAGGTGTTCCCGTTTCTTCGAATCCAGAGTATTCCATAGAAGATTTCCTGATTGCCATCGGTGCTGCTATTGGACCAATGAAGATTATGGGAAGAGATCTGGTGCAAGCAGCTATTCGAGCCTACCATGTTCTCTGGCCGAACTAGCAGGATATTGATGATGTTGAAGTGCTTGTGGCGAGGTTAATGGCATCTCAAACTCAAATCAACCTTTGGAGGGAATCTACTGGAAGGGCTGGTGCTGATATGGCACTTATAGCCGTTTTGTCTTGGTACGAGGATATTTCTCTCGATACTCTGATGAATCTATGCACTGGCTCTCCTTGGGTTGAGAATCCGGAGTTCGTTGCTCGCCGTCAAACCCGTGCCTTCCAGCTTATCGAGTATGCTGATTTGCATCATTGGATCGAGGGGCCGAGTTTTCTTCCCAACCCGGCTGATCATGCCGAAGCTGAAGATGCATCGGGTGGTGACTCGGACGATCAAGATGAATCAGAGGATAATTCGGAGAATGCCCATGATTCCAATGATAGATCAGATGGGGATGATGAAGCATGATCGTCTTCCAAAGGAACTGAAACCTCTCGAGCCCAAGTTGACATTTCTCAGCAGCCGGGGCTTGCCCCAGAGGTTACTATCGCTTCTTTTGATGCTGAGGTAACCTCTGCTGAGGCCCAAACAACCTCGGAGCGCCCAATTCCTGAAGATACCCTTCTGAAGGAGACCGAGGCTACTCCACCTGCGTCCGAGATACCCACGTCCGATGCTCCTGACAGTGCTACTGCCCCTCCTACGGGTGATTCGGCCTCTACCAGTGTTTAGGTTTAAGAAACTCTTAGTCGTTTTAAGTCCCCGGTATGCCGGGCATATGATGTCTTTGAAACAATTGTCTGCCTTTTGGTATAGTGTGAACCCTTTTACCTTGTGTCGCTGAGGCACTGGTAATGGTAACTGTTGTTAGTTTATCTGAGTGAATATATTTGAATCATATCTTTTCTTTGCCAAATTTTAACTTCATAAATCCGGATCGTATTTTCCCATATGACGGACTTTCGTTCGGCGTCTATCTTGTGTTCCTTATGTAAACTTGGTTGTATAGTTGTTGTTTTCGCAACTTCTCCTTGAAGTACTATGTTCTAAGTCCATAGATTGGCTTATCACCCTCCCCGAGGTATTCATTTGTAAAATGATATAAATAGGGTGTGTCCCTTATTATTCCTCGACTTGCTGAGGTTGTCATTCTTGTTACCATGATCTTAGAAATTGTTAGTTGTTTCCTCCTTGTTATTCCTTCGGTGACCGAGGCAAGCTTATGTCGCATCATGCGAGTTATGATCAACAAGTCGGGGGAGTCCCCGAGTTTCTTCTTGAGTTACTGAACTCTTTTGTGTATGGCAAAAATCAGCGGGTAATATAAGTCAGTCCCCGATTTTTTGCTCGGGTTACTAAAGATTCACACATGCTCAAAAAATATCGAACAACATGAAGTAGTCCCTAAGTTATTACTCGGGTCGTCGAAATGTAGTTCATAATTCAACACAGAGAATATCATGGGGCAGTCCCCGAGTCACTGCTTGGGGAGCCGAGGTTTAATACATAGTTCAAAATAAGAAACAACATGGGGCAGTCCCCGAGTCATTACTCGGTATGCCAAGGTTTAATACATAGTTCAAAATAAGAAACAACATGGGGCAGTTCCCGAGTCACTGCTCGGGGTGCCGAAGTTTGATACAGTTTGATACTCTGACTTGGTGCGTTACATCACAATGTGCAATATAGGGCTTCTAAGTGTAGAACGGGAGAAGTAAGGCTATGTTCCATGGTCATTTTGATTCATCTCCGGCTTTGTTTGCCTTGTTCATTTCTGGTGACTGAGCGCCGATCAGGTAATATGCATCATTGTGCAATGCCTTACTCACGATGAATGGTCCTTCCCATGGGGGTGAGAGTTTGTGCAAGTCGGTTGTGCGTTGCACTAGCCGAAGAACTAAATCTCCTTCTTTAAAAACTCTCGGACTAACTTTTTTTCTATGATATCGTCTGAGATCTTGCTGATAAATAGCTGATCTTGATAATGCCAATTCCCTTGCTTTCTCCAGCAGATCCACATCTCCTTGCCGTGATACTTCGTTTACCTTGGCAGTTGTGTACTGGACCACTCTTGGCGAGTCATGCATTATGTCGGCTGGAAGTACAACTTCTCCCCCGTATACTAGAAAGAATGGGGTATAACCCGTTGATCTATTTGGGGTGGTCCTGAGGATCCACAGTACTGCTGGAAGCTCCTCAATCCAGCATCCTGCCGACCTTTGCAGTGGTTCGACTAGACGGGGTTTTATTCCTGACAATACCAGTCCATTCGATCTTTCTACTTTCACATTCGATGTCGGGTGAGCCACCAAGGCAACATCTAGTCTTATGTGTTTCTCTTGGCAGAACCTAGCAAAAGCTCCTTCAGCGAAGTTTGTGCCATTATCCATGATAACAATGTGTGGGTATCCATATCTCAAGATAATATCTTTGAGGAATCTCATCGTTGTGGGTCCGTCACATTTTCTTATTGGTTTCACTTCTATCCACTTTGTGAATTTGTCCACCATGACCAGAATATGAGTCATCCCGCCTTGGGCGGGCTTGAATGGACCTACCATATCCAAACACCATGCAGAAAAGGGCCAAGTGGTTGGTATTGTTTTTAATTCGGATGAAGGCAGATGTATCTTGCTGGCGTATCTCTGGCAACCATTACACCTTTCTACCAATTATTTTGCTTCCTTCAGCGCAATCGGCCAATAAAATCCATGCCTAAATGCTTTGGCCACCAGGGCTCTAGACGAGGCGTGATGCCCACATTCTCCCTGATGTATATCCAAAAGTATTTCTTGCCCTTCTGCCGAGTCAACACATCGTTGCAGTACGCTCGTGACACTTCTCTTATACAGCTTATTATTTATGATTGTATAGGCTTTTGCTCTTCTCACTATCTGTCTATCCAGGACTTCATCACTCGGCAAGATTTCTTCTTTAAGGTATGAGAATATGGGTTGTGCCCACGTCGGCGTAACTTTCTCCGGGGAAATTATATTGTCGATTTCCATAATTTCCGCTGACATAACATCCTTGGGATTTTCCGTATTCACTCGTGGGTGGGCCGAGTCTACCCTCATATAACTCGGGTCATATTCTTTGTTGATTTCCATTGGGACATTTCCTTCTATCAGCTCTGCCGAGATACGAATTGACTCAGATTCTGGCGAAGGTGTAATTGATGGTTTTCTCAGGTGTTCTAGATCTATGCCCGGGGGAATTGACTGCCTAGTTGATCCGAGTTTTGACAGTGTATCTGTAGCGTCATTTTCCACCCGAGGTATGTGATGAAACTCGCACCCGTCAAAGTAACCATTGATTTTTTGCACATGAAACCTATACATGGCCATATTCGCATCTAGTGTGTCCCAATTCCCTAGTACTTGTTGTACTACCAAGTCTAAATCCCCGTAGCACATAATCCTAAGTATGCCAATCTCTTTTGCCATTTTTAATCCATGGACGAGCGCTTCATACTCGGCCACATTGTTTGATGCAGCGAAGTGTATCTACAGCACATATTTCAGCTGATCTTTTTTCGGTGAAGTCAGTACTATTCCTGCCCCTAGCCCATTTCTTAGCTTGGACCCGTCAAAATGCATTGTCCAATAATTTGGATCTGGCAATGGGGGCTAGTATTGTACCTCGGCCCAATTCACAAAGAAGTCGGTCACTTCCTGAGATTTGATTGCATCTCGCCTATCAAATTGCGGAGCATAAGGTGATAACTCGATTGCCCATTTTGCTATTCGGCCACTTGCATATTTGTTGCTTATTTTATCGGATGTTCTTCGAAGTAGTGCTTCAGTTTTTTCGCCGACATGTATACTCCATAATCCATCTCCTGGTAGTGCGGGTAGTTCTGCTTTGAGGCCAATAATACCTCACTTAGGTAATATACCGGCCTTTGTATTGATTTATCCTGTTCATTCTGCTCCACGACAACTACCGCACTTACCACTCTATTAGTAGCTGCTACATAGAGTAACATTGGCACTTTTGACAATGGAGAATCCAAAATCGGTGTTGTGGCCAACATCTTTTTTAACTCATGAAATGCATTATCCGCCTGCGGTGTCCAGATGAACTTGTCAGATTTTTTCATCAGTTGCTATATAGGTAATGCTTTTCCCCTAGCCGACATACGAATCGACTCAGAGAAGCCAGACATCCTGTAAATTTTTGTACATCGTTCAGACACCTCGGCAGTTCCATTCTTTCAACAGCTCGGATCTTAGTTGGATTTGCCTCTATACCTCGGGGCTGGACACGAGGAAACCGAGTAATTTTCCGGCCGGCACCCCGAAGGTACACTTTTCCGGGTTAAGTTTCATTCGGAACCTTCTTAGGTTTGCGAATGTCTGTCGAATATCCTCCAGGAGCGTTTTTATCTCTTTGCTCTTTATAACCACATCGTCTACATACACTTGCACATTGTTTCTTATCTGGTCATGTAGACATTTTTGCATGCATGTTTGGTATGTTTCTCCTGCATTACACATGCCGAATGGCATGGTGCGATAGAAATAAGCCCCGTACGGGGTAATAAATGCAGTCTTTATTTGATCAGCCGGGTTTAACGGTATCTGGTGGAAACCAGAATACGCGTCTACAAATGATAACGGATCACAGCCAGCGGTCGAATCAATGACTTGGCCTATCCTAGGTAAAGGAAAAGGATCTTTGGGACACACCTTATTGAGGTTTGTGTAGTCGATGCACATTTGGGTCATCCTTTTTCTTTTCTACTAAAACCAGATTTGATAGCCAATCCGGGTGAAGCACTTCCATGATGAACCCGGCCGCAAGGAGACGAGCTATCTCATCCCCTATTATCTTTCTCCTGTCTTCGGCAAAGCAGCGGAGAGGTTGCTTCACCGGCCTTGCCCCTGGCCTTACATGCAAAGAGTGCTCAGCCAACTCCCTCGGCACACCTTGCAGGTCCTGCGTTGACCACGCAAAGATATCCCGATTCTCACGGAGGAAGTTGGTGAGCTCGCTTTCCTATTTGGCATTTAGGCCAGCAACAATCGTGATGGTGTGCTCTGGGAACTGATCATCTATCTGGATCTTTTTCGTCTCTTTAGTCGGCTAGAAATATACATGCCCATGCGGTTTGGCTAATGCCGGCATATTAAGCTGTGCCGACTGAGCCAGAGCTGCTACTTCCTGAATCCTTCTTTTCTCCCTTGCAATCACCAGATATTCGGCCAGGTTTGACCCGGCTGAATCACATTCCATTGATTTTCTGTAATCCCCGGCCACTGTTATCACCCCCTGAGGCCCTGGCAACTTCATTTTCAAGTAGGTAATGTGACAGCTGCTCATGAATTTAGCCAGTGTTGGCCGTCCAAGTAAAGCATGATAGCAACTTTCAAGGTCAACCACCTCAAACTCTAGATTCTCCGCTCTGCAATTCTCCCTTGTGTCGAATAACACATCTACTCGGACTTTTCCAATGGGCTCGCACGAGAGCCCCAGAACTATCCCATGGAATGTGGTCCTTGTGGGCTGTAGCATATTCTGTGCTATTCCGAGTTTGTGCATCGTATCCTTGTACATAATGTTGATACTGCTTACATTGTCTATGAGTACCTTTGAGAATTTCACATTAATGTTAGGCCCGACAAATGTCGGATCCAGTACCAATGCATACGACCCTGGATTCGGCATTATCTTCGGGTGATCCTTTATGCTCCAGGTTATCTCTTGATCAGACCATGGCACATATATTGGTACTGCCGGCATAGCTACATTCAGTTCCATATGCCGGCGTTGTACACTCTGTCTATCTTGTTGTTCTGTTGTGAACACACAATACGATTGATGATGTTCCATGTAATCATTACGCCCATTGTTCCCGGGGTTTGCCCTTCCATCTTTATTTTGATTTACTACCTGATGTACTACATCCCTCCGGTCCGAGTTATCATACCTCGGAGGGGGCGGTGGTAACATTAGCTGCTGCGCATTTGCCCCCATTAGCTGTGGTTGCTATTTCTGATGTGCTTGATGAGAAGGCGTCGGCATACCCGCCGGATTTCCCATTGCATTTTTCATCCAAGCACATTGGCGAGTGGTGTGATTAGCCGGCTTGGCCGGGCTTGGAGTGTGGAACTTACACGGTTGATCCAGCATGGATTCAAATGTGTACTTTGTCCTTTCCTGCCATTGCTTCTTCTGTTCTAGTGTCCACTGTATTTTCCCTTCATTCCTCGGCGTCCACTGCTAAGGATCGTTCTTCTGTTGCTGATTGTTCCCATGACTCGGTTGATCCTGTGCAACCGTTGCCACTTGATTGGAAGCATATTTGTAATCTGGACTCTCTTCCCTTCTTCTACCTCGGTAATCATTGCGCCGCGATGATCCGGCTGTATCCCTGGCATACTGATCTTGGTGCTCCCGATGCTCTGCCGACATTAACTCCGGTTGAGTCGGATCACCTAAGGCATATGAATCTGCTATCCTGATAGTTTCTGCCAATGTGGTTGGCATATCTCTCTGCAGCCTTTTCCATAGTACACTTGGATATCGGCAGCCCTGAGCAAACCAAGCTATCGGTTGAGATTCTATGACCCCTTCGCATGAGTTTCTGAGGTTGCACCACCAAGTCAAGAATTCTCTATCTGTTTCTTTCGGCTTTTGCTTGCACATCGCGAGTTGTTGAGTCCTATTTGGCCTTTTATAGGTACTAGTGAAATTGCTAACAAACATTTCTTCAAAATCCAACCAACAGTTGATACTTCCTTTTGGAAAGTTGTTTAGCCATACTCTGGATGGTCCTTCCAGCATCTGGGGGACATATCTTACCGCCCATCGTAAATTTCCGCCAGCTATTTTCACTGTTGTGGCATAGTCAATTAGCCAATCTTGTGGCTTTGTACTCCCATTGTACGTTTTCGTCCCCCTTGCCAACTGGAAGTTCGGCATGGGTGGCTTGCCCATTATCCGAGGTCCAAAACACGCCGGTCCAGGTGGATCCTGTTCTTCTAACAGTTCGGACCGATACAGCCTGTCGAGCTTTAATATCGCGTTAGTCGACGGCAAGTTCCTGTAGACACCTCTCTCCTGTATTCCATAGTGGTTGTGCCCACCATGCTCTGCATGCTCCATATCCGAGTAACCATCATTGTATCTATCATTTGCCTGGTTATGTTGAGTTGGTCTCGCTTCTCGTTCTTGTCGAGGCTCATACCTCGGCTGAGGATTCGGTGGGGGGTTCCTCCTCCCTTCCGCCGGGTTATTGTTCTCATGATTTCCCCTTCCGAGGTTGCGGTGCTCTTTGTTTGCACGGTCGGGGTTTCTATCTCCACTGTTACCTCGGCTCCCATTGCATCTATTCTCATTGACCTTCCCGGCCATCGCCGGATCATATGGAACAATTTGCTTATTTCTTTTTCCCGAAAGTCACCGCCCTATCTTTTCGTGCATTATTTCTGGGTGAGGATGCTGCTGCCGCAGATAGTGCGGGGGCTGATCCTGCCGAATGAACGATGCACGAAGCTCCTGGCCTCGCCGGGTCAGCCCTAAGCATTTCCTCATTCTGCTGGTTCGTGATGTGCACCAGCTCATTTACCCTTTCTTGTTGTTTTTGCCAAGCTTCTCCGCTTAATCCTTCCAACTCCAAGGCTGCGGCATTTGCCGCCCTGAGGTTCTTTTCCAAGGTACTATACCTCTGCAAGCCTGGATCAACTGAATCACCTGGGCGAGGCTCATGCTCCTTGTTGATATAATTTATGAGATTCTTTCCTCTTAATCTCAACTCATCTACTCGCTCAGGGGCCACATCTAGTTTGTTCGCCCTAGTGTATTCTCGTAGGGTCTTGTTTAAAGACTCCCGCAAGGCCGACACCTTTTTTGCCTCTACTAGCACTTTCTGTCTAGTTTCTTCTAACTCCGCCTGTGTGTTTGCCGGATCAAGTATCGGTGCCACAGGCATAGTTAGATTATCTATAGTTGCCTGAAGGATATTTTCTGGCCTTTCTAGAGGTGTCCATCTTACCCTTGCCGCCTTTGGAGTCACCTCCTGCACCTCGGCTGACTTGGTTGCTGGTGGATCTATCTCGGTGGGCTGTGGAGCTGCCTGCTTCATGGCCACCTGTCCTCCTGTCGCTGGGTCCCTACTTGGTCCGGTGCCTGCTCCAGCTGCTGGTGCGGGGGCCGTCATCATCACCTTGACGCTGCTAACGGGGTGTATTCCACGCGGACCGCTAGCAGCACGGAGGGGAGGTTCTCCTGCCTGAATGACTCGGTGCGGGTAGACGCAGGATGTGTCTATGCCGACGTAGACCTTGTGAGAGCCCAGGTTGATGAAGACGCCGTTGCGCGGAGGTGATTTTCTCCTGAAGCTGCCGACGTTATCGCTGACATAGTCCCAGATATCAAATGTTTGGACTAAGCCAGAGATAACCCGCTCGCCGGTGTGGATGAAGTTTCCCGTCCGGATCTTGACTCCAGCTAGCACCGTTGCTGGCCCCACGGTGGGTGCCAAATGTCGTGGTGGTGGCACGGCAGATGCCATGGGTAGGCTAAAGTATGGGGCCAATGGATGATAGAGGGATCCGGGGAGGGAAGATGTAGTGATTTCTACACTCAACTAACCAATAAGTAGATCTTTATTCCTCTTCTCAAGAACTACAAGTGCTCCTAGAGTTGTGCCATAGAGAAGAAAAATACTACACGAGCCTTTCGGTGTGGAATGAATCGATCCCCCTCTATGGATCCTGTTCCCCTCCTTATAAGAGCGTTCCCTGACTCCTTCTAGGGCTGACGCGGCAAGCATATTCTTGGAATATGCTTGTCCCAAAGCGGTAACTCGGCGACCTCCTTTCCGTGTCCCCCTTCTATCGGTGGCAATGTTGTAGAGACCTTCACATGTGCGCCTCGGGCTTCCTCACTGTCACCTCCGTGACGCTTGTCTGCCCTTCTGCAGCTCTGCTCCTTGTCCTTAGCGCTTGGCTCTGTCTAGATTCCTCCTAGCCAGCAAGTAGGGTTTGACTATAGGCACCTCATTCTCCTGCAAGTTTCCTGTTACTCGATCTCATCTCGCATAACTCTGCTCGTCCTTCATCTGCATAGAAGTCGATCATCCTCATTCGGCCGACATAGCTCATACGTCGGCCGAGTAAGGTGTTACTCATTCTATTTTTTCCATGGTTCTACTTATCTCGGCCAGATCTTACATGATTCGGCCGACACAGTCAGTAATTCGGCTTAAGGTAAGGGAGACTCCTTTCTTCTTTCCCCTATCTTGACCCTATTTGGGGTCACCCCCCCCCCCAACAATCTAAATGAGGGATCATCTTATTATGCTAATAAAACGCCAAACAAGCAATATAAGATGCAATAAACATCACATGTTAATAAGTGAAATGATATGGTGCTTGCACTTGATCTTCATCATGTGCATCGTGGTATGATCCTCATCATTCCTTTATGTGTAAGGCCAAGGTCTATGGAAATTACACGTTATGTGTGTTGTAAGAGTATCGACTTATACTTTTACTTACAACCTCACCATATCATGACACTAGCCCAGCAACAATCTAAACTAGACACCTCTAATTTATCCATTCTAAGTTTTACGTGGCTTAGGGCTTTCGAAGATAGAACCGTTCTTACTTACGAACATGAACCACAACGAGGATAACCAAATTGTTGACAACTCGTTGCAAATTATATATTGACTATAGTAGGAGAGACAGACACCCTCTAGCCACTTATGCAAAACTAGTTACATGTCAAGCGTGGAACAGTTCTCATGTGCGAGGACATGTAAAGTTTGTCCGGGCCGCTTCATCCCACTATGCCACTAGTATCCAAAGTACAACTAATAAGTGATAAAATTATCATCATCGACCACATATCCATATTTGTACTACCCGTGCAAAGCATATACGCATAGATCCGGCTCTGATACCACTATAGGGTTCGCAGCATAGAAAACAAAAAATTTCCTACTATGGGAACAACTAAGTACCAAGATCTATCTACTAGATACAAGCAACAGGTGGATATACATTCATATAATACATACCCTCAAAGACCGAACAGCGGTAACGAGGTTGTACTCGTGGATGATGTAGTCGAACGCTTGCCGATCTCAAGATTGAGAAGAAGTCCATCCGGTCCAGCAGGTCCAGCACCATCCAGTCAAGCATCGCAAAATAGTGGTGCATCCGTGATCGCACACATGTCCGGGTACCCCGACAACTTCCGCTCCCTCTCTCCAGCGAAGCAGCGGAAGAAACAAATCCTTCCAGAAAAAGCCACTGGGAACATGTATCTCACTGATCCGAGACCATGGGGAAATCCTAAAGGAGGGAGAGAGATCCTTCACGAGGAGGTGTAAGTGAGAAATGAGAGGAGGGGGTCCTTTTATAGGGGAGGGGAGAATCCCAAGGGGGCATGGTGTGGCATCCCGCAAAACCACTACTAGAAAATCGCGTTGAATTTGTGCATTGCATCGTCATCATCATGCATTGTTTGCCAAAACTATTTTCGCAACACCCGTTTTGTTTTCTAAAACGCCCCGTCTTTTATTCAAACGCCAAACACCGGGTCTCCGGAATTATTTTTGTTTGTTGCTATCGGTTTGCAAATAGTGTTATTAAAACAAATAAAATTTATATTTATTTTTACGGGGCAGTCGAACGGGCCGATTGACCCGAACGACCACCCCTGTTTATTTTAAAACGGTCCACCCCAACCAGCCCCTCTTAATCCTATAGCTACCCAAATTCCTACCCACACCCAACCCTCCACCTCACCCTGGCCACTCCCCTTGCGCCACCTCACCCTCTCCTCTTCCCCCACCAACCCGCAGCCGCCACGTGGCCCCCCCTCTCTCTCCTCCCCCCCACTCAGCACACACCCCACCCCACCCAATCACACTCAGCACGCACGCTTGCCACACAGCGCCAGCCTCCCCCGGGCCCACGCCCCAGGACCCCACGCACCCACCCTCACCAACCGCACTGCCCCCGTCTCCTACCTCCCGCACCTGCCCCGATCCCCACCGTCGCCCTCGCCGGTCGCCCACCGCCCCGCAGCCTCCGTCCCCGGCTCCCTCCCCGCATCCTCCCCTTCCTCCTTTCCCCTTCGCAAGCTCCGCCTCGCCCCCGAGCTCGCGCAGCCCCGCCTGGCCCCGGTCCTCCCCGCGCCGCCGCAGGTCCCTGCGACCTCCTCCGGCGCTCCGCCGCCCGCCGTCCGACGCGGCCGCACCCTCCCCTCCGCAGCTCTCCTCTCCGCCGCCGGAGACCCCGAGCACGCCGCCATGAGGCCCTCCCCTCCTCCCGTCGAGCGCCCGACCTCGCCGCCTCGTCACGTGGTCGCCTGAGCCTCCATCGCCCGCGGCGCCATGACCCCCCCTCGGCCCAGTGCCCGCCTCGGCGACCCGACCGCGCTCAACCTCTTCCAGCCCGACGCTCGGACTCCGCGCCGCGGCCCGAAGCTTCCACCTCTGCGCGGCTCCGCTCACCAGCGCCCGCGCCCCGCCTCACCTCGCATTCCGTGCCGCCTGCGCTCCGGCGAGCTCCTCCGCCGCCCGAGGTCGCCTGTCCTCGGCCTCCGGTGACCGCCCGCCCGGTCCTCGTCGCCAGTGCCCTCTCGCCGCCACCGTCCGTGGCCCCCGCCGCCCTTCCCAAAGACGTCCCGACCGCGACCTCCTCGCCTCCGATCGTCCCGCTTCGCCCTGCCGCTCTCCGCTGGGCGCGTCGCTCGCGACCTGCCTCGCCTCGGCCTCATGCGACCTTGCCTCCCAAGACCTCACCGTCCCCCGTTCTGGTGTCTCGGAGAACCACACGAAGGACATGTTGGATGGGAATCACGACAAGAGCTTCTCGTTAACAAGGCCACATCGATGCGGATCCAACTCCGACATGCTAGCATCCAAGATCGCCCCCGCGGACCGTCAAGCACTTCTACCTGGACCCGCAGACCTTTGGCTGGGACCTAAGTTCGACCGCCGACAGGGAACTAGAGGACAACACACCAAGATCGACTTTCCGGAACTCGAAGGCTGATTCTATAGGACCCCACAAGACCACGGGCGCGAGACGCCAAGACCGTACCCAGCCGAAGGTGTCCGAAGAAGCCCCGACAAGAACTCCATCACGGAACATCTAGAACTCCGACAGGGACCCTGGAGACCCCGGCGCCGAGCCCCAAGTTCGTCCCCGTTAATCAAGGTGGAACCCCAAGTCCCCGAAACCCCGATCCGAAGGCCGATCCGAAGCGCCAAGGCCTCCGCCATGGAATCAACAAGATCATCACGAAACGCCGAGTACTTCTTTCAGGACGCCACGATCGTCGACATGACCCGAAGACCGAATGCGACAAGAACGGCACCGACGCATAAACGCCAAGTACTTCTTCCCGAACGCAAGATCTGCCCGTACCGACAGCGAGAACGATCCCGAGCCCGAACTCGAACCACGGACCTGTCGAACCGGAACCCCAAGATCGTCGAGAACCCTAAAGTGTGACCCTTATCAGAACCCTATTTTATAAGATAATAACAACTCGTGCATATTAAATTGTCTTACTTTCTTGCATCTTGTCATGTGGTTTGGGGGCCTTATGCCGATTCATCTAATAATTAAATATGGGGCCCATATGCGGGCAAATCTAGCCTCATATTGGCCTCATTTAAATTTGTGTAGCGAACCGGTATCTTATCTTGCCTTGTTATAACAACATTTAAATTGCGGGGATCTAAATAACTTGCACCATCTAATTAATTGTCGGAACCCCGGTTCCCCTTAATATGACCTAATTGCATCGCACCTTTGTCATGCCATGCATCATACATGCATCATGCCAATCTTCTGCCGTTGTATTAAATATTACATCCGGTGTTTATTCTAGTGTTTTGCTTCTTCGCGGATAAGGCCGTTGAGTTGATGTGAGCTTCGCCCCGATCTTCGGTTGAACCCTTCGACAATGTTTTCAGGCGAGCATCTCCCCCTTTCTACCTATCTTACTTTTATAGTATTTATTTCCCTCATGTTGATCTATTGCTATACGTGTTGCGATGCTCTAGATTCCGTACCCTTGATATACCGCAGCCCTATATTGCCTTGGACACATCCTATTACATTGTTTGGTAGATAGATGGACTTGTGGCGTCGTAGTTGCTTGCTCAAGTCTTGATGTGTCGCCATATGCCACGATTCTTGATGTATTGCCGCATGTTGATGTTGGAGATGACTCTAGTTTTACTTATCGTCACTTTAATTTCTGTTTAACAACTACAATTGAAATAAGCGAGAGGCATCGGTGGGTGATAGAAAATATTTGGTTTCGACGCCCACTTGTGTCCGTAAGACCCCGAGTACTTGATACATTCCTTGTTTTATCGCTATCCACATCCGGGAGGTATATGGGACCCCGAGCGAGCTTGATTCGATCTTATTTCTTGGGGCCACAAACTAGTTTGAGGTTTTATTTACGATCTGTACTTATGCCATGCTACTTTACGTATTTAAATTGTGCGAGGAGCACATTGCTTATTTAGGATCGGGACATGTTTACGCTGTATCGACAAGCCCAGTCACACTTTGGGTTCCCATCATTTACCACCGTCCACCCAAACCTTGAGGCCGTCTAGTCGGCTTCGTTCGCGGAATCTACTTAAGGGTGGCCCCTGAAATAATTCTGAATCTGTGATTGTTCAGTCGTGAAAGCCTCGTTGGGTTTTGATTTGGTTTTTCCGAGGTTGATCGAGCGTGTGTTGCTATCGGTGCACCCTGGCCGGGTAAAACTTTCTGAAAGCCGTGTCCGCAGATATGGACGACTTGGAGCACAGTATCTCGATCATAGACAAGCATAACTAAAGTTTATTGCTATAAATTTGACTTTATAATGACTAGTAATCAGATTCACTACAATGGAATGGCTAATTAATACTGCCCACAATTGCTTGTTTGGTTGTCGCTTGCGACAAATGTATCTGACTAGTAAGTATAGCAACTACCACGAATTGGCTGAATAAAAGTACCAACAACTGCTGGGTTTTGAGGTTTATCTCATGTTATCTGTATCTGATTAGTAATTGTTGCCACTATAACGGAATGGTTAACTAAAAGTGCCCACTGCTTATTTTATCAGGATGATTAACTAAACCTGACTAGTAAAGTGCCGCAACTATAACCGAATAAGTAAAACTGCCAACCGTGTGAGTTCCTCGGTTGACTTCCTCGTTCGGTCTCGAGAAACGCCGGGATGGGTTTGTTTGATGATAGTGTCGAGTTGGTTCGGATAGGTCATTCTTACCCTCTCTAACCGCCGATTGTATTGAGTCTCTATAGGTTGTTTAGTGCATCTGCTGCCGCTTGATCCACCATACCTATGTGGCGAGGGCCGAATTCTAGCCTCGCCGTGTCTTGGCCTCGATCTTGGCGCTCCTTCTTTTTCCTTTGCCCTTTGTCGGCACCCTTTTGTTTAAGCGGGTTTGAGATCGGCGTCGTTAGCGGTTACCCTTCCGGCTTTGGGCGGGGTTATGGGCGCCATTGGTTATTCTTCAGGCTCTTAGCCCCATTTGCATCTTGTCCGTAGTCGGACGCTATATCATTTTCAAGGTGATTTGGATCTTTGTATAATATATTTGTATTCTTGACTCTCTGAGTCATTTGTTATATATATATCTTACATGGGTCCCATCGAGGACTGTTGTGTAATGTTATTACTTGTTTTCCACCCGCGAAAGTGCTGGTGAGCACCTTTGAATCGTTTATATGCGGGTTTGGCGAATTTTGCTCAAACTTGCATAGGTCCGATTCTGAGGTGTTCTGAGTGGTATCGAGCTCGGGTTGCGATACCCCAAGTCCAGCCTGTGGGATAACCTAGCTAACGGCAAGTAGAGTGTCAAAACTATTTTGCAAAATCGGTTGGATAGTTACGATTAGGTCTGATTTTACTCCTTACCCTCTGCTAATCCCTCTTATCTCACGCATTTTGAATCGCTCTCTTCTCTCTCTTGAGTCCGATTTCTCGTGGTTGGGTCTCCGTCGTACCTTGAGGTTTCGCTTTCTTCCTTTATGTAGGTGCTACGATCATCAATCGCAACTTGTCCATTGTACCCTTCATCCAATCTTACGTGTTTGAGCTCTTGATCCATATGTGTTCCTTGGGATATACGTATCGTTGAAAAACATATGAGAAGGACGAGCATTGGTGAAGTTGGAGTATACCTTGAGCATGTGTTGTTCATGCCAATGGAACCATCGCGAAACCTAATCATTGTGTCTTTCATACGATTTCTGCTGGCATCATCCCTTTGTTCCGGATACCGCCTATGAAGATCTTCAGTCTAAATCTCGAGAGTTGAGTTGCCTGATTCTCCTACCCATGTATAGAGTTGATAGTTTGGGTTCGGGATGGACTGATCACCCTACCCGACTCTTACTGTTCGCTCTGTATATCGAACTGGTGGATCAATGTAACTTTTCCCTCTTCTAACGGAAGTTAGAGGTGGCCTTATCGTTTGATGCCTCTATCTTTGTCCTTTGTTTCTCCGGAGTGCTCTCTCGTCGATCAGGATCAACGGCCCTTTGTTGGTGGTGTCGCCGATTTACAGATGAAGAAGGAACCATCGTTAGTGGTGTCGCGAGGAACTACACGAAGCGCGAAGGATCAGATCGCCGACCTTCCATCCGGTACCATGAGGCGGATCTCGAGGGCGAGATCCATCGTTAGTGGTGTCGAATAGTGGCATCCCGCAAAACCACTACTAGAAAATCGCGTTGAATTTGTGCATTGCATCGTCATCATCATGCATTGTTTGCCAAAACTATTTTCGCAACACCCGTTTTGTTTTCTAAAACGCCTCGTCTTTTATTCAAACGCCAAACACCGGGTCTCCGGAATTATTTTTGTTTGTTGCTATCGGTTTGCAAATAGTGTTATTAAAACAAATAAAATTTATATTTATTTTTACGGGGCAGTCGAACGGGCCGATTGACGACCCCTGTTTATTTAAAGCGGTCCACCCCAACCAGCCCCTCTTAATCCTATAGCTACCCAAATTCCTACCCACACCCAACCCTCCACCTCACCCTGGCCACTCCCCTTGCGCCACCTCACCCTCTCCTCTTCCCCACCAACCCGCCCGCCACGTGGCCCCTCTCTCTCCTCCTCCCCACTCGACACACCCCACCCCACCAATCACACTCAAGACGCCACGCTTGCCTGGCCTTGACCTCCCGGGCCGCCCAGACCCCACGCACCCACCCTCACCAACCGCACTGCCCCCGTCTCCTACCTCCCGCACCTGCCCCGATCCCCACCGTCGCCCTCGCCGGTCGCCCACCGCCCATGAGCCTCGTCCCGGCTCCTCCCGCATCCTCCTTCCTCCTTTCCCCTTATAGCTCCGCCTCGCCCCAGCTCAGCCCGCAGCCCCGGTCCTCCCAGCGCCTTGGTCCCTGCGACCTCCTCCGCACTTCCGCCGTCCCGGCAGCCGCACCCTCCCTCGCAGCTCTCCTCTCCTTGGCGCCAGAGACCCTGCCCCGAGCACGTCGCCCAGCCCTCCTCCTCCTCCTCCCGCGAGCGCCACGACCTCGCCGCCTCGTCGCCGATGCCTCAGCTCCAGCGTCCGCCGGCGCCCCCCCCTCGGCCCAGGCTCGCCGCCTCGGCGACCGACCCAGCTCAACCTCTTCCGGCCGCCCGGCCCGCTCAGACCGCCGTCTCGGCCCGAGCTTCCACCTCTCGCAGCTCCGCTCACCAGCGCGGCAGCCCCGCCTCACCTCGCATTCCGTCGCCCTGCGCTGCGCCTCCGGCGAGCTCCTCCACCGCCCGAGGTCGCCCGTCCTCGGCCTCCTCCGGTGACCGCCGGTCCCCGCGTCGCCAGGTGCCCTCCTCGCCGCCACCGTCCGTCGGGCCCCCCGCTCGCCCTTCCCAGCACGTCCCCGACCCGCGACCTCCTCGCCTCCGATGCGTCCCGCTCGCCCTCGTCGTCGCTCTCCGCCCTGGCGCGTCGCTCGCGACCTGCCTCGTCCTCGGCCTCATGCGACCTTGCCTCTCCGGCACCCTCACCGTCCCCCGTTCTGGTGTCTCGGAGAACCACACGAAGGACATGTTGGATGGGAATCACGACAAGAGCTTCTCGTTAACAAGGCCACATCGATGCGGATCCAACTCCGACATGCTAGCATCCAAGATCGCCCCCGCGGACCGTCAAGCACTTCTACCTGGACCCGCAGACCTTTGGCTGGGACCTAAGTTCGACCGCCGACAGGGAACTAGAGGACAACACACCAAGATCGACTTTCCGGAACTCGAAGGCTGATTCTATAGGACCCCACAAGACCACGGGCGCGAGACGCCAAGACCGTACCCAGCCGAAGGTGTCCGAAGAAGCCCCGACAAGAACTCCATCACGGAACATCTAGCACTCCGACAGGGACCCTGGAGACCCCGGCGTCGAGCCCCAAGTTCGTCCCCGTTAATCAAGGTGGAACCCCAAGTCCCCGAAACCCCGATCTGAAGGCCGATCCGAAGCGCCAAGGCCTCCGCCATGGAATCAACAAGATCATCACGAAACGCCGAGTACTTCTTTCAGGACGCCACGATCGTCGACATGACCCGAAGACCGCGAATGCGACAAGAACGGCACCGACGCAAAACGCCAAGTACTTCTTCCCGGAACGCAAGATCTGCCCCGTTACCGAGAGCGAGAGAACGATCCCGCCGAGCCCGAACCGTCGAACCCTGGACCCTGTCGAACCCCGGAACCCCCAAGATCGTCGAGAACCCTAAAGTGTGACCCTTATCCGAGAACCCTATTTTATAAGATAATAACAACTCGTGCATATTAAATTGTCTTACTTGCTTGCATCTTGTCATGTGGTTTGGGGGCCTTATGCCGATTCATCTAATAATTAAATATGGGGCCCATATGCGGGCAAATCTAGCCTCATATTGGCCTCATTTAAATTTGTGTAGCGAACCGGTATCTTATCTTGCCTTGTTATAACAACATTTAAATTGCGGGGATCTAAATAACTTGCACCATCTAATTAATTGTCGGAACCCCGGTTCCCCTTAATATGACCTAATTGCATCGCACCTTTGTCATGCCATGCATCATACATGCATCATGCCGATCTTCTGCCGTTGTATTAAATATTACATCCGGTGTTTATTCTAGTGTTTTGCTTCTTCGCGGATAAGGCCGTTGAGTTGATGTGAGCTTCGCCCCGATCTTCGGTTGAACCCTTCGACAATGTTTTCAGGCGAGCATCTCCCCCTTTCTACCTATCTTACTTTTATAGTATTTATTTCCCTCCTGTTGATCTATTGCTATCTGTGTTGCGATGCTCTAGATTCCGTACCCTTGATATACCGCGCAGCCCTATATTGCCTTGGACACATCCTATTACCTGTTGTTTGGTAGATAGATGGACTTGCGCGTCGTAGTTGCTTGCTCAAGTGCTGATGTGTGTCGCCATATGCCACAGTTGCTGATGTATTTCCGCATGTTGATGTTGGAGATGACTCTAGTTTTACTTATCGTCACTTTAATTTCTGTTTAACAACTAAAATTGAAATAAGCAGAGGCATCGGTGGGTGATAGAAAATATTTGGTTTCCGAACGCCCACTTGTGTCCCGTAAGACCCCGAGTACTTGATACCTGTTCCTTGATTTATCGCGCTATCCACATCCGGAGGTATGGGACCCCCACAGCGAGCTTGATTCATCTTATTTCTTGGGGCCACAAACTAGTTTGAGGTTTTATTACGATCCTGTACTTATGCCATGCTACTTTACGTATTTAAATTGTGCGAGAGCACCTTTGTCTTTGTTAGGATCGGGACACGTTTATGCGGTATCGACAAGCCCAGCCACACTTTCGGGTTCCCAGTCGTTTACCGCCGTCCACCCAAACCTTGAGGCCGTCTCGGAGTCAGCTAGCTTCGTTGCGGGATCTACTTAAGGGGTGGCCCCCTGAAATATTTCTGAATCCTGTGATTGTTCAGTCGTGAAAGCCTCGTTGGGTTTTGATTTGGTTTTTCCGAGGTTGATCGAGCGTGTGTTGCTATTGGTGCACCCCGGCCGGGTAAAACTTTCTGAAAGCCGTGTCCGCGGATATGGACGACTTGGAGCACAGTATCTCGATCATAGACAAGCATAACTAAAGTTTACTGCTATAAATTTGACTTTATAATGACTAGTAATCAGCTTCACTACAATGGAATGGCTAATTAATACTGCCCACAATTGCTTGTTTGGTTGTCGCTTGCGACAAATGTATCTGACTAGTAAGTATAGCAACTACCACGAATTGGCTGAATAAAAGTACCAACAACTGCTGGGTTTTGAGGTTTATCTCATGTTATCTGTATCTGATTAGTAATTGCTGCCACTATAACGGAATGGTTAACTAAAAGTGCCCACTGCTTATTTTATCAGGATGATTAACTAAACCTGACTAGTAAAGTGCCGCAACTATAACCGAATAAGTAAAACTGCCAACCGTGTGAGTTCCTCGGTTGACTTCCTCGTTCGGTCTCGAGGGGGAAACGCCAGGATGGGTTTGTTTGATGATAGTGTCAGGTTGGTTCCGGATAGGTCATTCTTACCCCTCTCTGATAACCGCCAGTTGTATTGAGTCTCTATAGGTTGTTTAGTGCATCTTTGCCGCCGCTTGATCCACCATACCTATAGGCGAGGACCGCGAATTCTAGCCTCGCTGTCTTGGCCTCGATCTTGGCGCTCCTTCTTTTCCTTTGCCCTTTGTCGCACCCCTTTTGTTTAAGCAGGTTTGAGATCGGCGTCGTTAGCGAGGTTACCCTTCCGGCTTGGCAGGGCGGGGTTATGGGCCATTGGTTATTCTTGGGGCTCTTAGCCCCATTTGCATCTTGTCCGTAGTGATCGGACGCTCTATCATTTTCAAGGTGATTTGGATCTTTGTATAATATATCTGTATTCTTGACTCTCGGTGTTGTTATATATATATACTCGTGGGTCCCATCGAGGACTGTTGTGTAATGTTATTACTTGCTTTTCCACCATACGAAAGTGCCTGGTGGGCACCTTTGAATCGTTTCTATGCGGGTTTGGCGAATTTTGCTCAAACTTGCATAGGTCCGATTCTGAGGGTGTTACACATGGCCGCCGGCAATAGAGGGTGCCCCCATCTCTCCCTCATTCATGTGGTGGAAGCTCCACTCACATAAAAACACCTCCACTCACAATTCCACTCACATGCATTAATTTTCCACCAAAACTAATGCAAGCTCTCATTTATTAAAACTCTTTTATTTATTTTATTCAGAATTTTGTTAATTACTATAATTAACAAACATTCACATAAAAACCCTTATAACATTTCAATTTCACATGCAGAACCAGTTTTAGCAATTTCAACCGAAACGATTCCGGTGTCTAGTGAAATAAATTCCTGCACTTTCTTTTTCTTTCTCTTGCATATCATTTGCTCTGAATGGTGTCGGTATCCCTTAAGTGTGTCACCCTATGGTTCGCGAATAATGTATACATGATCGAGACCCCTCTCCGATCAATAATCAGCAGCGGGACCTGGAGATCCGTACTGATTCCCACACATTCAAAGATGACTTCTATGATCGTGTGAACCTTATACGCATGTAACTCAATTCCTTTGTGTAACATCCTAGATTTTATATTAACGTATTACTAGAAGCATGCATCATCCTTGCATCATTGCATCCTATAAATTAAATTTACATCAAAAACCCTACCACCAAACCCTAACAAAACCCTAATAAAAATTCCTCTATATGAGGGGTTACCTTGCTTGTCCTTCCTAAAGCTTTGTAAAAATAATATTTTCTGGTTCTATGATGACCACCTCATTATTACAAAAATTTAGAAACTGGTCTCATTGTTTTTGGACTTGCCTTGCAAAATTTATTGAAGAAAATATAAAAAAGAAATTGCTAAAAGAATAAAAGAAAAAAACTTAAAGCCTAACCTAGATGGGCCGGCCATAAACCCCACACCTTGACCAGTACACATGGCCTTGACCTGATGCCACATTGCACCGGCCAGACCAGCCGCCAACTTTGCCACCGACCACCCGGGCCCACATGTCATCTCTATCTCCCCCGTGGAAATCGGACGCCGCCGTGTGCATAACGAACTACGGCCGATTCGGAGAACAATCCATGACCCTATTGCCAAGTTTCGTTGTCCATATAAACCCCGCAACCCCGCTGCTTCAAAACCCTAAAAATTTCTCGATCTACCGCCACCAGGCTGCCTCGCTTTGACCTCGTCGGAGTAGCCACCGCTGAAGCTTCGGTAGGTGAAGCATGTCGGTGATAGGGAGCTCCTCTTTCCCTGATTTCTTCCTTATCGAAATCCTCTCCCACAACCATCACCCCTCATCCATTTTCCCCTTATATAACGCAGCACAGCGACCTCGATTTCTCGTCGTTGTTCCTCCGGAGCTTGCTAGGAACAGCGGGCCACAGCAGCTATACGAGGAAGCGACGCTCACCGCCGTCCATACCAAGGTAACTGCGAGGATCTGTTGCATCCCGTCGACCACACCGTCGCCTCGGAAAGCCACGGAATCGCCGCCGACCGTCACCACCGACGCCGCCGCCGCCCATCGCCGTCGTCGCTGCCCTTTAAGTCGCCGTTGTCTCCCTTGTCTGTTGGATCAAAATTATGTGGTTCAGATTAGACCTTCTAAAGCGAAGGGGTGCCGATGAATCATGTTGTGCCGCGTGGAACGCTCGCGTCAGCACGCCGCGTCAGTGCCGCGTCACTTAGCTGGACCAATCAGAAACTGCCACTTGTCTCGGATCTGTTAGATTTAGGTTTTAAATTGGCAGATTATATTTTTGCGAAATTCATAGAAATTCAACCACTTGGACAAAAATCGTGTATAATATAATGTTGGATTCAGAAAATTTTGTAGAACACAGATCTAAAATAATTTTGCGAGTTTGCAGTAGTATTTTCTGTGTAGGATTTAATCTCTAGTTTGGAGTATTTAATTCATAGAAAAATAATTAGAACTCCGTTTTAGTTGATTCTTGTTGCGTTGGCTTTGTTTTTACAATGCCTACTGACAAAATTATAAAATCTTGCTTAGGATCTTTCGATCTGTTTCGTGGCTGATTAGATGGTTGGATCTCCCTATGACCCTATAAATTAAAGTAATGATCCAAATTGATTAAAATCTGTGGGAAATCGATACTAACAACGTCCCCAACACTTTACCAACTCAGAAAGATTACCTTGGTCAAATTAGAACACAATCTTGCATATTACCATGTTGCATGCATGCATATTATTTCTGTGGCATTATTTTGTGCAAGTTGTGATAAGATCTATGTTTGTGTTTCGTTAGATTATTTAGAGTGCGCTGAGGAGTACTATTGTGTAGAGTGCTGCTCGTATCAAGGCAAGTTACACCACTTGTTCATATTTTTGTCCTAGTTCTTATTCTATGCATGTGATCCTCAAAATCCTGTAGTATGCATGTGTAGGATGTTCTAGTAGAATTTTTCTTAGTACTATTTTGCAAGCGCGATGATTTTTTGTAGTATGCCATGAGTATCTCTATACTTAGGATTTTCCCTTCCTAATAGGTTCCCCTGTTCTTGCTTAGTCCTTTCTATGCTATATATATATATATAAAGTACCGTTGGGGGGTTTGAAAGACAAGAAATTTTCTAAGTATAAAGGCTCTCTTGAGCGATCTTTTCTTCTCAAATCCACTTCAAAATAAAGTAAGTTTTCTTCTGGGCGGAATGGTTGTCGGATCAACGAGTGAGAGTTTGGTGAAGGATGGCCGCAAAGTAGGGAAATTATCTCTCCTTAAGCAAATGCTAACAAAGTAGGGAAATTCTCTCTCCTTTTCCATACTTAAGAAAATTAGCTTTGAGCAAATAAACTCCACAGCCTAAACTATCCTTGCATGTAGAGTGAGTCTTTTTCTTTCCTTGGTGTAATTTGCCAATACATTCAAAGTATTGACCCAATTTGTTGGCTGCACGTCTTATGTGCAGAATCCGAAGATTGAAAGGTGTGTAGGGATCGCGAGTCTGCACTCAACAAGCCTGGGGCGTTGATGGACTCAAGCTGTTTTATGTTTCTTGCGGTGACCCAGCATACCACTGCATGTGTAGTACACTATAGTCATTGACATGACATCCACATAACACCGTTCTGTAAATATCACATCCCTCAGAGTGGTACAACAGAAACATTGTGGGTCCATATTATAAACATTCACATATTATTATTACAATACTAGAAGTTCAAGACTTCAAAAGGATTCGACTTACAAACCAAAATATAAAGTGTTTCAGCGGAATTTAAAAGTAGCAACTCCAACTAGGATTTGAGCTCAGCAGCTTATTCTATAGAGTTCATGCTGCACGGCTCTGTTGGTTACTACTAACTAGGATACTTAGTTGGACTCGTTATCATAAACACCATAGCGGATTTCATAATCCACTCCTTCAACACCTCCTGACAGGTCAGGCTCTTCGTAGAACACATCTTCTTGACATTCAACTGCATACATTGGCACGTCTTCGGGATCCTCAGAGTCTAATCAAGGGATCAAAGGAAAGGATGAGTAACAGCGTTACCCAACAAGTTCATTATATGCAAGGTGGGAAGTTTGATGCTCTAACTACCACCTCGGATTATAAATCCTTGGCACTATGCAATCTTTGTAAATCTTTCTTCAAAGATTGATTTTATTATGAAAATCTATGACCATCATCCTTCACGGGTTGACCAGAACTTTCATGGAGTTCCTTTCCTGCCGCATTCGTAGATCCTTCCCGGAACAGGGAGTAATAAGTTACAATTCTTACACTCTGCAGAGGTGCGTTACTTTACCCATGAGAGATCAACTCCTTGTTGCACAACCGGGCATACTTTCCCGTCAACAATTCCATGATGTGGGGCCTAGTAGTTGGTCCAAGCCAATCACTGCCCCCTTCGCAACCTCGCATGCCTCCTTTGTGTAAACCATGCCCACATATTGAATTACGACAATGGTTTGTACAAACCGTTAGATTCCAGAACTATCGTGGGACGATGAGGGTTCCCACCCATATGATGCATATCCTCTACGAATTACCAATTAATATGCACGCTACAAGGATACCAACCACGACCTGCACATTCGGCTTCATGCGATGGGAAGAAGATACAGCTGACTTCTCTGTCCCATTCCAAATCTCATGGCTAACGCGTAATATACGGTGCTAGAATCACTGATGTCAGGGGTTATTAAGTCCCTAATTTATCATCATTGTTGCAAATAGAACCCTAAGTTCTATTGCTCCATTATATCATCACTTAGGATGATATCTATGATTTTGTTATTTTTGAAAATATTATTTTCTTTCTTTGGAGTATATATGATAACACACAATTTGCAAATACTTTGATAAAGACTCTTCAAAGGATATGAGAAAGTGATGAACTTGCCTTGTGATGGCAAGGTAGTGAAGTCTGATGCTTGCACTGGACCTTGAGCTTCTGTGTCTACAAAAACATCATTTTGCCCGGTAAGGACAATATTTAAAGAAGCAAAATGATTATGCAAAGTAATGTAATGCATCATTTAGCTTTATATGTAACCTCCCCCATTTATTTAAATTATAAAAATTCTTTAATTAGTAAAGAATTTATAAATATTAATTTTTTTAATATTTATTGAATATTGTATTCTTTTAATTTATTGTATTTTATTTAATTAATAATTACTTTAAGAATTATCATTAAATACCAAAAATTGATATTAAATATTTGTTTAGTATTTTTCTAAAATACTACAATATTAATATATAATGAAAGTGATTTTTATTTATTTTTATCATCTTTCAAGAATTTTGTAAAATTCCATAAGTAATATATATTAAAAAATTCTTAATAAAATTTATATATCTAAAATTTTATCTTTTAATTTATTTGGATAGTTTGTATTATTGTGAATCCAAAAAAAATTTATTTATAATATTTGGACTTTTATTTTACTTTCTAGATTTTATTTAAGTTCAGGATCATTTTGGTATTATTCCAATTATTGAAACAGGCTCTAAAAGATTTGGGATGGTTGTTTGGGTTTATTGGGCCCTTGTGGCCCAATAGGGCAAAGTCAAAACAATACCCCGAAGGGGTATTGGCCCAACCCAGCCCAACACTCTCTGTCTCTCTCTCGAGCTCACCTCTCTCCTTCTCCTCCCCCGACCCGATGGTCAGCGATGTTGTCACCAGTGATTCGCGCCGCCATGGACCTTCCTGGCCGTCGTCGTGGTGCAAGATGAGGTTTTCGGCCCCGCTCTACCCTTCTGTCCAATTGGATTTGGACCTAGATCCCTCTTGCAACCAGATCGATGTTGTCCCGAACCCTAGGGTTTGGGGTTGGCGTTGATGCTGGCGGCATCGCTGTTGTCGTGTGATGTGGGGATGCTCCTCGCCCCTAGGTGTGGCTATGGTCGCCTCCGTGATGTTGTGTGGGTTGCAGCGCCCCCTTGGGGGTGCTCCCCATGCCGCCATGGTCGTCGGCCTCCTCTGCTTCCTCTTCTATTCAACAGTGAGGAACTTCGGTAAGTTGTTCCTCTCCCTCGTGCTCCCTGTGCTAGGCCATCCCATACTATATGTTAGTACTGGCCATTCCTGACTAGGGTCATATCCTGATTAGGATTCTTGGTTCTGCTTAGGGTTCAATTCCCTCTGTTGGTTAATTATTTGATGAATTGGATCATGTGTTGATGATCCTTGAACCTGTGGAGTGATGACTAGTTGTGGCTTACTGCTGATGGTTAGCTGTGGTGATGCTAGTGGTTTATCAGATGATTCTATGGATTAATTTTGGTATGGTTCAGATGGTAAAGTTGCTTTAAAGCAATACTTTGGGAATCTAGTGGTTTTAATAGCTCACCACTATCATTACTTGGTTAATGACAGTGAGTGTTGTGTGATGAAGTCATTGTATTAGTACTATTGGCTTAAGAATTATTATATAGATTGAGATCAAAATGATCTCCTACAGTGAAGATATGTATATGATTTTCCTGAGTATGATTCCTGTGATGTCAGGAAAATGATTTTTATAGTTAGATGTGGTGTAACTGTGAAGATTGGATGCTTAACCTACTTAGTTTAGAACTATTCTTGTGACACCATCTTTGTATGGCACACAAGATTAGATTCTATTACTTGGTTTGGTCTTGTTCAAGCTTAAAATGAGTTTGGCATTAAATATAAGTAGAAACTTCTTTTCTTAAATCCCTAAGACCCATGGTGTTGGTCTGAGGTTTAGGGATTAGATCTTTGTCCTGTTGTTTCTCAAGGATTAATTCTGGTAGTGATACCAACTATTGTTTCTTGAATCAAAGTTGTGGAAAAATGATTGTAGGCTTGATCCCTTATATAGATCCATAAGATTAACTTCTAAGGTGCTACTCTGATTGAAGAGGTGTGCCTAGAAGTTTAAATCTTGGCTATATTCATTCTTGAATTTAAATATAGCTTGATAGCTTAGATCAATGATGTTGTCTTGAGATCTTAGTTGGATCTTTATACTTTTCTGATGGATTTTAATGTTTAAAAACTTTAGTGATGAATTCACCCCACTTGGGTGATTTATGAGAATTTGAGTAAGAGACAGATCATGTATGATTGTCTAATATTAGACAGATAGATCATGTGATGGTCTAGTTTACTCACCACACTTATTTGATGTTGGGTTTGCTAGTGGTTGATCTTGTGGTAGTTTGATCTGGTTCTCCCCTGGTATTTCCAGTTCCTGGCTTGTCCTTGATCTAGCCCTTCACCTCTTGGTCCTGGTGGCTTGATCTTTTCCTTGCTATCCACCTGATCCACCCCCTCCTTATGTCACCATTTTGGTGGTGTGATCCAAGGTTTTGATTGGTGTGATTTATCTTGGCTCTGGCTGGGTTTGGCTGCTGGCTACTATTCTTGGTGTGTATGAACAATGGAATGGTGTGGGTATTGGCTTCCCATGGCTGTGTTGATGGTTTTGTTTGATTGTGCTGTTGTTGTGGTGCTGATAGCACACCCATGCAGTTTGGTGTGTGTTGCCTGTGTGCCTGCTGCACAGGTTGTGGATATGTTCTGAATTTGGAAGTTACTTTCATCAGGTTACCTTTTACCTGGCTGGTGAAACTTGCCCCTCCTTGCGGTTTATTTGACTTATGGCTTAAAATTATGAAAGATATATTCTTTCATATTGGTGAAACTTACCCCTTTAAAAGATTACTCAATGATGAACCTTGATCAGTGCATTTCACTGTCAAGTCGGAGAGTAATATCCTTTTAATCCTAGCGTTCTTTCTTTTGTTTATGTTTATTTTGCAGGTACCAGGTTTTAAGATCAAGACTTTAGTTTAGGTTTTTCTTTTTCTTTATAGAATAGTTACTTGTAATATCTCTATGATTCAATTGTAATCTTTAATTTATTCTTTTGTACTTTTTATTTTTATTCTTTTGTAATAAAGATCGTACTATTATCAATAAAGAAATATTATTCTTTTATTTATTTACTATTGTAAAGATTGTTGCTTATTTACATAAGTTACATTATGTAACTTATTTATTAAATAAAATTTTGAAATGGAGATTCTTATTCTTAATTGCTTTCTTTTTATAAAGTTTGAACTATTCATTATTAACTCTTGACTAAAGTATAATACTCAAATATAACTTTGAATTCCTTTAAATTATAAATTCAACACTCAAGTTTGAAATTCAAATTTCATTTTCCAAAACACTCTAATCCACAAAGATCATATCAAATTCTATAACAATCATCCTTCAATACTAAACCTAATCACAAAGTATGAAAGAAACTTTGATCACTTTAGGTTTTTATTTGGCGAAAAATTTACCCACATTTTCTCAGATGAATGCATGCAATATCTTTAATTCCTAAATCTACCCTTCGTTAGTTCCTAAATGCTGGGATGTTACATTTCCGCTGTTATTTGAGCTAGCATAATGCTAAGCAAATTTGTAATAATTTCATACTCTGGATTCCTCGTGTAATAATTACTTTGTGTTTTACATGATATTGATCGACTGTGAGTGCTAGGTATTGATCTAGGGACTAGCATGTAAATCACAGGGACTTAGGATCTTTATTGATGCAAGGTCACAACATATGGTATCAGAGCACATCATTGCCTGTAGGACATGACACTAGGATTGGAACCACCTTTAACTTATGTGCCTTACTTTTTATTCTAAGTTATTTTCACGCACTTCTAGTACCTGCTTTTCCTCTACTTGTTTAAGTATCTAATATTCATTCCTCTAACTTAAAGATGACGAGCTTCTTCTATGACACTGTCGTGGACATCGATCCCCTTCGCTTTGGTGGATGCCTCATGGACCTCCTCACATGTTTGGAACTTCCCCTGCCAACAATCCAGGGAAGCCCAATGAAGAAACTCCACAAGGACGGCTGCTGGGGAGTCAAGGTCATCCAGCCAGGACGAGATAGATGCGAGCGCCTGGAGGAATACATAGCAATCCACATCATTAGCGACTCCAAGGAGAAGGCCCTTAGCATAAGCATGCGGTAGCTCATTGGTCGCCTATGTGGACGCCATCAAGAATATCTCCAAGGACACTGCAACAGCCTTTTTGGAAGGCGCGATGAGGAAGGGGTTACCATGGATTTGACCTTTGAAGAAAGGGCTTCTACCAAGCGCCGAAGGACGCAATATCAAGACTTGTAGTGCCACATCCATGACCTTGAAAACGGTAGCTCCCTCGAGATGCTAAGGAACGATGAGCTATGCTCTCTCATCAAGGAGAAGGAGGAAATAATCAAGCAGCAGGACGAGGCAATGAAGGCCCAAGAGATGAAGTTCCAGGACCAAGAGAAGAAGTTCACTAACCAAGAGAAGATGGTGATAAATAAAAACAATAGGATTAGGTAACTCAAGAAGGAAATCGAGGAAACTGATGTGCAAACCGAGGGCCTTTTCAAGATAATCAATGACGTGTGTGCTTCCAAGAGGGACTTGGCAAAGAAACTTTAAGCTGAAAAGAAGTCAAGCCTAGTGGAAGAACTGCAGGGCAAGAAGGAGGGACTTTAGGAGAAGCTAGGAGCTACTACCAAGAAGCTGCAAGATGAAATAAAGGACCTCCAAGAGAAGCTTGAAGCCACCACAAAGGAGATGGAGCTATACAAGTCAACCCTAGAGCAGGAGGGCTACTCGTTCGAGGACGAGGAAGAGGAAGGCGTGGAAAATGTGTAGTAGTTGGACCACCTTTAAATTCTATAGTTGAACGTTATTCACGATTGTAATAAATACCAAGACATGTTTGGTTTAGTTAAACTTGGATGATTTCTGTGTTATACTTGTGTTGCTTGTGTCTTATGTGCCTTGTGTATTTTCATAAGGGTAGGAGTTTACTACTTATTCTTTCCGTCTATTTCTTAACTTGTTGCTCAAACCCCACAGATGTCGCCAAGACGTGCGAACACAAAAATTCCTCCAGATATTGCACAACTTTTGGCCACTTAGAACCAGCTGATCCAACTGCTCACTTAAAATATGCAAAACAACAACAACAACATGCCACCTCCGCCACCACCACCTCAACAGGATCGCTTGACTCGGTTTTTGAGGTTGAACCCACCTACCTTCACAAGCAGCGCTGAACCCATCGTTGCAGATGACTGGCTCCGCACAATTAACAAAAAGTTAGACACCATGCAAGCTGTCGAATCTGACAGGGTGCGTTATGCCGCGCACCAACTTGAAGGACCTGCTGCAGAATGGTGGGATAACTACCAAGTCACCCACCCGGATATTGATGCTATCACTTGGAATCAGTTCGAGATAGCTTTCCGCACTCATCATGTGGCTGTTGGTGTCATGACTTTAAAAAGGCGTGAGTTTCACGACTTACACCAGTTGCACCGTTCTGTCACTGAGTATGGTGAGCTTTTCAACAAGCTATCCCGTTATGCACCGGATGATGTTTCCACTGATGCCAAGAGGCAGGAAGAATTCTTAAGAGGGTTCAATGATGAGATATCTATCTAGCTTGTGGCTCAAAAGTTTGACAACTTTCAGGAGCTCTTGGACAGAGCCATTGTGGTTGAATCCAAGAGGAAGAGCATAGAGAACCGCAAGAGAAAGTCTAACCCGCACGAGCACTCTGTTCCGTACCAGAAGCAGCGCACTTCCATCACCATCACCTTATAACAGTAATGGCCACAACCATAGTGGTCATCACCATGGCGGTCACAAACACAATGGGCATAAGCACCGCAATGGGAGTGGCAGCAATGGAAACGATCTCATTGAGGTGACATGATTTAAGTGCAACAAGACAGGGCACTATGCAACTACTTGCCCCGAGAAAAAGAATGGGAATGGAAATGGCAATGGGAATGGCAATGGACACAACCATGGTAATGGAAACGGGAAGAAGCCAAATCCATTTGTGAAAGCCATAGTGAATCATGTCTCCATGGAGGATGCTTGTGACGCACCGGATTCCGTGATTGGTAAGTTCAAGCGCAATTCCATTCCCGCAGTTTTTCTTTTTGATACTGGTGCATCACATTCATTCATATCAAGGGTATTTGTGGATAGAGGCAAGATACCTATAGAGACTATAAATTCTCCCCTAAGGGTAAGTTCTCCTGGAGGAGAAATAGTGGCAAACTCCAGTTGCCGGGGGTTAGAACTAAGGATTGGGACACACATCTTTCCCACAAGTCTAGTAGTTATGGAGTCACAAGGATTAGACATAATCTTGGGCATGAATTGGATGACCGAATATGAGGGAGTCATAGATTGTGCCAGAAGGATGGTCACGCTCACAACACCGAAAGGGAAAAGGATTCGTATCAAGTCAAATTTTGCACTTAAGGAAGTTATCGTGAATTCTCTTAAGGGGTTAGCTTGGAGGATGTACCATTGTGAAGGAATACCCAGATGTCTTTATGGAAGAGTTACCCAGGATGCCTCCCGACCGTGATATCGAGTTTCTCATTGACTTGATGCCAGGCACAGGGCCGATAGCCAAGAGACCATACAAGATGGATGTGGACGAGTTGAAGGAACTCAAGAAACAACTTCGGGAACAATTGGACAAGGGATTCATTCAACCCAGCGCGTCATCTTGGGGAGCACCTGTCTTATTCGTGGAAAAAGGAGGATAAAACCAAGAGGCTAGTTGTGGACTACCACTTGTTGAATGAAGTGACGATCAAGAACAAGTACCCTCTTCCTAACATCCATGACCTGTTTGATCAGTTAAAGGGAGCCAGTGTGTTCTCAAAGATCGATCTGCGATCAGGTTACTTTCAGCTAAAGATTCGAGAACAGGATGTGCCCAAAATAGCCTTCACCACAAGATATGGGTTGTATGAGTACACTGTGATGTCGTTTGGTCTAACCAATGCCCCAGCGTACTTTATGACCATGATGAACAAGGTGTTCATGGAATATTTGGACAAGTTTATCGTGGTATTCATAGATGATATACTTATTTACTCCAAGGATGAGAAGGAACATGAGAGGCATCTGCGCCTAATTATGGAGAAGCTAAGGGAACACAAGTTGTATGCCAAATTCAGCAAATGCGAGTTATGGTTAAAAGAATTGGGTTTACTTGGTCATGTTGTGTCGACAAAAGGAGTTGCCATAGACCCTAGTAAGGTAGCTTCCATAACTGAATGGGAGTCACCCAAGAATGTGGGAGATATTAGGAGCTTCTTGGGCCTCGCGGGATATTACCGGAGGTTCATTGAAAACTTTCCCAAAATAGCAAAACCCATGACATAATTGTTGAAGAAGGAAAAGAAATTCCTATGGACCGAGGCATGTGAAGCAAGCTTTCAAGAGTTAAATAAATGCCTCGTAACGGCACCAGTTATGTGTCTTCCTGATATCCAAATGTATTTCCAAGTCTATTGTGACGCTTCTCGACAAGGACTTGGAAGTGTACTGATGCAAGATGGGAAGGTAGTATCCTATGCCTCTCGACAACTTAAGAACCACGAACACAACTACCCCACGCATGATTTGGAGCTTGCATATGTGGTACATGCACTCAAGGTATGGAGAGACTACCTCATGGGCAATCATTGTGATGTGTTCATGGATCATAAGAGTTTGAAGTACATCTTGTTGGAATTATGCCCTAGAGGCAATAATAAAGATGTTATTATTATAATTCTTGTTCATGATAAAGTTTATATTCCATGCTAGAATTGTATTAAGCGGAAACTTTAATACTTGTGTGGTTTGTGAACAACACCGTGTCCCTAGTATGCCTCTATGGACTATCTCATTGATAAATGATGGTTAAGATTTCCTAACCATAGACATGAGTTGTCGATTGATAATGAGATCATATCATTAGGGGAATGATATGATGGACAGACCCAAACTAAGCAGAGCAATTAGATCGTGTCATCGTGTTCATCTTTGCGAAGCTTTTCTTATGTCAAATATTGTATTCCTTAGACCATGAGATAATACAACTCCTTGGTATCGGAAGAAAGCTTTGAGGTCATCAAACGTCATCCTATGAGAGGGTGATCATAAAGGTGTCTCTCAGGTGATCGGAAAGTACCTGTTGGGTTGTATGTATCGAGATGGGATTTGTCCCACCCAAGTCGGAGAGATATACTTTGGGCCCACTCGGTAATCGATATCAACAACGCTTGCAAGCATGTGGTTAAGGAGTTAATCACAAAGTGATATCGGATTACGGAACAAGTACTTGTTGTGAACGAGATTGGACTAGGTATGACGGTACCGATGATCAAATCTCGGGCGAGTAAAATATCGCGTGACGAAGGGAATATATATATGGGATTGATTGAATCATAGCATCGTGGTTCATCCGATATGATCATCGATGAATGTGTGGGAGTCAATATGGGTTTCCAGACCCCACTATTGATTATTGATAGAAGATCATGTCTGCATGTTCTCGAACCCGAAGGGTCACACACTTAACGTGTCTCGACGCTAGGATAGATTGGATAATTGGTTTATGAGTTTTTGTTCGGATTCTCGGATGGGATCCGGGACATCACGAGAGGTTCCGGAATGGTTCGGAGAATAAGATTCATATAAGGCAGTGCAGTTTTTGGAGTTCGGAATTGTTCCGGGTTAATCGGTATTGTACCAGAAGCTTCTAGAACCTTCCGAAAGGGGGCCAACGTGGTCCCACCTGTCGGGAGGGGGCATGGGCCCATGAGGGAGTGCCCTGGCCGCAATGGGCCAGGGTCACAAGGCCCCATAGGGCCCAGCCGGGCAAACAAGGGGAAACCCTAGTTTGGAGCTTCTAGAAGGGGGGGTTTCCTTGCCCCCCACACCTCCCTCCTTTGGCCGTCGGCCTAGGGCTTGGGGGAGGGGTTTGGGCTGGCGCCCACCCCTCTATATATAGAGGTCTGGGGCGCACCACCACCCCACACCTTCCCCTCAAGCCTAGTCGCCCTGCTGCCCTCCTCTCTCTCTCCCTCCCGACTGCGTGTAGGCGAAGCCCTGCTGCAGAAACTCTCCACCACTTGCAACGCGCCGTCGCGTTGTAGATCCAATCCATCTCTCCACCATACTTGCTGGACCGAGGAAGGAGGAGACGTCGAGGTTCTGCACGTGTGCATCTCACGGAGGCATCGCCACTTGCTGTGCTAGATCGGATCGGATCGCGAGGAGGAGAAGCGAATACGACTACATCACCCACGTTCCGACGAACATTCCGCTGTGAGAATCTTCAAGGGTATGGAGATCTAATCCAATCTCTCTCATTGTTTCCATCTCCTAGATTAGATCTTGGCTTCCCTCTGTTCACATCCGTAGAAAATTTTGATTTACTATGCCACGAAACCCTTTAGTGGTATCAGAGCTAGATCTATGCGTAGATGTGTTTCACGAGTAGAACGCAACATGGTTGTTGTGGGCGTTGATGTTTTCTGTTGCAAGCCTCTTGTTTGTGTTCTTCTTATGACGCGGGATAGTGAGATTGAAGAGGTCCAGGCCAACCTTACGCGACGTCGTTCGCGAGACCGGCTCCGCACTTGACGTGTGGCTTGTTCCACACATGCGGCTGGTGGATGCCAGTTTCTCTCACTATAGTTGTCATGGGATTTACACCGGAGTTTGGCAACCATAATATCACCGTTGTGGCTTTCTGTAGGTAAGAATCGTTCTTAGCATACTACTCCCATAAGCCACGTAAAACATGCAACAACAAAGTAGAGGCGTCTAACTTGTTTTTGGAGGGAGTGTTTTCTATGATATGGTATGGCCTAAGATGTGATGTGTGTAATGTATGCGATGATCATGTTTTGTAATGTTTCACGACTTGCATGTCGATGAGTACACAACCGGCAGGAGCCATATGGTTGTCTTTATAATTGTGTATGACCTGTGTGTCAACTTCTTATACGCCATGTAATAGTTTCACTTTATCGCTAAGTAGTTAGCAATAGTTGTAGTTGCTATTCGTGGTGGAGGCAATCATGGTGGAGTGATGGAGATCATGCCGGCACACACAAGATGGAGATCATTGCGCGAATATTGGCTATACCATGTCACATAAAGTTATATGCATGTGATGTTTATCCTTTTATGTATCTTATTATGCTTAGATCGCGACGGTATCATTATAAGATGATTCCTCATTTAAAGATCAAGATAAAAACCGTGTTCTCCCCATGTATGCACCGATGCAAAATTTCGTCGTGTCCAAGCATCACGTGATGATCGGGTGCTATAGACTCTACGCTCACATACAACGGGTGCAAGCCAGTTTTGCACACGCGGAAATACTTGGGTTTGACTTGACGAGCCTAGCATGTACAGACATGGCCTCGGAACATAAGAACCGAAAGGTTAAGCATGAGTCATATGAATGATATGATCGACACATCATTGTCCACCATTGAAACCACATCTCTTCTCGTGATGATCGGATTAGGTATGGTGAATTTGGATCAGGTTCACTAAACAACTTGAGGGATGTTGAATTTAGTGGGAGTTCATCTAGTAATTTGATTAATTTGAACTATTTATCATGAACATAGTCTAAATTATACTTGCAAATACTGTAGATCAAATGGATAAGTCCAACTTCAACTTCAACGTTTTTGCTGAGATAGAAAAGCTTAGAAACAATGGGTCTAACTTCACCAAATGGTTCCGCAATCTGAGAATCATTCTCTCTGGCAGACAAAAGGACTATGTCCTTGAGAAAGCGCTAGGTGACGCCCCTGCTATAGATGCGCCGGCTGATGAGAAAGCTGTTTATCAGTCGTGCAAGGATGATTATGATTTGATTAAGATCGCCATGTTGTTTGCTATGGAATCGGATCTTCAAAATCGTTTTGAGGAGTTCGCCGGGCCCTTTGAGATTCTTGAGGAGCTGAAAACTATGTTTCAGACTCAGGCCCGTTCTGAGAGATATAAAATCTCTAAGAAATTCTTTAACTGCAAGATGGAGGAAGGGAGTTCCGTTAGTGAGCACGCCATTAAGATATCGGGCTACACTCAACGCCTTGAGCAACTAGACTGCCATATTCCAGAGGAGCTCAAGATTGACAGAGTTCTGCAGTCACTCCCTCCTAGCTACAAAAGTTTTGTAGTTGCTCACAATCAGATTGGTTCCACTGATATGATCACTGAGCTCTTCGCTAAGATGAAAGTAGCGGAGGTGGACATCAAAAAGGATAATCATGTGTTGATGGTCAACAAGCCCCCCACCTTCAAGAAAGGTAAGGGTGCAAAGAAACCCTTCAAGAAAGGCGGCGGCAAGCGCGTTGCCCCTGCTAAGTAGAAGCTCAGGTCTGGTCCTAAGCCGGACACTGAGTGCTTCTATTGCAAGGACAAGGGTCACTGGAAGCGCAACTGTCCGAAGTACTTAGCGGACAAGAAGGCTGGCACCATCAAAGGTATATTTGATATACATGTTATTGATGTTTTCCTTACTAGACCTCGTTGTAGTGCCTGGGTATTTAATACTGGTTCAGTTGCTAATATTTGTAACTCGAAACAGGAGCTACGGAATAGACGGCGGCTTGCGAGGGATGAGGTGACGATGCGCGTTGGCAACGGATCAAGAGTTCATGTGATGGCCGTCGGCATGCTCTCCTTAGTTTTACCTTCTGGATTAGTTTTAAACCTTAATAAATGTTATTATGTGCCTGCGTTGACCATGAACATTATTTCTGGATCTTGTTTATTGCAAGACGGTTATTCATTTAAATCGGAGAATAATGGTTGTTCTATTTATATGAGTAACATCTTTTATGGTCATGCACCTATTGTGAATGGTTTATTTCTTCTAAATCTCGAAAGGGATGAAACACACATCCATAACATTGAGGCTAAGAGATGCAAAGTAGATAGTGATAATACTACTTATTTGTGGCACTGTCGTCTAGGTCATATTGGTGTAAAGCGCATGAAGAAACTCCATTCTGATGGACTATTGGAGTCTCTTGATTTTGAATCATTTGACACATGCGAACCATGCCTCATGGGCAAGATGATCAAAACCCCGTTCTCCGGTATGATGGTGCGAGCAACGGACTTGTTGGAAATCATACATACCGATGTATGCGGACAGATGAGTGTTTCGACGCGCGGTGGATATCGCTATTTTCTCACTTTTACCAATGACTTAAGTAGATATGGGTATATCTATTTAATGAAACATAAATCTGAAACATTTGAAAAGTTCAAGAAATTTCATAATGAAGTGGAGAACCATCGTAACAGAAAAATTAAGTTTCTACGATCCGATCGTGGAGGTGAATATTTGAGTTATGATTTTCTCACGCATCTTAAAGCAAGTGGAATCGTTTCGCAACTCACGCCACCCGGAACACCACAGCGCAATGGTGTGTGTGAACGCCGGAATCGAACCCTATCACATATGGTCCGATCAATGATGTCTCTTACTTATTTGCCGTTATCATTTTGGGGCTATGCATTAGAAACCGCTGCATTCACTTTAAATAGGGCTCCATCTAAATCCGTTGAGATGACACCGTATGAACTGTGGTTTGGTGCTAAACCTAAGTTGTCGTTTCTTAAAGTTTGGGGATGCGAAGCTTACGTCAAGAAGTTGATGCCGGACAAGCTTGAACCCAAAGCGGAGAAATGCGTCTTCATAGGATACCCTAAGGAAACTATTGGGTATACCTTCTATCAGTAACCAAGGCAAAGTGTTTGTCGCAAGAACGGTTCCTTTCTTGAGAAGGAGTTTCTCTCAAAGAAGTGAGTGGGAGGAAAGTAGAGCTAGACGAGGTTATTGAACCTTCTCTTGAATTCGAGAGTAGCGCAAGACCTGAAATTGTTCCAGCGCTCACGCACCAACAATAGAGGAAGCTAATGACAAGGATCATGAAGCTTCGGACGATGCTGCTACTGAACATCGCAGGTCGACAAGGTCGCGTGCCCCTCCTGAGTGGTGCGGCAACCCTGTCTTGACTGTCTTGTTGGTAGAAGACAGTGAGCCTGCGAACTATAAGGAAGCGATTATGAGCCTAGACTCTGAGAAATGGCTAGAGGCCATGAAATCCGAATTGGGATCCATGAGCGAAAACCAAGTATGGACTTTGGTGGACCCTCCTAGCGACCGAAAGGTCGTTCAGTGCAAATGGATTTTCAAGAAGAAAACGGACGCAGATGGTAATGTTACCGTCTATAAAGCACGGCTTGTCGCGAAAGGTTTTCGACAAGTTCAAGGTGTTGACTATGATGAGACTTTCTCTCCCGTAGCGATGTTTAAGTCCATTCGGATTTTATTAGCAATTGCTGCGTTTCATGATTATGAAATATGGCAGATGGATGTCAAGACTACGTTCCTCAATGGCAACATTGATGAAGAGTTGTATATGATGCAACCCGAAGGTTGTGTCGATCCTAAGGATGCTGATAAAGTATGCAAACTTCAGCGTTCCATTTATGGACTGAAGCACGCATCTCGGAGTTGGAACCTTTGTTTTGATCAAGTGATCAAGAGCTTTGGATTTGTTCCAAATTGCTACGAAGCTTGTATCTACAAGAAAGTGAGTGGGATCTCGGTGACATTTCTGGTACTATATGTGGATGACATATTGATTATTGGAAATGACATTAACATGCTTAATGATGTGAAGAGTTATTTGAACAAGTGTTTTTCAATGAAAGACCTAGGTGAAGCTGCTTATATATTGGGCATCAAAATCTATAGAGATAGAGAAAGACGCCTGATAGCTTTAAGCCAGAGTACATACCTAGACAAAGTTCTGAAAAGGTTCAGAATGGATAAGGCAAAGAAAGGTTCAGTGCCTATGTTGTCAGGTAAGATATTGAGCAAGGCTCAGTGTCCAGCTACGGTAAATGATAGGGAAGCTATGAGCAAAGTGCCTTATGCCTCGGCCATATGTTCTATCATGTATGCCATGTTGTGTACTAGACCGGATGTGTCCAATGCTCTTAGTTTGACAAGCATATATCAAAGTGATCCAGGAGTGGAACACTGGACAGCCGTGAAGAACATCCTAAAGTACCTAAATAGGACTAAAGAAATGTTCTTAGTCTATGCGGGTGATGAACAACTCGTCGTAAAAGGTTACGTCGATGCTAGTTTCGACACCGACAAGGATGATTCTAAATCTCAGACAGGATACGTTTATATTTTGAATGGAGGAGCTGTGAGCTGGAGAAGCTGCAAGCAAAGCGTGATCGCAGGATCTACAGTCGAAGAGGAATACATGCCTGCTGCGGAAGCGTCAAGTGAAGGAGTTTGGATCAGAAACTTCATCACTGAGCTTGGCGTGGTTCCAAGTGCATTGGACCCATTGGAGATATTGTGTGACAACATTGGCGCCATAGCACTCGCTAAGAAACCAAGATATCATCCAAAGACCAAGCATATCAACCGCAAGTTTCATATAATCCGAGATTATATAGCAGATGGAGATCTGAAGATTAGCAAAGTACATACAGATCTGAATGTCGCAGATCCATTGACTAAACCTCTTCCACGTGTAAAACATGATCAGCACCTCAGTGCCATGGGTGTGAGGTTGTTGCCAAATGTAAACTAGATTATTGACTCTAGTGCAAGTGGGAGACTGTTGGAATTATGCCCTAGAGGCAATAATAAAGATGTTATTATTATAATTCTTGTTCATGATAAATTTTATATTCCATGCTAGAATTGTATTAAGCGGAAACTTTAATACTTGTGTGGTTTGTGAACAACACCGTGTCCCTAGTATGCCTATATGGACTAGCTCATTAATCAATGATGGTTAAGGTTTCCTAACCATAGACATGAGTTGTCGATTGATAATGAGATCATATCATTAGGGGAATGATATGATGGACAGACCCAAACTAAGCAGAGCAATTAGATCGTGTCATCATGTTCATCTTTGCGAAGCTTTTCTTATGTCAAATATTGTATTCCTTAGACCATGAGATAATACAACTCCCTGGTATCGGAAGAAAGCTTTGAGGTCATCAAACTTCATCCTATGATAGGGTGATCATAAAGGTGTCTCTCAAGTGATCGGAAAGTACCTGTTGGGTTGTATGTATCGAGATGGGATTTGTCCCTCCCAAGTCGGAGAGATATACTTCGGGCCCACTCGGTAATTGATATCAACACCGCTTGCAAGAATGTGGTTAAGGAGTTAATCACAAAGTGATATCGGATTACGGAACGAGTAAAGTACTTGCTGTGAACGAGATTGAACTAGGTATGACGGTACCGATGATCAAATCTCGGGCGAGTAAAATATCGCGTGACGAAGGGAATATATATATGGGATTGATTGAATCATAGCATCGTGGTTCATCCGATATGATCATCGATGAATGTGTGGGAGTCAATATGGGTTTCCAGACCCCACTATTGATTATTGATAGAAGATCATGTCTGCATGTTCTCGAACCCGAAGGGTCACACATTTAACGTGTCTCGACGCTAGGATAGATTGGATAATTGGTTTATGAGTTTTTGTTTCGGAGTCTCGGATGGGATCCGGGACATCACGAGAGGTTCCGGAATGGTCCAGAGAATAAGATTCATATAAGGCAATGCAGTTTTTCGAGTTCGGAATTGTTCCGGGTTAATCAGTATTGTACCGGAAGCTTCTAGAACCTTCCGGAAGGGGGCCAACGTGGTCCCACCTGTCGGGAGGGGGCATGGGCCTATGAGGGAGTGCCCTGGCCGCATTGGGCCAGGGGCACAAGGCCCCATAGAGCCCAGCCGGCCAAACAAGGGGAAACCCTAGTTTGGAGCTTCTAGAAGGGGGTTTCCTTGCCCCCCACTCCTCCCTCCTTTGGATGCCGGCCTAGGGCTTGGGGGAGGGGTTAGGGCTGGCGCCCACCCCTCTATATATAGAGGGCTGGGTCGCACCCCCCCACACACACCTTCCCCTCAAGCCTAGTCGCCCTGCTGCCCTCCTCTCTCTCTCCCTCCCGACTGCGTGTAGGCGAAGCCCTGCTGCAGAAACTCTCCACCACTTGCAACGCGTCGTCGCGTTGTAGATCCAATCCATCTCTCCACCATACTTGCTGTACCTAGGAAGGAGGAGACGTCGAGGTGCTGCACGTGTGCATCTCACGGAGGCATATCCACTTGCGGTGCTAGATCGGATCGGATCGCGAGGAGGAGAAACGAGTACGACTACATCACCCACGTTCCGACGAACGTTCCGCTGTGCGAATCTTCAAGGGTATGAAGATCTAATCCAATCTCTCTCATTGTTTGCATCTCCTAGATTAGATCTTGGCTTCCCTCTGTTCGCATCCATAGAAAATTTTGATTTACTATGCCGCGAAACCCTTCACATGTTCACCCAAAAGGAGTTGAATATGAGGCAAAGAAGATGGCTTGAACTAATTAAGGATTATGACTTGGATTTACAGTACCACCCCGGAAAGGCTAATGTAGTAGCTGATGCCTTAAGTCGTAAAGTTTATGTGAATGGATTTACCGTAGGGAAACCCCAGAGGATTTATGCAAGCAATTTAAAGATCTCAGGCTAGAAATAGTTCCGAAAGGACACGTAGCGACTATGGAAATAGTGCCTACTCTTCAAGAGAGAATTAGGGAGGCACAAAAGGGAGATAAATAGTTGGAGGAAATAAGAGTCAAAATAAGTGAAGGGAAGGCAAAAGATTTCCATCTGGACGAACAAGGAACCCTTTGGTATGGAAAGCGTCTGTGCGTTCCCAATGACTCCGATTTCAGAAAGTTGATTTTACAAGAGGCTCACGATTCACCATACTCAATTCATCTGGGTAACACAAAAATGTACATGGATGTGAAAGATAGATTCTGGTGGAATAATTTAAAAAGGGAAATTGACGAGTATATTTTCCTGTGTGACGTATGCAATAGGGTTAAGGCCGAGCATCAGAAACCGGCCGGATTGCTGCAACCACTACCTATACCCGACTGGAAGTGGGACAAGGTAGGCATGGACTTTATCACGGGATTTCCCCAGACTCGTTCAGGATTTGATTCTATCTGGGTAGTGGTGGACCACTTTACCAAAGTGGCTCACTTTATTCCCGTAAAGACCACATACACAAGTGCTAAGCTTGCCAAGATATATATGTCAAGTATTGTGAGTCTGCATGGTGTTCCCAAGGGAATTGTGTCAGATAGAGGCACCCAGTTCACTTTGAAGTTTTGGCGACAGCTACATGAGTCTCTCGAAACCAGACTAGAATTCAGTATTGCTTTCCACCCTCAAACAGATGGCCAAATAGAAAGGGTGAACCATATTTTGGAGGATATGTTGAGAGCTTGCGCACTAGACTATGGGTCTAGTTGGGATGATAACCTGTTGTATGATGAGTTCTCATACAACAATAGTTACCAAACAAGTATCAAGATGGCTCCGTTTGAAGTTCTATATGGCAGGAAGTGTAGGACTCCGCTGTTATGGAATGGAGTTGGAGAACGTAGTTTGTTTGGACCTGAATTGATCAAGGATGCCGAGGAAAAGGTACGGCAGATTCAAGATAGGCTAAAGGTAGCCCAATCCCGACAAAAGAGCTATGCTGCCTCCAAGCATAGAGATTTTACTTATAAAGTAGGATACCATGCGTACCTCCGAGTTTCACCACTACGAGGAGTTAAGAGGTTTGGAATCAAGGGTAAGTTAGCCCCACGATTCATAGGACCGTATAAGATTCTGGCCCGTAGAGGAGAAGTAGCTTATCAGTTGGAGTTACCAAAAATACTAACTGTTCATGATGTGTTTCATGTGTCACAACTAAAGAAGTGCCACCCGAAGATGGCCGAAACTCCACTAAGGGATACAGTACCCCTAAATGAGGTCCAATTGGAAAATGATCTTACTTATGAGGAAAAACCCATCAAAATTTTGGAAACAGCCGAAAGGATTACCCGTACCAAGACTATCAGATTCTGCAAGGTTCAATGGAACCACCATTCCTAGGAAGAGGCCACGTGGGAAAGAGAAGAAGATTTGAAGACAGAACACCCGCACCTCTTTGCTAGCCAACATGAACCTCGGGGACGAGATTCTTCTTAAGGGGGGTAGGTTTGTAAAATCCTAGATTCTATATTAAGGTGTTACTAGAAGCATGCATCATCCTTGCATCATTGCATCCTACAAATTAAATTTACATCAAAAACCCTACCACCAAACCCTAACAAAACCCTAATAAAAATTCCTCTATATGAGGGGTTACCTTGCTTGGCCTTCCTAAAGCTTTGTAAATATAATATTTTCTGGTTCTATGATGACCACCTCATTACTACAAAAATTTAGAAACTGGTTTCATTGTTTTTGGACTTGCCTTGCAAAATTTATTGAAGAAAAGATAAAATAGAAATTGCTAAAAGAATAAAAGAAAAAAAAACTTAAAGCCTAACCTAGCTGGGCCGGCAGCGCAAACCCCACCAGCGCCATCACTTCACCAAAGACTAAGCGCCACCAATAACCCGCCAAGGTCACCGACCACCCGGGCCCACATGTCATCTCTATCTCCCCCACGGAATTGGCCGCCACTGTGTGCAGAACGAACTCCGGCCGATTCGGAGAAGAATCCGTGACCCCCTCGCCAATTTTCGCCGTCCATATAAACCCCGAGACCCCGCCGCTTCAAAACCCTAAAAATTTCTCGATCTACCGCCACCGGGTTGCCACGGTTCGACCTCGTCGGAGTAGCCGCTGCCGAAACTTCGGTAGGTGAAGCCTGTCGGCGATAGGGAGCTCCTCTTTCCCTGATTTCTTCCTTCTCGAAATACTCTCGCTCGACCATCACCCCTCATCCATTTTTCCCCTTGTCTAACGCATCACAGCGACCCCGGTTTCTCACCGTTGTTCCGCTGGAGCTCACGAGGAACGACGGGCCACAGCAGCTGTACGAGGAAGCGACGCTCACCGTCGTCTGTGCCAAGGTAACCACGAGGACCTGCTGCATCCCGTCGACCACACCGCCTCCTCGGGAAGCCACGGAATTTCTGCCGACTGTCACCACCGACACCGCCGCCACCCATCGCCGCCGTTGCTGCCCTGTAAGTCACCGCTGTCTCCCCCATCCATTGGATCAAAATTCTGCGGTTTAGATTAGACCTTCTAAAGCGAAGGGGTGTCGATGAATCATGATGTGCCGCGTGGCACGCTCGCGTCAGCGCGCCGCATCAGCACCGTGTCAGCGCCGCGTCACTTAGCTGGACCAATCAGAAACTGCCACTTGTCTCGGATCTGTTTGATTTAGGTTTTAAATTGGCAGATTATATTTAAATCTTGAAAATTCATAGAAATTCAACCACTTGGCCAAAAATGGCGTATAATATACCGTTGGATTCACAAAATTGTGTAGAACACAGATCTGAAATAATTTGTCGGGTTTGTAGTAGTATTTTCTATGTAGTATTTAATCTCTAGTTTGTACTATTTAATTCATATAAAAATAATTAGAACTCCATCTTAGTTGATTATTGTTGTGTTGGCTTTGTTTTTACAATGTCTACTGACTAAAATTATAAAATCTTGCTTAGGATCTATAGATCTGTTTCGGGGCTGATTAGATGGTTCGATCTCCCTATGAGCTTATAAATTAAAGTAATTATCCAAATTGATTAAAATCTGTGGGAAACCGATACTAACAATGTCCCCAACACTTTACCAACTCAGAAAGATTACCTTGGTCAAATAAGAACACAATATTTCATATTACCATATTGCATGCATGCATATTATTTCCGTGGCATTATTTTGTGCAAGTTGTGATAAGATCTATGTTTGTGTTTTGTTAGATTGTTCGGAGTGCGCTGAGGAGTACTATTGTGTAGAGTGATGCTCGGATCAAGGCAAGTTACACCACTTGTTCATATTTTTTCCCATTTTTTATTCTATGCATGTGATCCTCAAAATCCTGTAGTATGCATGTGTAGGATGTTCTAGTAGAATTTTTCTTAGTATTATTTTGCAAGTGCAATGATTTTTTGTAGTATGCCATGAGTACCTCTATAATTAGGATTTTCCCTTCCTAATAGATTCCCCTGTTTTTGCTAAGTCCTTGCTGTGCTATATATATATATATATAAAGTACCGTTGGGGGGGTCGAAAGACAAGAAATTTTCTAAGTATGAAGGCTCTCTTGAGCGATCTTTTCTTCTCAAATCCACTTCAAAATAAAACTAAGTTTTCTTCTGGGCGGAATGGTTGTCGGGTCAATGAGTGAGATTTTGGTGGAGGATGGCCACCCAGGAATCAAAGAAGTCTGCCATGTTTTAGAATTCAGAAGCTTCCAGTGCAACCACAATACATATGGGCTCTGTCTTGGCCTAGTACTTAGTGGGAAACCTCACCGGGGTACCAACATTTGGAGGTTCTTGGCACGGTTAGATCCAGCCGGTAGAGGGGCTACTAAGGGAAAGTCTCGCCATGGTCTTGTCTGTAAAAAGGACTTGACCATGGATTGTGGGTAAAGTGCACAAAGTCTTGAGAGTATTGCAATCTGATCGATCAGCCGAGTTCACGGAAAAGAACACTTGAGCGTCTGAATGATGGATCCTCTAAATGATCTTCCTCTCTCTCTCTTTCTAAACTTAAAGTTTTATAAAACTCCAAGACGTGAGTCATATCGCTATTGGGTGGGTTTTGGGAACTTAGTGAGTAATATCCAAGTGTTAGGTTGTTTGGACACTTGGTGAGTAATATCCTCGTGTGACATTCGACCATGTATTACTTAAGCAAATGCTAACAAAGTAGGGAAATTATCTCTCCTTTTCCATACTTAAGAAAATTAGCTTTGAGCAAATAAACTCCACAGCCTAAACTAGCCTTGCATGTAGAGTGTGTCTTTTTCTTTCCTTGGTGTAATTTTCCAATACATTCAAAGTATTGACCCAATTTATTGGTTGTATGTCTTATGTGTAGAATCCGAAGATTGAAAGGTGCGTAGGGATCGCGAGTCTGCACTCAACAAGCCTGGGGCGTTGATGGACTCAAGTTCTTTTATGTTTTCGCTATTATTTGAGCTAGCATAGTGCTAAGAAAATTTGTAATAATTTCATACTCTGGATTCCTCGTGTAATAATTACTTTGTGTTTTACATGATATTCATCGACTGTGAGTGCTAGCTATTGATCCAGGGACTAGCATGTAAATCACAAGCACTTAGGATCTTTATTGATCCAAGATCACAACACTTTGTCTCGCGATATATTACATGTTTGAGGTTCGATCATCGGTATCTCCATACATAGTTTGATCTTATTGACGACATGTACTCTTTTCTTGTTCCCGTGATATAACATTCTAGTGATCAAATCACTTGCTTGCAAGCTAACTAATGTGATATCACCGAGAGGGCCCAGAGTATATCTCTTCGTCATCGGGATGGACAAATTTCACTCTTGATCCATGAGCCTCAACATAATACCTTCGTAGCACTGAACCCATCTTTATAATCACCCTGTTACAGTGTGACGTTTGATGTTATCAAGATACTCTTCCGGTGTTAGTGATTGACATGATCTCATGGTCTAAGGACTAATATTACTTTGTATGATGTTATAGCAATATAAACACAATGACCTTGATCATAATGCTATACTTCGGATACATATTCATCACATCATTCCAACAATGTTGTCACCTCGTTATTAACAACATCCAATGTCCTTGATCAGGAAACCTTTGATCATCTTGTTAATCAACGAGCTAGTTTATAAGAGAGGCATAACTAGGAACTTCCTTTTTGTTTATTAAACACAGATGTATTAACGTTTCCGTATTAATACAATTATAGCATGCAAAATAAACATTTATCATAAATAAGGAATATGATAATAACCACTTTTATTATTGCCTCTCGGGCATATTCCCTTCAAACACAACTTGTGCATGAAACAATAAAAACGAAGTGTCTAGACAGACCTGAGATTTTTATTGATGCAAGGCATCCCCAAGCTTTGACGCTTGTACCTCTTGGATATTTCTTTGGGGTGAAACCGGGGTGGCATCCCCAAGCTTGAACTTTTGTCCATTCTTCATCTCATTACATCATTCTCTCTCTACACCTAAAATTTTGTTTTCCTTCATACAAAACTTCACACAATCTTCATTAGCAACATTAGTTTATCCAAAAGATATTAGACCTCTGGCAAAGCTTTGGAACAGCAAGGAATTTCACTAAAAACACAAGCTACTGTAGCAACTCCTTCAAAAAACTCAATTCACCTAAAGAGAACTCAAAAAGGAATCAATAAGAAGTAAATGCAAATAATGGCAGAAATATGTCAAAACAAATAAGCAGGTAGAAACCTATTTTTTCGAACATCTTCTGTTGCTCAAATCAAAAAGTGTTTAACTAACTAAAGTTATATAACATACTGGGGGATTTATTCGTAAATTTTGAGCTCAATCTGAGTTACAGAGACTCCTCACAAATATTTTTGGTGGAGGACAGAAATCTGTTTCGGGACAGCAACTCCCCAAATCCTACTTCCCTCTCATTAGAGGTCATTCTTGACACAAAAAAGCAAAACAAAAAGGATAAGGAGAGGTCATTACTTAAGTAATAACTTCCAAGACTCAAGGAAACTCTTGGGTTATCTCCCAACAAGTACTTTTCTTTAACGCCTTTAAGTTAGGCACAAGAAGCAAGAAGAATCAAGTATTTTCAAATGAAGAAGCATTAACATCAAACCTTGCTTTCAAAGGAGGAGCAAAAAGCAACTTCTCTCTCCTCATAGGGAAGTGTTCAATACCTTTCTTGAATGGAAAATGATATTTAATGGTGCCTTCTTTCATATCAATGATGGCACCAACTGTTCTAAGAAAAGGTCTTTCCAAAGTAATAGGACAAGAAGCATTGTATTCAACATCCAAAACATAAAAATCAACAGGCACGTAAGCATTGTTAACCATAATGAGAACATCATTAATACTCCCCATGAGTTTCTTCTTAGCATTATCATTTAGTGGGACGTCCAAATAATAATCTTCCAATGGTGGCAAATCAAGCATTTCATAAATCTTCCTAGGCATAACGGAGACACTAGAACCAAGATCACATGAATCTTTGAGATCAAAGTCATTCACTTGCACATTAATAATGGGTTCCCAACTATCTTCTACCTTCCTAGGAATAGAAGCTTTGTGTTTTAGCTTCTCTTCCTTAATCTTAACAAGAGCATCTGTAATGTGTTTAGTGAAAGCAACATGCATATCACTAGCATCAGGACTTCTAGCAAGCTTTTGTAGGAACATAATCACTTCAGAAATATTGCAACCATCAATATCAAAGTCAAACTTAGCATCACTAGCAGTAGGATCAATAGGCTTAGGCATAGTAGGAGGAGGAATAGGGACTACTTGTGGTTTAGTGGTGATGGTGCACACTATTGTTTCTATCAATTTTAGCTTCTCTTTCCCACCTAGCATGATGTTGAGCTAACAGTCTAACATTTTCATCAATAGTAACTTGTATGGCATGAGTGGCAGCAAAGGTACTTTTCATAGTTTTAGGTTTAGCAGCCATTTTATTAACCAAGGAAGTTTGAGCTTCAGACAAAGAGGATATATTTTTCTCAACATTTAAAAGCTTTCCCTCTATAGCCTTATTAAAAGTGGTTTGTTTACTAAAGAAGTCTTTGAGCATGACCTCAAGCTCATAGGGGGCACTTCTAGCATTATTGTAAGAGTTTCCATAGGAATTGCCATTATTAGGAGGATAAGGCATATAATTGTTACTACCACCAAAATTATTCCTATAGGCATTATTGTTGAAATTGTTGTTTCTAATGAAGTTCACATCAACTGGCTCTTCTTGAGCAACCAAAGAGGCTAAGGGAACATTATTAGGATCTAGAGGAGCTTTCCCATTTACAAGCATAGCCAGAATAACATCATTCTTTTCACTCAAAGAGGAACTTTCCTCAACAGAATTTACCTTCTTACCATGTGGAGCTCTCTCAACGTGCCATTCAGAGTAGTTAACCATCATATAATCAAGGATACTTGTTGCAGCACCCATAGTGAGCCCCATGAAGGTACCTCCAGCAGCGAAATCCAACATATTTCTTGAGGAGAAGTTCAAACCTGCATAAAGTATGGATAATCATCCAAGCAGTGAGTCCATGAGTGGCGAAATTCTTAACCAAAGATTTCATTCTTTCCCAGGCTGGAGCAACATGTTCACTATCAAGTTGTTTAAATTTCATAATGTCACTTCTCATAGATATAATCTTAGCAGGAGGATAGTACTTTCCAATAAAAGCATCTTTGCACTTAGTCCAAGAATCAATACTATTTTTAGGCAAGGATAGCAACCATTCTTTAGCTTTTCCTCTCAAGGAGAAAGGAAAAAGCTTGAGCTTAATAATATCTCCATCTACATCCTTATACTTTTACATCTCACAAAGTTCAACAAAGCTATTGAGATAGGCAGCAGGATCATCAGAACTAGCACCAGAAAATTGCTCTCTCATCACAAGATTCAACAAAGCAGGCTTAATTTCATAAAAGGTAGCATCAGGAGAAGGTGGAGCAATAGGTGTGCTAAGGAAATCATTGTTGTTGGTGCTAGTGAAGTCACACAACTTGGTGTTCTCAACAGAGTTCATTTTGGCAAAGGTGGACAAGCCAAAAACAGCAGCAGCAGCTAGAGCAGGAACTAATTTTTTTGTGTTTTCTGAAAAGAGGCAAAAAACCAAGCAAAAAAAACAAACTAAAAACAAAGTAAAGATAAAGGAAGTGAAGGACTCCCCTAGTGAATGCGTCCTTAGCCTCCCCGGCAATGGCGCCAGAAAACTTGTTGATGGCTCAGTTGATATGGAGCCTGTTGGGAACCCCAAGAGCAAGGTGTGAAGCAGCACAGTATCAAGTCTTCCCTCAGTAAGAAACTGAGGTTATCTAACCAGTAGGAGGAAGGAAACGTCACACAGGTGTTGCAAGCAACGCGGAGACCTGCACAACACAAACTCAAGACTTTGCCCCAACTAACAGTGAGGCTGTTAATCTCAATGGTTGCTGTAACAAAGGATTAAACGTATGGTGTGGAAGGTAATGGTTTGCAGCAAGTAAACAAGTAACAGTGGAAGATGTATCAATGGTAAAGATTGGACCGGGTTCCATAGTTCACTAGAGGTGCTCTCCTTAGAAAATAACATGGCATGAAGGGTAAACAAATTACAGCAGGGCAATTGACAGGAACTGAGCAAGGCATAACAATGCAATTACTAGTCAGAAAGATCCTATGAGATTCGATTGGGCAATACCACAAGATACATAGACCTCCATACAACTGCATCTATGACTAGAAGTCCACCATCAGGTTATCATCCGAACCCCCTCCAGTATTAAGGTGCAAGAAACAGACAACTGCTTTAAGCAAAGTGTGTAAGGTAAACAGTCCACATGTTCCATGAACAAGAGACCGTTGTTTTATCCCTAGTATCAATAGCACATCTACAACCGAAGAGATTTCTGTCACTTCTCTTGGAAACTAGAGGCATGAACCCACTATCGAGCATAAATATCCCCTCTTAGAGTCACTAGCAACTTCTTGGCCAAGATAGCTACTAACAACGGAGAGCATGCAAGATCACAAACAACACATACATGATAGAATCATAAAGACAAAACTGTTGGAGATATGCCCTAGAGGCAATAATAAATATAGTTATTATTATATCTTTGTGTTTATGATAAATGTTTACATTCATGCTATAATAGTATTAACAAGGAAACATTAATACTTGTGTGATTTGTAAACTTAATTTGAAGTCCCTAGTATAGCCTCTATACTTCACTAGCTTGTTGGTTGATTAATGATTGTGGTTTCCCTATCATGAACATTGAGATGTTATCAACAACAAGATCATATCGTTAGGATAATGATATGGTGGACATACTCCTATAGATAAGCGTAGCATAAAGATCAAGTCATTTCAATAGTTCAATTGCTATATGCTTTCTGATACATAGTAACCTAATTCCTTCGACCATGAGATCATGCATATCACCTTTACCGGATGGATGCTTTGATGACATCAAACACCACACTGTAACTGGGTGGCTATAAAGGTGGCATTGAGTGTTCGGAAAGTAATGGTTGAAACACATGGATCAAGAGTGGGATTTGTCCATCCATATGACGGATATATATACTCTGGGCCCTCTCGGTGGAATGTCATCCAATTAGCTTGCAAGCATGTGACTGGGTCACAAGGGATCACATATCACGGGAACGAGAAAAGAGTACTTATCGGTAACGAGGTTGAACTAGGTATGCAGAGATACCGACGATCATAACCTCGGATAAGTAAACTATCGTGAGACAAAGGGAAATTGGTATCATATGTAAGTGGTTCATTCGATCGCAAAGTAATCGTAGAAATATGTGGGATCCATATGAATTTCCAGATTCCTCTATTGGTTATTGCTCGGATAAGTGTCTCGATCATGTCCGCATAATTCACGAATCGTAGGGAGACACACTTAAGGATTCGACGTTGTTTTGAGTAGTTATGGTATTATAAGAAAGAGACCGAATGTTGTTCGGAGTCTCGGATGGGATCCGGGATATCACGAGGTGATCCGGAATGGTCCGGAGAATAAGATTCATATAAGGAAAGTCCCGTTTCGGAGTTCGGGAATGATTCCGGTGTTTTCATCGGGAATGTTCTAGAAGGTTCCGGATTGTCCCACTCGGGGAGGTACATGAATGTGTCATTGAATGATTGCATCATGTACTAAGTGTTCTTGCTGTTCCAAAACTGAAAAGTCAAACCGCCAGTTTGAAAGTCAAACGCTAAAACAGAACTGGGAAACAGAAACTGTGGGAAACAAGCAAGAGGAGGTTGAAACCAACTTGGAGGAGGAGTCCCTCCTCCAAGCCGGCGTCCACCTAGGCCGAGTTGGGAGGGACTCCTCCCCCCTGGCGCCGCCCTCCACCTATAAAAGGAGGGGCAGGGCCTCCTCCTCTAGACACACAAGTTCCTATCCTCTAATCTCCGGTTTAGAGCCGTTTTGGTTTAGAGCTTCTAATTGCTTTAGCCTGCGGTTTAGAGCCTGCTAATTGGTGTGTCTAATCTCTAGACCACTAATATCCCTCTCATACTCCACCATACCGCTCCGCTTAAGGCGAAGCCTGCGGGATTTCCCTCTACTTTGGTACCACGCAGTCTTGCCGGAATCGCGAGGAGAGTGCTACAACCTCCTCTCTTTGGAACAAGGGAGAGGAAGGTCTTCATCGATCAACGCGGTGACCGACTGCGGAAGCGCTGCCGGAACGCAGCGCCGGAAGGATCGTCTACACGATCTTGAGATCGGAAAGAGTACGACTACATCACCCACGAGAATCCGCTCTCGTTAAAAACTTTGGAATCTTCGAGGGTAAGTTATTCCATCGACTCGTTGCTACAATCTAGTAGATAGATCTTGGCTTGTTTGTTTGTATGCGATAGAAAATTTTTGTTTTCCATGCTACGAACCCCTACAGTGGTATCAGAGCCGTGTCTATATGTAGATCTGTTGCATGAGTAGAACACAATGGTCATTGTGGGCGTTGATGCTTTTATTGTCGATTGCTTTTTGTGTACTTTGCATCTTGCGGTATGTTGGGATGAAGCGGCCCGGGCTAACCTTACATGACATCGTTCATGAGACTTGCTCCACGCTTAACATGCAACTTTTATTGCATAAGTGGCTTTGCGGGTGCCTGTTTCTCCTAGCATAGTTAAGATCCAATTTACAACGGGTGATCAACAATGCTAGTATCAATGTTGTGGTTCTTGTTCGTAAGTTAGAATGACACTTATTGAAAGCCCCAAACCACGTAAAATATGCAAAGAAAATAGAGGCGTTTAACTTTGTTTTGCAGGGGTGTGTAGTGATGTGATATGGCCATGATTGTGATTATATTTGATGTATGCAATGTTCCTTATTGTAAGTTGGCAACCGGCAGGAGCCATATGGTTGTCTTTAATTTATGTTAAGACCCGCGTGTCTATTCAAAGTAGTTGTAATAGTTGAAGCCGGTGGACGACAACCATGGAGAAGCGTCATTGACCTTGATGCAATGCCGGTGATGATGGAGATCATGTTCGTGCTTGAAGATGGAGATCGGAAGCACAAAGAAGAAAGGCCATATAATATCACATATTATTGAATTGCATGTGATGTTAATCCTTTATGCATCTTGTATTGCTTGGTAGACGACGGTAACATTATAAGATGATCCCTCATGCACATCAATTTCAAGTCATAAAGTGTTCGCCCTTAGTTAGCACTGTTGCTAAAGCTTGTTGTTTCGAAGCACCACGTGATGATCGGGTGTGTTAGATTCTGCAAGTGTATACAACGTGAGCAAGCCAGATTTGCTCATGCAGAAACTAAGGTTTGATCTTGATGAGCCTAGCATGTACAGACATGGTCTCGGAACACGGATCACCGAAAGGTAAAGCATGAATCGTATAGTAGATATGATGAACATGACGGTTGTTCGCCATTGAAACTATATCAACTCTCGTGATGATCGGTGTTGATGTAGTGGATTTGGTTCGTGTGATCACTAAAACAATGTGAGGGATGTTGTTTTGAGTGGGAGTTCACCTAGTTTAATTTTATCAATTAATTTGAACTCAATTTGTCATAAACTTAGTCTAAACTATTGCAAATATGTTGTAGATCAATGGCAACCCCTACCATCAATTTTAATGCGTTCCTAGAGAAAGAAAAGTTGAAAAACAATGGAAGCAACTTCGCGGATTGGTTCCGCAATTTGAGGATTGTCCTCACAGCTGGTAAAATATGTGCTGGATGCACCGCTGGGTGACCCACCTGCAGCTGATGCTCCCGATGAAGTAAAGAATGTTTACCTCGCTCGGAAGAATCGGTACTCCATAGTTCAGTGTGCTATCTTGTATGGTTTGGAATCGGAGCTTCAGAAAAGGTTTGAAGAGTCAGACCCATATGATATTGTCGAGGATCTCAAATTGATTTTTGAGACTCATGCGGCAATTGAAAGCTATGAGGCTTCTGAAAAGTTCTTTAACTGCAAGATGGAAGAGGGCATCTCCGTCAGTGAGCATGTGCTTAAGATGTCTGGGCACGCAAACAAACTTCAAAGCTTGGGTATAGTGATTCCTAATGCTTTATGGATTTACCGTGTCCAGTCACTACCACCAAGTTACAGGAACTTTGTGATGAACTACAACATGCGAACATGAACAAAGAGTTGCGAACTGTTTGCTATGTTAAAGTCTGCAAGTGGAGATCAAGAAAGAGCACCAAGTGTTGTTGGTCAATAAGACCACCAAATTCAAGAAAGGCAAGTCTAAGCAAAGGGACACTTCAAGAAGGGTGGTAAGAAAGTTACCACCGGGCGAAGAAGATCAAGGCTGGACCCAAGCCCGACATCGAGTGCTTTACTGCAAGGGAGAAGGTCACTGGAAGCGGAATTGCCCAAAGTACTTGGCAGATCTGAAGAACGGCAACATCAAGAAGATAGGTATATCTGATATACATGTTATTGATGTGTATCTCACTAGTACTCGTAGTAGTGCCTGGGTATTTGATCTTGGTTCGGTTGATCACATTTGTAACTCAAACAAAGCAGAATAAGCGGAAGCTAGCGAAGAACGAGGTGATGATGCGCTGGAAACGGATCAAAGGTTGATGTGATCGCGATCGGCACGCTACCCCTTCATCTACCATCGGGATTAGTTTTATACTTAAATAATTGTTATTTAGTGCCTGTGTTGAGCATGAACATTATATCGGGATCTTGTTTATTGCGAGACGGTTACTTGTTTAAGTCAGAGAATAATGGTTGTTCGATTTATATGAGTAATATGTTTTATGCACATGCACCTTTGATAGATGGTCTATTCTTATTGAATCTCGATAGTGGAAATACACATATCAACAACATTGAGGCTAAACGTTTGAAATCAAGCGATAATTCGACCTATATGTGGCAATCGCTGTCTTGGTCACATTGGAGTGAAGCGTATGAAGAAACTCCATTCCGATGGACTTCTTGAATCACTTGATTTTGAATCACTTGAAAGATGTGAAGCATGTCTGATGGGAAAAATGACTAAGACTCCATTTTCTGGTATGATGGAGCGAGCTACGGACTTATTGGAAATCATACATACCGATGTGTGTGGACCAATGAGTGTAGCATTGCGCGGTGGTTATCATTATGTTCTTACCTTCACGGATGACTTGAGTAGATATGGGTATATCTATTTCATGAAACATAAGTCCGAAACTTTCGAGAAGTTTAAGGAGTTTCAAAGTGAGGTAGAGAATCAACGTAACAAGAAGATTAAATTTCGTGTTACGATCGTGGAGGTGAATATCTAAGTTACGAGTTTGGCGAGCATTTGAAGAAATGCGGAATACTTTCACTGATTGACACCGGAACACCACGGCGTAATGGTGTGTCCGAATGTCGAATCGAACTCTTTTAGATATGGTTCGTTCTATGATGTCACTTACATTTACCGCTATCATTTTGGGGTTATGCATTAGAAACACCGCATTCACTTTAAATAGGGCACCGTCTAAATCCGTTGAAACGACACCGTATGAATTATGGTTTGGGAAGAAACCTAAATTGTCGTTCCTTAAAGTTTGGGGATGCAAAGCCTATGTAAAGAAGTTACAGCCGGACAAGCTTGAACCCAAAGCGGAAAAATGCGTCTTCATAGGATACCCAAAGGAAACTATTGGGTACACCTTCTATCATAGATCCGAAGGCAAAATCTTCGTTGCCAAGAATGGATCCTTTCTAGAGAAGGAATTTCTCTCGAAAGAAGTGACTGGAAGGAAAGTAGAACTCGACGAGGTTGTCGAACCTTCTCTCGAAATTGCGAGTAGCGCAGCACCGGAAGAAGTTCCTGTGGTGCCTGCACCAATTAGAGAGGAAGCTAATGATGATGATCATGAAACTTCGGTTGAAGTTGCTACAGAGCCTCGGAGGTCAACGAGAACTCGTACCACTCCAGATTGGTATGATCCCGTTATGAGTGTCATGTTGGTGGACAACACCGATGACCCTGAGACATATGAGGAAGCGATGATGAGCCCAGATTCCAATAAATGGCAAGAAGCCATGAAATCCAAGATTGGATCCATGTACGAAAACCAAGTATGGACTTTGGTGGACTTACCGGATGGCCGGAAGGCTGTCGAGAACAAATGGATTTTCAAGAAGAAAACAGATGCTGATGGTAATGTTACTGTCTATAAAGCTCGACTTGTCGCAAAAGGGTTTCGACAAATTCAAGGAGTTGACTACGATGAGACTTTCTCACCGGTAGCGAAGCTAAAGTCTGTGAGGATTATGTTAGCAATTGCTGCATATTATGATTATGAGATATGGCAGATGGATGTCAAAACAGCATTCCTCAATGGAGATATTGATGAAGAGTTGTATATGATGCAACCCAAAGGTTTTGTCGATCCTAAAGATGCTAACAAGGTATGCAAACTTCAACGGTCCATCTATGGATTGAAGCAAGCATCCCGAAGTTGGAATCAACGTTTTGATAAGGTGATCAAAAGTTTTGGTTTTATACAAACTTATGGAGAAGCTTGTATTTACAAGAAAGTGAGTGGGAGCTCTGTAGCATTCTTAATACTATATGTGGATGACATATTGTTGATTGGGAATGATGTAGACCTTCTTAATAGTGTCAAGGAATATTTGAATAATAGTTTTTCAATGAAGGATCTTGGCGAAGCAGCTTACATATTAGGCATAAAGATTTATAGAGTTAGATCAAAATGCCAAATATCATTGTCACGGAGTACATATTTGGACAAAGTTCTAAAGAGGTTTGGAATGGAAGAAAGCAAGAAAGGGTTCTTGCCCATGTTGCCCAATACGACCTTGAGTAAAACTCAAAGTCCGACATCGGCAGAAGATAGAGAAAGGATGAGTAAGACTCCCTATGCCTCAGCCATAGGATCTCTAATGTATGCCATGCTATGTACTAGACCCGACATTGCATATGCTGTTAGTTTAACTAGCAGATATCAAAGTGATCCAGGAGTGGATCATTGGACAGCGGTCAAAAACATCCTTAAGTACTTGAGAAGAACTAAGGATATGGTTCTTTCTTATGGAGGTGATGAACAACTCGTTGTTAATGGTTACACCGATGCTAGTTGGAACACTGATCCGGATGATTCTAAATCACAATATGGATACGTATTTATTTTGAATGGTGCAGCAGTTAGCTGGAGGAGTGCAAAGCAAAGCGTTGTGGCGAGATCTTCAACTGAATCGGAATACATGGCTGCTTCGGAGGCTTCACAAGAAGCGATATGGATGAAAGAGTTCATTACAGAGCTGGGTGTGGTTCCTAGTGCGCTGGACGCAATGTCTATCTACTGTGATAACATGGGCGCCATAGCCAATGCGCAAGAACCAAGGTCACACAAGAAGCTAAAGCATATCAAGCTGCGTTTTCACGCTATTGGAGAACATATCCAGGATGGGGATATAAAGATTTGCAAAGTACACACAGATCTGAATGTGGCGGATCCGTTGACTAAACCTCTCCCGAGGGCAAAACATGACCAACACCAAACTGCCATGGGTGTTCGGTATATTACCATGTAATCTAGATTAGATGACTCTAGTGCAAGTGGGAGACTGTTGGAGATATGCCCTAGAGGCAATAATAAATATAGTTATTATTATATCTTTGTGTTTATGATAAATGTTTACATTCATGCTATAATAGTATTAACAAGGAAACATTAATACTTGTGTGATTTGTAAACTTAATTTGAAGTCCCTAGTATAGCCTCTATACTTCACTAGCTTGTTGGTTGATTAATGATTGTGGTTTCCCTATCATGAACATTGAGATGTTATCAACAACAAGATCATATCGTTAGGATAATGATATGGTGGACATACTCCTATAGATAAGCGTAGCATAAAGATCAAGTCATTTCAATAGTTCAATTGTTATATGCTTTCTGATACATAGTAACCTAATTCCTTCGACCATGAGATCATGCATATCACCTTTACCGGATGGATGCTTTGATGACATCAAACACCACACCAGAATCGGGTGGCTATAAAGGTGGCATTGAGTGTTCGGAAAGTAATGGTTGAAACACATGGATCAAGAGTGGATTTGTCCATCCATATGACGGATAGATATACTGGGCCCTCTCGGTGGAATGTCATCCAATTAGCTTGCAAGCATGTGACCGGTCACAAGGGATCACATATCACGGGAACGAGAAAAGAGTACTTATCGGTAACGAGGTTGAACTAGGTATGCAGAGATACCGACGATCATAACCTCGGATAAGTAAACTATCGTGAGACAAAGGGAAATTGATATCGTATGTAAGTGGTTCATTTGATCGCAAAGTAATCGTAGAAATATGTGGGAGCCATATGAATTTCCAGATTCCTCTATTGGTTATTGTTCGGATAAGTGTCTCGATCATGTCCGCATAATTCACGAACCGTAGGGAGACACACTTAAGGATTCTACGTTGTTTTGAGTAGTTATGGTATTATGAGAAATAGACCGAATGTTGTTCGGAGTCTCGGATGGGATCCGGGATATCACGAGGTGATCCAGAATGGTCCGGAGAATAAGATTCATATAAGGAAAGTCCCGTTTCGGAGTTCGGGAATGATTCCGGTGTTTTCATCGGGAATGTTCTAGAAGGTTCCGGATTGTCCGGCACTCCGGGGGGGGGGGGGTACATGAATGTGTCATTGAATGATTGCATCATGTACTAAGTGTTCTTGCTGTTCCAAAACTGAAAAGTCAAACTGCCAGTTTGAAAGTCAAACGGCTAAAACAGGAAACTGTGGGAAACAGGAAACTGTGGGAAACAAGCAAGAGGAGGTTGAAACCAACTTGGAGGAGGAGTCCCTCCTCTCCAAGCCGGCGGCCCACCTAGGCCGAGTTGGGGAGGGACTCCCCTCCCTCCCCTGGCGCGCCGGCCCCTCCACCTATAAAAGGAGGGGCAGGGCCTCCTCCTCTAGACACACAAGTTCCTATCCTCTAATCTCCGGTTTAGAGCCGTTTTGGTTTAGAGCTTCTAATTGCTTTAGCCTGCGGTTTAGAGCCTTCTAATTGGTGTGTCTAATCTCTAGACCACTAATAGCCCTCTCTCATACTCCACCATACTCGCTCCGGCTTAAGGCGAAGCCTGCAGATTCCCTCTACTTCGGTACCACGCCGTTGTCTTGCCGGAATCGCGAGAGTGCTACAACCTCCATTGCTGCTAGAACAAGGGAGAGGAAGGTCTTCGTCAGTACGAACGTGTGACCGATTGCGGAAGCCGCTGAACACAGCGCCGGAAGGATCGTCTACACGATCTTGAGATCGGAAAGAGTACGACTACATCACCCACGAGAATCCGCTCTCGTTAAACACTTTGGAATCTTCGAGGGTAAGTTATTCCATCGACTCGTTGCTACGATCTAGTAGATAGATCTTGGCTTGTTTGTTTGTATGCGATAGAAATTTTTTGTTTTCCATGCTACGAACCCCTACAAAAACCATTAATCAAACCAACATAATAATCTCAATATCCATCGGATCCCCTCAAACACAACATGCATGATTACAAATAGATTAGATCTTCATCATGAACGGAGCTCACAATATCTCTGCATGAAAGCACAAGGAGGATATACAACCATCTAGATACTACATGGACCCATAGTCCAAGGTGGAACTACTCACGCATCGTACCGGAGAGAAGGCCTTCGAGATGATCTTCCCTCCGGCAGGGTGCCGAGAAGAACTTTAGATCCCCTCCCGATCTAGGGACGACGGTGGCAGCGGCTACAGAAGGTTTCGTGGAATATTGATCGGGTACTTAGGGTTTCTGCATCGGGGGCTTCTTATAGGCAAAGGGGAATACCGAGGCAGTGTCCAGGGGCCCCACACCCTGCCTAGGCGGGGGGCAGGGCCAAGCCGCGCCTAGGGGGTGTGGCTTCCCTGGCACACCTCTCCGGCTCCCCTCTGGACTTCTTGTTCCCAACGGAAAGTTATTGACTTTGACGTTTGTCCCATCCAATTCCGAGAATATTTCCTTACTAGCTTTTCTGGAACCAAAAACAGCAGAAAACAGGCAACTAGCACTATGGCAACTTGTTAATAGGTTAGTACGAGAAAACATGTAAAAAGCACCTCAAAGTGTAGACAAAGCAAATCAAACTAGATAGTAAACAAGCATGGAGCATAAAAAATTATAGATACGTTTGACGTATCACTTATATCAGACCGAGGTCTGGGATTTTTCTAGCCCTAATCCCGGGGTGTCACATCCATCGGAATAACGACTATTACTACACAACTTAGTAACATAAAAGTAAACTACTTTACCTTCATAACAACCATGACCATATCAAATCACATGACCCTCCTTCAAAATAAATTTAGACGCCTCTACTTTATCTGTTGCAAGTTTTACGTGGTTGTTAGGGCTTCCGCAATAGAACTGTTTCTAATCTACGAAATTTCCAACCACAACATGGATCCATACAGTTGTATGTACTACACCCTTTTCAGGGCCCTCCATTGTAAATTCTATATCAACTATTGTAAGAGAGATAAACACCCACTAGCCACTTATACGGAACAAGACACATGTTGAGCATGGAACCAGTCTCGTGTAAGAGTACGTGTAAGGTCGGTCCGGGCCGCTTTATCAAACAATCCCGTGATATATACAAGTACACATGCGAAGGTAAAAACTATAGCATCAATGCCTGCACAACACATCTGTGTACTGGTCGTACATCACTGCCACACATAGATTGACTCTGATGCCACTCTAGGGGTTCGATGCAGAAAATAAAAAAAATTTACTACACAAGAACCCCCGATTGCCCAAGATCAATTTATGAGTAAAGCAGTAATGTCCGAGAGGTTTCGGTTACATACCCTTGTAGTCCGAAAGCGGTTAATGTTTCGAGAGGAACGTGGTTGATGTAGTCGTGCTCGTAGCCAACCTCAAGGTAGCGAAGCTCCTCGCAGGTCACTCCTTGATCCATCACCGTGCAGCAGTACGGCTCACGACATCCAAAGTGCCTCAAGTGTTTCACCTCGTGGCTTTGTACACATACGGTGTATGACGAGAACCTCCATCTCCCCGATCACATCGGGAGAATGTTGCGGAAGTAGATCTCCGGCTATGGAATCCCTACATCACAATGGCATGCTACAGATGCGTCGCCTCTTGCGCGAATAGCCTTGGGCCGTGATAATGCATGGATACAACTAGAGGGAGAGATATTGGAGAGGAGGAGGATGAGAGCTCCCAACTCATGGGATCTTTCGTATTGGTGTGTCCCTCCAAGGGGAGAGGGGGCCTCTTTATATTGGGGGGAGGGGCAGTCTTGCCCCTCCCCCAAGGGAACCAGGCGGCGGCCCAAGAGGGGAGAGGGGCGGCGGCCAAGGGAGGGCAGCCATAGGGTGCCCCAAACACTAACCCTAGCCGCCGTCCAGGGAGGGGGCAGCCCTAGGCGCCAAAGCCCTTCTCCCTTCTAGGAAATTTGGCCCATTAGTGGAGTAACCCTTCAAATTATATTTTAATATTAATTAATATGTAAATACATATTACCAAATCTGATTCGAACCGAAACACCTTTCGGTTCCCCTTCTATATCCTCCGAACAGCTTCGGAACTTCTGGAATAATGCCGGTCCTCTTACCGGAACTTTTCTAGTTTCCTCTCTTTTTTCGAACAACTTCGGATCTCTCCCCACGGAACAATTCCTGCTTTCTCTTTCTTATCTATGCTTCCAACTTTCGGATAACCTCAAGCTCGTCGCACCCTTAAGTGGATCCCCTCACGGCTCGGGAACGACACAGACATGACCAAGACTCCTTTTGCGGCAGTGATCAACATCCGGACCGTGATGTCCATAATGACCCCTGGCATTCCAGATTGACGATGTCGTTTGAACCATAAACGTCGAGTCCAACTCCCTTCGTTTCTTCGATACTACTTGTCCGATATCCGATCGTTTAGGTATCTCCATACCTTGTTCAACCTTGTTACCGACAAGTATTGTTTATTTGTTACCGCGATATTACATCCCCGTGACCTAGTCACATGTTGCAACATTTATGGATGCAATCTCACCAAGTTGGCCTAACTGTATCTTACCCGTCACTGGGTGAACAAATCCCGCTCTTGACGCAGTCTCCTCTACCCATTTCTCTAGATACCAAACGTACACCTTTATAATTACCATTTTACAGAGTGACATTTGATGTAGTCAAAGTAGCCTCGAGAGGAAGTGATTATGATATGGTCTCATGGTCTAAGGAGAAGGAAACTTCGTTTCTGACTATTGCAACGATGAAATTTGTGACTTGATCGTGTTGCAATCTTTAAGGAATGTCCATCACATCATTCACTAATGTTATGACCTTGTTGTCAACCAGCCCTATCACTTACGATCAGGAAACCTTGATCATCTGTTGCCCAACGAACTAGTATCAATAGGGATACTAGGGACTGATGTTTCATATCACACATGTATCAATGTTTCCACTTGATATAGTTATATCACAACATAAAACTATTACGAACTTATTAGGATATGACAATAATAAACCTTTTATTATTTTCTCTAGAACATATTTCCTTCTGGTTCGACCATGTGTATGGTAGAAATGTTCCTGATATGTCTCACAAAAGGAGGGTCTCAGTCACTCCAAACATAGGATTTTCAGCATCTAGTTTTGTAGAGTTTGACTGCCCTTTCCATGCGCAAAGGGGATAGATTTGTTGAATATAAATATATTGCATAGTCTCTTTCCATCAGATCAGAATTTTGAAATAATTGGCTAGTGCATAAATCCTTTATGGTATTAGAGCCAAGAGGTATTGAGTTCGAGACTCTGCTCAAGCAGATTTAAAAACAAAAAGGAAAACAATTCTGCGGCCTACACGGAACTCATGCTAAGGATTAAAATATCCCGGTAATTGAAGTATGTTATCATTGTCGTGGTGTTGTCATCGTTGCTAAGGACCCATGCCAAGGACTAAAAAAATTCCCACCATGATGTTGTCGTGGTGTTGTGGTCGATGTCATTGTAGCATGGGGAAGTCATCGTAGTAATTGAAGTAGACGTAGATGAAGTCAGAGTAATTGAGGTAGAAAACAAGCCTTGCTGAGCTTGCCAAACTCGGAAGCGCGCCGAGTACGAAGGCACGCGTCGGTGTTGCCAATACCGTACATGCGAAGACAGGGACCATCACGAGCCATGCGAACCAGAGCCAGATTTGAAGAAGCAGAGAAAGTCTCCTTGAATGGTCGGTGCGTAGAAGTTGTGTGCCGATGTGTTGGAGTAGATGAAGTAGTTGCAAGAAGAAAATTAATTTAGTGAAAAATAAAAATTAGACTGTGACTCTGGTGGCGAGGTCGTGATGAACAAAGACGATGAGGTAGTTGTTGGTGGCGATTGAATTGTAGAGGTAGTAGATTTCGGGGATTATACCCATGTTTTTCGCTTGTATGAGAGCGGCGTCGCTAGTGGAGAAGAAGAACTTGTTGGTGTTGACGATGACCACGATCGGTGGTGGCGGCAACGATGCGGTGATGTTGTTGGTGTAGATGGTTGTCGACGATGATGACCACGAGTGATGAAGGTGCAACCCTTTGTTGATGACGAGGTGCGTATTCATGGACGTGCGTCTCAGTCAATGTTGGTGAAGACGGGCCGGCGTGGTGATGTCATGAGGGCGGAACAGCCGACACAGCGCGTGGAGGTGTCCCTTGGGACGCCGCGCGGGGCCTCCTTGGCACGATTGTTGACGATGGTTTGCTGGAGTTGAGTCGACGCCGAGGTTGAAGTAGGGACGCGTGACGACATATGGCTGTGGATGACGCAATCTGATCTATGATCGGCGAAAGAGTGAATTCTACTTTTTATGCTTTAGTTATGCATTTGTGATATTAATTACTCTGACGAGTGAAAAATGTCTAGATTATCCCTTTTAGAAATTTTGAACCCATAGTTTCTTATGTGTGTCTATTGGGTGAGGTGTAAGATGTTAACTAGAGTTTAAATGTGTCAAGACGATAATGACGAATTGAAAATATATGTACAAGACGTATGAACATGATTGTCGATCGTGCCCTCCGATCTTTACACATTTTACCACGTGACCCCGGTGTAACATGCCAGCTTTATGTAATAAAAACAAGCAAAACGCTAAATCTATTATATATTAAACATACGTGATGGGTCAATCAAAAATTAAAGAAATAGATTAGAAAATCCCAAAAAATCAGAAACATTTAGCCATTAATTACTTGTACTTGTATATATTAAAGAAAGCACAACCATCCGATGTGGGGATCTACTTAAGAAAGTTACGTACTCCAGCTTCCACCTCGACTCCATCAACGTGTGGCTGCCAATACCTAATGCCGCCGCTCCCCACCCTCCCACATTGGTGGCGGCGCACGCGGAGTTGCAATTCCCGTGCTGCAATCCAGATGAAGATCGTAGCAGACTAAAAGACTGCTGGCAAATTGACCCGTCTCAAGTGCAGCCAATACAAAATAGACGGTTCCAGCCTAGGGTTCTCAGATTAGGATTTCAAATTATCATCAGGGTTTCTAGAAGCAAGCGAACCTACGTGCAATGGATATCCGTGACCGTGAGATGCACGGATTGGAAAGAAACTATGACATCGCTTCCCAGGTCCATGGTTACCATGGGCAAACGTTCGATCTTTTGCAATATATTATTAGTTTCTCTATGATTTGTGCAATATATTATTAGTTTCTCCCATCGTAATTTGCAGGAGTTAAATTTTGCTAGCACCCTTTGGAACCGCGCCTGAAATTAATAATCAATAGAAAATCATTTTCACATATGGATTTTTGGGCTTATGTATGATTTCTCTACTATTTTATATGTTTTAATACTCACAGTTATGTACTGTCCCTATAAAGGATTCATATTGTCTATTTCTTTTTCAGGTTACTTGTATTCTGTAGAGAAGGCACAAGTACAAGGAATTAGCGGAACAAGATATTTTGACGAGGTCAACACTCACTAGAGGAAAAAGGGCCATCCGTTCGCGACCCCTCGGAGCATTAGTCCCGGTTGCGCCACCAACCGGGACTAATGCTGGCACGCGTCCCGGTTGGAGCGGGCACGGGGCCAGGGGGCATGGGTCCCGGTTGGTAAGGGGGCATGCGTCCCGGTTGGAGCCACCAACCGGGACTAAAGGTTAGGCCACAGCCACGTGGCGTGGCACGCACCTTTAGTCCCGGTTGCTGGCTTCAACCGGGACTAAAGACCCCTTGCCCTCTATAAATGCAACCAGCCCCTCCCTCCACTCTGTTTTTTCGAATGGTGTAAGGTGTGAGGGTGTGTGCTAGTTTTTCTCATGCATGCATTGAAGGTGTTTGTTGAAATGTTTGAGTGAAAAATCCGTTGAATTTCTCACAGAACAAAAATATAGAAGGTGTCCAGACGCACTTGAGCTTTCTCCTCTTTATTTCCCTCGATCGAGGTTAGCAATCTTATCTTTTCTAGGTCATTGATACAATTCATGTCGGTGTGAATTGGTTATTTCACTATTTATGATGTCCTGTTTTTGATAAACTTACTTATATGATGCAGATGAACGGTCGGGAATGGATGTACGGTGACGGCGGGTAGCGGGCATATCAAAGGCGTGGATAAATTTATCGATGTGGCTACGACAAACAAAGAGAATGGATTTATCGTTGTCCATGTGTTCAATGTCGGAACAAGGAGTACTCTTCCTCGAAAATCATTCGCGGCCACCTAATTATGAAAGGTTTCATGCCCAACTATAATTGCTGGACCAAGCACGGGAAAGAGGGTTATGATGGAAGATGGTGAAGAAGAAGATGATGATAACAACTATCATCATATGTTTCCTGAATACAGTGATACCGCAATGGAAGATAATGGAGAGGAAAAGGTGAAGAACGGGCATCGGATGAGCCGGTGATGAACTTGGTAGGGTCATTTCGATGCAAAGCGAGACCGTGAAACAGAAAATGAGAAGTTGAAGTTAGAGGGCATGTTAGAAGATCACAAGAAATTGTTGTACCCAAATTATGAAGATGGCAGCACAAAGCTCGATACGACACTGGAATTGTTGCGATGGAAGGAAGAGTGTGGTCTAACTGACTCCTCATTTGAAAAGATGCTGAAAATAATGAAGCCGAAGTTTCCAAAACATAACGAACTTCCCGAGAGTACCTACGAAGCAAAGAAGACTCTCTGTCCTCTAGGATTAGATGTGCAAAAGATACATGCATGCATTAATGACTGCATCCTCTACCGCGGTAAGGAGTATGAGAATTTAGATAAATGCCCGGTATGCAACGCATTGCGGTATAAGATCGAGCAGAGATGACCTGGTGATGTTGAGGGAGAGCCCCTCGGAAGAGGGTTCTGCTAAGGTTATGTGGTATGCTCCTATAATACCAAGGTTGAAACGCATGTTCAGAAACAAAGAGCATGGCAGGTTGTTGCGATGGCACAAAGAAGACCGTAAGAAAGAGGGGAGTTGAGACACCCTACTGATGGGTCACAGTGGAGAAAAATCGAGAGAGACTTCCCAGACTTTGCGGTGGCGCAAGGAACTTATGGTTTGGTCTAATGCGGATGGCATGAATCCTTTTGGGAGCAGAGCTGCGATCCACAGACCTGGCCCGTGACTCTATGTATCTACAACCTGCCTCCTTGGTTGTGCATGAAGCGTAAGTTCATTATGATGCCAGTGCTCATCCAAGGCCCGGCAAGACGCGACATTGATGTGTACCTTAGGCCATTAGTTGAAGAACTCTTACGGTTGTGGGGCAAACCAGGTGTACGTCGTGGGATGAGAACAAGCAGAGCCATTTAATCTCGAGGGTTGTTATTCGTAACCATCAATGATTGGCCTGCTCTTAGTAACCTTTCAGGACAGACAAACAAAGGATATAAGGCATGCACCCACTGTTTAGATAAGACCGAAGGTACATATTTGCATAAATGCAAGAAGGTTGTGTACCTAGCGAATCGACGATTTCTTCCGACCAATCATCCCGTAAGAAAGAAAGGCAAGCATTTCAAAGGTGAGGCAGATCACCGGAAGAAGCTTGAACTCCCAGCTAGTGATGATGTATTTGGTATGGTCAAGGACATAGAAGTAATCTTTGGAAAGGGTCCCGGCGGTCAATCAGTTCCGAACGACGTCGCTACAGGACACGCACCCATGTGGAAGAAGAAATCTATATTTTGGGAGCTGCCATATTGGAAAGTCCTGCGTCCGCTCTTCAATCGACGTGATGCACGTGGCGAAGAATCTCTGCGTGAACCTGCTAGGATTCCTAGGCGTGTATGGAAAGACAAAAGATACACACGAAGCACGGAGGACCAACAAATTATGAAAGACCCAAAGAACATGCATACGATAACAAGATCGATAAAGGCGTCACTTAAGTCGTACGGCTATGCTCTTACCAAAGCAGAAGGAAATCTTTTGAAGTCCTTTACGGTATCAAGGTGTCGTCGGGCTTCTCATCTAATATAAAGGGATAATAAATATGGCGAGAAAAAGTTCCAAAACCTGAAGTCTCATGATCACGTGATTATGACGCAGTTGCTTCCGATTGCATTGAGAGGGCTTCTACCGGAAAATGTTCGAGTATCCATTGTGAAGCTGGTGCATTCCTCAATGCAATATCTCAGAAGGTAATCAATCCGGATATTCTGCCAAGGTTACAGAAGGATGTGGTACAATGTCTTGTTAGTTTTGAATTGGTGTTCCCACCATCCTTCTTCAATATTATGACGCATCTCCTGGTTCATCTAGTGGAAGAGATTGCCATTCTCGGTCCGGTATTTCTGCACAATATGTTCCCCTTTGAGAGGTTCATGGGAGTCTTAAAGAAATATGTTCATAACCGTGCTAGACTGAAGGAAGCATCTCAAGGGATATGGAACAGAGGAGGTCATTGAGTTTTGTGTTGACTTTATTCCTGACCTTAAGCCGATTGGTGTTTCCGACTCGCGGCATGAGGTAAGACTAAGTGGAAAAGGCACGCTGGGAAAGAAAGCAATGATATGTAGGGACGGGGATTCTTTCACTAAAGCATACTACACAGTTCTACATAATTCCACCTTGGCAGCTCCGTATATCGAGGAACACAAGAATATTATGCGCTCAAAAACCCGGGAAGCTGAATCATGGATTACTGAGATGAACACATGAAGTCTTTCGGTGGTTGGATGCGGACACATCTCTTGAATGACACCACTGTTGGAGATCAGCTATACTTGTTGGCGCGTCACCATCTTCTCGTATTGAATTTCCAAGGGTACGAAATAAATGGGAATACATTCTACACGATCGCCCAAGATAAAAGAGCACCAACCAAAATAGTGGTGTCCGCTTTGATGCAATGAGCGAGAATGGACAAAAGGACACATATTATGGTTACATAGAGGAGATATGGGAACTAGACTATGGAGTCTCTTTTAAGGTCCCTTTGTTTCACCGCAAATGGGTCAACCTGAATGGGGAAGGGGTAAAGATAGACCGGTTATGCGGAATGACAAGTGGATCTCAACAATCTTGGTTATAGAGATGAACCATTCTCCTAGCCAATGATGTGTCTCAGGTTTTCTATGTGAAGGAAGTACATGTCCTCCGCATCGAAAAAAGAAAAAATATGCAAACGAATACATCATATGATGAGCCAAAGCGTCACATAGTTCTTTCAGGAAAAGAAACATCGTGGGAATCGAGGACAAGATGGACATGTCAAGATTATAATAAGTTTGATGAAATTCCGCCCTTCACAGTGAAAAATGACCCAAGCATTCCGTTAAGTAAAGAAGATGCTCCATGGTTACGTCTGAAGCGGTCATAAGGAATGACATATGCCAAGAAGTTCATGCTCATATTATGTAACTCTAATTCATGTCTTTCGCGGTTATGTGTTGAATCACGGCATAGTTTGTGATGTTGTGCCCATATTATGCATGTGTGTGGACATTGGTATGGAGAACAATGTTGCAGGAGGAAGTTTTCCTTTTTGTCGCACGGAAAAGCCCTTTTCCATTTTCCGAGCGCAAAAAAGCGTCGCTTTGTGAAGTAACCACCAAAATGCCATTTCACAATGCTACCGTCCCATTTTCCTAAAATACTAGACCACCTTACATGGACTATCTCCCAACCGGTACATCTCAAACCTTTTCGTCCATCCCGGGTAAAAAGGACAAATGTCTGCCGAATCGGTAGGAAGTGGGTCCGGTTTGTACTAAAGGTACATGATCTATCGCCGTGATTTTTGAAAAATCATTTTAGACTCGCAATATGTGGTTTCTTCAGAGATCCAATGCAAGTTCTAACGATGCCCGTCCCTATCTTCATGCACCGGTTCGACAATAGTTAGAAATTCAGATAATTCAAAACGGGCATAATAAATTCAAAAAATCCGAACAATGAAAATCCTTGGCGTGGTGTCATATTATGTTACATAGTTGAAAGGAAAAATACCAGACTTGGTATATTGATCATGTTTCAAAAAACCTTCACAAAATGACCTATCATGTTCGAGGTTTCATGGCTTTCGGTCCAAATGACCGATGTTATGTGCTGAATCACGGCATAGTTTGTGATGTTGTGCCCATATTATGCATGTGTGTGGACATTGGTATGGAGAACAATGTTGCAGGAGGAAGTTTTCCTTTTGTCGCATCGGAAAAGCCCTTTTCCATTTTCCGCAAAAAAAGAAAACGGGTCGTTTTTGAAGTAACCACCAAAATGCCGTTTCACAATGCTACCGTCCCATTTTCCTAAAATACTAGACCACCTTACATGTACTATCTCCCAACCGGTACATCTCAAACCTTTTCGTCCATCCCGGGTAAAAAGGACAAATGTCTGCCGAATCGGCAGGAAGTGGGTCCGGTTTATACTACAGGTACATGATCTATCGCCCGTGATTTTTTGAAAAAATCATTTTTAGACTCGCAATATGTGGTTTCTTCAGAGGTCCAATGCAAGTTCTAACGATGCCCGTCCCCTATCTTCATGCACACCGGTTCGACCATAGTTAGAAATTCAGATAATTCAAAACGGGCATAATAAATTCAAAAAAAATCCGAACAATGAAAATCCTTCGCGTGGTGTCATATTATGTTACATAGTTGAAAGGAAAAATACCAGACTTGGTATATTGATCATGTTTCGAAAAAACCTTCACAAAATGACCTATCATGTTCGAGGTTTCATGGCTTTCGGTCCAAATGACCGATGTTATGTGCTGAATCACGGCATAGTTTGTGATGTTGTTCCCATATTATGCATGTGTGTGGACATTGGTATGGAGAACAATGTTGCAGGAGGAAGTTTTCCTTTTTGTCGCACGGAAAAGCCCTTTTCCATTTTCCGAGCGCAAAAAACGGGTCGTTTTGTGAAGTAACCACCAAAATGCCGTTTCAGAATGCTACCGTCCCATTTTCCTAAAATACTAGACCACCTTACATGGACTATCTCCCAACCGGTACATCTCAAACCTTTTCGTCCATCCCGGGTAAAAAGGACAAATGTCTGCCGAATCGGCAGGAAGTGGGTCCGGTTTGTACTACAGTACATGATCTATCGCCGTGATTTTTGAAAAATCATTTTTAGACTCGCAATATGTGGTTTCTTCAGAGATCCAATGCAAGTTCTAACGATGCCCGTCCCCTATCTTCATGCACACCGGTTCGACCATAGTTAGAAATTCAGATAATTCAAAACGGGCATAATAAATTCAAAAAAATCCAAACAATGAAAATCCTTCGCGTGGTGTCATATTATGTTACATAGTTGAAAGGAAAAATACCAGACTTGGTATATTGATCATGTTTCGAAAAAACCTTCACAAAATGACCTATCATGTTCGAGGTTTCATGGCTTTCGATCCAAATGACCGATGTTATGTGCTGAATCACGGCATCTTTTGTGATGTTGTGCCCATATTATGCATGTGTGTGGACATTGGTATGGAGAACAATGTTGCAGGAGGAAGTTTTCCTTTTTGTCGCACGGAAAAGCCCTTTTCCATTTTCCGAAAGCAAAAAGCGGTCGCTTTGTGAAGTAACCACCAAAATGCCGTTTCACAATGCTACCGTCCCATTTTCCTAAAATACTAGACCACCTTACATGGACTATCTCCCAACCGGTACATCTCAAACCTTTTCGTCCATCCGTAAAAGGACAAATGTCTCGAATCGGTAGGAAGTGGGTCCGGTTTGTACTACTGGTACATGATCTATCGCCTGTGATTTGTTGAAAAATCATTTTAGTCTCGCAATATGTGGTTTCTTTAGAGATCCAATGCAAGTTCTAACGATGCCGTCCCTATCTTCATGCACACCGGTTCGACCATAGTTAGAAATTCAGATAATTCAAACGGGCATAATAAATTCAAAAAAATCCAAACAATGAAAATCCTTCGTGGTGTCATATTATGTTACATAGTTGAAAGGAAAAATACCGACTTGGTATATTGATCATGTTTCAAAAACCTTCACAAAATGACCTATCATGTTCGAGGTTTCATGGCTTTCGGTCCAAATGACTGATGTTATGTCTCTAGAATCGCGGGAAGTGGGTCCAAACCTTTGTTTTTGAATTATTTATTTAAATCCAAACACTATTTATGTTTAATTTTTTTCTAAATTCCAAATTGATATTAAAAAAATATAAGTTAATTCATTTTTAATTGTAAATGGTTCATATTTTAAATGGTTACATTAATTATTTTTTTTAAAAAGAAAATGTTTTTGAATTATTTATTTAAATCAAAACACTTTTTATGTTTAAAATTTTCTAAATTCCAAATTAATATTCAAAAATATAAGTTAATTCATTTTAAAAGGTTACATTAATTATTTTTTAAAAATAGAATATGTTTTTGAATTATTTATTCAAATCCATACACTTCTTATGTTTAAAGTTTTTCTAAATTCCAAATTGATATTAAAAAAATATAAGTTAATTCAATTTTAATTGTAAATGGTTCATATTTTAAATGGTTACATTAATTATTTTTAAAATGAAAATGTTTTGAATTATTTATTTAAATCAAACACTTTTTATGTTTAAATTTTTCTAAATTCCAAATTGATATTAAAAAATATAAGTTAATTCATTTTTAATTGTAAATGGTTCATATTTTAAATGGTTACATTAATTATTTTTAAAATGAAAATGTTTTTGAATTATTTATTTAAATCCAAACACTTTTTATGTTTAAAATTTTTCTAAATTCCAAATTAATATTCAAAAATATAAGTTAATTCATTTTAAAAGGTGACATTAATTATTTTTTAAAAATAGAATATGTTTTTGAATTATTTATTCAAATCCAAACACTTCTTATGTTTAAAGTTTTTCTAAATTCTAAATTGATATTAAAAAATATAAGTTAATTCATTTTAATTGTAAATGGTTCATAATTTAAATGGTTACATTAATTATTTTTTAAAACAGAAAATGTTTTTGAATTATTTATTCAAATCCAAACACTTCTTATGTTTAAAGTTTTTCTAAATTCCAAATTAATTATCATTTTAAAAACAATACAAATTTAAACCCCAAAATAAACAATAAGCGGAACAGAGAAAATACGAAAAATTTGAAATCGGGAATATGTTCCGGTTGGAGCCACCAACCGACTAAAGACCTCAGCCAACCCTTGGTCTGCTGAAAATATTGATTATACGTCCGGTTGGTGGCTCCAACCGGACGTATCTTTAGTCCCGGTTGGAGCCACCAACCGACTAAAGGCCCTTCGCTTATAATCGACGCCTCCTCTTCTTCTTCCCCATCTCACTTCTTCGCTTTCACCGACGCTGCACTTCGACGCTGCCACCCGCGTTCCACCCGCCTGCCCGCCACCGCTGCCTCCGCCCACGCTCACTACTTTCCTCGCGTGACCTCAATCGCTGGATTGAAGCTCGTCTGCGTCGCCTCCGTCGATTCCCGGCGTCTCCCGAGCTCGCCACCACCTCCGTCGTGTTCTGGTGAGCTGCGATCCTCACGGTGTTCTTCTTTCTCTCCCTCTCCTCTGTACTACTCTCCCGCGTGTGCCGCCTGCTCGAGCTCGGCGGAGGCGACGCCCGGTGATCAACAAGGAGCGGCCGCCACTCCTTTCTCCCTCGCGCTCTCTAACGCTAACGCGTCCGGGGGTGCTCGCTATCGCCGCTGCCGCTGCGAGCTCACCGCCAGCGTGACGTCGTGTTGGCGCCACTCGTGCTCAGCGTGGCGGTGATGGCCTAGGGCCCATCATCGCCTCGATGGTAGGCTTCTCTGTGGTAGGAAAATGATCTGTGCGCGTGGAGGCTGAGTTGGCACTGGGGCCCTTCTGTCAGTCTCACTGGCTAGGGGGCGCCCCGGTGTAAAAACTATTTGCCTTATTTTTAATTCCAGAAAATGACTTAATATTGTAAAATCAATAACTTATTATTTATAAGTCAGAAAAATACAAATAATATATCAAATTGTTCAGAAAAATGAAACCTATCTATCTAAACTATAATCATGCATTGTTCAACAACTTAAATGACAAGTATAATTAGAAGAACAAATGCACCCCTCTCATATGTTCCGAGTTTCCCGAGTTAGATTTTCACCCCTCGGAACCCCGATGAAATCGTCGAGCATGTCTTAGGGTTACATTCAATGCAAATTAACTTGTCATATCATCATACTTGCTTGAGCATTGCATCGATGCCATGTGTTGATTGTTTCCCTTTCTTTTCGGTGTTTCGATTATTAGGTTTACTATTAGTTAGGTATTATTAGGTTTATTAATTACTTTGGTATTATTGGTCTTCGGCCCCACTGGTCAGTCACTGTGGGTAGCCCTAGACCCGATTCACATTGTCAAGCAACTTAGGTGCATGTGGGTTCGACGATGTGCCTATCTACTACGGTTTCCTTTCTCTTCATTTTATTATTGTGTATGTATATATTAGGTTTCTCAATTAGGGTTTATATCTCTCAACACCGTACTTAACTTTCTCCTTTAGCCGCTTTGACTTATTCGCTTTTCCACCTGTAGAAAATATGGACCCACACGTCGAGAGGCGAAGAAAAGGAAGAGTTGATCCAAGGTGTGATCCGTGGGAAGATAATTTAGACGTATCAACGTTTCGAACAACTCGGTGAGGGTGATCCTCTTTTACCGGAGTAGACAACTTGTTTGAGGTTGAAGGTGTTGCCTTCCATGAGAGAAGGCGATGCCTTGTGTAATCGAGAAGACGACCGCTCGGCAAGGTGCATGTAATATAAATCAATTCATTAATTAATCATCTGCTATCTATATAGAAATAATGTGGCGATCTTTCTTCTTTTAGCCCTCCGGATCGAAGGAATCTCTGAAAAAGAGCGACGAGGCCCAACCAAAAAGTTGCAAGACCATGAGAGGTTCAGATCGAAGATGTCGCCAGAGACGGCAGACCGAAGCTCCGGTTGTCGCAACCAAATTTGTGGCACAATGCGGAGTAATCGTTAGGGACTTAATCCCGATCACCATTAGAAATTGGAATAGGCCTGCTAATGCGGATGAAGAGGGAACATGTTTATTTGTCCCTAACCACGCCAAAGATTTACTATGGAAGAGGCTCATTGTTAATTTCAAACTACCGAAGATAGAGCTGGATCCAAATGCGGAGGATCCAGTTGAGGACGCCTTACAACATGGGAGAGCCATGGAGGCTAAGGTCAGGGAGTGGGCTTTGAAGAAGATGGCCCAGTGTTTCACCAACTGCTAAGTACTAATTCTGTAATTAATTTAGTCTCCATCTATAATATTTTGTTTATTGCATGTATATAATCATACTTTAATATGCAGAATGAAGATTCTCGAATGCAGCAGAGGACAAATCTATGACATTGGCTTCATTGACCCATATTGGGTTCATGAAGCTAATCTCAAAATAAGCCCCCAGGATACGGAGGATAATATAGTACACACGTTAAGGTTTCAAGAAACCAAAAGGGAAATACTATTTCCTTACAACTCTAGTGAGTGTTATTGTCTTGTATACACTTTCTATTTCGCTTACTCGATGTTAACTATATAATTGATTAGTTCTGCATTCGCAGGTACCACTATATTCTGTTAATCATTCAACTTGACAAAGGGCGTGTACTAGTCATGGACTCGAAACATAAACCCCTTGAGACGTGGAAGGACATGCAGATACTTCTCCAGCGGTAATTCTAATCATTACGACACTATATCGGCAACGTTCGTGAATTTTATGATATCAAGTACTTAATAACTTATTTTATTCGCTTTTCTCGCCGGCAGCGCTTGGAAACGGTTCACCAAGAAGGCTAGGGTGTTTGGAAAGAGGAGCTTACATTTCAACCACTAGATGTAAGCACCACTAGCTATATCCGCGCATCTCTTTGATTCTAGTTTTGATACATTTATTATCATGCTTGATTATTATTTTGATTGAACTCGTTGTCGTAAAGTGCCCGACGCAGGACCGTGTAACAATCTATGTGGATACTATGTATGCGAGTTCATCCGGACGTGCGATGAGAAGGGCAGGAATTTAGAGAAACTCCACGTCGTAAACAATTTCTATAGTTTTAATTACAATCAAATTGTGTTTAGTTTCATATTCATATAGGCTGACTCCTTTTTAAACAGATCGAGCGTCTACGGGACGGTCTTACGCCAAAGGATCGTGACACGAGCAATACATGAGGAATTGGCGGGATTCTTGGATGCAGAATTCCTAAACACACAAGGGAATACTACTCGGCTGTGTATAGACAATAGGAATTGTAAAATAGCAACTTTCAAGAAATTGGCCGTAGCATCGAATAGCAACTTTTGTATGTAGTGCATGAACTCGATCTGTGTATTGAATGTAATGTTGTCATGATGATCTTGTGTAATATAAGGTTCCTTCATTGATAAGTGCAAAACACTAAATAAACAATAAAACAACCTAAATGAATTCTACGCTGCGGCACAAAAGTGGCGAAAATGCTGCCGACAACAAAATGTGCCAAAATGAATTCTTCCGCCGCAGAAATGGACTAAATCTCTTGCCAACGCAGGTTATTAGTCCCGGTTCGTAACACGAACCGGGACTAATGCTCCACCCCCCTCGCGCTCTGATGCCGCCACGTGTGCCCCCATTTGTCCCGGTTGGTGGGGCAACCGGGACTAATGGTTGTAGCTTTAGTCCCGATTGCCCCGTCCCGGTTGGGCAACCGGGACTAATGACCCTTACCAACCGGGACGCATGGACCCTTTTCTACCAGTGACTACAAAATTTGAATTGTCTCCTTTTCGGTCAGATTACTTCCTATGCAATTGTCTCTTTGTCGGTCAGATTACTTCCTAAGCAGGTACGGAGAGCATCACTGTGTCATTTCCACTTACACACCGAGTACTTCGATTTAATTGACATGCAAGATCTCCTCAACTGTTTTTCAGTTGCTACAGAGGTCGTGTTTTATTTGCATGATACGTAAATAAATTACCCTTTGTATTTGATCCGTAAACTATTATGTAAGTATAGAATATTTTTGGTTTTCAGCTCTTCAATCATAATAGTTTTATGTCCTTTTTTTCCTCCAAAGAGGTTTGGACATGATAAATCAAAAAAAATTGTGTCTGCATCATCATCAAGATCGTTTTGGAAATTTGATTAATCAGTTATTAGAAAAGGAAGAAAATCCAGAAAAGGTGCAGAGAAAGCAAGAATAGCACAAGGCTCTAAAGAAAATAAGGAGAGGTCTCTCAAAAAAATAGTTTTAAGAAATCACTAGATGTGGAATACAAGAAAACATAACAAAATTAGACAAAAAATGCCCAAAAGGTCCTTTCTATCGAGTTTGTTCTGCAATTTAATTTTCACAAATTGTTTTATTAAAAAAATATTATGGAATTCATTTTCATCAAAAACTTAGATGTAACACAGCTAGCCATTAATTTTTTCAATCATAAAACTTTCAGTCGATAGATTGTGTTACCCACCATTGCCATGATTAAAATTTGCATCGTACCTATCAAAATCTACATTCATTTTCCTCTCTTCTTTCTCTTATGTACTCCCTCCGTTTCAAAATATAAGATGTTTTAGGTTTGTGAAGCAAATCTATCTAGACTTGTTTTAGTGTGTAGATTCATTTAAAACATGAGTAAACCTATATATTAAAACTAGTCTAGATACATTTGCTTCACAAAGCTAAAACGTCTTATATTTTAAAACGGAGGAAGTACATCGCAAGCCCATGGCCATCCTACACATGCCAATCCTACACTCCCCCCAAAAGCATTCCTGAGTGCCCTCCTTCTAGAGCTTCCCCGGTGCTTCATTGGGTCTCCGATTATCCACGAACCCCCTCTTCTCTTTTTTACTCTCAGTCTTGACTTCACTGTTAATTGGATGAGCCATAGAGATCGCCAGAGACAAATCACACTGAAGCACAAAGCTGATCTAATTAGGAAGAGTTCATCAGTTTGCTCCTATTGCATACGGTCCTTCTAAGCAAGCATGATGCAGCTAGCTAGCTCACCTGATTGATTGTACAACGATGCAACTTGATGAGCTGAGGCTAAAATTGGTACTTGGTTACCCTTTATCCATTGGTTAGGTTAACCTAACCTAAAAAATGATCGCAATTGGCCAAGTGGTTAACCTCGAAACAATCTTTAGGTCCAAATGGTTTGACCCCTTTCTACCAAGGGTTATCCCCGCATGCCTTCCCTTCCACCAGCACCACCTCTTCATTAGGTTTGAGTCCAAAAAATAAATGGTTAGCAAATTCCCATCCTTAGCTGAGGCCACACAACTGGTCTATATATGGGTTCCTTAAATTGGAAGGTACATGCGTCATTACGTCCTAAGTTCGTGGGCCCTCCTTCCATTTGTTGTTGTTATTGTTGTTGTTCCCTGTTTCCTTTTTATTGATCTTTAGATAGCCTACCTAGATCGATCTCGATTCCTTCTGGTTTGCTCTCCTTGCAGTGCATGCAATCGGGGTGGCGGAGAATGGGAGAAGAACCAACCATTGAATGTTTTATCATGTCCACGCCCATGTGGCCGGCCAGCCGGCCTTAGTGTGAGTGCTTCATCGATGGTTTACATGCCTTTCTTATATTTCAGTATTGTTTGCAAAGAGTAGATGGGCATAATAGTTGATTTTTATTATTTGGAGGAACATGGTTAATGATTAGTGGATACATCGCTTCTTTTGCTTGTGATGCAAATTGTTTTTGCTGCTTCGTCTAGCTAAGACAAATTCTTCTAGATAAAATTTCCTACTTTAGTTATGATGTTCATGTTCATCTGATCGGAAGATACTAGAGCTTTTACTACAAGTTAGGATTGGAGACATATGTCTATTTAATGTTGATATAATTCATACATAAGTTGTAGATGTAATTTCAAAATTTAGGCTTAACTATAGGCTGGAATACGGTAACGAGGGCCAGCTGTATGAACTATATTTTATCTACAAATTTTATTTTGATGGGAAGAAAATGAAATATGCTTCTTCTAGAATTTATTATGATACAATAGTCTGGTACATTACGATTCATCATTTTCAGCAATCACATGTTTTTATAAGTTGCTAAAGGACAAAATCCAAATGCACATGATTTTCCTGTTCACCGCAAGAGCAGCAAGAATCAAGGTCTAATAGATACATTGATAAAACATGTTATTTAGTTTTTGGTTTGGAACTATTCATCCTTATTGGTCTGCATAAGTTATCTATTAGTTTCCGAGTACACACCAACAACAATGCATTTAGATTTTGTTGTTCAATTGCATTCTTGCGAATGACAGCTATACCTTACCTTGATTTTGTTGCTAAATGATTATAGATTAACAATTGTACTCTTTAACATGTTCAACATAGTCAACGATTGACTTCAAATTAAGAACACTTACTTATGTCACTCATTGACAACCGTGCTTTAGTATTTATAATTTATATGCTAGATTCTTGAACTATTGTGAGTGTGCAGATATGCAAGGAGAAGGATAATCATCCCTATCTCCGGGAAGATGTTCATCACATTGAGAGGTAAATAATTCTTCTAAACCAACCATGAGACTTCATAGTTATTATATTTTAGAAGCTTGTCTTCTACTATATTTACTTTTTTTTGAGAAAAAATAGCTACTCAATTAGTATGGCATATAACAGTACAGTTTATCATCGACATATTTACTAAGAGCTAATGTTAATATTTCAGTTTGTAACACAAGGTTTAGATTGTGGATTACGAATTGAACACTTGGGCTTAGAAGTCATACTTTCTATAATAAGGGTTAATGTTATAAGAATGACTAGAGTTATTTCAAGTGACTCTTCTTTGTGCCGCTTTATTTTCTTTACAACCAAAGAATTTTTTCTACTCCTTCACATTTACACGAGCTCACATGGAACAAGAGCATGGTACGTATCGGTTTGTAATTAACATAATATATTAAATTTATAGTCTATAGGTACCTGGAGATATTTTGTATTTGTTCATGTGGTAGATTGAATTTCAAAGAAAACCTCCCTCCCGGGTCCTCTCGCGCGAGGGGGCTCCGGAGGAGACCCCCTCCTCAACCCTAACAACCCGCCGCCGACGCCCCTCCCCGGCCGCTGCTGCCCCCGGCGTGCGTGGTGGTGACCACGCCTGGCTGCCGAAGGCGGCGGGTGACGTCAGGCGCACCCTGAGGCGGCCCCTTCGCGCGGAAGCGGAGCCTCTCCCGGGCGGCGCAGGGGCGGGACAACGACGACGAGGTCGTCAACGGAGGAGCGTGCTGCGGCGCGCGGGGGCGTGGGATGTGCTGGTGGTCCTCGGCGGGAAGCAGGAGGAGGAAGGTCGGGAGCGCGCAGCCCTGGTGGCGACATGGCTCGGGCTGGCAGGGCTGGCCCCTGCTACGGAGTGGGGGTGCGGAGTGGCGGCCGGCGTGCTGCTGTCGTCCTCTTCCTTGCTCCGGTTGGGCGGTTCTCCTCGAGCACAGGCTGCGTGGGGAAGTGGGTGCACAGCGGGCTCAGATCTGGGCCGACGGGCCTGATCTGGGCCGTGGGGTCTAGACTGTGGCTGCTGCGGGTTGTCGCGGTGACAACCGTCGTGCCATGGCCTAGCCGTGGGTCCGCGGAAGCTTATTCGCTAGAGCTGGAGGTGGAAGATGGTGGGGCTCCCCTAGTGGCGGCGGTCGGCCTCTGCTCGCCCCAGATCTGACGGCGGTGGGCCGACAGCCTTGGTGGCAGCGGAGCGGGTTGGAGGAGCTTGTCCGGCAGTGGCGGGATGGCGGAGGTCTCGGCTTCTGCTGCACCTGAGCGGCGCGGGTGCCTCTGCCTTTGTCGGTTCCCTAGGGCCGGCTCGGGAAGGCCCTGCGGCGACGTCCCCTCTGGCAGCGGCGGAACACGACGGGGGTCGGCTCGATGGTGGTGGGCTGGGAGGGAGTTCCCCGGGGTTCGGTCTGCGGTGACACCAAGGCACAGCAGCGCGGCAGCGGGCTAATCTTGGCCAGATCTAGGCCTGATTTGGGCCTGCGGGCTGATCTGGGCCTGATCTCAGCTGATCGGCTCTGCTACTGCGTCCGGAGAACGGCCGCTTCGGTTGGTGGTGGGTAGAACCCCGCACATTGGTGGCGGCTTGGACTTTCAGCCACGTGAGGTAGCGCTCGATTTTTGCGTGTGATGCCGACGGTGGTAAAGACTCGAGCTCGTGGACGCCGGGGCGATGGCCTCGGAGGGTGGACTGCTTCGACTTCCCTCCGACAGAGGTGGCTCCGGGAGGTGACGTGAAATCCCTAGACCGGCAGCGGTCCGGTAGGCCCGAGGGAGCTCGGTGGCGATGTTGCTGCTACTTGGGAGCCGGGATTTGCTTGTGCGACAGATCCCCTGGTGGGAGGAGGAGTGGGGTCTGGGGCGGCAGTTGGCGTGTTCGGTGGCACCCTTGCTGCAGTGCGGCGGCGGGACTTCACGAGCCTCCGCGGGCTCGACCGGCCCTGAGGGCCTAGTTTGTCATGCTGCTGCACCCGGTCGGCTACCACTTGCTAGAGGTGGAGGTAGTTCCCTCCCGCGTATTGTTGACATGCCGGCCATCGTCAAAGTCTCCGCTGCCTCGACTTACCGGCTTCGCTCCGTGGTTCCCGATGTGACGGCGGTGGCGACTTCAAGACCAGATTGGCGCTTGTTCGTGGGTGACGGGTTTGGTGGTGCTTTTCAAAGTGCTCGGGTGGGTGGCTCCAGAGGGGTCGGGAGAAATCCTTGTCTGTTGACACTGGCACGGTGACGCCCGCGGGTATCACCTTCCTTCTTGAAGGGTGTCGGGGGCCTCCCTTCCCCACCCCCACCCCCGCTGCGTACCAGGGGAAACCCTAGGCCCCGGCCGGACAGCAGTGTCGTCGTCACTCCCCTTCTTGGAGGTGTTGTCTTGGTACGCAGACGCTTTGGACTGCGGGATGTGTGGTGGTACTTCTCTGGGGGGGCGCACGGGTTGCGAGTTGTTTCCGATTTCGGCACACCCTCGTTCTCGGATTTCCTTTTCTTTTATTTCTTCTTGCGTTTCGTGTACGGCTTGGGTTAACCCCGGCGCCTTGTATCATGTGTTGTTTGTTTCTTTGGACGATGTGCTGTCTGGCTAGCAGCGGTCTCACATGTGTGCTTTATTTATAAAGAGGCGCGAAAGCCTATTTCGAGGAGGATAGATTGAATTTACAGTTGACTCATATGGTTGTTATTTGAAAATATTACATTTACTTAAATAGGGCAATACTTTTCCCCACTCGACTCAACATGATCTTACATGCATCATTGTCGAAAATATCACCACGATTGGCTTCATTTTTAATGAGGGAATCATTCAAAAAATTATTTGTATAATTGCAAAAATCAAACGAATCACACATCAATGGTGTTAAAAACTTGGATACTGTTATTTTCGGGTCTCTAGGATTGGCTCTATTATCGAAAAACTCCATGTTGATAATTCAATTTTCAATTATATACCACAATGATAATGCTCATAAGTTTTAGTCAATGCGCTGGTCACTATGCTAGTTGCAATAAAAAATGTGTTCAAATGGTCTTAAATGAGATATTTCGGTTTTAGTTCCACTATATGGGGTAATTAGTGTCACAGATGCATAACTAGAGAGTAAAAAGTGGAATTCACTCTTTTGTGAATAAGTAAGAAGTCAAAGAACTTGAACACAGGAGGTTGGCACGGGACGGGTGTAGGGGTTCATAGCATGAAAACCAAAAAATTTCTACCGCATGCACACAAACAAGCCAAGATCTATCTACTAGATTGTAGCAAACGAGTCGATAAGAGTACTCACCCTCGAAGATTCCAAAGCGGTTAACGAGAGCAGATTCTCGTGGGTGATGTAGTCGTACACTTGCTGATCTCAAGATCGCGTAGACGATCCTTCCGGCGTTGCGTTTCGGCAGCGCTTCCGCAGTCGGTCACACGTTCGGTACTCGATGAATACCTTCCTCTCCCTTGTTCCAGCAGGCAGCGGAGATTGTAGTTCTCCCCTCACGATTCCGGTAGCACGACGGCATGATGTCGGAAGTAGAGGGAAAATCCTGCAGGGCTTCGCCTAAGCCGGAGCAGGTTATGGTGGATCTATGGTTTCCGGCGATCTAGATTTAGAGGGCCAGAGAGGAAGAGGTGGAGTCGGCGGAGGCTAGCGGCAATGACGAGCAGCGGCGCAGCCGGCGATAAAGCTTGGCGGCGCAAGGTGGGGAGGGCTGTTTGTGGCCTCTTGGGGCAGCCCCTCCCCTCTATTTATGAGAGGGAGGGCAGTTTGGGATAGGGGAGTTTGAATCCTTCCCCAAATCCCTATCCAAGTTGGAGGGAAAGAAGGACTCTTTCCTTCTTCCATTAGGAAACCATTTTTCCAGTTTGACTTTTTAAACTTGCCTTTTGACTTGCAAATTGGAGCTCAATTCCTCTCTTGCAAATGCCCATCCAAATGACCTATGACATAATCCAATCATTCCACTTATCCATGACACATTCATGAACCATTCCCCTTCCGGTCCGGTGAACCTTCTAGACCCTTCTAGAACCTCTCCGATGAAAACATCGAAATCATTCCCGAACTCTAGAATCAGACTTTCCTTATATGAATCTTATTCTTCGGACCATTCCGGATCTCCTCGTGATATCCCGGATCCCATCCGAGACTCCGAACAACATTCGGTCTCCCTACTTACATTCCATATCTACTAAACAACATCGAATCCTTAAGTGTGTCTCCCTACGGTTCGTGAATTATGCGGACATGATCGAGACACTTCTCCGACCAATAACCAATAGAGGAATCTGGAAATTCATATGGATCCCACATATTTCTACGATTACTTTACAATCGAATGAACCACTTACATACGATACCAATTTCCCTTTGTCTCGCGATAGTTTACTCATCCGAGGTTTGATCGTCGGTATCTCTCCATACCTAGTTCAACCTCGTTACCGATAAGTACTCTTTTCTCGTTCCCGTGATATGTTATCCCTTGTGAACCAGTCACATGCTTGCAAGCTAATTCGATGACATTCCACCGAGAGGGCCCAGAGTATATCTATCCGTCATATGGATGGACAAATCCCGCACTTGATCCATGAGCCTCAACACATACTTTCCAAACACTCAATGCCACCTTTATAGCCACCCAGTTACGGTGTGGTGTTTGATGTCATCAAAAGCATCCTTCCGGTGATGGTGATTAGCATGATCTCATGGTCGAAGGAATTATGTTACTATGTATCAGAAATACAAAGAAACACAAGGTATACTAATTTAGTTTACAAATCACACAAGTATTAATGTTTCCGGTTAATACTATTATAGCATGAATGTAAACATTTATCATAAACACAAAGATATAATAATAACAACTTTTATCATTTCCTCTAGGGCATATCTCCAACGGTCTCCCACTTGCACTAGAGTCAACTAATTTAGATTACATGGTAATATACCGAACACCCATGGCGGTTTGGTGCTGGTCATTTTTTGTCCTCGGGAGAGGTTTAGTCAACGGATCTGCCACATTCAGATCTGTGTGTACTTTGTAGATCTTTATGTCACCATCTTGGACATGCTCTCGAATAGCGTGAAAACGTAGCTTGATGTGCTTCAGCTTCTTGTGTGACCTTAGTTCTTGCGCATTGGCTATGGCGCCCATGTTATCACAGTAGATAGACATTGGGTCCAGTGCACTGGGAACCACACTGAGCTCTATAATGAACTCCTTCATCCATATCGCCTCTTGTGAAGCCTCCGAAGCAGCTATGTATTCTGATTCAGTTGAAGATCTCGCCACAACACTTTGCTTTGCACTCTTCCAGCTAACTGATGCACCATTCAAAGTAAATAAGTATCCAGATTGAGATTTAGAATCATCTGGATCGGTGTTCCAACTAGCATCGGTGTAACCATTAACAACGAGTTATTCATCACCTCCATAAGAAAGAACCATATCCTTAGTTCTTCTCAAATACTTAAGGATGTTTTTGACCGCTGTCCAATGATCCACTCCTAGATCACTTTGATATCTGCTAGTCAAACTAACAGCATATGCAATGTCGGGTCTAGTACATAGCATGGCATACATGATAGATCCTATGGCTAAGGCATAGGGAGTCTTACTCATCCTTTCTCTATCTTCTGCCGTTGCAGGACTTTGAGTTTTACTCAAGGTCGTATTGGGCAACATGGGCAAGAACCCTTTCTTGATATTTTCCATTCCAAACCTCTTTAGAACTTTGTCCAAATATGTACTTTGTGACAATGATATTAGGCGTCTTGATCTATCTCTATAAATCTTTATGCCTAATATGTAAGCTGCTTCGCCAAGATCTTTCATTGAAAAACTATTATTCAAACATTGCTTGACACTATTAAGAAGGTCTACATCATTCCCAATCAGCAATATGTCATCCACATATAGTACTAGGAATGCTATAGAGCTCCCACTCACTTTCTTATAAATACAAGCTTCTCCATAAGTTTGTATAAAATCAAAGATTTTGATTACCTTATCAAAATGTTGATTCCAACTCCGGGATGCTTCAATCCATAAATGGATCGTTGAAGTTTGCATACCTTGTTAGCATCTTTAGGATCTACAAAACCTTTGGGTTGTACCATATACAACTCTTCATTAATGTCTCCATTGAGGAACGCCGTTTTGACATCCATCTGCCATATCTCATAATCATAATATGCAGCGATTGCTAACAAAATCCTCACAGACTTAAGCATTGCTACCGGTGAGAAAGTCTCATTGTAGTCAACTCCTTGAATTTGTCGAAACCCTTTTGCGACAAGTAGAGCTTTATAGACAGTAACATTACCATCAGCATTTGTTTTCTTCTTGAAAATCCATTTGTTCTCGACAGCCTTCCGGCCATCCGGTAAGTCCACGAAAGTCCATACTTGGTTTTCGTACATGGATCCAATCTCGGATTTCATGGCTTCTTGCCATTTATTGGAATCTGGGCTCATCATCGCTTCCTCATATGCCGCAGGGTAATCGGTGTTGTCCACCAACATGACACTCATAACGGGATCATACCAATCAGGAGTGGTACGAGTTCTTGTTGATCTGCGAGGTTCTATAGTAACTTCAACCGAAGTTTCATGATCAACATCATTAGCTTCCTCTCTTATTGGTGTAGGTTCCACAGGAACTACTTCCGGTGCTGCGCTACTCTCAGGTTCGAGAGAAGGTTCAACAACCTCGTCGAGTTCTACTTTCCTTCCATTCACTTCTTTCGAGAGAAACTCCTTCTCTAGAAAGGATCCATTCTTGGCAACGAAGATTTTGCCCTCGGATCTATGATAGAAGGTATACCCAATAGTTTCCTTCGGGTATCCTATGAAGACACATTTTTCCGCTTTGGGTTCAAACTTGTCGGACTGTAACTTCTTTACATAAGCTTCACAACCCCAAACTTTAAGGAACAACAATTTAGGTTTCTTTCCAAACCATAATTCATACGGTGTCGTTTCAACGGATTTAGATGGTGTCCTATTTAAAGTGAATGCGGTTGTTTCTAATGCATAACCCCAAAATGATAGCGGTAAATCTGTAAGTGACATCATAGAACGAACCATATCTAAGAGAGTTCGATTACGATGTTCGGACACACCATTACGTTGTGGTGTTCCCGGCGGTGTCAATTATGAAAGTATTCCACATTTCTTCAAATGTTCGCCAAACTCGTAACTTAGATATTCACCTCCACGATCAGATCGTAGAAACTTAATCTTCTTGTTACGTTGATTCTCTACTTCACTTTGAAATTCCTTAAACTTCTCGAAAGTTTCGTACTTATGTTTCATGAAATAGATATACCCATATCTACTCAAGTCATCCGTGAAAGTAAGAACATAACGATAACCACCGCGCGATGCTACACTCATTGGACAACACACATCGGTATGTATGATTTCTAATAAGTCCATAGCTCGCTCCATCATACCAGAAAATGGAGTCTTAGTCATTTTTCCCATCATACATGCTTAGCATCTTTCAAGTGATTCGAAATCAAGAGATTCAAGAAGTCCATCGGAATGGAGTTTCTTCATACGCTTCACTCCAATGTGACCAAGACGACAGTGCCACATATAGGTTGAGTTATCGCTCAATTTCAAACGTTTAGCTTCAATGTTATTAATATGTGTATTACTACAATCGAGATTCAACAAGAATAGACCATCTATCAAAAGTGCATGTGCATAAAATATATTACTCATTTAAATCGAACAACCATTATTCTCGGACTTAAACAAGTAACCGTCTCGCAATAAACATTATCCGGATATAATGTTCATGCTCAACGCAGGCACCAAATAAAAATTATTTAAGTATAAAACTAATCCTGATGGTAGATGAAGAGGTAGCGTGCCGACCGCGATCACATCAAACTTTGATCCATTTCCAACGCGCATCGTCACCTTATTCTTCGCTAGTTTCCGTCTATTCTGCAGCAACTGTTTCGAGTTACAAATATGAGCAATCTAACTAGTATCAAATACCCAGGCACTATTACGACTACTAGTGAGATACACATCAATAACATGTATATCGAATATACCTTTCTTCTTGATGTTGTCGTTCTTCAAATCCGCCAAGTACTTAGAGCAATTCCGCTTCCAGTGACCTTCTCCCTTGTAGTAAAAGCACTCAGTATCAGGCTTAGGCCCAGCCTTGGTCTTCTTCGCCGGCGTGGTAACTTTCTTACCGCCCTTCTTGAAATTTCCCTTTTTCTTAGACTTTCCTTGCTTCTTGAATTGGTCTTAATGACCATCAACACTTGGTGCTCTTTCTTGATCTTCACTTCTGCAGACTTTAACATGGAGAAGAGTTCGGGCAACGACTTGTTGATGTTTTGCATATTGTAGTTCATCACAAAGTTCTTGTAACTTGGTGGTAGTGATTGGAGGACATGGTGAATCCCTAAAGCATTAGGAATCACTATACCCAAGCTTTAAAGCTTGCTAGCGTGCCCAGACATCTTAAGCACATGCTCACTAACAGAGCTGCCCTCTTCCATCTTGCAGTTAAAGAACTTTAAGCCTCATAACTCTTAACTGCCGTGTGAGCCTCAAATATCATTTTGAGTTCACGGACAATATCATGTGGGTCATGGTTCTCAAACCTTTTCTAAAGCTCTGATTCCAAACCATACAAGATAGCACACTGAACTGTGGAGTACTGATTCTTCCGAGCGAGGAAAACATTATTTACCTCATCGGTAGCATCAGCTGCAGGTGGGTCACCCAGCGGTGCATCTAGCACATAGGTCAAATTACCAGCATTGAGGACAATCCTCAAGTTGCGAAAACAATCCGCAAAGTTTCTTCCATTGTTTTTCAATTTTTCTTTCTCTAGGAACGCATTAAAATTGATGGTAGGGGCCGCCATTGATCTACAACATATTTGCAATAGTTTAGACTAAGTTTATGACAAATTGAGTACTAATTAATAGTTAAATTAATCTAGGTGAACTCCCACTCAAAACAATATCCATCACATTGTTTTAGTGATCACACGAACCAAATCCACCACATCAAAACCGATCATCACGAGAGTTTATGTAGCTTCAATGGCGAACAATCAACATGTTCATCATATCTACTATATGACTCATGCTTTACCTTTCGGTGATCCGTGTTTCGAGACCATGTCTGTACATGCTAGGCTCGTCAAGATCAAACCTTAACTTCCGTATGATAAAATCTGGCTTGCTCCCGTTGTATACACTCGTAGAATCTAACACACCCGATCATCACGTGGTGCTTCGAAACAACGAGCTTTAGCAACGGTGCCTACTAAGGATGAACACTTTATAACTTGAATTTTTTGTGAGAGGGATCATCTTGTAATGCTACCGTCGCGAACTAAGCAATACAAGATGCATAAAAGGATTAACATTACATGCAATTCATAATATGTGATATGATATGGCCTTTCTTCTTGTGCTTCTGATCTCCATCTTCAAGAACGAACATGATTTTCATCATCACCGGCATTGCGTCAAGGTCAATGGCGCCGCTCCATGGTTGTCGTCCACCAGCTTCAACTATTACAACTACTTTGAATAATAGACACGCAGGTCTTAACGAAATTAAAAGACATCCATATGGCTCCTGCCGGTTGCAAACTTACAATAAGGAACATTGCATACATCATATATAATCACAATCATGGCCATATCACATCACAGCACACCCCTGCAAAACAAAGTTAGACGCCTCTAATTTTCTTTGCATGTTTTACGTGGTTTGGGGCTTTCAATAAGTGTCGTTCTAACTTACGAACAAGAACTACAACATTGATGCTTGAACTATCAAGTGCCCATTGTAAATTGAATCTATACTATGATGGGAGAGACAGGCACCCGCAAAGCCACTTATGAAATATAAGTTGCATGTCAAGCGTGGAGCAAGTCTCATGAACAATGTCATGTAAGGTTAGCCCGGGCCGCTTCATCCCATCATACCGCAAGATGCAAAGTACACAAAAAGCAATTTATAATAAAAGCACCACCGCCCACAATGACCATTGTGTTATACTCGTGCAACAAATCTACATATAGACACGGATCTGATACCACTGTAGGGGTTCATAGCATGGAAAACAAAAAATTTCTACTGCATGCACACAAACAAGCCAAGATCTATATACTAGATTGTAGCAACGAGTCGATTAGAGTACTCACCCTCAAAGATTCCAAAGCGTTTAACGAAAGAAGATTCTCGTGGGTGATGTAGTCGTACACTTGCCGATCTCAAGATCGCGTAGACGATCCTTTCGGCGTTGCATTCTGGCAGCACTTCTGCAGTCGATCACACGTTCGATACTCGATGAAGACCTTCTTCTCCCTTGTTACAGCAGGCAGCGGTGGTTGTAGTTCTCCCCTCACGATTCCGGCAGCACGACGGCGTGGTGTCGGAAGTAGAGGGAAAATCTTACAGGGCTTCGACTAAGCCAGAGAAGGTTATGGTGGATCTAGGGTTTCCAGCGATCTAGATTTAGAGGGACGGAGAGGAGGAGGTGGAGTCGGCAGCGGCTAGGGCGACGACGACGAGCCGGCGGCGGCTGGTGGTGGCGGTGGCGCAAGGTGGGGAGGGCTGGTTGTGGCCTCTTGGGGCAGCCCCTCCCCTCTATTTATGAGAGGGAGAACAGCTTGGGAGAGGGGAGTTTGAATCCTTCCCCAAATCCCTATCCAAGTTGGAGGGAAAGAAGGACTCTTTCCTTCTTCCACTAGGAAACCATTGTTCCAGTTTGACTTTTCAAGCCTGCCTTTTGACTTGCAATTTGGAGCTCAATTCCTCTCTTGAAAATGCCCAACCAAGTGACCTAGGACATGATCCAATCATTCCACTTATCCATGACACATTCATGAACCATTCCCCTTCCGGTCCGGCGAACCTTCTAGACCCTTCTAGAACCTCTCCGATGAAAACATCGAAATCATTCCCGAACTCCGGAATCAGACTTTCCTTATATGAACCTTATTCTCCGGACCATTCCGGATCTCCTTGTGATATCCTGAATCCCATCCGAGACTCCGAACAATATTAGGTCTTCCTACTTACATTCCATATCTGCTAAACAACATCGAATCCTTAAGTGTGTCTCCCTACGGTTTGTGAATTATGCGGACATGATCGAGACACTTCTCCGACCAATAACCAATAGAGGAATCTGGAAATTCATATGGCTCTCACATATTTCGATGATTACTTTGCGATCGAATGAGCCACTTACATACGTTACCAATTTCCTTTTATCTCGCGATAGTTTACTCATCCGAGGTTTGATCATCGGTATCTCTGCATACCTAGTTCAACCTCGTTACCGATAAGTACTCTTTTCTCGTTCCCGCGATATGTGATCCCTTGTGAACCAGTCACATGCTTGCAAGCTAATTGGATGACATTCCACCGAGAGGGCCCAGAGTATATCTATCCGTTATATGGATGGACAAATCCCACTCTTGATCCATGAGCCTCAACACATACATTCCAAACACTCAATGCCACCTTTATAGCCACCCAGTTACGGTGTGGTGTTTGATGTCATCAAATCATCCTTCCGGTGATGGTGATTAGCATGATCTCATGGTCGAAGGAATTAGGTTACTATGCATCAGAAAGCTTATAGCAAATGAACTATTGAAATGACTTGATCTTTATGCTACACTTATCTACATGAGTATGTCCATCATACCATTCTCCTAATGATAGGGTCTTGTTGTTAATAACATCTCAATGTTCATGATCGAGAAACCACGATCATCTATTAACCAACAAGCTAGTATTATAAAGAGGCTTTACTAGGGACTCTAATTTAGTTTATAAATCACAAAGTATTAATGTTTCCGGTTAATACTATTATAGCATGAATGTAAACATTTATCATAAACACAAAGATATAATAATAACCACTTTTATCATTGCCTCTAGGGCATATCTCCAACAACGGGTCCTCTGGCGGCTCAGAGGAACCCTAGATTTCCATTGCCAGCAACCCCCACCCCTCTCCTCCCCCTCCCCCTCCCCCCAGAATGAGGATAATGTATTGGCAAGAATGTTAGATCATAAATAAGCTATTATATCTCATTTAAGTTGGGATAGCCTCTTTCTAGGATTCCATACCTTGGGCCTTTATGTTCATAACGACGTCATGCTTGCTTTTGGTACTCCGTAAAAGGAAATCCCCCTCCCCCTCCCCCCCACGGCTAGAAAGCGAGGCGGGGCGAAGCCTAGTCGGCAGCGGTGGCAGGACATCTTCGTCCCTTCACGCGCAGGGTGTCGGCATGGGACTGCGACCTTGGGTTAGGGCATGGCGTGGCTTCTTTGGCGGCAATGCGGCTGACGATGCTCTGGCGGGTGCGTCTTGGAGGGTGGGATCTGATTATCGGTTGTCAAGGGCGGTGGATGGCTCGGGATTTAAGGCCGCCTCACGGCGATTGTGGTCTGCGTGGCGTCGAGGATTGCTGGCGCCTGATCTAGGTCGTGGCCCCACGCTCGTCAGGATCTCTTAGTGACTTGCATCACAAGCCAGTCGGTGGGGATGTGCGACTGCCGGTGAAAACTAAGTCGAATCCAGTCATGGAGGACGATGGCAGCATTTCTGCATCGCTCCCTTGTCGAAGGCATCATCGACGTAGCTCTCACATCTTCTCTCGGGCTACTCCAGGGAAAACCCTAGATCTAGATATTACGGATCGGATGATGATGACGCTTGACGCCATTCTCCCTCCTGGGGGCATCGTCTTGGTGCAGCTACTGCTCGAAGATGGGGAAGGTGGAGCGGCTTTGACTTGCATGGAGTCTTCGGCAGAGATGTCAAGACATGCCTATCCGTGAGGTGCTATGCTTAGTCATGTATGGTTTGGTAGGTGCTACAGATGACATACTCTAGAGACTTCAAGTTGCATCGGATGGCGAGACTCAGCGAGATGGTGCCGAGGGGTCTCAATGGCGACTTCACGTGTGTGTTGATGGACGCGCGCAGGATGGTGGTGTTTTATGACGTCGATGGTAGGCTTGAAAAGAATGATACATTGATCTCTGTCCAGAAGAAGGGTTCGTGAATGACGACGACAGCGAAGAAAAGGCAAGATAAGAACTTGTAATCTACTACTCTTTAGACAGATGATTGTTAACTCCTAAAGCAGTGATCCGTACTACTGAAATGTTTTGAAGTTCTCAGATACAATCTCTGTGCTCTTTTCCAGAGTGTCTGGCCGAATTATTGAGTAAGAGGTAGCAAACTTACAGAATAGATCTGCCAAGGAAGGCTGATCAAAATTCACGAGTGTTGTTGGGATTTTCCTGGCTGATCTGCATCGAGGGCATGGTAGCAATCACAATTGAAAATGTCTAATTATGCTTACGATTGTATGTTTGTTCTCTATATCTTCATCAGAAATTCAGAATTGCCTCGCTTGAAGGACAATGCCATGAGGTCGCTCTCCCCACGAGCGACCGAAGCGGCTCCTCAACCCTAGCCCTTCCCCGCTCCCTCCTCCCCCTTCCTCCTGCCCCCACCGGCGTTGGCCGCTAGCCAAAGCCCGTGCGGTGTCGGCGGCGGCTGGCCCTTCTTTCTCCGGCGCAAGATCTCGGCAAGGACGTCGCTCTTGGCGCGCGGAGCTGCTTGGTAGAGGTGGGTGAGGCCCGGCATGGCGGCGGCCGGCGAGCGGCGTCGGGGGCGCACGTCTGCATCTCGAGGGTGGTGGGGTTCGCTGCGGCCACGCTCGCGGGGGCGACAGGGGTTGCTCGTCCTGCAGTTTCCGGGCTTGGTGGCCTCTCTCCACCGGCGGGTTCCCGCGTGGACGGCGGTTCCACGTGTAGCCGAGAGGGCGAAGGGGGCGCGGCGTCTGTGATGGGGTGGAGCGGCTGCGGGTGCGCGTCGAAGGGCCCCTTCGTCCCCATCTGGGCCTGGGCGGGCTGGTGGTTGCTACACTTCTTGCGGAGGCGGTTGTGATGGTACTTGGGACTTCGAGGACGCGACCTTCTTGTTGCAGCAGGGTGTCTGGGCTTTACGGGCCATTCCGGGCCCGGCCGGGCCCGGCGAGGCCTGGTGTGCCCCGGATACCCTATTCGGCCGGCTACCACCTCGAGGTGGTGGAGGTTGATCCCTCCCACATGGTGGCGATGTTGCGGTCCCTTGTCAAGCGATGTCGTCTTCCCTCGTCTTACATGACGCCCTCCAAGGTCCTCGAAGAGACGATGTTGGTGTATCCGAGAGCGTGGTGGCGCGTGCTCGTGTGGCGAGGTTGGTGGTGGTGCTCAGTTGCGCCTCGGGGTGCCTTTGCTGGGAGGGGATTGGGAGAAATCCTTGTCGAATCGACCGACACCGTCGCAGTGCCGCTTTCGAGTGGCGCCTTTCCTTCTTGGAAGGCGTCGCGGAGATCCTTCTTCCACTGTGTCCCGAGTGCCGGGGGAAACCCTAGGTCTAGTATGTTGGTCCGGGTAGCAGCGCCTCCCTCCGCGAGGGTGCTGCTTGGTATGTGGCGCATCGGGGGCTGGGAGTGTGGTTGGACATAGCCAGTGGGCGCAGTGGTCTTGGATCGCCATAGTTTAGTCGATTCACTATTGTCTGCATTTCTTTTTTTTCTTTTCTGGGCATGTTCACGAGAGCAACTTGTATCGTGTTGTGTCTCTTTCTTTAGATGCTGTATTGTCTGGTCCAGCAGCTGTCTCATTTATGTGCTTTATTTATAAAGCGGGACAAAAACCTATTTAAAAAAAGGACAGTGCCATGATAATCCTAGACTTGTTACATGTGCATTAACGGAACATGAGCAGAAACGGCTGAAGTGTGGTTGGTACGTCCATTTCTGGCATTGCTCAGTTTGGCTGCTCCCGAGGATCCCAGGCAACAGAACAAGATGATGAATATCAAGGTGCCTGAATCTGGTGAAATCCGAAATCCGGGGGCAGTTGCTCGCTCATGATTTCCTACGGACCGGACAAGGCAAAAATGGTACCCGAAGATCCGACGACGAGAAGCCAAGGCTGCAGATTGCTGAAGTAAACCACCAACATGAGATTTTTCAGCAGTAGCAGGTCGGTTCTGACAGTGACCACCAGAGTGGACTGGCAATGGCGCCTGCCCATTCGACAGTGCCGACGGCATCAGCGTGCTTACTGAAGGAGTGGTTGCGATAACTCCATATAGTAATGCCAATCTTAGCGAATCCATAACTGCTCAAGTGCTCATCATTTGAATCTGTACACTCCATGTGGCGCCCCAGCCAGCATTTGAAAACAGGCCAAGTTGATCCCAGCTCCATCGCTAACCTGGCAGTGGCGGCAACCGCTGACAGGGACAATATACCGCTCTGGCCAATGGTAACTTTTAGTACTAGTACGGTTGTTCATTCATAGTTGCCTCATGTCTTCATTGTTTGCTGCAAGCGTGCCTTGTACGAGTAGAATATGCTAATGTCAACTTAATACAAGTCGCAATACACATGGCCCAATATATGGAAAATATCCCTCCCCTTACAATAGAATTCTTTCTCTGGAGCTCATATAAAAGAACCTGTTCGTCGCCCTACATCGTCGTCGTCATGACAACGACGACTATCCTTTATCCAGGCATATTATACGCACTTTGCGAATTAATAACTTCAATCATCTCCTCTATCTGCACACTGGAATACCAATGGGGTTTTTTTCGCCGGCAGGACAATACAAGTCTGTACACATAATCAGAACAAAACAACAAAACAATCATGTGATTTGGTTTCAATCGTCCAATGTCCATATGACAACAGGTTCGGCTGGATTAAACTACCTGGATTGAAACGAAAAAAAAATTAATGGAATACACAACGCTAGCTTGGGAAACTGATTAGAGCTGCTGGTAACACGCACGGTAGCCATTGTGGAGCCGACAACCAGGCCTAAATTAAAGGAGGTGTGGACTGCTGGTAACTGCCACCTAGCTCTCCTCCTCTTCCTATATATACCCCTTGCCATATTGCCTCCAAGTGCAAAGAGTCCTTCCTCCTCCTCCTCCTTCGAAGTACTAGGAACGAACTCTCACCAACTTACAGTTTGGTAGTGTGCAAGTTCGTCGTCGAAAATGTCCACCAACTCGAGATCGAACTCCAGGGCGAACTACTCAAATGAGATCCACGACATCGGCGCGGCGCGCTCCTCCGCCACGCCCAGCATGTACTACCAGGAGAAGTCTCTCGCGGACTACTTCCCTCCCCACCTACTCAAGAAGGTGAGAAGCAGATCATTCACGAAGCGTGCACACAACTGTCGAGCGCTGGCTGCACCCTGTGATGATTCCTACTTAATTGATTGAGATCACTTGGGATCGATTAATACGTATGTGGCGATGGCAATAACATGCTGTTTGTTATCTGTACTGCAGATGGTGTCGGAGGTGGTGTCGACGTTCCTGCTGGTGTTCATGACCTGCGGAGCTGCGGCCATCAGCGCCAGCGACCCCACGCGCATATCGCAGCTGGGACAGTCGGTCGCCGGCGGTCTCATCGTGACGGTGATGATCTACTCCGTCGGGCACATCTCCGGCGCGCACATGAACCCCGCCGTCACGCTCTCCTTCGCCGTCTTCAGGCATTTCCCATGGATTCAGGTACGTAACAGTGCACAGCTCGATGGCTGGATGGAACAGCAACGCTGCATACAGTAGCTAGATACACGACTCCTAGCTAGTTGCTAAATTCCTAAATCATCCGGCCACAGAAGTCATTCTACAAATAAGCTTCTTTCACTTTCTTCAATAATCTAACATCTCCAAGAAAGATATGATAGCGAGGAAACACCCCACTAAGCGAGCACCGCCGACTTAGGTACAAACCACACGCGCATAAGAAATACCCTCACACTTGTTTTGCCACAGCTACAATTAATGCCAAATCTCGGGAGCCGTTTTTAAAAGGCTGATTGAGTCACGGCTACAAATTATCTACTCGCCTGTACTTTTCAGGATGTTGTCATGGACGTCACACACTGCTTAATCTAATAATCGCTGCTCTAAGCGTGGACGGCAAACTGTGTCTCAGCACGTCTATAGCTAGCTTGCGGCCTTAGGTACAATCCATATATATAATTAAACAGAGTCAAAAGCATCCGGTTTTCTTCGGTATATGCTCGTGTAACTTGCTGTCCTAGCCAACCAATCGTGTACCAAAATGATGCCCAGAAAGGAATTCAAGACATCTCCTCTTTTCGTTCTGAAACTCATAGCTTCTCCCCTCATAAGTCCCTTTCGTTGTCGATTTGTCGAGCTTGGCTAGCTAGACAGAGTTTGTTGGAAGCGATTAGCATTAGCAGCAGAAAAATATAAGTGTATTAGGCAGGCAGTACGTTTGGGCACCAAACTAAAGCTCGATCGCATCAGATACGTGTGAAAAGATAGTATCTAGTATTGCTCAGCGATAGTTCAGTTAGTGGCAGAGCAGGGAAGGGAAGGGTATGCATCGAGATGCTGGATCACAATCGGTCCACGTACGACCGGGGTCAGGGGGCACTAGCACTAATACTGCCACTGTGCCACACCAACCGACCGGGGTTAACACTGAAACATCACTTTTAATTCGAGCTAGCTAGCTCGATCGATCGGCAACATCCGAGCATTTTCACCGTGTTAATTTATTACTAGTTAATTAGTGTGTCTGACTCTAGAAGACGTACGACTTCCTTTACGGCTTTACACATGTGTCAGCGCCACGGGAGTCACCTGGCGAGCTGCTAGTGCGCACGAGCTGGTGCAGTCGATCGTGTGGGGCTTGCAGCCTGGGTATGTAGGTCGTCCAGGATACGTGTTCCACATATTCGATCGAGATCTCTGCTGGAAAACGCACCCTATTCCGACCAGCCAGCCGGCGGCCTAGCAGCTGCCACGTACGTACGTAGGAGTCGTACTAGCTTGCTAGCTGCATGCACATATTCACGTACTGTGCACCACCGGTGAGGCTGACACCACGATCGAACCGATTCGATGTGCCCGCTCCCGCGCGCCTCCCCCGCCCATGCGTGCATGGGGCGAATTCAGACGCGCGCGCATGTGTAACTGCCCTGCTCTACCTAAGATCTCTCGTCCGTGTCAAGCTTGAGGTCCAGTTTCAAATTAAAGAAGAAAGGCCCTTAAACTTCTTTTCTACTGGAGTACAAACGCCCTAATAGATCAATATCGTTTGTGCATGGTTGCAGGTCCCGTTCTACTGGGCGTCGCAGTTCACGGGCGCCATCTGCGCCTCTTTCGTGCTCAAGGCGGTGCTCCACCCTATCACCGTCATCGGCACCACCGTGCCGCACGGCCCGCACTGGCACTCGCTCGTCATCGAGGTCGTCGTCACCTTCAACATGATGTTCGTCACGCTCGCCGTCGCAACGGACAGCAGGGCGGTAAGTTCATCGACCATCCACCCCAAGCACACTACACACATACTACTATATATGTACACACTTCCGTGCATTTGGACGATATGCTGACTGCTTTGTGTTTCTTATTTGCGTGCAGGTGGGTGAGTTGGCCGGGTTAGCCGTCGGTTCCTCGGTTTGCATTACGTCCATCTTCGCTGGGTAAATTACCAAAACTAGCTACTAGTAGTCTACACATTACTCCCTCACTCCGTTTTAAAATATAAGATGTTTTAAGTTTATGAAATTTTTTTTATCTAGACTTGTTCTAGTGTGCCAAACTTAAGTGAACATACATACTAAATGAAGTCTAGATACATTTGCTCAAAGGTAAAGTATTTTATATTTTAAAACAGAGGGAGTAGTTAATTAATAACAACCCGTATAATATATCTACATACACGCATGTAAGCGCGGCTACATATATAAAAACAAAAACTACTGTAGTAGGACCAATTGCTCATTTTGGTCAAATTAATCGCCACTTGGCTCTTGGCAAACAAGGGAAGCGCCAAAGCCCAACGAACTGATAACGTTCTTTGATGCAACCGGAAAATTAATTAGGGTATAGCAGCCTTGACGATATCTGGTTACTCAAATTTGGCCATGCTTATCCTTCAAAGCTCACGGGCACATCATTCTCACATCATCACATAGCTAGATATAATAACGGTAGTAATGATGAATTACGAGTGTGTACGCATATGCATAGACAAATAAATGAAGTACTGTACTAGCAATGCAAAAACTGAGACGCGAACGGAAACTATCCATGGATCGAGTGCAGGGCGGTGTCAGGTGGATCGATGAACCCGGCGAGGACGCTGGGCCCGGCGCTCGCGAGCAACGACTTCGAGGGACTCTGGATCTACTTCCTGGGCCCCGTCATGGGCACCATCTCCGGCGCCTGGACCTACACCTTCATCCGCTTCGACGACACGCCGGCCAACAACGCGCCGCAGAAGCTCCCTTCCTTGAAGCTCCGACGGTTGCAGAGCCAGTCTGTCGCCGCAACCGACCTCGACGACGAGCTCGACAACATCCCGATATGATCGATGCCGTGGCTACCTATCTGTGTGTTCGTCAGTTGTGCCGATATGCCCGGAGTACGTGCGTGTGCGCACATGCATGATGTGGCAGCTCTAGATTGCTCTCTCGCTGTGTTGTCGTGTGCGAAATTAAAAGGTTGGGCTGGGATCTGCAGCCGATCGATCGCAAGTGTGCGTGCGTGCGCCTGTGAAAAGTGTGTATCTCTCCTGCAGTTGCAGTACATAATACAGTACATCTCTCTCTGGCTCTCTGTTCTCCAACAAACAGAAAACTACGGGCTTTCAATTCATTTTGCTCCTCTTTTAAGAGCCATGGCCACTTTTTTTTTTCAGAGGTCACGTTTGATGTTGAAGTGGATTATCGTAATCCATCTTTCTCAATAAGTTGTTTCTGTCTATTTCTCTTTCACGTGGCCAACTTTTGCGCGCTTTCGAAATTTCTAGTAACCTCGAATCGAGACTATCGCGTCAAAGTTTGTAAGATTTGACTTTTAACTAACCCTTAGATGCCTTATATTTTAAGACGGAGGGAGTATTTCTTAAATAAGTTAAACATTTTGTCATAGTACTTTACTAAATTAAGGGGCCAAGCTGACATGAAGATGTGGATCGGATCATTCAAGGCACATTAGGATGGCATACTCTTCCCGTTTGAACCAGAGATTGAAGCCAAACATAGTTCTCCTCGAGAGGGTAATAGGGTGATTCAGGTGAGATCCCATGTGGATCTAACTTTTCATTCACTCGTGAGATCCGGGTAGTCTGAGGGTGTGGCACCATGGCTCCTCTCTTCTCTAGAATCCATACATCCCTTATCAGTTTATAGAGAGGTATCTCTCGAGCACCATAACTTTCAAATTGGCAAGATTTCGTGCTATCATCATATCCGCTAAGTTCACGGGCTAAGATAAGAGGACTCAAACTGCAGAAATATAATGAAACTCACGTATATTGCTTTGGGAGATTACAAGAAGTATATATAGGCCCGAGTCACAAACCGACTCGGCCTAAACCCTAACCACCATCAACTTGTACTACAAGAATAGAGATATAATCTAACATCCCCCACAGTTTCAACTTGGGGTTCAACAACGTTGAAACTGACCTGAATATTATTAAATGGCGCAGTACCAAGAGCTTTGGTAAAGATGTCGGCGAACTATGCAGTCATTGGAACATAAAAAACATGAACTTGGCCCAAAGCGACATTCTATCAAACAAAGTGAAGTCAATCTCAATATGCTTGGTCCGACAGTGCTGCACTAGATTGCTGGGCATATAAATAGCTGAAATATTGTCACAATAAATAATGGTAGCCTGATGAATGGAGCGATGCAACTCCGAGAGAAACTGTCGAAGCCAAACCGTTTCAGCAACACTGTGTGCAACCGCCCGGTACTCAGCCTCTGCAGAAGACCTAGAGACTGTAACCTGTCGTTTTAAAGACCATGAAACCAAATTTGTACCAAGAAAAATACAGTATCCGGACATGGATCTATGAGCATCTGGACAATCTTCCAAGTCGGTATCGAAATACGCTATCAAAGAAGTAGTTTATGAAGAATTTGTGTGGAGACCATGGTCTAGAGTACCTTTTAGATATTGAATAATGCGTTTAACATGGTTGTGATGTGCAACACGAGGATAATGCATGTAAAGATAGGCTTGTTGAACAACATAGAAGAGTTCAGGGCGTGTGAAAGTGGGATACTGGAGAGCACCTGTAAAGGCTATGATAGAGGGTAGGATTCGAAAAGGTCTCACCATTAGGGGGAAGTTTAGAGGCAGTATCAACGGGTGTGCGAGAAGGTTGGCAATCTTGCATGCTAGACGATAAAGAAAATCAAGAATATATTGGTGTTGGGAAAGAAATAATCCACGAGAATCACATGCGATAGAAATACACAAAAAATGGTGAAGATGACCAAGATCAGTCATAGAGAACTCACTGTTTAGTAAAAAAAATATGATCAAGAAATTGATGGGAAGAGGCTATGAGAACAATGTCATAAACGTAGAGAAGTAAATAATAACTTTGAGAGTTTTGGTGAAATAAAAATAAGGAGGGGTCGGATAAAGAAGGGATGAAACCAATGGTTTGGATGAATTTAGAGAAAAGTTGAAACCAGGAACGAGAAGCTTGTTTGAGTCCATAGAGAGATTTTTGGAGAAGACAAACATGATTAGGTAGGGAGGGTGACATGGGTATGCCCTACAGGTACTCAATATTAGCCTATACGGTCTAGCCCAGCGGGAGCCCACGTGATGATCCACACAGATAACGAACCCAGGAAGGATTCGGGTGACCCAGGCCCATGAAGGATGCGATTCCTTGGAGGATACGGCTAGATTTAGATAGAAAGTTTAAAGGGGAAATCTAACCTCTAACCGAATCGACCTTATCCCGAGACCTGGCCTACCTACACTACAAGAAATGTGTTGATTTATGACGTTCTCATAGTGACTAGAAATCAAATCGTCATAGATCTATGACGATTTTTTCCAAGATCGTCATGGGATCATTGGGAAGGTCAAAACCCTGTAAATTTATGACGTTTTGTTCCAAATCGTCGTAATTTCATCAGATAAAATTGTCATAACCTGTCTCTGGCCTTATTTTGTGCGACTACGACGTTTCTAGATCGTCATTTAGGCATTAAGTTGCGACGGAATAGCCTGAGGCGGCAGTCAGCTCATCTATTTTGCCTATGTGTCAACATGTGGGACCTGCTCCATTTTTTTTATGAGCTACCCAATTTATTTTATACAACGGATTGCCTATTCTGGCCCAATGGACGGCCAATGCTCAGCCAGTGGCCCATGCCGGCCCAATACACCGAATGGCCATTTTTTGGTTAAAATGGCAAAAAATGTGGAGCTGCGGGGACTCGAACCCACGACCGACGATCCTTTTCAGCTCATCGTACCGCTAGGCTAGTCAAGTGTTGTTGATTTGTATGGAAGAGTATGTCTATATGAAACAAAACAATATGATCCACCTTATCTAACAGCCGACGGAGGGGGAGGGGCCGACGGTGATCGACGGAGGGGGCGGGGCCGGCGGTGAACGATGGAGGGGGCGGGGCCTGCAGGGACCGACGGAGGGGAGGGGGAGGGGGCAGCGGTGGCCGTCGAAGGGGGAGGGGCGACAGTGATCGTCGGAGGGGAAGGGGGATGCGATGACCCATCCCGCCGGCGGTGACCGACGGAGGAGGCGAGGGCGGCGGTGACCGACGGAGGGGGCTGGGGCATCTGCATCGGTGGCCATGGTAGGATCTGTGTTGAAAAATAAAGCAACTACTATTCAGCAAAGTCTATTTTTTTAGTTGGCAGCAATTTCATCTTAGTGTGCCATCATATTTCTTAGCATCAAATTCATCTTAGTTGGCAGCAAATTCAGTAAATTCAGCTATTCATATTTCTTAGCAGCATTATATTTTTAATTAATCTTAGTGTGCCATCATATAGGTTTGTCCCATATCTCTCTGTGTCCAAGATTTGTCCAGATGCTAACATATCTGTGTGTATACAATATTGTCCAGATGCTAACATTTTAGCAGCACTATATTTTTAATTAATCTTGGTAGCTACTTTTGGTTTATGCACTTCGGTTGAACATTGAATGCTAACATTTTTTGGTCTTCCGCATGCATATGGACAAAGGCTGGATTACGCGAGGCGTTAGAAGGCTTTCCACTGTGCATCTAAGGGGAGTGGACGAGTTCATGCGATTTGTTCGCAGAAGTGCTGTTGAGGATGCTCTAGTTCTTTGCCCATGCCCTAGCTGTATGAATCGTGTTCAGCAAACTCTAGAAGATGTCGAGTCTCATCTGCTGGCGCGCGGGATGTCAATCACGTATGATAGGTGGATCCATCATGGAGAGCCTTTACGCACAGAACCTCGAGTTGAACCTGAACCTAATGAAGAGGCACACCATGCTGGTGAAGGCGGTGATTTTGTAGAAGATGATATTCTACAAAAGGATGATGATTTTGAGGAGGAGGATGGGTATGAGGATGACAAAATTCCTGATTTGTTTAAGGATATGTACAAGTCAGAACCGCAAGGTGATGGACAGAGGACAATCTATGCCGAGCTGATAGAGGATGCAAAGCGCGCAGCTAGTGTTGGTGGGATATTGTCCAGATTTTCCTTCACCGTGAAGCTACTCCACGTCAAGTCCTTCTACCGGATAAGCAATGTTGCCTTCAACGCAATACTCCATATCTTGACCATCCAATACCCTAAAAGCTCAATTCCCAAAACTTATGATGAAGCATTGAGTATAATCGCCAGATTGGGGCTTGGTTATGAATCAATCCACGTCTTCCCAAACAATTGTATCTTGTTTCGGAACACGTATGCCAAGCATGACAAATGACCAAAGTGTGATGCCTCTAGGTGGAAATATGCAGATGGGAGGAGACAAATACCAGAGAAGGTGTTGAGGTACTTTCCTTTGATTCCAAGGTTATAGAGGATGTTCATTTCGAAGCAACAGTCGGAGGATGTACAATGGCACAAGCTAAAGCGGCAACCCGTGGATGATGAACTTAGCCATCAATCTAATGGAAAGGCATGGAAAGATTTTGACGATAAACATAAAGAGTTTGCCACCGATGCGAGGAACATCAGACTCGGCCTTGCCACAGATGGCTTTAATCCATTTGGAATAAGCTCGAAATATAGCATGTGGCCGGTATTTGTCGTGCTGTACAATCTTCCACCATGGGCATGTATGGAGCAGTCAAACATCATGATGGCTTTTGTTGATCCCGGGTCCAAAATCTCCAGGAAAAGATTTTGATGTCTTTATGGAGCCCCTGGTAGAAGATCCGCTGAAGCTCTGGGAGGGTGTCCATACCTATGATGCCCTGAGTCCTGATAAGTTCGATCTCCGTGCTGCGGTAATATGGTGTATTCATGATTTCCCGGCGTTGCACACTTTGTCGGGGAGGCTCACGTCTGGTTATCAAGCATGTGTGCGTTGTGACAAGGATCTGTGCTCGGAAAAAATAAGGAACAAGATATATTGGACCGGGGCCCTCCGGTTTCTTCCTCGCCACCATCCTTGGCGAAAAAGCAAGGATTTCAATGGAAAAACTGAAACCCGTGACCAGCCGGCGGAGTTCACTAAAGAAGAGCTCGAGCAACAGCTTCACAATGTGAAAGAATGTGAGACCTGGAAAACATCAAAAGAAAAGGAAGTGTGAGGATGGTCAATGTTGGGACCGGAGGGCTATTTTGTGGGACCTCCCTTACTGGGCAGATCTCAAGTAGAGGCACAACCTTGATATAATGCATATCAAGAAAAACATATGTGATAATCTTCTTGGCACATTTATGAACATCGACGGGAAGTCAAAGGATACAGTTAACTCTAGGCTTGATTTGGGAGACATGGGCATAAGAGAAGATTTGCATCTGCAGCCTATTGAAGGTGGATAGTTGTTTGAGATGCCAGAAGCATGGTATATAATGAGTAAAGAATAAAAGCTTGCATTCTGTGAATTTATAAGAGCGGTGAGATTTCCAGATGGGTATGCCGCTAACCTAGAAAAATGCGTGTCTCCTGATGGATGCAAGATCCAAGGACTAAAAACTCATGATTGTCACATCCTCCTCCAAAGGATTTTACCGGCTAGACTCCATGGAATTTTGGATAAATAAATATATGAAGTTGTTGCCGACCTCGGGAATTTCTTCACAGAGTTGTGCTCCAAAACACTCAAGATATCTGTCCTTGAAAGACTCCAGAAAGAAATCGTAGTTATCCTTTGCAAGCTTGAAAAGATATTTCCTCCATCCTTCTTCACGGTGATGGTTCATTTGACCGTGCATTTACCCAAAGAGGCAATGCTTAGAGGCCCCGTACAATATGGCTGGATGTACCCTGTCGAAAGAAGGATGCTTACATTTAAGCATTATGTGCGAAACACCGCCAGGCCTGAAGGGTCGATTGTCGAGGCATATGTTGTTGATGAGTGCCTTACATTTTGATCGAGGTACTTTGACAATGTGGAAACAAGATTCAATCGGCCGGGCAGAAATAGAGAGCGGGATGATTCGCACATTGGTGATGTCTCTATTTTCAACCATGGTGTGAACCTTCTTGGAGGGTCAGAGTACTTGGAGGCTGGTGATGACTATGACAAAGTGCATTGGTATGTGCTAAGGAGTTGCCTTGAGGTTCTACCATATATAGAGTATGTCATCTCTTGTGCATGCACCCTTATATTTTTTCTTTAGTTGGAAGGAACCCATTTGCAAGCCCAATGATTTAATTAACTTTATGTTTTTGTTGGCATTGTAGGTTGTGATAAGAAGAGCTGAATAAGTAAGATTGCGGCATCAATGTTGATAGATGGCTTGCGAAGGGGTTTGCTAAATGGTTTAAGAATCATGTGAGATCTTTAGTCTTGGAATCAATTGTCACATGATTAGTTTGTGTTTTTGTTATTAATCCTAGTTTATTTGTGCAGATCTTTATTCTTGGAATCAATAATGTCAGTGTTGATCTTTTTGCTTTGGCATGCGAGCCGGATAGGCGAGTGAGGTTGTATTCAGCATGTGTTGTTGACGGTTTCCGCTACCACACTATTGACCGCGAGAAAAATAGAAACACGGAGAACAGTGGAATAGTTGCTGAGGAAGACCATGATGGTGAAGACATGGACTTCTATGGTCAGCTCAAAAGCATCATAAGGCTCCAGTACAACTCCAGCAGAGGCGTCCATCGATCGGTCGTCTTGTTCCATTGTGATTGGTTTGATCTTGGTGGCAGAAAGAAGACAGGGATCCGAGATGACAGACATTTCAAGAGCATCAAAACTGGAAGGTGTTGGTATAAGAGTGATCCATTTATTCTAACGACACAAGCAACAAAGGTGTTCTATGTGCCAGACACCGATTTGCATGGAAATTGGCAAGTTGTGCAAAAGTTTCAGCACATACATTTGTGGAGTGTGAAAGAAACTGAAACGGAGAAGGGTCTCAATGATGGCGGTGGTCTAACATACCAAGATGATAACACCGAGGAAGTTCCAGTGCAAGAGAAAAAACCCGGTGTGCATACTAGATTGCGAAGGAGTCGGGAACGAGTGTTACTTGATGCTTCATTCGTAGAAAACATTAGGAAAAGAAAGAAGGAGGTAGTGGAGGGCCATGAATGCGAGGATGATGAAACCATGGTAGATGACACAGTCCTCCAGTACCGTAGAGATGGTGAGGATAAAAGGCAGAGGCATTTCGACGATGATGATTAGTAACAACATGCAAGGTAGTGGCTCACTGGAAATTGCTAATTATACCCTCCATTATCTGTTCTTTTTTATTTCATTGCTAGTGGCTCACTGGAAATTGCTAATCTCTATTGCAGTGGTGAGGAGGAGCCAGACCTGGGAGCAAGATCATGTCATTTTAGCTGCAGTGGTGGAGTGGTGGTGAGGAGCAAGATCAGGAGCAAGATCATGCTATTTTAGCTGCTGTGTAGTCATTTTAATTTCCTATTCTGCAAGTTCTGGCTATTGTTGCCATGGATATTTTAATTTCTGGAAGATCATGTGTAATCTTGAAATCATGTGTAATCTTGTCATTTCAATTTCTGGAATCTTGACATATAATTTCTGGACGAATCTGAGATCATGTGTAATCTTGACATATAATTTCTGGAAGATCATGTGTAATCTTGTCTTTTTAATTTCTGGAAGATCATGAGTTTTGAATCTAGTTCTCTGGATATGATTGTGAATTCTGAATCTATCAAAAAAAAAGGAAAAATGGTGGTGAGGCATGGTAGTCGAGCCAATCACCTCCTACCACTCTTCCGGGGTGAATTGCCATTGCGCTATGCAAGTAATCTTGCTAGATAAAAGAACCCAAACTTTTTTATATACACTACAGGATTTTACCCGAAGAAGCTGAAGCTGCATAGGCCTTGCTTCTCAAAAGGGCCGAAGAGAATGATGCGAGGTATGCTCAGCTATTGGCGATGCTTTCAGGTAAACCTAGAGGGAACTAGTGTTGTCCAGTGCACTTGGTGCTATTTTGGTAGTGAACTTGTTAGCAGATTGGTGCTATTTTGGCAGTGCACTTGGTGCTATGGCTGTGAACTTGGATGTATCTTTTGGCTGTGAACTTGGGTTCAATAAGTTATGTAAACTTGGATGTGGAATTTATAATGTTGGTTGTGAATTCAAAATTTGTCTGGTTATTCAAATTCATGCTATTATTATCTTGCAATTTGTCCAAGTTGACTGGTTATTCAAAAATTGTCCTGAAGTAAAGGCAAAAAAATGGACTCTTATTCAGCCCAGATGACATGGACTCTTATTCAGCCCAGATGACTGGAAAAAGACCACGGCCCAGATGACTGAAAAAGGCCACGGCCTGGTCCAACAATGCTTGAATCCAATATACAAACTACAATTAAAAATAAAAAGCTGTAATTAAAATGGCCGAAAGGTGGATCAGGCCAAATATATATGGGCTCCAAAAATCCCATGGCCCATATTATATTGTCTAGAATTCTAAAATAGGAAAAAAAGAGACCGAAATAGGCCCTTTGCCCAAAACAAATGTGGGCCGTAAAATGGCCACGGCCCAAGAGCGTGATCGATCTCAGCCCATATAAACAACCAGAATGGACCGGGCTGATTTTGAATACGACGATCTAATATCGTCACAATTTTGTCACGTAGGCTCCCACGTAGGAACTAATGTGGTGAGGCTCAACAGCCCATGACGATACTGGATCGCCATAGAGTTTATGATGATGCATTATCGTCACAGATGGTTATGACGATCTAGTGCAAAACGTCACTGTGTAATTACCGACGCTCAGTTTTTGACTATGTTTTTCGTCATAAGATCGTCATATATTGTACACAGTGACGATTTAGTGACAAAAATGGAGAGTCATGTATCAGCAGATTCCTTGTAGTGCTATAAAGGCCGGAAGGGCATGGCGAGAAAGACTATCTCAACCCTAGCATACGCACCCACCGGATCTCTCTGTGCACCCCCTGTAACCTTTGGTTTTGCCGATAATCAAGAACATATAAGAAGGAGTAGGGTTTTTCCTTCGGGGGCCTGAACCTGGGTAAGTATCGTGTCCCGCATTGCTTGTCTATTAGCCGAACAAGATCCCCAGTGCATCCCTCTTTCCCAAAACCCAATTCCATAACAATGGGCATTAATGAGTCTAACCCTCGTCAATTGGCGTCATCTGTGGGGACTAGGAGAGCTGATGTTGTGATCATGACGGCTCCATCACCCGTGATCTATGACTCCTCCGAGTCAGAGAACTACCTTCTCTTCGGCACCATCGACTTCACCAACCACTCAATTGCAACGCGCCCGGCCTTCGATTCCGTAGGAGATAGAGATAACATGATGATCGAGAGCTTATGCTTCTAGGTCGGCCAGATTGGCATGCTTCACCTCCCTGAGCGGGTGACGCCATCGGCGATCGCACCTGCCTCATGGACACCACCAATCGGCACGCTGAGCAAAGTTGATGCACCTATGCCGATCTACAACTCGGATAGAAACATCAGTTGCGTCTCCGATCCACACGATCCGTTGTTAGGAGAGGAGACCTAAGGCTCTTGATCAAAAAGCTGCGGGAGCAATGATGTATCTCACCTCTACATGTGTGCCATTGTCACCATCAGTCATGACATCTGTGATAACACCGAAGACGTAACTGACCCGCCCAACCCCGACGCCGGGAACGGGGGAAATCCTGCAAGCCCCAATTGGACCAATCCTCCAAACCCCAACACCACCAACAGTAGCGAGCCAGGTCGCCCTGAGATCCGTCTGAATGACGCCGGGTGGGGAAGAGTTAGGGAATACCAAAAGGGTAACCCATTACCTGAAGACGCATCTCACGATATGATGATGGCCTACCATTGGCTCCTAGTGAAGGAGTTTGTAGGGTTCGCATGGGAACTATGTAAAATGGATCGTATGGGCACCTAGAGGGGGGGGGGTGAATAGGTGCTAACCAATTTTTAATACTTTTTAAATTTTAGGCTTGACACAAAGTAAATTCTCTTGATATGCAACTACGATAATTTCCCTATATGTAACCCTAACTACTAAGCAAGTAAAAGAGGAGCGAGAAAACCGTAGTGGAGCACGCGGAGACACAGGGATTTGTTTTACCGCAGTTCCTTCCTTGTTAAGGGAAGTACATATGCGTTGGAGGGGTGGGCGGTTCTAATACCACCACGCCACAATAGGCCTCACCCTATTCTCCGATGGATCTCGCCACGAGAGGCCTGATCCACCTTCTCCACTATTGGATCCCTTCGAGGCGGGAACAGGTGCCTTTTACAACACTATCGGGGCACACACCCAAAACCGAATTGGGGGATCCCGAGATGACAACTAGCTGCCACAAGAGCAAGGTTTATCAATATAAACAAAAACGAGGATCTAGATATTTGCAAGAAATACTAGATCGGAGGTTCTCCAAATGAATGGTGAGGAGATGAAGCGCTTGATTGCTGATGATGAAGATCGAGTTCTCCTCCTTAGATTCCCAAAGGGATGGGGCCTTTGGGTGGATCTAGGTGGAGCACTCTTGGATGAAGCTTTCAGATCTGATCTGGTCTTTTTCGTGATGAATCAAGAGTTCTGGCAGGAGGGGGAAGGCTGGCTTAAATACCCCCTTCCCAGATCTGGACGTTGCACAACTTTGGGGGAGGATTATCCGCCCCCCACTTGGGGCGGATTATCCGCCCCTTGGGGAAACTCCGCCCCAAGGGCGGATTCTCCGGGGGAAAGTCCGCCCCTCTCTGGCGCTTGTGCTTGAGGAACTTAGTGGAAATATTGGGGGGCGGATAATCCTGCCCCCTCCTGGGGCGGATTATCCGGCCATGCCAGAAAGTCCGGCAGAAACTCCGCCCCCTCTCTGGGGCTTGCTCCTTGGCGATGAGCAGGGGGGAGGATTATTCGGCCCCCTGAGGGGCGGATTATCCGGCGGGGCCAGAAAATCCGGCCAAAACTCCGCCCCTACTTCTGGGGCTTGCGCCTGCTTGGGCAAAGGGAGGGACGGATTATCCGCCCCCAAAGGCAGAGTTCTTTTCCCTTTATTCTCAAATAGAGCTGCAACACTTCAACACACATGAAATGATCCTTGGTATTGTTATCTAACACACAAAACACTAGGGATTAAGAAATGTTCTTTCAATCTCCCCCTTTTTGGTGTTAGATGACAATACTAGGATTTGCAATGAAACCGGCTATCGCCACCTTAATATGAATGGCGCTCCCCCTAGATGTGTGCTTATTTAAAATTTGCATTTGAATACAAATACACACACTAGAGAGAGCACAACTTCCATGGCAAGGATAATTGGAACAAAATTGCATTGAGGGACAAGGTCATACCACCGGGATGAGAATAGCCAAAGCATACATAAATAATCCCATGAATCCATATGCCATCAAACTATGTTCCATAATTCCAGAATTCCATGGGGTCCATAATAGATAAATCCAGAATTCCATGGATACCCAACATAGTACCAAACAAAGTGGAGTACGACAAAGTCTTACATAAACAAACACAAATAGCAAATGAGTTCACGCTAGAAAAGAGGCACAAGCAAGCAAATAAAAACGACTAAAATCGAAAAGCTTGTGCCCGACCCTTGCAAATCCACGAGCCCTAATAGAACTACTTCTCCCCCTTTGGCATCGAAACGCCAAAAAGGAAGAAGAGCGGTTAACGCCTCAAGATCACTCCTCCTCATCCTCGTCAGTAGTCATCCCGTCACCTTCCTCTTCATCATACTCATCATCACATCGTCATCGGAGGAGTGGGTGCCCTCGGTGGAGGAGGAAGAGGAAACTCTCGAGATCGCCATAGTTGATCCTGAGGTGTTCCACGAGCATACGGATCGAGCAGGGAGGAGGTGGATGGCGATGGCACTCGAGACATGGTGGAGAATAAGCTGCATGTGATCCTCTCATGATCCTTGCAGTGCCTCATATTGGCCCTTGTGAATGTCAATGCCCATGCAAAGAATGTTCATTGGAACCGTGTAAGTTGCTTAACCTCGCGTGCCATTGGGGACACCGTGGAACGACGACCACTGGCCCGAGCATCACGCATGAAGAACTCCGGGGCAGTGGAAGGGTGATGAGTCTTCTGAGCCTTGTTGTAGATTTTCTTGGGCTTATGAACACCATCCAAAGCAGTGCCAAACTCCTCATGGGGTAACATATGCTTGACAAGCATCATAATGAACGGAGCATAGGAATAGAGCACATTGATCATAGCATCCGTCATCTCATGAAAAATATAGTCCATGACATCCAGTTTGTAACCTGTGGCTGATCCAGGGTTGGTGGCACAATCATGAGCAAACGCAAGGAGAGGAACAAGGTGGCCACAGATCTTGTCATTGTTGCCACCACTAGAGCGAGCGATGTCCCGAAACATGCCAACAAGGGAGGCATACAAGGAGAGAGACCAGAAAGTACCAAAGAATACCATCGGAGAAAGGCGAGCCAAAGACGGTGTCCTTCGATGGCTTCAATGGAGTAATGATGCGGTGACCAGCGGGAGTGTCACGACCATGGAAAGCATACCCAAGAACCTGCCCAAAAGTGCGAAAGTCCGACTGAAGCATTGTAGTCCTGGTCATCCACTTCATAGTGCGGCGCTCATCACCGCAGATCACAAGTGTGGAGAAAAACTGGCGCACCACAGAAGAGTCATAGTTGCATTGAATGGTCATGAGGTGGTGAAGACCCATCTTGTTGGTCACATCCAATGCCTCAAGGAGCCGAGCCTTGGATTGATCCTCAGTCAAGTTGATGGGGCGCATGGGGCGAATCTTGAGAGTAGCATAGACATCATCATGTATAGCCCGAAAGTGAGCATTCCAAAACATAGTGTCCTCAGGTTGGCCATCACTGTCAGCTTCATCATAGTAATCTGTCTGGCGGATGGTGGCATACTGAATGCTATCCATAGACTTGTAATTGGGCCGAGACTGTTTGCCCTTGCGAGAAACTGTCCGCTTAGATTTCTCACTTGCCTATGCCATCCTTGCAGCCTCTCTTTCTGCCCTGCTGACCTCTGTTTCGTCAATAAACTTCCCTTCTGCAGTAGGCTTGAGATAACGGGGACGGGGACAACGGGCGAAGGTCTTGGTCGGCTTGGAACCACCTGTGAATAGCATTTAGAGAGGTAGCATGGAGATGAGCATACACACAAGTCCAGGAGAAAGAAAACACGGAGAAAGAGTAGCAATGCAACCCCATAACCAATGATGTGCATTAGCAGAAACAGAACCAAAACATACCAGAATTTAACTCTCCAGGCCGGATTATCCGGCCCTGGCAGGGGCGGATAATCCGCCCCCCGCAAAAAAAATTCTGGATTGGCTCAGATCTACCATGGCAAAACAGACCGGGTACTAGGGTTGCAAGTCTACTGATTCTAGCATGTAAGGAACAACACCAAGAACCTTCTACAAAGAGATTTCCACCAAATAAATTACATCCCATACAAAAGGAGAGAGATGAGGGAGTTACCCTCACTTATTGGAGGAAAATCGCGGATAAGAAGATACCCGGAGACGAGGTGAAGAAGATCCGGGGAGAGCTCGGAGAATCCGGTGGTCGAATTGACTCCGGGAGAGGCGGATGCTTCGGCGGCGGCTGGGGGGCAGAGGTAGGGTTGGGGGAGGACTGGCTACTCTGTTTGAGCCTGCCCTCCCCGACCCAGCCTATATAGGGCCGATTTCGCCCGGGGCGGATAATGCGCCCCCACTTAGGGCGGATAATCCGCCCCCCCCCCCAGAAATTCTGGAAAATGCAGAATCAGGCCAGAGCAACCTAGCAAACCTCTCGATGGTTTTTTAGAGGACTTGTGTGCAAGAATAAATGGTTCAAGGGGGAAGAGAAAGGCTTGGGTTGAGAGCATCAAACTAAGATGGTACGACACACCCAAATTTGCAAAAATGAAATCAAACAAAAGCCAAATTTAAGTGTGTTTTCCATAAGAACATGAGATATGCAAGAAAATCCAACGAGACCCATGAAAAACCAACTCTTCTCAAGGAAGAGGGCGGTGGCCGAAGCCACCATGTTGGAGCGCATGGCATGACACCGCGAAGATGTATCTTGAGTTCAAAACCAATGCTCATCGATGACCCACATATCACAAAATGATATTAAGGGAAATGATTTTACTTGCTTTCGGCATTATGGGGGGAGGGTTGGCCCAATCAATTAGGACCACACTCCTCCTATGTCTATGCCCGCATCTAAACCAAATACATGAATAAGAGCAAGTAAGTGTGCAAGGGTAGTCAAGCCAAGCTCCTTGAATCTATGATATTTAGCTCATTCCGCAAATAACAGAATCTTGCTTCATCAAGAGGCTTCGTGAAAATATCAGCAAGTTGGTTCTTTGTGCTTACAAAGGATAGATCAATATCTCCACGAGCAACATGATCCCGAATAAAGTGGTTGCGAATATCTATATGTTTTGTTCTTGTATGCTGCACGGGATTGTACGCAATTTTGATAGCACTTTCATTGTCGCATAATAGAGGCACTTTGTCACAATTGCCACCATATTCCTTTAAAGTTTGCCTCATCCATAACAATTGTGTACAAGCACTTGCAGCAGCAACATATTCAGCTTCGGCGGTTGAGAGTGAAATACAATTATGTTTCTTTGATGACCAACACACTAGAGACCTTCCCAATAATTGACATGCACCAGAGGTTGATTTCCTATCATCTTTGTCACCAGCCCAATGTGAATCAGTGTAGCCACATAGAGAGAAACTTGAACCCTTGGGATACCATAACCCAAAATTTGGGGAATGAACCAAATATCGGAAGATTCGCTTGACCGCCACTAAGTGGCTTTCTTTAGGAGCGGCTTGGTACCTTGCACACACTCCTACACTTAACATGATATCGGGCCTAGATGCGCAAAGGTAAATGAGAGACCCGATCATGGATCTGTATACCTTTTGATCCACGTCTTTACCCTTGGGATTGAGCTCAAGATGACACTTGGTTTGCATTGGGGTAGCAACGCCATTGAGATCCGTCATCTTGAACCTTTTGAGCATGTCTTGGATGTACTTATCTTGATTAATAAAGGTTCCCTCTCTAAGTTGTTTGATCTCAAATCCAAGAAAGAACCTGAGCTCACCCATCATGGACATCTCAAACCTGTCAGTCATAAGTTTCGAAAATTCATCGTTAAAAGCTTGGTTAGTAGAGCCAAAAATGATGTCATCTACATAAAGTTGGCATACAAAAAGCTCCCCATTAACCTTCTTAGTAAAAAGAGTGGGATCGATTTGCCCAACTTCGAATCCACGGTCTAGCAAAAGCTCTTTAAGGTGCTCATACCACGCACGTGGGGCTTGTTTAAGGCCATAGATCGCCTTATCAAGCTTGTAGACATGGTTCGGAAATTTGGGGTCCTCAAACCCCGGGGTCTGATTGACGTATACTAACTCATGTAGAGGACCATTAAGGAAAGCGCTCTTAACATCCATTTGTTGTAATTTAAAATTATGATGGGATGCATATGCAAGAAGGATACGGATGGACTCAAGACGAGCCACAGGAGCGTAAGTCTCGCCAAAATCAATTCCTTCCACTTGAGAGAATCCTTGAGCCACGAGTCGTGCTTTATTCCTCACAACAATGCCATTTTCATCCTGTTTGTTCTTGAAGATCCACTTGGTGCCGATAACATTGCGGCAATCCTTTGGCTTTTCTACGAGCTTCCAAACTTTGTTGCATTCGAAGTTATTTAATTCTTTATGCATTGCAACAACCCAATCGAGATCTTCAAGAGCATCAAAAACCTTCTTCGGTTCAACCATGGAAATGTGAGCTTGATGATCACAGAAGCTTGCAAGTTCTCTTCTAGTGGATACCCTTCGTCGTAGATCACCAACAACCTTGTCAAGAGTGTGACCTCTTAGTTCAAGGTTCCGATCAGCACGAGTCTTGCGACGAGCCTCAATGTCCTTATTGTTTCTAGAAGGAGTTGATTCAATATTTGTATCCTTGTCTTGATTACTGCCTTGCCCTTGATCTTGTTCACCGTTACTGCCAGAAGATTGTTGCTGAACATTTTCTTCAGGCCCGGATAATCCGCCCCTTGGAGGGGACGGACTATCCGGCCTGGGAGGTGAAGAACCCGAGCCATATTCTTGAGAATGCCTGATGAGAGTTGGAGACCCAGGGCCAGATAATCCGCCCTCGGGGGCCGGAGAATCCGGCCTGGGAGCTTCAGTGTTGCTGACTTCTCCTTCGGATCCTCTGGAATGAGTTGGAGTGCCAGGGGCGGATTATCCGCCCCTTGGAGGGGGCAGATAGTCCGGCCTGGGATTACCAACTTGTCTAGGGGACAGTTGATCTTCAGCAGGTTGCGGTGTTGATGCAAGATTTTCTCCAATAGTAGGAGCTTGTTGATCTTGTGTAGATGAGGGCTCCACATGTGTGGATCATTGTCCTTCCCGATCCGCCAAAAGGGGTTCCTCAATGGGGCGGAAAAATCCCACGCCCATTCTTCTTATGGCATCTTGGGGTATTTCAACATCTGCATCACAAACATCAACTTGCCCTACAAAGGAGCCGTTATTTTCATCGAACTCCACACTACAAGATTCTCAATCCCAGTGAGCTTGTTGTAGACTCTATAAGTGTGGGATTCGGCACCGTAACCAACAAAAATACCTTCTAAAGCCTTGGACTCAAATTTTGACAAACGGACACCTTTATTAAGAAAGAAACACTTACACCTGAGTACCCTGAAGTATGAGATGTTGGGCTTGTTACTGGTAAGTATTTCATATGGGGTATTGTCCAAGATCTTCCGAAGGTAGAGCCGGTTTGATGAGTGACAAGCAGTGGATATGGCTTCAGCCCAAAAATTATAAGGAGACTTGAATTCAGCTAGCATAGATCTTGCCATATCCATCAAAGTCCGGTTCTTCCTCTCGGCTACACCAATTTTGTTGAGGGGTGTACGCAGCGGAATATTGGTGTCTAATCCCCTCTTCGCTAAGAAACTCGCTTAAAGTGTAGTTCTTGAATTCTGAGCCGTTGTCACTTCTAATTGCCAAGATGGGAACATTGTGTTGACGTTGAACTTCATTGGCAAAGTCGATGACAGTTTGTTGAGTTTCACTTTTCAGCTTGAAGAAATATACCCATGTATATCTTGAGTAGTCATCGACAATGACCTAGCAATATTTCTTCCCACCAAGACTTGCATGAGAAGGAGGAAAAATAAATCCACATGAAGTAATTCCAAGATCCTCTTTGATGACAGAATAGTCTTCCTCTTGTGGGGAGAGTCATGCATTTTTACTTCAACACAAGCCCTGCAAACAGGATCTTTGGCAAAAGAGACATTGTCTTTTAGTCCAAGGATGTGGCCACCCTTTTGGGGACTTTGCAAAGTTCTCATGTTGACATGGGCTAAACGGCGATGCCATAGCCAGCCCACGTCGGCCTTTCCGAATAGACACATCGGACCCGAAGTGGTTTTCCCCAAGAAGTCCACCACATACAGGTCATTTTCGACGTATCCAACGAAAGCGACCTTTAGAGACTTGCTCCACAAGAGTACCACCAAATCATCATCGATAAAAACAGCAAAACCCATCTTACCAAGGGAACGAACAGAAAGAAGGTTGTAACCAAGGGTCTCAACAAGCATGACGTCCACGAGAGAGATATCGTGGGCAACCACAACCTTGCCAAGACCCAATACCTGAGATTTAGACTTATCACCATAGGAGACTGTGATATTATCATGATTTGGACGCATCTCCGTGATGATCTCCTTGCTTCCGGTCATATGACTAGTGCAGCCACTATCCAACACCCATTTTGACCCACCGGAAGCATAGCCCTGCAAGAGAATTACTTCTTGGTTTTAGGTACCCATTTTTCAATGGGTCCTTTCATGTTAGTAACTAGGGTCTTTGGGACCCAAATAGACCAAGCAATATATTCATCAAAAGGACCAACATAATAAGCATAAACATCGCCATAGTCATCATAAAAGAGTTCATAATTCAGATTGTGAGACCCTGCAAAACCAATATTATTAGTCTTGTCTTTTGTGACAATCTTCTCAGCAGTGCTTGTCTTTAATTCCACATTCTTGGTCTTGTTCTTCTTGGTTTTATTCTTCTTGGACTTGGTGACATACCCAAGTCCCTCTTTACTGTGATTTGACCTTTGCTTGCCAAGGACTTCATCAAGCACACCTTTGTCCTTTGTAGTGATGTCCTTGAACACTTCTTTTTCCACACTAGCATTTTTCTTGTTACTATATGTTGAGTTGGACGAGCTAGGAGTATCATATTTGGCCAATCGACTTTGAATATGATCATGTGACTCATTGAGAATAGAGAAATCGTTTTTCAACGCCTTGTGAGCATTGTCAAGTTTCTCCAATTCCTCGGAGAGTCTATCATGAGCAACCCCAAAGTCAATCCTTTCCTTCTTTAAGTTCTTTGCTTTGGTGACAGCATTGTCACGTTCCTTAACAAGTTTAGTCACAATTTCTTCATGTGACTCTTCCATAGACTCGAGCCTCTCTTCAAGAGAGACCCGAGCTTCTTCTTCTTCAAGAGCATTTTTTAGGGATGCAATTTCCATTGCATCCTCCCTTTCAATTCTGCCCTTTTCTTCGAGGAGTGCTTCATTTTGGGCCATCTGATCCATGAGAGCTTCAAAACGAACTTTGTGCTCACCTTGCAAGTTAGTGTAGAAATAATCCAAAGGAATAATCTCTTCTTTAACCTTAAGAGTAGTAGGATCGTCCATGTCTATCATAGTCTTGGGAAAAGAAGAGTTAGAAGAAGTTACCTCAGAGCTTCGTGCCATGAGGCAAGTAGCATTCTTGTTGGTGATGTTTTCGTTCGGAGAGTCGAAGAGAGATGTTGATGTAGATGTGGTGGCTATAGCAGCCACCTCTTGAGAGCTATCGTCCTCGTCCTCATCTTCACTCCCCAATGAATATTATTCTTGAGCCACTAGAACAATCTTTGGTTGCTTCTTGAAATGAGCATTCTTCTTTTCAAACTGTTTCTTACGTGGAGCTTTTGATTTGTCCTTGAAAATGAGTCTTCCTCCATTATCCTCTCTACTTTGATATGGATACTCAGCTACGAAGTGCAGCCGGTCACCACAATTAAAGCATGTTCTCAGCTTGGGACCATTTTCTTTTCTTCCATAGGCTCCAATCTTGCGATCTAGTTCAGCTTTAGCCTTGGCAGGATCTTTCCAAAAGTTTCGTGCATAAAGAGCCAAGTATTGTCCGTGGATCCTTTTTATATCCTCGGGAAAGTCCAGACCTTCTACCGCATATTCATCATGATAAATCAAGGCCATGTTGACCCCCTTTTGCATCCCCATAGCTCGAGCACGAGCATCTTCGGCATTCTTGGCAGCCACTTTGAAGGCGACCATTTCTTGCATTACCACATTGGATGACATGAGGTGATAGTTATGCCTACCTTGGAGACTTTTCAAATCTGTGGGCTCAAATGGCATAAGAGCACTGACATACTTGCGCTTGATCCAAGCATCATCAACATGAGCTGCACTGTGGTTTCTGAAGGTTGTAGCTATTGCCTTGAGCCTCGTATACATGTCCTCGTGGTCTTCTCCATCCAGCATATAAAATCCTTTAGCTTCATTGCTCAAGGCATCATATCTATTCCTTCTCATACTTTCATTTCCGATGAAGAGCTCGGTGAGGGAATCCCAAGCTTCTTTAGCTGTGCTAAGATGCTGAATGTGTGGCATGTGTTTGTCACCCACACCAAGCTGTATCATGTGTAGAGCTGCAGCGTTGAGTTGGCTATCGACCACTTCTCTTCTTGTGAGATTGTTGGGGTTTCCAACGTGAATACCATTTTCGATGATCTTCCACAACTCTATGGAGGAACTGCACACATGAGATTTCATCAAAAATTGCCATTGAGAGAAAGTAGATGCTGAAAGTTTGGGTGGATCACCCCTATTATGTATATGTGGGTGAGGGATAGGCGGATCAGGGGAATACACATGAGAAACCTCATTGTATCCATCCTTACCGCTATCCTTTTTCGAGGAGGAGCTCTTGCTAGTATAATCACCTACCACTTCATTATCTTTGGAAACAGTTTTACCCGTTTCCTTGGATTGCGGAGTGGTATCCTCCTAGTTAGATGGAGGTGATGCTGCGGATGTGGAGAGACGTATTATCAATTGACACATCTCTTCCATCTTAGCCTCCATTGAACTCACCAAGGTTGTTTCCAACGTCTTGAGATCGTTCATGGTGACTACCTCCGGAGCATCACTCCCATCTACCTTGGAACCCATACTTCTCTTAGGCGGTTAAGCCCGAAATAAGAGCCGAGGCTCTGATACCAATTGAAATGGATCGTATGGGCACCTAGAGGGGGGTGAATAGGTGCTAACCAATTTTTAATACTTTTTCAATTTTAGGCTTGACACAAAGTAAATTCTCTAGATATGCAACTACGAGAATTTCCCTATATGTAACCCTAACTACTAAGCACCTAAAAGAGGAGCGAGCAAACCATAGTGGAGCACGCGGAGACACAGGGATTTGTTTTACCGCAGTTCCTTCCTTGTTAAGGGAAGTACATCTGCGTTGGAGGGGTGGGCGGTTCTAAGACCACCACGCCACAATAGGCCTCACCCTATTCTCCGATGGATCTCGCCACGAGAGGCCTGATCCACCTTCTCCACTATTGGATCCCTTCGAGGCGGGAACCAGTGCCTTTTACAACACTATCGGGGCACACACCCACAACCGAATTGGGGGCTCCTGAGATGACAACTAGCTGCCACAAGAGCAAGGTTTATCAATATAAACAAAAACGAGGATCTAGATATTTGCAAGAAATACTAGATCAGATGTTCTCCAAATGAATGGTGAGGAGATGAAGCGCTTGATTGCCGATGATGAAGATCGAGTTCTCCTCCTTCGATTCCCAAAGGGATGGGGCCTTTGGGTGGATCGAGGTGGAGCACTCTTGGATGAAGCATTCAGATCTGATCTAGTCTTTTTCGTGATGAATCAAGAGTTCTGGTAGGAGGGGGAAGGCTGGCTTAAATACCCCTCCCCAGATCTGGCCGTTGCACAACTTTGGGGGCGGATTATCCGCCCCCTTGGGAAAACTCCGCCAAGGGCGGATTCTCCGGGGGAAAGTCCGCCCCCTCTCTGGCGCTTGCGCTTGAGGAACTTAGTGGAAATCTTGGGGGCGGATAATCCGGCCCCCTCCTGGGGCGGATTATCCGGCCATGCCGGAAAGTCCGGCAGAAACTCCGCCCCCTCTCTGGGGCTTGCGCCTTGGCGATGAGCAGGGGGGCGGATTATCCGGCGGGGCCGGAAAATCCGGCCAAAACTCCGCCCCCCCTTCTGGGGCTTGCGCCTGCTTGGGCAAAGGGAGGGGCGGATTATCCGCCCCTGGTGGGGCCGGATTATCCGCCCCCAAAGGCAGAGTTCTTTTCCCTTTATTCTCAAATAGAGCTGCAACACTTCGACACACATTAAATGATCCTTGGTATTGTTATCTAACACACAAAACACTAGGGATTAAGAAATGTTCTTTCACTATGTACCAAGATCTATGTACTAGATACAAACAACGGGCGGATGTATATCCGTAGAGAACATACCCTTGAAGACCGACAAAGCTTAACGAGTTCAACTCGTGGTTGATGTAGACGATCTCTTGCCGATCTCAAGATCGAGAGGAAGTCCTAGCGCCGCAAAGCAGCAGCGCATCCGTTCTCGCACACACGTACAAGACACCGAGCAACCTCCGCCTCCTCGCTCTAGCGATGCAGAGGAAGAACAACCCTTTCTTGCCGAATAGCCACCGGGAACATGTATCTCGCTAGTCCGAGACCATGGGGGATAAATTCTAGAGGGGGAGAGAGATCCTTCACGAGGAGGTGTGAGAGACAAGTGAGAGGAGGGGCTCCTTTTATAGGAGGGGGGACCCCAAGGGGGTGGCCGGCGCATGGGGGCTGCCCCCTTGCCCTCCCCTCTTCATGTGGGTGGACACTCCACTCACAAAAATCCTTTAAATTCCCTCCACTCAAAATCCCACTCAAACTTGCCATTAAATTTCCACCAAATTTAATGCAAACTCTCATTAAATAAAACTCTTTATTTTATTCAGAATTTTGTCAATTACTTTAATGACAAACATTCACAAATAACCCCTAACTAGAATTACATTTCACATGCATAACCTCTTTATGCAATTTCACCCGAAAACCTGTTTCGGTATCTAGTGAAATAAATTCCTACGCTTGTTTATTCTTTTGGCATGAAACATTTGCTCCAACTGGATGCCAGTGTCCCTTAAGTGTGTCACCCTACGGTTCGCGAATAATGCGGACATGATCGAGACCCTTCTCCGATCAATAATCAGTAGCAGGACCTGGAGATCCATACTGACTCCCACACATTCAACGATGACTTTTCCTGTTATCGTCGGAACCTTTTACGCTTGTATCTTAATCCCTTTGTTTCACGATATATTACATGTCCGAGATTCGATCATCGGTATCTCCATACATAGTTTGATCTCGTTACTAACATGCACTCTTTTCTCGTTCCCGTGATATAACATTCTAGTGATCAAATCACTTGCTTGCAAGCTAACCAATGTGAGATCATCGAGAGGGCCCAGAGCATATCTATCTGTCATCGGGATGAACAAATTCCACTCTTCATCCATGATTCTCAACATAACACTTTAGTAGCTTTGAAGCCATCTTTATAATCACCCAGTTACGGAGTGACGTTTGATGTCAACAAGAAACTCTTCCGGTGTTAGTGATTGGCATGATCTCATGGTTTAAGGATTAGGACTACTTCGTAGGTTGTTTATAGCAATATAAACTCAATGAATTTGATCGTAATGCTATACTTCGGATGAATGTTCATCACACCATTACACTAATGTTGTGATCTCGTTATTAACAACATCCAATGTCTATGATCAGGAAACTGTGATCATCTTGTTAATCAACGAACTAGTTTATGAGAGAGGCATAACTAGGAACTTTCTGTTTGTTTATTAAACACACATGTATTAACGTTTCCGTATTAATACAATTATAGCATGCAAAATAAACATCTATCATATACTTGGAATACACATAATAAACATTTTATTATTGCCTCTCAGGGCATATTCCCTTCAGTCTCCCACTTGCACTAGAGACAATAATCTAGTTACATAGTGATGTATCTAACACCCATGGAGTTCTGGTGTAGATCATGTTTTGCTCTAGGGAGAGTTTTAGTCAACGGATCTTCTACATTGAGATCCGTATGTACTTTACAAATCTTTATATCTCCATCCTTGACATGCTCGTGGATGGAGTGAAACCGGCTGTAGGGGTCCCAACCTAATAAGGTAGAGTCCTCCTGTGTTTTACAATGCTAGTCCCTGGATCAATAGCTAGCATCCACAGTTTAGATGTAATATCAAGAAACAAAGGTCATAATATAACTTTATAACCAGGAATAACATAATTTTATTACATCTTTCATAGCTCATTTGGCTATTACATTACATTGCAGCGGAATAACTATAATCATGGGTCCATCATCTTCAAAGTGCCACAGGCAGATGTTGGTTGTATACTTTGTAATTCTAAACAATCAATCTTCACTAAAATCAGTCAAACCTGCAACATACAAGTTACAGCCACAAAGGGTCAATACATTTGAATTGTATTGGCAAGTGATACTATGGTAGTATAGTGGAATCTATCATCTATATGCATTTGGCTAAGTGGAGTTGAGGCTTGCATTGCTCAAATTAGATTTTTCTTATCCTTTTGAAAATACTAAGTTTTTGCTTGACAAAATCATTTCCCTCAATCAAAGATTTCAAGATCCTTGTACCAAGCCATCTCTCCATCAATGATTGAAGAATTCAAACAACCCTTGTTCAATCCACAAGTTTTAACTTTAGAAATTTGAATGATGAGATTCTTGATTGCTTCCATGTCTTGATGCTCAAATTGTCCTTTACCAGGGACATGGCTAAGTACTTAGATTTTACACTCTGCAGAGGTGGTGCACTTTACCCACAAGACTTGGTTTCCCAAGACAAAATCTTTCGAAGCCTTCCTTAGACCAAAATGGACGTTGCTCCAACCTATCAAACACTACCACCCACTGTCCATTTGGCTAAGTTCTTGCAACCTATATGATCATGGCAGAGCCCATATTGCCAAGTGGTTGCACTTGAAGCTTCTCAACATTTGACATCTCAAATCCCTTTGTTTCCTGGGTGGCATTCCACAAGTGAGATACACAACCCAAGTCCATGGCCTTGTGCAACCACTCAACATATCCCAATCCTTCCATTCCACCCAGGAGGTTTATTAACTTAGTTGTTTTATTAGACAAAATCACAAGTCCTTAGACTTAGAATATTTTCCATAGTGTGAACATATATTCCACCCATGTTTTCTATTAGCTAGGCTAAGCTTGGTAGTAGTAGGAATCTTAGCTTAGGAGAATCCTAATAAGGATTCATCTACTAGGTTTTCCTATAGCAAGATCTATACTTAGCAAAATCCATGCAAGTTTACTTAGCAAAATCACTAATGCATAGAAAAAGTAATAGGACAAAAAGTATGAAGCATAACTTGCCTTTTGGAAGGGAATGGTAGTTCACTCCTTGATCTTGATAGTCTCACACTTCACTACAAATCGATCAAGCAAACACAAATTCAATTCACATTCCAAACCAAAGTCAAACAGACAATTCTTCACACACACAAAGTAATGGAATCTAAGTCATGCATGGGAGTATGCACAAGATAGTTTTTTTATTTTGCAAAGGGGTCTCTATGGGGTTTCTAAACTTTGTAAGATCCAAATTGGTCATTTACCAAAGTGGCAAAGTCATTAGCAAGAGGGTTTTGTCCAAATACTATTTTTAAATCCATTCATCATTTCATGTGGTGAAAAATGTTTTTTGTTTTTTATTAAGGCAAAACTCTTAAGTTGTTCACCAAATGAGTTGCTATTGCAAAACTTGGTGTTTTTGGGTCAGTAGGTTTGGTCCAAAACATTTCCTTAAAGTTTTCGTTTCATAAACATTTTTATAGCAAAAACCATTCTTTTTATTTGGCTAAAAAATGGCTATGACAAGTAATCCAACCTAAATCTTTCAAAAATCATTTTTAACACCAAGGGTTGGTTCCTAGGGTCAGTAAGGTCACAACAAACCATTTTGCAAAAGTTTTAACCCTAAATTCAATTTTAAACAATTTTTATACTCTAAATAAGCATACTTTTGATTCTGCAAAAACAAGCAAGTTAACAGTTACTATTTACTAAACCAAGGGCATGGTTGGCTAGGGCTTGCTCTCCTGAATCCATTGATATAAAATTTGTCAAATTTGGACGTGTGGTTTGAAAGTTATAGGGTTTTCAAAATGGCATTTCAATCTGATTTCAAAATCTGTTTTTAATCAGAACCTGGCCACGTGGCTTGTTCCTATTCGCCCGTACCGGTTCGTCTGGATCGCGTGCTGCTGTGCGTTAGATCTAAATAAATCGTGCGGCTCTGGAGACGTACCCTTTCGCGTTTAAGTTACTCTATCCTATCCATCGGATTAAGATCGGACGGCTCTCAGTATCCCGACCATAAGCGGGCGGCGCTGGTTCTGGCGCTGGCGGCGGCGATCGCATGGGCGACATGGACAAGGCGATTTAGTTAGCGAGGAAGAGGTGAGGGTGCTTAAGGATCGCGGTGACGCCTCGATGCTCAAGGTGCTCGTTGGGCAGGCGACGGGACGGCGGCGATTGCTCGGAGACGCCGCCGTCGGGCTTGCTCAGGCGTTGTCGAGGACGAGGCTACAGCGCGTACCAGGGCAAACGGAAGACAGGGTCAGATGCGCACAGTCCTGGCGAGGATGCGTGCGTGAACGAGAGGGAAAGGGGCGGACGGAAACTACCTGGGGTACTCGCCGGAGTGAGGCAGACGCGGCGGCGCGGCCAGATGTTGTCGAGGTTGGTGCTCTGGGCGCCCGCGGTTGAAAGGAGGGTACAGAGAGGAGCGTCTGGGAGTGGGGAAGTTGCTAGGGTTCTCGAGAAGGAAGGGGGTGGCGTGTACTGGCCTGAATTGGCCGGAGACGGTGGTCGGAGCCGAGGCAGTCGAGGAGAGATTGTGGCGGCCTGGAGGCGTGTCGAGGAGGGGCGTCTGGGGGAAATGGAAGAGGGGAGGCTGGCGCTTTAAGGTGCGTGATGGCTGGGCGAATTAACGCGGCAGTTAACGGGGATTGATGGAGCTTTCAACGGCAGTAACTGCGACGTGGTTTGGGGGAAGGAGGGAGTCGCGGCGAAGAAGATGACTAGCGAAGTGGGGCCGGTCGGTCAGTGGGAAAAGGGAAGAGGGGGAGGTCCACATGTCAGTTGCCCCGTGGGTTTTAAAAGTAGTGTGAAACGTTTTCTTTCGGGGGAGGGAAGTTGGGCTAGATGGGCTGGAGCTGGGCCAGATGGTTGGGCTGCTCGTTTTGTTCTATTTTTTCCTATATGATTTCTTTTTCTTTTTCCAAATCTATTTCCTGTTTTTAAATTTCAAACAACCAAACATCAACAAAATAAATTCAAACAAACACCACACTTCACAAATTTGAACTTGGTTCTGTTTAGTAACCTGAACCAAAAATCCTAAATAAAATAATATTTTAAATCTTTTTAGGTTCCATTTATTAATTAAATAAAATGGTCCATGGTTTATTAACCAAACAAGGTTTGGTTTATTTAATAAAATATTCATTTGAAATCCAAATGCTTTCAAAACTCAAACAGTAGATTTTATTTGGAAATAAAGAATATTTGGAAAACTTGTTTAAAACAAAATAATCCTTTTACTTTAGGGTCCATTAATAATTAAATAAAAGGGACCTTAGTTATTAAATCCAATAGGATTTGTTTTATTGAGATATTTATTTTGAAATCTAAAATAAAGTCCAAACACTTTAGTAGGTTTTATTAGAAAATATAAAATACTTGGAAAACCTATTTAAAACAATTTAATAAGTTTTGATGTTTTAATTAAAATGGTAAAACCTTTTATTTGAATAAAATTTGATATTAAATCCTTATTATTTTATTTCAAATAAACCTTTGTTATTTTTATTCAAATCCTAAATGTTCTAATTCCCAAAGTTTGGTCAAGGTTTAATTTGGCTTTATTAAATAATCTTTATTTATAAATCCACCTTTTCTTTTGAAAACCAAATCTTTTATTAAAGGATCCAATAATAGTAATTCCAAAACATTTTTAATTTCCTTTATTAAATGTTTATCTTTATGAATCCCTTTAGGATTTTATTTAATTCAAATGGGTTTGATTTTCTAATTGATTTCAAAAAGTTTCTTCTGGCTCTGAAAATTAAACAAAGTTTTATTTTATTCATTTATTTCACACTACAAGATTTGGAAAATCTTGGGATGTGACAGGCTACCACCCTTAAAATAAATCTCGTCCCGAGATTTGGGAAGGCTGGGGTTACAAGCAAGTTCAAAACAACTAGGGTACTACCACCCTTAAAATTTTTCAAACAAAAATTACATATTGGCCTTCTTGGGTCCTGGAATTTCTCTATGTTAAACCTTTGCTTTATTCCTATGCTTGACTCATGGACCAAGGTTGAGTTTCTCCATAGGCTTGTTCAACTTGTTCTTCATCCTTTCGACAGTTGCTTGCATAGTGTCCTGGTTCTTGATTGAAGCAATGAATGTCATTGAGTTCTTTACGTGGCTCTTGTGGGCAAGTTGCTACATTATGACCTGTTCACATGCTTGTTGCACCACACTTGGTCAATCCTTTATTCTTCTTGTTCTCTGGGCATCCACGAGTAGTGTCCCATTTCCTTACATTTACGACATTGTGCAAGGCTCATGTCTTGCTTGGGCTTCTTGATTTTCTTTGATCCTTTGAATTGGGTTGTCTTGTTTGGAGGTATGAGTGGTCCTTTTCCTTTGGTAGACTTGGATCCTTCTTGTTTCCTTTGTTCTACCATGGCATAGATGGGACATAGGCCAGGAGTATGATCACTTCCTTCACAAAGGTAGCATGTAGCTTGAGAGGTGGGGCATTGTCCAACAGGATGGTCTTCATCACAATTGGGGCATTGTCCTTCATGCTCCGTGGAAGTATGATCCTTGTCTCCACAAATAATGCAAGCTGGGGCTCCATCTAGAATAACATTTTTGTCATCCTTGTTATCATACACACTTCTAGGATAGCTTTCTTCTATGCTAATCATTTGATTAGTCACCTTAAGCATCAGTTGGGATTGTTCCTCCAAAAACTTTTGCGGTGCTGGATCTTTATCACTATTGTTGGCTAGGAACTGAGCTGTCAATTGGTTCAACTGATGTTGGGTTGCTATGAGCTCCCTCATGCTGTCAGCTTGGTTGGTGTTGGTGTCATCAACCTTGATGTTGGAGTCCTTTGGAGTAGTCATCTGTTTGGGTTGAAGGAAGATTAGGATAGGCAAGATATTTCTAAGGAAATATTTCTAATCACACACATCATAATTCACACAAACAATGTGCATGCAATCACAAAACAAACTTTTCACTCATACAAGGTTCAAGCACATATTTAGGCAACAAAATATTTTTGCTACGCCACATAAGTTGGTGGGTTTGACTTAACTAAAATATGGTGGTCCATCTATATGGTTAACTCTGAAGGGTTCGCAGCATAGAAAACAAAAAATTTTCCTACGGTGTGAACTATATACCAAGATCTATTTATACTAGATACAAACAACGGGCGGATGTACATCCGTAGAGAACATACCCTTGAAGACCGACAAAGTTTAACGAGTCCAAACTCGTGGTTGATGTAGACGATCTCTTGCCGATCTCAAGATCGAGAGGAAGTCCTAGCGCGCAACCTCCGCCTCCTCGCCACAACTCTTTCTTGCCGAAAAGCCACCGGAACATGTATCTCGCTAGTCCGAGACCATGGGGATAAATTCTAGAGGGGAGAGATCCTTCACGAGGAGGTGTAAGTGAGAAGTGAGAGGAGGGCTCTTTTATAGGAGGAGGGGAACCCCAAGGGGTGGCATGCGCTGGGGCTGCCCCTCCCCTCATCATGTGGGTGGACACTCCACTCACAAAATGACCCTTCAAAAGTCCACCAAAATCCCACTCAAAAACCCATTAAATTTCCACCAAATTTAATGCAAACTCTCATTAAATAAAACTCTTTATTTTATTCAGAATTTTGTCAATTACTTTAATGACAAACATTCACAAATAACCCCTTGCTAGAATTCTATTTCACATGCATAACCACTTTATGCAATTTCACCCGAAAACCTGTTTTTATCTAGTGAAATAAATTCCTGCGCTTATTTATTCTTTCGCATGAAACTTTTGCTCCAATTGGATGTCGGTGTCTCTTAAGTGTGTCACCCTACGGTTCGTGAATAATGCGGACATGATCGAGACCCTCTCGATCAATAATCGGGATCTGGAGACCCACACATTCAACGATGACTTTCTTGTGATCGAACCTTTACGCTAGTATCTTAATCCCTTTGTCTCACGATATATTACATGTCCGAGATTCGATCATCGGTATCTCCATACCTAGTTTGATCTATGCACTCTTTTCTCGTTCCGTGATATAACATTCTAGTGATCAAATCACTTGCTTGCAAGCTAATCAATGTGATATCACCGAGAGGGCCCAGTATATCTATCCGTCATCGGGATGAACAAATTCCACTCTTGATCCATGAGCCTCAACATAACACTTTATTAGTTCAACCCATCTTTATAATCACCGTGACGTTTGATGTTATCAAGAAACTCTTCGGTGTTAGTGATTGACATGATCTCATGGTCTAAGGATTAGGATCAAGTTGTTATAGCAATATAAACTCAATGACTTTGATCGTAATGCTATACTTGGATGAATGTTCATCACATCATTACACTAATGTTGTGATCCGTTATTAACAACATCCAATGTCCATGATCGAAACCTTGATCATCTTGTTAATCAACGAGCTAGTTTATGAGAGAGGCTTAACTAGGAACTTTTTGTTTATTAAACACACATGTATTAACGCTTCGTATTAATACAATTATAGCATGCAAAATAAACATCTATCATATACTTGGAATACACATAATAAACAATTTATTATTGCCTCTCGGGCATATTCCTCCCACTTGCACTAGAGACAATAATCTAGTTACATAGTGATATATCTAACACCCATTGAGTTTGTTGATCATGTTTTGCTCTAGGAGAGTTTTAGTCAACGGATCGCTACATTGAGATCCGTATGTACTTTTTATATCTCCATCCTTGACATGCTCGCGGATGGAGTGAAACCGCTTAATATGCTTGGAATGCTTGTGAGACCTTGGCTCTTTGGCATTGGCAATGGCACCATTGTTGTCACAATAGATCACCATTGGGTCCAACGCACAACTCCTAGTTCGGATATGAACTCCTTCATCCAAAACATATTCGCCTCCGTTGTTGATCCGCTACCACAGGTTGTTTGGAGCTCCTCCAACTAACCGCCCGCCATTCATGAGAAATACGTATCCGGATTGAGACTTAGAGTCATACGGATCGGTGTCAAAGCGTCGACATAACACTTAGCGACGAGCTCTTCTTCACCTCATACAAGAAACATATCCTTAGTTCTTCTCAAGTACTTAAGGATATTCTTGACCGCTATCCGGATCCGATTGGTACCTACTAGTCAAACTAATAGCGCATCGGTCTTGTACATAGCATGGCGTACATTATAGAGCCTATGGGGGACTTTGTCCATTATCTCTCTTTCTTCCGGACTTTGAGTCTTACTCAATGTCTTGCCTTGCAACATAGGTAAGAACCCTTCTTACTTCCGTCCATTTTAAACTTCTTTAAAATCTTATCAAGGTATGTACTTTATGATAGCCCTATTAGGCGCCTAGATCTATCTCTATAGATCTTTATGCCTAATATGTAAGATGCTTCACCTAGGTCCTTCATTGAAAATTTGTTGTTTAGATAACTTTTAACATCGCTTAAAAGTTCTATATCATTCGATCAATAATATGTCATCCACATATAGTATCGAAATGCCACATTGCTCCCACTCACTTTCTTGTAAATACAAGCTTCTCCATAAGTTTGGACAAATCCAAACTCTTTGATCACCTCATCAAAGCGGAGATTCCAACTTCGGATGCTTGCTTCAATCCATAGATGGATCAGCTTGCACACCTTGTTAGCATCCTTAGGATCGACAAAACCCTTTGGTTGTATCATATACAACTCTTCTTCAATATTACCATTGAGAAACGCGGTTTTGACATCCATCGCCATATTTCATAATCGAAATATGCAGCAATTGCTAACATAATCCTAACTGACTTTAGCATCGCTACGGAGAAAGTCTCATCGTAGTCAACTCCTTGAATTTGTCGAAACCCTTTTGCGACAAGTCGAGCTTTATAGATGGTCACATTACCATCTTCCTTTTGAAAATCCATTTGTTCTCCACGAGGTAATTCCACCAAGTTCCAAACTTGATTTTCATACATGGATTCCATCTCGGTTCATGGCTTCTAACCATTTGTTGGAATCCGGGCTCATCATCGCTTCTTCATACGTCAGCGGTCATTATTTTCATCAACCATGAAATTTATGACGAGGTTTCTTTTGGAGTTTCATGATCATTATCATTAGTTCCTTCTTCAGTGGAGCCAACTCCTAACGATCTTCCCCGCAGCGCTACTCGCCATACTTTGAAGAAGGTTCCATAACCTCTTGAGTTCTACCTTCCGACTACTCACACCTTTCGCGAGAAACTCTTTCTCTAGAAAGGATCCATTCTTGGCAACAAAAACCTTGCCCTCGGATCGTGATAGAAGGAATACCCAATAGTTTCTTTAGGGTATCCTATGAAGACGCATTTTTCCGCTTTGGGTTCGAGTTTATCCGGTTGAAGTTTCTTCACATAAACATCGCAACCCCAAACTTTAAGAAATGTAGGTTTGTTTCCAAACCACAATTCATACGATTTAGATGGTGCCGATTTAAAGTGAATGAGTGCATAACCCCAAAATGACAACGGCAAGTCCGTCGGAGACATCATAGATCGAACCATATCTAATAAAGACACCATTTCATTGGTGGTGTTTCCGTGTGAGTTGTGAAACAATTCCACACTCTTTCATGTGAGTGCTAAACTCGTAACTTAGATACTCACCTCCACAGAAATTTGATCTTTCTATTACGATGATTTTCCACTTCATTCAAATTCCTTGAACTTTTCAAAGGTTTCAGACTTGTGTTTCATCAAGTAGATATAACCGTATCTACTCAAATCATCCGTGAAAGTAACAAAATAACGATATACACTCATTGGACCACATACATCGAATGTATGATTTCATTGAAGCGTTCTAGTCATCTTGCCCATAAGGCATGGCTCACATGTATCAAATGATTCATAATCAAGTGATTCTAAAAGTCCATCCGAATGGAGCTTCTTCATTTAATGCCAATATGACCTAGACGGCAAGTACACATATATGCGGATATATCATCACTAAGTTTAATCCTTTTAGCATCAATATTATGAATATGTGTAACATTATCATCGAGATCCAAATAAACCATTCAACATTGGTGCATGACCATAAAAGATTTCATTCATATAAATGGAACAACCATTGTTCTCGATTTGAATGAAAAACCACTTTGCATCAAACATGATCCGGATACAATGTTCATGCTCGCACCAAATAACAGTTATTTAAGTTTATAACTAATCCCGACGGAGTGGAGAGGTAGCGTTAAACGGCATCACATCAACGTTTGATCCATTGCATCTTGACCTCACCCTTGCTAGCGGTCGCCCGATTCGAAGTTACAAATATTAGGCACTAGTCAAGTACACATCAATAACATGTATATCATATATACCTTTGTTTGCCTTGCCTTACAATAGTAGCACTGACTTAGGTCCAACTCTTGCCGCCTTACTTCCTTCCGTTTTCCTTCTTGTCTTTCTTGAAACCAGTGTTCCTATTGATCATCAACACTTGATGTTCCTTTTGATCTCCATTTAAGCATTGAGCTCGGGAGAGACTTCTTCATGCCTTGCATATTATAGTTCATCACGAAGCTTTTATAGCTAGGTGGCACGATGGATGCCTAAGTCAATGGGAATCGTTATTCCCAAGGACACAAGCTTATCGACATCTTGAGTACATGCTCACTTTCTCTTCCATCATAAAGAACTTTTTGTGTGTAAAATCATTTTCAACTCACCCATTGTATCAAAAGCATTGCCGCTAGCCCATACAATATGCCGCAATGAACTAAGTTGTGGTCCTTGATAGACATTCTTCTCCTCGTCTTCTAGCACATATTGCTTTTGTGCAAGAGAGGAGAATCCTCAAATTCATGGCCCATTCAAGTTGCTACCGTTCGTTGCTAGTTTCTCTTTCTCCATGAACGCATTGAAATTAAAAGCGGTGGTGCCATCTACAAGAATTTGTAAAGTTTAGACTAAGTGTATGATAGATTGAGTTCAACTAATCTATATTACGAATGAACTCCCACTCAGCGACATCCCTCGTGTCCTTTTGGTGATTACATGAACCAAATCCACTACACCAAGTCCGATCATCACGTGAGTCGGTATAGCTTCAAAGGCGAGCATCAAATGGGCATCATATCAACTATATGACTCATGCTTAACCTTCAGGCCATGTCATGCTAGGCTCGCCAAGTTAGAACCTTAGTATTTTTTAGTATGGTCGAGGATCCAAGTACACCCGATCATCACGTGATGTCTTGGAGCGAAACATAATCGGTGCATACTAAAGGGAGAACACATTCTTATCTTGATATTTAAAATGAGGATCATCTTATTATGCTTAACAAAGCGCTAAACAAGCAATATAAGATGCAATCAAACATCATATGTTTAATAGTGAAATTATATGGTTCCCGCAGATGATCTCTATCATGTGCATCGTGGTATGATCACTATCATACCTATATGTAAATCCACAATCTATGGGTTTTACGCTATGTGTGTTGTAAGAGTATCATCTCATACTTCTACTTACAACACTACCATATCATAACACTAGCCCAGAACAATCTAAACTAGACGCTTCTAATTTATCCATTGCAAGTTTTACGTGGTGAGGGCTTTCGAGATAGAACCGTTCTTACCTCGAACATGAACCGAGGATAATCAAATTGTTGACAACTAAATAGATATTGACTATAGTAGGAGACAGACACCGCTAGCCACTTATGCAAACTAGTTGCATGTCAAGCGTGGAACAGGTCTCATGTGAGGACATGTAAAGTTTGCATCCCACTATGCCACCAATATCCAAAATCACAAGAAAGGAGCAACAACATGATCATCATCGCCACATACTCATATGTGTACTACCGTGTAAAGTATCTACATAGATCCGGCTCGATACCCTTTAAGGGTTAAAACAAAAATTTTCCTGTGAACTATATACCAAGATCTATTTATACTAGATACAAACAACGCGGATGTACATCCGTAGAGAACATACCCTTGAAGACCGACAAAGTTTAACGAGTCCAAACTCGTGGTTGATGTAGCGATCTCTTGCCGATCTCAAGATCGAGAGGAAGTCCTAAGGCACTAGCAACCTCCGCCTCCTCCAGCGATGCAGCGAGCACAACTCTTTCTTGCCGAAAGCCACGGGAACATGTATCTCGCTAGTCCGAGACCATGGGGATAAATTCTAGAGGAGAGAGATCCTTCACGAGGAGGTGTAAGTGAGAAGTGAGAGGAGGGCTCCTTTTATAGGAGGAGGGAACCCCAAGGGGTGGCGCATGGGGCTGCCCCTTGCCCTCCCTCATCATGTGGGTGGACACTCCACTCACAAAATGACCCTTCAAAAGTCCACTCAAAATCCACTCAAAAACCCATTAAATTTCCACCAAATTTAATGCAAACTCTCATTAAATAAAACTCTTTTATTTTATTCAGAATTTTGTCAATTACTTTAATGACAAACATTCACAAATAACCCCTTGCTAGAATTCTATTTCACATGCATAACCACTTTATGCAATTTCATCTAGTGAAATAAATTCTGTTTATTCTTTCGGCATGAAACTTTTGCTCCAATTGGATGTCGGTGTCTCTTAAGTGTGTCACCCTACGGTTCGTGAATAATGCGGACATGATCGAGACCCTCTCGGATCAATAATCGAAGGATCCGAGACCCATCGACTCCCACATTCAACGATGACTTTCTTGTGATCGCTTAAACCTTTACGCTAGTATCTTAATCCCTTTGTCCCGCGATATATTACATGTCCGAGATTCGATCATCGGTATCTCCATACCTAGTTTGATCTCGTTACTGACATGCAATCTTTTCTCGTTCCCATGATATAACATTCTAGTGATCAAATCACTTGCAAGCTAATCAATGTGATATCACCGAGGGCAGTATATCTATCCGTCATCGGATGAACAAATTCCACTCTTGATCCATGAGCCTCAACATAACACTTTATTAGTTCTGAACCCATCTTTATAATCACCCGGTGTGACGTTTGATGTTATCAAGAAACTCTTAGGTGTTAGTGATTGACATGATCTCATGGTCTAAGGATTAGGATCACTGTTGTTATAGCAATATAAACTCAATGACTTTGATCGTAATGCTATACTTGGATGAATGTTCATCACATCATTACACTAATGTTGTGATCCCGTTATTAACAACATCCAATGTCCATGATCAGGAAACCTTGATCATCTTGTTAATCAACGAGCTAGTTTATGAGAGAGGCTTAACTAGGAACTTTCTGTTTGTTTATTAAACACACATGTATTAACGTTTCCGTATTAATACAATTATAGCATGCAAAATAAACATCTATCATATACTTGGAATACACATAATAAACAATTTATTATTGCCTCTCAGGGCATATTCCCTTCAAACTCGTGATCTTTCCTTCCTTCATGATTCTCCTTGTATGAGATCATGGTTTCCTTGAGAAAAACCCTTGTTCACAATTCTTCAAAGTTGTTGAGGGTTTCTTCTTATTTTGCATTCCCTCAGTCTCTAAATCTTAAGTATGATTTCCTTGTCTAACTTGTGGTCCTTAGCGGTATCCATGTTGGAAGTCCTTGGTGAACATGCTGAATATGTTGAAATCATTAGAGTTGAAGAAGTTGAAGTCATTAGAGTTGAAGAAGTTGAAGAAGTCCTTTGCACATGGTGTAGTCTTTGGCCATGGGTAGGCTTTTATCCATCAAGTTGAAATAGAAGAGATGTAGAGTTGAAACCAAAATGGTTAAGGAAAGAGTTTACAAGTTTTTGTAAATAGTTTTTGGAACAAAATACAACTCCTATTTTTCTAAGGGGTTTTTTGTCCAATCCTAGGGTTTACAAATCCTACAGGCAACACATTGCTCTGATACCATCTGTTGGGGGTCCCAACCTAATAAGGTAGAGTCCTCCTGTGTTTTACAATGCTAGTCCCTGGATCAATAGCTAGCATCCACAGTTTAGATGTAATATCAAGAAACAAAGGTCATAATATAACTTTATAACCAGGAATAACATAATTTTATTACATCTTTCATAGCTCATTTGGCTATTACATTACATTGCAGCGGAATAACTATAATCATGGGTCCATCATCTTCAAAGTGCCACAGGCAGATGTTGGTTGTAGACTTTGTAATCCTAAACAATCAATCTTCACTAAAATCAGTCAAACCTGCAACATACAAGTTACAGCCACAAAGGGTCAATACATTTGAATTGTATTGGCAAGTGATACTATGGTAGTATAGTGGAATCTATCATCTATATGCATTTGGCTAAGTGGAGTTGAGGCTTGCATTGCTCAAATTAGATTTTTCTTATCCTTTTGAAAATACTAAGTTTTTTCTTGACAAAATCATTTCCCTCAATCAAAGATTTCAAGATCCTTGTACCAAGCCATCTCTCCATCAATGATTGAAGAATTCAAACAACCCTATCCACAAGTTTTAACTTTAGAAATTTGAATGATGAGATTCTTGATTGCTTCCATGTCTTGATGCTCAAATTGTCTTTTACCAGGGACATGGCTAAGTACTTAGATTTTACACTCTGCAGAGGTGGTGCACTTTACCCACAAGACTTGGTTTCCCAAGACAAAATCTTTCAGAAGCCTTCCCTTAGACCAAAATGGACGCGTTCCAACCTATCAAACACTACCACCCACTGTCCATTTAGCTAAGTTCTTGCAACCTATATGATCATGGCAGAGCCCATATTGCCAAGTGGTTGCACTTGAAGCTTCTCAACATTTGACATCTCAAATCCCTTTGTTTCCTGGGTGGCATTCCACAAGTGAGATACACAACCCAAGTCCATAGCCTTGTGTAACCACTCAACATATCCCAATCCTTCCATTCCACCCAGGAGGTTTATTAACTTAGTTGTTTTATGAGACAAAATCACAAGTCCTTAGACTTAGAATATTTTCCATAGTGTGAACATATATTCCACCCATGTTTTCTATTAGCTAGGCTAAGCTTGGTAGTAGTAGGAATCTTAGCTTAGGAGAATCCTACTAAGGATTCATCTACTAGGTTTTCCTATAGCAAGATCTATACTTAGCAAAATCCATGCAAGTTTACTTAGCAAAATCACTAATGCATAGAAAAAGTAATAGGACAAAAAGTATGAAGCATCACTTGCCTTTTGGAAGGGAATGGTAGTTCACTCCTTGATCTTGATAGTCTCACACTTCACTACAAATCTATCAAGCAAACACAAATTCAATTCACATTCCAAACCAAAGTCAAACAGACAATTCTTCACACACACAAAGTAATGGAATCTAAGTCATGCATGGGAGTATGCACAAGATAGTTTTTTTATTTTGCAAAGGGGTCTCTATGGGGTTTCTAAACTTTGTAAGATCCAAATTGGTCATTTACCAAAGTGGCAAAGTCATTAGCAAGAGGGTTTTGTCCAAATACTATTTTTAAATCCATTCATCATTTCATGTGGTGAAAAATGTTTTTTGTTTTTTATTAAGGCAAAACTCTTAAGTTGTTCACCAAATGAGTTGCTATTGCAAAAATTGGTGTTTTTGGGTCAGTAGGTTTGGTCCAAAACATTTCCTTAAAGTTTTCTTTTCATAAACATTTTTATAGCAAAAACCATTCTTTTTATTTGGCTAAAAAATGGCTATGACAAGTAATCCAACCTAAATCTTTCAAAAATCATTTTTAACACCAAGGGTTGGTTCCTAGGGTCAGTAAGGTCACAAAAAACCATTTTGCAAAAGTTTTAACCCTAAATTCAATTTTAAACAATTTTTATACTCTAAATAAGCATACTTTTGATTCTGCAAAAACAAGCAAGTTAACAGTTACTATTTACTAAACCAAGGGCATGGTTGGCTAGGGCTTGCTCTCATGAATCCATTGATATAAAATTTGTCAAATTTGGACGTGTGGTTTGAAAGTTATAGGGTTTTCAAAATGGCATTTCAATCTGATTTCAAAATCTGTTTTTAATCAGAACCTGGCCACGTGGCTTGTTCCTATTCGCCTGCATCGGTTAAATGCGGATCGCGTCTTTGTGCGTTAGATCTAAATAAATCGTGCGGCTCTGGAGACGTACCCTTTCGCGTTTAAGTTACTCTATCCTATCCATCGGATTAAGATCGGACGGCTCTCAGTATCCCGACCATAAGCGGCGGTACTGGCTCGACGGTGGCGGCGATGGCGCTGGCGATCGGGCGTGGACAGTGCCGGCGATTTAGGAAGCGAGGGAAGAGGTGAGGGTGCTTACAGTGATCGCGGTGACGCTCTGATGCTCAAGGTGCTCGTCGTTGGGCAGGGGGCGCACGGGGACGGCGGCGATTGCTCGTCGGAGACGTCGTCAGCGTCGGGCTTGCTCAGGCGTCGTCGAGGACGAGGCTACAACGCGTACCAGGGCAAACGGAAGACAGGGTCAGATGCGCACAGTCCTGGCGAGGATGCGTGCGTGAACGAGAGGGAAAGGGGCGGACGGAAACTACCTGGGGTACTCGCCGGAGTGAGGCAGACGCGGCGGCGCGGCCAGATGTTGTCGAGGTCGGTGCTCTGGGCGCCCGCGGTTGAAAGGAGGGTACAAAGGAGGCGTCAGGAGTGGGGAAGTTTCTAGGGTTCTCGAAGGAAGGGGTGGCGTGTAATGGCCTGAATTGGCGGAGCGGTGGTGAGCCGAGGCGATCGAGGAGAGATTGTGGCGGCTCGAGGCGTGTCGAGGAGGCGTCGGGGAAATGGAAGAGGGAGGGCGCTTTAAGGTGCGTGATGGCTGGGCGAATTAACGCGGCAGTTAACGGGGATTGATGGAGCTTTCAACGGCAGTAACTGCGACGTGGTTTGGGGGAAGGAGGGAGTCGCGGCGAAGAAGATGACTAGCGAAGTGGGGCCGGTCGGTCAGTGGGAAAAGGGAAGAGGGGGAGGTCCACATGTCAGTTGCCCCGTGGGTTTTAAAAGTAGTGTGAAACGTTTTCTTTCGGGGGAGGGAAGTTGGGCTAGATGGGCTGGAGCTGGGCCAGATGGTTGGGCTGCTCGTTTTGTTCTATTTTTTCCTATATGATTTCTTTTTCTTTTTCCAAATCTATTTCCTGTTTTTGAATTTCAAACAACCAAACATCAACAAAATAAATTCAAACAAACACCACACTTCACAAATTTGAACTTGGTTCTGTTTAGTAACCTGAACCAAAAATCCTAAATAAAATAATATTTTAAATCTTTTTAGGTTCCATTTATTAATTAAATAAAATGGTCCATGGTTTATTAACCAAACAAGGTTTGGTTTATTTAATAAAATATTCATTTGAAATCCAAATGCTTTCAAAACTCAAACAGTAGATTTTATTTGGAAATAAAGAATATTTGGAAAACTTGTTTAAAACAAAATAATCCTTTTACTTTAGGGTCCATTAATAATTAAATAAAAGGGACCTTAGTTATTAAATCCAATAGGATTTGTTTTATTGAGATATTTATTTTGAAATCTAAAATAAAGTCCAAACACTTTAGTAGGTTTTATTAGAAAATATAAAATACTTGGAAAACCTATTTAAAACAATTTAATAAGTTTTGATGTTTTAATTAAAATGGTAAAACCTTTTATTTGAATAAAATTTGATATTAAATCCTTATTATTTTATTTCAAATAAACCTTTGTTATTTTTATTCAAAAACTAAATGTTCTAATTCCCAAAGTTTGGTCAAGGTTTAATTTGGCTTTATTAAATAATCTTTATTTATAAATCCACCTTTTCTTTTGAAAACCAAATCTTTTATTAAAGGATCCAATAATAGTAATTCCAAAACATTTTTAATTTCCTTTATTAAATGTTTATCTTTATGAATCCCTTTAGGATTTTATTTAATTCAAATGGGTTTGATTTTCTAATTGATTTCAAAAAGTTTCTTCTGGCTCTGAAAATTAAACAAAGTTTTATTTTATTCATTTATTTTCACACTACAAGATTTGGAAAATCTTGGGATGTGACACCGGCGCTTAATATGCTTGGAATGCTTGTGAGACCTTGGCTCTTTGGCATTGGCAATGGAACCATTATTGTCACAATAGATCACCATTGGGTCCAATGCGTTTCCAACAACACCTAGTGCGGATATGAACTCCTTCATCCAAACTGCTTCCTGAGCCGCTTCTGAAGAAGCAACATATTCGGCCTCCATTGTTGATCCCGCCACCACAGGTTGTTTGGAGCTCCTCCAACTAACCGCTTCACCATTCATGAGAAATACGTATCCGGATTGAGACTTAGAGTCATCCGGATCGGTGTCAAATCTAGCATCGACATAACACTTAGCGACGAGCTCTTCTTCACCTCCGTATAAAAGAAACATATCCTTAGTTCTTCGCAAGTACTTAAGGATATTCTTGACCGCTTTCCAGTGTTCTGAACCTAGATCCGATTGGTACCTACTAGTCAAACTAATATCATGTGCCACATCCAGTCTTGTACATAGCATGGCGTACATTATAGAGCCTATGGCTGAAGCATAGGGGACCTTATCCATTATCTCTCTTTCTTCCGCCAAAGCCGGACTTTGATTCTTACTCAATGTCGTGCCTTGTGTCATAGGTAAGAACCCCTTCTTACTATCCTCCATTTTAAACTTCTTTAAAATCTTATCAAGGTATGTACTTTGCGATAGCCCTATTAGGCGCCTAGATCTATCTCTATAGATCTTTATGCCTAATATGTATGACGCTTCACCTAGGTCCTTCATTGAAAATTTGCTGTTCAGATAACTTTTAACACTGTTTAAAAGATCTATATCATTTCCGATCAATAATATGTCATCCACATATAATATCAGAAATGCCACATTGCTCCCACTCACTTTCTTGTAAATACAAGCTTCTCCATACATTTGGACAAATCCAAACTCTTTGATCACCTCATCAAAGTGGAGATTCCAACTTCGTGATGCTTGCTTCAATCCATAAATGGATCGCTGAAGCTTGCACACCTTGTTAGCATCCTTAGGATCGACAAAACCCTTTGGTTGTATCATATACAACTCTTCTTCAATATTACCATTGAGAAACGCGGTTTTGACATCCATCTGCCATATCTCATAATCGAAATATGCAGCAATTGCTAAAATAATCCTAACTGATTTTAGCATCGCTACGGGAGAGAATGTCTCATCGTAGTCAACTCCTTGAATTTGTCGAAACCCCTTTGCGACAAGTCGAGCTTTATAGACGGTTATATTACCATCAGCATCAGTTTTCCTTTTGAAAATCCATTTGTTCTCCACGGCCTTTCGGTCGTGAGGTAAGTCCACCAAGTTCCAAACTTGATTTTCATAAATGGATTCCATCTCGGATTTCATGACTTCTAACCATTTGTTGGAATCCGGGCTCATCATCGCTTCTTCATACGTCGCAGGGTCATCATTTTCATCAACCATTAAATTCATGACAGGATTTCCGTATAGCTCGGGAGCTGCACGCGTCCTGCTAGACCTGCGAGGTTCGGTAGTACTCTCTTTTGGAGTTTCATGATCATTATCATTAGTTCCCTCTTCAACAGGTGAAGCCAACTCCGGAACAACTTCCGGCGCTGCGCTACACGCCATACTTTGAAGAGAAGGTTCAATAACCTCTTCGAGTTCTACCTTCCGACTACTCACACCTTTCGCGAGAAACTCTTTCTATAGAAAGGATCCATTCTTGGAAAAAAAAACCTTGCCCTCAGATCTGTTATAGAAGGAATACCCAATAGTTTCCTTAGGGTATCCTATGAAGACGCATTTTTCCGCTTTGGGTTCGAGTTTATCCGGTTGAAGTTTCTTCACATAAACATCGCATCCCCAAACTTTAAGAAATGATAGCTTAGGTTTGTTTCCAAAGCACAATTCATACGGTGTCTTTTCAACGGATTTAGATGGTGCCCGATTTAATGTGAATGCAGCAGTTTCTAGTGCATAGCCCCAAAATGACAATGGCAAGTCCGTCAGAGACATCATAGATCGAACCATATATAATAAAGTACGATTACGACGTTCTGACACACCATTTCTCTGTGGTGTTCCGGCAGGTGTGAGTTGTGAAACAATTCCACACTCTTTCATGTGAGTGCTAAACTCGTAACTTAGATACTCACCTCCACGGTCGGACCGTAGAAATTTGATCTTTCTATTACGATGATTTTCCACTTCATTCTGAAATTCCTTGAACTTTTCAAAGGTTTCAGACTTGTGTTTCATCAAATAGATATAACCGTATCTACTCAAATCATCCGTGAAAGTAACAAAATAACGATATCCACCTCGCACCGACACACTCATTGGACCACATACATCAGAATGTATGATTTCCAATAAATCGCCTGCTCCATTGAACCGAAAACGGCGTTCTAGTCATCTTGCCCATAAGGCATGGCTCACATGTATCAAATGATTCATAATCAAGTGATTCCAAAAGTCCATCTGAATGGAGCTTCTTCATGCTTAACGCCAATATGACCTAGACAAGTACACATATATGCGGATATATCATCATTTAGTTTAATCCTTTTAGCATCAATATTATGAATATGTGTAACATTATTATCGAGATCTAAAAGAAATAAACCATTCATCATCGATGCATGACCATAAAAGATTTCATTCATATAAATGGAACAACCATTGTTCTCGGATTTAAATGAATAACCACTTCGCATCAAACACTATTGAGATACAATGTTCATGCTGAGTGCAGGCACCAGATAATAATTATTCAAGTTTATTACTAATCCCGACGGCAAGTGGAGAGGCAGCGTTCCGACGGCGATCACATCAACGCTTGATCCATTGCCGACACGCATCTTGACCTCACCCCTTGCTAGCGGTCGCTTGTTCCGCAGCCCCTGATTCGAGTTACAAATATTAGCAACTGAACCGGTATCAAATACCCAGGTGCTACTGCGAGCACTAGTCAAGTACACATCAATAACATGTATATCATATATACCTTTGTTTGCCTTGCCGGCCTTCTTGTCCGCCAAATACTTGGGGCGATTCGCCCGATGGCGATCCTTACAATAGTAGCACTCGGATCGACTTAGGTCCAACTTGGGGTTTCTTTTCAGACGGCAACAGGCTTGCCGCCTTACTTCACTTCCCTTTCCTTCTTGTATTTCTTGAAACCAGTGTTCCTATTGATCATCAACACTTGATGTTCCTTTTGATCTCCACTGCAGTTTTAAGCATTGTGTAAGCTCGGGGAGAGACTTCTTCATGCCTTGCATATTATAGTTCATCACAAAGCTCTTATAGCTAGGTGGCAGAGACTGCAGAACATGATGGATTCCTAAGTCAATGGGAATCGATATTCCCAAGGACACAAGCTTATCGGCGTAACCCGACATCTTGAGTACATGCTCACTAACGGAGCTGTGCTCTTCCATCATGCAGCTAAAGAACTTTTCTGAAGCGTTGTAGCTCTCTACAGCATCATGTGTGTCGAAAATCATTTTCAACTCAACCATTGTATCAAAAGCATTACCGTTTTCGAAACACTTTCGAAGTTCCGGCTCTAGCCCATACAATATGCCGCAATGAACTAAGTTGTGGTCCTCCTGACGAGTCAGATAGACATTCTTCTCCTCGTCAGGGGAATCCTCAAAAGGTGGGGGGCCTAGCGGCGCTTCTAGAACATATTGCTTTTGTGCAGCAGAGAGGAGAATCCTCAAATTCATGGCCCATTCGGTAAAGTTTCTACCGTTTGTTGCAAGTTTCTCTTTCTCCATGAACACATTGAAATTAAAAGCAGGTGGTGCCATCTACAACAGAATTTGTAAAGTTTAGACTAAGTTTATGATAGATTGAGTTCAACTAATCCATATTACGAATGAACTCCCACTCAAAAACGACATCCCTTGTGCCTTTTTGGTGATTACATGAACCAAATCCACTACACCAAGTCCGATCATCACGTGAGTCGGTGTAGCTTCAAAGGGGAGCATCATATCTACTATATGACTCATGCTTAACCTTTCGGTTCGTGTTCCGAGGCCATGTCTATACATGCTAGGCTCGCCAAGTTAGAACCTTAGTATTCGCGTGTGTAACTGTTTTACACCCGAAATATGGTCATGGATCCAAGAACACCCGATCATCACGTGATGTCTTGGAGCGACGAAAACATAATAGGTGCATACTAAAGGAAGAACACATTCTTATCTTGATATTTAAATGAGGGATCATCTTATTATGCTAACAAAGCGCTAAACAAGCAATATAAGATGCTATCAAACATCACATGTTTATTAGTGAAATGATATGGTTCCCACATATGATCTTATCATGTGCATCGTGGTATGATCACTATCATACCTATATGTGTAAGTCCAAGGTCTATGGAGATTACACGTTATGTATGTTGTAAGAGTATCATCTCATACTTCTACTTACAACATCACCATATCATAACACTAGCCCAGCAACAATATAAACTAGACGCCTCTAATTTATCAATTGCAAGTTTTACGTGGCTTAGGGCTTTCGTGATAGAACCGTTCTTACCTACGAACATGAACCACAACGAGGATAACCAAATTTTTGACAACTCGTTGCAAAATAGATATTGACTATAGTAGGAGAGACAGACACCCGCTAGCCACTTATGCAAACTAGTTGCATGTCAAGCGTGGAACAGGTCTCATGTGGGAGGACATGTAAAGTTTGTCCGGGCCGCTTCATCTCACTATGCCACCAATATCCAAAATTACAACTAAGGAGCAACAACATGATCATCCTCGCCCACATACTCATATGTGTACTACCTGTGTAAAGCATCTACGCATAGATCCGGCTCTGATACCACTGTAGGGTTCGCAACATAGAAAACAAAAATTTTCCTACGATGGGAACTATATACCAAGATCTATCTACTAGATACAAACAACGGGCGGATGTATATCCATAGAGAACATACCCTTGAAGACCGACAAAGCTTAACGAGTTCAACTCGTGGTTGATGTAGACGATCTCTTGCCGATCTCAAGATCGAGAGGAAGTCCTAGCGCCGCAAAGCAACAGCGCATTCGTGCTCGCACACACGTACAAGACACCGAGCAACCTCCGCCTCCTCGCTCCAGGTATGCAGAGGAAGCACAAACCTTTCTTGCCGAATAGCCACCGGGAACATGTATCTCGCTAGTCCGAGACCATGCCTGATAAATTCTAGAGGGGGAGAGAGATCCTTCACGAAGAGCTATGAGAGACAAGTGAGAGGAGGGGCTCCTTTTATAGGAGAGGGGGGGGGGGGGAACCCCAAGGGGGTGGCCGGCGCATGGGGGATTCCCCCTTGCCCTCCCCTCTTCATGTGGGTGGACACTCCACTCACAAAAATCCTTTAAATTCCCTCCACTCAAAATCCCACTCAAACTTGCCATTAAATTTTCACCAAATTTAATGCAAACTCTCATTAAATAAAACTCTTTTATTTTATTCAGAATTTTGTCAATTACTTTAATGACAAACATTCACAAATAACCCTTTGCTGGAATTCCATTTCACATGCATAACCTCTTTATGCAATTTCACCCGAAAACCTCTTTCGGTATCTAGTGAAATAAATTCCTGCGCTTGTTTATTCTTTTGGCATGAAACATTTGCTCCAACTGGATGCCAGTGTCCATTAAGTGTGTCACCCTACGGTTCGCGAATAATGCGGACATGATCGAGACCCTTCTCCGATCAATAATCAATAGCGGGGCCTGGAGATCCATACTGACTCCCACACATTCAACGATGACTTTTCCTGTTATCGTCGGAACCTTTTACGCTTGTATCTTAATCCCTTTGTTTCACGATATATTACATGTCCGAGATTCGATCATCGGTATCTCCATACCTAGTTTGATCTGGTTACTAACATGCACTCTTTTATCGTTCCCGTGATATAACATTCTAGTGATCAAATCACTTGCTTGCAAGCTAACCAATGTGATATCACTGAGAGGGCCCAGAGCATATCTATCCGTCATCGGGATAAACAAATTCCACTCTTGATCCATGATTCTCAACATAACACTTTAGTATCTTTGAAGCCATCTTTATAATCACCCAGTTACGGAGTGACGTTTGATGTCAACAGGAAACTCTTCCGGTGTTAGTGATTGGCATGATCTCATGGTCTAAGGATTAGGACTACTTCGTAGGTTGTTTATAGCAATATAAACTCAATGACTTTGATCGTAATGCTATACTTCGGATGAATGTTCATCACACCATTACACTAATGTTGTGATATCGTTATTAACAACATCCAATGTCTATGATCAGGAAACTGTGATCATCTTGTTAATCAACGAACTAGTTTATGAGAGAGGCATAACTAGGAACTTTCTGTTTGTTTATTAAACACACATGTATTAACGTTTCCGTATTAATACAATTATAGAATGAAAAATAAACATCTATCATATACTTGGAATACACATAATAAACATTTTATTATTGCCTCTCAGGGCATATTCCGTTCAGAGTTCCACCTTCAACAGGAAGTGAATGCTCAACTAGAGCAACACAAACAAGCAGCCGATGAATCAAGTGTCAGGCAGGCAACACTCTCCTCCATTGGCGGGTCCTCTTCCAAGTACAACAAAGCCACCAAGGCCCTCGACATATCATTCATGTCGGTAGACTCGCAATGCAACATAACGCCTAAAACTCCGTAGGACGCGGTTATAGCAGCTACCACATACTTGCTAACAATCAACCTGTCGTGGTATTCTCGACGAGTACGCCATGGAGGGGTCCTCACACAGCGTGTTTAGAGACGTGGGGAAAGGAAGAAGGTTGGCGGGTACGAGGTAACATATCTTACCCAGTTTCAGATCCCACGACGGTGGCGGAATCCTACTCCTGCTATAAATCACTATAACGGCAATACGCCGGGTTACAGGGATCGGTTCACTATGCGCGAGTTGAGTTGTGTCATATGACTATTTCCCTAAAGGCTCCTGTAGGTCCGACTTATATAGTCGCCATATCCTAGAGTTACAGGGAAAGTCCTAGCTAGATAGGTTATAGAGTCCAAAACGGTATACAATTGGTCTAACGTATCTTGCACTCGAAGGTTTCAGGTATGCTGGTGACTCCACCGTAGCCTTCCTTCATCCAGCATGGGCCTCCCTTCTGGATCCATCTAAATGGGCTGCCCAGAAGGCCATAGGCCTTGCTACCACTGTGGGCCACCCGGGTTATCCGGATTAGAGACATGCAATGGTGATACCCATTTAGCATATCCCCAACAGTAGCCGCCAGAGAACTCCGAGATCTTGCGTCCTCTTGCCTCTTTAGGTTGAATGCTTCGTCTAGTTGAATGTCGGCAAATCGTCAAGCAATATCTTGTAGTCCTTCCAAGAACCCTGCGGTGCTCTCCGTCTTTCATATGTAAGCCGGAGAACAGCTGAATCTTCCATCGTACTTTTCTCGTAGCCGGACGGGATCCGTCCATGCCGGAATCTGCAGATGAGACCGTTCGCCTGCCTATGCCAGCAGAGTAATGTAAATCATAGGTCAGCGATGCCTCATAACTCACATATGTAGTGAACGTCATCATAGCCATTTTTTCCGCGTGAAAGATACAAAATGTTGGCGGTGGCGGTGGGGACATGGCGAAATTTCCACGCACGCTCGTGCATGCACTGTCCACGCAGTAATCATTCGATCAAATTTGCACGAATCTTGATGACGAGTACTATATATTATAACCGCGATGACTTTTATCTTTTCACCTCATTCTTCCTCGTGTCATGTTCTTCCTCTAGACAACGTCTCCTCAATCTCTCCGCGTGCACAAAGAAAAAACCCTAGCTTTTTCTCCAATCCACAGTCATCACCCATCCGCTCCAATGGCTAGCAGCAGCACCACCCCGTCAATGGCGGCGTCAGGCGAGGCCACAACCAAGTCGACGAGCTCTGCCCATGTCCCGCCGAAGGGCGTGGTGGTGTCACGTTCCGTGGTGGTTGAATCCACCGGCGGTGACCATATTCTAGCAGGGATGGAGCCGCTGGATGAGGAGGCTGATTCCCACAAAGGGGAGTGGCGCGGCTCGGACATCACCGAGAATGATATCAAGGAAATGCTCACCGAGGGTTACCTTCCCGCGACGGAGGGCCTGGTCTGGCGGGCGGCGCCGGCCGGCGAGGTCGTCCCTTCCCCCTAGTCGGAGAAAAGGTATACCTTAAATCCCAACTATTGCGCAGAGTCTCCCTCACAATCTCCGACTTCTTCATAAAAGTCCTTAGCCACTTCTGGTTTCAACCTCAATCTTTCCCCAAACAGCATCCTCACGCTTAGCAACTACGTGGCATTGTGCGAGGGTTACCTGGGGATTAGGCCTAGGTTAGATTTGTTTATTTACTTCTTCACGGTGAAGAGGGAAGCCGGAGTGAGCAAGGAGGAGCTTAGGAACTGCGGAACCATTAGCTTCAAGATCTAGCCTGGCCGGCGGTTCCCCGGCATTGTAGGCCACGAATCCTGTAAGAATTGGCAGAGGACGTATTTCTACGGCTCAGATATCCCTCTGGCCGGCAAATAAAAAACATACCCAAACTTTGTCGATGGAGCTATCGTTGAAGCCCCGACATGCAGATCCCAAGCCCTCTTTCCCTCTGACGATGAAGCCTCTCGTTCTATAAGGCGGATCGACTGGCTCGTAGAGACAGGTTTGACCAGGTTGTACCTAGCCATGTGCTGGTTCATCAGGCGGATCCAGCCTTTTGTAGCACTGCACGAAGCTCATGCACCAGTATAACAAGGATAGGAAGGATAACCTCCGTATCTTCGAGGACAACTTCTCTAGTGACTCCGTCAAGCTTTGACTCAAAGACATAGTAAAAGTGAAGTATAGGAAGTGTGGCTTCACCATCACCTACGACATGTTCGAGGGCGGCACATGCGCAGAGGTACCCATATTTTTTCCGTGTATGACATATACTCTAGTTCTTCCGTCTTGCATATACCTTTGCATCTAATACTTTTAGGATTTTCTTATCAGCTAAAGAATGTAGACTAATGTAGCATGTTTGCCCAAGTCTACGATCCCAAGATGAAGGAATTCACCGTCGTGTCCGACGACGAGGACCCGCTAGCGCGAAAGCGGAAGAGATCCACCTCTGACGCTGCGACGGAGGCAAGAAGAAGAAGGCAGAGTGTGGAGCCTCCAAGAAATCCACCGCCTCCCTGGTGGCAGAAAAAAGAAGAATGATTGGTATCCCGTTGACCAAGGCACCAACCGTTGTGCAAGCTCCTTATCATCCGACATTGTCTCTTGCTCATCTTATTCCTGTACTTATACTTTTGCACATTTCGGGAAGAAGGCCAGTGTAGGTTTGAAGAAGACCTCCAAAACATCAGGGGATTCTAAAAACGTCAAAGAAATGTTTGTACAAGCGTCTCCCTCCATTGCCCCTCCGACTCCGAGCATCCAACCTTAATCCGCACCAACAAGTTCTTCGACAAGGGTAGCGTCTGAACCTTCCGCCATGGAAGTGGACCCAACTCCTTCTCAGGAGGTCCCAAACGTTGTCGCGGAGCCCCATGTTGTCGGCGAATAGGCGACGCAGGAGAGCACGTCCTCTAAAGTGGCTGAAGCTCCAACTAAGGATACCACTGGTAGCAGTAAGGAGGTGGTGCAAGGTGGAACTTCTGCTATAGGTGGAGACGCTGCACCCAAGACGCCAACAGAGCTTCCCAAAATTGTCTACCCGGTGCTTACACCGAGTAGCTCGACTCTAGCTCCTAGTGTGGCTCCAACTTCTCCCACATGCGGCCTTGAGGAGCTTCTCAAACAAGCGGAGATCGTCCGTGTAAACACGCTTGCTTTTAGCAAGATATTCTCCAAGAGCGCCAGCAACGTCAGGATCATCGCTCTTGTAAGTTTTTATATGCCTTTTGCATTTCATATGCAGTATCCCACTGTATCCCCCGAGGATTTAGACGGAAAACCATAGGTATTTGTGTCTGAATGCTCTAAGAGTGACTAAGCTAGAAATTTTGCACTGTAGCCCCCAAGTATTTATTTGAATGAATTATTCCAACTAGATACTTTTAGAGTAGTATACGTAGTGTTTGTAAATTTCAATATTGTAGCTCCCAAGCTTCTAGTTGAAACAAAATTAGTTCTGACTAGATGCTTAAAGAAAGACTAAGCATAGCGTTGAGCGAAAAACGCGTACTGTAGCCCCTAAGCTTCTAGGCGGATACTTATCCGACTAGATGCTTCAAGTAGAATTAAGTAACTTTTTTGTTTTTGCAGAATGAAAATACTCGGAGGACAGCCGCCAATAACAAGTTCCACAAGATATGTGCATACCTCGATGTCGAATAGGGTAAAACTGCCTTCTTGAAGGATCAAATCACCAAGAGCAAGAGTCTGTTTTTCTTTTCAATTTCAAGCTCAACTTGTTCTTGTGCTGTTAACTTCCGACTACTCATTGTGTTTTGTCATTTCTCCGTCTTTTAGAAGCTATCTCCAAGGCCAATGACATTGTTGAGCAATCCAAGCACATACAAGAGTTGGATAGCGAGAACAAAATCCTTGAGCAGGAGAGGGATGACACGCTGAAGATGCATGAAGATGCACTGGCTACCATGAAAGAATCCACGAACACGAAAATCAACCGTCTTAAGGAGGAGATTGAAATCTCAAGGAGCAGAACAAAGATGCCGCCGATCAAAATACTCGCAACCTTGAGGCTTACAAGACCCTCCGAACAGAACGAGATTCTAAGGCGGAGATTATCTAGCAAGATGAGGACATCATCTTTGGTAAGCATTCTTCGTCTTGTACTTCTATAAACCAAGTACTATGAACTTATTTTGTGTTGAACTCATGTACTCAAACACTTGGTTGGAAATGTAGCTCCTATTGGTTTGACCAATAATCCTCCTCCGCCAAAGGAATGCATGGTTCTGGACGGCAACTTCATCAGCACCGCCATCACCCAAGCAAAGGAGATCGCCAAGCCCTTAGTTATCAATACTAAGGTAGTGGAATCTGTCATGAAGTACTCGGAGATCCTACGCCAAGACCCCGGGCGTATTGTAAGCTGGAAAGCTTCATGTACCTGGGATGGTGCAAGGATGGCCATGTCTATGTTCAAGGCTCACTATGAGGATTCCGACATCGACACGGTGATCTCTGGCCTTCCGGACGTGGATGATGATGGACAGAAGATCGATCATGGAGCTATCTGGTCAACGCTCCCGGCTATGAAACCAGGGTCGCCCAGTTGGTGGATGCAAACACTTTTGTGCCCCTTGAGATTATTGACACTGACCAAGCCAACTCCTCCGAGTCCCTCAAGACTGTCGACTTTACTAATGGGCAAGATGGCTCTCCTACGGCCGACGATGTTACCTCGAAGTCTCCTAAACCATAGGAATGAAAACACTATGTAATATTTGTCATCTCTGGATGTTTTTTATGTATGCGGAAAACAATGGGTTTATCTTAAGGTGGAAAACTATGGCTATAAGCTTCCTGCTGCTTAAGAACTAATTCCAGCATGTATATATTTTTTAAGCAAGTGCTGGCTTTTCCATTACTCTAGTTTTTATGCTTGACTTTTCGTGAGTCGGAAGACCCTTAGTCGGAACTATGCGCTCAAGTGAGGATGCCCAATGGCACCGTCAAAAACCTAAGAAAAAAATCGCCGACTTCGAGTGACAAAAGTCACTACTCCAGAATCTACATAAAAACATCAAAGAACATGTAGACCAGAAAACATAAGCTAACACCCGTAGGAGGAATTTTCACAAGTGCAAATGCAAAACTTGTGCATAAAGGTTTTATACGATCCAAAAATCAACACTAAATGAGGTAAAAGACTCAAGCATATGAGTGAACCAAAGATCTTTATTTCATTGATCATATAAGAGATACACAGTAGATAGTAAAATATGTTAAGTGTAGAAAGGACGTAGCTGTGCTATGTTCCATGGCCGATCAAGCTCCGGGTAGTCATCATCCGGGTCACGTCGCTTACGCTTATGATCCTTGTTTGTCCTGTCCTCTAGTTCACGATTGTCAACAAGGTAGTAGGATCCATTGAGTAGCGCCTTGCTTATGATGAACAGTCCTTCCCATGGCGGGGATAGTTTGTGTGAATTCTTCTGCTTAAGTCAGAGCACCAGGTCCCCCTCTTTAAACGAGCGATGCCAAACGCAGCGACTATGGTAGTTGCGTATCTTCTGCTAGTAGATGGCGGATCTTTGGCATGCCAATACGCGCTCTTCCTCGAGAAGGTCTACATCTAGGAGCCTAGATTCTTCAGCGTCATCTTCGTCGTAGGAAGAAACTCTTGGTGAATCGTGAAGGATGTCAGAGGGCAGGATTGCTTCTGCTCCATATACCATGAAATAAGGGGTGGATCTGTTGGGAGTAGTTCGTAAACTCCACAAGACAGATGTTAATTCCTCTACCCAGGCTCCAGCTGCTCTATGTAGCGGTGCCTCTAGACGTTGCTTAATTCCCTGCAGAATTAATCCATTGGCTTGCTCAACTTGTCTATTGGACTGTGGGTGTGCCACAGATGACAAATCAAGTCGGATGCCTTTCTCCCAACAATAAGCCTCCACTTCTCCGAGTGAGAAATTTCTGCCATTGCCGGTGATAATGCTATGTGGGAGTCCAAACCTCACCAATAGATCCCGGAAAAACCTAAGGAATGTTGCCCCATCGAGATTTCTGGTTTAGCTTCTGTCCATTTAGTGAATTTATCAACTGCTACTAGAAGATGCGTAAACCCACAAGGTGTCTTCTCTAATGGAACAACCATGTCAAACCCCCAGACTACAAACGGCCAAGTTATTGGTATGGTTCGCAATACTTGAGCTGACATATGTGGTTGTCGGGCATAATACTGACATCCCATGCATGTCTCAACCAGCCTGTCGGCATCTGCCTTTGTAGTCAACCAGTAGAATCCTTGCCGGAAGGCTTTAGAGACCAACGATCAAGGAGTAGCATGATTCCCGCAATCTCCGAGATGGATCTCACGAAGGATTTCAATACCTTCTTGTTGGGAGACACATCTCAGGTATACACCAGTGGTACTTCTTTTGTAGAGTTGTCCATTGATTATGGTATAGCCCTTTGCTTGACTTACTATTTATCTACTTTTGACCTCGTCGATGGGAAAAGTTCCGTGTACGAGATATTCCATGAATGTTTTTTTCCAAGACGGAGGGACTTTTGTTAATGTATGAACAAATGAGTCAACACTATCCTGGTTCGCAGGGTCCGCTCCCTTCACGGATGGGCTCCGTAAATGCTCTATAAAAACGCTAGGCGGAATTGGTTTGCACCCTGATCCAAGCTTTGACAATAGGTCAGCCGCCTCATTTTGCTCGCTTTTGACATATTTGACTTCGTAGCCTTCGAAGCACTTGGATATCTCGTCTACTTCATCTCAATATGCCGCCATCATAGGGTTCCACGCGTTCTAGGTGCCAACCACCTGCTGGGCAACCAAGTCAGAATCTCCATAGCAAACTATGCGCTTAATGACGATATCCTTGGCTACACGAAGTCCGTGAATGAGTGCTTCATATTCCGCCATGTTATTCGTAGCCTCAAAGTGGATCTGCAAAACATAGTACAATTTTCCCCTATTAGTGACTGTAGTAGCACACCAGCCCCCGAGCCATTGAGTAGCTTTGATCCGTCAAAGTGCATCACCCAATATTGTGGCTCTGGCACAGGGGTAGGATCTGGTATCTCCGTCCAATCTGCGATGAAATCTGCCAAGACTTGTGATTTGATAGCGTCGCGTCTTTTGTATATGATTCTCAAATGCGGCAAGCTCAATGCCCCACTTGACGACCCATCCCGTGGAGTCGCTATTGTTGATGATGTCGGACAGTGGAGCTTTGCTCACTACTGTGATAGGGTGCTCCTGGAAGTAGTGCCTTAGCTTCCGAGAAGCAAGGAACACTCCATAAGCAAGCTTTTGGTAGTACAGATACCATTGCTTGGACTCCGCCAAGACCTCGCTTACATAGTAGACTGGTCGTTGTACTCCGTACTCATGCGTTGGTTCTTTCCGCTCCACCATGACGACGATCCTGATTACCCGGTTGGTGGCCGCCATGTAAATTAACATAGGCTCCCCTGGCTCGGGTGCTGCGAGTACATGGGTCGAGGAAAGTATCCCTTTTAGCTCCTTTAACGCAGTATCTATTTTGTCCGTCCAAAAAAAATTCCGCCTACTTCAGCAACTTGTATAGCGGTAGATCCTTCTCTCCATGTTGGATGACGAACCGGCTTACCGCTGCAATGCAGCCTCTGAGCTGTTGGATGTCCTTTAGGCATGTCGGACAATTAATTTTTAGGATTGCCTTGATTTTCTCCCAGTTGACCTCGATTCCGCGCTGGGAAACGATGAAGCCCAACAATTTGCCGGCTGGAACCCCGAAGACACACTTCTTTGGGTTAAGAATCATGTTGTATTTCCGGAGATTATCAAAGGTTTCTTTTAAGTTTGAGATTAAGTCATTTGATTTTTTAGACATCGCCGCGATATCATCCATGTAAGCGTGAACGTTCTGACCAATCTGGTCATGTAGGCAACGTTGCATAGTCCGTTGGTGTAAGATCCCTCCTTTATAAAGGAGGGATCTTACAGATGGTATCAGAGCACTATGTTGCCTATAGGATTATGACCCTAGGATTGGAAACCACTAAGGAAAATTTTTCAACAACTTCTACACTTGTCTATTTCTTCTCGTAAACTTTTTAAATCTTCTTTCTCATATCTAATTTTAGATGAACTCCATCAACGAAGCCGTAAGGAAAGGACCACTCATGACAATGACTTTGGAGTGTGATACAGAATTCCCCAAGGCTCTCAAGGACCTCATGGTTGCAATGGAAATACATGGTGCAGCTGTATACAAAGGCTTCCCTGTGATGGATGAAGGAGTTGAGTACTGGTGGGTGCAACTTCACTTGTATAAAAACAAGGAAGACAACCACAAGGAATCTGGATTCTACATGTTCACCAATTCAGTGGTGCACACTACATTCTTTGATTCAACAAAGGATGCAGCTTGGAGGACTACAAAGAACTTGGTGATAGAGTCAAGTGCAGAATGCTCAACCTCCAAAATGACCTAAAGGAAGAGAAGAAACACACCCAAGAGTTGGAAGCTACCAACCAAACCTTAAGAGGAGACATTATAGACTTAGTGATGGAGTCATGTGAGCAAGATAGACTGATTTCTTCTAGAAATATTATGTTAGCCAACAGATCCAGTGAGATAGGATTGTAAACGTACTTCGTTAGTTGGACCACCACTTATCACCTTATTTACCAAATGTTGCTTAAAATAAGTTGAACCTTGGTTGTTTTAATGGATCCATGTATGCCATGACTTGTGTGTTTTGATTTCCAAAGATATGCATGTGATGTTTTGCCTTGTGTTTTATTTTAAATTGTGTTGTTCTAACTTTTTCTATCTTATAAATAGATGCCTAATGTTACCATCAACACTGTTGAGGAGTTCCAGGGAACTCGCTTTGGTCCTCGTATTGTTGAGCTTACTACTTTGCTCAATCTCCCTCTTCCTACCATCATGGTGCTTCCCCTCACCAAGTTTAAGAGGAAAGACCTTTGGGGTTTAAAGGTCAACCAGCCTGGAGGCCAGAATGATCCTACCACGGAGGCTATCATCTTCAAGCTCATGCACGATGACAAGGAGAGAGGCCTTGAGGTAGTCATGCAGGATCTGATAGGACGTCTGCTAGGGAGACACTCCCGACAGGTTAGAGGTACTCACTTCCACGTCTTCAGTAGACGTGATGAGGATGGAGAGGCCATCGAATTCGAGGACACTTCGAGGGATACAGCTGAGCCAATTCGCCTATACCTCCAGGACTTAGAGGCTCTCATTAGGCACGTGGACTCTGATAGGACCAACGTCATGCTCAACAATGACGAACTCCAGGTGCAGCTTCGCGAGAAGGACAAGCTCTTTGCAGAGCAAGATGAGATAGTCAAAGAGATGGAGGAAAAGTTCGATAGCCAGGAAAGAAAGTTCAAGAGTCAGGAGAAGCGAGTCCAGGATAGGAACAAGAGGATTCGGGACATGACTGAAGAACTGCAGGCCAAGGACTTCGAGCTCGAGCATCAGCAGACGGTGATTGAGAGGCTTCGTTCCCAGAAGAGGGCTCTCAAAGCCAAAATAGAGACCTTGACCACCAGTGTCGAGGAATACAAGACCGCGATGGAGAACGCAGGTCTTGCCTTTGTCAAGGAGGAGGTTGATGCCGACGAGTAGAGTTGACTACTCATTTATCATTTATTATCATACTTGTTGTTGGGAACTTGTTATTTGACCATCCAACATGTGGATGGCTTGTTATTTGTGTGTGTTTTACTTTGCGAACTTGTTATCTGGTTGTTCAACCTTTATCATTATGTTGCATGCTTTGTGACTGTTTATGTGATGTATTGTGCATGAAAGCATCTAAGGGTATCTCATTCTTATCTCTATTGAACAAACCACAGATGCCTCCCTATCACGCCAATCCCAACCCCAACAAAAACAACATCAATCCATAAATGCAGCAAATGATGACAACTCAGACTCAGCTGATGCAAATGATGACGACGTTCATCCAGAACCAAAACAACAATAACAACAACAACAATAACCCACCGGGTTTTGACATGCTTACCAGATTCTTGAGATTGAGGCCAGCAAAGTTCTCAGGAACAACTGATCCCATGGTGGACAATGATTGGCTACGCTATGTGAACAAGGACTTGGTAACTGTGGGCTGTACTGATGCAGAAAAGGTCAGATTTGCAACACATTTGCTGGAAGGACCAGCCGCCACTTGGTGGGATAATTTCCAGATCACCACTCCCATAGAAGATGTGACATGGGCTTTCTTTGAGGATGGCTTTCGTAATGCTCATATCTCATCTGGAGTGATGAGTCTGAAGAAGAAAGAATTCCATAATCTGAAGCAGCGCCACCGCAACGTGGCAGAATATATTGAGGAGTTCAACAATCTGGCGCGTTATGCACCGGATGAAGTTGACACCGATGCTAATAGGAAGGAAAAGTTTCTTGAAGGGCTGAATGATGAACTGAACTTGCAGCTATCAGTAGCCTATGTTCCCACTTATCAGTCTCTCTGTGATAAGGCTGTTATTTTGGAGAGCAAAATGAAGCAAGTTGAGAGTAGAAAGAGAAAACACTCGGATAAGCACAACTCGGGATCGTCTCACAAACGTTCCCATTATGATGATAGTGAAAGCTCAGGATCCCACAAGCATGGGAAATTCAACAAGCACCACAACCACAACCGTCATGACAACAAGCATCACTGTAGTCATGACAATGACAAGTACAAGAACCACAAGGGTGGATATAAGAGCCACCACAGTGGTAATAGAAGTGGCAGTGGAAGCCAGCCTGTCAAGAAGGACATTAGTCAGGTTGAATGCTTCAAGTGCAAGAAGATGGGGCATTATGCAAATGAATGCCCAGAAAAGAAAGCTGAAGGACCCAACAAGCCCAACCCTTTTCATAAGGGACAAGTGAACCACATCAATGTGGAGGAAATTTATGAGGAGCCTGATGTTGTTGCTTGTAAGTTCAGACTCAATTCTATTCCAGCATTTGTTCTTTTTGATACTGGAGCATCGCATTCATTCATATCAAAAGCATTTGTTGATAGAAATGAGTTTCCAACTGAAAACATTGGGTGTCCAATAAAAGTTAGTTCTCCAGGTGGATATATGATAGTAAGTCTTGGATGCCGGGATCTAGTAATAGAGTTTGGAAAGCATAAGTTTCCAGTGAGTCTGATAATCCTAGATTCCCAAGGACTGGACGTAATATTGGGAATGGAATGGATGGCTAAGTATGAAGGAGTACTAGATTGTGCTAATCGTACTGTTGCACTCACAACCCCGGAAAGGAAACGGATTAAATTCAAGTCTAACTTTGAACCAAAAGGGAGTAAGCTAAATTCTCTTAAGGGGGCTAGCATAGACAGTGTGCCAATTGTGAGTGAATATCCGGATGTGTTTCCGGAAGAATTGCCGGGAATGCCACCAGATAGAGATGTGGAGTTCCTTATTGATTTGCTACCAGGATCTGGACCAATAGCAAAGAGACCGTACAAGATGTCAGTTGATGAACTGAAAGAGCTCAAGAAACAACTTGGAGAACAGCTGCAGAAAGGATTTATTCAACGAAGTTCTTCATCTTGGGGAGCACCAGTTTTGTTTGTGGAAAAGAAAGATAGAAGTCAAAGGTTATGCATAGATTACCGTTCACTCAATGAGGTAACTATCAAGAACAAATACCCTTTGCCAAGAATCAATGACTTGTTTGATCAGCTAGAAGGAGCTTGTGTGTTCTCAAAGATTGATCTCAGGTCAGGATATTTCCAACTCAAGATAAGAGAACAAGACATACCCAAGACAGCTTTCACCACAAGGTATGGATTGTATGAGTATACCGTGATGCCATTTGGTTTGACCAATGCACCAGCATACTTTATGAATATGATGGGTGTTCATGGAATTCCTTGATAAGTTTGTTGTCCTTTTCATCAATGACATTTTAATCTACTCCAAGAACAAAGAAGAACATGAAGGGCATTTGCGTTTGATACTTGAGAAGCTTAGAGAGCATAAACCGTATGCCAAATTCAGCAAGTGTGAATTTTGGCTAAATGAAGTTGGATTTCTTGGACACGTTGTGTCAGGAGATGGTGTAGCAGTTGATCCTGCTAAAGTTTCAGCTGTAACGGAATGGGAATCTCCCAAGTCAGTTAAAGAAGTTCGTAGTTTCCTTGGCTTAGCAGGTTACTACAGAAGGTTCATTGATAATTTCTCCAAGGTAGCTAAGCCTGTGACAGAATTGCTAAAGGAAGACAAGAAATTTGCTTGGTCTGAAGGTTGTGAACTCAGCTTTCAGGAATTGAAGAAGAGACTTGTGACAGCACCAGTCTTGTGTTTGCCAGATTTGGAAAAAGATTTCCAAGTATATTGTGATGCATCTCATCATGGTTTGGGTGCAGTACTTATGCAAGACGGGAAAGTTGTGGCTTATGCCTCGAGACAACTCAAAACTCATGAAGTGAACTACCCTACTCATGATTTAGAGTTAGCCTCAGTTGTCCATGCACTCAAAACATGGAGACATTATCTTTTGGGAAAGCGTTGTGAAGTGTTCACAGATCACAAGAGTTTGAAGTATATCTTCACCTAGAAAGAAATTAATATGAGACAAAGAATATGGCTAGAACTCATCAAGGACTATGACTTAAGTTTGCAATACCATCCCGGTAAAGCAAATATTGTAGTGGATGCTTTAAGCCGAAAGGTTTTTGTGAATGGCCTTACCAAAGGAGAATTGCCAGATGATTTGTGTGCCCAATTTAGAGATCTCAGATTGGAGATTGTGCCTGAAGGACATCTCATGTCTTTGGATGTTCAACCCACTCTGTTGGACAAGATCAAAGAAGCTCAGAAGATTGATAAGGAAATTGAAGAAATTAAGGAAAAGATTGGCAAAGGAAAAGCCAAAGGATTCCATGAAGACGAACAGGGTACTTTATGGCATGGAAAATGTATCTGTGTTCCACAAGATCCGGAGCTTCAGAAACTGATACTACAAGAAGCACACAACTCACCATATTCCATTCATCCAGGTAACACCAAAAATCATCCATGAAGGAAAGATTCTGGTGGAATAATCTCAAGAAGGACATCGCCGAACATATTGCTTTGTGTGATGTGTGTAGTAGAGTGAAAGCGGAACATCAAAAACCAGCTGGTTTGCTTCAACCACTACCTATTCCTGATTGGAAGTGGGACAATATTGGTATGGATTTCATTACCGGATTACCAAGGACCTGGTCAGGATACGATTCTATTTGGGTAGTAGTGGATCGCCTAACTAAAGTGGCTCATTTCATACCAGTAAAGACAACTTATACAGGTGCTAAGTTGGCCAAAATCTATATGAGTAGAATTGTATGTCTACATGGAGTGCCCAAGAGTATTGTGTCTGATAGGGGAACTCAATTCACTTCCCATTTTTGGAGACAGCTACATGAGTCATTGGGAACGAGGTTGGAATTTAGCACTGCTTTTCATCCTCAAACTGGTGGACAGACAGAAAGGACTAATCAGATTCTTGAAGATATGTTGAGGGCATGTGCCCTAGACTATGGAGCCAGTTGGGATGAAAGTCTGCCTTATGCAGAATTTTCTTATAACAACAGCTATCAAGCCAGCATTGAGATGGCACCATTTGAGTTTCTCTATGGGAGAAAGTGTACCACCCCATTATTATGGAATGGTGTGGGAGAAAGAAGTTTGTGCGGACCAGAACTTATCAAAGAAGCCGAAGAGAAGGTCAAGTTGGTTAAGGATAGATTGAAGATAACACAGTCATGACAGAAAAGCTACGCAGATCCTAAGCGTAGAGAAGTCACCTACGAAGTTGGTGATAGAGCTTATCTGAGAGTGTCACCACTTCGTGGAGTGAAGAGGTTCGGAGTCAAAGGGAAGTTGGCCCCAAGGTACGTTGGACCATTCAAGATTCTGAGTTGCAAAGGAGAAGTTGCTTATGAAATTGAATTGCCAGAGTCTTTGTCAGCTGTTCATAATGTGTTTCATGTGAGTCAGCTTAAGAAATGTCATCCAGAAATGGAAGAAACTTCTTTGAAGGATACTATACCTTTGGAAGAGGTTCAGTTGGAGAGTAACCTCACTTATGAGGAGAAACCCATCAAGATTCTTGAGACTGCAGAAAGAGTCACACGGACTAAGACTATCAAGTTTTGCAAAGTGCAGTGGAACCATCATTCCGAAGAGGAAGCAACATGGGAAAGAGAAGATTATCTTCGGAAAGACCACCCTCACCTATTTGCTAGCCAATCCGAATCTCGAGGGCGAGATTCACCTTAAGGGGGTTAGATTTGTAACATCCCTAAAATCATGTTTCAAACACATGCATATCATCCATGCATCCATGATCATATGAATTTCATTTGAAACAAATCATTTCAAAACAGAAGCATATATGCTTATCATTTCAAAACAGAAGCATATATGCTTATCATTTCATGTAAGTTGCTCTAGCCTTAGTGCTACATTTCAATGAGAAGAGTACTTGTTTTGGTTCAGTAAGGTTTGAAATTCAAACTTAGGCACCATCAAAAGTTTGAACAAAGTTTCAAAACAAAAGGAGAAAATAAAACCAATATTATGCCTATTGTATATATATCATAAAGGCTTGGTTTTATTTTTATTTTCAGTTGATCAAAGTATTTTGATTAAACAGTAGTATTTGACACACATTTGAGTGCAAGGTTTACAGTATAAAAACCTAGAGAATATTTGAATTCAAACTCATTTGTTTTGGATTTGAAAATCATTTCAGAAAATCAAAACAGAAAAAGAAAAGGAGAAAAGAAATAGAAAAAGGCCATCGTCACCTATCTGGCTGAACTACAAATCCAGCCTAGTAAGCCCACCCGGGTTCCCCCTCTCTCTCGCTCACTCACGGGCGAACCCACCAGGTCACTGACCATGCGACCCCACCTCCCCTCTGTTTAACTCGCTGACGAGTGGACCCTGCGACCACGTCGTCTTCGTCGTCAATCACGCGCGGCCGCGACGCTCGCTCCGCCGTTACCTCGCCGCAATCAGTACGCGCTTAATTGCCATTGATACGCCGCGCGATCCTCGCCCCCGCTCTGGCTATAAGACCACCTCCCCCTCGCGGCCATTTCCCCCAACAAAGCCAGACAGATACGCCCCCAGGCTGCCCACAATTGCCCTTGCGCCGCCGCAGACAGACGCACTCCGGCGACAAATCTCGGTAAGTACAGACCGCCCCTCTGCATCTAGTTCAAACCACCATGACCAGCATGAACTTACGCACTCGCTAATGCCCTCCGTTTGCTTTCTCGTGACCCAGAGCGACGTCTTCGTCCTCACCCGCGAGCACCTGGGCCGCCGCTCGACTCCGACGTGCGATTCAGGTAAAATGAAACCGCCCCTTGCCTCCCCTTTGGTACTGTCTTGTTCGCCAGGCCCTTGTGCATCTCCTAAACCCTCTGGCTTGTGCTAGGTCGACGCAGAACCTCGGCAACATCTTCGACAGCAAGCAACAGACGCCGCCCACAACTCCGACGAGCTCTAGCGACCGTGACCGTGCGCCCCTTGCCAAGCCGTCGCTAGGTTGAGCATCAGCGCATTGTCACATTTCTGGTAAGCATATCCGACGATCCTAGAGCCACCTGTAGCGCCGCGCCGCCGTAGGCAGAGCTCGCCGCCGCCAGTAGCCACCGCCAGCGCCGCCCAGCTATGGTTGTTTGATCCAGGACCGTTGGATCTGGATCCAGCGTGTGAGATTAGATCACTTATCGAAGCGTTACGAGTAGATCTGGGCTGTGCAGATTATGTAGATCTAACGGCTCACAGACGCGATCCTGAGCGAAGCGGTACCAGCCAATCAGGTTAAGACGCGTGGCAGCAGTTTAGGTTTAAAAACAGAATTTGAATCTAATAGATGTTTGAATTTGTTTTGGCTATAACTTTTGATCCCCACGTTAGAATTTGACAAATTTTATATCAATGGAATCAGGAGAACAAGCCCTTTCTAAATATGCAATGTGTTTAATGTTTTGCTTCTGTTAAAATGGTTTTATTTGCAGAAACTTGTGTAGGGCTAATTTGAGTATATGAATTGTTTAGGAAATGAATTAAGGTTTAAATAATTGTTGTTTGGCAAGTTTTAAACTTGTTTATGAACCAATACTGTACACTTGCTTTGTTGAGTTTTAAAAATCATCACATATCATATTGCATTCATTCATATATTTTTGGTTGTATATGTTTTGTATGTGATTTGTGGCTATGATTCTTTGTGTAGATTTTGGTGCTAGTGATTGTGATTGTGAGGAGTGTAGCTACTCTCCAAACTACCAAGGCAAGTGGTGCTTCATGAATATTTTTATCACTATGTTTTCTACTAATCATTAGAAATATTTTGCTAGTCTTGCATGCTATATTTTTCTTATATGCCATGTTGGGAAATCCTAGTAGTTGTAGAATTGCTAGGAAATTTCTAAGTTAAGAATGCTTATCTATGCCATGCTTATCCTAGCTAGTAGCAACCAAGGGTTGGTGAAATATATACATTCTATGATGAAAATATTTCTAAGCCTTTGGACTTGAGTTTTGCCTAATAAAACAACTAAGTTAATGAAACACCTGGGTGGAATGGAAGGAATGGTTTATGTTGAGTGGTTACACAAGGCCCATTTCTATGGTCTACCTTGTGTATCTAACTTGTGGAAAGCCACCCAGGAACAAAGAGATTTTAGAGGCCAAGTGTTAAGAAGCTTCTAGTGCAGCCACTTGGCAATATGGGCTCTGCTAGGATCATATAGGTTGCTAGAACTTAGCCATTTGGACAGTTGGTGGTAGTGGGAATGATAGGTTGGAGCGCGTCCATTTGGTCTAAGGGAAGGCTTCTGAAAGGTCCTGTCTTGGTGAAAATCAAGGCTTGTGGGGAAAGTGCACAACCTCTGCAGATGGAAGAATCTAAGTACTTAGCCATGTCCCTGGAAAAGGACAACTTGAGCATCAAGACATGGAAGCTATCAAGAATCTCCTCATCCCAATTTCTAAGTAAAAAACTTGTGGGTGAACAAGGGTGAAGGACCTCAATGTCTATAGGTGGTTCCTTGGGAAAGTTTTCACAAAGAAAAACTTAGTGATTTCAACTAATAGGCAAAACCTATTTTGAGCAAAGAAAGCCAAGCTACACTTAGCCAAATTGCATATAGAATCTAGTCCACCTAAATTATACTAAGGTATCACTTGCCAATACTATTCCAATGTATTGACCCACTATGGTTGTAACTTGTGATGTTGCAGGTTACTCTGATGAGGATTAGGAGTGATGAGTCTACACTCAACATGTTTGCCTGTGGCACATGAAGATGAAGACTTTTATTTATTTACTTATTCAAACTCTTGTACTAGGCCTGTGGCCTTGGAGTTGTAAAGACTATGTTTGTCTCTGGAATGACGGTAATAATGACCTTTGTTTCTGTGTACTTCATCTTAAACTATGGATGCTAGCATTGATCCAGGGACTAGCATTGCAATCACAGGGATCCTTTTCCTTTATAAAGGAGGGATATTACAGTTGGTAGGTAGCACCTACGTTTTCAACCCAAAGGGCATCGTGACATTGAAAAACGTGTCGTAAGTTGTGGTGAACAAAGTGACCAGGTGGTCTGACTTCCTCATCTTTATCTGGTGCTATCCCGAGTATGCATCTAGAAAACACAGAAGTTCTGAGCCAGCTGTCGAGTCAATGACTTGGTCAATTTGAGGCAAAGCAAACATATCTTTTGGACACGCTTTGTTCAAGCCGGTGTAATAAACGCACATTCTTAATTCTTTGGTTCCCTTTTTGTGGACAAGTATAGGATTGGCCACCCATTGGGTGTGAAGGACTTACCGGATAAAACTAGCCTTAAGTAACCTAGCTATCTCTTTGCCTATGGCGCATCTCTTCTCGTATTCGAAGTTTCATAGAGGTTGTTTCACAGGTTTACATTTTGGATCAATATTCAAGCTGTGCTCGACAACTTCCCTAGGTACACCTTTCATGTCGGCAGGTCACTACTAGGAAAACGACTATAGGTAATCAGCACATCCGTGGCTCACATGGTTGAAGTGCCCCACGGCTAAAACAAAGTGGCTCACACTAGAACATCCGTGGCACATGACCCTAGTGCGCCACAGATATGTGGGCCCACACGCCAAACTTCAGAGCGCACCATGCACCCGTGCGCCACGGTTGTTAGGGTCATCTGGCGACGTGTGCATGGTGCGCGCGCATGCCCACCGCTCGAGACGGCCACTAGTGCGCCACATCGGCGCACTCTTCCTAGTGCGCCACGGTTTGCGCCACGGATGTGTCGATTTTTTTAAGACAGCACTTTATGTGCACATGTGTGACCACATCCACCACCCCACACTTCACTTTGCCCTTCTTCTTCCTCCTTAGATCTAGTCGGGATCTTCTCCTTCCCACCTCAATTTCTCCACACATTCACCATTTTTAGCATATAAAACTTGCTTTGGATGTTACATAAGTAATAGAGGAGGTCTCAGTCTCTCATCTATCCGCCTCCCTCTCCTTTCCATCTTTCTATCGGTCTCTCATCTCAGTTGTCCATGTAAGGATGTGTTCATGTGTATATGGATGATGCATGTGCTCATATGTATGTAGATGATCAATGCTCATGTCATGATGTGTGTATGTGTGGAGAGCTAGGATCGATGGTCATATGTGTGTGTATATGGAGAGTATCGATGATGCTCATGCATGTGTGTATGGAGAGGATAATGATATGTTCATGTGTGTATGGATCGGTATCTCTCTCTCTTGTGTTTGTATGTGAACAAGTTGCCATTGTTTTGCCAAAATGTTGATTCATTTCCATTTTGGCAAGACTTTGGCATTTCGCAAAGGTCCTAATTTTAGGATAGGTCATGCCGAAATTTTCTATCGACCATTGCATGCATGCATTCATTATGTGGTTCTAATAGACTTCAAAATTGTACCGTGTACATCGTGGCAAAAAATGGTCCGCATAATGAGCGAAGGCATTGTGGCTAGATTTTTGAAATGTGCGACGGCCGACATGATACGTAAATAACAAGATGATATAAGATGTCCGCGTAAGATGCAAACTCAACTGGTGATCGACCCAGATTCCGGAATCTGCGCGCACCTGCTCCGCCATGGTTTCATGGATGGATACACTCGTGGATAAGCTGGCGTAGATGATGGAGACGGTGATCATCATCACGGCGAGAACGGCGAGATGATGAAGAGGCTCCTGGAGATGGTGAAGGTACGGAGCATCGGGATGATGATGATCTAGATGGCGGGAGCGTACGATGGAACAACGGACCCTTATGTGCAAGAGCTGCTTCTCATTTAGTAACGCCAGGCTGCCGCTAGAGAGAAAGCAACTTGAGAAAGACGCGGTTAATCCATTGTATGAAGGATGCAGCCCGATGATACCCGGTTGAATGTAACGCCAAGGCTATGGAGATGAAGGCAAAGCACAAATTGAGCGACGCAAGCTTCGACGATATGATGGCATTCGGCACGATCGTCTGGGGAACACATGTCCAACTAGTATCGAGGATGCCAAGAAAATCGTCCTCTCGATCTACCGCACGTTAGATATCACGTATGCATCAACGATTGCATCATTTATCGGGCGAGGACGCGAGAAAACCACATGTCCGGCGTGAGTCGATACAAGAAAGGGAAGAAAGCACCTAAAAGTGTTATGGTACTTTCCTATTACCCTCGCGCTATTTCGGACCCTAAGGAAGGCTCATGCGATGGCATGCGGAAAGGAAGAAGCCAGAGATGATGATGACCGAAAGGATGAGCCGACGCACCTTCGGATGCTAGCTGAAAGCATTGGACCTCGAATTCCCGTGGAGATTCGAGGAACATCGGCTTGGTGCGAGCACCGATGGACTCAATCCGACTTGGCTGTGTTTGTATGGATGTACAACCTCCTCCATGGTTGTGCATGAAGAAGAAGTACATACAAATGAGTATGCTAATTCAAGGGCGAAACAACCTGGTACCGACATCAATCAGTATCTCGGCTGTTGAAAGAGGAGCTAGCCACGTTATGGGAATCGAGCCAATACTTACGACGCCGTCGCACAAGATTATTTCACTATGAGAGCCGCTGGTCACTACGGTGCAAGACTATCCAGGTTATGGGTATATCTCGGGAAGGTTATCCAAGGATTCCACGATGCGTTAGGTGCATGGATAACACAAGCTATCTCCAACTAGAGAAAGATCCAGGTCATCGAAAACCGTGTTCATGGCGCACGGAGGTGGCTCGGCAAGAATGATCCATGGAGAAAACGTGGAGACCTGTTCGATGGCAAATCGAGACCCGAGGAATCCCAGAGCGAGGAGCAGCGAAGAAGTGGAAGAGTTAAAAACTGGAAAGATTGTCCTAAGCCCGGAAAGAAGCGAAAGAGGCAGAACAAGACAAGCCGATGAAGGTATGGAAAACAAGGTCTGCTCGAGTTGCCATCTGGAAGTTTCTCCGACGCCTCATAGCCTCGACATCATGCATATCACGAAAAACGTGCGAGTCCGTCGCCACCATAATCAACATGCCGATAGGACGAAAGATGGTCCAAAGCAAGGCACGACCTGATATGCTTGGGTATCCTAAGGAGCTTCACGGAGGACGACTACTCGATGATCGTGAAGATGACGATGATCATGAGTCGGAGACGACACAAGGTCGCGGAAGGGTAAAAGTTCAAGAAGAACGAATATTACGCCTCCTTCTTGCTTCACTCTAAGCCGTGATGAGATCAAACAGTTTTCAAGTGCCTTCTAGGAGTCAAATTTCCTTACGGCCACGCTGGCAAGATAAGCAGATACCTAGACGAGGCGGCAGAGGTTCGATGGCATGAAGTCTCACGACCGTGTGCTAATGACGCAGTACTTCCTCGCACTAAGAGGGATAATGGACGAGCACGTCGAAACGTTATTTGGCCTATGCAAGTTTTTCGACGTCATCTCTAGGAAGTCGATTGGCTTGAATCAGCTCGAAGGCTACAGGAGGAGATCGTGGTGATACTATGTGAGCTTGAGGTCTACTTCCCACCCGCATTCTTCGACATTATGGTGCATCCGCTGGTCCATGTCGTGGAGGACATCGACAACTCGGGCCGATGTTTCTCCGCAGATGATGGCGTTCGAAAGGATGAACGGACACATCAAAGGATACGGTCCCGCCCAGATGGAAGCATAGCCAAGGGCTTTCGGCGAAGAGTGCATCTCTTCGCACGAATTATCTAGACATCGAGAACCACCGGTCTTCCCGCCAAACACCTTGGCAAGCTCGACGGATCTGGTCAAGAGGGTCGGCATGCAAGACTTTGATCGAGCAAACCTCGTCAGCGCTTACATTTAGAACTGGTCGATCCTTGGGACAAAAGGTTAATCGAGAAGAAGGGCATACAGGACGCAGGAGAAATAATCAAAGAGCACAACTCATATTTCACGCGTTGGTTTAGGCGGATAATCCCGCCGCATTCTTCCGACACGGAAAAGATCATATTCACCTTGTCGCAGGGACCGATGCAAAACCTGGTGACCTATCAGCGTATGATATCAACGGCTACACATTCTACACGGAGGAAAAGGACAACAAGTGTGATTATCGAACTGAATTCTACACCGATGACAACGTGAAGGAAAGATTCTACAAGAATCGAGGAGATCCGGGAGCTCGACTACTATGGAGAAAAGGTGCCGATGTTCCGTGTCGATGGGCAAAGAACGTCGAAAGAGAAGACCGTATTTCACAACCATGGTTATACCCGGCAGCCAAATCCAAGGTCACGGCAAACGTAAATGAACCCTACCAAAGTGGACCAATGTTTTCATTACCGACCGACAAAGCCTAGCCGTGTTGTCGTGAGGAGAGGAAAAGAACATCATCGGAATGGATGGAGTCGCCAATGAGCAAGACTTCACCCGATCCAAAGATTGAAGATGACGACTACGATGCATCAACATACATCACAAGAAGAAAAGGACAACCCTACCTAAAAAAGGTAGCCCGAAGAAGAAACATTAAAGTGCCGGGCTAAATTATTCAACCGCGACAAAGAAGGGAAAAAGATTGTAAAACGCTAGCTCAAAAAATATTGTAAACGCTATGGCTAAAAGATTGTAAAATATTCATGGACAAATTATTATGAAATTTAGTTATACTTTAAATCATATTTTTGGGAATTTTTGGAATATTATTACTTTTGGGCATTTTTGGAATATTTAAAAGTATTTTAAAATCAAAATAAAACTTCTATGGCATATATCACCACTTTTGGGCATTTTTGGAATATTTAAAAGTATTTTAAAAACAAAACAAAATTTGTATGGCATGTATCACCACTTTTGGAACATTTTAAAGTATTTTTTGGAACATTTTAAAGTATTTTTAAAGTAAAAATAAAAAAGTGGAGCACCAGGATTCGAACCTGGGTGCTCATCGTTTAGAATAGAGCTAAGGGCGTAACCAATGGGTAAGTGAGTACTAGTGTTAACTAGTGGGACGACCAAGTACTTATTCGATTGTCCAACCCACAGCGTGCTAAGTGCGCTATCCGTAGCGCACTTAGCCGTGTGGGTTGGACTAGTCAAATCCCCATCCCCATCCCCATCCCCGCATCGACACCGTGAGCATCCACGCCAGAGCATCGAGGCCGCCGCCAGAGCATCGAGGCATCGAGGCCGCCAGAGCATCGAGGCCGCCAGAGCATCCACGCCAGAGCATCGAGGCCAGGCCGCCGCCAGAGCATCCACGCCAGAGCATCGAGGCGCGAGGCCGCCGCCAGAGCATCCACGCCAGAGCATCGAGGCCAGACGAGGCCGCCGCCGAGGAGGAGGCCGTGGAGCAGAGGAGGCCGTGGAGGAGGCCCGCCGCCTCTCGAGGAGGAGAGGCCGTGCGCCAACCATCGCCGTCCGCCCGCCCGCCATCTCGCTGTACTTCAGAGGAGCCGCCTCCCTCTCTCCTCTCTCCCTCTCTGCTTATTAGAGGTTAGGGTTCATATTAGAGGTTAGGGGTTCGAGAAGGCCATTAGAGGTTAGGGTTCAGATTAGAGATTTGTCTGGTCTCCGGGAGAAGGGAAGGAACAGGTAGGGTCCTCCCCATAAGACAAGACTTGTGGCTTGAATGATGGGAAGGTTGCTTGTATGAATGCCGCATCCTCCTGTAGCCTCATCTGTCATACCATCCCACAATGAGCCATTGTGGAACCGCGCGTGGTACTTGACGTCGTTGGAGAATGGACAGGATTGGTTTTGAGTTTACCTTCACCGTGAGTAGAGGTAGGTGAGGGTTTGCACGACCCAGATGCTTCTTGAGTTGATTCACGTGGAATATATTGTGCGTTGTGCCTTCTCGAAGTTGTAGCTTGTAAGCACGTTTGCCAATAATGAGTGATTTTAAATGGACCATACCATTTAGAAGCTAGCTTCAAGGTGTTTCTCTGCCCAGAGCATGCTCCCTATGAGGTTGCATTTTGAGATAGACCATGTCTCCCGATGAATGTCCTTCTCCTCTTTTTGTCTTTTTCATTTTGTTCTTAGCAGGTTTTGTTGCAACACGGAAACCATGTTTTGTGCTTCAGGAGTAGATGCAACTAGCAAGGAAGTGAGGAAGGGTGGAGGATATTCATACGAAGGGGGACATTTTGATTGCTGAATGATAATCGCTATTGTACCACCATTCAGCGAAGATAACCAATCAATCCATTTTTGGGTTCGGTAGGGTCCTCAAGATTAGAGGTTAGGGTTCAGTTCGAACTTGCTGTTTTGCACAAACCATTACTCACTTGGTTAGGGTTCGAACTTGGTTAGGTTCAGAACTTGATTAGAGATTAGAGGTTAGGGTTCGTAACTTGGTTGATAGCAAATTTAGTGTAGCTTGGTTGATAGCAAATTTAGTGCATATATCGTAAGTTCACAACCATTACTCCACTTCAACTAAGACCATTTCTCTCAACCAATCGAAAGCAAGAAATCAATAGCACAGAGAAATCAATAGTTGTCTTCCTAAAGTAAATAAATCAAGTCCATTTTTTGCACGTGTTGTTGGTCAAGTTAATGGTTTAGTCAAGTTAGTCGTTAGTCAGGTTAGTTAGTGGTTTTAGTGTTGTTTTAGTGTTGTTCTAGATAGTCGTTAGTGCTGTTTTAGTGCTGTTTTAGTCAGGTTTTAGTGATGTTTTAGTCAGGTTAGTCAAGTTAGTCAGGTTTTAGTGTTGTTTTAGTGTTAGTCAGGTAAGTTGCTGTCGATTTAGATGTTGTAGGTGAGTGTAGGTTAGCAGTTAGTACCTAGGCCAATTTAATGTATACTGTTGTACAAAAACTTGTGTTGCTATATATGTATTTGTTGTTGTATTTGCTATATAATGCATGTTGTATTTGCTTGCTTGCTATAATGATACTTGTGCTTGCAATTGTATTTGCTATAATGAGTGCTTGTGCTAAAATGATAGGTGCTTGTGCTTGATATAATTGTAGCACTTGAAATTGTGCTTGTGCTTGTATATGAAGCACTTTATTATGTGTGTATGCGTTCTTGTATGAAACGAGTCCCGATTTTTGCCGAATGTTGATTAACTTCCGCTTTGGCAAATCGGGCACTCTAGTTTAAGAAAATTAGCAAAGGTCATGCCGGATTTTTCCGTGCATTTAACCAATTATTTGTTTTTATTAGTGCAAAGATGTGATAACGACGAGGTGGATGTTCTAAGCATCGCTGAAGGAGAACTCAGACCTCGAATAAACAATTGACATTCGGGAGGCGCGGCACTAGAAGACGATGAAGAATACCATCCTTCGGAGAGCGAGGATGATGAGATGGAAGACGCGAGGAAGAAGCCAAGGAACGGCAGACGATGAAACCAACGATGGCGGCGAGGGCAGGAGTGGTAGCAACCTCCTAAGAAGTCGAAGGACCGAGGAAATTACCAAGTGAGCCCATCAGGGGTTCCTTTGGAGCCCGCCTTGTCGTCAAAGGGTACGGTGGGCAAGTGGCGCGATCACCGGACAACCATCTCGATCAACACCGAGAATCTCCGCATAAAGATAATGGCCCTTGCGCTCCTCTTCGAGAAGATACAAGTTCCCGCTAAGTATCGTAACACAAATTATCATGGGAACGTAAACAAATCGCCCACAAAGATGAGCACCGCCACCGGAGAACCCGGATAAAGAAGAAGATCTATAAAGAAGGCAAAAGTCTCGAGGAGATCCAAGATTGACCCAGATCACCAAGATCAGGAGTTCAAGGAGAGGTGTGAATCCGAAGAGCCTCGCCAATAGTAATCGGGAAAGTAGCGGCGATGAATATAGGTCATCACCATCTCGGATCCGTGGATACGAGGCCAAATGGAATAAGGAGGAAAGAGTATAGATCCGGATAGAAAACCCTTTGCTAAATTCAACCCGGCAGGTTCGAAACTTCATCAGGCCCGTTACCATGTGGACCCAAAACCAAACAACTCACCGGATCTCGGTGAAGGAATTCGAGAAATAGTGGTAAGTATAATCTAATTACCGTGATCAACACGATTGCAATCTAATCGATGATCTAAATGATTCATACTTCTTCCGCAGGAGGAGGAAATTGTTGCTAGTCATGGATCCTGTGGTTCCTCATCCTGTGGGTCGACGGCGCCACCGGTGGGATAACCCTTTTAGGCGATGAACCAGGCCAAGAAAATAGAGCCGACGAAGAAGCCGTCTGCCCCTCGGGTAAGAATTGGGTGGATCATTTTGGTCCACCAACGAGGACGATGTGGCGCCGGGAAGGAGAGGAGGAAACAGAGAGGTTCAAGAACTTAAGGCACAAGTGGCGCGGATCCCAGATCGTCCAAGACAACCTGGCAATCACCCTTACGCCCTTCCCGCCTACCTTGGTGGAGTCAATAGCGAACTGGAGTGCGGGTGGTCGAGTAGGGCCGTGCGATTCCAAGCATGGTCAAGAGCGAACAACGCGGCGCCGACGAATCAGCGAACCACGTGTTCGTGACTCCGCCCGCTAGCACCGCGCGCCGCAAGTGTTGGTGACTTCGCCATCACCGCGCGCCGGAGTACATGTTGGTGCCCCTCGCCATCGGAGCTCCAAGCACCCGGTAGGGAGAATACACCGCGACCGCGCCATCAAGCAGCCCTTCCGCGACATTAGCCGATCTCGACGCCATCACGGTAAACAAATTGCTTTAATTACCGCCTTTCATGCCATCTATATATTACTCTTGTGGCATCTCGCTCGACGACGCCGTACATGTTTTCCGCAGACGGATGTTCCTTGCACTCTCTATGCTACGTGAACAACGGATGTTGCCAAGGGTACCATCGTTCAACCCTTGCAAACAACGTTCCACTCAAGCCGATGCGGATAAGCGTGCACAGGTTAAAATTAGTCGGTGCTAAGGGGCTGCGACGACTGAACCTCCCATTCAACCCCGGATGAAGAAGAGTCGCTCGGTTGCTTCGCTTGTTCATGCTATGGCCAAAGAGCATGATCCGTTTGGGGACGGCGGGGCCATCACGCCACAAGACCGCGACAAGCGGTGGCCGCCACCTCCACGGTGGGTCGGATGATCATGTTGATGATCACATGGCGCATCCGCCGAGGACTTCAAGACCGGAATGATCACTTCTTAAGAAGACCTAGCTGGTGGCCCCACAGAAAGCCACTATCACCAAGCGTGCTTGGTTCTCGAGACGCCTCAATTGCGCCAGCCACCGATACAACCAACGCCTTTATTCTAAGCCGACACACTACATATATGTGCCTGCCCGCTCTCCAAAAGGAAAAAAGGGCAGGAAAGAAAATCTAGCATCGAGCCAGCCGGTGGCGTCAACAATCGCGAATCCGATCAGGTTTCGGACGGGCCACCAAGACCCGAGGGTATTATGTGGAGGATTCATGTGGCGGGTGAGCCCATGCTACCTAAGAATTTAAGCTCGCCAGCTGCAGAGTGTGCATGACGTCGGCGATAGAGAGACACCTTCTATCGGAGAAAGATCCCTCGCACCGTATTCGTGGTTAAGGTGCCACCAGCTTGGGCTTCGACACTTCCCGGATCTGTTCTTCCCGGTTCGAGGACATCTTCAATATGTTCCACCTATACCGCTGCACTATACCATGGTCCGCCTCTTTCTCTCACCGCCACGCAGATCATTAGAGAGAACACACCGGCATCGCTATAGTGGACCCCTACTACATGCGTGATGGTTGCTTGGGTTCCCCTACGATCGTGGCCTCGCCTAAAAAGAATCCTCGTGGCGAACAAGACAAAGGAATACATTCTCGTGCCTTACTTTCCGAGTAAGTCGTTATTCGCCACCGCCGATTGGCTTTATTAGATCATCATCATTCTTTTTCAACACATTCCATTTGAATTTTTAGAGATGAACACGCTCATCTCCTTATCGCCAAGCATTCCCACGCCACGATTTCGACTCGGGAGTCTAGAAAAGAAGAAAACTACAAGATCAAGGAAGTTCTAGATGATGCTCTCACGGCTTTGCCTCGACGGAAGGCACCAGCGTAAGAAGGTCAAGTTCGGCGCACATCTTCAACCACAGTTCCCCGCGTGAAGCAGCCGGAAAAAACAGAAGGAAGCCTACCACGCACTCCATCACATGAGGCGTTCCTATGACCAGCGAATTCTCGCTGCGGATCATCTCAAGCAAGCAAAGGCCAAGATCAATGATTCGGATATTAGACAAGAGATGTATCGCATCCTTGGGGCAATCATCTTCGTGATGTCATGACTTCGGGGATCTTCTACGGGAAATATCCCGAATAACCGTGACATAGAAGATCGCCTAGAGATGCAGGTGACTATAGGAAGTTCATGACGAGGCCCTCCGTTCCCTAAGCCGAGCCGATGTTGGCCTAGTTGTAGTTGCAAACTATAGATGACCTTTGTGTGTGTGTACATGGACGACAAGTGTACTTATCTTATTAGGTTTATGTATCACCGCTTACTTATTTTGCTTATTATTATTATATATCAATCAATGCTTGGTTTTTGCTTACTCTTTGGTTTTTTGCTTACTCTTTGGTTTTTTGCTTACTCTTTGGTTCTCGGACGACAAGTGTGAGTTATTTTTGTCTTTTCGAGAATATGCCGATGATTGAAATGTCGTGGCACAATATATATGTGAATGTGCTATGACGGGATTGTCGACCTTGTGATATGCACAAGTCCGAATTGTGCATCCTACTTGGGTGACCGTCATAAGCAATCTGTGTCCAACGACCTAGCTAGTTATGAGGCATGCTTTTGAGTTATTTTTGTCTTTTCGAGAATATGCCGATGATTGAAATGTCGTGGCACAATATATATGTGAATGTGCTATGACGGGATTGTGAGCCTTGTGATATGCAAGTCAGAATTGTGCATCCTACTTGGCTCACCCGCCATAAGCAATTCTGTCCAACGACCTAGCTAGCTAGTTATATATGAGGCATGCTTTTCGAGTTATTTTTGTCTTTTCGAGAATATGTCGATGATTGAAATGTCGTGGCACAATATATATGTGAATGTGCTATGACGGGATTGTGAGCCTTGTGATATGCACAAGTCCGTGAATTGTGCATCCTACTTGGCTCACCCGTCATAAGCAATTCCTGTGTCCAATGACCTAGCTAGCTAGTTATATATGAGGCATGCTTTTCGAGTTATTTTGTCTTTTCGAGAATATGCCGATGATTGAAATGTCGTGGCACAATATATATGTGAATGTGCTATGACGGGATTGTTAGCCTTGTGATATGCACAAGTCCAATTGTGCATCCTACTTGGCTAACTCCGTCATAAGCAATTCCGTGTCCAACGACCTAGCTAGTTATATATGAGGCATGCTTTTGAGTTATTTTGTCTTTTCGAGAATATGCCGATGATTGAAATGTCGTGGCACAATATATATGTGAATGTGCTATGACGGATTAGTTTGTGATATGCACAAGTCCGTGAATTGTGCATCCTACTTGGCTAGCAGTCCGTCATAAGCAATTCCAACGACCTAGCTAGCTAGTTATATATGAGGCATGCTTTTCGAGTTATTTTGTCTTTTCGAGAATATGCCGATGATTGAAATGTCGTGGCACAATATATGTGAATGTGCTATGACGGATTGTTAGCCTTGTGATATGCACAAGTCCGGAATTGTGCATCCTACTTGGCTAACGGTCCGTCATAAGCAATTCCTAATCCAACGACCTAGCTAGTTATATATGAGGCATGCTTTTGAGTTTGCTCTTTTGATTTAAGAGTACTTTCTATAAGTGTATCTTCATATGACTTTAATTATACATGTTTTTCAATCACGGTTAGTTATTATTGTCAACTTGTAGATGGCGGTACGTCGTGTACAAGGGCGGGTTCCTGAGTCTCGATGATTGGGAAGACAGTGCAAATAGCTACAAAGGGTACAACACTATGGCGGAGGCGGAAGATAGATACACGCTATCTAGCGGGAGTTAGGACAAGGAACCGGATGAAGACCTACACCTTCGTGGTGATCATGCTTATCTTCTTTGGGTATTTATCCGCATTTGTGTCTAGCTAGCTAGTTTAGATGTCTAGCGAGCTTAGCTCTAACTTGTTCGATCGACACATGTATTCGCATGTCACCAACTACTACTTTGTAACATGATCAAAACAATGTAACTTGGACTATGTATTCATGTATGAGACTTATCTATATGTATTTGTTTCAATCTTGTTTTTCATATAGTATTTATATATATAATTGTATATCTTGTATCTGTGTGTGTATATCTCTGTAATATTGTATATAATCTGTATTGCATATAATCCATGGAAATTAAAAAAACAAAAAATACATCATGTTTTACCTTCGTGGCACTACCCTAAAGCGCACCATGGATGTTTAGTGGCACCGGGTAGCGCCACGTAAGATAAAAGGTAGCGCACCATGCCAAACTTGCGCCACAAGGCCGTGGCGCGCCACGGATGGGCCTTTCAGGTGCGCCACAAACGACCATTTTCCTAGTAGTGGGTTTCTAGACAAAGATGCACCATTCTCACGGAGGAACTTGATGAGCGCTCTTTCCTATTTAGGGTCCAGGATTGTTCCAATGGTGGTGACCTTGGAGGCATCACCTACCAAAAGTTCCACCGACTTGGTTTCAATGGTGGCCTTGAAGGCAGGATTGGAATAGAAATCTGCTTCTTTGATGCCGGCATCTCCGAGGCATCGACCTTTCTCTAGATCTCCTTGAATTATTTGTTGTAGAGGATAGCTTCTGCAAAGCTTGCCTGTCCAATCTCGTAGTCCCTTGCCTTGGAAAAGCTTCCGGATATGGTGATGACACCGTTTCTTCTGGGTATCTTGAGCTTGTTGTATACGAAGCATGGCTTGGCCATGAAGGAGTGGAAGATGTCGTGTCCGAATATGACGTGGTACACGCTCTTGAAGGGGAACACCTCAAAGGTAATGCGTTCTTTGTGGTAATTTTTGACATCGCCAAAAGTGACTGAAAGCGTCATGCACCCAAGGGACCGAGCCTCCTGTAGAGGTCCCAACCTTTAATAAGGTAGATTCCTCCTGTGTGTACAATGCTAGTCCCTGGATCAATAGCTAGCATCCACAGTTTAAGATGTAATATCAAGATACAAAGGTCGTAATATAAATTTATAACCAGGAATAACATAGTTTTATTACATCATACTTAGCTCATTTGGCTAATACATTACATTGCAGTGGAATAACTATAAGTATAGGTCCTTCATCTTCAAAATACCACAGGCAGATGTTGGTTGTAGACTTTGTAGTCCTAGTCAATCAAACAATCTTCACTTAAAAACAATCAACCTGCAACATTACAAGTTACAGCCACATGGGTCAATACATTTGAATTGTATTGGCAAGCTTCACTTCTATGTATAATAAGAGTGGACCCTATCAATACATGCATATTTGGCTAAGTAGAGTTTAAGGCTTATTTGCACAAAGCAATATTTTATCCTATCTTTTCAAAAATGGTTTTAGTCCTTTGTCAAATCTCTTTTCCAAGAATCCCTTGAACTCCTTGGTAGAAACTCAAGTGTTCAAGTCCTTGTCAAAATCTCTTGAGCCACTTAGTAACCCCAAGTGCAACAAGCTTTAAAATCTCATGAGCTCCTTGGTAATCCCCAAGTACAACATGCTTTAACAAAATCTCTTTGAATTCCTTGGTAGACACACAAGGGCATCAAGTTTTATTTTACTTTAGAAGTTGGAATGTCGAGATCTCCCATAGTTCAAACTTTAGTTGCTCAGTATTGTCCATATCCGGGGACACGGCTAAGTACTTAGATTTTTATTAACTTCTGCAGAAGGAGTACACTTTACCCACATGTCACAATCCCATCTTGTTGCCACCAGTGGCCTACTGGATTAGTGCTCACCAAGATGGAGTACCGGCAGACTGAGAGTGTGACGAAGTCTTTCCAAAAGGTCCTCCCATACATCATTGCTAGCTTGTCTTCAGCCCCCATGAAGCATTCCAAATCCCCATGTCCGGTAACTAAAGACAATGTATGGGTCTTCCTAATGTAGTTGACTAAGCCAGAGCCATAATAGCATGTGGTTGCACACGAAAGCCACAATTGGAGAAACATGTTCAATCTCTAAGTTTCCTAGGTGGTTTTCCTTTTGGAGCACAACACAAAGTGAATCCCATAGACATGGTTTCTTTTGTTGCCACCCTCTCCAAAACTTAAAGTATCCACCACCTAGGTGGTTCATTGAGTCCTTGTTTTATTATGTAAAACATAAGTCCTTTTCTCAACCTTTGTAAAATCTCAACATGTATCTCTTTTCAAATAAATCTTGGCTAAGCATGTACAATTACAATATTTTTACTAAGGAGTGTATAGGGAATCCTATTAGGTTTTAGCATAGCATAAGTGTAAAAGTATTTTCATGCATGTTTCAAAATCCACTAAGTATAATGAAAATAGTAGGGCATTTGAATGATAGTGTGACTTATCTTTTGGTAGAGAATGGTGGTTCACTCCTTGATCTTGCTAGTCTCTCACTTTGCTAAATTCACTACAAGTCAATGAAGCAAACACAAAATCAACTAACATTCCAAACCAAAGTCAAACAAACAATCTCATACTCACAAAGGAATGGAGTCTAAGTCATGCATAAGTACGCAAAGGATGGTTCTATTGCAAGGATGGTATCCACTGGGTTTATAACCTTGTAAGGTCCCCATTGGTCATTTACCAAAACGGAAAATTCATTTGCAAAAGGTTTTAGTCCATAAACCATTTTTAAAATCCAAATATCAATTCATGTGGTGAAAAATATTTTTATCAAAGAAAAACTTTATGTTTTTCACCAAGTGAGTTGCCATTTGCAAAGCTTGGTGTTTTGGGTCAGTAGGTTTGGTCCAAACATTTTCCCAAAGTTTTCTTTGCAAAAACATTTCCATAATAAAATTGATAATTTTATTTGGCTAGAAATGGCTAAGTCAAATAATTCAACCCAAATTTTACCAAAATCATTTTTAACACCAAGGGTTGGTTCCTAGGGTTAGTAAGGTCACAAAAAACCATTTTTCAAAGATTTTAATCCTAAAATCAATTTTAAACAATTTTTATATTCCAAACAAGCTCACAAAAGAATCTGCAAAATCAAGCAAACTAACAGATACTATTTGCTAAACCAAGGGCATGGTTGGCTAGGGCTTGCTCTCCTGAATCCATTGATATAAAATTTGTAAATTTTTGACGCGTAGATCTCAAGTTATAAGGGTTTGAAGTTTGCAAATAAATCAGATTCAAATCTGTTTCTAAACCTAATAGATGACACGCGGCGCGTTGCTATTCGCGGGTACCGCTTTGCGTGGATTGCGGCTGTGGGGCGTTGGATCTGATCGATCGCACGGTCCTGGACGCGTACCCCTTCGACGATAAGTGAACTAATCGTGGGCGCTAGATCTAGATCGAACGGTGCTGGCGAGTTTGACCTAAAGTGGGCGAAATGACGCGGCGATCGCAGCGTTCAGGTGAGGATGGTGCCGGTGGTCTAGGAAGCGAGAGAGGAGGAGAAAAGGCTCACCGGGTTCAGGAGGTCATGGTGATGCTCGAGGAGGTGTTGGTCGGGCGAGGGGCGCTCTGATCTTGGCAGGATTGCTTGCCGGAGTGGAGGACGGCGTCGGGTGCTTCAGGTGGTCGTCGTGGACGGCGCTGTGGATCACCCCAAAGCAAAACAACGATGCGGTTAGATGCAGAAAGATGTGGTGAGTGTGGGAGTGTGAACGAGGAGGCGCGGGGTGGTCAGAAACTACAGGTGTTTGTTTGCGAGTTGGAGACGGCGGCGCTGTTCGAACTTGATAAAGCCGAGCGCCTGCAGCTTGAATGGGTGATACTGGATTTGCGCTCAGGAGTGGTGAAGCTGTCTGAGTGCTCCGGGAGGCGAGGGGCGGTGTGTAACGGCCGGAATTTGTCGGAGACGATGGTCGGAGCAGAGGAGCTCGAGGAGGAATTAGAGCGGCCTGGTGGCGCGCTTGTGGGAGGAGTCAGAGGGGAAAAGAGGATGGGATGCTGGCGACCTATAGCGTGCAGTCACGGCGAGGTTAACGCGCGGCATTAAGGTGAATTGAAGCCGCGAGATTACTGCAGGAAATGGCGACGAGGGAGGGGAGAACCGGTCGCGCGGGTGTGAGAGAAGAACAGGAGGAGTGGGGTCCATCAGTCAGTGGGAAATGAAAAGAGAGGGAGGTCCACCGGTCATACTCAGTGTGGTTCAGGAACAGGGTGCGAATCGTTTTTCTCGCGGGGTGAGGAGCTGGGCTGTTTCCTGGGCTTGTTGGGCTGCCTGGGTTAGTTGGGCCAGATGGTGGGCTGTTCTATTTTTTTCTGTCTAAATCTTTTTCTATTTCTAAATCTATTTTTCTGATTTGAATTTCATCCAACTATTCAAGCATTCAAATAATTCAAACAATTCAAACAATTGTAATGAGTTTTTGGTTCTATTTATCAACACAAACCAAATCTCAAAATAAAATAATATTTTAAGATCCTTCATTAATTGAATTAAAGGGTCCTTTATTTATTTAATATGGTTTGATTTATTTAATAAAATCTTCATTTGAATTCCAAACACTTTCAAAACCAAATCAGTAGGTTATTTGGAAACAGAGAATATTTGGAAAACTGTTTTAAAACTAAATAACCTTTTATTTTAGGGTCCATTGATAATTATATCCAATAGACTTTCATTATTAAATCAAATAGGATTTGTTTTATTGAGATATTTATTTTAAAATCTAAAATAAAGCCAAAACACTTTAGTAGGTACTATTTGTGAATATCAAATATTTGGAAAACTTATTTTAAATAATTTAATAAGTTTTGATGTTTCAATTTAAATTGGTAAACCTTTTATTTAAATGAAGTTGGATATTAAATCCTTATTAATTTATTTAAATAAACCTTTGTTATTTTTATTCAAAACAAAATGTTTAATTCCAAAGCTTGGCCAAGGTTTAATTTGGGTTTTATAAAATGTTCTTTTATCTATAAATCCATCTTTTCCTTTAAAAACAAAATCTTTTATTTTAAAGGATCAATAATGGTATATCCAAAACATTTTATTTTCCTTTATTTAAAATGTTTATCTTTTTAAACCCCTTTAGGATTTTATTTAATTCAAATGGGTTTGGAGTTCCAATTGAATTCAAAAAGTTTCTTCTAGCTCTGAAAATCAAACAAAGTTTTATTTTATTCATTTATTTTCACATAACAAGATTTGGAAAATCTTGGGATGTGACAGGCTACCACCCTTAAAATAAATCTCGTCCCGAGATTTGGGAAGGTTAGGGTTACAAGCATGTTCAAACAACTAGGGTACTACCACCCTTGAAAATTTTCAAACAGAAATTACATATTGTCCTTCTTGGGATCCTGGGGAAATTTCTCATGGCAACTATTGTATAGTGACCCTTATTTCCATTCTTGACTCATGAGCCAAGGTTGAGTTTCTCCATGGGCTTGTTCAACTTGTTCTTCATCTTTTCTGGACAGTTGCTTGCATAGTGTCCTGAATTCTTGCAGTTGAAACAATGAATGTCCTTGAGTTCTTTACGTGGCTCTTGTGGACAAGTTGCTACATAATGGCCTAACTCTTTGCAGTTGTTGCACCACACTTGATCAATCTCTTTATTCTTCTTGTTCTCTGGGCATCCACTGGAGTAGTGTCCCATTTCCTTACATTTACGACATTGTGCAAGGCTCATGTCTTGCTTTTGTTTCTTAAGCTTCTTTAGTCCTTTGAATTGGGTTGTCTTGTTTGGAGGTATAAGTGGTCCTTTTCCTTTGGTAGACTTGGATCCTTCTTGTTTCCTTTGTTCCACCATGGAGTAGATAGGGCATTGGTTAGGAGTATGATCACTTCCTTCACATAGGTAGCAAGTAGCTTGAGAGGTGGGACATTGTCCAACAGGATGATCTTCTTCACAATTGGGGCATTGTCCTTCATGCTCCTTGGAAGTATGATCCTTGTCTCCACAAATAATGCAAGCTGGGGCTCCATCTAGAATAACATTCTTGTCATCCTTGTTATCATAAACTCTTTTAGGATAGCTTTCTTCCATGTTGATCATTTGATTAGTCACCTTAAGCATCAGTTGGGATTGTTCTTCCAAAAACTTTTGGAGTGCTGGATCTTTATCACTATTGTTGGCTATGAACTGAGCTGTCAGTTGGTTCAACTACTAACTAAACTATAAACAGCTATAATCACAAGTGGCTCACATGGTTGAAGTGCCCCACGGCCAAAGCAGGCGGCGCTCACGTGGCTCACCAGGCTACTAATAACTAGAACACAGGTGCGCATAGTGCGCCATATAGCCCGCCCGTGTGGTGTGTGGTCCGGCGGCTGCCCACGCATCGTGGCGCGCCGTGGCCTTACATCTGTGGTGCGCCATAGTCCGCTAAAATGGAGTGCCTGCCCGCCTGGCGCCCCGCTAAGCCCGCCGCCTCGCCTCTCAACTACACTGCCTAGTGCGCGACGCCGCCTAGTGCGGCCAGAGGGGCTAAGCGCCCTAGTGCCCCACGCCCCTAGTGTATGCACCTCCACCTCACCCCACCCGCCCTTTTTTAGGGTTTGCAATTTTAAAAAATAAAAAAAAAATAAAAAAAAAAAAAAATTTTTAAAAAATTAAAGAGGTAAAATTAAATAGTTTAAAAATAGGTAAATAAAATTTAATTATTTAAATGCAAAAAGTACTTTAAAAAGTAAAATTGCAAAGAAAAGTAAAAAAAAAATTAAAATAAAAAACCGAAAAAAAAAAAAAATATATAGAAAAAGAAAACAAAATATAGAAACACCTTTAGGTTGTTTAGAAATTTTTTAGAAAATTTAAAAAAAAGTTAAAAGTAAAAAAAAAAAGTTAAAAAAAAAAAAAGGAAAGAAAAAAAAGAAAAAAAAAAAAAAAAAAAATTGCCAAAAAAACCCTTTCAGCACATTTATTCAAATTTCACCATTAATTACATACCACCCCACCACTACCTATTCCTCTCCTCCTCTCTCTCCTCCTCTCTTTCCCTCCTCCTTCTTCTCCTCCTTCTCCTCTCCTCTCTCCTCCTCCCTTCTCCCTCCTCCTCATCCTCCCCCTCCTCCTCCTCTCCTCTCGTGATCCCTTGCGGCGATCCTCCTGCCTCCTCCTCTCCCTCCTTCTTGCGTTCACGCGATTCCTTCTCCTCCGCCGCCTCCCTCCCTCCTCTCCTTCCTGCTCCCTCTCTCCTTGCCTCCCTCTTCCTTGCTCCTGCCTCCTTTTGCTTTGCCCAGAAGCCCTTCCCAGCTCCCAACCTCCTCCTCTTCCCCTCCACCCTCCTTGCCTCTCTTCTCCGGCTCTCCCGAGCCACACCTCCCACCTCCTCTTCCTCTCCGCGGTGAGGGAGGTGCAACCTCCCTACCTCCCGAACTCACTGGGCGGTAGGACTCTGCGGGCGACTGTGGGCGCCATGACTTTTGGCTTTTTTTTGCTTTTGTTTTGCAACATTTGTTTTTTTTTTTTTTTTTTTTTGATTTTTTTGCATTTCGCGTTTTTGGTAGTGGCCCGCTGGCGCACTGCGCCGTAGTATACGTGGCCATAGATACATGCGATGCCGCTGGCCGTGGGTGTTGGGTTGCTATGAGCTCCTTCATGCTATCAGCTTGGTTGGTGTTGGTGTCATCAACCTTGGAGTCTTTGGGAGTAGTCATCTGTTTGGGTTGAAGGAAAATTAGAATAGGTAAGATGTTTCTAAGGAAATATTTCTAGTCACACACATCATAGTTCACACAAGCAATGTGCATGCAATCACAAACTAAACATTTCACTCAAACAAGGTTCAAGCACATACTTTGTCAATAAAATAATTTGTTACACCACATAAGTTGGTGGTTCTGACTTAACTAGTATATGGTGGTCCATCTATATGGTTCACTTGTGGTCTTTCCTTCCTTCTTGATTCTTCTTGCATGAGATCTTGGTTTCCTTGGGAGAACTTTTGGTCACAATACTTCAAAGTTGTTGATGGTTCCTTCTTATTTTGCATTCCCTCAGTCTCTAAATCTTGAGTAAGATTTTCCTTGTTTCACTTGTGGTCCTTAGTGATATCCAAGTTGGAAGTCTTTGGGAAATATGCTGAAGATGTTGAAGTCATTAGAGTTGAAGATGTTGAAGTCCTTTGCACATAGTGTAGTCTTTGGTCATGGGGTAGGTTTTTCCATCAAGTTAAAATAGTAGAGAAGTAGAGTTGAAACCAAAATGGTTAAGGAAAATGTTTACAAGTATTTTTGTAAATAAGTTTTGGATCAAAATGTAACTCCTATTTTTCTAAGGGTTTTTGTCCAATCCTAGGGTTTACAAATCCTACAGGATCCACAATGCTCTGATACCATCTGTAGAGGTCCAAACCTTTAATAAGGTAGATTCCTCCTGTGTGTACAATTCTAGTCCCTGGATCAATAGCTAGCATCCACAGTTTAAGATGTAATATCAAGATACAAAGGTCATAATATAAATTTATAACCAGGAATAACATAGTTTTATTACATCATACTTAGCTCATTTGGCTAATACATTACATTGCAGCGGAATAACTATAAGTATAGGTCCTTCATCTTCAAAATACCACAGGCAGATGTTGGTTGTAGACTTTGTAGTCCTAGTCAATCAAACAATCTTCACTTAAAAACAATCAACCTGCAACATTACAAGTTACAGCCACATGGGTCAATACATTTGAATTGTATTGGCAAGCTTCACTTCTATGTATAATAAGAGTGGACCCTATCAATACATGCATATTTGTCTAAGTAGAGTTTAAGGCTTATTTGCACAAAGCAATATTTTATCCTATCTTTTCAAAAATGGTTTTAGTCCTTTGTCAAATCTATTTTCCAAGAATCCCTTGAACTCCTTGGTAGAAACTCAAGTGTTCAAGTCCTTGTCAAAATCTCTTGAGCCACTTGGTAACCCCAAGTGCAACAAGCTTTAAAATCTCATGAGCTCCTTGGTAATCCCCAAGTACAACATGCTTTAACAAAATCTCTTTGAATTCCTTGGTAGACACACAAGGGCATCAAGTTTTATTTTACTTTAGAAGTTGGAATGTCGAGATCTCCCATAGTTCAAACTTTAGTTGCTCAGTATTGTCCATATCCGGGGACACGGCTAAGTACTTAGATTTTTATTAACTTATGCAGAAGGAGTACACTTTACCCACATGTCACAATCCCATCTTGTTGCCACCAGTGGCCTACTGGATTAGTGCTCACCAAGATGGAGTACCGGCAGACTGAGAGTGTGACGAAGTCTTTCCAAAAGGTCCTCCCATACATCATTGCTAGCTTGTCTTCAGCCCCCATGAAGCATTCCAGATCCCCATGTCTGGTAACTAAAGACAATGTATGGGTCTTCCTAATGTAGTTGACTAAGCGAGCCATAATAGCATGTGGTTGCACGAAAGCCACAATTGGAGAAACATGTTCAATGTCTAAGTTTCCTAGGTGGTTTTCCTTTTGGAGCACAACACAAAGTGAATCCCATAGACATGGTTTCTTTTTTTGCCACCCTCTCCAAAACTTAAAGTATCCACCACCTAGGTGGTTCATTGAGTCCTTGTTTTATTATGTAAAACATAAGTCCTTTTCTCAACCTTTGTAAAATCTCAACATGTATCTCTTTTCAAATAAATCTTGGCTAAGCATGTACAATTACAATATTTTCACTAAGGAGTGTATAGGGAATCCTATTAGGTTTTAGCATAACATAAGTGTAAAAGTATTTTCATGCATGTTTCAAAATCCACTAAGTATAATGAAAATAGTAGGGCATTTGAATGATAGTGTGACTTGCCTTTTGGTAGAGAATGGTGGTTCACTCCTTGATCTTGCTAGTCTCTCACTTTGCTAAATTCACTACAAGTCAATCAAGCAAACACAAAATCAACTAACATTCCAAACCAAAGTCAAACAAACAATCTCATACTCACAAAGCCATGGAGTCTAAGTCATGCATAAGTACGCAAAGGATGGTTCTATTGCAAGGATGGTGACCACTGGGTTTATAACCTTGTAAGGTCCCCATTGGTCATTTACCAAAATGGCAAAGTCATTTGCAAAAGGTTTTAGTCCATAAACCATTTTTAAAATCCAAATATCAATTCATGTGGTGAAAAATATTTTTATCAAAGCAAAACTTTATGTTTTTCACCAAGTGAGTTGCCATTTGCAAAGCTTGGTGTTTTGGGTCAGTAGGTTTGGTCCAAACATTTTCCCAAAGTTTTCTTTGCAAAAACATTTCCTTAATAAAATTAATAATTTTATTTGGCTAGAAAATGGCTAAGTCAAATAATTCAACCCAAATTTTACCAAAATCATTTTTAACACCAAGGGTTGGTTCCTAGGGTCAGTAAGGTCACAACAAACCATTTTTCAAAGATTTTAATCCTAAAATCAATTTTAAACAATTTTTATATTCCAAACAAGCTCACAAAAGAATCTGCAAAATCAAGCAAACTAACAGATACTATTTGCTAAACCAAGGGCATGGTTGGCTAGGGCTTGCTCTCCTGAATCCATTGATATAAAATTTGTAAATTTTTGACGCGTAGATCTCAAGTTATAAGGGTTTGAAGTTTGCAAATAAATCAGATTCAAATCTGTTTCTAAACCTAATAGATGACACGCGGCGCGTTGCTATTCGCGGGTACCGTTTCGCGTGGATTGCGGCTGTGGGGTGTTGGATCTGATCGATCGCACGGTCCTGGATGCGTACCCCTTTGACGATAAGTGAACTAATCATGGGCGCTAGATCTAGATCGAACGGTGCTAGCGAGTTTGACCTAAAGTGGGCGGCGCTGACGCGGCGGCGACTGGCAGCGTGTTCATGTGAGGATGGTGCCGGTGGTCTAGGAAGCGAGAGAGGAGGAGAAAAGGCTCACCGGGTTCAGGAGGTCATGGTGATGCTCGAGGAGGTGTTGGTCGGGCGAGGGGCGCTCTGATCTTGGCAGGATTGCTTGCCGGAGTGGAGGACGGCGTCGGGTGCTTCAGGTGGTCGTCGTGGACGGCGCTGTGGATCACCCCAAAGCAAAACAACGATGCGGTTAGATGCAGAAAGATGTGGCGAGTGTGGGAGTGTGAACGAGGAGGCGCGGGGTGGTCAGAAACTACCTGGGTGTTTGCCGGAGTTGGAGCGGACGGCGGCGCTGTTCAGAACTTGACAAAGCCGACGCTCTGGAGCGCCCGCGGTCGAATGGGTGATACTGGGATTTGCGTCTGGGAGTGGTGAAGCTGTCTGAGTGCTCCGGGAGGCGAGGGGCGGTGTGTAACGGCCGGAATTTGTCGGAGACGGTGGTCGGAGCAGAGGAGCTCGAGGAGGAATTAGAGCGGCCTGGTGGCGTGCTTGTGGGAGGAGTCAGAGGGGAAAAGAGGAGGGGATGCTGGCGACTTATAGCGTGCAGTCACGGCGAGGTTAACGCGCGGCATTAAGGTGAATTGAAGCCGCGAGATTACTGCATGAAACAGCGACGAGGGAGGGGAGAACCGGTCGCGTGGGTGTGAGAGAAGAACAGGAGGAGTGGGGTCCATCAGTCAGTGGGAAATGAAAAGAGAGGGAGGTCCACCGGTCATACTCGGTGGTTCAAGAATGTGGTGTGAATCGTTTTCTCATGGGTGAGGAGCTGGGTCATTTCACTGGGCTTGTTGGGCTCAAGAAGGTTAGTTGGGCGGATGGTGGGATGTTCTATTTTTTTCTGTCTAAATCTTTTTCTATTTCTAAATCTATTTTTCTGATTTGAATTTCATCCAACTATTCAAGCATTCAAATAATTCAAACAATTCAAACAATTGTAATGAGTTTTTGGTTCTATTTATCAACACAAACCAAATCTCAAAATAAAATAATATTTTAAGATCCTTCATTAATTGAATTAAAGGGTCCTTTATTTATTTAATATGGTTTGATTTATTTAATAAAATCTTCATTTGAATTCCAAACACTTTCAAAACCAAATCAGTAGGTTATTTGGAAATAGAGAATATTTGGAAAACTGTTTTAAAACAAAATAACCTTTTATTTTAGGGTCCATTGATAATTATATCCAATAGACTTTCATTATTAAATCAAATAGGATTTGTTTTATTGAGATATTTATTTTAAAATCTAAAATAAAGCCAAAACACTTTAGTAGGTACTATTTGTGAATATCAAATATTTGGAAAACTTATTTTAAATAATTTAATAAGTTTTGATGTTTCAATTTAAATTGGTAAACCTTTTATTTAAATGAAGTTGGATATTAAATCCTTATTAATTTATTTAAATAAACCTTTGTTATTTTTATTCAAAACAAAATGTTTAATTCCAAAGCTTGGCCAAGGTTTAATTTGGGTTTTATAAAATGTTCTTTTATCTATAAATCCATCTTTTCCTTTAAAAACAAAATCTTTTATTTTAAAGGATCAATAATGGTATTTCCAAAACATTTTATTTTCCTTTATTTAAAATGTTTATCTTTTTAAACCCCTTTAGGATTTTATTTAATTCAAATGGGTTTGGAGTTCCAATTGAATTCAAAAAGTTTCTTCTAGCTCTGAAAATCAAACAAAGTTTTATTTTATTCATTTATTTTCACATAACAAGATTTGGAAAATCTTGGGATGTGACACCTCCTGACCAGGAACTATGCCGTGGAACACGGTGCTGGTCCGCCTTAGGTTGTTCTCTGTCAAGTTCATCTGGTGCAAGGTATCCAGGTACATAAAGTTGATGCTGCTTCCACTGTCCACCACGCATTTGGTGAAATCATTGCCATCAATCAAAGGGTCGATGACCATGGTGTATTGGTTCTTTGTTGGAACAAGGTCTGGGTGATCCTTCCTGTCCCAAGTGATTGCAACTTCCGACCAGCGCAGGTATTTAGGAACTAGGGGTAGGGTGGCCATCAATATCCTCAGTGAGGTTTTCTGTGCCCGGATAGTTGGGGTTCCAAGGAAAATGTGGTAGCCGGGGGCCTTCTTCTCGAAGGTGTTCTTGCCTTTGCCATTGCCCTTGTCGGCGTTCTTGGGATCAACGTCCTCGTCCATGTCACTTGAATCCTTGGACTCCTCCTTCTTCTTCCCTTTGCGCTTGCCTCGTGGTCGGTTCTTCCGGATTCGCCTATAGCCGGACTCCGGGTCTTGTTTGAGATCATTGACGAACTTGCAATGGCGATTGGTGTGGGTGGCTTTACCATTGGCATCGAGATGTACAAGGCATGACATTTCACGGTATTCCTCGTACGTTTGGGGAACATGGGGCGCTTCCGGGGTAGTTTCACTACCACGCTCCTGCCCACGACCAGCCTCCCGTCCTCGGTCGCACTGTCCGCCATCACCTCTTGCTGCAAACGTCATGGAGACCATGTCGAAGGTTGGATTTTCTTCTAGCGGAGTGTTCCACTTGGTTCTATTGTTCCTCTTATCTTGGGTTGGAATGGACATTGACTACAAGGAGCTACGAGCATCATCGTCGGCAGTCGCGAACTCACTAGCCCAATGAGATCATCTGATTGAGATCTAGCATGTGATTGTCCTACAGGTGCTTCAGCTTATGCCGGAGCAACGTACCCTTTTCCAAACCATCAATGTAGGCTTCCATGGCGGTCTGATCGTGCACTCCTACGCAGGAATTTTTCATATCCACCCAACAGGAGAGGTAGGCCCGAGATGTCTCGTCTTTATCTTGCATGCACCGCAGTAGATTGCCCATAGTGCAGGGATGTTTGTACGTACCATCAAAGTTTTTGGTGAATGCTTCTTGCATGTCCAACCATTGCATATCGAATTCTCCGGCAAGTCGTCAATACATTGGCGGGCCGTACCCGTCAACATCAATGGGAGGTACTTGACGGTAACATTGGGGTTTCCCCCGACGATCTCCACCGCGTTGCCGTAATCCTGCAACCACGTGGCTGGCTTGGCAGTGATGTCATAGGTCTTGATCGTCTTGTGTATCCATAAACCCTTGGGGTAAGTTGCGGTCCGTATCGTATGTCCAAAGCAGCGTGGTCCTAGGTACTATCCTTCCCGGGCCTCGTGAATCTTGTCTAGGCGTGAACGCGCATCGTATGGCTCCGGGCTTGCTTTTTTTCTTCTTGCCGCCAGGGGAGGTTCTTCATGAGCGGCACAGCCCTCCTCCGCCATGGTGGCTGCTAGGTGGCGATGGAGGCGGAGGTGGCGATGGGTTAACCTTCTTGCTGTTACCCTCCTGCGACTCCCCGCGTCTATCGCAGTTGCTTGTCAGATGCTGAGGGTCATGGCGTGACCTACTCTTATGTCCTTGGTTGCCATTGCGCTCCCTGTCATGATGAGGCTGCTCCGTGTTGTCGCGAATGACAATGCCTCCCTAAGGGCGTCTTGGCGGAGGCATGCTCATACGATGGTGAGCTTTTGGGTCTTCGTGATGTCGGGGGGACCGGGGCGGTGGAGATTGGCGATGAGGATGAGCCTTTCCTCCATGATCGGAGGATATGGGGATAGCGTCCTTCCTGTTGTGCGCGTCCCTTCGTCTTTGTTCTGATGAACCCGTCTGGTACCTGACATCGTGAGGAGATGTTTCCCTTGGTGGTTTATGATTGCTAGATTGGAAATATGATGGGTCAGACTCAAGCCTCTGAGAGGTAGCCTTTTCCTGTTGTTTGACCGAATTTGCTACAAGGTCATAGACCTGCTCCATAGCAGCGGGTGATCTATCCTGCTCCAGTAGGGTCTTGGCGATGGCCAAGTTAAGGATAGGAGTGGGCATGACCTGCCTGTCTTCACTGTCAATGTATGGCTTAGCTTGTGGCGGCTTTAAGGGATCCCATCCTAGGTTGTGCCGTACACCAGGATCATTGATAACGCGAGCCAGAGCTTTCCTAGCCTTCTGGTGCTTGAGAAAAGTCTTGTACTCGGCCTCCATGGATCTAGCCGTTTCGATTGATTTTTGTGCCTTGGACAGATCTCGATCTAGCTTTGCACCTTTCTTCGCGATGTCATGTGCTTCCTCGAGTAATTGCTGGCGCTTCTCATTAATCCGGACTATGTTCCATTTATGGTCCACAGTCATAGGCTCGATAATCAAATTGCCGTACATCACTCTATCAGCTGCAGTGATTTGGGCGGCCGCAGACGTAGATGCTGGAGGCGGCGGATTTGTGGTGTTGGCGTTACTCGAACCGGTGTTGAGTTCCTGTGGCTGTTGCGCTGGGTTAGGCGGTGGTGGAATGGCCTTTGCGCGATCATTGTCGGTGGAATCGGCTGGCCCCTTCCCCTTGTCCAGCGGCTTAAGCGGAGCTTGTCCAGGTTGGCCTTCTTCCATCACGCTCCCAATGGCGACGAACACCTATCGGGATGTGACGGCTTTGTCGGACTGCCCCCATGCTTAATCTCCTCCTCCATCTCCTTCATGGCTCATTCGAGTTCCTCCAGGTTGATATCCATCTCCTCCAAATCCATGCTGATGTCCGCGTAGAGTGCGTCCAGAATGGAGTCGAAGTGTGCGGGGGCTTCCTTGACGATGGACAAAGAGGCGGAGGAGGCGGAGGAGGCTGTGGCGGTGGTGTGCCAGGTATGGCTACGAGCGATGCCTAGGTTTCTACCTCAGCAGTCGCGTAGTTATTAACGGTGTCAACCATGCCCTCAAAAGTGAGGCGACCCGCGGCCTGCTGCCGCCTTAGCGTATGTCGGAGAAGTGTGCCACGATCCAGTCCTTCCACGAAGTGATAGATGTCATCATCATTGGGGTAATGTTCCAGATCGGCTCATATCCAGAGCCATCTAGCTAATTAATCGCAGGGGTTTTCACCTTCTCTCTAAATGCAACGCGCTAGATCGAAGATAGTCACCTTGCAGATGAAGTGTGATTTCTGCTTTCCAGACGCACGGACAAAGCCGACGGATTTGCAGAGATCTTCCACCGTTATTTCCTGCACAGGGGTGGTTTGGGTGGGACTTGAATTTTTCTCATCTAAGTCAGCAAACTCTGGAGAGAGATCTGACTTCGATCCTTCTGTGAACGTATCCTTCCTTCCCGTAGGCAGTCCATGCGGGTCTTGACGATCCTGTGGCTTCCAGGGAGCTAGTGCCCGATTCGGTTTCGCCGATGAAGAGGTGGATGTCCCTGATTGGGACGATCGAGGAACGGGTGGGTTTTGTCTTTGACGGGATCCAGAACTCGTCGGGAGGGACGATCAGAATGTTGCCGGAGAAGAGAACACGACCAATGGCTATGGTTTCGCCGATTTCCGCGAAGAGCTTTAACCTCACCCATTGTAGAGCCTAAAGCGCCTCTTTCCCCACGGCAGGCGCCAACTATCGTGGTATTGCCGACGAGTACGCCATGGAGGGTTCCTCACAAAGAGTGTTTAGAGACGTGGGGTAAGGTGGAAGGTTGGCGGGTACGTTGGTGGCGGAATCCTACTCCTGCTATAAATCACTATAACGGAAATATGCCGGTTTAAAGGGATCGGTTCACTGTGCACGAGTTGAGTTGTGTCATATGACTATTGCCCTAAAGGCTCCCGTAGGTCCAACTTATATAGTCGCCAGATCCTAGAGTTATAGGGAAAGTCCTAGATGGACAGGTTACAGAGTCCTACACGATATACAATTGGTCTAACGTGTCTTGCACTCCAAGGTTTCGGGTACACTGGTGACTACACCGTAGCCTTCCTTCATCCAGCATGGTCCTCCCTTCTGGATGCATCTAACAGGGCCGCCCAGCAGGCCATAGGCCTTGCTACCAACTGTGGGGCACCCAGGTTATCCGGATTAGAGACATGCAATGGTGATACCCATTTAGCATATCCCAACACAACCACCAATCAGGCACGCATATCAACTATCCCTATGAACTGGACATTATGACCCAAAAGAATATTTAGATGAAAGCACTCGAAGACTTCAGACTCTCCAATCGAATCTAAGCTTCGACTGAACACTCGAAGGCTACTAATTTGGGTATGCCCTGTGGGTACCCAATATTAGCCTATTCGGTCCGGCCCAGTGGGCCCACGTGATGCTCCGCACGTGATAACAAAGCCCAAGAAGTATTCAGGTGACCTAGGCCCATGAAGGATGTGATTCCTTACATGATACGGCTAGTTTTAGATAGAAAGTTTAGAAGGGAAACCCTAACCTGTAACTGACTCGAGCTTATCTCAAGACCTAGCCTGCCTATATAAAGGCCAGGAGGGCACGACAAGAAGAAAAATCTCAACCCAAGCATACACACCCGCTAGATCTCATGTGTGCACCCTTGTAACCTTCGGTTTCACTGTTAATCAAGAGTAGACAAGCAAGAGTAGGGTTTTCCCTCCGAGGGCCTGAACCTAGGTAATATCGTGTCCTGCATTGCTTGTCTGTTAGCCAAATGCGATCTCTAGTGCAACCCTCTTCCTCAAAACCCAAGTCCATAACAATGGACATTGATGAGTCTAACCCTCATCGGAGGGATCTTCGAAACCTAGAGGTTGCTGAAAATACATGATTTTGTTGAGGCTGCCATGAAGAAAGGCATATTTCAAATCTAGTTGATGAATAGGAAAGAGGAAGAAATAACAATGCTAAGAACCATGTGAATAGTACTGGGTTTAACAACTAGGGAGAAAGTTTCATCATAGTCTATGCCATGCTACTGAGAGTAGCCACGATAAACTGACCTAGCTTTGTAACATGCAAGAGACCCATCGGAATGAATTTTTTGGCGAAATACCCACTTGCCAGTGACAACATTGGCACCATGTGGACGAGGAACGAGTTGCCATGTGTGATTTTGAAGGAGAGCTTGGAACTCATCTATCATGGAGGCAACCCATTGAGGATCAAGAAGTGCGGCCTTGTAGGTTTTTGGAATTGGAGAGACTGGAGAGGTAGCAAGAAGACTGACACATTGTTTGGCTGGAAGGCGAAAACCTGATTTGGCGTGGGTACGCATGACGTGGTAATTGGTTGGAGCAGTGGTGGGAAAATATCATGGAGGAAGATGTGTGTAAGCGGTGCCCGACGCAGCGGATGGAGCGGGCATAGTGGAGTCGGGCGCCGTAGAGTGGGCTGCCACGACATTGTTTGGGGTATGATTCTCTGCTATGGAAGGGGTTTGGGGAGTTTCTTGTGCCATGGCAGGCTGTGTTGTGAGGTCTGCCACAACTTGGCTTTGGGCTGGAGCGGTGGAGGTCGTAATGGGAGTATAAAGAAGTGGTTGCAGGGTGCGAGAGGAGGAAGGAGTTGGGGCGGTCATTCTGGAGTCAGGGGTAGGTGAGAAGGAGGAAAATGGGAAAACGTTTTCGACAAAGGTAACATGACATGACGTATGGATGTGACCGGAGGTGAGATCTAGGCAGGGATACCCCTTGTGCTCGTCAGAGTATTCGAGGAAAACACAGGGGATGGATCGGGGGCTAATTTGTTTGGAGAGGTGGCGTAGATGTTAGGAAAACAAAGGCAGCAAAAAACACGTAGTTTGGGTGGCTTATAAAAATAGAGAAATATGGTGTAGAGTTGGGATGAGCGAAGATAGGTGGGTGTCCATTGGGCTTTGGCCCAGAATTTTGGTAGCATGGATGAGTGTATGAGGAGGGTGCGAACGATGTCACTTAGGGTGCAACAAGAGCATTATGCCTTGCCGTTTTGAGTGGAGGTATAGGAACAGGAGAAGCGTAGTAGGATGCCGTGTTGGAGAAATAAATGTTAGTTTTGAAAATTGTCAAACTCTCGGTCATTGTCACATTGTATAAAATGAATAGGAATAATGAAGCGTGTGGAGACATATTGTTGAAAATTGAGGAAAATATTATGAATATCAATTTTTTTGCAGAGTGGAAAGGTCCAAACAAAGTGAGTAAAATCATCCAAAATAACAAGATAGTATTGGAAACCGGGAACACTAATATGCGGTGATGTCCATATATCACAATGCAACAATTCAAAAGGAAAAGTGCTAGACAAGATATATGAACTAAAGGGAAGGCGCATATGTCTTCCTTGTTGACACGACTCACACACTGAAGGATCATGATGATCATTATTACATGGAAAAGAAAATTCACGAAGTAGAGATGACGTGGTGGAGGCGTTGGGGTGGCTGAGACACTTGTGCCAAAGGTGGACGGAGGCCATCATGGAATAGGGTGGGCTGGCAGTGGGAGCTCCATGGACAGAATAGAGGCCACAAAACTATCGAAGCGTGCGATCACTGCCTTGGTTTGAAGATCCTTCACAGTCAGGCCAAAAGGGTTAGATGAAAGAGACTAGATTATTAAAAGTGAATTTGTGTGCATAAATTAAATTTTTGATGAGAGTAGGAGAGACACGAACATCGTGAAGTAAAAGTGGTTTAGTAGTAGAGGGGAATTCTTTGTGACCAGTATTGTATATGGGGACGGTGGAGCCATTACCAAGAGTGATAGAAGAAAAGGGAGAAGAGCCGCAAGATGACAACATATTACTTTAATTATACATGTGACTAGAGGCACCAGAATAAAAAATCCAGTCCATACCTAAGGTTCCCTGAGCAGCAAAGTAGTTCATGGTCTGGAAAAAGGCGGCTTGGTCCCATTGAGGGGTCATGGAAGGCAGCAGTAGCAGAGCAGTTGATTAAGGGGTGGGGCATGCAGATGGTATGACGTGGTCGGAGTAGAGGGCAACATGTTCTGCAAGCGGTAGAGGCCACTGCTGTCGATGGTATAGGGAGCTGGAGAGGGAGCATCATAGTTGAAGTTCGTCATAGAAGCATGGTAGGCTTGCGTCGGTGTGCGGGGACCATGAGCCCAGGGGACCCCTTGTAGCTAGAGTAGGCGGGAGGAGCACCGATCGGAGATGGGGCAGTCCGGGCATCGTCTAGGCCTAGACAGGCCCAGTCCAGGCATCATGCGAGGGACACCAAGTCGAAGGCGCGGAGGTGGTGTAGTGATAGGAGGGGCGCCCCATGCTAATGGTGGCCACGGTGGCCGGTAGAAGGGATTACTTTCGTGGTAGTTTGGTCTTAGACTCCATCCATAGGGAGGTTGTATCGGTGGCATGTGAGGCTCGACAGGTGCAATAGGCGGTGGATAGGTAGTAGCATCGAAGACTTAGGGTCTTGACACCTTGTTGGTGATGGCACAGTCAACCCATTAAAGCATAGAGCAGACCTCGGCTAAGGAGGGGGCCGACCCCATCATGGGGATGAAAGACTCATATTTTTGAAGCATTTGCTGAGCCTGACGAAGAGGACGTTGATGAGTTTCCGATTGTCGATGGGGTCCCCGAGTTCATGATTCTCATCGACAATGGACTTGATGCGTTGGAAGTAGAAGCCCACTTGGGAGTCTCCTTACACGGTGTTTCGGAGCTCGGTGTGAAGAATGTTGACGCGGGCATAGACGTTGTCTCAAAAGAGTTGGCGAATAGCCACCCAAAGGGTGGCATCGTTGGTGACGTGGTGGAAGAAAATATTGAAGATCTTGGTAGACAACTGTTGGTAGACCCACTAGATGATAGCAAGGTCGTCCTTGACCCATCGAGGATCCGAGGTCAGGGAACAGAGGAGGATGCGACGTGATCCAGAATATTGCAGCAGGCAAGGTGAATTGATATCTCCAAATTTCATCACTTTTTACTATTGATTTTCCTCTTGTTTATTGACGAATTTCACTGAAGGTTACCCATTGCACTAATGTTAGTGTCGCAATTAGACAATCCTTGGTTTCTTGTGATGGTTTTCAGGTAATAAACATTGATTGAAGATCTAATGGAATTTATGAGCTAATTACACCTAAAGAAGCAAATCCCCAATTTAAGCCTCTTTCATTGGAGGCGTACAGAAAGCGTAATGACCAGCGGTATGGTCGGTACGCGCTCATACCCCCCGCCTGTACTACAGGTTAGCGGCTCCGCTATATCAATAGAAGCAACTTTCGTAAAGGGGATACGATGAAAAAGAGAACACAACCGCCACAAAAACCATCAGGGAGAAGAGATCAGATATAAAAGAGGAGAAGAACATCCCCTCATTCCTCGACGATCTCCACCTCTCTAACACACACTCCATCATCACCCCCATCATCATTTAGAGAGAGATATTGGCAATTGTAAGATTAGGGTTAGATACTTTGATCTACCTATGGTTTGTATTCGATTTGGTCTTCAAGTACTATTGTGGTTTGCTACGATAACTTTGAGATGATTACCATTTGCAATAGAATTATGTATTTGATTTGTCTCCCTCTCATTCTGAGTAAATCCCCATAGGCGTGGGAGATATAGGGAATTGGTGAGATGTGTCATTCCTTATGGCTCAGATCACTGTAGAGCTTCATTGGGAAACCCCAAGAGGAAGGTATGATGAGCACATCTGTAAGTTTCCCTCAGCTATGAAATCAAGGTTATCGAACCAGTATGAGCAAGGAAAAAACTCCAAGGTGCTGCTAACAACTTGGAACCTACACAACACAAACTCAAGACTTTGCCCCAACTTATAGTGAGGTTGTCAATATCACCAGTTTGCGGAAAACAAAGGATTAAACGTATAGTGTGGATGATAGTAGTTGCTTGTAGAAAGTAAACAGTAAGATGGTAAACAGTAGATGATGTATCAATGATAAATTTTAGACCGGGGTCCACAGTTCACTAGAGGTGTTCTCCTTAAGATAGATAACATGCTGGGTAAACTAATTACAGCGGAGCAATTGACAGATTAAGGAAGCATAACAGTGCATATACTAGACATCATGACTCATATGAGATTTGATTGGGCATTACAACAATATAAATAGACCGTAATCCAACTTCATCTATGACTAATAATCCACCTTCAGGTTATCATCCGAACCCCCTCCAGTATTAAGTTGCAAGCAACGGATAATTGCATTAAGAAATGTGTGTAAAGTAAACAAGACAATTGTTCCATGAACAAAAGATTTTTGTTTTCTCCCTAGTAGCAACAGCACATCTACAACCTTAGAGATTTCTGTCACTTCCCCAGATTACTAGAGGCATGAACCCACAATCGAGCATAAATACTCCCTGTTAGAGTCACAAGCATCTACTTGGACAAGATAGCTACTAGAAACAGAGAGCATGCAAGAACACAAATAACACAAACATGATAGAATCAATAATCAAATCAACATAGTATCTCAATATCCATCAGATCCCCGCAAACACAACATGTATGATTACAAATAGATGATCTTGATCATGAATGGAGCTCACAAGATCTAAACATGATAGCACAAAGGAGGAGAAAAAACCATCTAGCTACTGTATGGACCCATAGTACAAGGGTGAACTACTCACGCATCATACCGGCGGCTGGCATGGTGATGAAGAAGGCCTCCGGGATGATCTCTCCCCTCCGGTAGGGTGCCGGGAAGAACTTTAGATCCCCCGATCTAGGGACGATGGTGGAGGCGGCTATGGAATATTTCGTGGAGATTTTATCGGGTCCTTAGGGTTTCTGCATCGGGGTGACTTTATAGGCGAAGAGGCAAGGCAGTGGGCGTCCGAGGGGCCCACACCATAGGGCGGTGAGCCCTAGGGTGGACCCGCGCGACCCTAGGGTGTGGCTGCCTCGTGGCCCCCCTTCGGCTGCCCTTTGGTCTCTATGTTCTCTCCTGTAAAATATTGACTTTGGCTTTTGTCCTGTACAATTTCGAGAATATTTCCTTACTAGCTTTTCTGAAACCAAAAACAGCAGAAAACAGGCAGCTGGCACTACGACATCTTGTTAATATGTTAGTCCCAGAAAATGTATAAAAATACCTCAAAGTGTAGACAAAACATAGCAAAGTTGATACTAAATAAGCATGGAGCATAAAAAATTATAGATACGTTTACGACGTATCAAGCATTCCCAAGCTTAACTCCTGCTCGTCCTCGAGTAGGTAAGTGAGAAAAATAATAATTTTTGGGGTGACATGCACCATCACAATCTTGATCAAACCATTTGTAAAGCATTGATAGATGGATCAAAGTACTCTAAACATGAGCATGAAAGATGTAGTTCTAACAATAGGACATAGTAACTATGTTGTAACATGAAAATGTACAAACAAAGGATCATGAATAACAATGCATTTAAAGACGTTTGTTTGTTTCACAAACAGAAAGCATAACATAGTGGCATTCAGCTTTTCCCTCATGGAGTAGAAAACATAAATGCATAGGACACCTTCAAAGTTCATAAGGGTGACTAGATACAAATAGTTCAAGAACAAGCAATATCAACATTATGAATCAATCAATAAGTTTTGGGACAATGCACATAGAACTAACAATGACAACTATGCTCTCCTCGCTGCTGCATAAAGATAGAAGGTGGAGACTCAATATAAAAGTAGGAAGAAAGTACCTTCACATAGGGAAGCAGGGATTTCAAGTCCATAAAGAGGTTCCAAAAATTATGGTACTTATTAGCTTTAAGCTCTCATTGCCCCTATCATAAGAATCTTGAAGTGATTAAGTTTAAAGTGAAACAAATATGGAGTATATGCTTGACAAATCATAAGTTGGAAATCTCATGTCCCTTGAGTACGAGGGCCGTTCCACATGCTACTCAACTTTAGTCACAAGAAAGTTCTTGCCATTGTAAGTATATGTGTATCATAGAGAACCGCCAATAGGGTACCCCTTGCCCCATGACACAAGAGCTATCCCATATGAAAATGACATGGCAACAGATAATGAGCATCTCAGCGATCTTTTTATTTGCTATTTGCATAGGTTTTTATTGAGGATGTTTCATAGATTGCTCACTATGGTTGTGCTGCAAGTTGCCACCATGATTAGGCATGGATTAGGCTAGTGGCCTAGGCGTTTCTATAACACATATACATAACTCCATGAACTTACATTGCCGACATCCGCAAACAAAAGATCATGATATCAACTGGGTAGTTATGTACAGGTGTTGAAAGCATTCCCCATGATAACATGGTTCTGCTAATTCCCAAATTATAAGTGCAAGTATATACAACATAGATGTCACAATGGTTCAAGCTTATTAGGTGCAAGAAAGTAAAGTGTGCCATCAATTTTTGAGAGCTTTAATCACTAATTTTCTCATAACAAGTTTAATTTGGAAGATATATAAAACAAGAATATACTTGGAATGGTGTAACACACCATGCATAGGAATTTATAGTGGACTCTTTGGAATAACTTGGATTCTTGGGAGTTGGATGCATGAGTAGAGCTTACTCAATACAAGTGGAGGCTAGCAAAATACTGGGAGCGACCACCTAACAGAGCAATAATGGCCATAATCATGCAGAGCGACAAAACATTATCAATTAAAGCATAAAGTGGTATCACAAGTCAAAAACTAAATGATAATAGAGGCTAAGGTGACTGGTTCATAGTCATAACATGGTGTGAGTATGTGCGAAGTCAACCCAAACAAAGCATCAAAGGAGAATACCACAATATTATGCTTTTGTATGCTAAAACAACGCATGTTTATTTCAAGGAACATTAAGAAATCTCAATTGTTTGGAACAATTCATGCTACAAAAATAATCACTAAGCATAAGGTCAAAGCAACATATAGCATGACATGATAAAGTCTAAGCCACAGTCAAAACAAGCTCCCTTTTGTACCACTATGAGCATGAAACTTTCTACTCTTTTCCAACACCAATCAACTAATTTGAAAGAAAAAGAGTGAATGCGGGGGTACAACTACTTTATTCAAGCAAACTAAACAAACAAAAAACAAAAACGAAAACTATGACGCTCCAAGAACAACACAACAGTGCATGAAACAATATAAACGAAGTGTCTAGAAAGAGACCTAAGATTTTTATTGATGAAGAAGGGGATGTCTTGGGCATCCCTAAGATTTTATGCTTGTGCCTCTTGAATATTTCTTAGGGTGACATGGGGTGGCATCCCCAATCTTGAGCTTTTGTCCATTCTTCATCTCATTACATCGTTCTTCCCCTACACTTGAAAATTTCCTTCATACAAAACTTTACACAATCTTCATTAGCAACATTAGTGCATTCAAGATAATAGGCCTTTGGTTTTTTGTTTTAAAATAAGGAAAACTTTCTTTAAAACACAATCTACTATAGCAAAGGGCCTTTTTGTTTGGGCTAGCTGTGACTGGCTGTGCTGTTGTGCAGGAAAAGCAACTGTGTAGGGAAATCTGCTGTTTAGAGAGATACTCTTTGGAAATCTAGCTGATTGGCTGGCTGTAAACATATGAATTGTTTGAAATACCCCGAGAATTATGATACCATTTGTGTTTTGCATTTTTTGCTGATTTATGTGTAAGATAACATGTAGATCACTAAAAACCACAAATATACAAGGAAAGACATCTTAAATAATTTATCAGGTATATAACAATATGTATCACGAGATTGTCTTCATCCAAACTACGCATCCATCATGAGTTTAATCCAAAATACATATCCTTGGGAGTATACTAGCTAGCACAAATAATTCTAAACATTCCAAGCATTGAACAATGAGTTAGCAATGTCATCGCGTGCTTGATTCATAGTTCTCGTGTGTTGTCCACCCGGAACATTATCACCATGCAAGGCTATTGCTTGTCGTTGCACTTTGGAAATGTAATTCTCATCTGCATCACATCGATCAAACTTCTTATCTCGTAAGTTTGAGTCTCGAATGAAATTGTGAAGTGCAACACAAGCAAGGATAATTCTCTTTTGTGTAACCAAGCCGTAAGAATGGATACACTTCAACATGCGCCACTTATTTTTTAAGATACCAAAGTTGTGCTCGATAGCGTTCCTAATCTACGCGTGCACATAGTTGAAAATTTCTTCCTTTTCTGTTGGTAACCCTTCTCGACGAAAATTAGGTAAATGGTACGTATTGTTTTTGTAAGGAGCTAGGAACCCTTTTCTATTTGGATAACCAGAATCAACAAGATAGTATGTACCTGCACATAAGACAAATCATGAGACATTCATACAAAATTGCATACGTAACAAATGGGAATAATGTGGGGGGGGAGAGAGAGTATTACCATCAGGAGGGTTTGGAAACTCTACCGGGTATTTCTCAATGCTGCGTTGTAGAATGTGGTTATCATGTGCAGAACTAGGCCATCCGGCAACAACAAATGTGAACCTGAGATCGAAGTCACATATTGGTAGGAGATTTTGTGAAGTGTAACCATGTCTTCCGGTGTGATTCACCCGTTCATCTGCAGGAACTTCAACAGGAATGTGCGAGCCATCTATGGCGCCAATGGCACCTTTGAAATGAGGCCAAAAGCGTCGATCTTGTATTCTCGGATGCACATCTGTGAAGTTGGATCCACTGGTTTTATGTTATATTTACCCAAGTTGTATAAACACATCAACACCATGTGAAACTTTCTGTGAATTGTCTCAAGATACCGACTGAAATGGTTCTCAACTTGGGTGAATGACTGCGCTCCTCTAACCATCCATAGAAACATACCTAGACATTCAACCGATTCCATGTCTCTTGTTGAGTGTAACCCATAGCTAGCAACTAGGAGATTGTTCAATTGTTCAAACACATCTGGGTACATTCTAAACATTTTGTAGCATCTTTTTCTATCTACAAGTTGTTCATTTACCCATTCAAGCCTAGTTTGTTGTGGAATCCTCCTAGGTGCCTTATTCAAATATTTTTGCTCATAGACATTACCATAGTAGCCCAACACGTCCATGTAATGTGCAAGCCTTAGAAAATTTTGAATCCTTTTAATTTCCTCATCACGCTATTGTCACCTCCATCCATCCTACAAATTTGAAAACATGTCAAACACACTCACGTACATACTGTTTCACAAAGAATGGTATCCATAAATGGTTCTACAATGATCACAAATAGTCTAACAAATACCAAATAAGTGGTTCGAGAATGATAACAAATAGCTTAATAGCAAATACCAAATAGATGGTTCTAGAAACAAATAGTCTAACAACAAATAACAAATAGATGGTTCTAGAATGATCACAAATAGTCTAACAACAAGTACTACGTGCGCCTCTACTTGCTCATCTCAGCATGTGTCCTCTGGATATAGTCAAGCCTTCCTGCAGTTGTTGAAAAAGCTGCCAACAATTCTCTATGCTCCCTTTTCAGGGATAGCTTGCCGACTGTGAACATGAGTTCAGTCCCTTCCTCCACACCACACTCGCGACCCATCGCTAAAAAATCTTTCATACTTGGGACCGATTCATCCTTGTCGCAAGAAATTCCAACATCTGCCTTTGACACTAGGATGTTCAATGCACTATTGTAGGCCTTAAACCAAGGAGTTTTTTTTCCTTCTCTCCAGCACCCACCTTGCGCTTCCCTAATGTTGTTTTCTTTACGCCTTGGTATCATCATCGAACAATATTGCACCTTCTTTGTCATCTCCTGTTTCTTGTCCCTGAATGGAAGATGATTCTCCAGTGACATGAGCCTTTCTAAACATGACATCTTGCTACTCCAAGTTAGACGGTGGACCATTTCTAAACTTTGCATGCTCGGGACGATACAGTAAAATAGGCATAGTAAATTAGTTCAACTCAATATCACCAACACCAATGCAAGTGAGGTAACCAACTTACAGCTAGGTGAGTCTTCCACCAATCATCATCTGCGTCCATAGTTTTTGTTATCGGATCCCAACCTAGCCCTGTTGCATTTTGCAACTCCGTCCAACCTCCTTTTTAAAGCATCCCATTTATTTTTGAATTTCTTATTTGTAAGTATTTTTTTCTTGTTTTCTCGGTATATTTGTCACCAAGATTCTTGTAGCCCTTTCAGCTCAAGCATCCTCCGTCCCTATTATTTATGTTGACTTCATCCATACATATATCGCAAAAAACTCTAGTGTGGTATGCATCCCAAACAACCTTCTCCATTGCAAATTAATAGCAAGCTAAACCAAAAAACACTAAAAAATTACTATAGTTAGCACGTCATTTGCATGACAGTATAGGGAGCTCCTAATAACCACTAGTACATGTACCATCACAAATCAGAACAAGTTTGCATCTTTACATATGCACACAATTAGTACATGGACCATAATTACCACCAGTATGGAGTTCCTAGCATCACATAAGCTACCATAATATAGCAGCAACAAATCTCTTATCATCAAATCTGTCGCAGCAAGGAAATAAGCAATGGCAGCTCACCTGATAGAACTTGGACTTAGTGAGGATGGGAATCGAAGGCCTGCAGGGAAAATTTCGGAGAGGGGCCGACGAGGTGACAACAGGTACCGGCGATTGGGAGGGTCAGGCTTGGGCGGTGTCGTGGGACGAGCTCCACGACGACTTTGATCTGATGGGAACGACCAAGAGGATCTAGATTGGCGTCGGTCAGGGAGGACCCTGCTACGTCGGTTATGGAGGAGCTGGGGCGGCGTCGGTGAGGGAAGTGGTGGGGAGGCGTCGGCCATGGAGGATCTTCCTGGTGGAGCGGCGGTGGTGATGAGGGGGTGGCGGCGGTGGATCCCTAGGGAATAGTAATCGCTAAGGATCCCATCGACCTGTTTGTCTCGCGTTGCCAAGAGTTTTTTCTTGGGCCTTTTCTTGGCAGGTTTGGTGAGAGCAAGAAAATAAGGAAAAAAGGTTCGTACCTGGTGGAATTTTATCTGTAAATAGCAGGATACCGTTTTGATCTAAGGAGAAAAATCTCGGGAAGCACCCCCTGTACGTGCTTTTTCTAGTATGCGGGAGAAGACCCTGCTTCGAAAAAATCCTAACGCGCAGCGAGATTTTTTGTTTCGTTCGTCCAGCTTATTTTTGTGGAAAACACCTAAAAGTAGAAACAAAAGTCCCTTAAAAGCTCAAGTGATCAAGTATAACACAAAAAGAAACCAATTAAGAAGCAAATGAAAATAATGGCAGAAATCTATCAAAACTTACCAGCAGGTAAAAAACGATTTTTTCAAAGATCTTCTGTTGCTCAAATAAAAAAGTGTTGAACTAACGAAAGTTAGATAACATCCTGGGTCCTAAGCTCAGAAAATTACAGCTCAATCCGACATACAGAGATTTTTCACGAATTTTTACAGTGAAGCACAAAAATCTGTTTCGAGGCATCAACTACCCGAAATCTTACTTCTCTCTCCTTATAGGGAAGTTTTCTATACCTTTCATGACTGGGAATTGATATTTAATGGCGTATTCTTTCATATCAATAATGGCCCCAACATTTCTAAGAAAAGGTCTTCTCAAATTAATAGGACAAGAAGCATTGCATTCAACATCCAAAACATAGAAATCAACAGGGACATAGGCATTATTAACCATAATAAGAACATCATTAATACTCCTCATAAGTTTCATTTTAGCATTATCATCAAGTGGGACATCTAAATAAATCTTCCAAAGGTGGCAAATCAAGCATTTCATAAATCGTTCTAGGCATAATTGAGACATTAGAACCAAGGTCACATAAAGCTTTGAGATCAAAATCATTCACTTGCATAATAATGATGGGTTCCCAACCATCTTCTAACTTCCTAGGAATAGAAGCTTTTTGTTTCAATTTTTCTTCCTTAATTTTAATGAGAGTATCTGTAATGTGTTTTGTGAAAGCCATATTCATAGCACTAGCATCAGGACTTCTAGCAAGCTGTCAACACCTAGATTTTTAATCACAGATGCCTGTTATGCCATACATCGCATTCCCGGGATTACCATTTTTGTGAGACATAACAGATTGGATATCACAGTACATCTTCCATTACAAACCATACATAAGGTCTTACAAAAATAAGGATCTCATGATCCAGTTCTTAATACAATTCAAGAAGTGGAATAACGTAATAATAGCGATAGCGTGGGCGAAGCTCCATCTTCAGGGTTACAAGCAATGCTGACGATGGGAGATGATCCTAGTTGTCGTATCCTTCCTGCGGTCAGTCATCCTGATACTCCTTTTCATAGTCTGGCCATGGGAATAGCCAGGGCCAAAGCCATGAGTACTCTTTAAGTACTCGCAAACTAATACTAACAAGTGAAGTGGTTTTGAATACGGTATACTAAGCTCTAGGGTTGTTTTGCAAAAAGCCAGATTTACCTCTACTAAGTTCAAAAGCAAAGAAAGCTAGTTGTAAATTTGATAACACCTAAGTGGGAACTTAAATTTTATATCACAACTCTGTTATGGTCAAGTAAAAGTCATAAATCATTTCATAAGTCATTTTGAAAACATCTGACGATAGAACAGTACGGACACTCGAACTGTCCATAACCGCGAACGCGGCTATTCGAATAGTTTGTAACTCTGCAGAGACTGTACACTTTCACCACAACATTCGATACATCCGTAAGGAACAATCCTGAATTCAACATACTCAGTACATACTGTTTCACAAATAATGGTATCCATAAATGGTTCACAATGATCACAAATAGTCTAACAAATACGAAATAAGTGGTTCGAGAATGATCACAAATAGCTTAATAGCAAATACCAAATAGATGGTTCTTGAAACAAATAGTCTAACAACAAATATCAAATAGATGGTTCTAGAATGAACACAAATAGTCTAACAACAAGTACTACTTGCGCCTCTACTTGCTCATCTCAGCATGTGTCCTCTGGAGATAGTCAAGCCTTCCTATAGTTGTTGAAAAAGCTGCCAAAAATTCTCTATGCTCCCTTTTCAGAGAAAGCTTGCCGACTGTGAACATGAGTTCAGTCCCTTCCTCCACACCACACTCGCGAACCATCGCTAAAAATTCTTTCATACTTGGGACCGATTCATCCTTGTCGCAAGAAATTCCAACATCTGCCTTTGACAATAGGATGTTCAATGCACTATTGTAGGCCTTGAACCAAGGAGTTTCTTTTTTCCATCTCTCCAGCACCCGCCTTGAGTTTCCCTAATGTTTTTTTCTTTACGCCTTGGTATCATCATCCAACAATATTTCACCTTCTTTGTCATCTCCTGTTTCTTGTCCCTGAATGGAAGATGATTCTCCAGTGACATGAGCCTTTCTAAACATGACATCTTTCTACTCCAAGTTAGCCGGTGGACCATTTATAAACTTTGCATGCTCGGGACGATACTGTAAAATAGGCATAGTAAATTAGTTCAAATCAATATCACCAACACCAATGCAAGTGAGGTAACCAACTTACAGCTAGGTGAGTCTTCCACCAATCATCATCTGCGTCCATAGTTTTTGTTATCGGATCCCAACCTAGCCCAGTTGCATTTTGCAACTCCATCCAACCTCCTTTTTTAAAGCATCCCATTTATTTTTGAATTGCTTATTTGTATGTTTTTTTTCCTGTTTTCTCGGTATATTTGTCACCAAGATTCTTGTAACCCTTTCAGCTCAAGCATCATCCGTCCCAATTGTTTGTGTTGACTTCATCCATACATATATCGCAAAAAACTCTAGTGTGGTATGCATCCCAAACAACCTTCTCCATTGCAAATTAATAGCAAGCTAAACCAAAAAACACTACAAAATTACTATAGTTAGTACGTCATTTGCATGACAGTATAGGGAGCTCCTAATAACCACTAGTACATGTACCATCACAAATCATAACAAGTTTGCATCTTTACATATGCACACAATTAGTACATGGACCATAATTACCACCGGTATGGAGTTCCTAGCATCACATCAGCTACCATAAACTAGCAGCAACAAATCTCCTATCATCAAATCTGTCGCAGCAAGGAAATAAGCAATGGCAGCTCACCTAATAGAACTTGGACTTAGTGAGGATGGGAATCGAAGGCCTGCAGGGAAAATTTCGGAGAGGATCCGACGAGGTGACAACAGGTACCGGCGATTGGGAGGGTCAGGCTTGGGCGGTGTCGTGGGACGAGCTCCGCGGCGACTTTGATCTGACGGGAACGACCAAGAGGATCTAGGTTGGCGTCGGTCAGGGAGGACCCTGCTGCGTCGGTTATGGAGGAGTTGGGGCGGCGTCGGTGAGGGAAGTGGTGGGGAGGCGTCGGCCATGGAGGATCTGCCCGGGGGAGCGGCGGTGGTGACGAGGGGGTGGCGGCGGCGGATCCCTAGGTAATAGTAATCGCTAAGGATCCCATCAACCTGTTTGTCTCGCGTTGCCAAGAGTTTTTTCTTGGGCCTTTTCTTGGCAGGTTTGGTGCGAGCGAGAAAATAAGAAAAAAAGGTTCGTACCCGGTGGCATTTTCTCTGTAAATAGCAGGATGCCGTTTCGATCTAAGGAGAAAAATCTCGGGAAGCACCCCCTGTACGTGCTTTTTCTAGTATGCGGGAGAAGACCCTGCTTCGAAAAAAGCCTAACGCGCAGCGAGATTTTTTGTTTCGTTCGTCCAGCTTATTTTTGTGGGAAACAACTAAAAGTCGAAACAAAAGTCCCTTAAAGCTCAAGTGATCAAGGATAACACAAAAAGAAACCAATTAAGAAGCAAATGAAAATAATGGCAGAAATCTATCAAAACTTACCAGCAGGTAAAACACGATTTTTTCAATGATCTTCTGTTGCTCAAATAAAAAAAGTGTTGAACTAACTAAAGTTAGATAACAGCATGGGTCCTAAGCTCAAAAAATTACAGCTCCATCCGACTTACAGAGATTTTTCTCGAATTTTTACAGTGAAGCATAAAAATCTGTTTCGAGGCAGCAACTACCCGAAATCTTACTTCTCTCTCCTTATAGGGAAGTTTTCTATACCTTTCATGACTGGGAATTGATATTTAATGGCGTATTCTTTCATATCAATAATGGCCCCAACATTTCCAAGAAAAGGTCTTCCCAAATTAATAGGACAAGAAGCATTGCATTCAACATCCAAAACATAGAAATCAACAGGGACATAGGCATTATTAACCATAATAAAAACATCATTAATACTCCCCATAAGTTTCATTTTAGCATTATCATAAAGTGGGACATCTAAATAAATCTTCCAAAGGTGGCAAATCAAGCATTTCATAAATCGTTCTAGGCATAATTGAGATATTAGAACCAAGGTCACATAAAGCTTTGAGATCAAAATCATTCACTTGCATATTAATGATGGGTTCCCAACCATCTTCTAACTTCCTAGGAATAGAAGCTTTATGTTTCAATTTTTTTCCTTAATTTTAATGAGAGTATCTGTAATATGTTTTGTGAAAGCCATATTCATAGCACTAGCATCAGGACTTCTAGCAAGCTGTCAACACCTAGATTTTTAATCACAGATGCCTGTTATGCCATACATCGCATTCCCGGGATTACCATTTTTGCGAGACATAAAAGATTGGATATCACAGTACATCATCCATTACAAACCATACATAAGGTTTTACAAAAATAAGGATCTCATGATCCAGTTCTTAATACAATTCAAGAAGTGGAATAACGTAATAATAGCGATAGGGTGGGCGAAGCTCCATCTTCAGGGTTACAAGCAATGCTGACGATGGGAGATGATCCTAGTTGTCGTATCCTTCCTGCGGTCAGTCATCCTGATACTCCTTTTCATAGTCTGGCCATGGGAATAGCCAGGGCCAAAGCCATGAGTACTCTTTAAGTACTCGCAAACTAATACTAACAAGTGAAGTGGTTTTGAATACGGTATACTAAGCTCTAGGGTTATTTTGCAACAAGCCAGATTTACCTCTACTAAGTTCAAAAGCAAAGAAAGCTAGTTGTAAATTTGATAACACCTAAGTGGGAACTTAAATTTTATATCACAACTCTGTTATGGTCAAGTCAAAGTCATAAATCATTTCATAAGTCATTTTGAAAACATCTGACGATAGATCAGTACGGACACTCCAACTGTCCAACGCGAACGCGGCTATTCGAATAGTTTGAAACTCTGCAGAGACTGTACACTTTCACCACAACATTCGATACATCCGTAAGGAACAATCCTGAATTCAACATACTCGGTACATACTGTTTCACAAATAATGGTATCCATAAATGGTTCACAATGATCACAAATAGTCTAACAAATACGAAATAAGTGGTTCGAGAATGATCACAAATAGCTTAATAGCAAATACCAAATAGATGGTTCTAGAAACAAATAGTCTAACAACAAATAACAAATAGATGGTTCTCGAATGAACACAAATAGTCTAACAACAAGTACTACTTGCGCCTCTACTTGCTCATCTCAGCATGTGTCCTCTAGAGATAGTCAAGCCTTCCTGTAGTTGTTGAAAAAGCTGCCAACAATTCTCTATGCTCCCTTTTCAGAGAAAGCTTGCCGACTGTGAACATGAGTTCGGTCCCTTCCTCCACACCACACTCGCGAACCATCGCTAAAAATTCTTTCATACTTGGGACCGATTCATCCTTGTCGCAAGAAATTCCAACATCTGCCTTTGACACTAGGATGTTCAATGCACTATTGTAGGCCTTGAACCAAGGAGTTTCTTTTTTCCTTCTCTCCAGCACCCGCCTTGCGCTTCCCTAATGTTTTTTTCTTTACGCTTTGGTATCATCATCCAACAATATTGCACCTTCTTTGTCATCTCCTGTTTCTTGTCCCTGAATGGAAGATGATTCTCCAGTGACATGAGCCTTTCTAAACATGACATCTTTCTACTCCAAGTTAGCCGGTGGACCATTTATAAACTTTGCATGCTCGGGACGATACTGTAAAATAGGCATAGTAAATTAGTTCAACTCAATATCACCAACACCAATGCAAGTGAGGTAACCAACTTACAGCTAGGTGAGTCTTCCACCAATCATCATCTGCGTCCATAGTTTTTGTTATCGGATCCCAACCTAGCCCAGTTGCATTTTGCAACTCCATCCAACCTCCTTTTTTAAAGCATCCCATTTATTTTTGAATTGCTTATTTGTATGTTTTTTTTCCTGTTTTCTCGGTATATTTGTCACCAAGATTCTTGTAGCCCTTTCAGCTCAAGCATCCTCCGTCCCTATTGTTTGTTTTGACTTCATCCATACATATATCGCAAAAAACTCTAGTGTGGTATGCATCCCAAACAACCTTCTCCATTGCAAATTAATAGCAAGCTAAACCAAAAAAAACTAAAAAATTACTATAGTTAGTACGTCATTTGCATGACAGTATAGGGAGCTCCTAATAACCACTAGTACATGTACCATCACAAATCATAACAAGTTTGCATCTTTACATATGCACACAATTAGTACATGGACCATAATTACCACCAGTATGGAGTTCCTAGCATCACATCAGCTACCATAAACTAGCAGCAACAAATCTCCTATCATCAAATCTGTCGCAGCAAGGAAATAAGCAATGGCAGCTCACCTGATAGAACTTGGACTTAGTGAGGATGGGAATCGAAGGCCTGCAGGGAAAATTTCGGAGAGGATCCGACGAGGTGACAACAGGTACCGGCGATTGGGAGGGTCAGGTTGGGCGGTGTCGTGGGACGAGCTCCGCGGCGACTTTGATCTGACGGGAACGACCAAGAGGATCTAGGTTGGCGTCGGTCAGGGAGGACCCTGCTGCGTCGGTTATGGAGGAGTTGGGGCGGCGTCGGTGAGGGAAGTGGTGGGGAGGCGTCGGCCATGGAGGATCTGCCTGGGGAGCGGCGGTGGTGACGAGGGGGTGGCGGCGGCGGATCCCTAGGGAATAGTAATCGCTAAGGATCCCATCAACCTGTTTGTCTCGCGTTGCCAAGAGTTTTTTCTTGGGCCTTTTCTTGGCAGGTTTGGTGCGAGCGAGAAAATAAGAAAAAAAGGTTCGTACCCGGTGGCATTTTCTCTGTAAATAGCAGGATGCCGTTTCGATCTAAGGAGAAAAATCTCGGGAAGCACCCCCTGTACGTGCTTTTTCTAGTATGCGGGAGAAGACCCTGCTTCGAAAAAAGCCTAACGCGCAGCGAGATTTTTTGTTTCGTTCGTCCAGCTTATTTTTGTGGGAAACACCTAAATGTCGAAACAAAAGTCCCTTAAAGCTCAAGTGATCAAGGATAACACAAAAAGAAACCAATTAAGAAGCAAATGAAAATAATGGCAGAAATCTATCAAAACTTACCAACAGGTAAAACACGATTTTTTCAATGATCTTCTGTTGCTCAACTAAAAAAGTGTTGAACTAACTAAAGTTAGATAACAGCTTGGGTCCTAAGCTCAAAAAATTACAGCTCAATCCGACTTACAGAGATTTTTCTCGAATTTTTACAGTGAAGCATAAAAATCTGTTTCGAGGCAGCAACTACCCGAAATCTTACTTCTCTCTCCTTATAGGGAAGTTTTCTATACATTTCATGACTGGGAATTGATATTTAATGGCGTATTCTTTCATATCAATAATGGCCCCAACAGTTCCAAGAAAAGGTCTTCCCAAATTAATAGGACAAGAAGCATTGCATTCAACATCCAAAACATAGAAATCAACAGGGACATAGGCATTATTAACCATAATAAAAACATCATTAATACTCCCCATAAGTTTCATTTTAGCATTATCATAAAGTGGGACATCTAAATAAATCTTCCAAAGGTGGCAAATCAAGCATTTCATAAATCGTTCTAGGCATAATTGAGACATTAGAACCAAGGTCACATAAAGCTTTGAGATCAAAATCATTCACTTGCATATTAATGATGGGTTCCCAACCATCTTCTAACTTCCTAGGAATAGAAGCTTTATGTTTCAATTTTTTCCTTAATTTTAATGAGAGTATCTGTAATATGTTTTGTGAAAGCCATATTCATAGAACTAGCATCAGGACTTCTAGCAAGCTGTCAACACCTAGATTTTTAATCACAGATGCCTGTTATGCCATACATCGCATTCCCGGGATTACCATTTTTGCGAGACATAAAAGATTGGATATCACAGTACATCATCCATTACAAACCATACATAAGGTTTTACAAAAATAAGGATCTCATGATCCAGTTCTTAATACAATTCAAGAAGTGGAATAACGTAATAATAGCGATAGCGTGGGCGAAGCTCCATCTTCAGGGTTACAAGCAATGCTGACGATGGGAGAGGATCCTAGTTGTCGTATCCTTCCTGCGGTCAGTCATCCTGATACTCCTTTTCATAGTCTGGCCACGGGACTAGCCAGGGCCAAAGCCATGAGTACTCTTTAAGTACTCGCAAACTAATACTAACAAGTGAAGTGGTTTTGAATAGGGTATACTAAGCTCTAGGGTTGTTTTGCAAAAAGACAGATTTACCTCTACTAAGTTCAAAAGCAAAGAAAGCTAGTTGTAAATTTGGTAGCCCCTAAATGGGAACTTAAATTTTATATCACAACTCTGTTATGGTCAAGTCAAAGTCATAAATCATTTCATAAGTCATTTTGAAAACATTTGACGATAGAACAGTATGGCCACTCCAACTGTCCATAACCGCGGACGCGGCTATTAAAATAGTTTGACACTCTGCAGAGACTGTATACTTTCACCACAACATTCGATACATCCGTAAGGAACAATCCTAAATTCAACATACTCAGTATGCGGATAATCAATCCTAACCTTTCAATTACACGCCCTAGTATAGGTACCTCTTCTGTGAGTTTGGCCTCCCAACCATGACCAACTGTCATCTTGGGAACTACACAGGTGGACAATCTTCACAAGGTAGCCTCAGATCAGACCTTGGCCGCAAGGGAACCCATACTAAGGTATATAAATTTCCAGTCAAGCCCTACCCATTTTTCGGGTATTGTGGTTGTACGGTAGAATTGGAATGGTATCGCATCTAGACAACCATCCGTTTTATAAAGGGCTAAGGCTCATGCCTTAACATTTTCATCATAAAAAATCATCGGGTGTTCGAGAACACATGTCAAAACATTTTAGTAGAATGACTCATCAATCTAAGGTTTTCATAACCATTTTCACCAGGTATTCCCATCTAAAGTTGATCAAGTTTTATGCTTAGCACTAGCATCTACAAGTGGGGGTAAATACTAATGATGGGTAATAAACTAGTGGGGATTAACTAATTTCAATCCCATGCCTTAGGATGACCTCAAGATTATCTAACTTAGGCCAATTTTTATGCTCTTTATGCTACCTTCCAATATCCTTCTAATATCTACAATTCACTAAGTAAACTCTAAGATAAAGCTTTGATGAAGAATTAAAATACTTAAGCTTGCAAGTAAAACAAGGATTGGGTATTAGGTGGTGTAAGCTTGCATAAATTTAGCATAGGCTTGCATCATTGCAAGTATAAGATTGCTAGGTCAACTTGTATAGTTAGGCTTACCTTGTGCAGATCAGTGGTTGAAGTTCTCCTCGGCTTCTTCCTCGTAGTATCCTCCTTCCTCCTCGTATCCTTGGTCGGTACTAGCGTCTATAAATAAACACGAGGTACACAATCACCAAATAATACTTAACTATTTCTAATCATCACACAAAGGTTCATACTAGATGATCTAGCATCATCACTAACATTACAAGATTAAAGCACTTGTCTTATTTCTTTTATTTTTAGAAAAGTAATTTCTACTCATTGAAAAACTAATTAAGATTTAATATTCCCCAACTCAAACATGGGATCATGTTGACACATGTGATCACCACATATTTCAATACATGGGAATGTGATTTAAAGTGGTGTCACCATTTAATAAGGTTTAGCCTTTCTATTTTATTTAATTAAAGTGATTAGAAATGCCTATGTGGCATTCTTTTATTACTTGATCATTATTTATGTAAGTAAACCTATATATTTTTATATATTCTTAAAGATATGGTTAAATTTGATTTTTGAGAGTTGGAATCAACTCAAAAGCTATTATGGTTGAATTTTGAAAAATGTTTGAATGCAGAAAAGCTTCTGCCTTGTTATTTTTACCATGGGTGATCTATAAATCTAAATGGTTTGAATCCAATGGGCTTGGATTAAGCATTCCAGTACCTATCTAACAAAATTGGTTTCATGCATTTTGGTTCATAGAATCGAGATGGGTTGATTTTTAAATCTAGGTACAGAACTGGGTTTGAAATTAAATGAATAAAACTAAATTTGAATTCTTGGGTCGCGCGGGATGTTTAACTGGGCCAGCCCACTATGCACAGCGCACGCGCGGGCTGGTTAAGTGAGCGACCCCACTCTTGAGTGAGACAACGAGGGACGAAGCGGTATGGGGTGATTAGGATCGTAGGATCTAATGCTAATCGAATGACTCTGGTTCATCATCCACGTCGGGCAGTGTTGGCGAGACAGAACCCTAGCACGGACAGTGGGGGTCGTGGGAGGCTCATCGGGGCTAAGGCGATGGTCGGCGACGGGGGCAAACGACGAAGTCAACGACGACGATTCTCCTGGTACCGACATCTTCTCCTGGGACGGCTCGAATCGACGTCGCCTCTCCTCCTCTGAACCAGCGAACTCCGGTGAAATTCCGGCCACCTGGTGCTCGCCTTGCTCTGGGAGTGAGTGGGGGGGGGTATCGGTGAGAGGTGGGGAGTCAACTGGTGTGAAGAAAACGAGCGGGGGTGGCCTGCTTTTATAGTGGCTGAAGGGGACCGAACGACGCGGGTGGAGCTCGTCGGTGTCGACGGTACAGAGGGATAATGGCATGTGTGACGATATGGGGCGATGCTGTGCTCCCTGGCGAAGCTCAACGACGTGGTGGCGAGGCGTGGGGCGGTGCGAGATGGTCGGAACGTCGCGGCACTCTGCGCGGGTCTAACGGCAATTTTAATGGCGCACATCATGCGTGGTCCGCGCGGCGGCGAACGAGGTTGTTTGATGGGGTGTTGGGGTGTTGGTGATCATGTCTGAAAGCGGCGAGGGCGGCGTGTGGTCTGTGGGCTGGTGTCGCTAATGGCGCACGGGCGCTCTCTCGGCTCGCACGCAGAGAGACTGGGCGCGTGCTTGGCGGGGGGTCCAGTGGCTGGCTGCGCTCGGGGCTTGGACAGGGAGTGGCGGTGGAATATGCTGCGTGTCCCAGACAAGGTTGGCGAGGCTAGTTCCTCCTCTAGCTCGCTGGCGACATGGGGGTGGCAATGGTGCTCTCGACATGCTCACCATTAATGGATAGGCTTGCTCACAGTGGTGTTAAAGCTAGTTAGATTACTTTTATCATCTACTGAGAGTGTAGAGTGAGCTATAGAGCGAGCAAGTTAGGCACGGATCACTGCTCACTATAGTGTTTTGTGTTTGTTTGTTTGTTTGTTTGCTGCAAACAAGGTGTTTGATGAAATGGCCAAAAAGGACTTCAAATTTGAATTTTGAATTCAAACTTGGTGGATTTGATAGGAACATACTAGGGAGTATTGGGTTAGTTGGACTGGTCAAGGTGCACTGGTTTGGTTGGGTTTTGAAAATGTGTGATCTTCACATATGATAAAGATTCAATTTTGAATTGTCATTTGAATGGGGTTGCTTAGTGTTTCTGCAAGTTTGAAAGGTGGGCTTTGATTCAATTTTACTTGGTCTAGAAAGGGGTGAAAATAATTGGAAAAGTTTCTGTTTAAAATCTTGGACTAGAAACACTCAAAGTGACCTAGTGAGCAAGATTGGCAAAAATAACCATTTGCCTTAATTGATTTGTTTTTGGATTTTCTCTTTATTTGTTTCACTTGGAAATGTTTTAGATGATTTTATTTTCATCTTTAAACCATTCCTTACTATTTAGTTGAGTCACACAAGTCCATTCATGCATTTATCAAATCATCACATACACACATGCATTCATATGATTTTAAATAATCAAAGTTTTTGTTTACCCTAATTTTAGTGATTAGTTTGATGATTATTGTTTCATATTTTTGGGATGTTACAAAACTTCCCTCCTTAAACTAAATATCGCCCTAAGATCGGGAAACTCCATCCTGATGTGATCTTCTCGCTCCCAAGTAGCTTCTTCTTCAGTGTGGTTGCTCCACTGAATTTTGAGAAACTTGATGCTTCGGGTCCTGGTGGTTCTAAAAGCTTCCTCCAAAATACGGATGGGTACTTCAGGATACGTCAGGTCATCGTTGATCTCTATGGTCCGGTGATCAATGTTCTTGAAAACTTCCGTCTTCTCCGGAACTTCAAGGCATTTGCGAAGTAACGATATATGGAACACATTGTGTACTGCTGACATCTCCTCTGGCAGTTCCAATTGATATGATACTTCTCCTCGATGATTCAGAATCTTGAAGGGTCCGATATATCTGGGGCTAACTTTCCTTTGAGTTGGAAATCCCGCATTCCCTTCAAAGGCGACACTTTGAGATACACAAAATCTCTGATATTGAAAACGAGGTCTCGACGTCTCTTGTCGGTGTAACTCTTCTGTCTTGACTGGGCGGTCTTGAGATGCTCACGAATCTTGCGAACTTTCTCTTCTGCTTCTCGTAGGATGTCGGGTCCGAAATTCTGAGTCTCTCCTACTTCTGACCAATTCAAAGGGTTGCGACACTTCCTTCCATACATGAACTCAAATGGGGCCATTTGCAAACTAGCTTGATAACTGTTGTTGTATGCAAATTTTGTGAAAGGCAAACAGTCTTCCCATTTAGATCCATACTCTAGCACACATGCTCTCAACATAGCTTCGAGTATTTTATTTACTCGCTTTGTTTGTCCATCAGTCTGAGGGTGATAAGGTGTGCTGAAATCTAGTCGGGTTCCTAAAACTTCTTGGACCTTCTTCTAGAATCTCGAGGTAAACTGGGTTCCTCGATCTGACACGATGTTCTTGGGGACTCCATGCAAACTGACGATTCTAGTGATGTACAACTCTGCTAGCTTTGAACTCTGGTATGTGGTCTTGACTGGTAAGAAATGGGCGACTTTGGACATTCTGTCAACTATGACCCAAATAGAGTCATTTCCCCTACTAGAAGTAGGCAATCCGGTGATAAAGTCCATTCCAACTGAATCCCATTTCCATTCCGGAATCTGTAATGGTTACAGCAGTCCTGCAGGTCTTTGATGTCCTGCCTTGACTCTCTGACATATATCACACTTGGTGATATAGCTTCCGATTTCTATCTTCATCTTATGCCACCAAAATTGCTCTTTCAAATCCTGATACATCTTTGTTCCTTCGGGGTGGATAGAATAAATATTATCATGGGACTCTTTCAAAATAACCTCTTTCAACTCTGAATCTGCTGGTACACAGAGACGCCTTTGTACCACATAACTCCTTCTTCGTCTTCGGTGAATCCAGGTACTTTGCTCGTACTAATACGACATTTTATTCCGTCGATACTAGCATTTCCTTTCTGCGCCTCCTCAATCTGACTGATCAAAGTGGGTTGAAGTTCTATGCTAGAAAAATATCCTTCACTCACTAATTCCACTCGGAAATCTTCCAGCTCTCTGTGCAAACTTGGTTGCTCCTTCAAAATCATGGAATTCAAGCGACACGGCAATCTTCTAAGGGCATCTTCTACCACATTGGCTTTACTAGGGTGATAGTGAATGTCCAGATCATAGTCCTTGATTAGCTCAATCCATCTCCTCCGCCTCATATTCAGCTCCTTCTGAGTGAATATATACTTCAGGATCTTGTGATCCGAATAAATCTCACAACGGTTTCCCATAAGATAATGCCTCCATGTCTTCAGGGCTAGAACTATGGCTGCGCGTTCAAGGTCATGGGTTCGATAATTTGGTTCATGCTGCTTCTGTTATCGGGATAGATAATATATAACTTTGCCTTCTTGCATTAGCACAGATCCGAGAACGATCTTGGATGCGTCACAATACACATCAAAGGGCTTCGTGATATCTGGCATGATCAAGATTGGGGCTGAAATGAATCTCCTCTTGAGTTCCTTAAAACTCGCTTCGCATTTGTCTGTCCATTCAAACTTCTTGTCCTTCTTCAACAATTGGTTCATGGGTCTTGCAATACTCGAGAATCCTTCTATGAACTAGCGGTAGTATCCCGCTAATCCGAGAAATGCACGAACTTGGGTTTTAGTGGTCGTGGCTTGCTAATCTTTAACATCTTTCATCTTCGCAGGTCAACGGAAATTCCTCCGACTGATACAATATGTCCTAGAAATCCTACCTCCTGTAACCAGAATTCACATTTGCTAAACTTGGCATACAACTGATGCTCTCTAAGGGTTTCAAGAATGGTCCTTAGGTGTAGCTCATGTTCTTCTTCTGATTTGGAATAAATCAGAATGTCATCGATGAAAACAATGACAAACTTATCCAGGAAGTCCATAAAAATCTTATTCATGAGGTTCATGAAATAAGCGGGGCATTGGTTAATCCAAAAGACATGACAGTATACTCTTATAATCCATATCTGGTGGTAAAGGCAGTCTTGTTGGAGATATGCCCTAGAGGCAATAATAAATATAGTTATTATTATATCTTTGTGTTTATGATAAATGTTTACATTCATGCTATAATAGTATTAACAAGGAAACATTGATACTTGTGTGATTTGTAAACTTAATTTGAAGTCCCTAGTAAAGCTTCTATATAATACTAGCTTGTTGGTTAATAGATGATTGTGGTTTCCCTATCATGAACATTGAGATGTTATTAACAACACGATCATATCGTTAGGAGAATGATATGATGGACATACTCCTATAGATAAGCATAGCATAAAGATCAAGTCATTTCAATAGTTCAATTGCTATATGCTTTCTGATACATAGTAACCTAATTCCTTCGACCATGAGATCATGCATATCACCTTTACCGGATGGATGCTTTGATGACATCAAACACCACACCGTAACTGGGTGGCTATAAAGGTGGCATTGAGTGTTCGGAAAGTATTGGTTGAGACACATGGATCAAGAGTGGGATTTGTCCATCCATATGACGGATAGATATACTCTGGGCCCTCTCGGTGGAATGTCATCCAATTAGCTTGCAAGCATGTGACTGGCTCACAAGGGATCACATATCATGGGAACGAGAAAAGAGTACTTATCGGTAACGAGGTTGAACTAGGTATGCAGAGATACCGACGATCATAACCTCGGATAAGTAAACTATCGTGAGACAAAGGGAAATTGGTATCGTATGTAAGTGGTTCATTCGATCACGAAGTAATCATAGAAATATGTGGGAGCCATATGAATTTCTAGATTCCTCTATTGGTTATTGTTCAGAGAAGTGTCTCGATCATGTCCGCATAATTCACGAACCGTAGGGAGACACACTTAAGGATTCGACGTTGTTTGAGTAGTTATGGTATGATGAGAAAGAGACTGAATGTTGTTCGGAGTCTCGGATGGGATCCGGGATATCACAAGGAGATCCAGAATGGTCCGGAGAATAAGATTCATATAAGGAAAGTCCCGTTTCGGAGTTGGGGAATATTTTCGGTGTTTTCATCGGGAATGTTCTAGAAGGTTCCGGAATGTCCGGCACTCCGGAGGGGAAGGGGTACGTGAATGCGTCATTGTAAGTTGGAATGATTGCATCATGTACTAAGTGTCTTCGCTGTCCAAAATAAAGGGTTTATTCAAATCCTAAATTGAAAAGTCAAACGGCTAGTTTGAAAGTCAAACGACAAGTTTTGGAAAGAGGAGGAGGAGGGAACCGAGTTGGGAGGAATCCTCCTCCAACCGGCGGCGCACCACCCAAGCCGAGTTGGGGAGGGACTCCCCTCCCTCCCCTTGGCCGGCCGGCCCCTCCACCTATATAAGGAGGGGCAGGGCTCCCTCCTAGCACACACAAGTACCTCTCCTCCAAACCCTAGCTTGGCGCCACCACCTCCTGCAGCTGCCGCCGCATCCTAGGGTTACCCTAGTCGCCGACTTGGGGTGCCCCAAACCCTAGCCTCCGGCTCTAGCATCTCCTCCTTGGTGTGTCTAAACCCTAGATCGCCGAGGAGCTCTCTCATAATCCACCATGCTCGCTCCGGCTTAAGGCGAAGCCCTACGAGATCTCCCCTCTATTTCCGGTACCACGCCGTTGTGCTGCCGGAATCGCGAGGAGAGTGCTACAACCTCTGCTGCTTGCTGGAACAAGGGAGAGGAAGGTCTTCGTCGAGTACCGAACGTGTGACCGATCAAGGAGCGCTTGGAACACGTCACGGAAGGATCGTCTACGCGATCTTGAGATCGGGAAGAGTACGACTACATCACCCACGAGAATCCGCTCTCGTTAAACACTTTGGAATCTTCGAGGGTGAGTTATTCCATCGAATCGTTCCTACAATCTAGTAGATAGATCTTGGCTTGTTTGTTTGTATGCGGTAGAAATTTTTTGTTTTCCATGCTACGAAACCCTACAATGGTATCAGAGCCGTGTCTATATGTAGATCTGTTGCACGAGTAGAACACAATGGTCATTGTGGGCGTTGATGCTTTTATTGTCGATTGCTTCTTGTGTACTTTGCATCTTGCGGTATGTTGGGATGAAGAGGCCCGGGCTAACCTTACATGACATCGTTCATGAGACTTGCTCCAAGCTTGACATGCAACTTGTATTGCATAAGTGGCTTTGCGGGTGCCTGTTTCTCCTAGCATAGTTAAGATCCAATTTACAACGGGTGATTAACAATACTAGTATCAATGTTGTGGTTCTTGTTTGTAAGTTAGAACGACACTTATTGAAAGCCCCAAACCACGTAAAACATGCAAAGAAAGTAGAGGCGTCTAACTTTGTTTTGCAGGGGTGTGCTGTGATGTGATATGGCCATGATTGTGATTATATTTGATGTATGCAATGTTCCTTATTGTAAGTTGGCAACTGGCAGGAGCCATATGGTTGTCTTTAATTTATGTTAAGACCTGCGTGTCTATTCAAAGTAGTTGTAATAGTTGAAGCCGGTAGATGACAACCATGGAGAAGCGTCATTGACCTTGATGCAATGCCAGTGATGATGGAGATCATGTTCGTGCTAGAAGATGGAGATCGGAAGCACAAAGAAGAAAGGCCATATCATATCACATATTATGAATTGCATGTGATGTTAATCCTTTATGCATCTTGTATTGCTTAGTAGACGACGATAGCATTATAAGATGATCCCTCATGCACATGAATTTCAAGTCATAAAGTGTTCACCCTTAGTTAGCACCGTTGCTAAAGCTTGTTGTTTCGAAGCACCACGTGATGATCGGGTGTGTTAGATTCCGCAAGTGTATACAACGTGAGCAAGCCAGATTTGCTCATGCGGAAACTAAGGTTTGATCTTGACGAGCCTAGCATGTACAGACATGGTCTCGGAACACGGATCACCGAAAGGTAAAGCATGAATCATATAGTAGATATGATGAACATGTCGATTGTTCGCCATTGAAACTATATCAACTCTCGTGATGATCGGTGTTGATGTGGTGAATCTGGTTCGTGTGATCACTAAAACAATGTGAGGGATATTGTTTTGAGGGATTTCACCTAGATTAATTTTATTAATATGAACTCAATTTGTCATAAACTTAGTCTAATCTATTGCAAATATGTTGTAGATCAATGGCAGCCCTACCATCAATTTTAATGCTTCCTAGAGAAAAAGTTAAAAACAATGGAAGCAACTTCATGGATTGGTTCCGCAATTTGAGGATTGTCCTCACAGCTGGTAATTTGACCTATGTGTTGGATGCAATCTGGTGACCCACTGCGGTGATGCTACCGATGAAGTAAAGAACGTTTACCTCACTCAGAAGACTCAGTACTCCACACTTCAGTGTGCTATCTTGTATGGTTTAGAATCGGAGCTTCAGAAAAGGTTTGAGAATTCATACCCATATGATATTGTCAAGGATCTCAAATTGATCTTTGAGACTTATGCGGCAATTGAAAGCTAAGATGCTTCTGAAAAGTTCTTTAACTGCAAGATGGAAGAGGGCAGCTCCGTCAGTGAGCATGTGCTTAAGATGTCTGGGCACGCAAACAAACTTCAAAGCTTGGGTATAGTGATTCCTAATGATTTGGGGATTTACCGTGTCCTCCAATCACTACCACCAAGTTACAAGAACTTTGTGATGAACTACAACATGTAGAACATGAACAAGACGTTGCCAGAACTCTTTGCCATGTTGAAGTCTGCAGAAGTGGAGATCTAGAAAGAGCACCAAGTGTTGTTGGTCAATAAGATCACCAAATTCAAGAAAGGCAAGTCTAAGCAGAAGGGACACTTCAAGAAGGGTGGTAAGAAAGTTACCACGCCGATGAAGAAGACCAAGGCTGGACCTAAGCCGACATCGAGTGTTTTACCGCAAGGAGAAGGTCATCGAAGCGGAATTGCCCAAAGTACTTGGCGGATTTGAAGAACGGCAACATCAAGAAGAAAGGTATATCTGATATACATGTTATTGATGTGTATATCACTAGTACTCGTAGTAGTGCCTGGGTATTTGATAATGGTTCGGTTGCTCATATTTGTAACTCAAACAAAGTCTTTGCAGAATAAACGGAAGCTAGCGAAGAACGAGGTGACGATGCGCGTGGGAAATGGATCAAAGGTTGATGTGATCGCGGTCGGCACGCTACCCCTTCATCTACCATCGGGATTAGTTTTATACTTAAATAATTGTTATTTGGTGCCTGCGTTGAGCATGAACATTATATCGGGATCTTGTTTATTGCGAGACGGTTACTTGTTTAAGTCCGAGAATAATGGTTGTTCGATTTATATGAGTAATATGTTTTATGCACATGCACCTTTGATAGATGGTCTATTTTTATTGAATCTCGATAGTGGAAATACACATATCAACAACATTGAGGCTAAACGTTTGAAATCAAGCGATAATTCGACCTATATGTGGCACTGTCGTCTTGGTCACATTGGAGTGAAGCGTATGAAGGAACTCCATTCCGATGGACTTCTTCAATCACTTGATTTTGAATCACTTGAAAGATGCGAAGCATGTCTGATGGGTAAAATGACTAAGACTCCATTTTCTGGTATGATGGAGCTAGCTATGGACTTATTGGAAATCATACATACCGATGTGTGTGGTCCAATGAGTGTAGCATCGCGCGGTGGTTATCGTTATGTTCTTACCTTCACGGATGACTTGAGTAGATATGGGTATATCTATTTCATGAAACATAAGTCCGAAACTTTCGAGAAGTTTAAGGAGTTTCAAAGTGAGGTAGAGAATCAACGTAACAAGAAGATTACATTTCTACGTTCTGATCGTGGAGGTGAATATCTAAGTTACGAGTTTGGCGAGCATTTGAAGAAATGCGGAATACTTTCACAATTGACACCGCCGGGAACACCACAGCGTAATGGTGTGTCCGAACGTCGTAATCGAACTCTCTTAGATGTGGTTCGTTCTATGATGTCACTTATAGATTTACCGCTATCATTTTGGGGTTATGCATTAGAAACAGCCGCATTCACTTTAAATAGGGCACCGTCTAAAGCCGTTGAAACGACACCGTATGAATTATGGTTTGGGAAGAAACCTAAATTGCCGTTCCTTAAAGTTTGGGGTTGCGAAGCCTATGTAAAGAAGTTACAGCCGGACAAGCTTGAACCCAAAGCGGAAAAATGCGTCTTCATAGGATACCCAAAGGAAACTATTGGGTATACCTTTTATCATAGATCCGAAGGAAAAATCTTCGTTGCCAAGAATGGATCCTTTCTAGAGAAGGAATTTCTCTCGAAAGAAGTGGCTGGAAGGAAAGTAGAACTCGACGAGGTTGTCGAACCTTCTCTCGATATTGTGAGTAGCGTAGCACCGGAAGAAGTTCCTGTGGTGCCTGCACCAATTAGAGAGGAAGCTAATGATGGTGATCATGAAACTTCGGTTGAAGTTGCTACAGAGCCTCGGAGATCAACGAGAACTCGTACCACTCCAGATTGGTATGATCCCGTTATGAGTGTCATGTTGGTGGACAACACCGATGACCCTGAGACATATGAGGAAGCGATGATGAGCCCAGATTCCAATAAATGGCAAGAAGCCATGAAATCTGAGATTGGATCCATGTACGAAAACCAAGTGTGGACTTTGGTGGACTTACCGGATGGCCGGAAGGCTGTCGAGAATAAATGGATTTTCAAGAAGAAAACAGATGCTGATGGTAATGTTACTGTCTATAAAGCTCGACTTGTCGCAAAAGGGTTTCGACAAATTCAAGGAGTTGACTACGATGAGACTTTCTCACCAGTAGCGAAGCTAAAGTCTGTGAGGATTATGTTAGCAATCGCAGCATATTATGATTATGAGATATGGCAGATGGATGTCAAAACACCATTCCTCAATGGAGACATTGATGAAGAGTTGTATATGATGCAACCCAAAGGCTTTGTTGATCCTAAAGATGCTAACAAGGTATGCAAACTTCAACGGTTCATCTATGGATTGAAGCAAGCATCCCAAAGTTGGAATCAAGATTTTTATAAGGTGATCAAAAGTTTTGGTTTTATACAAACTTATGGAGAAGCTTGTATTTACAAGAAAGTGAGTGGGAGGTCTGTAGAATTCTTAATACTATATGTAGATGGCATATTGTTGATTGGGAATGATGTAGACCTTCTTAATAGTGTCAAGGAATATTTGAATAATAGTTTTTCAATGAAGGATCTTGGCGAAGCAGCTTACATATTAGGCATAAAGATTTATAGAGATAGATCGAAACGGCAAATATCATTTTCACAGAGTACATATTTGGACAAAGTTCTAAAGAGGTTTGGAATGGAAGATAGCAAGAAAGGGTTCTTGCCCATGTTGCCCAATATGACCTTGAGTAAAACTCAAAGTCCGACATCGGCAGAAGATAGAGAGAGGATGAGTAAGACTCCCTATGCCTCAGCCATAGGATCTCTAATGTATGCCATGCTATGTACTAGACCCGACATTGCATATGCTGTTAGTTTAACTAGCAGATATCAAAGTGATCCAGGAGTGGATCATTGGACAGCGGTCAAAAACATCCTTAAGTACTTGAGAAGAACTAAGGATATGGTTCTTTCTTATGGAGGTGATGAACAACTCGTTGTTAATGGTTACACCGATGCTAGTTGGAACAGCGATCCGGATAATTCTAAATCACAATCTGGATACGTATTTATTTTGAATGGTGCAGTAGTTAGCTGGAGGAGTGCAAAGCAAAGTGTTGTGGCGAGATCTTCAACTGAATCGGAATACATGGCTTCTTCGGAGGCTTCACAAGAAGCGATATGGATGAAAGAGTTCATTACAGAGCTGGGTGTGGTTCCTAGTGCGCTGGACCCAATGTCTATCTACTGTGATAACATGGGCGCCATAGCCAATGCGCAAGAACCAAGGTCACACAAGAAGCTGAAACATATCAATCTATGTTTTCACGCTATTCGAGAACATATCCAAGATGGGGATATAAAGATTTGCAAAGTACACACAGATCTGAATGTGGCGGATCCGTTGACTAAACCTCTCCCGAGGGCAAAACATGACCAACACCAAACTGCCATGGGTGTTCTGTATATTACCATGTAATCTAGATTAGATGACTCTAGTGCAAGTGGGAGACTGTTGGAGATATGACCTAGAGGCAATAATAAATATAGTTATTATTATATCTTTTTGTTTATGATAAATGTTTACATTCATGCTATAATAGTATTAACAAGGAAACATTGATACTTGTGTGATTTGTAAACTTAATTTGAAGTCCCTAGTAAAGCCTCTATATAATAATAGCTTGTTGGTTAATAGATGATTGTGGTTTCCCTATCATGAAAATTGAGATGTTATTAACAACAAGATCATATCGTTAGGAGAATGATATGATGGACATACTCCTATAGATAAGAGTAGCATAAAGATCAAGTCATTTCAATAGTTCAATTGCTATATGCTTTCTGATACATAGTAACCTAATTCATTCAACCATGAGATCATGCATATCACCTTTACCGGATGGATGCTTTGATGACATCAAACACCACACCGTAACTGGGTGGCTATAAAGGTGGCATTGAGTGTTCGGAAAGTATTGGTTGAGACACATGGATCAAGAGTGGGATTTGTCCATCCATATGACAGATAGATATACTCTGGGCCCTCTCGGTGGAATGTCATCCAATTAGCTTGGAAGCATGTGACTGGCTCACAAGGGATCACATATCACGGGAAAGAGAAAAGAGTACTTATCGGTAACGAGGTTGAACTAGGTATGCAGAGATACCGACGATCATAACCTCGGATAAGTAAACTATCGTGAGACAAAGGGAAATTGGTATCGTATGTAAGTGGTTCATTCGATCGCGAAGTAATCGTAGAAATATGTGGGAGCCATATGAATTTCCAGATTCCTCTATTGGTTATTGTTCGGAGAAGTGTCTTGATCATGTCCGCATAATTCACGAATAGTAGGGAGACACACTTAAGGATTCGACGTTGTTTGAGTATTTATGGTATGATGAGAAATAGACCGAATGTTGTTCGGAGTCTCGGATGGGATCCGGGATGTCACGAGGAGATGCGGAATGGTCCGGAGAATAAGATTCATATAAGGAAAGTCCCGTTTCGGAGTTGGGGAATATTTCCGGTGTTTTCATCGGGAATGTTCTAGAAGGTTCCGGATTGTCCGGCACTCCGGAGGGGAAGGGGTACATGAATGTGTCATTGTAAGTTGGAATGATTGCATCATGTACTAAGTGTCTTCGCTGTCCAAAATAAAGAGTTTATTCAAATCCTAAATTGAAAAGTCAAACGGCTAGTTTGAAAGTCAAACGACAAGTATTGGAAAGAGGAGGAGGAGTGGGAAACCGAGTTGGGGAGGGAATCCCTCCTCCAACCGGCGGCGCACCACCCAAGCCGAGTTGGGGAGGGACTCCCCTCCCTCCCCTTGGCCGGCCGGCCCCTCCACCTATATAAGGAGGGGCAGGGCTCCCTCCTAGCACACACAAGTACCTCTCCTCCAAACCCTAGCTTGGCGCCACCACCTCCTGCAGCTGCCGCCGCCTCCTAGGGTTGCCCTAGCCGCCGACTTGGGGTGCCCCAAACCCTAGCCGCCGGCTCTAGCACCTCCTCCTTGGTGTGTCTAAACCCTAGATCGCCGAGGAGCTCTCTCATAATCCACCATACTCGCTCCGGCTTAAGGCGAAGCCCTACGAGATCTCCCCTCTATTTCCGGTACCACGCCGTTGTGCTGCCGGAATCGCGAGGAGAGTGCTACAACCTCCGCTGCCTGCTGGAACAAGGGAGAGGAAGGTCTTCGTCGAGTACCGAACGTGTGACCGACTGCGGGAGCGCTGCCAGAACGCAGCACCGGAAGGATCGTGTACGCGATCTTGAGATCGGGAAGAGTACGACTACATCACCCACGAGAAACTGCTCTCGTTAAACACTTTGGAATCTTCGAGGGTGAGTTATTCCATCGACTCGTTGCTACAATCTAGTAGATAGATCTTGGCTTGTTTGTTTGTATGCGGTAGAAAATTTTTGTTTTCCATGCTACGAAACCCTACAAGTCTTTGGAATATCCTCTGCGCGAATCTTGAGTTGATGATAGCCAATTCTAAGATCAATCTTAGAAAACACTTTGGCACCAGTCAACTTGTCAAACGGGTCTTCTATCTTTGGCAACGGGTACTTGTTCTTGATGGTGACATCGTTCAACTTCCGATAATCCGTACACAAACGGTTACCTCCATCTTTCTTGTCCACAAATAAAATAGGTGATCTCCATGGTGACACACTTGGTTGAATCAATCCAATTTCAATCATCGCATCCAGTTGCTTCTTCAGTTCCACTAGTTCCAATGGGTTCATACTATATGGTCTCTGGGCTATGGGTCCGGTTCCAGGTATTAGTTCAATGATAAACTCTATATCCCGATCTGGGGGCATACCGGACAAAACATCTAGAAATACTTCGGGGTATTCACAGACTATCCGGACATGGTCAATGGTTGGCTGGGCTATACTCTTATTTCACTTGAATTGACGGGGCAAGGTTTCAGATACATGCTCGACTGATATTCTGGCTGTACTAGTCATGGTTATGGATTTCTTGGCACAGTCAATTAATTCTTTGTGTTTGGACATCCAATCCATTCCTAGTACTACTTCCAAACCTCTAGTCCCAAGTACTATTATATTAGCATAAAAATCTATGCCATGGATTCGGATAGGGATGGCTTTGCAAATTTGCCTATCTTGGTGGTTGAACCTGGTATTTGAACAATCATAACATGCTTCAATTTGGTTGGTTGAATCTTACTAGTGCATGCAAATTCTTCAGTAACAAATGAGTGCGATGCTCCAGAATCAAACAACACTCTTGCAAGTACTGAGTTAACAAAAAACATACCCAGCACGACATCTGGCGCTTCTTGGGCTTCTTCAGCATGCATGAGAAAGAGACGGTCGTTGTGGTTAAGCGAGTTCCCTGGGGCAAACATTCTTCCAGGCTGAACACGACGCTGCCGCTGAGCTGAGGCATTTTCATTGGGGGCTGTGGCAATCGTCTTGGGGCACCCATTGGAATAGTGACCTTTGGTTTCACATTCATAACAAGTCACTTGGGACTTGTCCTTTGCTACAACAGGCACAACATTGCTTCCAGTCCTAGGGGCAGTGTTGGTGTTGGTGGCGACATTGTTGTTGTTGAACTTAGGTGGTGCACGGTTGAAATTGCTGGGGTTGCCGGGGTTGTTCTGGTTTCCTCCGGGCCTTGGGTTTCAACGGCTGGGATAGGTTGGACAGTTCATTGGGGGTCTGTTGGTTCTTGGGGCAAATCTTGGAGATGGGTTGGGGAAATACTTTGGTGTATGATGGGTTCCTGGTTGATGCATCATGTGACGCTTGCGGTTCTCATTAGCTTGATTGATCTTTCCTTCCATATGAATGGCAGAGTCAACTAAGGCTTCAATATCAGCAAAGGGGATATTGACTAACACTGTATGCATTTCATTGTGTAGACCATTCAGGAATCTCTCCTTCTTCTTGGCTTCAGTATCTATCTCATCTGGTGCATACCTAGCCAATGATAAGAATTTTTCACGGTATTCCACTACTGTCATCCTCCCTTGCTTCAGTTCCCTAAATTCATCTCTCATCCTCTTGATCAAACCTGGTGGCACATGGGTTCTGCTGAACTTGACTTTGAATTCTTCCCAAGTCATCATCTGACCTCCTGTCATTGCGGGAACGCTATTCCACCATGCTCTTGAATCTCCGGCCAGATAGTGGGTAGCAAACAACACTTTCTCGTTAGCTTCCACTCCTGCAACTTTCAGATTGTTCTCCATGGTTTGCAACCAATCATCTGCAACTAGGGGCTCTTCTGACTTAGTGAAAACAAGTGGATTGGTGTTCTGGACATTCTTGAGCTTAGAACCATGGTTGTCCTAATTTCCATGGCCTTGATTGTTGTTAGCCATCTGAGCTCTCTGTTGAAGGGTGGCTAAGTTGGCTTGACGTTCGGTTATTTCAACTTCACGGTCAGAAACCAACATTTGCAAGAGTTGCAACATCGGGTCCGGGGCTGAGTTGCTTCCTCCGCGAGGCATCTGAAGATGGAGATTGATCATGAGAAAAGAGGGAAATTTCTAAGGTTCAGGGGTTTTGAAAAGTTTTTAAAGTTTGACTCAGATTTTTCTAGCAACTTGCTTTTGATTCATTCATAGCACACGATACAAACATACACCACAACAAAGGAAAACAGATGGTTTTAAGAACCATTCTAGAAACTACGATACAGTGGGACGAATACAACTCACTAACGCTAGTGCTCAAGTGCTACTACTCCTTGGAGCCAGTGTCCTCATCATCCTCATCCTCATCATCGATGAAGGCAAAGTCGTCCTCATCAGTGAAGAAGTCCATAGCCCGATCCTCCAGAAATTCATCATCATCGCTAAGATAAGAGTAGGGGTCTCCATGAAGGTCTTCTTCTGCATTCTCCCTATCCTCCAACTCTATGATCCGGTGGCGAAGATGGGCAATGATGTGCTCCTTCTTGTCGAGCTGACGGCGACAAGACTTGTGATCCTTTACTAGCATGGCGATGGTCTGATCCTTCTTGGCGGAGATGGCGTACTTGTGGTTGGCGTAGGAACTGGCATTTTCCAACTCCTTCTGACGGTCATACATCATGAAGATGAGGTGGTCCAACTGATTCTTCGGCTCATGGTGATATGGGGCCTCCAGTGGCTGTCCCATAGCATCACACCTTGGGTAGAACTCAAAGTGCGTACCCTTGATTTGATTGATACTCTGCCCACACAGACGGTCAAGAGCTTCCTACATGGCCCTGACAAGTCCATCAAGCCAGTTGTTCTCTCTTAAGGTGAACTGAATTCCCTCTGCAGTGGGAGGTTCAATCTTTCCTCGGAGACTTGCAACAACTAACCACTGCAGATCTTCTCCTTCCTGATCATTGAGCTGAGCTCCGAAGAACTCAGGGTGTGGACGCTCTAGCATTTCTGCCAGCAGGTCCAAGTCACGCTCAAAGATGATATCTCCTTAATTCCCCAACTGATAAAACTTGTTGTACTTCACGTCCATCTATAAGAATATAGTATGAGTTAGTTAGTAGAGTGATCAAGTGTGTCAAATTTTATGTAAGTTTGCAAGAATTTTTGAGAAACATGAATTTTTATTGAAAGAGTCTAAATGATGAGAATAAGAATAAGTTTTTGTAAATACTCACTTCCTTTGGTTTTGAAACTAACTTTTTCATTCAAACGTCCATTATAACTAGGGTCTCCTATGGTCAGGATGGCCCTGACACCAACTTATCAACACCCGATTTTTTAATCACAGATGCCTGTTATGCCATACATCGCAATCCTATGATTACCATTTTTGCGAGACATAACATATTCGATATCACAGTACATCATCCATTACAAACCATACATAAGGTATTACACAAATAAGGATCTCATGATCCAGTTCTTAATACAATTCAAGCAGCGGAATAACGTAATAATAGCGATAGTGTGGGCGAAGCTCCATCTTCAGGGTCACAGGCAATGCTGACGATGGGAGATGATCCTAGTTGTCATAACCTTCCTGCGGTCTGTCATCCTCATACTCCTCTTCATAGTCTGTCCACGGGAATAGCCAGGGACAAATCCATGAGTACTCTTTAAGTACTCGCAAACTAATACTAACAAGTGAAGTGGTTTTGAATAGGGTATACTAAGCTCTAGGGTTGTTTTGCAAAAAGCCAGATTTACCTCTACTAAGTTCAAAAGCAAAGAAAGCTAGTTGTAAATTTGATAAAACCTAAGTGGGAACTTAAATTTTATATCACAACTCTATTATGGTCAAGTAAAAGTCATAAATCATTTCATAAGTCATTTTGAAAACATCTGACGATAGAACAGTATGGACACTCCAACTGTCCATAACCGCGAACGCGGCTATTCGAATAGTTTGACACTCTGCAGAGACTGTACACTTTCACCACTACATTCGATATATCCGTAAGGAACAATCCTGAATTCAACATACTCAGTATGTGGATAATCAATCGTAACCTTTCAATTACACGCCCTACTATAGGTACCTCTCCTGTGAGTTTGGCCTCCCAACCATGACCAACTGTCATCTTGGGAACTACACAGGTGGACAATCTTCACAAGGTAGCCTCATATCAGACCTTGGCCGCAAGGGAAACCATACTAAGGTATATAAATTTCCAGTCAAGCCCTACCCAATTTTTGGGTATTGTGGTTGTACGGTAGAATTGGAATGGTATTGCATCCAGACAACCATCAGTTTTATAAAGGGATCAGACTCATGCCTTAACATTTTCATCATCAAAAATCATCGGGTGTTCTATAACACATGTCAAAACATTTCAATAGAATAACTCATCATTCTAAGGTTTTCATAACCATTTTCACCAGGTATTCCCATCTAAAGTTGATCAAGTTTTATGCATAGTACTAGCATCTACAAGTGGGGGTAAATACTAATGATGGGTAATAAACTAGTGGAGATTAACTAAGTTCAATCCCATGCCTTAGGATGACCTCAAGATTAACTTAGGCCATTTTTGATGCTCTTTATGCTACCTTCCAATATCCTTCTAATATCTATAATTCACTAAGTAAACTCTGAGAGAAAGCTTTGATGAAGAATTAGAATACTTAAGCTTGCAAGTAATACTAGGATTAGGTATTAGGTGGTGTAAGCTTGCAAGGATTAGCTTGCATAAATTTAGCATAGGCTTGCATAATTGCAAGTATAAGCTTGCTAGGTCAACTTGTATAGTGAGGCTTGCCTTGTGCAGAGAAGTGGTTGAAGTTCTCCTCGGCTTCTTCCTCGTAGTATCCTCCTTCCTCCTCGTATCCTTGGTCGGTACTAGCGTCTATAAATAAACACGAGGTACACAATCACCAAATAATACTTAACTATTTATAATCATCACACAAAGGTTCATACTAGATGATCTAGCATCATCACTAACATTACAAGATTAAAGCATGTGTCTTGTTTCTTTTATTTTTAGAAAAGTAATTTCTACTCATTGAAAAACTACTTAAGATTTAATATTCCCCAACTCAAACATGGGATCATGTTGACACATGTCATCACCACATATTTTAGTACATGGGAATGTGATTTAAAGTGGTGTCGAAATTTAATAAGGTTTAACCTTTCTATTTTATTTAATTAAAGTGACTAGAAATTCCTATGTGGCATTCTTTTATTACTTGATAATTATTTATATAAGTAAACCTATATATTTTTATATATTCTGAAAGGTATGGTTAAATGTGATTTTTGAGAGTTGGAATCAACTCAAAAGCTCTTATGGTTGAATTTTGAAAAATGTTTGAATGCAGAAAAGCTTCTGCCTTGTTATTTTTACCATGGGTGATCTATAAATCTAAATGGTTGGAATGCAACTGGCTTGGATTAAGCATTCCAGTACCTTTCTAGCAAAATTGGTTTCATGCATTTTGGTTCAGTGAATCGAGCTGGGTTGATTTTTGAATCTAGGTACAGAACTGGGTTTGAAATTAAATGAATAAAACTAAATTTGAATTGTTGGGTCGTGCGGGATGTTTAACTGGGCCAGCACACTATGCACAGCGAACGCGCAGGCTGGTTAAGTGTGAGACCCCACCCGTGAGTGATACAATGAGGGGCGAAGTGGTATGGGGTGATTAGGATCGTAGGATCTAATGCTAATCGAATGACTCTGGTTCATCGTCCACGTCGGACAGTGCTGGCGAGACAGAACCCTATGGCAGACAGTGGGGGTCGTGGGAGGCTCACCAGGGCTCAGGCGATGGTCGGCGATGGGGGCGAATGACGAAGTCGACGACGACGATTCTCCTGGTACCGGCAGCTTCTCCTGGGGCGACTCCAATCCATGGCGCCTCTCCTCCTCTGCAGCGGCGAACTCCGGTGAAATTCCAGCCACCTGGTGCTCGCCTTGCTCTGGGAGTGAGTGGGGGGTATCAGTGAGAGGTGGGGAGTGAACTGGTGTGAAGAAAACTAGCGGGGTTGGCCTCCTTTTATAGTTACTGAAGGGGACTGAACGACGCGGGTGGAGCTCGTCGGTGTCGACGGTACAGAAGGCTAATGGCATGGGCGACGATAGGGGGCGTTGATGTGCTCCCTGGCAAAGCTCAACGATATGGTGGCGAGGCGTGGGGCGGTGCGAGATGGTCGGAACGTCGCGGCGCTCTGGGCGGGTCTGACGGCAATTTTAATGGCGCACATCATGCATGGTCCGCACGGCGGTGAACGAGGTTATTTGAAGGGGTGCTGGGGTGTTGGTGATCATGTTTGCAAGCGGCGAGGGATGCGTGTGGTATGTGGGATGGTGTCGCTAACGGCGCACGGGCGCTCTCTCGTCTCGCACGCAAAGAGACTGTGCGCGTGCTTGGTGGGTGGTCCAGTGGCTGGCTATGCTCGGGGCTTGGACAGGGAGTGGCGATGGACGATGCTGCGTGTCTCAGACAAGGTTGGCGAGGCTAGTTCCTCCTATAGATCGCTGGCGACATGGGGGTGGCAATGGTGCTCTCGGCATGCTCACCATTAATGGCTAGGCTTGCTCACAGTGGTGCTAAAGCTATTTAGATTACACTGATCAGCTACTGGGAGTGTAGAATGAGCTATAGAGGGAGCAAGTTAGGCACTGATCACTGCTCACTATAGTGTTCTATGTTTGTTTGTTTGCTGCAAACAAGGTGTTTGATGAAATGGACGAAAGAACTTCAAATTTGAATTTTGGATTCAAACTTGGTGGGTTTGCTAGGCACATACTAGGGAGTATTAGGTTAGTTGGATTGGTCAAGGTGCACTTGTTTGGTTGGGTTTTGAAAATGTGTGATCTTCACATATGATAAAGATTCAATTTTGAATTGTCATTTGAATGGGGTTGCTAAGTGTTTCTGCAAGTTTTAAAGGTGGGCTTTGATTCACTTTTACTTGATCTAGCAAGGGGTGAAAAGAATTGGAAAAGTTTCTGTTTGAAATCTTGTACTAGAAACACTCAAAGTGACCTAGTGAGCAAGATTGGCAAAAATGACCATTTTCCTTAATTGATTTGTTTTTGGATTTTCTCTTTATTTGTTTCTTCTTGGAAATGTTTTAGATTATGTTATTTTCATATTTAAACCATTCCTTACTATTTAGTTGAGTCACACAAGTCCATTCATGCATTTATCAAATCATCACATACACACATGCATTCATATGATTTTAATTAATCAAAGTTTTTGTTAACCCTAATTTTACAGATTAGAGTTTGATGATCATTGTTTCATATTTTTGGGATGTTACACAAGCTTTTGTAGGAACATAATAACTTCAGAAATATTGCAACCATCAAGATCAAAATCAAACATTGCATCACAAGCAGTAGACTTATTGTTTCCCATATTTTGTCAAATTTCAGCATTCTTATTGGGTTTAGGCATTGTTGTAAAAGGAGTGGGGACTTCTTGTGGTTTGCTAGTATCAACATTGGTGGTGGTAATAGTAAAAATACTAATGTTTCTAGCAATTTCATCTTCTATTTCCCACTGAGCATGCAACTTAGCTAACAGTCTAACATTTTCATCAATTGTAACTTGTATGGCATGAGTAGCAGCAAAGGTATTTTCCATGGTTTCAGGTTTAGAAGCCATTTTATTAATTAAAGAGGATTGTGCTTCAGACAAGGATGAAATATTTTTCTCAACATTCAAAAGATTTTCCTCCATAGACTTGTTGAAAGTAGTTTGTTTACTAATAAAGTCCTTAAGAATGACTTCAAGTTCATAGTGTGCACTTCTATTGTTGTTGTAGGAGTTTCCATCAGCATTACCATTATTGGGAGGGTTAGGCCTATAATTATTACTACCAAAATTATACCTATAGGCATTGTTGCAGAAATTGTTATTTCTAATGAAGTTCACATCAACTTGCTCTTCTTGAGCAACCAAAGAGGCTAAATGAACGTTGTTTGGATCAATATGAGCTTTTCCATTAAAAATCATAGACATAATAACATCAATTTTATCACTCAAGGAGGAGGTTTCTTCAACAGAATTTACCTTCTTACCTTGTGGAGCTCTCCCAGTGTGCCATTTAGAGTAGTTAACCATCATATTATCAAGGAGCTTTGTTGTAGCACCCAAAGTAATGGTTATAAAGGTACCTCCAACAGCACAATCCAACATATTTCTTGAAGAAAAATTTAGTCATGCATAAAAGTTTTGGATAATCATCCAAGCAGTAAGTCCATGAGTGGGACAATTCTTTACCAAAGATTTCATTCTTTCCCAAGCTTGAGCAACATGTTCATTATCAAGTTGTTCAAATTTCATTAATTCACTTCTCATAGATATAATCTTAGCAGGAGGATAGTATTTTCCAATAAAAGCATCTTTGCATTTAATCCAAGAATCAATACTATTTCTAGGCAAGGATATCAACCATTCTTTTCCTTTTCCTCTCAGAGAGAAAGGAAACAATTTAAGATTAATAATATCTCCATCGACATCCTTATATTTTTAGTTCAACAAAATTATTAAGGTGGGTAGCAGCATCATCAGAACTACCACCATAAAATTGCTCTTTCATAACAAGATTCAACAAAGCAGGCTTAATTTCATAAAAGGTAGCATCGAGAGAAGGTGGAGCAATAGGCGTGCAAAGGAAATCATTGTTGTTTGTGCTAGTGAAGTCACCCAACTTGGTGTTCTCAGGAGTGTTCATTTTTGAAAAAGTGAGGCAAGCCAACAACAGTAGCAACTAAGGTAGGAGCTAACTTTTTTGTGTTTTTGATAAGATAAAGTAAACCAAACAAAACTAATTTTTTTGTATTTTTGAAACAAACAAACAAGCAAAACAAAAACAAAGTAAAGAGAAAGGCTGTGAAAGACTCCCCTTGCAGAGTTGTCCTTAACTCCCCGACAACGGCGCCAGAAAACGTCTTGATGGCTCAAATCACTATAGAGCTTCGTTCAGAAACCCCAAGAGGAAGGTATGATGAGAACAACAGTAAGTTTTCCCTCAATTATGAAATGAAGGTTATCGAACCCGTAGGAGTAAGGAAACAACTCCAAGGTGTTGCTAACAACTCAGAACCTGCACAACACAAACTCAAGACTTTGCCCCAACTTACAGTGAGGTTTGCTGAAAACAAAGGATTAAACATATAGTGTGGAAGTTAGTAGTTGCTTGTAGAAAGTAAACAGTAACAGGGTAAACAATAGATGATGTATCAATGATAAAGATTGGACCAGGGTCCACAGTTCACTAGAGATGTTCTCCTTAAGATAGATAACATTCTGGGTAAACAAATTACAGCGGGGCAATTTGACAGATTGAGGAAGCATAACAATGCATATACTGTACATCATGACACCTATGAGATTTGATTGGGCACTACAACAATATACATAGACCGTAATCCAACTGCATCTATGACTAATAATCCACCTTTAGATTATTATCTGAACCCCCTCTAGTATTAAGTTGCAAGCAACAGATAATTGCATAAGCAATGTGTGTAAAGTAAATAATACAATTGTTCCATGAACAAAAGATTGTTGTTTTCTCCCTAGTAGCGACATCACATCTACAACCTTAGAGATTTCTATCACTTCCCCAGATTACTAGAGGCATGAACCCACTATCGAGCATAAATACTCCCTCTTGGAGTCACAAGCATCTACTTGGCCAAGATAGCTACTAGCAAAGGAGATCATGCAAGATCACAAATAACACAGACATGATAGAATCAATAATCAATCTGATATAGTATATCAATATCCATCAAATTCCCGCAAACACAACATGCATGATTACAAATAGATGATCTTGATCATGAACGAAGCTCACAAGATCTAAACATGATAGCACAAAGGAGGAGAAACAACCATCTAGATACTGTATGGACCCATACTCCAAGGGTGAACTACTCACACATCATACCGGAGGTTGGCGTGGTGATGAAGAAGGCCTCCGGGATGATCTCTCCCCTCCGGCAGGGTGCCAAGAAGAGCTTCAGATCCCCCGATCTAGGGATGATGGTGGCAGCGGCTACAAACTGTTTCGTGGAGATTTTATCGGGTCCTTAGGTTTTCTGCATCGGGTGACTTTATAGGCGAAGAAGCAAGGCAGGGGGGCGCCCGAGGGGCCCACACCATAGGACGGTGCGCCCTAGGATGGACCTGTGCGGCCCTAGGGTGTGGCCACCTCGTGGCCCCCTTCGGTTGCCCTTCGGTCTCTGTGTTCGATCCGGTAAAATATTGACTTTTGGCTTTTATCCCGTCCAATTCCGAGAATATTTACTTACTAGATTTTCTGAAACCAAAAACAACAGAAAATAGGCAACTGGCACTGCGACATCTTGTTAATAGGTTAGTACCAGAAAATGTATAAAAATACCTCAAAGTGTAGACAAAACATAGAAAAGTTGATACTAAACAAGCATGGAGCATAAAAAATTATAGATACGTTTACGATGTATCAGTGCCTCCTTTATATCCATCCATTTGTGATTGTTGTAGTGATTATTAATCTATGAGAATGATTATATATGTTTGACTAATACTTGTTATATAATTTAAGGGACCAGGTAACATGATCTAAAGATATCATAGGTATGAACTTGTGTGCTAGCGAATTGGCAACCCCCGAGTGACACAGCCGATATCACTTGAGGACAACAAGGAACCATCAATATTAAATCCTTGATCTAGTCGCAAGACCTTAATTGATGTGCTGACCATTGCCATGGTAGTAGACAGATGGATCGTTGGGACTAGGAAGAATTGGCCATGAGGACTTCTAGTCAGTATATGAGTTGCTTGCCTACTAACTTAGAAATAAGAAATATCACAATTACTTATACCACTTTACCCATTTGGCACGTTCACTATCACTATGAACTGTTTCTCTCCATGCCTAACTTTTCATATGCAGGAATTCCAAACTCATTTGTAGTCTTTAATTTTATGCAATTTAATCCTTATTTACTTTCTACGCAAGTTTCATCTATCTTTTACTCACAACCCTCCACCATAAGAAATTGCATTCAATTCAATCAAGACTTGTGACACCTTGAGTGTGACTGAAGTTTCGCCTTAAAGCACTTACCGAATATCCTTGTTGGGATCGATATAAAAACTTGAATTAATACTTCTGTGAAAACATTCTCTGATGAACATGTGCACTTGCAGGCCATCAAGTTATTTTCTGGCGCCTTTGTCGGGGAGCTAAGAGGTAAGTGTTGTTTCTTGACAACACAGTTGTTGGCACCATTCATGATCTCTGTTGAAGACAGAGGTACCACTTGATCTGGAAGAACTTATTTACCTCCATATATTGATTGTATTCCAACTGAAAGACGTCTAGAGTTTATTGAAAAAATTCTAACTCAAATACCATAGACATGAACAACTTGATTCCATTGATGGCACAATTGACTATCACCCGTGGGGCTGAACCTGAGCTACCATTGGGAGAATATGGGAATCCATGAAGGCACTTAAGGAATATACCTATTCTTTTCCTGAACTTGAAGGCCAGGAATATGAAATATATCCTGTGCTAATTTATATGATGATAGAAATTGCTTTCGCAGGAAAAGAAGAGGAAGATGCTAGTGACCACTTGACAAGGGCCTATGACATTTGCGATACTCTTAAAACAACAAGTTTACCAATAGAGTTTGTACTCCTTAAACTCTTTCGCTGGTCACTCAAAGATAATGCTTTTGCTAAAGGGAATATGCCCTCAGAGGCAATAATAAAGTGGTTATTATGTATATTCCAAGTATATGATAGATGTTTATTTTGCATGCTATAGTTGTATTAATACAGAAACGTTAATACATGTGTGTTTAATAAACAAACAGAAAGTTCCTAGTTATGCCTCTCTTATAAAATAGCTCGTTGATTAACAAGATGATCAAGGTTTCCTAATCATGGACATTGGATGTTGCTAATAACGAGGTCACAATATTATTGGAATGGTGTGATGAACATTCATCCCAAGTATAGCATTACGATCAAAGTCATTGATTTTATATTGCTATAACATCATACGAAGTAATCCTAATCCTTAGACCATGAGATCATGTCAATCACTAACACTGGAAAAGTATCTTGATAACATCAAACGTCACACCATAACAGGGTGATTATAAAGATGGGTTCAATACTACTAAAGTGTTATCTTGAGGCCCATAGATCGAGAGTGGAATTTGTTCATCCTGATGACGGATATATATGCTTTGGGCCCTCTCGATGATATCACATTGATTAGCTTGCAAGCAAGTGATTTGATCACTAGAATGTTATATCACGGGAATGAGAAAAGAGTACATGTCAGTAACGAGATCAAACTAGGTATAGATATACCGATGATCGAATCTCGTATATGTAATATATCGGGAGACAAAGGGATTAAGATACTAGCGTAAAAGGTTCTCACGATCACAAGAAAGTCATCGTTGAATGTGTGGGAGTCATTATGGATCTCCAGGTCCCGCTTCTCATTATTGATCTGAGAGGGGTCTCGATCATGTCTGCATTATTTGTGAAACGTAGGTTGACACACTTAAGAGACACTGACACCATTTGGAGAAAATAGTTTCATGCTTAAAAGAATAAGAAAGCGCAGAAATTTATTTCACTAGATACCGAAACTGGTTTCGGGTTAAATTGCATAAAGTGTTTCTGCATGTGAAATGAAATACTAGCAAGGGGTTATATGTGAATGTTTGGCATTAAAGTAATTGATAAAATTCTGAATAAATAAAAGGAGTTTTATTTAATGAGAGTTTGCATTAAATTTGGTGGAAATTTAATGGGAATTTGAGTGGGATTTTGAGTGGAGAAAATTGAGGGGGATTTTGTGAGTGGAGCTTCCACCCACATGAATGGAGGGAGGGCAAGGGGCAGCCCCCTTGCGCTGGCCACCCCCTTGGGGTTCCCCATCCTCCTATAAAAGGATCCCCCCTCCCTCACTTCTCACTCACACCTCCTCGTGAAGGATCTCTCTCCCCCTCTAGTATTTATCCCCCATGGTCTCGGACTAGCAAGATACATGTTCCTGGTGGATTTTCGGCCAGAAAGAGTTGTGCTTCCACTGCATCGCTGGAGCAAGGAGGCGGAGGTTTCTCGGTGCCTCGGACGTGTGTGCGAGCATGGATGCGCCGCTGATTTGCAGCACTAGGACTTCCTCTCGATCTTGAGATCGGCAAGAGTTTGTCTACATCAACCACGAGTTCAACCTCGTTAATCTTTTTCGGTCTTCAAGGGTATGTTCTCTATGGATGTATATCCGCCTGTTGCTTGTATCTAGTAGATAGATCTTGGTACATAGTTGTTCTCATCGTACGAAATTTTTTGTTTTCTATGCTGCGAACCCTAGATTTGCTTGGATGCAATCATTACCCAATCATACTATAAAAATCTAGGAAGATAACATCCGAGAATTCATTCATAAATGTTGTTCATTCTCAAAAATCATGCAAATTAAACATAGCATAGAAAACTTTCTCCAAACAGTTGGAGAAAACTTTTATCAAGCATGGAACAGATTTTATGCAATGATTATGAAAGTCCCAAATCATGGTTTCGAAGAACATTTGATTATTCAATAGTTTTACAATGGGCTTGATGATGAAACAAAAGAGATGACTGATCTATCTACAGGGGGAGATATATGTAACCTAACATTGCCAGAATGTGTAAAGCTTTTCAAGGTAAGATCCTTTAATGGTGAACAATATAATCCAGCTGAGGATGGTGAACCATGAAAAGGTATGATCCATATACCCTTAGATCTCATTCCTAAAGTTAAAAAGTCCATGGAAGAAAAAGGTATAGCCTTAGAACTTGTTAAAGAAACTAAAGTTGACATTATTCAAACTTATGTAATACAAGATGATATAAATCTTGTCATGCAAAAGTTTAGGTATCAACAAAATCAGTTCTGTGAGAAAAATTACAAACATATTATGACATAGGAAAGAATATAAGGGACCTAACCGAAGTCTTTGATGACTTGGGTCATGCTACAAAACATTTAGATAGATATTTAATTATGGTTAAAACAAAATATGATCAAATAATTGAAACCCAAAATTTGATTTGGAACCAAGGAAATTTTGGTACTGTTTCTACTAACATTGTTACTACAAGTGGTACATAAACGTAGGAACCACATGGGGAACCTTTATATCAAGAAGAACAAGACCGCAAGGAAAGAGAGACTCAAGAGATGAGTCAAGAAGAGTAGAACCTTGTAGATCCTCAAGATGACATGGATTATGAAGCTTAGAAAAGAGAACATGAGGCTTCCAAGACAAGACAAGAAGAAGAAGCAAGAGATAAACATAAACTATATGATTCAGACGATGAGACAGTCGACTCGAGAGAGTAAGCTGATCTCAGAAAGGAGCAAGAAGAACAAGTTTTCGCTTCACAGGAAGATCACGTTGATAAGCAAAATTTAGCAACAATTAAAACTAAGAAAGATACTCCACCAATGACAAAGATAAAATAGTAGGTAATACTAACCAAAAATAAAATTCCTTATCCTAACCGGGTTCAATATGAACCGGATAAAGTTATTTATGATTCTTTTACCGAAGTACTAGGAAGTCTTCGCTTAGAACTTCCCTTAACTGACGCTTGATGGCTCAATTGATGTGGAGCCTGTTAGGAACCCCAAGAGCACGGTGTGAAGCAGCAAGCAACAAGTTTTCCGTCAGTTGAGACCGAGTTTATTGAACCAGAAGGTGGACGGAAACTTCACACAGGTGTTGCAAGCAACATGGAGACCTACACAACACAAAATCAAGACTTTTCCCCAATAAATCAGTCAGGTTGTCAAGCTCACCGGTTTGCTGTAACAAAGGATTAAACATATGGTGTGGAAGGTAATGGTTAGCAGCAAGTAAACAAGTAACAGTGGAAGATTTATCAATGGTAAAGATTGGACCGGGGTCCATAGTTCACTAGAGGTGCTCTCCTTAAATAAACAACATGGCATGAAGGGTAAACAAATTACAGCGAGGCAATTTACAAGAACTGAGAAAGGCATAACAATGCAATTACTAGTCAGAAAGATCCTATGAGGTTGATTGGGCAATACAACAAGATACATAGACCGCCATCCATTTGCATATATGACTAGAAGTCCACCTTCAGGTTATCATCCGAACCCCCTCCAGTATTAAGTTGCAAGCAATAGACAACTGCTTTAAGCAAAGTGTGTAAGGTAAACATGCACATGTTCCATGAACAAGAGACCGTTGTTTTATCCCTAGTAGCAACAACACATCTACAATCGAAGAGATTTCTATCACTTCCCTTGGAAACTAGAGGCATGAACCCACTATGGAGCATAAATACCCCTTCTTGGAGTCAGTAGCAACTACTTGGCCAAGATAGCTACTAACAACGGAGAGCATGCAAGATCACAAACAACACATACATGATAGAATTATAAAGACAAAACCATTAATCAAACCAACATAATAATCTCAATATCCATCGGATCCCCGCAAACACAACATGCATGATTACAAATATATTAGATCTTGATCATGAACGGAGCTCACAAGATCTATACATGAAAGCACAAAGGAGGAGATACAACCATCTAGCTACTACATGGACCCATAGTCCAAGGTGGAACTACTCACGCATTATACCGGAGAGAAGGCCTCCGGGATGATCTCCCCTCCGGTAGGGTGTCGGGAAGAACTTCAGACACCCCCCAATCTAGGGATGATAGTGGCGGCGGCTAAAGACGGTTCGTGGATTTTTGATCGGGTACTCAGGGTTTCTGCATCAGGGGCTTCTTATAGGCGAAGGGGGGGACCGAGGCGGCTGCCAAGGCGACCAAACCCTAGCCAGGCGCAGGGTGGGGCCCACCCATGCCTGGGGTGGGTCTGGCCCCTCGGGCTCTCCTCTGGACTTCTTGTTCCCCATGGAAAGTAATTGACTTTGTCCTTTGTCCCGTACAATTACGAGAATATTTCTTTACTAACTTTTCTAAGACCAAAAATAGCAGAAAACTGGCATCTGGCACTGTTGCAACTTGTTAGTAGGTTAGTACCAGAAAACACGTAAAAAACACCTCAAAGTGTGGACAAGTAAAGAAAAGTAGATACTAAACAAGCATGGAGCATAAAAAATTATAGATACGTTTCCAACGTATCAATGCTATTCAAGTTCCTACTTATAAAAAGTTTATGTGAGATATTCTTAATATAAAATAGAAGGTAACTAAGACTGTAGCAGTAATGACAAACTTTGGAGATAAGCTGCCTACTAAGCTTGGAGACCCAGGTATACCAACCATCTCCTGTGCAATTGGGCAAACAAATATATTCAACGCTCATTGTGATTTAGGAGCGGGTGTTAGTGTTATGCCTTATTATTTATTTAAGAAATTAAACTTAGGAGAGTATTACCCTCCACAAATGGCAGATAAGACAACTAAACAACCTGCCGGTATTATGCAAGATGTTCTACTTAGAATAGACCAACATGTTATACCCACTAATTATTATACTTGATGTTCCTAAGGATGACAAACTTTCTATCATCCTTGGAAGACCTTTTTTAGCACATCCGGAGCTAACATAGATTGTTATAGAGGTAAGATTGTCTTCAATATATATGATGATCAGATAGTTCGATACTTCTTGAAGAAACCAGAACATAGTGGAAAATATGTTCCACCACCCAAGCGTGTTCAAGCAACAAGAACAAGAGATGAAGAACAACTTGAAGTAAATGCTGATAGCATGGAGTTTGGATAAAAACCAAAACTCCAGAATAAAATACATAATGAAAGTTAACCCATTTTCAATAAATTAAATTTAAAAAAAATTTCTATCCTTTTTATTGTTTATTTTGTCTAAACTAATAAATTTGTTTTAAGTGTTGATTTATTCACAGAACCTACCCTAGAGAAGTTAATAAAAACAAGAGAGAAGTGAAGGAGAATGGTAAAATAGGGCTCACGCCCGGTAACGAGCAATGGAACTGGTAGACGCACCCGTACCGCGCGCCCGTACCAAAACTATGATAAAACCTACGCTCTTCACCGTGCTGGTAACGAGCAACGGTACGGGCCGACGTGCCCGTACCGATTGCCCGTACTAAGCTTCAACAAAATCGAGGACATCCATAGTGTTGATAACGAGCTATGGTACGGGCGGGACCCGCCCGTACTGTCCGCCCGTTCCAGGCACTCTAGGTTTGATCTCCAAACCTAATGTTTATCCAATGGTGGCGACTACCGGTACAGACGGGACATGCCTATACCACCCGCCCGTACCGCGTGTGTCACCAGGTAAAATCTGAAGGGGCTGGCTCCCAGCCAGCCTCCTCCTCCTTCTTCCTCTTTCTCCCTAGTTCTTTCTCTCTCCACCTCAAACTCTAATCACCTAGAACTTTTGATTGTTCATCGATTTCGTATTTTTGAGTGGGGTAATCTTCACATTGGTACGTTTCTCATCGGATCCACGCTTTATTTTCTAAAATCCATGGTTGAATTCCTCACATTCACTATCTTGATGAGTTCATCATATTTTAAGATAAATTTTGATTCCTAACGTTAGGATTATTAGTAACTACTGCATGTAATCATTTGTTTATGTGATAAAAACTTGATACCCATGTTTTCCTTTGCAAATTTTGTAGCACAATGCATAACATTGGAAGAATCCTTCGCAAGGGAAAGGGTGTGGCAGGGGCCTCGGTATCCTCTACGCCACGGCGCTCGAAGAAGAGGCGTTCGGAAGCGGATAAATTGAGGGCCGACATGAGCCAAGACTTTGTAAGGGTGAGAAAATGCGATGTTGTGCCTACCAAGTGGGCAAACCGCGAGTTTCTCTCCCACCAAGGGCTCTTGGAAGACTTCGAGCGGATGACTGAGCATGCAGGCATGGCCCCTTTCTCCTACCTCTCCGTCGACACCTACAAGCTCGCCACATTCGAGTTCTTGTCATCATTCCATGATGACCTCGAAGCCTAGGAACGAAATTGCACTGTAAGTTTTGTGCTCAATGGGTAACTCCACAGCCTTTCCTTTTATGAATTTTGCGATTGTTTTGGATTCTCCTATGAGGGAGCACTTGGAATTAATGACAATGTGCATGTGGAGGAAATGCAATCTTGGGAGAAGATTTCTGTCCACAGGAACACTATCTTTTTGCGCAAAAAGAGCGCAACCATCCAGAATCCCACTATCCGTTATTTTCACACTTTCTTAGTGAATTCTATTTTTGGGTAAGGAGATGTTGGCGAAATGGCAGGCCCCGAAATGAGTGTAATCCATATGGCCCTGCACCCCGAGATGGAACACAAGGTAGACTTGGGTGCTTTGCTCATCCAGCACTTTCGCTACCAACGAGAAGCTTCCACTAGGGACATCCATTGTGGAGGCTTGGTCACTCAGATCGCCTACATCAGTGGTTTTGCCATGCCACAGGAAAGAGTCGTGTCTGGCAGTAAGATGCTGGATGATATTCACATGGCTAGCACCAGATTCATGTGGGTATATAGACCCCAACGCTCCCCTCGTGCTTACCAGATTTATTTTGAGCCTAACGATGATCTCCACCAAGTTTTGCTTCCTCTTGTCCAAGCTTTTGGTTTGCTAGGTAAACAAAGTTGGGTCCTCACAGAGGAGGAGTTCTAGCAGACACTGATCCTCTCAGGGAGGATTGCACCGCCAGAAGGTCATCCTAACTGGGGAGATGCAGCAGCTGGCCAACAATAGCAAGGGCAAGGAGGAGAGGATTGGAACGCAGGAGGCCGGAACAACTATGGCCAGAAGCACCACCATAATCAGCCTTTCCCTCAGCGCCAGCAAGGTATGCCTCAACCACAGCCGGGATTCAACTATATCCCGATGAGTGATTTTGACCAGGTGGTACTTCACATCGACAACATTGAAAATACGTTGCAAGATGCGAATGCCAACATTGGATGTTGTTAATAACAAGGACACAACATTATTGGAATGGTGTGATGAACATTCATCCAAAGTATAGCATTACGATCAAAGTCATTGAGTTTATATTGCAATAACATCATACAAAGTAATCCTAATCCTTAGACCATGAGATCATGTCAATCACTAACACTAGAAAAGTATCTTGATAACATCAAACGTCACACCATAACAAGATGATTATAAAGATGGGTTTAGTACTACTAAAGTGTTATGTTGATGCCCATGGATCGAGAGTGGAATTTGTTCATCCCGATGACGGATAGATATGCTTTGGGCCCTCTCGGTGATATCACATTGATTAGCTTTCAAGCAAGTGATTTGATCATTAGAATGTTATATCACGGGAACGAGAAAATAGTACATGTCAGTAACGAGATCAAACTAGGTATGGAGATACCGATGATCGAATCTCGTACATGTAATATATCGCGAGACAAAGGGATTAAGATACTTGTGTAAAAGGTTCTCACGATCACAAGAAAGTCATCGTTGAATATGTGGGAGTTAGTATGGATCTGCAGGTCTCGCTTCTGATTATTGATCTTAGAGGGGTCTCGATCATGTCCGCATTATTCGCGAACCATAGGGTGACACACTTAAGAGACACCGACACCATTTGGAGCAAATATTTTCTTGCTAAAAAGAATAAGAAAGCGTAGGAATTTATTTCATTAGATACCGAAACTAGTTTCGGGTGAAATTGCAGAAAGTGTTTCTGCATGTGAAATGAAATACTAGCAAGGGGTTATATGTGAATGTTTGTCATTAAATTAATAGACAAAATTCTGAATAAATAAAATGTGTTTTATCTAATGAGAGTTTGCATTAAAGTTTGGTGGAAATTTAATGGGAATTTGAGTGGGATTTTGAGTGGAGAAAATTGAAGGGGCTTTTGTGAGTGGAGCTTCCACCCACATGAATGGAGGGAGGGAAAGGGGCAGCCCCCATGCGTCGGCCACCCCTGTGGGGTTCCACCTCCTCCTATAAAAGGAGCCCTCTCCCGCACTTCTCACTCACACCTCCTCGTGAAGGATCTCTCTCCCCCTCTAGTATTTATCCCCCATGGTCTCGGACTAGCGAGATACATGTTCCCGGTGGCTTTTCAGCAAGAAAGAGTTGTGCTTCCGCTGCATCGCTGGAGCAAGGAGGCGGAGGTTGCTCGATGCCTCGGACGTGTGTGCGAGCACGGATGCACCGCTAATTTGCGGAGCTAGGACTTCCTCTCGATCTTGAGATCGGCAAGAGTTCGTCTACATCAACCACGAGTTAAACCTCATTAAGATTTGTCGGTCTTCAAGGGTATGTTCTATACGGATGTATATCCGCCCGTTGCTTGTATCTATTAGATAGATCTTGGTACATAGTTGTTCCCATCGTAGGAAATTTTTTATTTTCTATGTTGTGAACCCTACAGTGGTACCAGAGCTGGATCTATGCATAGATGCTCTGCACGGGTAGTACACATATGTATATGTGGGCGATGATGATCATGTTATTGCTTCTTAGTTGTACTTTGGATATTGGTGGCATAGTGGGATGAAGCGGCCCGAACAAACTTTACATGTCCTCGCACATGAGACCCGTTTCACGCTTGACATGCAACTAGTTTTGCATAAGTGGCTAGTGGGTGTCTATCTCTCCTACTATAGTAAATATATAATTTGCAACGAGTTGTCAACAATTTGGTTATCCTTGTTGTGGTTCATGTTCGTAGGTAAGAACGGTTCTATCTTCGAAATCCCTAAGCCACGTAAAACTTGCAATGGATAAATTAGATGCGTCTAATTTAGATTGTTGCTTGGATAGTGTCATGATATGGTGATGTTGTAAGTGAAAGTATAAGTCGATAATCTTACAACACACATAACGTGTAAGTTCCATAGACCTTGGCCTTACACATAAAGGAATGATGAGGATCATACCACGATGCACATGATAGAGATCAAGTGCAAGAACCATATCATTTCACTTATTAACATGTGATATTTGTTGCATCTTATATTGCTTGTTTGGCATTTTATTAGCATAATAATATGATCCCTCATTTATATATCAACATAAAAATGTTTTCTACCTTAAGTATGCACCGATTATGTTTTGTCGCTCCAAAACATCACGTGATGATTAGGTGTTCTTGGATCCACGATCATATTTCTGGTGTAAGACAGTTTACACACGCGAATACTAAGGTTCTTACTTGGCGAGCCTAGCATGTACATACATGGCCTTGATGACTGGACTTGGTGTAGTGGATTTGGTACATGTAATCACTTGCAACAAACGGTAGCAACTTTACTGACTGGGCCATGAATTTGAGGATTCTCCTCACTGCTGCACAAAAGCAATATGTGCTAGAAGCGCCGCTAGTCCCCCCACCACTTGATGATTCCCTTGACGAGGAAAAGAATGTCTATCAGACTCGTTAGGAGGACCACAACTTAGTTCATTGCGGCATATTGTATGGGCTAGAGCCAAAACTTCGAAACTGTTTCGAAAACGGCAATGCTTTTGATACAATGGGTGAGTTGAAAATTATTTTTGACACCCATGCTGCTGTAGAGAGTTATAATGCTTCAAAAAAGTTCTTTAGCTGCATGATGGAAGAGAACAACTCTATAAGTGAGCATATAATCAAGATGTCAGGTTACGCCGATAAGCTTGTATCCTTGGGAATAATGATTCCCATTGACTTAGGCATCCATCGTGTTCACCAGTCTCTGCCACCTAGCTATAAGAGCTTCGTGATGAACTATAACATGCAAGGCATGAAGAAGTCTCTCCCCGAGCTTCTGTCAATGATTAAAACTGTAGAAGTGGAGATCAAGAAAGAACATCAAGTGTTGATGATCAATAAGACCACTGGTTTGAAGAAAGACAAGAAGGGTAAACAGAAGGGAAAGAAGGGCGGCAAGACGGTTGCCGTTCCTGAAAAGAAACCCCGAGTTGGCCCTAAGTCTGATACCGAGTGCTATTATGGCAAGGGGATTGGCCACCGGAAGCGCAACTGCCCCAAGTATTTGGCAGGTAAGAAGGCCAGCAAGGCAAATAAAGGCATATATGATATACATGTCATTGATGTGTACTTGACTAGTACTCGTAGTAGCACCTGGGTATTTGATACAGGTTCAGTTGCTAATATTTGTAACTCGAATCAGGGGCTGCGGAACAAGCAACCGCTAGCAAGGGGTGAGGATGCGTGTCGGCAATGGATCAAGCATTGATGTGATCTCCATAGGAACGCTACCTCTCCACTTACCATCGGATTAGTTATAAACTTGAATAATTGTTATCTCGTGACAGCACTGGGCATGAACATTGTATCCGGATCATGTTTGATGCGTAGTGGTTATTCATTTAAATCCGAGAATAATGGTTGTTCGATTTATATGAATGGAATCTTTTATGGTCATGCACTGATGATGAATGGTTTATGTAACATCCCTAAAATCATGATTTCAAAGATTGCACATCATTCATGCATACATATAGTTTTGAGATCAATTTCAAACCAATTTCAGGAAACCAGAAGCACATAGTGCTAACATTTTATGTGAGCAAACTTAAATCAAATGACCATCCTCATTTGAGATCATAAGTGTTTTAAACCAAGTTTGTTTGCTTCTTTGTTGTTGGTTTGAGTGTAGAGTTTGAACAAAATTATACAAAATAAAAATGGTTTCAAAACCATTTTCAAACATTTGCAAACCAAGTGCTATGTCACTGTTAATTTTGTCTTTCCAAAAATGACCAAGCCAACTCAAAGTGACCACATGGTTTTATGCCTAGAATTGTGACTGTTGCACACTGCAAAAAATCCTAGAAAATGTTTGAATTCAAAAGCTTTTGAAATCATTTGAAAATCATTCCAGACAATCAAATTAGAAAAAGAAAAGGATTAGAGGAAAGGAAAAGGGCCGGCGTTGCTATTCTGCCCAAATGGCTCAGCTAGCCCACCCGGTCCCTCTCTCGCATCGCAGACGCACCAAATGAGCCCGACACTCGGACCCCACTCCCCCTCTGTTCTATTCGCTGACAAGCGGGCCCTCTCCACGTCGACTCCATCTTCTCCAAATCTCGCGCGCAGATGCCTTCGCCGCTGGCCGTTGCTGCGTTGATTCCGCGGCGTAATTGCCATTGATTCGCCGAGCGTTTCTTGTCGAGCCTCTGCCTACTTAAGCCCCTCCCCACTCCGCTCCATTCCCCTCACTCAATTTTCTCTCCACGCCACCAGGCTGCTCGCAACTCGCCAAACACCGCCGCAGCTCTGACAACCTCCGGCAGCAAATTCCGGTGAGTTCCGACCGCCCCTGAGCCTCTGATTCAAACGAGTGTGTCCAGCATGATCTCGTGCATCTTCTGATGCCCTTTGCTTGCCAGATTGTGAACCAGGACGCCGTCCCCATTCGTGCCCGCAACCGACCGAGCCGCCACTCAACTCCGGCGACCAATTACGGTAAGCATAGCGCGCCCCTTGATCTCTCATGCATACGAGGTTGTTCGCCACCGTCTTGTGCATCTTCTAAACCATCTGGTTCTTTCTAGGGCGACGCGGAACCTCGGCAACGACATCGACAGCAACCACCTGACGCCGTGCACGACTCCGACGAGCTCCAGCAGCCCATACCATGCGCCCCTTGCAAAGCCACCGCCACCTTAAGCTTCAGCAACTCTCTGCGGTTCTGGTAAGAACCCTCTCCCTTCCCCGGGCGACCTAGAACGCCAGTGCTGCCACTGACAGACACGCCGCCGCCAGTCGCCGCCGCTAGCGCCGCTAGACTATGGTCAGAGCAACGGTAGCCGTTAGATCTGTATCGTAAGGACTAGATTAGATCTGAGCGAAACGTTTTCTTTGAATCTGGCGCGTTGGATCTGACTTGATCTGACGGCGTGGAAGGGTGAACCTGAGCGAAACGGTATCGATCAATAGGATAGCGCCGCGTGGCTAGGGTTTGGTTTAAAAACAGAATTTGAAATCTGATTTATATCCAAATTTGTTTTAGCTATAACTTTTGATCCACACGTTAGAATTAGACAAATTTTATACTGTTGAAATCAGGAGAACAAGCCCTTTCTGTTTATGCAATGTGTTTAATGTTTATCTCCTGTTAAAATGATTTTATTTGCAGAAAATTGTTTAGGATTATTTTTGTTATATGTATTGTTTAGGAATTGTTTTTAGTGTCAAATAAACTTGGTTTGGCAAGTTTTTGACTTGTTCAAGATTCAGTACTATGCACTTGCTTGGTTGAGTTTTAAAAAAATCATCACTTAGCATTTTGCATGCATGCATATATATTTTGTTTGTTTGTATATGTTGTGTGTAATTTGTTGCTACCATTCTTTGTGTAGACTTTGGTGCTAGTGATTGTGATTGTGAAGAGTGATACTCTCCCAACTACCAAGGCAAGTGGTACTTCATGAATATATTTATCCCTATATTTTATACTAAGCATTAGAAATATTTTGCTAAGTCTTGCATGTTATTATTTTGCCTATATGCCATGTTGGGAAATCCTAAGTAGTTGTAGAATTGCTAGGAAATTTCTAAGTTAAGTTACTATCTATGCCATGCTTAGCCTAGCTAGTAGCAAACAAGGGTTGGTGATATATACATGCTATGATGAAAATATTTCTAAGTCTTTGGACTTGTTTTACCTAATAAAACAACTAAGTCAATGAATCACCTGGGTGGAAAGGGACATGATTGGTGGTTTTTGGTTAAGTGATTACACAAGGCCCATGGCTATGGTTTACCTTGTGTATCTCACTTGTGGTAAGCCACCCAGGGACAAAGAGATTTTAGAGGCCAAGTGTTAGAAGCTTCTAGTGCAGCCACTTGGCAATATGGGCTCCTCCTGGATCACATAAGTTGCTATAACTTAGCCATTTGGACAGTTGGTGGTAGTGGGAATGATAGGTTGGAGCGCGTCCATTTGGTCTAAGGGAAGGCTTCTGAAAGGTCCTGTCTTGGGAAACCAAGTCTGGTGGGGAAAGTGCACAACCTCTGCAGATGGAAAAATCTAAGTACTTAGCCAAGTCCTTGGCAATGGACAACTTGAGCATCAAGGCATGGAAGCTATCAAGAATCTCATCATTCCAACTTCTAAGTAAAAACTTGTGGGTGAACAAGGGTGAAGGACCTCAATGTCTATTGATGGTTCCTTGGGTAAAGTTTTGGGTAAAACTTAGTGATTTCAACTAATAGGAAAAACCTATTTTGAGCAAAGCAAGCCAAGCTACACTTAGCCAAATTTGCATATAGTATCTAGTCCACTTAAAATATACTAAGGTATCACTTGCCAATACTATTCCAAAGTATTGACCCACTGTGGCTGTAACACTTGTGATGTTGCAGGTTACTCTGATGAGGATTAGGTGTCATGAGTCTAAACTCAACATGTTTGCCTGTGGCACATGAAGATGAAGACTTATATTTATTTACTTATTCAAACTCTTGTATTAGTCCTGTGGCCTTTGAGTTGTAAAGACTATGTTATCTCTAGAATGGATGTAATAAATGACCTTTGTATCTGTGTACTTCATCTTAAACTGTGGATGCTAGCAATGATCCAGGGACTAGCATTGCAATCACAGGGATCCTTTTCCTTTACAAAGGAGGGATCTTACAGATGGTATCAGAGCACTATGTTGCTTGTAGGATTATGACCCTAGGAGTGGAAACCACTAAGGAAAAATTTTCAACTACTTCTACACTTGTCTATTCTTCTCGTAAACTTTTCTAATCTTCTCTCTCATCTCTATTTGTAGATGAACTCCATAAACGAAGCCGTGAGGAAAGGAACACTCATGACAATGACTTTGGAGTGTGAGACAGAATTCCCAAAGGCTCTGAAGGACCTCATGGTTGCATTAGAGATACAAGGTGCAGCTGTGTACAAGGGTTTTCCTGTGATGGATGAAGGAGTGGAATACTGGTGGGTGCAACTTCACTTGTATAAAAACAAGGAAGACAGCCATCAGGAAAAAGGATTCTGCATGTTGACCAATTCAATGGTGCACCCTACATTCTTTGAATCAGCAAGGGATGCAGCTCGGAAGACCATCAAAGAACTTGGTGATAGAGTCAAGTGCAGAATGCTCAACCTCCAAAATGATCTAAGGAAAGATAAGGAACATACCCAAGAGTTGGAAGCTACCAACCAAACCTTAAGAGGAGACATTATAGACTTAGTGATGGAATCATGTGAGCAAGATAGGCTGATTGCTTCTAGAAATATTGTGTTAGCTAACAGATCAAGTGAGATAGGATTGTAAACGTACTTCGTTAGTTGGACCACCACCTATCACCTTATTTTCCCAAAATGTTGCTTTAAATTAAGATTGAACCTTGGTTGATGTAATGGTTTCATGTATGCATGACTTGTGTGTTTTGCTTTCCAAGGATATGTATGTGATGTTTGTCTTTTGTTTTATCTTGATTTGTGTTGTTCTAACTTTTCTATCTTATAAATAGATTCCTATTACCATCAGCACTGTTGAGGAGTTCTAGGTTACCCGCTTTGGTCCTCGTATCGTTGAGCTTACTACCTTGCTCAATCTCCCACTTCCCACCATCATGGTGCATACCCTCACCAAGTTCGAGAGGAAGGACCTCTGGGGCTTCAAGGTGAACCAGCCCGGACTCCAGACAGAGCCTACTACAGAGGCCATCGTCTTCAAGCTCATGCACGATGATAGGGAGAGAGGCATTGAGGTAGTTATGCAGGATCTGATAGGACATCTGCTAGGGAGACACTCCCGACAGGTTAGAGGTACCCACTTTCACGTCTTCGGAAGACGTGATGAGGATGGAGAGTCCATCGACTTCGAGGACGATTCGAGGGACGCAGAAGAGCCGATACGCCTGTACCTTCAGGACTTAGAGTCTCTCATTAGGCATGTGGACACTGACAGGACCAATGTCATGCTCTAATGATGAGCTCTAGGTGCAGCTTCGCGAGAAGGACAAGCTCTTCGCGCAGCAAGACGAGATAGTCAAGGAAATGGAGGCAAAGTTCGAGACCCAGGACAGGAAGTTCAAGAGTCAGGAGAAGCGTGTCCACGATAGGAACAAGAAGATCCGGGACATGACTGAAGAACTACAGTCCAAGGACTTCGAGCTAGAGCAGCAGCAAACGGTGATTGAGAGGCTTCGTTCCCAGAAGAGGGCTCTCAAGGCCAAGATAGATACTTTGACCACTAGCATCGAGGATAACAAGACCACGATGGAGAACGCAGGTCTTACCTTTGTCGAGGAGGAGATTGATGCCGATGAGTAGACTTGACTACTCGTTTATCTTTTATTATCATACTTGTTATTTGAGAACTTGTTATTGGACCATCCGACATGTGGATGGCTTGCTACTTGTGTGTTTTACTTTGTGGACTTGTTATCTTGTTGTTGAACTTTTATCTTTGTGTTGCATTCCTATGTTTTCTTATGTGATGTAATGTGCATGAAAGCATCTATGGGTATCTCATTCTTATCTCTATTTGAACAAACCACAGATGCCTCCCCGTCGTGCAAACCCCAACCCCAATAACAACAACAACATCACTCCAGAAATGCAGCAAATGATGACTGCTCAAACACAACTGATGCAGATGATGACAACGTTCATCCAGAACCAAAACAATAACAATAACAACAACAACAACAACAATAACAACAACAACCCTCCGGGCTTTGATATGCTTACCAGATTCTTGAGATTGAGGCCAGCAAAGTTCTCAGGAACGACTGATCCCATGGTGGCCAATGATTGGCTACGCTCAGTAAATAAGGACTTGGTAACCGTGGGCTGTACTGGTGATGAAAAGGTCAGATTTGCAGCACATCTGCTGGAAGGACCAGCCACCACTTGGTGGGACAACTTCCAGATTACCACTCCCATAGATGAAGTGACATGGGCTATCTTTGAAGATGGCTTTCGCACTGCTCATATCTCATCAGGAGTGATGAGTCTGAAAAAGAAAGAGTTCCACAATCTGAAGCAGCGCCACCGCAGCATGGCTGAATACATTGAGGAGTTCAACAATCTGGCGCGTTATGCACCGGATGAAGTTGACACCGATGCCAAGAGAAAGAAAAAATTTCTTGAAGGCTTGAATGATGAGCTGAATCTGCAATTGGCTGTGGCCTATGTTCCCACTTATCAGTCGCTCTGTGACAAGGCTGCTATATTGGAGAACAAAATGAAGCAAGTTGAGAGTAGAAAGAGGAAGCACTCCGACAAGCACAGCTCGGGATCGTCTCACAAACGATCTCATTATGATGACAGCGGAAGCTCAGGATCCCACAAGCATGGGAAATTCAACAAGCACCACAACCACAACCGTCATGACAACAAGCATCACCGTAGTCATGACAATGACAAGTACAAGAACCGCAAGAGTGGACATAAGAGCCACCACTGTGGTAATGGAAGTGGAAGTGGAAGTCAGCATGTTAAGAGAGACATCAGTCAGGTTGAGTGCTTCAAATGCAAGAAGATGGGGCATTATGCAAATGACTGCCCTGAAAAGAAGGTTGAAGGACCCAACAAACCCAATACTTTCCAGAAAGGACAGGTGAACCACATCAGTGTGGAGGAGGTCTATGATGAGCCTGATGTTGTTGCTGGTAAGTTCAGACTGAATTCTATTACAGCATTTATTCTTTTTGATACTAGAGCATCTCATTAATTCATATCAAAAGCATTTGTTGATAGAAATGGGTTTCCAACTGAAAACATTGGGTGTCCAATAAAAGTTAGTTCTCCGGGTGGAGATATGATAGTAAGTCTTGGATGCCGGGATCTAGTAATAGAGTTTGGAAAACATAAGTTTCCAGTGAGTCTGATAATCCTAGATTCCCAAGGACTGGACGTAATATTGGGAATTGATTGGATGGCTAAGTATGAAGGAGTACTAGATTGTGCCAACCATACTGTTGCACTCACAACCCCGGAAAGAAAAAGAATTAAATTCAAGTCCAACTTTGAGTCCAAAGGAAGTAAGCTAAATTCTCTTAAGGGGGTTAGCATGGATAGTGTGCCAATTGTGAGTGAGTATCCGGATGTGTTTCCGGAAGAATTGCCGGGAATGCCACCAGATAGAGAGGTGGAGTTTCTTATAGATTTGGTACCAGGGTCTGGACCAATAGCAAAGATATCATATAAAATGTCAGTTGATGAACTGAAAGAACTCAAGAAACAACTTGGAGAACAGTTACAGAAAGGATTTATTCAACCAAGTTCTTCATCTTGGGGAGCCCCAGTCTTGTTTGTGGAGAAGAAAGATAGAAGTCAAAGGTTATGCATAGATTACCGTTCACTCAACGAGGTAACTATCAAGAACAAATATCCTTTGCCTAGAATCAATGACTTGTTTGATCAGCTAGAAGGAGCATGTGTGTTCTCAAAGATTGATCTAAGGTCAGGCTATTTTCAACTCAAGATAAGGGAACAAGACATACCTAAGACAGCATTTAGTACAAGGTATGGATTGTATGAGTATACCGTAATGCCTTTTGGCTTGACAAATGCTCCAGCATACTTCATGAATATGATGAACAAGGTGTTCATGGAATTTCTTGACAAGTTTGTTGTCGTTTTCATCGATGACACCTTAGTCTAGTCCAAGAGAAAAGAAGAACATGAAGGACATATCATGTCTTTGGATGTTCAACCCACTTTGTTGGACAAGATCAAAGAGGCCCAGAAGACTGATAAGGAAATTGAAGAGATTAAGGAAAATATTGGCAAAGGAAAAGCCAAAGAATTCCATGAAGACGAACAGGGTACTTTATGGCATGGGAAACGTATTTGTGTTCCACAAGTCCTGGAGTTGCGGAAACTGATTTTGCAAGAAGCACACAACTCTCCGTATTCTATTCATCCGGGTAAACAACAAAATGTACATGGACATGAAAGAAAGATTTTGGTAGAATAATCTCAATAAGGACATCGCCGAACATATTGCTTTGTGTGATGTGTGTAGTAGAGTGAAACCGGAGCATCAGAAACCAGCAGGTTTGCTTCAACCACTACCTATTCCTGATTGGAATGAAGTGGGACAAGATTGGTATGGATTTCATTACCGGATTACCAAGGACCCGGTCAGGATGCGATTCTTTTTGGGTAGTAGTGGATCGGCTAACTAAAGTGGCTCATTTCATACCCGTGAAGACAACCTATACAAGTGCTAAGTTAGCCAAAATCTACATGAGTAGAATTGTATGTCTACATGGAGTGCCCAATAGTATTGTGTCAGATAGGGGAACTCAATTCACTTCCCATTTTTGGAGACAATTACATGAGTCATTGGGAACGAGGTTGGAATTCATTACTGCTTTTCATCCTCAAACTAATGGACAAACAGAAAGTACTAATTGTCACATCCCAAGATTTTCCAAATCTTGTAATGTGAAAAAAAATAAATGAATAAAATAAAACTTTGTTGAATTTCAGGGTGAGAAGAAACTTTTTGATCCCAATTTGAAACTTTCAAACCTATTTGGATCAAATAAAATCCTAAAGGAATTTAAAAAGATAAATAAACAATAAACTTAAAAATATTTAAAATTACTATTTTTGAATCTTTTAATAAAAAGGATTTGGTTTTTAAAAGAAAAGGTGGATTTATAAATAAAGATTATTTTATAGAGCCAAAATAAACCTTGGCCAATATTTTGAAATAAATTTTTTTGTTTTGATTAAAAGAGTAAAAGTTTATTTAAACAAAATAATGAGGATTTATTAATATCCAATTTTATTAAAAATAAAGGATTTTCCCATTTTAAATAAACACTAAAACTTATTAAATTATTTTAAATAAGTTTTCCAAGTATTTTATATTCTCAATTAAAACCTACTGAAGTGTTTTTGGTTTTATTTTAGATTCCAAATTAAAGATTTTAATAAATCAAAACCTATTTGAATTATTAACTAAGGTCTATTTTAATTAATTATTAAATAGATCCTAAAATAAAATAAAAATATTATTTTTGTTTTGGGACTTTGGTTTGTGTTGATTAAACAGAACCAAAACTCAATACAAGTTTGGTGAAAGTTTGTTTTGATTTGGTTGTTTGAATTGTTGTTTGAAATTCAAAACAGAAAATCAAATAAGAAAAGAAAAAGAGTACTGAACAAAAAAAAGGAATCAAACCAACCCAACCCAGCAAGCCCACTAGGCCCAGCAAGCCCAATCCACACCCCACCCGCAGCGAACCGTTTTTACTCGCGATTGAACCCACTGAGTCAATGACAAATCGACCCCGCTCTCCCTCTCCTTTTCTCACTGATGCCAGACACCACCACCGGCCCTCTTCTTCCTCACCCGCCACTGACCACGCCGGCTGTTATCGCCGATGAATGCACGCTTAAATTCGCGGCATTGATGCTGCCTTTACCCCCTGCGACCACGCACGTTAAAACGTCTCTCCCTCCTATCTCGTTCCCCTCTGTCACCCCACATTAGCACGCCCCCAGGCCGCCCTGATTCCTCTCCGAACCTCACTGCCACCGACGGCTTTCACTGCCGATTCCAGCGACCCCGCGCCACCCCTTGCCTCCCCGAGCACACAGGCACCTTCCCCAGGCCCTAACGCATCTTTCTGCATCCGCAGCTCGCTCACGCGTGCCTCTGAGCATCGGCAACGACGACAGCTGAACATCGCCGCCGCCACCGACCGTAGTCTTCTGTAAGCTCGGACCGCCCCGATGCCATTCAGTGATGCTCACATGCTCCTTAGTACCATGCGCGTCTAACGCATCCTTTACTTTGCTTCGGCACACCCTGTAGCCTCGCCCACAACGACGACCAGAGCATGCCCGACGCCGTGTGGACTCCGGTGAGCAATCCACGTCAGACCAGAGCGCCCCTTGACTCCTCGAGAACACCTTGAGCTTCCCCAGGCTTCTGCGAACACTGTGAGCACCTTCCCATCCTCTCTCGCTTCCTCCTTCGCCAGCACCGCCACCATCTGGCCGCTCCGCCGCCAGTAGCCACCGCAGCGCCGCCCGTCACTGGCAAATGTGCTAGGTGTCGTGCGATTAGGATCCAGCGGCTAGGATAGAAAGAGAGCGAAGGGGTAAGAGTGAACCTGCACCGTGCGATATCAGTTAGATCCAACGGCCAACAGCGCGTGATCCAGACGAAGCGGTATCAGCGAATAGAAACACGCCACGTGTCTCTGTTGAGTTGAATTAGAACAGAATTGATCTATTAGATTTGTGATTTTGTAAATTGCATAACTTTAGTTCTACACGTCCAAATTTTGCAAACTTTATATCAATGGAATCAGTGGAACAAGACCTAGTCAACCATGCCTTTTGTTTAGTAAAAAGCATTTGGAAAAATGTTTGTTTTTGCAGAAACATTTGTATGCTTGTTTAGGTTATAAAAATTGTTCAAAAATGATTTTTGGGATAAAATATTTGGCAATGGTGTGATTTGAACCTACTGACCATAGGAAACACTTTGTGGTTTCAAATATGTATTTGGTGAAACAAAAGAATGATTCTTTGATTTAAAACCATTTCTAGACAAATAAAAATATAGTTTATTTATTAAAAATGGTTTTGGAAGAAAACTTTTGGGAAATATTTTGTTTTAAACTCTCTGACCCTAAACACAAAGTTTTGTGGTTTTAAAATATATTTTGTGAGCACTATATATTAATGCCTTAGTAAAAACATTTCTACACCACATAAAATGATACTTTGTTTTGAAAATGGTTTAGGAAGTCAAACCTTTTGCAAATGACTTTGCCACTTTATAAAAGGACCATTAGGTGTTTTCAAATGTTTGTGAACCTTTAGAAACCACCTTTCCAAATAAACCAATTTTTGGCATGCTTGGATGCATTATCTTGTTTCTGTGATTTTATGTGATGAATTGCTTGAATGGTAGATTGAACTTGTGCCTTGCTTGATTGAATTGTAGTGACTTGAAGAGTGTGATTGTAGCAAGGACAAGGAGTGAACTTATACTCTACCAAAAAGGCATGTGATGCTTCATACTTTTGTCCCATTACTTTCACTCTGCATTAGTGATTTTTCTAAGTAAAACTTGCATGGAATTTTGCTAAGAGTAAACTATGCTATGGGAAATCCTAGTAGATGAAACCTTAGTAGAAAATTTCCTAAGTTAAGATTCCTACTACTATCAAGATTAGCTTAGATAATAGAAAACAAGGGTGGAATATACATTCATACTATGGAAAAATTTCTAAGTCTGAGGACTTGTGTTTTGTTTAATAAAACAACTAAGTTAATGAATCACCTGTGTGGAATGGTAATTGCTTGGTGATTTTGGTTGAGTGGTTCACAAGGCCCATGTTTATGGCTTACCTTGTGTATCTCACTTGTGGATGGCCACCCAGGAACAAAGAGATTTGATATGTCAAATGTTGAGAAGCTTCAAGTGCAGCCACTTGGCATTATGGGCTCTGCCTGGATCATATAGGTTGCAAGAACTTAGCCATATGGAGAGTTGGTGGTAGGGTTTGATAGGTTGGAACGCGTCCATTTTGGTCTAAGGGAAGGCTTCTGAAATATCTTGTCTTGGGAAACCAAGTCTTGTGGGGAAAGTGCACTACCTATGCAGAGTGTAAAATCTAAGTACTTAGCCATGTCCCTGGTAAAGCACAATTTGAGCATCAAGACATGGAAGCAATCAAGAATCTCATCATCCAAATTTATAAGTTAAAAACTTGTGGTTGAACAAGGGTTAAAGGATCTTCAATCTTTGATTGGGAGATGCCTTGGGAAAGATTATTTTTGTGAAGCAAAACTTAGTGTTTCAAATGATAAGGAAAATCTATTTTGAGCAATGCAAGCCTCAACTCCACTTAGCCAAAAGCATATAGATGATAGACTCCACTATACTACCATAGTATCACTTGCCAATACAATTCAAATGTATTGACCCTTGTGGCTATAACTTGTTATGTTGCAGGTTTGATTGATTTAGTGAAGTGTGTTGATTAGGATTACAAAGTCTACAACCAACATGTCTGCCTGTGGCACTTTGAAGATGAAGGACCCCATGCTTATAGATATTCTGTTGCAATGTATTGTAATAGCCAAATGAGCTATGTAAGATGTAATAAATTATGTTATTCCTGGTTATAAAGTTGTATTATGACCTTTGTTTCTTGATATTACATCTTAACTGTGGATGCTAGCTATTGATCCAGGGACTAGCATTGTAAACACAGGGGACTCTACCTTATTAAAGGTTGGGAACCTTACAGATGGTATTAGAGCATTATGTTTCCTGTAGGATTTGTAAACCTAGGATTGGACAAAAAACCCTTAGAAAAATAGGAGTTGTATTTGTTCCAAAACTTATTTACAAACAATCTTGTAAACTCTTTCCTCAACCATTTTGGTTTCAAATCTACATCTCTTCTATTTTCAAATTGATGGAAAAACCTACCCCATGGCCAAAGACTTCACCATGTGCAAAGGACTTCTTCAACTCTAATGACTTCAACATCTTCCACTATAATGACTTCAACATCTTCAGCATATTCACCAAGGACCTCAACCTTGGATATCACTAAGGACAAGTGAGACAAGAAATCTTGCTCAAGATTTGGATACTAAGGAAACACAACTTAGAAGGAGCCTACATCACCTTTGAAGTTTTGTGACCAAGAGTTTTCCCAAGGAAACCATGATCTCATGCAAGATGAAACAATCAAAAAGGAGGAAGGAAAGATCACAAGTAAACCATATAGATGGACCACCATATTTTAGTTAAGTCAAACACACCAACTTATGTGGTGTCACAAAAATATTTTGTTGCCTAAGTATGTGCTTGAACTTTGTTGTTTGAGTGAAAAGTTGTTGTGATTGATTGCACCTTGCTTGTGTGAATTGTGATGTGTGTGATTAGAACTATTCCCTTAGAAATATTTTTCCTATTCTAATCCCAATTCAACCCAAATAGATGACTTCTCCAAGAGACTCCAACATCAAGGATGGTGACACCAACAACAACCAAGAGGACAACATGAGAGAACTCATAGTAACCCAAACCCAGTTGAGCCAAGAGACAACTCAGCTTTTAGCCAACAACAATGGACTAGACCCAGCCATACAAAGGATTTTGAAACTTCAATCCCAATTGTTGCAAGGATTGGTTACTCAAATGATCAACATGGGAGAAAACTTTTCCCAAAGAGCTAATGACAACAAGGATGACAAAGATGTTATTCTAGAAGGAACCCAAGCATGCAATATTTGTGGAGACAAGGATCATACATCCAAGGAGCATGAAGATCAATGCCCTAATTGTGAAGAAGAAAGTCATATCTCTAGTACCTGCCCCAAGAAGAAAGAAAGATTTCCCACCTCTGAGGTGAGGTATGAAGAACATGAACTAGAAGAACTCCTAGCTTTGGAGAGACCCAAGAAAAAGAAGAAATGCCCCAACCCTAGCAAGAAGGATATTACTCAAGAACAATGTTACACTTGCAAAGAGATGGGACACTATGCCAATGAATGCCCAGAAAAGAAGAAGAACCAAAGAAACAAACAAGAGGCAATGATACCAAAGGAAAAGAAAGATATCAGCCAAGTGATGTGTTTCAAATGCAAGGAACTAGGCCACTATGAAAACTTCTGTCCAGAAAAGATGAAGCACAATATAAACCATCCTATGAAGGATCTCAGCCTTGTCACATGTTTCAAGTGTGAAAACAAAGGACACTATGCAGATGTTTGCCCAGAGAAGTTTCCCCAGGATCCCAAGAAGGCCAATATGTAATTTAGTTGGAAAAATTTTAAGGGTGGTAGTACCCTAGATGCTTTGAGCCAATTTGTAACCCTAGCCTCCCCAAATCTTGGGACGAGATTTATTTTAAGGGTGGTATCCTGTCACATCCCAAGATTTTCCAAATCTTGTAATGTGAAAAAAATAAATGAATAAAATAAAACTTTGTTGAATTTCAGGGTGAGAAGAAACTTTTTGATCCCAATTTGAAACTTTCAAACCTATTTGGATCAAATAAAATCCTAAAGAAATTTAAAAAGATAAGTAAACAATAAATTTAAAAATATTTAAAATTACTATTTTTGAATCTTTTAATAAAAAGGATTTGGTTTTCAAAAGAAAAGGTGGATTATAAATAAAGATTATTTTATAGAGCCAAATTAAACCTTGGCCAATATTTTGAAATAAAATGTTTTGTTTTGATTAAAAGAGTAAAAGTTTATTTAAACAAAATAATGAGGATTTATTAATATCCAATTTTATTAAAAATAAAGGCTTTTCCCATTTTAAATAAACACTAAAACTTATTAAACTATTTTAAATAAGTTTTCCAAGTATTTTATATTCTCAATTAAAACCTACTTAAGTGTTTTTGGTTTTATTTTAGATTTCAAAATAAAGATTTTAATAAATCAAAACCTATTTGAATTGTTAACTAAGGTCTATTTTAATTAATTATTAAATAGATCCTAAAATAAAATAAAAATATTATTTTTGTTTTTTGGGACTTTGGTTAGTGTTGATTAAATAGAACCAAAACTCAATACATGTTTGGTGAAAGTTTGTTTTGATTTGGTTGTTTGAATTGTTGTTTGAAATTCAAAACAGAAAATCAAATAAGAAAAGAAAAAGAGTACTGAACAAAAAAAAGGAATCAAACCAACCCAACCCAGCAAGCCCACTAGGCCCAGCAAGCCTAATCCCCACCCCACCCGCAGCGAACCGTTTTTACTCGCTATTGAACCCACTAAGTCAACGACAAATGGATCCCGCTCTCCCTCTCCTTTTATCACTGACGCCAGACCCCACCACCGGCCCTCTTCTTCCTCACCCGCCACTGACCACGCCGGCTGTTACCGCCGATAAATGAACGCTTAAATTCGTGGCATTGATGCTTCCTTTACCCCCTGCGACCACGCACGTTAAAACGTCTCTCCCTCCTCTCTCGTTCCCCTCTGTCACTCCACATTAGCACGCCCCCAGGCCGCCCTGATTCCTCTCCGAACCTCACTACCGATTCCGGCGACCCCGCACCACCCCTTGCCTCCCCGAGCACACAGGCACCTTCCCCAGGCCCTAACGCATCTTTCTGCATCCGCAGCTCGCTCACACGCGCCTCTGAGCGTCGGCAACGACGACAGCTGAACATCGCCGCCGTCTGCCTCGACACCGGCGAGTCTTCCTGGTAAACTCGGACCGCCCCGATGCCATTCAGTGATGCTCACATGCTCCTTAGTACCATGCGCGTCTAACCTTTACTTTGCTTCGGCACACCCTGTAGCCTCGCCCACAACGACGACCAGAGCACGCCCGACGCCGTGTGGACTCCGGTGAGAAATCCACGTCAGACCAGAGCGCCCCTTGACTCCTCGAGAACACCTTGAGCTTCCCCAGGCTTCTGCAAACACGGTGAGCACCTTCCCATCCTCTCTTGCTTCCTGCTTCGCCAGCACCGCCACCATCTGGCCGCTCCGCCGCCAGTAGCCATCGCAGCGCCGCCCGTCTCTGGCAAATGTGCTAGGTGCCGTGCGATTAGGATCCAGCGGCTAGGATAGAAAGAGAGCGAAGGGGTAAGAGTGAACCTGCGCCGTGCGATATCAGTTAGATCCAACGGCCTACAGCGCGTGATCCAGACGAAGTGGTATCAGCGAATAGAAACACACCACGTGTCTCTGTTGAGTTGAATTAGAACAGAATTGATCTATTATATTTGTGATTTTGTAAATTGCATAACTTTAGTTCTACACGTCCAAATTTTGCAAACTTTATATCAATGGAAACAGTGGAACAAGACCTGGCCAACCATGCCTTTTGTTTAGTAAAAAGCTTCTGGAAAAATGTTTGTTTTTGCAGAAACATTTGTATGCTTGTTTAGATTATAAAAATTGTTCAAAAATGATTTTGGGGATAAAATCTTTGGAAAATGGTGTGATTTGAACCTACTGACCATAGGAAACACTTTGTGGTTTCAAAAATGTATTTGGTGAAACAAAAGAATGATTCTTTGATTTAAAACCATTTCTAGACAAATAAAAATATAGTTTATTTATTAAAAATGGTTTTGGAAGAAAACTTTTGGGAAATGTTTTGTTTTAAACTCTCTGACCCTAAACACAAAGTTTTGTGGTTTTAAAATATATTTTGTGAGCACTATAGATTAATTCCTTAGTAAAAACATTTCTACACCACATAAAATGATACTTTGTTTTGAAAATGGTTTAGGAAGTGAAACCTTTTGCAAATGACTTTTCCACTTTATAAAAGGACCATTAGGTGTTTTCAAATGTTTGTGAACCTTTAGAAACCACCTTTCCAAATAAACCAATTTTTGGCATGCTTGCATGCATTATCTTGTTTCTGTGATTTTATGTGATGAATTGCTTGAATGGTAGATTGAACTTGTGCCTTGCTTGATTGAATTGTAGTGACTTGAAGAGTGTGATTGTAGAAAGGACAAGGAGTGAACTTATACTCTACCAAAAAGGAAAGTGATGCTTCATACTTTTGTCCCATTACTTTCACTATGCATTAGTGATTTTTATAAGTAAAACTTGCATGGAATTTTGCTAAGAGTAAACTATGCTATGGGAAATCCTAGTAGATGAAACCTTAGTAGAAAATTTCCTAAGTTAAGATTCCTACTACTATCAAGCTTAGCTTAGCTAATAGAAAACAAGGGTGGAATATACATTCATACTATGGAAAAATTTCTAAGTCTGAGGACTTGTGTTTTGTTTAATAAAACAACTAAGTTAATGAATCACCTGGGTGGAATGGTAATTGCTTGGTGGTTTTGGTTGAGTGGTTCACAAGGCCCATGTTTATGTCTTACATTGTGTATCTCACTTGTGGATGGCCACCCAGGAACAAAGAGATTTGATATGTCAAATGTTGAGAAGCTTCAAGTGCAGCCACTTGGCATTATGGGCTCTTCCTGGATCATATAGGTTGCAAGAACTTAGCCATATGGAGAGTTGGTGGTAGGGTTTGATAGGTTGGATCGCGTCCATTTTGGTCTAAGGGAAGGCTTCTGAAAGATCTTGTCTTGGGAAACCAAGTCTTGTGGGGAAAATGCACCACCTCTGCAGAGTGTAAAATCTAAGTACTTAGCCATGTCCCTGGTAAAGGACAATTTGAGCATCAAGACATGGAAGCAATCAAGAATCTCATCATCCAAATTTCTAAGTTAAAAACTTGTGGTTAAACAAGGGTTAAAGGATCTTCAATCTTTGATTGGGAGATGCCTTGGGAAATATTATTTTTGTCAAGCAAAACTTAGTGTTTTCAAATGATAAGGAAAATCTATTTTGAGCAATGCAAGACTCAACTCCACTTAGCCAAAAGCATATAGATGATAGACTCCACTATACTACCATAGTATCACTTGCCAATACAATTCAAATGTATTGACACTTGTGGCTATAACTTGTTATGTTGCAGGTTTGATTGATTTAGTGAAGTGTGTTGATTAGGATTACAAAGTCTACAACCAACATGTTTGCTTGTGGCACTTTGAAGATGAAGGACCCCATGCTTATAGATATTCTGCTGCAATGTAATGTAATAGCCAAATGAGCTATGTAAGATGTAATAAATTTTGTTATTCCTGTGTTATAAAGTTGTATTATGACCTTTGTTTCTTGATATTACATCTTAACTGTGGATGCTGGCTATTGATCCAGGGACTAGCATTGTAAACACAGGGGACTCTACCTTATTAAAGGTTGGGAACCTTACACTAATCAAATTCTTGAAGACATGTTGAGGGCATGTGCCCTAGACTATGGAGCCAGTTGGGATGAAAGTCTGCCTTACACAGAATTTTCTTATAACAACAGCTATCAAGCCAGCATTGAGATGGGACCGTTTGAGTTTCTCTACGGAAGAAAGTGTACCACCCCATTAGTATGGAATGGTGTGGGAGAAAGAAGTTTATTCGGGCCAGATCTTATCAAAGAAGCCGAAGAGAAGTTCAGGTTGGTTAAGGAAAGGTTGAAGATAGCACAGTCCCGACAGAAAAGCTACGCAGATCCTAAGCGTAGAGAAGTCACCTACGAAGTCGGAGATAGAGCTTATCTTAGAGTGTCACCACTTCGTGGAGTGAAAAGATTCGGAGTCAAAGGAAAATTGGCACAAAGATATGTTGGGCCATTCAAGATTCTGAGTCGCAAAGGAGAAGTTTCCTATGAAATTGAACTCCCAGAATATTTGTCAGCAGTTCATAATGTATTTCATGTGAGTCAGCTTAAGAAATGTCATCCAGAAATGGAAGAAACTTCTTTGAAGGATACTATACCTTTGGAGAAAGTTCAACTAGAAAGTGATCTCACTTATGAAGAGAAACCTATCAAGATTCTTGAAACTGCAGAAAGAGTCACAAGGACTAAGACTATCAAGTTTTGCAAAGTGTAGTGGAATCATCATTCCGAAGAGGAAGCAACATGGGAAAGAGAAGATTATCTTCGGAAAGACCACCCTCACCTATTTGCTAGCCAAACCGAATCTTGAGGGCGAGATTCACCTTAAGGGGGTTAGATTTGTAACATCCCTAAAATCATGATTTCAAAGATTGCACATCATTCATGCATACATATAGTGTTGAGATCAATTTCAAACCAATTCCAGGAAAACAAAAGAACATAGTGCTATCATTTTATGTGAGCAAACTTAAATCAAATGACCATCCTCATTTGAGATCATAAGTGTTTTAAACCAAGTTTGTTTGCTTCTTTGTTGTTGGTTTGAGTGTAGAGTTTGAACAAAATTATACAAAATAAAAATGGTTTCAAAACCATTTTCAAACATTTGCAAACCAAGTGCTATGTCACTGTTAATTTTGTCTTTCCAGAAATGACCAAGCCAACTCAAAGTGACCACATGGTTTTATGCCTAGAATTGTGACTGTTGCACACTGCAAAAAATCCTAGAAAATGTTTGAATTCAAAAGCTTTTGAAATCATTTGAAAATCATTCCAGAAAATCAAATTAGAAAAAGAAAAGGATTAGAGGAAAGGAAAAGGGCCGGCGTTGCTATTCTGGCCCAACAACGAAACCAGCCCAGCTAGCCCACCCGGGTGCCCTCTCTCTCTCGCACGCTCAGACGCACCCAGCGAGCCGCTGACACTCGGACCCCACTCCCCCTCTGTTCTATTCGCTGACAAGCGGGCCCTCTCCACGTCGACTCCATCTTCCCCAAATCTCGCGCGCAGACGCCGTCGCCGCTGGCCGTTGCTGCGTTGATTCCGCGGCGTAATTGCCATTGATTCGCCGAGCGTTTCTTGTCGAGCCTCTGCCTACTTAAGCCCCTCCCCACTTCGCTCCATTCCCCTCACTCAATTTTCTCTCCACGCCACCAGGCTGCTCGCAACTCGCCAAACACCGCCGCAGCTCCGATAACCTCCGGCAGCAAATTCCGGTGAGTTCCGACGGCCCCTGAGCCTCTGATTCAAACGAGTGTGTCCAGCATGATCTCGTGCATCTTCTGATGCCCTTTGCTTGCCAGATTATGACCCAGGACGACGTCCCCGTTCGTGCCTGCAACCGACCGAGCCGCCACTCAACTCCGGCGACCAATTACGGTAATCATAGCGCGCCCCTTGATCTCTCATGCATACGAGGTTGTTCGCCACCGTCTTGTGCATCTTCTAAACCATCTGGTTCGTTCTAGGGCGACGCGGAACCTCGGCAACGACATCGACAGCAACCACCTGACGCCGTGCACGACTCCGACGAGCTCCAGCAGCCCATACCGTGCGCCCCTTGCAAAGCCACCGCCACCTTGAGCTTCAGCAACTCTCTGCGGTTCTGGTAAGCACCCTCTCCCCTCCCCAGGCGACCTAGAACGCCAGCGCCGCCACTGATAGACGCGCCGCCGCCAGTCGCCGCCACTAGACTATGGTCAGAGCAACGGTAGCCGTTAGATCTGTATGTAAGGACTAGATTAGATCTGAGTGAAACGTTTTCTTTGAATCTGGCGTGTTGGATCTAACTTGATCTGACGGCTCAGAAGGGTGATCCTGAGCGAAACGATATCGATCAATAGGATATCGCCGCGTGGCTAGGATTTGGTTTAAAAACAGAATTTGAAATCTGATTTATATCCAGATTTGTTTTAGCTATAACTTTTGATCCACACGTTAGAATTTGACAAATCTTATACCGTTGGAATCAGGAGAACAAGCCCTTTCTGTTTATGCAATGTGTTTAATGTTTAGCTCCTGTTAAAATTATTTTATTTGCAGAAACTTGTTTAGGACTATTTTGGTTATATGTATTGTTTAGGAATTGTTTTTAGTGTCAAATAAACTTGGTTTGGCAAGTTTTTGACTTGTTCAAGATTCAGTACTATGCACTTGCTTGGTTGAGTTTTAAAAAAATCATCAATTAGCATTTTGCATCCATGCATATATATTTTGTTTGTTTGTATATGTTGTGTGTAATTTGTTGCTACCATTCTTTGTGTAGACTTTGGTGCTAGTGATTGTGATTGTGAAGAGTGCTACTCTCCCAACTACCAAGGCAAGTGGTACTTCATGAATATATCTATCCCTATATTTTATACTAAGCATTAGAAATATTTTGCTAAGTCTTGCATGTTATTATTTTGCCTATATGCCATGTTGTGAAATCCTAAGTAGTTGTAGAATTGCTAGGAAATTTCTAAGTTAAGTTACTATCTATGACATGCTTAGCCTAGCTAGTAGCAAACAAGGGTTGGTGATATATACATGCTATGATGAAAATATTTCTAAGTCTTTGGACTTGTTTTACCTAATAAAACAACTAAGTCAATGAATCACCTGGGTGGAAAGGGACTTGATTGGTGGTTTTTGGTTAAGTGGTTACACAAGGCCCATGGCTATGGTTTACCTTGTGTATCTCACTTGTGGTAAGCCACCCAGGGACAAAGAGATTTTAGAGGACAAGTGTTGAGAAGCTTCTAGTGCAGCACTTGGCCATATGGGCTCTGCCTGGATCACATAAGTTGCTATAACTTAGCCATTTGGACAGTTGGTGGTAGTGGGAATGATAGGTTGGGGCGCGTCCATTTGGTCTAAGGGAAGGCTTCTGAAAGGTCCTGTCTTGGGAAACCAAGTCTGGTGGGGAAAGTGCACAACCTCTGTAGATGGAAAAATCTAAGTACTTAGCCAAGTCCATGGCAATGGACAACTTCAGCATCAAGGCATGGAAGCTATCAAGAATCTCATCATTCCAACTTCTAAGTAAAAACTTGTGGGTGAACAAGGGTGAAGGACCTCAATGTCTATTGATGGTTCCTTGGGTAAAGTTTTGACAAAGAAAAACTTAGTGATTTCAACTAATAGGAAAAACCTATTTTGAGCAAAGCAAGCCAAGCTACACTTAGCCAAATTTGCATATAGTATCTAGTCCACTTAAAATATACTAAGGTATCACTTGCCAATACTATTCCAAAGTATTGACCCACTATGGCTGTAACTTGTGACGTTGCAGGTTACTATGATGAGGATTAGGTGTCATGAGTGTACACTCAACATGTTTGCCTGTGGCACATGAAGAAGAAGAAGACTTATATTTATTTACTTATTCAAACTCTTGTATTATGCCTGTGGCCTTTGAGTTGTAAAGACTATGTTATCTCTGGAATGGATGTAATAAATGACCTTTGTATCTGTGTACTTCATCTTAAACTGTGGATGCTAGCAATGATCCAGGGACTAGCATTGCAATCACAGGGATCCTTTTCCTTTACAAAGGAGGGATCTTACAGTTTATTTCTGTTGGATATCGATAATAGTGTTACACATATTCATAATGTTGATGCTAAAAGGATTAAACTTAATGATGATATATCTGCATATATGTGGCACTGCCGTCTAGGTCATATTAGCGTTAAACACATGAAGAATCTCCATTCGGATGGACTTTTGGAATCACTTGATTTCGAATCATTTGATACATGTGAGCAATTCTTATAGGCAAGATGATTAGAACGCCGTTTTCTGGTTCAATGGAACGGGCGACAGATTTATTTGTAATCATACATTCTGATGTGTGTGGTCCAATGAGTGTGTCGGCGCGAGGTGGATATCGTTATATTGTTACTTTCACGAATGATTTAAGTAGATACGGTTATATCTACTTGATGAAACACAAGTCTGAAACCTTTGAGAAATTAAGGAGTTTCAAAGTGAAGTGGAAAATCATCATAATAGAAAGATCAAATTTCTATGGTCCGACCGTGGAGGTGAGTATCTAAGTTACGAGTTTAGCACACATATGAAAGAGTGTGGAATAGTTTCACAACTCACACCTGTCGGAACACCACAGCGAAATGGTGTGTCGGAACATCGTAATCGTACTTTACTAGTTATAGTTCGATCTATGATGTATCTGACGGATTTTCCACTATAATTTTGGGGTTATGCACTAGAAGCTACTACATTCACTTTAAATAGGGAACCATCTAAATCCGTTGAAAAGACATTGTATGAATTGTGGTTTGGAAACAAACCTAAGTTGTCATTTCTTAAAGTTTGGGGATGCGATATTTATGTGAAGAAACTTCAACCGGATAAAATCGAATCCAAAGCGGAAAAATGCATCTTCATAGGATACCCTAAGGAAACTATTGGGTATTCCTTCTATCACAGATCCGAGGGCAAAGTTTTCGTTGCCAAGAATGGATCCTTTCTAGAGAAAGAGTTTCTCGCGAAAGGTGTGAGTAGTCGGAAGGTAGAGCTCGGAGAGGTTGTATAACCTTCTCTTCATAATATGGCGAGTAGCGCAGTGCCGGAAGTCGTTCTAGAGTTGGCTTAACCAAATGAAGAGGGAACTAATGATAATGATCATGAAGCTCCGAAAGAGAATACTACAAAACCTCGCAGGTCTAGCAGGATGCGTGCAGCTCCCGAGCTATACAAAAATTCTGTTATGAATTTCATGGTCGATGAAATTGATGACCCTGCAACGTATGAAGAAGCGATGATGAGCCCGGATTCCAACAAATGGTTAGAAGCCATGAAATCCGCGATGGAATCCATGTACGAAAACCAGCTTTGGACCTTGGTGGACTTACCTCACGACCGAAAGGCCGTGGAGAATAAATGGATTTTCAAAAGGAAAACTGATGCTTATGGTAATGTAACCGTCTATAAAGCTCGACTTGTCGCAAAGGGGTTTCGACAAATTCAAGGAGTTGACTACGATGATATATTCTCTCCCGTAGAGATGCTAAAGTCAGTTAGGATTATGTTAGCAATTGATGCATATTTCGACTATGAGATATGTCAGATGGATGTCAAAACTGCGTTCCTCAATGGCAACATTGAAGAAGAATTGTATATGATGCAACCAAAGGGTTTTGTCGAGCCTAAGGATGCTGACAAGGTATGCAAGCTTCAGCGATCCATCTATGGACTGAAGTAAGTATCCCGGAGTTGGAATCTCCGCTTTGATGAGGTCATCAAAGAGTTTGTATTTGTGGAAACTTATGGAGAGGCTTGTATTTACAAGAAAGTGAGTGGGAGCAATGTGGCATTTCTGATATTATATGTGGATACATATTATTGATCGGAAATGATATAGTTCTTTTAAACAGTGTTAAAATTTATCTAAAGAGCAACTTTTCAATTAAGGACCTAGGTGAAGTGTCATACATATTAGGCATAAAGATCTATAGAGATAAATCTAGGTGCCTAATAGGGCTATCGCAAAGTACATACCTTGATAAGAGTTTAAAGAAGTTTAAAATGGACGGAAGTAAGAAGGGGTTCTTACCTATGTTGCAAGGCAAGACATTGAGTAAGAATCAAAGTCCGGCTACGGCAGAAGAAAGAGAGATAATGGACAAAGTCCCCTATGCTTCATCCATAGACTCTATAATGTATGCCATGATATGTACAAGACCAGATGTGGAACATGCTATTAGTTTGACTAGTAGGTGCCAATTTGATCTAGGATCAGAACACTGGATAGCGGTCAAGAATATCCTTAAGTACTTGCGAAGAACTAAGGATATGTTTCTGGTGTACGGAGGTGAAGAAGAGCTCGTCACTAAGTGTTATGTTGACGCTAGCTTTGACACCGATCCGGATGACTCTAAGTCTCAATCCGGATACGTATTTTTCATGAATGGTGGAGCGGTTAGTTGGAGGAGTTCCAGACAACCCGTGGTGGCAGGATCAACAATGGAGGCCGAATATGTTGCTGCTTCGGAAGAGGCTCAGGAAAAAGTTTGGATGAAGGAGTTCATAACCGAACTAGGTGTGGTTGTGTCACGACCTGGGATCAGGGCTAGGCGAATACCAGATCCTCATCTGATATAAGCCTAACCTAAATTCCAAAGCGCGCAGAGAAAGATCGGTAACATTACAGAACATACAAACCATACATTAATACGGTAAACTCTTAAGCGAGTTACAGACCAGTCATACAACCAGGGGTCATAGACCCATCATTACAACAAACAACGGAAGCAAACAAGTTGTTCTAAACAACAAACTTAGCAAAGGGCCTAAGAGGCCTTAAACAGAAGTAGCGACCATTCCATAGATCCTAGGCTGCTGCCCGGGAACCCCGACTACACGTCGACTTCAACATAGAAACCACCTTAAGTTGGAGTAGCTTCATCTGTACAAAAAAATTTCAACGACGCAAGGCTGAGTACAGGGTGTAATCCACAAGACTTATGGCTAGTGGAGTTATTTTGCACAAAGCCATCTTTTGTTTTCAAAACAAGAGGGAGAAGAAACTCGTCTAGTTAGATCATTTTCAAAATGGGATAAGAAGACTAGAACTCTAGCTCTTAGAATCATATTTGATATCCACCAAGAACCATCATCAAATGAACCTCTCTTCCCGGAATACCCCCATTGAACATGTAAGATCCCTCCTTTATAAAGGAAAAGATCCCTGTGATTGCAATGCTAGTCCCTGGATCAATGCTAGCATCCACAGTTTAAGATGAAGTACACAGAAACAAAGGTCATTATTACAAGTCATTCCAGAGACAAACATCGTCTTTTACAAACTCCATGGCCACAGGCCTAGTACAAGAGTTTAAATATGTAATAAGATAAATAAGTCTTCATCTTCATGTGCCACAGGCAAGCATGTTGAGTGTAGACTCATAACCCCTAATCACCATCAGAATAACCTGCAACATCACAAGTTACAGCCACAGTGGGTCAATACATTGGAATAGTATTGGCAAGTGATACCTTAGTATAATATTGGCAACTAGATACTATATGCATTTGGCTAAGTGTAGCTTAGGCTTGCTTTGCTCAAAATAGGTTTTACCTATTAGTTGAAAACACTAAGTTTTTCTTTGACAAAATATTTCCCAAGGAACCACCAATAGAAATTGGTGAACCTTCACCCTTGTTCAACCACAAGTTTTTACTTAGAAATTGGGATGAGGAGATTCACCAGGGACATGGCTAAGTACTTAGATTCTTCCATCTGCAGAGGTTGTGAACTTTCCCCACAAGACTTGATTTTCACCAAGACAGGACCTTTTAGAAGCCTTCCCTTAGACCAAATGGACGCGTTCCAACCTATCATCCCACTACCACCAACTGTCCAAATGGCTAAGTTATTGCAACCTATGTGATCCAGGCAGAGCCCATATTGCCATGTGGCTGCACTAGAAGCTTCTTAACATATGGCATCTCAAATCCCTTTGTTCCTGGGTGGCTTTCCACAAGTGAGATACACAAGGTAAACCATATAAATGGGCCTTGTGTAACCACTCAACACAAACCATTCTTTCCATTTCACCCAGGTGTTTCATTCACTTAGTTGTTTTATTAAAACAAAACACAAGTCCAAAGACTTAGAAATATTTTCTCATAGCATGAATATATAACCATCCTTGGTTGCTACTAGCTAGTATAAGCATGGCATTGATAATAATCTTAACTTAGAAATTTCTAGCAATTCTACAACTACTAGGATTTCCCAATCATAGCATATAGATCAAAATATTCATGCAAGTCTAGCAAAAATATTTCTACTGCATAGTTGAAAAACATAGGAATAAAATCATGAAGCACCACTTGCCTTGGTAGTTTGGGGAGTAGCAACAATCTTCACAATCACAATCACTATTTGCACCAAAATCTACACATAAAATAATGGCACCAAATCACATACAAAATTTATACAAACAAAAATATATGAATGCATGCAAAATGCCATGTGATGATTTTCTACACCAAACAGGACAAGTGCACAGTACTGAATCATAAACAAGTACAAAAAAATCCAAATAAACTTTGTTTGAATAACAAAACATTTCCCAAAGAAATACTATACTCAAATTATGTCTACAAATGTTTCTGCAAAAACAATCATTTTAATAGAGGCAAAACATTAAACACATTGCATAAACAGAAAGGTTTTTCTCTCCTGATTCCAATGATATAAAATTTGTCAAATTTGGACATGGGGATCAAAAGTTATGAATTTTACAAGTTTAAACATCTAATAGATCTAAATTCTGATTTTAAATCTAACTCACAGACACGCGGAGTGCTCTGATTGGTTGATACCGATTCACACGGATCGGCTAACGTGGACCGCCAGATCTAACTAAATCGCACGGCCAGATCTGATCCATACCCCTTCGTTAAGTGAACTATCCTACACGTTGGATCTAGATCCAACGGTGGCCAATAAAACTACCAAAGTCTGGCGGCGCACGGTGACGGTGAGCGGCGGTGCGCTTTGTCTACGGTGGTGCAGTGGCTACAGAGGGGGTTGGGGTCATCGGAGAGGCCTACTAGACTCGCAGAGGTGTGCTGGAGCTCAACGCGGTAGTGGCTTGTCAAGGGGAGCGCGAACACGTTGGGGATTCCTTGTCGGAGTATAGGAAGACGTCGGGTGTGGCTATTCATCGTTGTTGCCGGAGTTGTAGATCGTGCCAGAGTGAAACAAGCACTGGGTTAGGTGCACACGAGTCTGGCGAAAACGTGAGCGTCAATAGGAGGGACGGGGGCGATCTGAATTTACCAGGAGGCGTCGCCGGAGTTGTGCTGTGCTTCGGATGCTTCCAGAGGTGGACGGTGACGACGTTCTAGGATGACATAGAGGAAAAGGAAAGCATGAGAAGATGCGCAATAACATGTAGAACACGCTCACTTGAAGCAGAGACAGGGGGTGGATGATGCTCACCGGAATTGGTCGCCGGAGGTCGTCGGTACAGCGGTGGTGTGGACAAGATTATCGGCAGCCTGGTGGCGGAGTAGTGGCGCTAGGTGAGGGGAAATGATCGTGGTGTAGAGGGGGTTAAATAGCCAGGAGGGGGTGGCGATTACGCGCTGTATCAATGGCAATAACGCGGGCAGTGACTGTGGCGAGGTAACGGCGGAGCGCCTCGGCCGCGCGTTGATTGAGGACGACGCTGACGGGGCATGGTGGGGTCCGGTTGTCAGCGGGTGGGTGAACGCGGGCGCGGTGAGAAACAGAGAAAAAGGGGGAACCCGGGTGGGCTGTTTCGCTTGCTGGGCTAGATTGGTGGCGCCAGGCCCAGTTGGTTTTCCTAATACCTTTTCTTTTTCTATAATGAATTTCAGAAATCATTTTCAATCAAATTCAAAAGCAATTGAATTTAAATCTTTTCTGGATTTTTGTAAAGTGAAACTTGTATAATTATGAGTATAGAATCATACTGTCTTGTTGGACTAGCATAGTCCTTTGAAGATTTTTAAAAATAACAGTGCCTCAGCACATGGTTTGATATAGATTTGAAAATGGTTTTAAATCATATTTTTTTGGAAATTTTTGTCCAAACTCTAGCATTCAACTAAAACAACAAGGGAGCAAACAAAGCTTGGTTTAAAACATTTACACTCTCAATTGAGAGTGGCACTTGATTAATGGTTGCTCACATAAAATAATAGCACTAAGTTCTTCTGTTTTCTTGAAATGAGTTGGAAAATGATCCTTAAATAATATGCATGCATGAATGATATGCAATCTTTGAAATCATGATTTTAGGGATGTTACAAATCTAACCCCCTTAAGGTGAATCTCGCCCTCGAGATTTGGGTTGGCTAGCAAATAGGTGAGGGTGGTATTTCCGAAGATCATCTTCTCTTTCCCATGTTGCTTCTTCTTCGGAATGATGGTTCCATTGAACTTTGCAGAATTTGATAGTTTTAGTCCGAGTAAATCTTTCTGTAGTCTCAAGAATCTTGATAGGTTTCTCCTCATAAGTGAGGTCACTCTCCAATTGGACCTCTTCCAAAGGTATAGTATCCTTCAAAGAAGTCTCTTCCATTTCTGGCTGGCATTTCTTAAGATGACTCACATGAAACACATTGTGAACGGTAGACAATGATTCTGGCCATTCAATCTCATAGGCTACTTCTCCTTTACGACTCAGAATCTTGAATTGTCCAACATATCTTGGGGCCAATTTTCCTTTGACTCCAAACCTCTTCACTCCACGAAGTGGTGACACTCTAAGATAAGCTCTATCACCCACTTCATAGGTGACTTCTCTACGCTTAGGATCTGCATAGCTCTTTTGTCGGGACTGTGCTATCTTCAATCTGTCCTTAACTAGCTTGACTTTCTCTTCAGCCTCTTTGATTAGTTCTGGTCCGAACAAATTTCTTTCTCCCACACCATTCCATAGCAATGGGGTGGTACACTTTCTCCCATAGAGAAACTCAAATGGTGCCATCTCAATACTGGCTTGATAGCTTTTATTGTAAGAGAATTCTGCATAAGGCAGACTTTCGTCCCAACTGGCTCCATAGTCTAGGGCACATGCCCTCAACATATCTTCAAGAATCTGGTTGGTCCTTTCGCATGTCCATCACCGATGATGAAAAGCGATTTGAATTCCAACCTCGTTCCCAATGACTCATGTAGTTGCCTCCAAAAATGAGAAGTGAACTGAGTTCCCCTATCAGACACAATACTCTTGGGTACTCCATGTAGACACACTATTCTGCTCATATAGATCTTGGCTAATTTAGCACTGGTATAGGTTGTCTTCACTGGTTTGAAATGAGCCACTTTAGTTAGGCGATCCACTACTACCCAAATAGAATCATATCCTGACCTGGTCCTTGGCAATCCGTTGATGAAATCCATGCAAATTTTGTCCCACTTCCAATCAGGAATAGGTAGTGGTTGTAGCAATCCCGCTGGTTTCTGGTGTTCCGCTTTCACTCTTCTACACACACCACACAAAGCAATATGTTCGTCGATGTCTTTCTTGAGATTATTCCACCAAAATCCTGCCTTCATATCCATGTACATTTTGGTGTTACCCGGATGAATGGAATATGGTGAATTGTGGGCTTCTTGTAAAATCAGTTTCCGAAGCTCCAGATCTTGTGGAACACAGATACGTTTTCCATAGCATAAAGTACCCTCTTCATCTTCTTGGAATCCTTTGGCTTTTCCCTTTCCAATCTTTTCCTTAATATCTTCAATTTCCTTATCTGTCTTTTGGGATCCTTTGATCTTGTCCAACAAAGTGGGTTAAACATCCAAAGACATGAGATGTCCCTCAGGCACAATCTCAAATCTGAGATCTCTGAATTGGGCACACAGATCATCAGGCAATTCTCCCTTAGTAAGGCCATTCACAAAAACTTTACGGCTTAGAGCATCCGCTACAACATTTGCTTTATTGGGGTGGTATTGCAGACTCAAGTCATAGTCCTTGATGAGTTCTAGCCATCTTCTTTGTCTCATGTTAATTTCTTTCTGGGTGAAAATATACTTCAAACTCTTGTGATCTGTGAACACTTCACATCATTTTCCCAAAAGATAGTGTCTCCATGTTTTGAGTGCATGGACAACAGAGGCTAACTCTAAATCATGAGTAGGGTAGTTTACTTCATGAGTTTTGAGTTGTCTCGAGGCATAAGCCACAACTTTCCCTTCTTGCATAACTACTGCACCTAATCCATGATGAGATGCATCACAATACACTTGGAAATCTTTCTCCAAATCTGGCAAACATAAGACTAGTGCTGTCACTAGTCTCTTCTTTAATTCTTGAAAACTGAGTTCACATCCTTCAGACCAAGCAAATTTCTTGTCTTTCTTTAGTAACTCTGTCATTGGCTTAGCTACCTTGGAGAAATTCTAGATAAATCTTCTGTAGTATCCTGCCAAGCCAAGGAAACTACGAACCTCTTTCACTGACTTAGGAGATTCCCATTCAGTTACAGCTGAAATTTTAGCAGGATCAACTGCTACACCCTCTCCTGACACAATGTGTCCAAGAAAACCAACTTCATTTAACCAAAATTCACACTTGCTGAATTTGGCATACAACTTATGCTCTCTAAGCTTCTCAAGTATCAAACATAGATGTCCTTCATGCTCTTCTTTGCTCTTGGAGTAGATTAAAATGTCATCGATGAAAACAACAACAAACTTATCAAGGAACTCCATGAACACTTTGTTCATCATGTCATGAAATAAGCTGGTGCATTGGTCAAACCAAATGGCATCACGGTATACTCATACAATCCATACCTTATGGTGAAAGCTGTCTTAGGTATGTCTTGTTCCCTTATCTTGAGCTGGATAACCTGACCGGAGATCAATCTTTGAGAACACACAAGCTCCTTCTAACTGATCAAACAAGTCATTGGTTCTAGGCAAAGGGTATTTGTTCTTGATAGTCACCTCATTGAGTGAACGGTAATCTATGCATAACCTTTGACTTCTATCTTTCTTTTCAACAAACAAAACTGGTGCTCCCCAACATGAAGAACTTGGTTGGATAAAACCTTTCTGCAACTGTTCTCCAAGTTGCTTCTTGAGTTCTTTCAACTCATCAACTGACATCTTGTACGGTCTCTTTGCTATTGGTCCAGATCCTGGTAGCAAATCAATAAGAAATTCCACATCTCTATCTAGTGGCATTCCCGGCAATTCTTCCGGAAACACATCCGGATATTCACTTATAATTGGCACACTGTCCATGCTAACCCCCTTAAGAGAATTTAGCTTACTCCTTTTCGATTCAAAGTTGGTCTTGAATCTGATCCTTTTGTTTTCTAGAGTTGTGAGTGGGACAGTATGGTTAGAACAATCTATCACTCCCTTGTGCTTAGTCATCCAGTCTATTCCCAAAATAACATCCAATCCTTGGGAGTTTAGGATTATCAGGTTAACGGGAAACTTATACTTCCCAAACTCTATGACTAGATCATGACATCCTGAGTTCACTATCATTTCTCCACCAGGAGAACTTACTTTTATAGGACACCCAATAGTTTCTACCAATAGTTCATTTCTTTCAACAAACGCTCTTGATATGAATGAATGAGATGCACCAGTATCAAAGAGAACAAATGCTGCAACAGAATTGAGTTTGAACTTACCAGTAACAGCATCAGGTTCCTCATAGATTTCTTCCACATTGATGTGGTTCACTTGTCCCTTTTGAAAAGGGTTGGGCTTGTTGGGTCCTTCAACTTTCTTTTCTGGGCATTCATTTGCATAATGCCCCATATTCTTGCACTTGAAACATTCAACCTGACTAAGATCCTTCTTGACAGGCTGTCTTCCACTGCCACTTCCACTTCCATTGTGGTGGCTCTTATATCCACTCTTGTGATTTTTGTACCTGTCATTGTCATGACTACGGTGATGCTTGTTGTCATGATGAAGGTTGTGGTTGTGGTGGTTGTTTCACTTTCCATGCTTGTGGGATCCAGAATTCCCACTATCATCATAATGGGAACGTTTGTGAGACAATCCCGAGTTGTGCTTGTCAGAGTTGTGCTTTCTCTTCCTACTTTCAACCTGTTTCATCTTTCTCTCCAAGATGGCTGCCTTGTCACAAAGAGACTGGTAAGTGGGGACATAGGCCACAGATAGCTGAAGGTTCAGTTCATCGTTCAGTCCTTCGATAAACTTCTCTTTCCTCTTAGCATTAGTGTCAACTTCATCCGGTGCATAACGCGCCAGATTGTTGAACTCCTCAATATACACGGCCACGCTGCGGTGGCGCTGCTTCAAGTTATGAAATTCCTTTTTCTTCAGACTCATCACTCCAGATGAGATGTGAGCAGTATGGAAAACATCTTCAAAGATAGCCCATGTCACATCCGCAATGGGAGTGGTGATCTGGAAGTTATCCCACCAAGTGGCTGCGGGTCCTTCCAACAAGTGTGCTGCAAATCTGACCTTCTCTTCATCAGTACAACCAACAGTTACCAAGTCCTTGTTCACAGAGCGTAGCCAGTCATTGGCCACCATGGGATCAGTAGTTCCTGAGAACTTTGCTGGTCTCAGTCTTAAGAACCTGGTAAGCATGTCAAAACCCGGTGGATTGTTCTAATTGTTGTTGTTATTATTATTATTATTATTATTGTTGTTGTTGTTGTTGTTGTTGTTGTTGTTGTTGTTCTGGTTCTGTATGAACGTGGTCGTCATTTGCATCAACTGCGTCTGAGCTGTCATCATCTGCTGCATCTCAGGGGTGATGTTGTTGTTGTTGTTGGGGTTGGGATTGGCATGTCGGGGAGGCATTTTTTGTTTTCAATAAGGATAATAATGAGATACCCATAGATTCTTAACATGCACAACACATCACATAACAAACAACAGTCATGCATCATAGTAGTAAAAGTTCAACAACACAGACAACAAGTTTTTGAAAAAGTAAACACACCAATAGCAAGCCATCCACATGTTGGATGGTCATTGCGACTCAATAATCAAAAGCATGGTAAATAAATGGTAAATGAGTAGTCATCACTACTCCTGTGCATAAACCTCCTCATCAACAAGTGTAAGACCTGCATTCTCCATCGCGGTCTTGTATTCCTCGACATTGGTGGTCAAGGCCTCTATTTTGGCTTTGAGAGCCCTCTTCTGTGCACGAAGCCTCTCAATCACACCTTGTTGATGCTCAAGCTCGAAGTCCTTGGCCTCTAGCGCTGTAGTCATGTCTTGAATCCTCTTGTTCATATCTTGGATTCTCTTTTCTTGACTCTTGAACTTTCTATATTGACTCTCAAACTTGGCCTCCATTTCCTTGACTATCTCATCTAGCTCCGCGAAGAGCTTGTCCTTCTCACGAAGCTGCACCTAGAGTTCGACATTGCTAAGCATAACGTTGGTCCTATCAGTGTCTAGGTGCCTAAGAAGAACCTCTAAGTCCTCCAAGTCAATGGCCTCACCATCCTCGTCACGTCTACCGAAGGCGTGGAAGTGAGTACCTCTAACCTCCCGAGAGTGTCTCCCTATCAAGCGTCCAAGCAAGTCCTACATGACTACCTCTAGGCCTCTCTCCTTGTCATCATGCATGAGCTTGAAGGTGATGGCCTCCGTGGATGGCTCAGTCTGGCATCCTGGCTGAATAACCTTGAAGCCCCAAAGGTCCTTCCTCTCGAACTTGGTGAGGGGAAGCATCATGATCGCAGAAAGTGGGAGATTGAGCAAACTAGTGAGCTCAATAAGACTAGTGCCAAAACGAGTTCCCTTGAACTCTTCAGCCGTGTTGATAGTAACATTAAGCATCTATTTTATAAGATAGAAAAAGTTAGAATCAACATACATAGAGATGAATCACAAGACAAAGCATCACATGCATAACTTTTGGAAATCCAAAATACACAAGTCATGGCATACATAAAACCATTACAAGCATCCAAGGTTCAACTTATTTTAAACAACATTTTGAAATAAATGAAAGTGGTGGTCCAACTAACGAAGTACGTTACAATCCCATCTCACTTGCCAAGTTGGCTAACAGGGCATCCCTAGAGGCAATCTGTCTATCTAGATCACATGACTCCATTGCTAACTCTATGATGTCCTCCCTTAAACTTTGGTTGGTAGCCTCTAACTCTTGGGTATGTTTTTTTTCTTCCTTAAGGTCATTCTGGGTGTTGAGCATTCTGCACTTGATTCTATCACCAAGTTCTTTGACGGCCTTCCAAGATGCATCCCTTGCTGAATCAAAGAATGTAGTGTGCATCACTGAGTTGGTGACCATGCAGAATCCTGATTCCTTGTGGTTGTCTTCCTTGTTTTTAGACAAGTGAAGTTGCACCCACTAGTATTCAACTCCTTCATCCATCACAGGAAAACCTTTGTACACAGATGCACCATGTATTCCCATGGCAACCATGAGGTCCTTGAGAGCCTTGGGAAATTCTGTCTCACATTCCAAAGTCATAGTCATGAGTGGTCCCCTCTTCATGGCTTCGTTGATGGAGTTCATCTACAAATAGAGATGAGAAAGAAGATTAGAAAAGTTTACGAGAAGAAAAGACAAGTGTGGAAGTTGTTAAAAAAATTTCCTTAGTGGTTTCCAATCCTAGGGTCATAATCCTACATGCAACACAGTTCTCTGATACCATCTGTGAGATCCCTCCTTTATAAAGGAAAATATCCCTGTGATTGCAATGCTAGTCCCTGGATCAATATTAGCATCCACAGTTTAAGATGAAGTACACAGAAACAAAGGTCATTATTACAAGTCATTCCAGAGACAAACATCGTCTTTTACAAACTCCATGGCCACAGGCCTAGTACAAGAGTTTAAATATGTAATAAGATAAATAAGTCTTCATCTTCATGTGCCACAGGCAAGCATGTTGAGTGTAGACTCATAACCCCTAATCACCATCAGAATAACCTGCAACATCACAAGTTACAGCCACAGTGGGTCAATACATTGGAATAGTATTGGCAAGTGATACCTTAGTATAATATTGGCAACTAGATACTATATGCATTTGGCTAAGTGTAGCTTAGGCTTGCTTTGCTCAAAATAGGTTTTACCTATTAGTTGAAAACACTAAGTTTTTCTTTGACAAAATATTTCCCAAGGAACCACCAATAGAAATTGGTGAACCTTCACCCTTGTTCAACCACAAGTTTTTACTTAGAAATTGGGATGAGGAGATTCTTGATAGCTTCCATGTCTTGATGCTCAAGTTGTCCAATACTAGGGACATGGCTAAGTACTTAGATTCTTCCATCTGCAGAGGTTGTGCACTTTCTCCACAAGACTTGATTTTCACCAAGACAGGACCTTTCAGAAGCCTTCCCTTAGACCAAATGGACGTGTTCCAACCTATCATCCCACTACCACCAACTGTCCAAATGGCTAAGTTATTGCAACCTATGTGATCCAGGCAGAGCCCATATTGCCATGTGGCTGCACTAGAAGCTTCTTAACATATGACATCTCAAATCCCTTTGTTCCTGGGTGGCTTTCCACAAGTGAGATACACAAGGTAAACCATAGAAATGGGCCTTTGTGTAACCACTCAACACAAACCATTCTTTCCATTCCACCCAGGTGTTTCATTCACTTAGTTGTTTTATTAAAACAAAACACAAGTCCAAAGACTTAAAAATATTTTCTCATATCATGATAACCATCCTTGGTTGCTACTAGCTAGGATAAGCATGGCATTGATAAGAATCTTAACTTAGAAATTTCTAGCAATTCTACAACTACTAGGATTTCCCAAGCATAGCATATAGATCCAAATATTCATGCAAGTCTAGCAAAAATATTTCTACTGCATAGTTGAAAAACATAGGAATAAAATCATGAAGCAGCACTTGCCTTGGTAGTTTGGGGAGTAGCAACAATCTTCACAATCACAATCACTATTTGTACCAAAATCTACACATAAAATAATGGCACCAAATCACATACAAAATTTATACAAACAAAAATATATGAAAGCATGCAAAATGCCATGTGATGATTTTCTACACCAAACATGACAAGTGCACAATACTGAATCATAAACAAGTGCAAAACAAGCCAAATAAACTTTATTTGAATAACAAAACATTTCCCAAATAAATAATGATAGCGGTCGGGATGGTTGCGAAGAGGGGGTCGGGGCGGACCTGATAGCGGTGGCGTCGCCCTCAAATGGTCGCCGGAGCAGCAGGTGCAACGACGGCCGAAGGCAGAGCTTGCGGTTAGTCATGGGGAAGGACAACCAGAGGGCTAGGGAGGAAGGGAAGAGCACTGGCATGCTCACGAGCTCACCAGCAACGCGACAGAGGGGTCGGCGAGGCAAGGCGTGCATGGAGGGCGCCGGAATCGATGAAGTATGTGGCGGCCGGAGCTCGGGGTGGTGAAGCGATGGCGAAGATTCCGAGCGTCTCCGGTCGATTCCTTTGGCAGGGTGACCAGCACGGTGAGGCGAAACCGATAGTGGTCTCAAATGGCGAAGGGGTGGTCGGGAATGGCGGGGCACGGAAGAGCCCGAGGCTAGGGTTCCGTCGAGTTTGGGGAAAAACTACAGAGGCCACAAGAGAGAGAGTGAGATGGGTATGGGGAGGGAGATCTCGACGCGGCGGTCCTTATCCTCATCCTCGCAGGTGGCGGCACGCATCACAGCGTTGGCGAGATCGACGGCAAGGGTGCTGCCAGGCAGCTGCTTCGCTGGCAGCTCGGGGAAGAAGAAAAGAGGAGGACAGCGAAGGGGTACGAGCCAAATGGGCTGAGGTAGGACGGATGCAAGGCTGGAGCTCGCGCACTGAGCGGCGGGAAGGAGGATAAGGAAAGATGGGTTCGGCCCTGATAGCTGCTCTAGGTTTTTTTTTCTTTGCAGGAAACCTTTTCTTTTTTCTGTTTTCTGATTTCCCTTTTGTATTTTGAATTCAAATCTGTTTTGAATAATTTCAAAATATTAGGGTTTTGTAAAATGTATCAAAATATTGCAGGTACCCTTGGTACTAATTGGGCTCCATACATTTTGTGTTTTCCAAATATTTTCAAAACCAAATGAATGTTTCAAATAGAGAGGGGAGTTAGGGTTTAGGGTTTTGTTTGTTCTTTCTTGATTAAACCAAAGTGCAAGTGTTATGCATGCAATGCTCAAACATGTCCTTATTAATATTACACAAAAGGGTGGTATGTTACAGCTCTACCCACTTACAAGAATCTTGACCCTAGATTCCCTAGTTTTAGAAAAGAAGGCAGGGTACTCAGATCGGAGTCGATCTTCGCGTTCCCAGGTTGCTTCTGACTCAGAGTGATGACACCATTGAACTTTCAGGAACTTGATGGTTTGACGACGAGTATTGCGCTCGGTTTCATCAAGAATACGAACAGGGTATTCTCGGTAGGTTAGATCATCTTGGAGATCCAAAGTTTCATGGTGCACACCACGAATGGGATCTTTGAAGAAACGCTTGAGTTGAGACACGTGGAAAACATCGTGAACCTCTGGAAAAGTTGAAGGTAGATCCAGATTGTAGGCAAGCTCACCCCGCTTGGAGAGAATGCGAAAGGGACCAACATAGCAAGGAGCCAATTTGCCTTTGATACCGAATCGTTGGACACCCTTTAGAGGAGTGACCTGGAGGTAAACTTGATCACCAACTTCATAATGAACATTAAGATGATGACGATCGTAGTTGGTTTTCTGACGAGATTGAGCGGCCTTTAGTCGCTCTCGAATTATTCGAACTCGATCTTCTGCTTCTTGGATCATGTCCGGACCAAAGAATTGTCTTTCGCTAGTTTCTGTCCAGTTCAGCGGTGTTCGACATGTTCTCCCATACAGGAATTAGAAAGGTGCCATTCCCAAACTGGATTGAAAACTGTTGTTGTAGGAGAACTCTACAAAAGGAAGACATTTCTCCCAGTTCTTTCCAAGGGCAATGACACACGCTCTGAGCATGTCCTCGAGGATTTGTTTACTCTTTCGGTTTGACCACCAGTTTTAGGATGGTAGGCTATGCTGAAAGAGACATGAGTTCCCATTGCTTATTGCAAACTTTGCCAGAATTTGGAAGTAAACAAACTTCCACGATCAGATATGATCTTCTTGGGAACACCATGAAGAACAACGATCCGAGGGATGTACAGGTCAGCCATTTGACTAGCTCGGATAGTTTCACGAACCGGAAGAAAATGAGCAACTTTGGATAACCGATCAACTATTACCCATATGGCATCATTTCCTGCTTGTGTCCTTGGGAGTCCAGTAATGAAATTCATACCAATTTCATCCCATTTCCACTCAGGAATTTTCAACAGTTGCAGAAGTCTAGCAGGCCTTTGATGTTCAGCCTTCACACAATGGCAAACGTCGCACTCTGCAACAAAGCGAGCGATTACTGGTTTCATTCCACTCCACCAGAATCTTTGCTGGAGATCTCGGTACATCTTGGTACCACCAGGATGAATAGAGAGAGGGGATTCATGAGCTTCCAATAGGAGTAGATCTTTGATTTTCCGACTATTTGGAACCACTAGTCGGTTACTGAAGTATAGGATACCTTGATTATTCACGGAGAAACATTTAGCTTCACCAATTAAAACACGTTCTTTGATCTTGGTAACTTCATCATCTTACTTTTGAGCTTCCTTGATTTGGTCCTCGAGAGAAGAGTTTATTTCAAGGTTAGCAAGGAATCCACAAGGAACTAATTCAAGGTTAAGACTCTTGATTTCCTCGTAGAGAGCAGGATGGGCTTGTGAAATCATCAGATTATTGCAATAAGACTTCCGACTTAGCGCATTAGCAACGACATTGGCTTTGCCGGGTTGATAGTTGAAACCCAAATCATAATCTTTGATGAGTTCGAACCATCGTCTTTGCTTGAGATTCTGATCTGGATGGGTAAAGAGGTACTTCAGGCTTTGATGATCCGAGTAAAGTTTGCAACGGTTACTGATGAGTTAATGTCGCCATTGCTTAAAATCATGAACAACAACAGCGAGCTCGAGATCATGGGTTGGATAATTGTTCTCATGTGGCTTCAACTACCTAGAAGCAAAGGCCACTACATGACCATCTTGCATCAACACACAACCGAGCCCTTGGAGAGGAGCTTCACAATAGATGACGAAATCCTTGCTTGTATCCGGAAGGACAAGCACAAGGGTGGTGGTTAGCTTTGTTTTCAAAGCTTGGAAGCTTTCTTCTGCCTTTTCTGACCATTCAAACTTCTTATATTTCTTAAGAAGATCAGTCATAGGCTTAGCTATCTTGGAGAAGTTTTCGATGAATCGATGGTAATATCCAACCATTCCAAGAAAACTTCGTACTTCCTTGACTGAAGTAGGTGACTTCCATTCCAGAATGGTCTTAACCTTATCCGGTATGACATCAACACCACTTGCAGACACAACATGGCCAAGGAAGATGATCTCTTGTAACCAGAACTCACATTTGGAAAACTTGGCATAGAGACGATGTTCACGAAGTTTAGTCAACACCAAACATAGATGTTCGGTATGCTCTTCTTCGGTCTTGGAATAGATTAGAATGTCATCAATGTATACCACAACGAACTTGTCGAGATATTCCATGAAGACGGAGTTCATGAGCCTCATAAATGTGGTAGGGGAATTGGTTAACCCGAAGGACATCAATGTATACTCGTAAAGACCATAACGAGTTGTGAATGTTGTCTTTGGGATATCCTCCTTTCTGATCTTGATTTGATGATACCCTGATCTTAAGTCCATTTTGGAGAAGACACTGGAACCACTTAGTTGATCGAAGAGGTCATTTATCCGAGGAAGTGAGTACTTATTCTTTATTGTCACCGCGTTGAGTGGACGGTAATCAACCACCAATCTTGGAATATTTGTATCCCTCTTATTGACAAAGATGGTAGGGTAACCCCAAGAGGATGTGATAGGTTGGATGTAGCCTAGACCCTATAACTCTTCAAGTTTCTTCTTCAACTCAACCAACTCATGAGGAGGCATGTGGTAAGGTCTTTTAGAGATAGGAGGAGTTCTAGGAACTAGCTCTATGAAAAACTCCACAATTCGATCAGGTAGCATGCCAGGCAACTCTTCAGGAAAACCAATCGGGAAATCACAGACTACAAGGACATCTTAGACCTCGAGAATAGGTATGACATCCATGGCATACAGCTCCGAGAAAAGTTTAAGAACCGCTGACGGAGACTTTGATCCATCAGTCCAATACTTGACAGTTATGCCAGCAGGAGAGGTCACAATAACTGTTCTAAGTGCACAATAAATGACGGCTTGATACTTGGTTAACCAGTCCATGCCCAGAATGACATCTATGTCAGTTGACTTGAGTGTAATGAGGTAAGTGGGGAACTTCTGATATGCTATATCTATCTCAACCCCATGAGTAACCCAGATGGTCTGCCAACGAGACCTAGGAGTACTAATCTCTATAGGGGAAGACATTGCTTCAAAAGGTATGTTATGCTCCATTGGAAACTCTTGTGATATGAATGTATGCGATGCTCCAGAATCAAACAAGACTGTTGCAAGAATTGAATTGACACGGAGCGTACCCAGAATGACGCGTGGATCTTCCTGAGCTTCCATGACGGCCTTAGGGATATAAGAGGCACGTAATGCTGCAACAAAGTCTTCCCAGGTAAAAACATGTCCCTAAGCTTGCAGACTGAGAAAATCTTCCCACCAAACACCTGCCTCATCTTCTAGTTGATAGGTGGAAAAGTTGACGCGGTCAGCGGGACGGACACGAAGAGCACTGAACTTGCGCTCTATGGTGCGGAGCCAATCATCAGCTTTAAGGGGCTCCTTGGAGTGGGTGAAGATTGGAGGAAAAGAGCGGATGAAATCTCCAAGTGTGACACAGTCGTTAGGACGACGTTCAGTGTTCTGCGCCACACGCTCCAGAAGGCGTTCATTCCTCATTCGGTTGGTCTCAATGTTGTTGAGAACCTCAGCCATTGTGGGAGGTGGCGGAAGTTCCTGTTCAGCATTGTTGTTTGCTCGACGGCCAACAAAACCACGAGTAGCAGACGACATCCTGAGGAGAAAACAGAAACCATGAGAACGGATTCACCTGAAAGGGTACATCAAAGGATGACAAAAACCATATCAAAAGATCATGGTAGAAGTGGAAATGTGGATGAAGATTATATCGATGCATTAAGTATGGCAGTATAACAAGCATACGGAACGTATACGCTACCAACTTAGATACAAACCATAACAATGGAATGAAAGCATGATATGATACCAACAAATCACAAAAGAATAGAGAGGTAGAATCATAGGCATCCGTAGCAAAGTTGAAAAACAATGCTCAGGTGCACAGATATATCTTGGAAACTCTGAGCCTTGCAACCAAGTTCGGAGTACTAGGAAAAACAACCCAAACCCGTATATCTTACGAGTTTGAAATGATAGACGAGAAGTGAAAACCTTTGTAAAACAAACAAGGTAAGATAACTCAGCAATCGAACAACCTTGGATAAGGAGTAAAAAGATTCCTATTCAGAGTTTTGCAATTAGTTTTTAGCTTTCAAATAGTTTTCTCGAACTCTAGACTCAACAACGACCAGCTAGAAGGGTTTCCTACAGGCAGTCCCGCTCTGATAGAAAAATCTGTCACGACCCAGGATCAGGGCTAGGCGAACACCAGATCCTCATCTGATATAAGCCTAACCTAAATTCCAAAGCGCGTAGGGAAAGATCGGTAACATTACAGAACATACAAACCATATATTAATAAGGTAAACTCTTAAGCCAGACACAACTCCAATTGCCAAATATGCATGTAGATTGTTAGCACTATTGTCTCCTTTAATAGCTCTACTTGCCATACATTCCATGTATTGACCCTTCGGGGCTGCTACGTTTCATGTTGCAGGATATTCCGATTCTGAGTAATCGATATAGGCCATGGTACTCCACTCGGCACTTGTTCACTTGTGGGCAATTTGAAGAATGGAGGATTTACTTTATTTATGTTGCTACCTGAATAATTTGAGCTAGCCTTGAGCTAAGCTTTCACTGTAATAATGGTACTCTGGATCTTCGTTATTTATGATACACGGATATTTTGCTATGTTATTCATCTTATTCTATTGTGGGCCAATGAACCGATCCAGGGATTGGCATGTCACATAGAAGCCACGGTCTTTTCAGAACCGCGGTGTTACAAGATGGTATCAGATCCCGTGTCTCGACTATAGGATCATGACCTAGGATTGGATTAGGAAGCCATAGAACTATTAGAGCATATGTTAACTCTATCTTTCATCTTATGCCTTTCACTCTCGTAAACTCTTATCATATGCTATTCTCACACTTTCCTCTTTAAATTGATAGATGGGAGAAGTCAGGACTGAGTATGCCACCATGGAGTCACCAAGGCCCTTTGCAAGGCAGTTAGCACAGCTCTCGCAGTCATTGGTATTGCCACTGCCCATGTTCAAGGGAAGAAGGCTGTACACCTATGGATATGGTGAGGATGCATGGGAGATCACAACCTTCATCTTCAGGGATGCCGCCTTGCCAAACCCTGTGCATCTGATCTACACCAAGACATACTGCAACTGGGGACTTGGAATTAACTTGGCCATACATGAAGCCCTGTCTCACCAGTGCCATCAAGTCTGACACCTACTGCCAGCAGATTCACCCTACCGTGACTATGGGAGGCGTGATGAAGATGGGCACATTGTGGTTACCCCGGGCGACATGAACAACATGCCGCCCGTCGGAGGCACATAATGGACATGGAAAGGGAGAATGGAGCTCTAGCTGAGAAAGTGATGATGATAAAGGAGATTGCAGATTTTGCTAGCAATGGTATGGTGGTCCAAGGACAGGAGATTGACACCTTGCATGAAGCTGTGGGAGTTCTGGAGAATGCCCTGATAGCCAGAGATGCAACCATAGCTCATCTTCATGGTACTGTGCAGGAGAACACCCAGAACATACAACAGCTGCAAGGGACCGTCCAAGAAAGGGATCAGACTATTGAAGCTATGACAGCCCAGATTGCCGCTCTCCAAGCACAGCTGAATCCACCCTCTAATGATGACAATGGAGATGATGGCAACAATGGGGATGATGATGACAGTGGCAACGATGATGATGATGAGGATGAGGATGATGATGATGGAGACGATGATGGTAGAGGAGATGAAGCTGTTGCAGTTGCAGCTGAGAGTGAAGAAGAAGAGGAGGATCCAGAAGAGGTGGAGTTTGAGATCTCAAGTGATGATTCAGGAGAAGTGTACACTCCGCCGCCATGGTTGAACCGTGGACCGAAGCGCCAACGCATGAGTGCAAGTACCTACCGAAACCTCTTCAAGAAGTAGTTAGAAGTCCACCAATTAGTCCTCGTTAGGTAAAATTGTTAGGATTAGTCTCGATCGATGTGAAACTTGGTTAATGTTAGTTTAAGAGTGTTTAGTTGCTTATTTGTGTACTCCAATATCCCAGGAATTATTTGTGCGAATTTTATGAAAGATTTATGGCAAGTTTCGTTACTATCTGTGTTATTTTCGCTACAGTTTTCTGCTGATACAGCAGTACTGTACGATTTTTCATATTTTTCTGGTCACTGGGAAAAATCTGAAAAAATTGGGGGTGGTGCAAAACTCTCTTTACTGTATGTGCAAAAATCAGCTAAATTTTCTGACGACTCTAAGTCAGGTAGAAAATTCGTGAACACTGCTGGACTGTTCTGGCAGATTGCTGTTTTTGTTGCTTAGTTGATCAACTGTTTAGTTAAGCATTGCCAACTCTTGTAAAACTATTTCAGTAGGTATATACTGCTAGGATAACCCTGGGATGTTGCTGGGTCACTTGTTTGTTGATGTGTTGCTTGCTTGTGATTGTCTGCTATTGTTTGTTGTTGTTTGATCATATGCATGGGTAGAATCCTATTGTCGTAGTTGATTCTTTCTAAACTTACCTGTGCTGAACCGCAGATGCCTCCCTGCCGTCAACCCACTGAGTTGGAGCAGCTCATGGCAGCTCAGGCACAGCTGACCCAAGTGATGACTCAGTTCATGGAAAATCAGAACAACAACAATGGAAACAATCAGCCTCAGGGAGATGCTCTCACCAGATTTCTGAGGATAAGGCCAGCCAAGTTCTCTACTGCAATGGAGCCAATGGTTGCTCTCGACTGGTTGCGTTCAGTCAACAAGGATCTAGTAACTGTCGGGTGCACTGATGCTGAGAAGGTGAGGTTTGCCGCTCACCAACTGGAGGGACCAACCGCTTCTTGGTGGGACACTTTTCAGATCACCCACCCGCTGGATACCGTGACTTGGGCTATGTTTGAGGAAGGTTTCAGGACCAACCACGTGTCTTGGAGTTCGAGCTGAAGAGGAAGGAGTTCCGCAACCTCGCCAAACCAATCGCACTGGCGAGTACATTGAGGAGTTCAACAACATGTCCCGTTATGCACTGAGGATGTTGACACCGATGCAAAAGGAGGAGAGATTCTTGGATGGCCTCGGTGATGAGCTTCGATCTGACTACTTGTGGTTTATCGCCCACTTTCCAGGATCTTATGGACAAGGCCAGGATCTTGGAAGGGAAGCATAAACAGGTGGAGAACCGCAAGAGAAAGAGCAATAATCACCACTCTGGTTCACACCACAAGTCTCGCACTTCTTATGATGGATACTCCAAGCATGGAGGGAGTGACCATGGGCACCATGGGAGCCATGACCGCCACCACCATGGGGGCGATGGACATCGCCACGACAACCACAAGAGCACCCACCACAGCCACAAGGGAGGACACTCTCACCACTCTGGAGGACACGGTGGACATGACCGCAACCGCGATCGCAGCTTTGTGAAGAAGGATCTGAGTGAGGTGACATGCTTCAAGTGTAAACAGAAGGGACACTATGCTGACAACTTTCCGGAGATGAAGGGACTGAAGCCAACCAACAACAAGAAGGCCACAGTGAACCACATGAATGTGGAGGATATTACAGATGAGCCTGACCTTGTGATTGGTAAGTTCCCAATCAACACTCACCCTGCACTTATACTTTTCGATACTTATGCATCGCATTCATTCATATCAAGGGCATTTGTGGATAAGTATAAGCTACCTACTGAGTCTATGAAAGGGTCTATTAGAGTGAGTTCACCTGGAGGAGATATGATAGCTAGCGCGGGATGCCGCGACTTAACTATGAGGATTGGAACACACAACTTCAGTGCACATTTGGTAGTGTTGGAATCACAGGGGTTAGATGTTATTATGGGCATGGATTGGATGTCTATGCATGGGGGACACATAGATTGTGCACAGCGAGCTGGTGTAAGCTGAATTATCTTAAGGGGGTTAGCATGGATACTGTGCCTATGATTAAGGATTACCCCGATGTGTTTCCGGAAGAGCTGCCAGGAATGCCACCTGACAGGGAGGTAGAGTTTCTCATCGACCTGATGCCGGGAACAGGACCTATAGCAAAGATACCATATAAGATGGATGTGGATGAGCTGAAGGAATTGAAGAAGCAGCTGAAAGAGCAGTTGGACAAGGGATTCATTCAGCCTAGTTCGTCGTCATGGGGAGCACTTGTTCTGTTTGTGGAGAAGAAAGACAGCAACAAGAGATTAGGGGTGGACTATCGCTCGCTGAATGAGGTAACCATTAAAAACAAGTACCACCTGCCAAACATAAATGATTTGTTTGATCAACTTGAGGGAGCAAAGGTGTTTAGTAAAATTGATCTGCGATCGGGTTACTTCTAATTGAAGATCCGGGAGGAGGACGTACCAAAAACCGCCTTCACCACTAGGTATGGTTTATATGAGTATACGGTTATGTCTTTTGGACTAACGAATGCCCCGGCATATTTCATGACCATGATGAACAAGGTATTTATGGAGTACTTGGACAAGTTCGTGGTGGTGTTTATTGACGACATACTGATATATTCCAAGGATGATGCTGAGCATGAGAAACATCTGCGACTGATTATGGAGAAGCTGAGGGAACACAAGATGTATGCCAAATTCAACAAGTGTGAATTATGGCTCAACACTGTTGGATTTCTTGGACACGTGGTGTCAGGAGAAGGAGTCGCTGTTGATCCAAGCAAAGTGACTGCAGTGACAGAATGGGAAGCGCCCAAGAATGTAGGAGAGATACGAAGCTTTTTGGGACTTGCTGGATATTACAGGAGGTTCATTGAAAACTTCTCCAAGATTGCTAAGCCGATGACCGAACTTCTGAAGAAGGAGAGGAAGTTTGAATGGTCAGACGTATGTGAAGCCATCTTTCAGGAACTGAAGCGTCGATTAGTGACTGCACCTGTTCTGTGTTTACCAGACCTTCAGAAGGATTTCCAAGTGTACTGCGATGCTTCTCGATAGGGACTTGGGAGTGTGCTGATGCAAGATGGGAGAGTAGTGTCATATGCCTCACGACAACTCAAGCACCATGAGCGGAATTACCCCACACACGACTTGGAGTTAGCGTCAGTGGTTCATGCGCTCAAGGTATGGAGGAATTACTTAATGGGAAAACACTGTGATGTGTACACCGACCACAAGAGCCTGAAGTACATATTTACACAGAAGGAACTGAATATGAGACAAAGGAGATGGTTGGAACTTATCAAGGACTATGATATGAATCTGCAATACCACCAGGGAAGGCCAATGTGGTAGCAGATGCTCTGAGCCGAAAGGTTTATGCCAATGGACTGACAGTTGGGGAATTGCCTGAGGATTTGTGCAAGCAATTCAAGGACCTTAGACTGGAGGTAGTGTCTGAAGGATACTTGGCAGCAATGGAAGTCCAACCAACACTACAGGACAGAATCAGGAAGGCTCAAGTGGGAGACAAAGACATAGATTAAGTAAAGGAAAAGATGAAGGAGGATCGAGCAAGGGAATTCCGCGAGGATGAACAAGTAACCTTGTGGTATGGAGATCGTTTGTGCGTCCCCAGCGATCCCGAGATAAGGAAGTTGATCCTGCAGGAAGCTCACGACTCGCCGTACTCCATACATCCGGGCAATACGAAGATGTATATGGACCTAAAGGACAGATTCTGGTGGAACAACATGAAAGGAGACATCGCAGAGCATATTGCCCTATGTGATGTATGTAGCCGAGTAAAGGCGGAACACCAGAAGCCAGCAGGATTTCTACAGCCATTGCTCGTGCTGGATTGGAAGTGGGATAGATTGGGAATGGATTTTATCACAGGATTACCCGTACCAAGACAATCAAGTTTTGCAAGGTGCAGTGGAGCCACCACACCGAAGAGGAAGCCACTTGGGAGCGTGAGGATGACATCCGAGAGGACTACCCACACCTATTTGCTAGCCGCGCCGAATATCGGGGACGAGATTCATCTTAAGGGGGTTAGTCTTGTCACATCCCAAATTTAGATTTGGTTCTGCATTATCATTCATGTCATTGCATCATACTCTTCCATGCAAAACCATTGATTTAAAAGATTCGGCAAAACACTATTTTCTAAACCCTACTCTATTTTACTACAATGCTCCTGCGGGAGGTTTTACTAGGACTTGTGTTTTCCACCCTTGTAGCCTAGTGGTTTCACTCATCCCTTGACCCTAGGTTGATCCCCTCGATTTTACAAAAATTTAGGAACAAGAATCGTCCAAATCGGAATTTGTTTGAAGGAGTTACGGAGGTTTCACTAATTTGAAAAAGGGAAAAAGAAAGGATCAAAATATCGGCGCCATTGGCAAGGCCAGCCGGCCAACAAGATCAAGATTGCTTGCAAGCGGATAGAATCACGCCAACACAGCCACCGACAGTGGGTGGTCCGCCTAGGACTCCGCGTGGGGGGGCCCACTTAAAGCCACCGACCCCACCCCGCCTCTCCCCGCCTACCGCTGAAACCGCGCCACGCCCGGAGACCGTGCCGCCTCGGCCGAATCATGCTGCCGCACCTCGCCGCGCCAGTAAGCCACCGCTGCCGTTCTTTTTCCTCAGCGCCAGGCCGCAGATCACGCGCCGCCACCGCGAGCCACCGCCGACCGCTCTCTTCCGCAGACCTCGCCCTCATGATTCGCCACTGCCTGGTTAGCCGACCGCCGCCGCCGGTAAGCCACCGCCTCCGCCTCTTCTCGGCCGTCGGATCTGAGATCTGCAGCCCAGATCGACCGGAGACCGCGCGGTTGACTGGTCAACAGCCAGTCACGTTGAGTCAGCAGGGAATATTCCCAGAATATTCCCTTTTGATTTAAATCGATTTAGAAATTGCAGATTCTTGTAGAAACTTGTAAATTGCGTAGAAATTAATCCGCTGATCCAAAAATTGCAAATAAAATATGTGTAGATTCAGTAGGATGTGTAGCATCTCTCTGTATCATTGCTCCACACTTTTGCAGCAAGATTTTGTCCAGATTAATTAAAAGAGTTAATGGCCTTTTTGGAGTAATTAATTCGTAGAAAAAGATCTGTAACTCCAAAAATTACGTATAATATGTCCCTGGATTCAGTAGAACGAGGGGAATCTCAAAATGAATTAAAAAGATAGGCGTATAGTAAATACTTCTGCAGAAACTGCCTAGTGTCTTTCTACAGTGTTTTAATTATTCAGGGAGTTTTATAATTCCTTTTTGAGTAATTCCAATTGGTACTGTCCCTAAATAGCAATGCTTATACAGTAGAATTTTTCCAAGATTTTACAAACAGTATACTACCGGTAGTGAATTAATTGGGTTCTAGCTCTAGTTTTGAGTATTATATTTCGCATAATAGTTTTCCTTGCGCTAAAACTATTTTCCATGCATGCAATCAGTAGCTTTAATGAATAGTATTATGTGGTGTTGTTGTAGCGTCAATCCACTTGTCATGCATGCATTCATGCATCATCTTTGTTGCATGCTTGTGGATTATTTGTTTATGATTGCAATTGTATCGTGTAGATTGTGACGAGTGCAACGCTTTCTCGTGTGTGGATTGTTCTTCCGACCGCTACAACCAAGGCAAGTAGATGCTATTTGTGTTCATGATATTGCCCTACTATTTTCTATGCATTGTCGTGTATTTTGTAGACGCATGTGTACGATGATACTATCGCTATGCTATGTCCTATTATGTGGTAGGGCCTTCCTTGTAGATGAACCACCGTTGGTAGATGTGCTTAGCCATGCTATGATGTAAGAGGGCTGGGTTACAGCACTGGGACTTGTTGCTAAAAGTATTGGTTTGTGAAAACTAAAACAACCTAATCAATGAATCTCCTGGGTGTGATGGGATTGATAAATTTTTGTGGTTTCATTGCGGAAAGGCACCCAGGCATCAAGAGAAAATGATTGGCTTCTTTATTTGGTAGCTTACGTGTACATCCATGTGCCAATAATGAAATGGGCGGTTGGTTGGACTTAGTAGGTTGTGGTAACTCGAACCCGCGTATCCAAAGATGTAGAATTTTGGTAGGTTGGACCGGTGCGCGTCGGGATTGGGGAGCTACTTCCCGAACAGTCTCTTCTTGGACTTCTCCCTATCATCACCCAAAATGAGAGTGATGGTACGAGCTGGGCTAGCCAAGTCACATGGGTAAAGTGTACTAACCCCTGCAGGGTGTATAATCTAATCGATTAGCCGTGTCCCCGGTTATGGACATCTGAGTTGCTTGATATTGACTCCATGACATGTTTCTCGCTCATTCTAATTTCCTAATTGCTTTAACATTGTTGGGTTAACTTAATTGGGATCTTTTCAAAGAAAATCAAAAACTGTTTATGAAAGTAGGACAAATATATTTGCAAATGCAAGCCAGACACAACTCCAATTGCCAAATATGCATGTAGATTGTTAGCACTATTGTCTCCTTTACTAGCTCTACTTGCCATACATTCCATGTATTGACCCTTCGGGGCTGCTACGTTTCATGTTGCAGGATATTACGATTCTGAGTAATCGATATAGGAACGGTACTCCACTCGGCACTTGTTCACTTGTGGGCAATTTGAAGAATGGAGGATTTACTTTATTTATGTTGCTACCTGAATAATTTGAGCTAGCCTTGAGCTAAGCTTTCACTGTAATAATGGTACTCTAGATCTTCGTTATTTATGATACACGGATATTTTGCTATGTTATTCGTCTTATTCTATTGTGGGCCAATGAACCGATCCAGGGATTGGCATGTCACATAGAAGCCACGGTCTTTTCAGAACCACGGTGTTACAATATCCACCAAGAACCATCATCAACTACTCTTCCCGGAATACCCCCTTGAACAACCCGGAGGAAGTATTCTGGATCTCACTTTAGTTGACAAGTTTTATCATTCGGTTATAGTTTTCTATGATCTTCACGTCCATTCCCAAGTCGTCCATAACCGTGGACACGACTTTTCGAAAAGGTTAATAACCCTACAGGGGTGCACATCTTTACCCACACGTACCAACCGATTCTTAATGCCAATATATTAGCCCTCTTCCTTGGAAGGCCGGCAGAGAGTGGTTCACCACGACCTTTACCTTTCTTTCGCTGAGACCATGAGTCACGCACTAGGGATATGCCGCTATAACGGGTCAAGTACCGAAGCTGGTCCCTAATGATGTGCACAGGGTTCAAGATTACGGATGCCGGATATCTCTTGTTCCCGGCCATGCTTACCTACCTGTTATGAATGCACCTCCTTCACCTCCATTCAAGAACAACCAAGATGTGTATGTCGAATGGAAAGCCCGAACTATGTTACTCATGGAATCTACTAGGCAAGTTAGTTGGTCGAGGGGGTTTCTAGGCCCCCGTGTGGTTGTACGCTCATCTTGGTTCAAGAGGCAAGAACATCAGGTCCTAGGGGGTAAGTATGGGACTGCAAAAACCACAACCCACGTGGCCTCCCATACAAACCTTAGCATTTTCAGTATTCATATCTGATCACATCACCACATCCTACCATACTAGATCCATTCGCATCTCCAGTGCATCACCTGAATGTTCAGCATCGAACCACTAAGCATGGCTAAGCTTGACTGAACTGTGGCACTAGCGACGCTCGTAATCCAAACCCTGTTTATGCTAGGAACAGTGGATCAGGTAATATATTTCACAACAGGAAACATGCATCAGATAGGATTACTCTATCTACTGATAAAAGACTGTTGAACCGAATGCATATGACGAGAATGAAAATACTTTGTAAACATAGGATTCATATGTATGAGTGGGGCTTCGCTTGCCTTGTCCGTTGTTGGACTGATACTGCTCTTCGGTGGCGTTGACTTTAGCTTCGGGTTCAGTTCCTATTCGCGAAAAACCAAACACCGGAAAAGAGAAAACAACATTCAACACATGGCATGTGCAATGCTCATACAATATGGATGATATGACAAGTTAAATAATGTTGAAATGAACCTTAGAACATGCTTTGCTCATTTTAAACGGGGGTCCGATAGGTCCGAACCCTAGAACAGGGGGATCCTCCGAATCACCTATGGGGTTAAATTGGTTCTTCTAATTATACTTGCCATCAAAGTTGGTTAACAATGTATTATTATAGCTTAGTTGGATAGGTTTCATTTTTCTGAACATTTTGGTATATTATCTGTATTTTTCTGATTTGAAATGAATTAGTTATGAATTTCTCAAATTTTAAACCATTTATAAATCATTTTTGGAATATTTAATTTAATTTCTAACTTGGGCCCACATGTCATACTTTTATTAATTCCAGAAAACATTTACAAAAAAGATTAAAATCCTGACAGTCAGGGCCCACCTGTCAGGGATTTCTTATATACAGAAAAGAATTTCAAAAACATTTCAATAAAAGAAAACAATGGATATGACCTCATGTTGACGTCAGCATGATGTCAGCAATGGAGGTGCTCTCATATCGAGCAAGCTCCCAACGATTTGCTGCACGCGGGGCCTCGTGGGTGGGTTGGTTGCGAAGTTGGGGTCGGGGCGGACCTGATAGCGGTGACTCCACCCTCAAATGGTCGCCGAAGAAGCAGGTGCAACGGCGGCCGACGGCGGAGCTCGCGGTTAGTCATGGGGAAGGACAACCAGAGGGCTAGGGAGGAAGGGGAGAGCACTGGCGTGCTCACGAGCTCACCAGCAACACGAGGAGGGGTCGGCGAGGCAAGGCTTGCATGGAGGGCGCCGGAATCGATGAAGTATGCGGCGACCGGAGCTCGGGGAGGTAAAGTCGATGGCGACGATTCCGAGCGTCTCCGGTCGATTCCTTTGGCAGGGATGACCAGCGTGGCGAGGCGAAGCCGACAGTGGTCTCAGATGGCGAAGGGGTGGTCGGGAATGGCGGGCCACGGTGGAGCCCGAGGCTAGGGTTCCATCGAGTTTGCGGAAAATATACACAGACCACGAGAGAGAGTGAGATGGGTATGGGGAGGGAGAGATCGATGCAGCGGTCCTTATCCTCATCCTCGCAAGTGGCGGCACGCATCGTAGCGTCGGCGAGATCGACGACAAGGGTGCTGCCAGGTAGTTGCTTTGCAGGCAGCTCGGGGAAGAAGAAAAGAGGAGCACGGCGAAGGGGTACGGGCCAGATGGGCTGAGGTGGGCCGGCTGCTGGGCTGCAGCTCGCGCACTGAGCGGGGCGAAGGAGGAGAAGGAAAGATGGGCTCGACCCAGATAGCTGTTGTAGGTTTTTTTTTCTTTGCAGGAAACCTTTTATTTTTTCTGTTTTCTGATTTCCCTTTTGCTTTTTTTATTCAAATCTGTTTTGAATAATTTCAAAATATCAGGGTTTTGTAAAATGTATCAAAATATTACAGGGAACCTTGGTACTGATTGGGCTCCATACATTTTGTGTTTTGCAAATATTTTCAAAACCAAATGAATGTTTCAAATAGAGAGGGGAGTTAGGGTTTAGGGTTTTGTTTGTTCTTTCTTGATTAAACCAAAGTGCAAGTGTTATGCATGCATTCAATGCTCAAACATGTCCTTATTAATATTACACAAAAGGGTGGTATGTTACAGGTTGCAAGAGTGTTGGACCCAATAGTGATCTATTGTGACAACAATGGTGCCATAGCCAATGCCAAAGAACCAAGGTCTCACAAGAATTCCAAGCATATTAAGCGCCGGTTTCACTCCATCCGCGAGCATGTCAAGGATGGAGATATAAAGATTTGTAAAGTACACCCAGATCTCAATGTAGCAGATCCATTGACTAAAACTCTGCCTAGATCAAAACATGATAAACACCAGAACTCCATGGGTGTTAGATTTATCACTATGTAACTAGATTATTGTCTCTAGTGCAAGTGGGAGACTAAAGGTAATATGCCCCGAGAGGCAATAATAAAGTGGTTATTATGTATATTCCAAGTATATGATAGATGTTTATTTTGCATGCTATAATTGTATTATTACGGAAATGTTACTACATGTGTGTTTAATAAACAAACAGAAAGTTCCTAGTTATGACTCTCTTATAAACTAGCTCGTTGATTAACAAGATGATCAAGGTTTCCTAATCATGGACATTGGATGTTGTTAATAACGAGGTCACAACACTGGAATGGGATCATGTCAATCACTAACACTGGAAAAGTATCTTGATAACATCAAACGTCACACCGTAACAGGGTGATTATAAATATGGGTTCAGTACTACAAAAGTGTTATCTTGAGGCCCATGGATCGAGAGTGGAATTTGTTCATCCCGATGACGGATATATATTCTTTGGGCCCTCTCGGTGATATCACATTGATTAGCTTGCAAGCAAGTGATTTGATCACTAGAATGTTATATCACGGGAATGAGAAAAGAGTACATGTCAGTAACGAGATCAAACTAGGTATGGAGATACCGATGATCGAATCTCGTATATGTAATATATCGCGAGACAAAGGGATTAAGATACTAGCATAAAAGGTTCTCACAGTCTCAAGAAAGTCATCGTTGAATGTGTGGGAGTCAGTATGGATCTCCAGGTCCCGCTACTGATTATTGATCGGAGAAGGGTCTCGATCATGTCCGCATTATTCGCGAACCGTAGGGTGACACACTAAAGGGACACTGGCATCCAGTTGGAGCAAATGTTTCATGCCAAAAGAATAAACAAGCGCAGGAATTTATTTCACTAGATACCGAAAGAGGTTTTCGGGTGAAATTGCATAAAGAGGTTATGCATGTGAAATGGAATACTAGCAAGGGGTTATATGTAAATGTTTTTCATTAAAGTAATTGAAAAAATTCTGAATAAATAAAAGGAGTTTTATTTAATGAGAGTTCGCATTAAATTTGGTGGAAATTTAATGGGAATTTGAGTGGGATTTTGAGTGGAGAAAATTGAAGGGGATTTTGTGAGTGGAGATTCCACCCACATGAATGGAGGGAGGGCAAGGGGGCAGCCCCCATGCGCTGTCCACCCCCTTGGGGTTCCCCATCCTCCTATAAAAGTAACCCCCTCCCTCACTTATCACTCACACCTCCTCGTGAAGGATCTCTCTCCCCTCTAGTACTTATCACCCATGGTCTCGGACTAGCGAGATACATGTTCCCGGTGGGTTTTCGGCAAGAAAGAGTTGTGCTTCTGCTGCATCGCTGGAGCGAGGAGGCGTGTTACATCTCAAGATTTTTCCAAATCTTGTAATGTGAAAAATAAATAAACAAAATAAATAATTGTTAAATTTTAGGGTGAAAAGAAACTTTTGTTTCTAAATGGAAACTTAAAAATCCCATATTGAACAAACATTGGTTAACTTTTTAATCCAACTAAATTCAAATCAAGTGGAATGCATTCCTCATAAAATGCATCTTCAAATTTAAACACTTGGAGAATAAACCAAAACCCTAAAACCCTAATGGAAGAAAAACATTTCCAAGTTATCTCTAAGACTATGGATTTGATACATATAAAAATTGGTCAAACAAACATTTCAAAATGATCAAGAATGACAAATAGAAATCTTATAAAACCATAGAAATTGGTTTCACTTAATTTGGAGCCCTAGATAAAATCTTATGAATTTAATAAGATAAGGAAATTGGATTTTCAAAGATAATAAAACACCTATCAAAAATTCCATACCAAATGGTGAGCAATTAAACCTAAAGATATTTAAAAGGATAAATAAATATTAAATAAGATTTTACAAATTGGAATCACCAAGTTTGGATCTATAAATAAAAAGATATGGATTTTATAAGATAAAGAAAGAAATATTAAATGAGGAATATTTAAAGACTAAATTAAATCTTGGCCTAATCCATAAGAAAATGGAATGAATATAATCCAAATCTAAATAAAATAAAAGGATAAAGAATTTTCCAAAATAAAATAAAATGGCATAAACCAAATTCTATTTGAATAAAGACAAATCCAATTTTAAATGATTAATAAATCATATTAAAAACATTTCAAAATAATTCAAGGTGAATTAGTTGACATCCAAATAAACAAATAAAACCTACTGAAAGGATTTGGAAAGATTTAGAATTCAAATGGAGTTTGAAAAACATTATTTAAATCTTATTTGAATTAATACAAGGGCTTATTTTAATTAATTAATATCCCCTAAAAATAATAAATATATTATTCTAAATTTGACTTCAGAATGTGTTATTAACCATTATTTGAATATACTCAAAGTTTGGTTGAAGTTTGAAATTCAAAAGTTGTTTGAATTTATTAAACAAAATTAAAACAGATTAATGAAAATTGAAAATTGAAAAAGAAAAAAAATCAGTACAAAAAAATGAACTAACCAGTCCAGCCTAATCCAAGCCCAGCAGCCCACTTCCCTCTCTCTCTATGCACGAACCGTTTTTACCGCAGAAGAAACCCGCAGCGTCGCTGACAACATGGACCCACTCTTCCTCTCTCTCTCGCAGACAGCCAGACCCCACTTCCCCAGTCTTCTTCCTCCCCGCGAAGACCACGCCTCGTCGCCGTTTTTGCCATTTTAAAAATTGAATCAATACACGTTAATGCTGCGACGATTACTCCTGATGATCAAGCTCGTTTAAACACCTCCCTCTCCCCCCTTTCCCCTCAGAAACCGCTGCAAGATTGCCCCCAGGCCGTCCCCATTTTCGTTTACACCGCCGCTGCATCCGACGACTTCCGGCGACGATTCCGGCCAACCCACGCCTCCTCTTGCTCCCTGGAGCATGCGAGCTTACTCCCTATTGCCAAGCGCATATCTCGGTACCTTCCTCGAGCCCGCGCGTTCTCCGTATCCTCGGCAACAACCTTGACAGAGCACCGTCGCCGACGACAGCAACTCCGTCGACCTCCCCCCGGTAACACCGACCTCCCCTTCATCTCAGGATGATACTCCTACACTCACCACTCTCCCGTGCATCTAACCATGTTTTCGTTTTTCTCTGGCATGCTCTGAAGCCTCGTTTTCAACATCGTCTGAGCACACCCGACAGTTCCACGAACTCCGACGAGCAATTACGCCTGTCCTCGTGCGCCCCTTGCCTCCTCACGAGCACGTCGAGCATCAGTGACCCCACATGAACCTGGTGAGCCATCCCTCTTGTTCCCTTGCTTCCTGGTTCGCTGAGACTGCCGTTAGCTGAGCGTCGCCGCCGCCAGCCACCGTCGAGCGCCGCTGGTATTTGGTCATAGTGCCCTGAGCCGCTGGATCGTGATCCATTGGATGCGATTGATCCACTTATCAAAGGGGTAAGGTTGAACCAGAGCCGCACGATTGTCATTAGATCCAACGCACCAGAGAGGATGATCCAACCGAAGCGGTACCATCCTATCAGAACACGCCACGTGGCCCAGGCTTCGTTTTAAAAAACAGAAACTTTTCTATTAGATGATAAAATTTGTAAAATTCATAAATTTCAAACCACACGTCCAAATTTTACAAATTTTATATAAATGGAATCAGGAAGACAAATCCTACCCAACCATGCACTTTGTTTAATGAATTGCTTCTGGAAAAATGGTTGTCTTTGCAGAAACTTGTGTAGGCATATTTTGGATATAAAAATTGTTCTAAAATTATTTTTGTGATAAAACCTTTGGCAAATGGATTGTTTTGAACCTACTGACCTTAGAAACCAATTTGTGGTTTCAAAAACATATTTGGTGAAGCAAAAGAATAAATCTTTGATTGAAAACATTTCTAGTCAAATAAAAATGTTGTTCTTATGTGGAAATACTTTTTTTGAGAAAACCCTTTGGGAAATGTTTTGATTTAAACTCTCTAATCCTAAATACAAAGTTTTATGATTTGAAAACATATTTGATGAACCATATAAAGATTGTTGCCTTGCTAAAAGCATTTTCAACCATATAAAATAATGCTTTGGTTTAAAATTGGTTTATAGTAAAATCTTTTGCAAATGGTTTTGCCACTTTTATAAAATGACCAGTAAGTGTTTTAGAATGTTTACAACCCATTATAAATCACTTTTCCAAATAAAACAATCTTTTGGCATGCTTTCATGCATTGTTTTGTTTCTATTATTTTATGTGATGTTTGCTTGAATGGTAGATTGAATTCTTGCTTGCTTGATTGAATTGTAGTGATTTGAAGAGTGTGAACATTGCAAGATCAAGGAGTGAACTTATAGTCTCTACCAAAAAGGCAAGTGATGCTTCATACTTTTATCCCATTATTTTCACTATGCATTAGTGATATATCTAAGTAGGACTTGCATGGAATTTTTGCTAAGTATAAACTATGCCATGGGAAATCCTAGTAGATGAGACCTTAGTAGAAATTACTAAGTTAAGATACCTACTACTATCATGCTTAGCTTAGCTAGTATAAAACAAGGGTATATTATATTTCATCTATGGAATATTTCTAAGTCAAGGACTTGTGTTTTGTTTAATAAAACAACTAAGTGAATGAATCACCTGAGTGGAATGGAAAGAATGGTTTGTGTTGAGTGGTTATGCAAGTCCAGTATGCTGGGGAAAACTTGGGCATCACCAAGTCCAGTATACTGGGGAAAACTTGGTATCTCACTTGTGGATGGCAACCCAGGAACAAAGAGATTTGAGATGTCAAATGTTGAGAAGCTTCAAGTGCAGCCACTTGGCATTATGGGCTCTGCCTGGATAATATAGGTTGCAATAACTTAGCCAAATGGACAGTTGGTGGTAGGGGTTTGATAGGTTGGAACGCGTCCATTCTGGTCTAAGGGAAGGCTTCTGAAAGTTCTTGTCTTGGTGAAAATCAAGGCTTGTGGGGAAAGTGCACAACCTCTGTAGATGGAAGAATCTAAGTACTTAGCCATGTCCCTGGTATTGGACAACTTGAGCATCAAGACACGGAAGCTATCAAGAATCTCCTCATCCCAATTTCTAAGTTAAAAACTTGTGGTTGAACAAGGGTTGAAGGATCACCAATTTCTATTGGGAGATGCCTTGGGTGATTTTGACAAACAAAAACTTAGTGTTTTCAAAAGATAAGGAAAATCTATTCTGAGCAAAGCAAGCCTAAGATCCACTTAGCCACATGCATATAGATGATAGACTCCACTATGCTACCATAGTATCACTTTCCAATACAATTCAAATGTATTGACCCTTGTGGCTGTAATTTGTTCTGTTGCAGGTTTGTTTGATGTTAGTAAGATGTGTTGATTAGGATTACAAGTCTACAACCAACATGTTTGCCTGTGGCACTTTGAAGATGAAGGACTCCATGCTATATTTATTTCTGTTGCATTGTAATGAGATAGCCAAATGAGCTATGTAAGATGTAATGAATTATTTTATTCATGGTTATAAAGTTGTATTATGACCTTTATTTCTTGATATTACATCTTAAATGTGGATGCTAACTATCAATCCAGGGACTAGAATTGTAAACACAGGGATCTCTACCTTATTAAAGGTTGGGACCTCTACAAGGCGGAGGTTTCTCGGTGCCTCGGACGTGTGTGCGATCATGGATGCACCGCTGATTTGCAGCACTAGGATTTCCTCTCGATCTTGAGATCGGAAAGAGTTTGTCTATGTAACACCGCGGTTCTGAAAAGACCGAGGATTCTATGTGACATGCCAATCCCTGGATCGGTTCATTGGCCCACAATAGAATAAGATGAATAACATAGCAAAATATCCATGTATCATGAATAACGAAGATCCAGAGTACCATTATTACAATAAAAGCTTAGCTCAAGGCTAGCTCAAATTATTCAGGTAGCAACATAAACAAAGTAAATCCTCCATTCTTCAAATTGCCCACAAGTGAACAAGTGCCGAGTGGAGTACCGTGGCCTATATCGATTACTCAGAATCGGAATAACCCGCAACATGAAACGTAGCAGCCCCGAAGGGTCAATACAAGGAATGTATGGCAAGTAGAGCTAGTAATTGAGACAATAGTACTAACATCTACATGCATATTTGGCAAGTGGAGCTGTGTCTGGCTTGCATTTGCAAATACATTTGTCCTACTTTCATAAACAGTTTTTGATTTTCTTTGAAAAGATCCCAATAAAGTTAACCCAACAATATTAAAACAATTATGAAATTAGAATGAGCGAGAAACATGTCATGGAATCAATATCAAGCAACTCAGTTGTCCATAACCGGGGACACGGCTAATCGATTAGATCATACACCCTGCAGAGGTTAGTACACTTTACCCATGTGACTTGGCCAGCCCAGCTCGTACCATCACTCTCATTTTGGGTGATGATAGGGAGAAGTCCAAGAAGAGACTGTTCGGGAAGTAGCACCCCAATCCCGACGCGCACCGGTCCAACCTACCAAAATTCTACATCTCTGGATACGCGGGTTCGGGTTACCACAACCTACTAAGCCCAACCAACCGCCCATTCCATTATTGGTACATGGTTGTACATGTAAGATACACAATAAAGAAGCCAATCATTCTCTCTTGATACCTGGGTGCCTTTCCGCAATGAAACCACCAAAAATTATCAATACCATCACACCCAGGAGATTCATTGATTAAGTTGTTTTAGTTTTCACAAACCAATACTTTTAGAAACAAGTCTCAATGATGTAACCCAGCCCTCGTTCAACATGGCATGGCTAAGCACATATACCAACGGTGGTTCATCTACAAGGAAGGCCCTACCACATAATAGGACATAGCATAGCGATAGTATCATCCTACACATGCATCTACAAAAATACACGACAATGCATTGAAAATAGTAGGACGATATCATGAACAAAGTAGCATCTACTTGCCTTGGTTGTAGCGGTCGGAAGAACAATCCACACACGAGCAAGCGTTGCACTCGTCACAATCTACACGATACAAATGCAATCATAAACAAACCATCCACAAGCATATGCAACAAAGATGATGCATGAAGGTATGCAAGACAAGTGAATTGGTGCTACAGCTGCACCACATAATCCTAATCAATAATACTACTGATTGCATGCATGGAAAATAGTTTTAGTGCAAGGAAAACTATTAGGCAAAAAGTAATGCTCAAAACTAGAGCTAGAACTCAATTAATTCACTACCCGTAGTATACTGTTTGTAAAATCTTGGGAAAATTCTACAGCATAGGCATCGCTGATTAGAAACAGTACCTATTGGAATTACTCAAAAAGGAATTATAAAACTCCCCGAGTAATTAAAACACTGTAGAAAGCCACTAGACAGTTTCTGCAGAAAGTTTTTACTGTAAGCCTATCTTTTTAATTCACGATGAGATTCCCCTTGTTCCACTGAATCCAGGGACATATCATACGTGATTTTTGGAGCTATGGATCTTTTTCTACAAATTTATTACTCCGAGAAGGCCATTAACTAGTTTGATTAAACTGTACTTGCTGCAAAAGTGTGAACCAAAGGTACAGCGAGGTTCTACACGACTTACTGAATCTACACATATTTTATTTGCAATTTTTGGCCAAGAGGTTTAATTTATACGCAATTTACAAAATTCTACGGAAATCTATCAACTAAAAGGATTAACGAAATTAACCAGTCAACTGTGGTTCTGATCGTCAACGATCCGCCGATCGGGGCCGATCAAGGCGTCTGACTAGTCAACTCCTGAGTCTGACCGGTCAACGACCGATCTGAACCGTTGATCTGAAATCCTACGGTGGCTGCAGGCTTACCGGGAACGAACGAAGAAACGGATGGCGGCGGGTTCCGGACGGCGCGTCGATCGATTCCGGCGACGGTGTTACCTGCGCGGTAGGGGAAACAATCAGCGCGTGGTTCGTGATCGTCAATGCGGCACGCAAGACGGCGCGCATGCGTGCGGGGTAGACGCGCGCACGAAGGCGCTCTGGCGCAAGAAGCAGCGAAGGCGCAGCGTGGCAGCGGCGAAGCTAGCACGCAGCCGGCCGAGGTGGCGGCGAAGCAGCGAGGCGAGGCGCGGCGCGCGGGTGCTGCGGCGGCGGTGGGGTACTAAGCGGCGGGATCGTGAGCCGGGCGGCGGGCGGCGACGGCCGGCGGCGGGCCGAAGGGAGGCGGCGCAGCGATCGAGGAGGAGGCGATGGCGGCGGGGGTGCGGTTCCCGAGGGCGCGGGCGCGGGTATCGAGTGGGAGGCGGCGGCTCGGGCCAAGTGGGGTCCTTTTTATGGGCCCTCGCGCGGAAACCTAGGCTGATTCGGCGCGAAGTTGGACACGAACTCGGAAATCGGCCCGGAATTCGGACCGTTTTCCGTCTTTTTAAACAAACGGCCGTAACTTCTCCGTACGAGCTCCGAATCGAGCGATTCTTGCGCCTACGGCTTTGTAAAGTCGAGGGGAACAATCTAGGGTCAAGGGTTGAGTAAAACCACTAGGCTACAAGGGTGGACAACGCTAGTGCTACTAAAGCCTCCCGCAGGAGCCTCGTAGCAAAATAGAATAGGGTGTCGAAAATAGCGTTTCGCCGATTCTTTTCAATCGACGGTTTTGAATGAAAAGACATGATGCAATGCTATGAATGATATGCAAGACCAAATCTAAAATTTGGGATGTGACAAGACTAACCCCCTTAAGATGAATCTCGTCCCCGAGATTTGGCGCGGCTAGCAAATAGGTGTGGGTAGTCCTCTCGGATATCATCCTCACGCTCCCAAGTGGATTCCTCTTCAGTGTGGTGGCTCCACTGTACCTTGCACAACCTGATCGTCTTGGTATGGGTAATCCTCTCCGCTGTCTCCAGAATCTATATCGGCTTCTCCTCATAGGTCAAATCATTCTCCAGCTGAACCTCCTCTAGCGGTACAGTGTCTCTCAATGGTGTATCCACCATCTCCGGATGGCACTTCTTCAGCTGGGATACGTGGAACACATTATGAACAGTGGACAGAGCTTCTGGCAACTCCAACTGATAAGCAACTTCTCCTTTGCGTGCTAAGACCCGATACGGTCCAATAAACCGAGGTGCCAGCTTACCCTTAATTCCAAATCTCTTGATTCCACGAAGTGGCGACACTCTGAGGTATACTCTATCACCTATCTCATACACCACTTCCTTGCGCTTGGAGTCAGCGTAGCTTTTCTGCCTTGATTGTGCTACCTTCAGCCTGTCCCTAATCAAAGCGACCTTCTCTTCAGCATCCTTGATCAAATCAGGTCCAAACAACTGGCGTTCTCCTACTCCATCCCATAGCAATGGTGTTCGGCACCGTTTCCCATATAGCACATCGAACGGTGACGTCTTGATGCTGGTTTGATAGCTGTTGTTGTAGGAAAACTCAGCATATGGCAAATTCTCGTCCCAACTAGAACCATGAGCCAAAGCGCAAGCTCTCAGCATGTCCTCCAAAATCTGATTCACCCTCTCGGTCTGTCCATCGGTCTGTGGGTGAAACGCTGTGCTAAACTCCAATCTAGTACCGAGTGACTCGTGCAGCTATCGCCAGAAGTGTGAGGTAAATTGGGTGCCTCTATCAGATACGGTACTCTTGGGAACTCCGTGTAGGCACACAATCCTGTCCATGTAAATCTTGCCCAACTTTGCACTCGTATAGGTCGTCTTCACCGGTATAAAGTGGGCTACCTTGGTCAAATGGTCGACCACTACCCAAATAGAGTCATATCCTGACCTGGTCCTGGGCTATTCTGTGATAAATTCCATTCCCACTCTATCCCACTTCCAATCCGGCACAGGCAATGACTGTAGCAGTCCTACTGGCTTCTGGTGTTCCGCCTTCACTCGGCTGCACACATCACCAAAATCAGCTCTTCAAATCCATATACATCTTTGTGTTGCCCGGATGTATGGAGTATGGCGAGTTATGAGCCTCCTGCAGAATCAACTCCCTTATCTCCGGGCACACACAAACGATCTCCATACCACAAGGTACCATGCTCATCCTCGCGAATATCCTTTTCCCGATTCTCCTTCATCTTTTCATTTTTCTCCTCTATTTCCTTGTCTCCTACCTGAGCATTTTTGATTCTGTCCTGTAGCGTTGGTTGGACTTCCATTGTTGCCAAGTATCCTTCAGATACTACCTCTAGTCTAAGGTCCTTGAATTGCTTGCACAAATCCTCAGGCAATTCACCAATTGTCAATCCATTGGCATAAACCTTCCGGCTCAGAGCATCTGCTACTACATTGGCCTTTCCTGGGTGGTATTTTAGATTCATATCATAGTCCTTGATAAGCTCCAACCATCTCCTTTGCCTCATGTTCAGTTCCTTCTGCGTGAATATGTACTTCAGGCTCTTGTGGTCGGTGTACACATCACAGTGTTTTCCCATTAAGTAATGCCTCCATACCTTGAGCACATGAACCACTGACGCTAACTCCCAGTCGTGTGTGGGGTAATTCCGCTCATGGTGCTTGAGTTGTCGCGAGGCATATGATACCACTCTCCCATCTTGCATCAGCACACTCCCAAGTCCCTGTCGAGAAGCATCGCAGTACACTTGGAAATCCTTCTGAAGATCCGTAAACACGTAAGCGCGGTCACTAGTCGACGCCCGCCTCACTGAAGCTGGCTTCACATGTGTCTGACCATTCAAACTTCCTCTCCTTCTTCAGAAGTTCAGTCATCGGCTTAGCAATCTTGGAGAAGTTTTCAATGAACCTCCGGTAATATCCAGCAAGTCCCAGAAAGCTTTGTATCTCTCCTACATTCTTGGGCGCTTCCCACTCAGTCACTGCAGTCACTTTGCTTGGATCAACAGCGACTCCTTCTCCTGACACTACGTGTCTAAGAAACCCAATGGTGTTAAGCCAGAATTCACACTTGCTGAATTTGGCATACAACTTGTGTTCCCTCAGCTTCTCCATAATCAGTCTCAGATGCTTCTCATGCTCAGCATCATCCTTGGAATATATCAGTATGTCGTCAATAAACACCACCACAAACTTGTCCAAATACTCCATAAACACCTTGTTCATCATGGTCATAAAATACGCCGGGGCATTCGTTAGTCCAAAAGACATAACTGTATACTCGTATAAACCATACCTAGTGGTGAAGGCGGTTTTTGGTACGTCCTGCTCCCAGATCTTCAATTGGAAGTAGCCTGATCACATATCAATTTTGCTGAACACCTTTGCTCCTTCCAGTTGATCAAACAAATCATTTATGTTCGGCAGAGGGTACTTGTTCTTGATGGTTACTTCATTCAGCGAGCGATAGTCCACTACTAATCTCTTGCTGCTGTCTTTCTTCTCCACAAACAGAACAGGTGCACCCCATGACGACGAACTAGGCTGAATGAATCCCTTTTCCAGCTTCTCTTTCAACTGCTTCTTCAATTCCTTCATCTCATCCACATCCATCTTATATGGTTTCTTTGCTATTGGTCATGTTCCCGGCATCAGGTCGATAAGAAACTCTACTTCCCTGTCAGGTGGCATCCCTGGCAGCTCTTCCGGAAACACGTCGGGGTAATCCCTGATCACTGGCACGGTATCCATGCTAACCCCCTTAAGAGAATTCAACTTACACCTTCCTGGTCGTACAGCCGACTTGAATCTAATCCTCTTACCATCCGGGGTTTTGAGTGAAACAGCTCGCTGTGCACAATCTATGTGTCCCCCATGCATGGACATCCAATCCATACCCAGAATAACGTCTAATCCATGTGATTCCAACACTACAAAATGTGCACTGAAGTTGTGTGTTCCAATCCTCACAGTTAAATCGCGGCATCCCGCGCTAGCTATCATATCTCCTCCAGGTGAACTCACTCTAATAGCCCTTTTCATAGACTCAGTAGGTAGCTTATACTTATCCACAAATGCCCTTGATATGAATGAATGCGATGCACCAGTATCGAAAAGTATAAGTGCAGGGTAAGTGTTGATTGGAAACTACCAATCACAAGGTCAGGCTCATCTGGAATCTCCTCCACATTCATGTGGTTCACTGTGGCCTTCTCGCCGTTGGTTGGCTTCAGTCCTTTCCTCTTCGGACAGTTGTCAGCATAGTGTCCCTTCTGTTTACACTTGAAGCATGTCACCTCACTCAGATCCTTCTTCACAATGTTGCGATCACGGTTGCGGTCATGTCCACCGTGTCCTCCAGAGTGGTGAGAGTGTCCTCCCTTGTGGTTGTGGTGGTTGCTCCTATGGTTTTCATGACAATGCCCATCGCCTCCATGGTGGTGGCGGTCATGGATCCCATGGTCACTCCCTCCATGCTTGGAGTATCCATCATATGATGTGCGAGACTTGTGATGTGAACCAGAGTGGTGATTGTTGCTCTTTCTCTTGCGGTTCTCCACCTGTTTGTGCTTCCCTTCCAAGATCCTGGCCTTGTCCATAAGATCCTAGAAAGTGGGGCAGTAAACCACAAGTAGCTGTACTGAAAGCTCATCACTGAGGCCATCCAAGAATCTCTCCCTCCTTTTTGCATCAGTGTCAACATCCTCAGGTGCATAACGGGACAGGTTGTTGAACTCCTCAATGTACTCGGCCACGGTGCGATTGGTTTGGCGCAGGTTGCGGAACTCCTTCCTCTTCAGGATCAGAACTCCTGAAGACACGTGGTTGGTCCTGAAACCTTCCTCAAACATAGCCCAAGTCACGGTATCCAGCGGGTGGGTGATCTGAAAAGTGTTCCACCAAGAAGCGGCTGGTCCCTCCAGTAGGTGAGCGGCAAACCTCACCTTCTCAGCATCAGTGCACCCGACAGTTACTAGATCCTTGTTGACTGAACGCAACCAGTCGAGAGCAACCATTGGCTCCGTTGCAGTAGAGAACTTAGCTGGCCTTAGCCTCAGAAATCTGGTGAGAGCATCTCCCTAAGGCTGATTGTTTCCATTGTTGTTGTTCTGATTTGCCATGAACTGAGTCATCACTTGGGTCAGCTGTGCCTGAGCTGCTCCAATTCAGTGGGTTGACGGCGGGGAGGCATCTGCGGTTCAGCATAGGTAAGTTTAGAAAGAATCAACTACGACAATAGGATTCTACCCATGCATATGATCAAACAACAACAAACAATAGCAGACAATCACAAGCAAGCAACACATCAACAAACAAGTGATCCAGCAACATCCCAGGGGTTATCCTAGCAGTATATACCTACTCAAATAGTTTTACAAGAGTTGGCAATGGTTAACTAAACAGTCGATCAACTAAGCAACAAAAACAGCAATCTGTCAAAACAGTCCAGCAGCGTTCACGAATTTTTCCGCCTGACTTAAACTCGTCAGAAAATTTAGCTGATTTTTTCACATATAGTACAGATACTTTCTCATCAGCCCAAGTTTTTTCAGATTTTTCCGAGTTACCAGGAAAATATGAAAAATCGTACAGTACTGCTGTATCAACAGAAAAACTGCAGCGAAAATAACACAGATAGTAACCAAACTTGCCATAACTCTTTAATAAGATTCGCACAAATAATTCCTGGGATATTGGAGTATACAAATAAGAAACTAAACACTCTTAAACTAACATGAACTAAGCTTCACATCGATCGGGACTAATCCTAACGAATTCGCCTAACGTGGACTAATTGGTGGACTTCTATCTACTTCTTGAAGAGGTTGTAGTAGGTCCTTGCTGTCATGCGTTGGCGCTTCGGTTCGCGGTACAACCATGGCGGCGGAGTGTACACCTCTCCTGAATCATCACTTGAGATCTCAAACTCCACCTCCTCTGGATCCTCCTCTTCTTCACTCTCAGCTGCAACTGCAATAGCTTCATCTCCTCCACCATCATCGTCTCCATCATCATCATCCTCGTCCTCATCATCATCATCATCATCATCGTCGTCCCCACTGTCATCATCATTCCCATTGTTGCCATCATATCCATTGTCATCATCAGAGGGTGGATTCCACTGTGCTTGGAGAGCAGCAATCTGGGATGTCATAGCTTCAATAGTTTGATCCCTTTACTGGACGGTCCCTTGCAACTGTTGTATGTTCTGGGTGTTTTCCTGCACAGTACCATGAAGATGAGCTATGGTTTCATCTCTGGCTATCAGGGCATTCTTCAGAACTCCCACAGCTTCATGCAGGGTGTCAATCTCCTGTCCTTGGACCACCATACCATTGCTAGCAAAGTCTGCAATCTCCTTTATCATCATCACCTTCTCAGCTAGCGCTCCATTCTCCCTTTCCATTTCCTCTATGTGCCTCCGACGGGGCGGCATGTTGTTCCTATCACCCGGGGTAACCACAATGTGCCCATCTTCATCATGCCTCCCATAGTCACGGTAGGGTGAATCTGCTGGCAGTAGGTGTCGGACTTGATGGCACTAGCGAGACAGGGCTTTATGTATGGCCAAGTTGATTCCAAGTCCCTAGTTGCAGTATGTCTTGGTGTAGATCAAGTGCACGGGGTTTGGCAAGGCGGCATCCCTGAATATGAAGTTAGTGATCTCCCATGCATCCTCTCCATATCCATAGGTGTACAGCCTTCTTCCCTTGAACATGGGCAGTGGCAATCCCAATGACTGCGAGAGTTGTGCTAACTGCCTTGCAAAGGGTCTTGGTGACTCCATGGTGGCATACTCAGTCCTGACTTCTCCCATCTATCAAGTAAAAGAGGAAAGTGTGAGAATAGCATATGTTAAGAATTTACGAGGGTGAAAGGCATAAGATGAAAGACAGAGTTAATATAGGCTTTAATAATTTTATGGCTTCCTAATCCAATCCTAGGTCCGATCCTACAGTCGACACACGGGCTCTGATACCATCTTGTAACACCGCGGTTCTGAAAAGACCGAGGCTTCTATGTGACATGCCAATCCCTGGATCGGTTCATTGGCCCACAATAGAATAAGATGAATAACATAGCAAAATATCCATGTATCATGAATAACGAAGATCCAGAGTACCATTATTACAATAAAAGCTTAGCTCAAGGCTAGCTCAAATTATTCAGGTAGCAACATAAACAAAGTAAATCCTCCATTCTTCAAATTGCCCACAAGTGAACAAGTGCCGAGTGGAGTACCGTGGCCTATATCGTGGAGTGCATTCATCATCATTTAGGGTTCTTCTCAAAAACAGAAACTTGTGCTATAATTTTATGTGAGTAAATTTCACTCATTAGGCCATCACCTTTTGAAACTTGAATGATGTAAAACTTGTTTACTTGCCCCACTATGGGAAAGATTGAGTATAAAGTTTAACCAAAATATTCAAATTAGAAATAATTTCCAAAACCTCTATTTTCAAACATTTGCAATTGATGCATAGTCTCTGTTTATTTGAAATCTAAGTCTGACCAAACCTTTGCAAGGCAACCCCACAAGTTTTGACTCATTTCTGAGACTAAGTCACCCCTGCAAAACCTCAGAAAGATTTGAATTCAAATTGAGTTTGAAACCATTTGAAAACATAACCAGAAAATCGAATTGGAAAAGAAAAAGAACTAAACAATGGAAAAGGCGAGCTGTGAAAGTGGCCCAGCAGAGAACCGAGCCCAACTAGCCCACCCGGGGATTTCCTTTCCTTCTCTCACGCGCGAACGCACACGACCAACCCATTTAACGGACCCCACCCCCATCTTTCACACGTCGCTGACAAGCGGGCCCTGTCCACGCTGTCATCGTCTTCCCCAAACCTCGTCCGCGACCACGTCGCAGCTGTAGTGATAGCCGGTGATGGCGCGGCTTAATTGGGCCATTAAACGCAGGCGTTTCTTGTCGAGGCACCTGCTATAAGATCCCCACCTCCCCACTATCATTTTCCCCCAGTCAATATCACGCTCATGCCACCAGGCTGCCCACGACTCGCTCAGAACCGCCGCAGTACCGACGATTCCGGCGACCGATTCCGGTGAGCCTTGACCGCCCCCTTCTCTCTCGATCAAACCAGGATGCTCAGCATGTTCTTACGCACCTGCTGACGCATTTCTTTTGCCTGCTCGTGACCTAGGTCGTCGTCTCCGTCCACGACCAAAACCACCTGCACCGCCGCTTGACTCCGGCGACCAATTCAGGTAAAACCCGAGCGCCCCTTGCCCCCTCTTTCACGCGAGTTGGTTCGCCTATGTTTTGCACAACTTCTGATGCCTCTGGCTCGTGTTAGGGCGACGCCAAACCTCGGCAAGCACCACGCCCGCAGCGACGCGCCGTTACATTCGACGAGCTCCTAAAGCCGTACCAGCACGCCTCCGCAATCCAAGTACCACGAAGCTTCAAGAGCCTCGCGAACCTGGTAAGACCCCTCTCCCTCTCGCGGACAATGTAGAACGCCGGCGCCGCCGTAGTCAGACGCGCCGCCGCCAGTTAGCACCGCCAGCGCCGCCCGTTTCTGGCCTGGTGATTTGGACCGTTGGATCTGCATCGTAGGGCTAGGATAGAACCTTGAACGAAAGGGTAAGCGCGCATCTGAGCCGCCAGATCCCACTTAGATCGTGCGGTCCACAGAGCGCGATCCGCACCAGTAAGGTTGCGGCGCGTGGCAGGATTTAAATCAAAAACAGAATTTAAAACCAGATTTTGATCCAAACTTTAAACTGCTATAATTTTTGAATGCCACGTTAGATTTTTACAAATTTTATACCGTTGGATTCAGTGAAACAAGACCTTTCTGAATATCCAATTTGTTTAACAGATAGTAACCATTAAAATGACTTTATTTGTGGAATCATATTTGAGGATATTTTGAGTATAGTTATGATTTGGTAATTGGTTTTAAAATTAAATAAGTTTGTTTTGGCAAAATTTTGTTTCCTGTTATGTTTCAGTATCATGCACATGCTTGGTAAAAATTTCCAAAGTCACCACTTAGTAAAATTCTTGCATGCATGCATTCATATTATTTTTGATTGAATAAATTGTGTGAAATTGAATGCTATAATTTTTCTTGTAGATTTTGCTAGTGATTGTGATTGTGAAGAGTGTTGCTCTCCCCACTACCAAGGCAAGTGATATTTTATGAATATTTCTAACATATGTTTTGAACTAGCATTAGATATTTTGTTTACATGTTATTTTGTCTAAGGCAAAAATTGGGAAATCCTATGTAGTTTAAAATAGTAGAATTGCTAAGGAATTTTCCCTATGATAAGTTGCCATGCCTTGCTTAGCCTAGCTATATAGAAAACAAGGGTTGGTGAAAAACTACACTTACTATGATGAAAATAAGTCATGAGACTTATACTTTCCTAATAAAACCACTAAGTCAAATGAACCTCCTGGGTGGAATGGAAGAATGGGTTATGTTGAGTGGTTACACAAGGCCATGGACTTGGGTTTTGTATCACACTTGTGGTAAGCCACCCAGGCACAAAGGGATTTGGAGGCCAAGTGTTGAGAAAGCTTACAGTGCAACCACTTGGCAATATGGGCTCTGCCTTGATCATATAGGTTGCTAGAACTTAGTCAATTGGACAGTTGGTGGTATATGGGATGATAGGTTGGAGCGCTTCCATTTGACTAAGGAAAGGCTTCTGAAAGGTCCTGTCTTGGGAAACCAATTCTGGTGGGGAAAGTGCACAACCTCTGCAGATGGAAAACCTAAGTACTTAGCCTAGTCCAAGGAAATGGACACTTTTGAGAATCAAGACATGGAAGCTACAAGAATCTCATCACTCCAACTTCTAAAGTAAAATTTATGGGTGAACAAGGGTGAAGACCCCAATGTCTATTGGTGGTTCTTTGGGAATGTTTTGACAAAGAAAAATTAGGGATTTCAACTAATAAGTAAAACCTATTTTTAAGCAAAGCAAGCCAAGCTACACTTTGCCAAAATGCATATAGTAATATAGTCCACTTAAAATATACTAAGGTATCACTTGCCAATACTATTCCAAAGTATTGACCCTCTGTGGCTGTAACTTGTGATGTTGCAGGTTATTCCGATGATGATTAGGAGTCATGAGTCTACACTCAACATGCTTGCCTGTGACACATGAAGATGAAGACTTATGTTTATTTGCTTATTCCTTAAAACTCTTGTATTAGTCCTATGGCCATGAGTTGTAAAATACTATGTTTTATCTCTGGAATGAATGTAATAAACGACCTTTGTATCTGTGTACTTCATCTTAAACTGTGGATGCTATCATTGATCCAGGGACTAGCATTGCAATCATAGGGATCCTTTCCTTTATAAAGGAGGGGTCTAACATACCATCACTCTCATTTTGGGTGATGATAGGGAGAAGTCCAAGAAGAGACTGTTCGGGAAGTAGCACCCCAATCCCGACGCGCACCGGTCCAACCTACCAAAATTCTACATCTCTAGATATGCGGGTTCAGGTTACCACAACCTACTAAGCCCAACCAACCGCCCATTCCATTATTGGCACATGGTTGTACATGTAATCTACACAATAAAGAAGCCAATCATTCTCTCTTGATACCTGGGTGCCTTTCCGCAATGAAACCACCAAAAATTATCAATACCATCACACCCAGGAGATTTATTGATTAAGTTGTTTTAGTTTTCACAAACCAATACTTTTAGAAACAAGTCTCAATGATGTAACCCAGCCCTTGTTCAATATATCATGGCTAAGCACATCTACCAACGGTGGTTCATCTACAAGGAAGGCTCTACCACATAATAGGACATAGCATAGCGATAGTATCATCCTACACATGCATCTACAAAAATACACGACAATGCATTGAAAATAGTAGGACGATATCATGAACAAAGTAGCATCTACTTGCCTTGGTTGTAGAGGTCGGAAGAACAATCCACACACGAGCAAGCGTTGCACTCGTCACAATCTACACGATACAAATGCAATCATAAACAAACAATCCACAAGCATATACAACAAAGATGATGCATGAAGGTATGCAAGACAAGTGAATTGGTGCTACAGCTGCACCACATAATCCTAATCAATAATACTACTGATTGCATGCATGGAAAATAGTTTTAGCGCAAGGAAAACTATTAGGCAAAAAGTAATGCTCAAAACTAGAGCTAGAACTCAATTAATTCACTACCGGTAGTATACTGTTTGTAAAATCTTGGGAAAATTCTACCGCATAGGCATCGCAGATTAGAAACAGTACCAATTGGAATTACTCAAAAAGGAATTATAAAACTCCCCAAGTAATTAAAACACTGCAGAAAGCCACTAGACAGTTTCTACAGAAGTTTTTACTATAAGCCTATCTTTTTAATTCACGATGAGATTCCCCTCGTTCCACTGAATCCAGGGACATATCATACGCAATTTTTGGAGCTACGGATCTTTTCCTACGAATTTATTACTCCGAAAAGGCCATTAACTAGTTTGATTAAACTGTACTAAACCTTGCTGCAAAAGTCTGAACCAAAGGTACAGCGAGGTTCTATCCGACTTACTGAATCTACACATATTTTATTTGCAATTTTTGGCCAAGCGGTTTAATTTCTACGCAATTTACAAGATTCTACTGAAATCTGTCAACTAAAAGGATTAACGAAATTAACCAGTCAACTGTGTCTGTTGACTGGTCAACGCATCTGCTGACTGGGCGCTGACTGGGCGTCTGACTAGTCAACTCCTGAGTCTGACCGGTCAACGACCGATCTGAACCGTTGATCTGAAATCCTACGGTGGCTGCAGGCTTACCGGGAACGAACAACGAAACGGATGGCGGCGGGTTCCGGACGGCGCGGCGATTGATTCCGGCGACGGTGTTACCTGCGCGGTAGGGGAAACGATCAGCGCGTGGTTCGAGATCGTCAACGCGGCGCGCAAAATGGCGCGTCGCAGGGTAGACGCTACAGCTGGCGCTTAGCGCAGCAGCCGCAGCAGCCTAGCGCAAGAATAGCAGCAGGCGGGCGGCGAGCAACCATGCAATGCAAAAGCGGCGAGAAGGCATCTTGTGGCGAGGCATGGCGGGGGTGCTGCGGGCGGGCGGCTGCAGCAGCGGCGGCGTTGGGGTACCGCGGCGTCGGGATCGTGGAGCCGGGCGGCGAGGCGGGAGGGCGACGGCGGCAGGTGCCTGGCGGCTGGCGGCCGCGCCGTAGCGATCGAGGAGGAGGCGACGGCGGCGGGGGTGCGGTTCCTGAGGGCGCGGGAGCGGGTATCGAGTGGGAGGCGGCGGCTCGGGCCAGGTGGGGTCCTTTTTTTGGGCCCTCACGCGGAAACCTAGGCTGATTCGCCGGTTGATTGGACACGAAATCGTCCCGAATTCGGACCGTTTCCGCTTTTAAACAAACGGCCGTAACTTCTCCGTACGAGCTCCGAATCGAGCGATTCTTGCTCCTACGGCTTTGTAAAGTCGAGGGGAACAATCTAGGGTCAAGGGTTGAGTCAAACCACTAGGCTACAAGGTTGAACAACGCTAGTCCTACTAAAGCCTCCCGCAGGAGCCTCATAGCAAAATAGAATAGGGTTTCTTATTTCGAAAATAGCGTTTCGCCGATTCTTTTCAATCGACGGTTTTGAATGAAAAGGCATGATGCAATGCTATGAATGATATGCAAGACCAAATCTAAAATTTGGGATGTGACAGTCTACATCAACCACGAGTTCAACCTCGTTAAGCTTTGTCGGTCTTCAAGGGTATGTTCTCTACAGATGTATATCCACCCGTTGCTTGTATCTAGTAGATAGATCTTGGTACATAGTTGTTCTCATCGTACAAATTTTTTTGTTTTCTATGCTGCGAACCCTACATTTGCTTGGATACAATCATTACCCAATCATACTATAAAAAGCTGGGAAGATTACATCCAAGAATTCATGCATAAATATTGTTCATTCTCAAAAATCATGCAAATTAAACATAGCATAACAAACTTTCTCCAAACAGTTGCAGAAAACTTTTATCAAGCATGGAAAATATTTTATGCAATGATTATGAAAGTCCCAAATCATGATTTCGAAGAACATTTGATTACTCAATATTTTACAATGGGCTTGATGATGAAACAAAACAAATGACTGATCTATCTACAGGGGGAGATATACGTACCCTAACATTGCCAGAATGTGTAAAGAAACTAAAGTTGACATTATGCAAACTTATGTAATAGAAGATGATATAAATCTTGTCATGCAAAATTTTAGGTATCAACAAAATAAGTTCTATGAGAAAAATTACAAACGTATTATGACATAGAAAAGAATATAAGGGACCTAATCGAAGTCTTTGATGACTTGGGTCATGCTACAAAACATTTAGATAGATATTTAATTATGGTTAAACACAATATGATCAAATAATTGAAACCCAAAATTTGATTTTGAACCAAGGAAATTTTGGTACTGTTTCTACTAACATTGTTACTACAAGTGGTACATAAACGTAGGACCCACATGGGGAACCTTTCTATCAAGAAGAACAAGACCGCAAGGCAAGAGAGACTCAAGAGATGAGTCAAGAAGAGTAGAACCTTGTAGATCCTCAAGATGACATAGATTATGAAGCTTAGAAAAGAGAACATGAGGCTTCCACGACAAGACAAGAAGAAGAAGCAAGAGATAAACATAAACTATATGATTTCGACGATGAGACAGTCGACTCGAGAGAGGAAGCTGATCTCAGAAAGGATCAAGAAGAAAAAGTTTTCGCTTCACATGAAGATCACGTTGATAAGCAAAATTTAGCAACAAGTAAAACTAAGAAAGATACTCCACCAATGCCAAAGATAAAATAGCAGGTAATACTAACCAAAAAGAAAATTCCTTATCCTAACCGGGTTCAATATGAACCGGATAAAGCTATTTATGATTCTTTTACCGAAGTACTAGGAAGTCTTCGCTTAGAACTTCCCTTAACTGATGATTGATGCCTCAGTTGATGTGGAGCCTGTTGGGAACCCCAAGAGCAAGGTGTGAAGAAGCAAGCATCAAGTTTTCCCTCAATTGAGACCGAGTTTATCGAACCAGAAGGAGGAAGGAAACGTCACACAGGTGTTGCAAGCAACATGGAGACCTACACAACACAGAATCAAGGCTTTACCCCAACAAATCAGTGAGGTTTTTAAGCTTACCGGTTTGTTGTAACAAAGGATTAAACGTATGGTGTGGAAGGTAATGGTTAGAAGCAAGTAAACAAGTAACAGTGGAAGATTTATCAATGGTAAAGATTGGAGCGGGGTCCATAGTTCACTAGAGGTGATCTTCTTAAATAAACAACATGGCATGAAGGGTAAACAAATTACAGCGAGGCAATTTACAAGAACTGAGCAAGGCATAATAATGCAATTACTAGTCAGAAAGATCCTATGAAGTTGATTGGGAAATACAACAAGATACATAGACCGCCATCCAACTGCATATATGACTAGAAGTCCACCTTCAGGTTATCATCCGAACCCCCTCCAGTATTAAGTTGCAAGCAACAGACAACTGCTTTAAGCAAAGTGTGTAAGGTAAACATGCACATGTTCCATGAACAAGAGACCGTTGTTTTCTCCCTAGTAGCAACAACACATCTACAACCGAAGAGATTTCTGTCACTTCCCTTGGAAATTAGAGGCATGAACCCACTATCGAGCATAAATACTCCCTCTTGGAGTCACTAGCAACTACTTGGCCAAGATAGCTACTAACAACGGAGAGCATGCAAGATCACAAACAACACAGGCATGATAGAATTATAAAGACAAAACCATTAATCAAACCAACATAATAATCTCAATATCCATCGGATCCTCGCAAACACAACATGCATGATTACAAATAGATTAGATCTTGATCATGAACAGAGATCACAAGATCTATACATGAAAGCACAAAGGAGGAGATACAACCATCTAGCTACTACATGGACCCATAGTCCAAGGTGGAACTACTCACGCATCATATCGGAGAGAAGGCCTCCGGAATGATCTCCCCTCTGGCAGGGTGCCGGGAAGAACTTCAGATACCCCCCGATCTAGGGATGATAGTGGCGGCGGCTACAGACGGTTCGAGGATTTCTGATCGGGTACTCAGGGTTTCTGCATCGGGGGCTTCTTATAGGCGAAGGGGGAGACCGAGGCGGCTGCCAAGGCGACCAAACCCTAGCCAGTAGTGGGGTGGGTCCCACCCGCGCCTGGGGTGGGTCTGGCGCCTCGGGCTCTCCTCTGGACTTCTTGTTCCCCACTGAAACTAATTGACTTTGTCCTTTGTCCCGTCCAATTCCGAGAATATTTCTTTACTAACTTTTCTGAAACCAAAAACAACAGAAAACTAGCATCTGGCACTGTTGCAACTTGTTAGCAGGTTAGTACCAGAAAACATGTAAAAAGCACCTCAAAGTGTGGACAAGTAAAGCAAAGTAGATACTAAACAAGTATGGAGCATCAAAAATTATAGATACGTTTCCAACGTATCAATGCTATTTAAGTTCCTACTTATAAAAAGTTTATGCGAGATTTTCTTAATAGAAAAAAGAAGGTAACTAAGACCGTAGCAGTAATGAAAAACTTTGGAGATAAGCTTCCTACTAAGCTTGGAGACCCAGGTATACCAACCATCTCCTATGCAATTGGGCAAACAAATATATTCAACACTCATTGTGATTTACGAGCGGGTTTTAGTGTTATGCCTTATTCTTTATTTAAGAAATTAAACTTAGGAGAGTATTCCCCACTACAAATGGCAGATAAGACAACTAAACAACCTGCCGGTATGATGCAAGATGTTCTACTTAGAATAGACCAACATGTTATACCCACTAATTATTATACTTGATGTTCCTAAGGATGACAAACTTTCTATCATCCTTGGAAGACCTTTTTTAGGACATCCGGAGCTAACATAGATTGTTCTAGCGGTAAGATTGTTTTCAGTATATATGATGATAAGATAGTTCGATACTTCTCGAAGAAACCAGAACATAGTGGAAAATATGTTCCGCCACCCAAGCGTGTTCAAGCAACAAGAACAAGAGACGAAGAACAACTTGAAGTAAATGCTGATAGCATGGAGATTGGCTAAAAACCAAAACTCCATAATAAAATACTTAATGAAAGTTAACCCATTTTCAATAAATTAAATTTAAAATTTTGTTCTATCCTTTTTATTGTTTATTTTGTCTGAACTAATAAATTTGTTTTAAGTGTTGATTTATTCACAGAACCTACCCTATAGAAGTTAATAAAAACAAGAGAAAAGTGAAGGAGAATGCTAAAATAGGGCTCACGCCTGGTAACAAGCAATGGAACGGGAAGACGCACCCGTACCGCACGCCCATACCAAAACTGCGATAAAACCTACGCTCTTCACCGTGCTGGTAACGAGCAACGGTACGGGCCGACGTGCCCGTACCACTTCCCGTACTAAGCTTCAACAAAATCGACGACGTCCATAGTGTTGATAACGAGCTATGGTACGGGCGGGACCCGCCCTTACTGTCCGCCCGTACCAGGCACTCTAGGTTTGATCTCCAAACCTAATGTTGATCCAATGGTGGTGACTACCGGTATGGACGGGACATGCTTGTACCGCCCGCCCGTACCGCGTGTGTCACCAGGTAAAATCTGAAGGGGGCTGGCTCCCAGCCAGCCTCCTCCTTCTTCTTCCTCTTTCTCCCTAGTTCTTTCTCTCCACACCTCAAACCCTAATCACCTAGAACCTTTGATTCTTCATCGATTTCATGTTTTTGAGTGGGAGAATCTTTACATCGGTACGTTTCTCATCGGATCCACGCTTTATTTTCTAAAATCCATGGTTGAATTCCTCACATTGACTATCTTGATGAGTTCATCATATTTTGAGATAATTTTTGATTCCTAACGTTAGGATTATTAGTAACTACTACATGTAATCGTTTGTTTATGTGATAAAAACTTGATACCCATGTTTTCCTTTGCAAATTTTGTAGCACAATGCATAACATTGGAAGAATCCTTCGCAAGGGAAAGGGTGTGGCAGGGGCCTCGGGATCCTCTACACCGCGGGGCTTGAAGAAGAGGCATTCGGAAGCGGACAAATTGAGGGCCGACATGAGCCAAGACTTTGAAAGGGTGAGAAAATGCGATGTTGTGCCTACCAAGTGGGAAAACCGTGAGTTTCTCTCCCACCAAGGGCTCTTGGAAGACTTCGAGCGGATGACTGAGAATGCATGCATGGTCCCTTTCTCCTATTGGTCCATCGACACCTACAAGCCCGCCACATTCGAGTTCTTGTCATCATTCCATGATGATCTCAAAGCCTAGGAACGAAATTGCACTGTAAGTTTTGTGCTCAATGGGTAACTCCACAGCCTTTCCTTTTATGAATTTTGCGATTGTTTCGGATTCTCCTATGAGGCAGCACTTGGAATTAATGGCAATGTGCATGTGGAGGAAATGCAATCTTGGGAGAAGATTTCTGTCCACAGGAACACTATCTTTTTGCGCAAAAAGAGCACAACCATCCAGAATCCCACTATCCGTTATTTTCACACTTTCTTAGTGAATTCTATTTTTGGGTAAGGAGATGTTGGGGAAATGGAAGGACCCGAAATGAGTGTAATCCATATGGCCCTGCACCCCGAGATGGAACACAAGGTAAACTTGGGTGCTTTGCTCATCCAGCACTTTCGCTGCCAACGAGAAGCTTCCACTAGGGATATCCACTGTGGAGGCTTGGTCACTCAGATTGCCTACATCAGTGGTTTTGTCATGCCACAGGAAAGAGTCGTGGCTGGCAGTAAGACGCTGGATAATATTCACATGGCTAGCACCAGATTCATGTGGGTCTATAGACCCCAACGCTCCCCTCGTGCTTACCAGTTTTATTTTGAGCCTAACGATGATCTCCACCAAGTTTTGCTTCCTCTTGTCCAAGCTTTTGGTTTTCTAGGTAAACAAAGTTGGGTCCTCACGGAGGAGGAGTTCCAGCAGACACTGATCCTCTCAGGGAGGATTGCACCGCCAGGAGGTCATCCCAACTGGGGAGATGCAGCAGCTGGCCAACAATAGCAAGGGCAAGGAGGGGAGGATTGGAACGTAGGAGGCCGGAACAACTATGGCCAGCAGCACCACCATAATCATCCTTTCCCTCAGCGCCAGCAAGGTATGCCTCAACCACAGCTGGGATTCAACTATGTCCCGATGAGTGATTTTGACCAGGTGGCACTTCACGTCGACAACATTGAAAATACGTTGCAAGATGCGAATGCCAACATAGTTTATCTCACTTAGAACTTCACTTCATTTATGACTGGTTTTTCAAGCCACTACCCAAACTTATCGTACCAACAACCGCCACCTGGTGATGGTGGAAACCATTGATTTAGATAGGTTAAGAGCTTAATCTTAGGGAGGATGAACTCCTCCCTCCTTTTGCATTCATATTTTTATTTTTTCTTTTTGATTTATTTTATTTATTTTCCATCTCTATGCATGTTTACTTTCAGTTTTGCATTGATAAAAAGAAAATCCAAAAAAAATTAGACTAGCTTTTAACTTCACTTGTGCAAATTTCTGTCTGCTCGTGTTGATTTTTTTGCAAGTTACTCATTCTAGTGACTAAAATATAAAGATGAAAACGATGAGTCGGCTCAATCAAGGAGCAAGCAAGCAAGATGAGGTATCACATTTTTGTTTTCTCTCTTCCTGTAAGTTTGTTCATGAACATTTTATGTTTGTTCGGTTGCACTTGAGTCCTATTCCACTGTAACTAGTTATCTTTTAAGGCTTGAGCTCAAAAGTTTTTGTAACTACTTTGGTTAAGACTTATGAAAATTGGTATTATTTTAAAAAACAAGCATTTGGATTAAAATCCAAAAAAATTGAGAACAAGAAAAAGTGTGTATCGACAACTTTGGTGCCATGTTTTTGTCTTAAGGGTTTAATCTTAGTAGTACTCAACCCCACATACTGCTCGTTGACTAGATGAAACCTTCTGAAAAAGAATTGTTTGATGGAATGAACTTTTTATGGTGGGAGAGGGATATGCTAAAACCTATATTACCCTGCTGAAAATAGAGAAAGGAAACAATTCTATGTTTCTCATACACAACTTTGGGATGCTAACAACTCCGCTGGCTGGTGGGGATATACTTTTCGGGTATACCCACAGGACTCGCTGACCAGGGTGGCCCACCAACGGGTTAGAGCTTTGCTTCACGGGCAGCACAGTCAGAGAAAGAGGAGGAGCCAGTTCCGGCTATGATAAGGCCCAGAAGAGTTACCGACTTAGGCCTGTAGTATTACTTATAGTACAAGTTGTATCTAGTTACCGACTCTGTAATGTAGCCGGATAGGTGTCTTCTGTAACCCTAGGTCCAGGTGACTATAAAAACTAGCCCTATGGGAGCCTTTAGAGCACAATACCAATAACCATAGCGATATCTACGATCACAACTCGCACAGGCGAACCTCTCTTGTAATCCGCTGTAACATCTAGCTTACGCCGATATATTACTGGGTTGCTAGCAGGAGTAGGATATGATCACCGCAGTCAGATATGAACCTGGGTAAACTTGTGCTCACCTCTCCTGGAACATCTGACGTCTCACACTCCACCTTCTCAACACCGTTAGGACCCCCTATGGTGTACTTGTCGATAATCCGACGATAGTTGGCGCCCACCGTGGGGCAGGTGACTTTTGGAGCTTCGTTCTAGGCGGAATCTGCGCGTGCAGGAATCAGCAAAACAATCGCCATGGGTCGCGTGGTCTATGCCAGTGATGTCCCTCTTGTCCTTCTCGACGAGACCTAGATTCTGGCTAGCAAACCCGTGGCAACCTACACGATTATTTCTTTCAGCGAGATCGATATTTATCTCGGTTTCGCTGAACCCGCCCAACCCACCCTTGAGGTGATGACCATGGTGGAAGAAAAATCTGGATCTACTCTGTCCGCAGAGGCGGAAGAGTTCAAGATCCCGAAAACATCGAATCCACCCATCCCACTCCTATAGTGGAAGAAGCGGTGGAGGAAAAATCCAGGTCTGCTCTCCCAGTTGAGATCGAATACATGGATGAGTAATATATCTGCTATGGATCCGGCCCTACCGATGTCGTAGCAGAAAAAGCACTCTTGAGGAGCTAGATAAAGAAGATGACGAGATGCCCCTACATAGATTACGAAGCAATCGCTGATATCAAGGAAAGCTTTGAGATGGAGGAGCACTGTTTCATGTACATGAACAAGAACATGAACAAGAAGAAGCACTGTACCACTTCCTCAAGAAAATGAACAAGAAGAAGCACTATTTCGTGTACCACATAAGCTCTGGATCTGACTCTGTCGATGCTGGAGCCGGCAGCAATTTAGTTCTCGACACGATCGAAGAAAATGCCGACTTACCTAGCTCCCCTCAAGAGTCAATAACGTCACAAGAACTTTGGTACTTCGAGAAGGAGATAGAGGAGTACGAAGAAGAGCATGCCTCCAAACCAATGCAAGGTGAGCTAGAAAATTCCCCTAGTCCATATGATAACATGGATGAAAGCTACAACTCACAGGATGACATGGACACCGGAGATTCGTCGGAGGTCCAAAAGCCAACCACTACGTAAAGTATTGACAGAAGTTTATCCCCCGGTATCGAACCAAAAGCCGTCTTTGCCACCTGTACGCACGTTAAGGATACTGGGCGGTCAAAGAAGAAGAAGAACAACAATAATCCGACACCGGCAGAGCCAGACATCGAGGAATCAACGAAGAAAAAATTGATGAAGAGATCGAGATGGAGAATCAGGATGGAGATCCGATTAATACCACGACGATTGACCCTTCCATGGATGGACACGTCGTCACCAAGGGTGCACGTGAAATTTACGAAGATGCTCTCACAATTCCAATCCCAACGGCTTCGGATCTTACTCCGGAGGCGCTGGAGAAAAGGGTTGAGGACCTGGAAAAGCACCTATGATTTTACTCGAGGAGGTCGCGCGCATCATCGAGCTTAAATAGCAGTTAGACAGTGATCCTGCCAAATATCAGTCACATTTCAAGCGACTAAAAAATAAGACAAGAGTAGGTTCGTTTGTTGCTAATAAGAACCCGGATATCCACAGAGATCTATTTGACGGAAAAACTGGAGAAAAGATCCGAGTCTACAATACGCCGTTGGAAAACGCTGTAGCAGCTCGAGCTATCCTCGCCAATAATCCGTCTCTAGAGAAGGTCCAGCAATGCATCGCATTGCTAGACAAAGGATTGAAGCAATAGAAAATGGCCGCGTCATTTAGTGGCAAGCTGGTCTCAGAGTCGCAATTTTGCCACACTAGTGCCAACCAAAGCGCTGACGAAAGACCCTGTAGCGATACAGATCAACGCTATCGTCCCCATGGAGAAGAACAAAATTCAAGGACCGGCTCAAACGGCCACTCTAGAAGGCCTGCGCGTGACTGGGCAAGAGTTATGCCGACTGTGTCCAAAGATGACATCAGGGAAATGGTTCCCCATCAGGGCCATCTCGGCAAAAAAACTACTATAGAGAAGACCCAGAAGTGTGGTGCCAGCGAGAGCAAGATTGGCTAAGGATGCCACCACAAAGACGTCCGGCTGGTAACACCGGACAAAGAGATGATCCGGATCGTCCTGAATCAAGTAGGGATGGAGCCCGAAAAAATCAACATCGGAGTCATCACAATGAGGCTTCACCACCACCACGTAACCCAGCTGGAAACAATCCACCCGGGCCACCATCGCCTCCAGGCAGTGACCATGAATGATCTCATCGTAGACATGGAAGCCGAAGGGGCAGAGGCGGCAACGGTGAGAGGATAAGCAGAAATCCGACTCCGCCGCTTAGAAGCCGCGAGCCTCCAAGGCGAAGATCTCTCTCACCAAACGATGCTCGCCACCGCATTGAGTTAAACATAGAGGCGCGATGGTACGGGGAAGAATATGTGTACGTGGGACCTAAGTGCTTTGGACCATGCATACGTTAGACCAAATTTCCGGTTGATTTTGGTATCACCACATCCAGCCCTATGACGGCGCGGCTCGGCCAGGTACCTGGCTCAAGGATTTTTTCCAGGCCTGCTGCATCGCCAAAGGATGAAACAGCCTGGTCACAGTCTGATATCTCCTGCTTATGCTGAGGAAGACGGCTCGATCATTGCTCAATGAGCTGCCAGAAAATTCAATTCATAGCTGGTATGATATTAAAAGTGCATTCTTTTCAAACTTCGAGGGAGCGTATAGGAGGCCCTGAACAGTCGGAGACTTGCAACATTGCACCCAAAGACCCATAGAAAATTGCTGGGATTACCTCGGACGCTGGATTGACATGAAAAACTCTTGTGAAGGAGTAAACGAGAAAACTGCAATTGAAGCTTTCATTGCAGGACTCCCAGTCGGACTTTTGCGTCATAGATTGAAGCGTGATCACGCCACAGATATGGGAGAGATGATAGAGACAACAAGAAAATATGCTGATGTCGATGATGATTCAGAAGGGCTGCTAAATATTCTAGCCAATCCCAATGCGGACAAACAACCAAAACAACAAGCTCAGAAGCGCAAGAACACCTCGGAACATAAACCGGCTCCGGACAACGCAGTTGTTAATGCAACATTCAGATTCAGAGGACGAGGAGGGCGCGAAGGCGGCCGGGGTAGAGGCCACGGAACTTCCCGAATCCAGGGCAGAGGAGAACAGCAACCAGGAAGAACCTATACCTGGGCCAACATTACCAACAATCCCTGTGTCCACCACTTGTATAGTAACGCAGGATCTACCCACACAAATGCCGAGTGTCGTTTCAATGACGACATCAAAAAATAATAATCCGCTGGCTACAGAGCCAAGCGACGAAAAAGAAAGAAATATTCCAAGAAAGGCAAGGAACCCAAGGAAGATTCTGACATGGAAGAAGCGGATGCCGCATAGCCCAAGTTGGATGGAAAGAAGGATTTTCCAACAAAGAAAGACGCATACGTATGCTTCCTTGGATCTCAACTGGCTAAGGCCAAGAAGGCGGTTTCTCCATGAGTTCAATGCCACGGTTCCGGCTGTTCCACAATTTCTGGATTGGTCGGATGTAACAATCACCTTTGATCGCTCAGATCACCCGAGGAAAACACATCGTCGGGGAAAATATCCTCTTATTTATGGCTATGAGTTTTCTAAAACTCTCATGAACGATGGAAGCAACACTAACATCCTCTACATCGAAACGCTCCACTGCATGAAGATTCACGAGAACCAATTGAGTTACAGGGGTGTAACTTCCCATGGCATTGTACCAGGGAGACATGCAGATTCTCTGGGTGAGATTACTCTGCACGTGACATTCAGAACCCAAGAAAATTACCGGACCGAGCCACTCTCCTTTGAGGTGGTACCGTTCAAAAGTGCTTACCACGCCATCTTCGAGCGTCCGGCTTACTGGGCATTCATGGCTCGTCCCTGTTACATTTACAATATGATAAAACTTCTAGGTCCAAACGGCGTCATCACCATCCGGGGAAATCTGAGGAAAGTGCGAGAGTACAACGAAGGATCTGCTGCCTTTGCTAAAGTCGTGCTACACGCCAAGGAGTACTAGGAGATCAACAAGACCGTCAACCCGTCCGAGATTCCCGCTATGAAGAACGAGGTGCTGAAGCTAAGCATACAGTTCAAGGCGTTGGAAGAGACAAAGAAAACTTCGCTGAAGGAAGATGATCCCTCCAAGATGACGAACATAGGGGTAGGCTTAGACCTCGCATAGGAAAGCGTGCTCGTCGAGTTCCTCAAAGCTAATAGTGATATCTTTGCATGGCAACCTTCTGACATGACCAGAGTACCTAGGGAACTTGCCGAGCACTCTCTTAATGTCTACTTTGATGCTTAACCCGCCAAATAGTCCTTACAATGGTTTGGTGATGAAAAGCGCAAAGAAATAGCCAAGGAATTGGCCCGACTAGAATTAGCCGGATTCATAATAGAGGTCATCCATACAGATTGGGTGGCAAATCCTGTACTCGTCCCTAAAAAGAACACTATTTATTTAAGGATGTGTGTTGATTATACCGCTTTGAACATGGAATGCCCAAAAGACCCGTTCCCTTTGCCAAGAATCGATCAAGTTATCGACTTAACGGAAGGGTCAGAATTACTCTGTTTTCTCGATGCATATTCTGGATATCACCAAATACCGATGAAAGAATCGGATCAAATTAAGACGTCTTTCGTCACTCCTTTCGGAACTTTCTGCTACAAAACTATGCCTTTTAGCTTAAAGAACGCAGGAGCAACATATCAACGTACTATGCAACATTGTCTCAATGACCAAATTGGACGCAATGTCCATGTATATGTAGATGACATAGCAGTTATGTCCAAAAACAAGGGAACTTTAATTTCCGACTTGGAGGAAACATTTGCTAGCCTACGAAAATTCAACATGATGCTAAATCCGAAGAAGTATTTCTTTGGAATCCCAAACGGAAAATTGTTAGGTTTCATCGGCTCTAAGTGAGGCATAGAGGTGAACCGGGATAAAATCAAGGCTATACTTAACATTACCAGGCCAACTTGCCTGAAGGACGTGCAACATCTCACTGGTTGCATTACAGTAGTAAGTCGGTTCGTCAGCCGGCTCGGAGAAAGAGCCGCACCATTATACAAACTCTTGAAGAAAACCAAAAAATTTGTCTTGATCCAGGAAGCTGATACTGCCCCACAAAGTCTGAAAGACCTACTTTCTAACCCACCAGTTCTCGCATTGCCAGAACCTCAGGAGCCCATGTTACTTTACATTGCATCAACCAACAAGGTTATAAGTGTGGTAACAGTAGTATAGCGCGAGGAAGAAGGCCACGAGGACAAGGTGAAGTGTCCAACCTATTACCTGGGTGAGGTTCTGATAGAGTCGAAACAACGAGTATCCACACCATCAAAATCTAGCCTATGGAGAGTTCTTTGCATCCAGAAAGCTACACCACTATTTTCAAGAGCACAAAATCACAGTGGTGAGTACTGCTCCCCTGCGAGATATAATCAATAATCGCGACACCACGGGACGTGTCACAAAGTGGGGAATAGAGCTTGCAGCTTTCGACATCGAGTACAAGCCACATATAGCAATCAAGGCCCAAATACTTGCCGATTCTATTGTTGATTGGACAGAGACGGAAGAAAACACAAGTCCTGCAGACTCAGAATTTTGGACCCTTCATTTTGATGGATCAAAAGCTCGAGGAGGCTCTGGGGCTGGCGTGGTGCTCAAATCACCCCAAGGAGATAAGCTATTCTATGTGTTACAAATACACTTCACGGCGACCAATAATATTGCCGAGTATGAAGCATTGTTACATGGAATACGCATGGCCAAGAACATTGACGTTACAATAATCATGTGTTACGGAGACTCGGATTTAGTTGCTCAGCAAGTATCTGACATCTGCAATGCAAACAAGCACATGGCCGCATAGAAAGTTGTCGTGGATGAATTATCTAAATCATTCGATGGTTCTGAGGTCAACACATCCCTCGAGCAGAAAATGAGGAAGCAGATGCTCTATCAAGGATAGGCTCTGCGCGGAAACAAACACCGGATGGCGCTTTTTTAGAGCATTTAAGGGTCCCCTCCATAACCAGAGTTGATGAGAACTCTCCGACAAAATCCGACTGACCTTTAATAGCAGTTCTAGATGTAATTCCCAGCTGGTCAAAACCCTATCTGGATTTCCTGATAGACGGAAAAATTACCCGAAGATGAAGTCCTGAGCCGGCAGATCGTCCGACGAGCGAAAGCCTACACAATAATAAATAGTTAGATCTATAAGCGAAGTATTTCTAGGGTTTTTTATTGATGTATTTCTCCGGAAGAAGAAGTGGAAATCTTATGAGAAATCCATGAAGGCGAGTGTGGTCACCATGCTACAGCCAGATCCTTAGTGGCAAAAGCTTTTAGACACGGAGTCTTTTCGCTTACAGTTAAGGCGGATGCTGATAAACTGGTGAAAACATGCAAAGGCTGCCAAAAGTACGCCCGTGAAGCACACATTCTGGCTGATTAGTTGCGAACAATCCCTAATACATGGCCATTTGCGGTCTAGGGTCTTGATATGGTAGGGCCGTTTCGCACAGCAAAATGTGGATTTACTCACCTACTAGTGATGGTGGATAAATTCACGAAGTGGATTGAGGCTAAACCCGTACCAAGTTGCGATAGAGCCGCAACCAAAAAGTTCGTCAAGGACGTGATCATCCGATTAGGATATCCGTATAGTATAATTATTGACAACAGGAGCAATTTTTCCATGGGGGAACTTGCCGAATTCTGCGAAGAACAAGGGATCCGACTCGATATTGCATCAGTCGCGCATCCACAGGCTAATGGACAAGTAGAAAGAACTAACGGTCTTATTTTACAAGGACTCTGACCTCGTCTCGAGGCATCACTTTATCATGCCACGGGGGCTTGGACGGAAGAATTACCGTCTGTGATATAGAGCTTACATACAACTCCTAATAAATCAACCGGATACACACTTTTCTTCTTGGTCTACGGTGCAGAAGCAGTTCTTCTAAGTGATGTAATTCATCAGTCTCCTAGAGTCAAAGCGTATATCGAAGAAGATGCAGAAGTTTCTCGACAATATGATCTCGATATAATCGAAGAAGTTCGCATCATTGCTGAGCAGAGATCTACAGCCTATTAGCAGAAGTTGTATAAGTATCATAGTGAGAGAGTATAGAACTGTTCTTTCAGAAAGGGCGATTTGGTTCTCCAACTTGTCCAAGAACGAAAGGAGAAACTTTTCCCGATTTGGGAAGGACCTTTTATGATCAGCAGAGTTTTGCATAATGGGTCATATTATTTAACCAATATAAGACTAGTCAAGAAAAGACCAGATACTCGGAAGAGAAAGAGAGCTACAGGTAGTACAGACCCGGATGAAATAGACCGTCCATGGAATATTACACAGATACGTCCCTTCTATTCTTAGTTATATTCCTTGTAATCATATATGTACATGTTCAAAGTGAAATAAAGTATTGGTTTACTCGTATGTTATCTTTGAGAAGTTTTTTGCCATCTTATTTCCTAAAGAGCATGTCGTTTTCAAAAATCCCAGAATGCTTGAATGTACTTTATACTCATGTTCGTTCTGGTTATAATTTTTGAATATCTAAAAAAGTTACCCTAAGGTAAAAAAATTAGTTTATTGTTTATACTTTGGTTTTTTATCTAATTGCTTAGACGTGGGTATCTTCCGAGTAATGAATTGTTGGTACTGGAAGCCGTCTTTGTTTCCGAGTTTAAATTGGTTTAGCAATTGAGCTCCGTTGCTCGGGAAAGTTTCCGTGCTAAAGGTTGGCCGGCTCATGAAAGGAACGAGGCAGAGAGCTAGATAAAATGACAAGTATAAGCATAAAAAATAGTGCTTCAGAAATTTTTCAAGCACACTCATAAAAATATATACAAACAAAAGTGCTATGATAGTAAAAGCATTAAGTTCTTAAAGACCAGCACAATCAAAATATTGTTTCCATCACCCAATTTCAGAATAATGCATTTTAAATGTTTATACCGCAGAATCAGGTGGTGGTGATGAAGAGCGTGGAGCGCTGGAGTCGACAACATTGTTGCCCTAGACCTCGGACACGGAAGCTGCTTCAGCGAGGCTGTCTTCTGGCTCTTGAGGCGAAGGAGGCACATCGATGGATTTGAAGAAAGGCGTCGTGTAGTTAGTCATCTCCGCCACATGTCAAGCGTAACCTGCACAGGAATGGCATCGTGTGGTTAGTCATCTCCGCCACACGGCAAGCGATGGATTCGAAGAATGGCGTCGTGTCAGTAGCCTTGATGTTCTGCGGGTTACCCTCATCGTCCTCATCGGCGATACCCTTGGTGACGTGCCATATTTCCATATCGCTATGGTGAATCATCACCATGGTAAGGGCAGTCTATGCAGCGGTCCGAGTGTAGGAGATCTTCCAGTCCTCGATAAGCTTCGGAATCTCCTTAACCTTGTCCCTCACCTCTTGAAATGACATGTTATGCAAGTTAGAAAGTCTGACCGACTCGCTAGCCTCTTCTAGAGTCTGGCGAAAGTCGAACAGAATATCTCCGACGAGCTTTATGCGCTCGAGGCAAGGTTCGGAGGTAGGAGAGTCTAAAAGGTTCGGGGGGGCTAGGAAAGAACCAAAAGTTAAAATTTGACTCAAGAGAAAGTCAAAAAATCCATCGAATAAAGAGAAGTCGGAAATCTTACCTATCACATAATGATTCCACTGAGCATGCTCCTCGCGGAGGCTATTCAGTTCACTCTCTATGGCCTAGGCTAGATCCCTCTGACTATCGAACTCTTTCTTGAGATCATCCAATTGTTTATCTCGGAGGGCTATCAGCTTCTCGAGCCTCAAGGTCTTAAGGTTGCTTGACTGCAGGACATCGGCTACGAATTTCTCCGATTCAATAGTAAGCTTCTCAAGCTTTTACCGAAGCTCAGCATTCTCCATTTCCAAGACCTTGAAGTTCTCGGATTGCTCCATCATCTTGCTGGATTCACACAACAATTCTGCAAAGGGAAAAATATTAGTCGGACAGAACAAGTTTGACTATGACAATAGCTAATTGACAAAGAAGAAGTCGGAAAAGTTTACCTTTTGCTTCATCTTTTTCAACTTTCAACTTTGAATTCTCAAGGCACAGGGATTTGATTTCCTTGCGCATATTGCAAATATTCTTCAGAAATTCCTGGTTGGAAGATGCAATTTTATGTAAGTTTAGAGACGGAATACCATCAGACGGCTACCAAAACTCGGGCTGCAAATTTAACTAAGTAAAAATACATCACGAGCCTTGGGGATACACTACATCGTTCTTTAGCATCCTATAAGCATCAAATTGGATTCAATGATGTTTATCCGTCTTTATTCTTGGGGGCTAGAGGATATGATAATAAAACACTGCAAATAAGAATCAGAAACTTACAATGTGTTCTAGGTGCAATTATCAAATCCGAGTTTAGTGTTATGAAACACTTTCTCGGCAAGGAAGAGGGAGGAAACATCTGTCGCTGGGAGTTCGCCAGACTCTATCTTCGCATCCCAGACCAAAATTTGGTCCTGGAGGCTGACCATCTTCACGTCCTCCATCTCCTGGCTTGTTGCCCCTGGAGTGAGGGTTTGCTTCTCAAGACTGGTCCAGCTTGAGGATCTCGTCTTTCTTCTTCCGCTTAAGGCCGGAGACAGCAGAGCCAGCCACTTTATCTAACTCTCATGTAGATATTACCATGGGATCATTACCCTTGATGGGTTCACCCTTGTTAGTTGCCTGGCCACCAACGGTGACCAGGGCTTTCGAGATGTTACCGACATCAGGAGAGACGGAAGCCTTTGGTGCTGATGATCGAGTACTAGTTGGAGTCGGCGGTGGCATCGTTGGGGAAATGACAAGCTTCTGCTGACACAGTTGCCTGCCTGGCTTTCTGTCTGGTGATTTACTCTTCAAAACTACTTTAGCTTTGAAGCACCCCAAATCCAAATATCAGGTGTGATTTGGAAATAAAAAATGTACAAAGTACTAAAAAGAAAGAAAGGGTGCTTACTTTTTAACTATTGGCAACACTTGGCTACCAGCAGTGATAACAAATTCCTCCGCCTTGCGCTTCTTGGAAGCGGAGGGAGAAAATTCTTGCACCTCGTCATCCTCCGTCGCCTCCGGATCATCTGAGAGATAGCCCTCTAGTGGAGCTAGCTCAGACTCGGGGAGTTTCTCGATCTAACAAAGTCAAAAAAGCATCAATGAAAATAGAGTCGGAGAAAGAAACGAAAAAGAACGACAAAACACGAAAGCAGAGTCGAAATATTTACCGGAGTCAAAGGATGGTTGGACGTGAACATCTTTAGGGAGACATCCGGAACTTTTCTTTCGACTCTCTCCTTGATCAAATAATGCATGAGGGTCTTGTACTCCTTCGTTGGAATACGATGTGGGCTGACCCACAAGCTGTCCTTCTTGTGGTTGGTGAAGGTGTGCATAAGGCAACCTCTATGATGCTGCAGAGGCTAGATCCGGCGATCCAGCCAGCAGTGGATCAAGTCGGATCCGTGGAGGCCCTTGTGCTTTATCAGAAACTCAATCCACCTCTTGGCGAGGATCAATATATCCGATAGTTCCAGCGCCTACGCGTCCCATGATTTTTTGTGGGGAGCGGCACCGTCGATGAAGGCCGGAAGACCTTCCGCCTTTTCTGGAGATGGAATATCCTTATTATAGAAGAAAGTTCCAGCCCAATGTTTAACATACTCACTAGCATTAATCCTAGGACAAACTCCATTTCTCCTAAGGACTAAGCTAAGAGTGCCAGTGGTGTAAGGAACACTGGCACTAATGTAATTCTTCCGGGTACCATAGTAGTACTGGAAAATGGTGAGACTTGGACTAATGCCAAGAAACCCCTCGCACAAAGCTACAAGAGTACTAAGCTCTAGCAGGGAGTTGAGAGGAAGATTATGGAGCTGCACACCGTAGTAATTGAGGACCTCGATGAAGAATTCCGAGGGTGGCAGGCTGAGGGCACGGTCGACATTCGTGCCGAACAACACCCGCTCATCATCATGTGGAGAAGAAGTGGCGTGTCCAGCAGCGCTCCGCCGCACGCCGGCGACAATGTAGCCCTCATCCTCCATGACCTGGAGCTCGGCGTCATCCATGACGCTCGGGACCCAGAGGCCCCGCAACTTCCTCTCGTCCGCTCCAGAACCAGATGTAGAGGCCATCACTCTCGGAAGATGAAGGATTGGTGGGGGAAGGAGAATTTTCTCGCGGCGTGTAGATGAGAGTGGGTGCGGAGGGCTCGGAGAGTACGAGGAGGCAATAAGTGAGAACGGTGGAGAGATGAATCAGGGAGAGAAGGGTTTATCCTCTCTTTTATTTACCTCTACGCCAAGATTCGTGCATCAATCGCGCGATTTGTGCCACGCGTATAGGAGAGAGGGACGTGGCTTCCTCATGACTCGTCCACCCCCTCGATTCTCGCGTGATCACTAAAATGATACTCAGTTCCGTAGGGAATGGACCCACCAACGGTCGTGTTGACGGGACTCCTGTGAGTGACAGGACCTGGTCTGAAAAGTTGTCAGCCCGCACGTCGCGGTAAAATTTGGCTCATGTTTCAAACTGAGCAAGAAAAAGACTAAAGTCAGAACAAAACATATCCGACTCAAGGGTCTCGGAATCCTACACTATTGAAAGAAGTTTTCGGGAACCCTTCAAGATTCTCAAGACAAAGAAACCATAAAGCTAGACAATTTATCCGACTTTGGATCTTGGAGACTTCTGGGGGCTATTGTTGGGGATATACTTTCTGGGTATATCCACAGGACTCGCTGACCAGGGTGGCCCACCAACGTACGGGTTATATCTTTACTTCACGGGCGGCCCAGTTAGAGAAATAGGAGGAGCGAGTTCTGGCTATGATAAGGCCCAAAAGAGTTACCGACTTAGGCATGTAGTATTACTTGTAGTCCAAGCTGTATCTAGTTACCGACTCTGTAACGTAGCCATATAGGTCTCTCCTGTAACCCTAGATCCTGGTGAATATATAAACCAGCCCTATGGGAGCCTTTAGGGCACAATACCAATAACCATAGCAATAGCTGCGATCACAACTCGCACTGGAGAACCTCTCTTGTAATCTGATGTAACATCCGGCTTACGCCGATATATTACTGGGTTGCTAGAAGGAGTAGGATCCGATCACCGCAGTCGGATCTGAACCTGGGTAAACTTGTGATCACAGCTCCTGGAACATCCGACGTCTCACAGCCCACCTTCTCAACACTGTTAGGACCTCCTATGGCGTACTTGTCGACAATCCGACAACACTGGCCTACGAACGATCTACGGTATATCCCCGGATTTTGGCTATGAGTTGATGACATGGGTGGAATATGTGTCGCTATATGGGCAAAAGTATTATCACTCTCAAAATTTCTGTAAGCATTTTATAAAAATCAAACGATCATTGATCCTTGAAAGAGGAATAAAAAAGAGAGAAGGAAGATATGAGCTGAAAAACATTCTGTACTTTGCTAGAGCTTTGGTATCACCTCACCACCTAAAATGAATAATTAGAGTTCTTGAAAAATAAGGAAAAGAAGAGGTGTTTTATAGCCGCGATTATCAAAATGGGTGTTAATGAAAATGCTCTAAGATTATCCTTCTTTTGACATCTACTTGTGCACCCTTAAATTTGACATAAGCGACCTTGCTTAAATTTTTTTTACTCTCCTAACAAGAAAGGCTCTAAAGAAAAATTGATCTACAAGCCCAGCCAAATTTTTGACAATCTCATTTGGGTTTTAAGATTTATTAGCTATCAAGTTATTTGCGTCTAGGGATTGAACTTAAGTGCAACTGTTCAGATATATTATGATCATGATCAAGGTTGCAGGATTTGAGATAATGGAATTTGATACAACCTCGAACTTGTAAGAATTTTTGCCTTGATTCAGTTCCTCGCTATTATTCATTTTAGCTTTGTCACTCGAGGGCGAGTAACAGCTAAGCTTGGGGAAGTTGATAGCTCCAAATTTCATCACTTTTTTACTATTGATTTTCCTCTTGTTTATTGTCGGATTTCACTGAAGATTACCCTTTCCACTAATGTTAATGTCGTAATTAGCGAATCCTTGGTTTCTTGTGATGTTTTCTGGTAATAAACATTTATTGAAGATCTAATGGCATTTATGAGCTAATTACACCTAAATAAGCAAATCCCCAATTGGAGTCTCTTTCATTGGAGTCATACAGAATGTGTAACGACCAACGGTATGGTTGGGATGCGCCTGTACCGCCCGCCCGTACTACATGCCAGCGGATCCGCTATATCAATATAGAAGCAACTTTCGTAAAGGGGAGACGAAGAAAAAGAGAACACAGTCGCTACAAAACTCATTAGAGAGAAGAGATCAGATCTAAAAGAGGAGAAGAACATCCCCTCATTCCTCGACGATCTCCACCTCTCCAATACACACTCCATCATCACCCCATCATCATTTAGAGAGAGATAGGGAGATATTGGCAATTGTAAGATTAGGGTTTGATACTTTGATCTACCTTTGGTTTGTATTCGATTTTATCTTCAAGTACTATTGTGGTTTGCTACGATAACTTTGAGATGATTTCCATTTGCAATACAATTGTGCCTTTGATTTATCTCCCTCTCATGTCCGAGTAAATCCCCATAGGCGTGGGAGATGTAGGGAATTGATGAGATGTGTCATGCCTCCTTTATATCCATCCATTTGTGATTGTTGTAGTGATCATTAATCTATGGAAATGATTATCTATGTTTGCCTAATTCTTGTTATCTAATTTAAGGGCCCAGGCAATATGATCTAAAGATATCATAGGTATGAACTTGTGTGCTAGCGAATTGGCGACCCCCCGAGTGACACAGTCGATATCAATGAAGAGCTAGCATCTCTTGAGGACAACAACGAACCATCGAGATTAAAGCCATGATCTGGTCGCAAGCCCTTAAATGATGTGTTGACCATTGTCGTGGTAACAGACAGTCGGATCATTGGGACTAGGAAGAATTGGCCATGACGACTTCTAGTCGGTATATGGGTTGATTGCCTACTCACTTAGAAATAAGAAATATCATAATTACTTATTCCACTTTATACATTTGGCACGTTCACTATCACCATGAACCGTTTCTCTCCGCGCCTCACTTCTCATCTGCAGGAACTCCAAACTCATTTCTAGTCTTTACTTTTATGCAATTTACTTCTTATTTATTTTATACGCAAGTTTCCTCTATATTTTACTCACAACCCCCCACCATAAGCAATTACAGTCAATTCACTCAGGACTTGTGACACCTTGAGTGTGACGGAAGTGCTGCCTAAAAGCACTTTCTGAAGCTCCTTATTGGGATCGATATAAAAACGGGAATTAATATGTCAATACCCGGATTCTTAATCTCATATGCCTGTTATGCCATACATCGCAATCCTGGGATTACCATGTTTGCGAGACATAATAGATTGTATAAAATAGTACATCATCCATTACAAACCGTACATAAGGTCTCACACAAATAAGGATCTCATGATCCAGTCTTAATACAATTGAAGCAACGAAATAACGTAAAGATAATGATAGCATGGTCGAAGCTCCATCTTCATGGTCACAGGAAATGCTGACGATGGGAGATGATCCTAGTTGTCGTAACCTTCTTGCGGTCCAACTTCCTGATACTCCTCTTCATAGTCTGGCCACAGCAATAGCCAGGGACAAAGACATGAGTACTCTTTAAGTACTCGCAAACTAATACTAACAAGTGAAGGGATTTTTTGGAGTAGGATACTAAGCTCTAGGGTTGTTTTGCAAAAAGCCAAATTTACCTTAACTAAGTTCAGACACAAAGAAAGCTAGTTTAAAATTTTATAACACCTAGGTGGGAACTTGAATTTCATATCACAACTCTATTGTGGTCAAGATAAGTCACAAATCATTTCACAAGTCATTTTGAAAACATCTAACGACGGAACAGTATGGCCACTCCAACTGTTCATAACCGCGGACACGGCTATTCGAATAGTTTGACACTCTGCAGAGATTGTACACTTTCACCACAACATTCGATACATCCGTCAGAAACAAATACTGAATTCACCATACTCAGTATGCGGATAATCAATCCTAACCTTTCAATCACACGCCCTAGTATAGGGACCTCTCCTATGAGTTTGGCCTCCCAACCATGACCAACTGTCATCTTGGGTACTGCATAGGTGGACAATCTTCACAAGGTAGCCTCAACTCATACCTTGGCCGCAAGGGAACCCATACTAAGGTATATAAGTTTCCAGTCAAGCCCTACCCAATTTTCGGGTATTGTGGTTGTACGGTAAAATTGGAATGGTATCACATCCAGAAAACCATCAGTTTTATAAAGGGCTAAGGCTCATGCCTTAAGATTTTCATCATCAAAATCATCTGGTGTTCGGAAACACCTGTCAAAACATTTTAGTAGAATGACTCATCATTCTAAGGTTTTCATAACCATTTTCACCAAGTATTCCCATCTAAATTTGATCAAGTTTTATGCTTAGCACTAGCATCTACAAGTGGGGGTAAATACTAATGAAGGGTGATAAGCAATTGGATCTTATATAAGTTCAATCTCATGCCTCAGGATAACATCAAGATTTATCTAATTTAGGCCAAGTTTTATGCTCTTTATACTACCTTCAAATATCCTTCGATTATCTACAAGTTACTAAGTAAACTCTAAGAGAAGCTTTGATAAAGAAATAAAGTACTAAGTTTGCAGGTAAAACTAGGATTGGGTATCATCAATGGGTATAAGCTTGCTAAGTGGCGAGTGTTAGCTTGCTCAGTTAATAGCTTGCTAAAGAAGATAACTTGCAAGTTGTAGCTTGCTAATTCAACCAGTAGTATTAGGCTTTCCTTGTGTAGAGTAGTGGTTGAAGTTCTCCTCGGCTTCTTCCTCGTAGTATCCTCCTTCCTCTTTGTATCCTTGGTCGGTACTATCGTCTATATATAAATATGAGGTACACAATCACCACACAATACTTAACTATTTATATTTATCACACAAAGGTTCACACTAGATAATCTAGAATCATCACTATTATCACAAAGATTAAAGCACTTGTCTTATTTATTTTATTTTAGAAAAGCAATTTCTACTCATTGAAAAACTACTTAAGATTTAATATTATCCAACTAAAACATGGGATCATGTTGACACATGTCATCACCACATATTTCAGTACATGGAAATGTGATTTAAGTGGTGTCACAATTTAATAAGGTTTAACCTTTTTATTTTAATTAATTCAAGTGACTAGAATGGCATATGAGGCATTCTTTTATTACTTGATCATTATTTCTTCAAGTAACCCTATATATTTTTATATATTATGAAAGAGATGGTTAAAATGTGACTTTTGAGAGTTGGAATCAACTCAAAAGCTTTCATGGTTGAATTTTGAAAAATGTTAGAATGCAGAAAACTTCTGCCGTGTTATTTTTACTATGGGTGATCTACAAATCTAAATGGTTTAAATCCAACGGTCTTGGATTAAGCATTCCAGTACCTTTGTAAAAAAATTGGTTTCATGCATTTTGGTTTAGTGAATTGAGCTGGGTTGATTTTTGAATCTAGGTACAGAACTGAGTTTCAAATTAAAAGAATAAATCTAAATTTGAATTAATGGGTCGCGCGGGATGTTTAACTGGGTCGGCCCACTACGCACAGCGTGCGCGCGCTGGTTAAGTGATCAACCCCAATCATCACTGAGATAGCAAGTGGCGATGCAGTATGGGTGAATCTAGGCCGTGCGATCTAACTCTAATCGAACGGCTAAGGTTCATCGTCCACGTCGGGCAACGCCGGCAAGACAGAACCCTAGCGCGGCCAGTGGGGGTCGTGAGAGGCTCACCGGGGCTACGTCAACGATCGGCGATGGGGGAAAATGAAAAAGTCGACTATGCGATTCTCCTGGTATCGGCAGCTCCTCCTGGGGCGGCTCCAATCGACGGCGCCTCTCCTACTCTGCAGCGGCGAACTTCGGTGAAATTCCGGCCACCTGGTGCTCGCCTTGCTCCGGGGGTGAGTGTGTGTGACCAGTGAGAGGTGGGGAGTGAGATGGTGTGCTCAAATCGAACGGGGGTTCCCTCATTTTATAGTGGGTGAATGGAACCGAATGGCGCGGTTTGAGCTCGCCGGTGTCATCGGCACAGCATGCTAGTGGCATGGACAAAGGTAGGGGCGGTGCGTTGCCTCCTGGCGAAGCTCAACGACATGGTCTTGCGGCGTGGGGCGGTGCTAAATGGTCAGAACATCGCGGCGCCCTAGGCGGGTCCGACGGCAAGTTTAATGCTGCACATGTGTGGTCCGCGCGGCAGCGAACGGGGCTGTCTGGCGGGTTTCTAGGGTGCTGGTGATCACGTATGCAAGCGGCGAGGGCGGTTTGTGGGCTCGTGTCGCTGACGGCGCACTGACGCGCTCTCGGCACGCACGCAGAGAAACTGGGTGCGAGCTTGGCTTGTGGTCCAGTGGCTGGCAGCGCTCGGGGCTTGGACAGGGGGTGGCGGTGGACGGTGCTGCGTGTCCCAGACAAGGTTGGCGAGGCTAGCGCTTCCTCTAGCTCGCTGGCGACATGGGGGTGGCAATGGTGCTCTCGGCATGGTCACCATTGATGGCTATGCTTTCTCACAGTGGTGCTAAGGATTGTTAAAGAGGCTAGATGATCTACTAAGAGCATGTTGCAACCAGAGAGGGAACAAGGTTGGCCACAATAACTGCTACAAATAGTGTTTGATGTTTTGTTGTTTGCTGATCACAATGTGTTTGATGAAATGGCCGAAAGAAATTCAAATTTGAATTTTGTGTTCAAACTCGGTGGGTTTGCTAGTTACATACTAGGGAGTCTCTGGTTAGTTGGATTACTCAAGGGGCACTGGTTTGGTTGGGTTTTGAAAATGTGGGATCTTCACATATGTTAAAGATTCAATTTTCAATTGTCATTTGAATAGGGTTGCTAAATGTTTCTGTAAGTTTGAAAGGTGGGATTTGATTCCCTTTTACTTGGTCTTGCAAGGGGTGAAAATAAATGGAAAAGTTTCTGTTTGAAATCTTGGACTAGAAACACTCAAAGTGACCTAGTGAGCAAGACTGGCAAAAATGACCATTTCCTTATTTAATTTATTTTTGATTTTCTCTTGATTTGGTTCTGCTTGGAAATGTTTTAGATGATGTTATTATCATATTTAAACCATTTCTTGCTATTTATATTAATCACATAAGTCCACACATGCATTCATAAAATCATCACATACACACATGCATTCATATGATTTTTGTTTAATCAAAGTTTTTGTTAACCTTAATTTTAGTGATTAGCATTTGATAAGCATGATCAATATTTTTGGGATGTTACATAATACTTCCACGAAAACATTTTATAACGAACCTATGCACTTGCAGGCCATCATGAACCTCGAAGAGTTGGCGCTAATGGTAGTAGTCGTGCTTTTGTAGATCTAAAGTTATCGGGATGAAGGGGCTAACATCGGAGATGGTGTCGGTGTAGTTGATGGTGGTGGGAACTGTTGGGGCTAAGGATAGATTAGAGAAGGAGGAAGAGGCGACCGCAAGGGAGGCGGCTTTGGCGGTGGCGAGAGCAGCCCACCGCTCGAAGTAGCCGGGCGTTGGCGACGGTGGTGGGGTGGGCAGATTAGCCATGCCGTAGGAACGAACTAATCCGATACCATGTAGAAATATAATGAAACTCACTTATATTGCTTTTGGAGATTACAAGTATATATAGGTTCGAGTCACAAACCGACTCGGCCTAAACCCTAACCACCATCAACTTGTACTACAAGAATAGAGATATAATCTAACACAAACCACTCCACTGCCGGCTAGGTAAACCGCAGTATCTCAGTCCTCCCCAACGAGTTTTACCATAGACAATAACTCATCACCCCCAAACACAGCTTACAACTTTTATCTTACTGTGATCACCAAAGAGCAACCCTTCTTAAAATCTCAAAACAAAAGGTGCTGCGTTGGAATACTGTTATGAGGATCCTTGTGGTTTCAGGGAATCTAGCTACAAGAGAACCAAGAACGGGGAGCTTTCCCCTTGGCAAGGAGATATTTCACCATTGAACTACACTATTTACCATTATGAGGATTATTGGGTTGACTATCTATGGCCTGGATCGATTTCCTTTTATTTCCACTATATTGGAGTTCTCCTTTTTACTGTCTTTTAATGAATATTCTAATGGGAAGGGCATTTCATAAGCTTGAAAGAGAGGAGCTAGCAACTTGTAACAAAAATTGTTCTAAAGATATTTTTAGATATTTAGGGTTTTTAATTGGGTTGACATGTGGGACCCAGTCCACCTTATCAAATTGCTCCTATTTCTGCCACCTCAATGCTAACAAATTGGTCCACATGTTACTTTTAACGTCAACTCGCTCTCATTTTGCGTTTACTGTTCTCCGCAAAAACCTATTGTGAACCAGTAGATTTCCGTCCCAAAAACATAAAGTGGTACCAAATGGCAAATTTTGCCTTCAAAGTGGTAGGTTTATGCTATTCACTCTATGTATGACAAGTTGCCTACTAGAGTGATTTGAATGATTGCATCCGAGCTCACACTAGCTTAGAAAATTTTACATTTTAAAGGAAAACAAACCGAAGTATCTTCGAATTGGTTTAGATATCCCAAATGTCAGAGTATTCTCTAGCAGTCCTCTACTGCAATTTGATGGGTTTGGCTCCTTAATTTGGATGTATTTGGAACCCTCCATCATACATGTTTTAGGGTGATAATTTTTTTGAGCAACCGCCAGGTATATGGCTATTCATTAAGCTGAAAAGAGTTGATCAAATTTATAGAGAACGGGGAGTATCATCTTGTAGCTATTATACGACTCCCTCCGTCCAAAAATAACTAACTTGAGTTTATATAGATATGAATATACCAATACATTAAACATATCTAGATACATCCGAATTTAGAAAAATCTAGTCAGTTATTTCTGGACGGAGGCACTAGTGGAAAACATGCCATCTGTCCCGGTTTTTAAAGGCCTTTAGTCCCGGTTTCCCAACCGAGACTACGAAATCGGGACTAAAGGCCTACCCCTTTAGTCCTGGTTCAGCCACAAAATGGGACTAAAGGCGCTCACAAGATAGCGTCGAGCACGCGGAACCTTTAGTCCCGGTTTGTAATACGTACCTAGACTAGAGGTTTTTTATTGAATTTTTTCCAATTTTTTTTCAATTTTTTATTAACTTTTTGAATTGTTTGACTCGTTAATCTCCCACGTCTCTCATTTTTAACAATAATTATATTTAATCTTAGTTTAAATCGTACTTATGGTCAAACTTTCCGGCCGGTTACCCATCCTAGCACTACTCTACCCCCAGGACGCTTAACTTCTCTATTCCATCTCTCCCACCCCGCGCGAAGGACCTTATACCTTGTCAAGACTAGTATATCAATCATATTAACTCATATTAATATGTGACACGTTTTTATTTTTTAAAATTAAGAACAACTATTTTTAGTAAACAACTATAAATAAATAATAATAATATTTTTTTCTAATGGAAGTAAAAACTAATCAAATTAATATTTTATTCGTTTTTGCCATTTATTCATTTAATATGACATAAATAATATATTCAAATCTGTAAATCGAAATTTGACAAATAATATATCCATTATTATCAAAAAAATGCAAGGAATTCAAATATCATATTAAAAAACTAAAATAATTTAATTTATGAAATGATTTTTTTTCTTTTCGAATTTTAAGAATCCAAAACGGCCTATGGATGTTGAAATCAAAGAGCTAATTTTTTTCTGCATGTTTTGATAGGTTGTACTTTTTTACATCGTATGCAAAAGTTATGGCCATTTGAATTTTTCATAACATTTTTTTGTAAATTATGTCGAAATTTATATTTGTTAATTTTCGTAACAACTAAATCACGTAATATAACTACAGTTCGAAGGATTTTATTTTTAGAATTTTTTATAATTTTTCGGCATGATTTTGAATCTAGAAAAGACGATCTCCTGAAGGATTTGTGCCCGTTTTACTGCCACGGTAGAATTTGAGAAATTTTTTTGCCCACTTTCTTTAGTCCGGGTTGGTAATACGAATCGGGACTAAAGGTCATACCTACCGGGACTAAAGGGGTTGACACCAAGGGCACCCCTTTTAGTCCCAGTTGGTGATATGAACCGGGACTAAAGGTCCCGTTTGACCCGGGACTAAAGATTGCTGGCGTTCTATCCGTTGAAACCGGGACACCGGAACTAATGCTCACATTAGTCCCGGTTCCAACCATAACCGGGAGTAATGCTTTGAACTAGGGTGGACGAATGACTCTTTTTCTACTAGTGAGGGAGTACTTTTTTGTAAAACGAAACATTGTCGGCATGGTATCCTTCAAATATTTACCTCTGAAGCCATCTCTGTGTTCAAAAGTTAGCTACTCTTCTTTATCTTACCACACATAAACGGCTGGGACCGAACAATTAGTAACATGAACATTAGGCATTTTGGAGGAAGTGTGTTCCAGATTTTTTGAATGCAAAAACTTATAGCTTGACACGAAGTTTTCCAGCTGAGTAGAGAATGAATGCCATTGGGCCTTTCTCAATATGCTGTTTTTCAAATAGAAACTCTTCTAGGATAATAAATTGTGGTGTCTTAAGTGGAGGTATATCCATTATTTTGAATGCAGCTGCGCAAAATGCTTTCTTGTAACAAAAATATATATGGTGCACGTGACAACTGGTTTGAACATGATTCTATGGTGATAATTATACCAAAACTTATAAAGAGCATGCATTAAGAATGATGAACTAGCTTATCTTATTACTTAAGGGTGGTCCTCAAGTGTAGCTTTCTCATTTGGATGAGTCCATAGAAAACGAACATCAAGTAAACAATTGGTACGTGGTGATTCTGTGGCTTTATGTCTTGTTCTTATCTAATCAAAACATCCTAAAGTACATGCTTATTCCTATACTGCTAGTACATCGGTGACAGATAGAAGAGGTATATAGTCACCCAACTCCTTTTACGTGTATTTTTGGCTTATGCATCCCTTTAGCTCCTGGTCCAACGTGTAGGCTGTAGCTAATGATTTTGTAATCGTCCTGTCATTGTCCTCACATTATAGCTAGCTAAATGTAAATTTCGCAGGGGAAAGAAGAATCATATCACCTTTTGTCAGTAAAAAATATCCCGATCAACTAGGAGTAGCTAGCTATCTAGGCAAAGTAGTGGCTGAAACAGTTATATATGCATTTGATGATATCTGCAATGACATCAATACAACTTTCTAACAAGCGACGGGGTCACGATTTCATCAAAACAGTGCATCTGCTGAAGATATTAATTTCTACACAATCTTGACGATTCACATCCACGACCAGAACGAGAAAGAGTCGATGATGCAAAGATTATTTCACATGCGGAAGTCAAATATTAGTTTGCGAGTTTATTCCACTTTTTACCATATTACTCCCAAGCTGTTACAATGTCCATTTCAAAAAATAAGGTACTCCCTCCGTCCCAAAATAAATGTCTCAGATTTGCCAAATTTGAATAAATCTAGACACTATTCAGTATATAGGTTTATCAAAATTTTGACAAACCTAATACATCTTTTTTGGGACGGAGGGAGTATATAATTTTTTTAAGTCAAATGGTCTAAAGCTTGACTAAAGGTATAGAATAACGCATTAACATTTACAAAATAAAATAGATATAATCTGAAAGTATATTGCAAGATTTATCTAATGACATACATTAGTATTATAGATGTTGATTTTTTAAAAGTTAAACTTGGTCAAACATTATGTTTTTTAACTTTTAGAAAATTTTATAGGCTTGTTTAGTGCGGAATGGAGTTACTACAAAATAAGAAACGTTACCCCATTTGGTCCAAGTAGACCTGACATGTGGGCCCATATAAAGATAATATTTTGATATTTAAAATAGTATATTTGATCAATGTTTGACTTATAACATGTCGAGAGCTCACGTTTTATGTACAGGAGGTAGTATTTTTACAACATATATATTAAAAAGTATAGTGTCAATTTTATTTTGTGGATGCTCGTAATTCTTCCTTTATAGATGGTCAAATGTAGTACTTCCTCCGTTCAAAAATAACTAATTTGAGTATAGATACATTCAAATTTAAATTAAAAAAATCGAAATTTTTTACGCCGAGAGGCAGCTGCGCCGAGGCGATACGCCGATCGTGGCTACGCCAAGGCAGCCCGCCGTCGGCGCCTCGCTCGATTCCTGTATCGTAAGATGTTTTAGCTTTGTAAAATGAGTGTATCTAGATTTTTTTTAGTGGGTAGATTCATTCCGAACCTATGCACTAAAAAAAATCTAGATACAATATTTTTATAAAGCTAAAACATCTTATATTATAAAACGGAGGAGTATATTGAAACTCTGTGGGTAATGAGTATATTGAAACTCTGTGGGTAATACATATGCAAATTCCATCAACGATGGCCAAACAAAGGTCAACCAAGCAACATTTTTTCACCAAAGGGGACTTGCTTGGCCCATGCATGCTCGCTCTCACTACAGACTGAGCACCAGATTCGAGATGGCGAAATTGTGCAATCTCTTAAAAGGATATTACGAGCTCCACTCCTCACTTGGTTTCTAGTGCCGTTAACATCAACATGGAACCCGAGGCATAGATGGCCACATAGCACACAACCAAGAAACATTCTTCGCATCCCGATCGACTCACGGATTCATTCCCACTGCCGTCGCTACTAGAGACAAGAGTTCAATGATATGCTAATCCAGCGCCCACCCGCCGGGGAATCTCCGCAACCGTTCTCTCACAGCCATGGCCGCACAAGTGTATAACCACTCCCTTTCCGAGCGATGATCGCAGCACCACCATAGCTTTTTTTTTCTAATAAACTTTAGCTTTATCAACTGTGATCTCTAAATCAATGCACCATATGTGTGGCCTAAAATACACAGCATATTGTTTATTACAAACAAGATAAAAATATTGATTAATCAAAATAAGTACTTCCTCTGTTTGGTAGTTATATATTTAGTTAAAATTGAGTCAATTAATTTGGAACGGAGAAAGTATGACAGAGCACACCAAAATATAATTTTTAGATAAAAAGATTATATTAATATCATGAATATACCAATTATACCTAACCTCTGTAACAACGCAATACCTTAATGATAGAACAGATGCACACAAAAATATTTATTATGAACTAGGAAATCCAGTAATCACATGCCAACTAACTCAAGATATAAATTGACAGTTGGTCATCTCCTCTCTCATTTAGTAGGAGAAGTTTTAGTGGTAGGATTGGATGGACCTGAGCCTAGTTCATTGTATGAACATAAAGCTTCTGAATATAAATCTAAAGTCCCCCCCCCCCCTCTCTCGGAAAAGGGTCAGAAGTGCTCTAAGAGGGCGAGAGTGTCTAAATCTCCCACTAGTTTCTAATGAATAGCATGTTTCATAATAGCAGAGGTCTTGATGACTTGGAGAAACATCTATTCATTGCAGATTGTAATAGCAAACATAAGTTAGACCTTTTGGCTACCACTGAAACGGGTAGACGTATTCCTCAGTATGTCTACTTAATCGCCTTTCTGGTGAAATAGACTTTACTTATATCTCACATCTGTCTAGGGGTCGTTCTGGGGGCATTTTACTTGGTGTGAGAGCAGAGGCGTCTTAGTTACTTCGGATGGTGTTTACCATTAAACTTCATATTTGTAATGAAGTTGGCATCTTCACATGGACTCTCGTCCCCATGTATGGTGCTGCCCAGGATGAGTTCAAGGCCGACTTTCTTCGCGAATTGGTGATGGCAACAACTCAGTGTACCAATTCGTTGGGACTCCAAGTGCATAGTATTGTACCAAGCGTATTTTCCCCACAAGAATGACTCGAGGGTTTATATCAAACTCCTGGAGAATATTGAACTCTCGAGGAATTATCTTAGAGATTTATTCTTCCTCTCCTCTTCAAGCAACCTACAAAGAAAAAAAATCTGGTGTCCCAACTCCACCGTGTGGTTGTCAAGCACAAGGTTTCGTATTAGTAATATGAAATAAAAATAATATAAAATAAAATATCACAAGTAAAAACTAGGCAAACAAAGTAAAAAAAGCAATAAAAGAATGGTTATTTTTGGGTTTTGGTTGTGTGTGCAAGTGAAGAAAGTATTTTTGTATTTTCGAATTAATAAATAACAGAAAATTTAAAGTGTGATAGTGGTGTTGAAAAGGTGTTTCTTATGGTTTAAAATGGACCAGGGTTCATGGGTTCACTTGTCTACTCTCTTTTTTAGGTTGCAATGGACACAAACAATATATCAAATACATAATATTGGTGGAACTACTACATGTGTTTGATAAGCATTCATATAGACATCACGTCCTAACATGGAGATGATGCAACACATCTCTCTTATACTCCTCAAGAAAGGGAAAACTCCAAACAATCTTGAATTAAGAATCAACATAGTATAGCCTTATGTATTTTGACATGATGTTCGAATCACAAATATGCTACCTTGACTAAACAAGATTATCTAGCTGCACAACATAATTATAGCACATGAATGCACTTTATCCCTAGTGAGGCAGCAAAAGAAAGGTAAATACCATAGTAGGTCTCGAATTTGTTGTCACTATTCAATCACTACCACCATGATACTCCACTAATACACACTTCTCCCCACACATGCTCTTGCATACAAGTTGGATCAGAACAAGTACTTAAGAATGGGGTATATGATATGCATATATCAATACATCTTACACATAATAGGTTCCAATATCATATATCAAATCATATAATAAAGATCCACAACATAGGAATTACAAATATGATCATAATTATGTTGGGCAGCTCATATGTACTAGATCTATGAAGAACAAGAGAGAGAGAGATCAAGGTACTGCCAAAAACTCATAGTCCAGAGGTGGAATACTCCCTCTTCATCATGATGATGATGGTGGAGACGTTGGAGAAGGTAGAGATCCCTCTGGCGGTGGCTCTAGCGAAGTTTTCACCTTCAATATTCGCTGGTTCTGGGTCAATTTTGGTGTTTCGGTGTTTCAGCGGCGCCTCCCTCCAGGAACTCCCAAGGGGCCCTTTATATAGTGGTTTTTAGGTCATACGAAGTCAGTGGGAGAAATATCGAAGAGAATCGACAATCAAGGAGGAAACTAGCATGGGTGGCGCGCCCGCCCTTATTGGGCCTCCTGGCCTTCTGGTGAGGTCCAAGTACTCCTGATGCTTCTCTTGATGAAATATTGACATCCCCGAAATACTAGCTCCATTTGACTTTGTTTACGTCCCTTAAAGGGAAAAATACAGAAAACAAGGTTTTTCTGTCCTACAAAGTTATAAACAAAAATAAAGATCATAGGTAAATCCCCATAAATCAATGTAAAACATGAATATACCATCATATATGTAGCAACTACATGAAAATTTATAGCAACAAACTACAAAGTTTATGTATGCATTTTACATGCATCAATTGGTTAACCTCGAAAAAGATAACTCGTACCCTATATTCTAATAGGAGGTGACTTTAATTTGCTAAGATATCGACATGAGAAAAGTTGTGATAGGTTTGATGATCATTGGCCTTTCCTTTATAGTGATGTTATTGACATCCTCGATTTGAGATAAGTTTCCATGATTGGGTACTATTTCACTTGGGAGAACAACCTTCCAGAGCCGACATACGGAAAACTAGATCACATGTTAATGGATAGTGGGAATCCAAATTCCCCTTGTTAATTGTGCGTGCAGTGCCACATGTTGAGGCTTTATCAGACCACACCTAATCCTTCTAACCACAAGTTTGTTGCATCCACTGTGTAGACACAACTTCAATTTTGTACTTGGTTGGCTACATCGTGATGGCTCCAATGATATGGTGAAGAAGATTTGGTAAAAAACTATTGTTGTGCATACCTCGTTACGTAAATGGAATAATAAAATACGTTTAACATGTAAATTTCTTGGTGGATGGGCTAGGCATACGAAATGTGTTCTCAAGAATGATAAGCTTCACCTCTTGTTTATCATTGACAATTATAAGCTTTGGCTGAGATGTGTTTGTTATCTTTACAAGAACTCGAGACCAAGATCAAATGAATACGCAGATAGCTAAACTCCTGAGAGAATAGGAAATCAAATGGTACCAGAGATCAAAGTCCAATTTATTCTAGAAGGGAATTCAAATACAAGATACTTTCATGGTGTATCCAATGATAGACACTGGAAGAAAATTATTCATTATCTTGTACATGACAAGGGCATGACTGAGGGGAATGTGCAACTCAAATCATATATTACTAGTTATTATAAAAATATGTTTGGAGCCCATAAGACAACTTCTCAATGGATAAGTCCCGAACAGATTATATTCCTTAGGTTTCGGTTGAGGAAAATAACCTCATTACTACTTCATACGGCAAGGAGGAACTAAAGTGTGATCAGTGCAGCAGCACTTCATTGGGAGACCCCAAGAGGAAGGTATGATGCAGTTCCACAGGAAAGTTTCCCTCAGTAAGAAACCAATGTTATCGAACCAGTAGGAGGAAGGAAACGCCCCAAAGGTGCTACAAGCAACGTGGAGACCTGCACAACACAAACTCAAGACTTTGCCCCAACGAATCAGTGAGGTTGTCAAGCTCACCGGTTTGCTATAACAAAGGATTAAACGTATGGTGTGGAAGGTAATGGTTTGCAGCAAGTAACAAGTAACAGTGGAAGATATACCAATGGTAAAGATTGGACCGCGGTCCATAGTTCACTAGAGGTGCTCTCCTTAGATAAACAACATGGCATGAAGGGTAAACAAATTACAGCAGGGCAATTGACAGGAACTGATCAAGGCATAACAATGCAATACCAGACAAAAAGATCCTATGAGATTCGATTAGGCAATACAACAATATACATAGACCGCCATACAACTGCATCTATGACTATAAGTCCACCTTCAGGTTATCATCCGAACGCCCTCCAGTATTAAGTTGCAAGCAACAGACAACTGCTTTAAGCAAAGTGTGTAAGGTAAAAAAATACACTTGTTCTATGAACAAGAGACCGTTGTTTTATCCCTAGTGGCAACAACACATCTACAACCGAAAATATTTCTGTCACTTCCCTTGGAAACTAGGGGCATGAAACCACTATCGAGCATAAATACCCCCTCTTGGAGTCACTAGCAAGTACTTGGCCAAGATAGCTACTAACAACGGAGAGCATGCAAGATCACAAACAACATAGACATGATAGAATCATAAAGACAAAACCATTAATGAATCTAACATAATAATTTCAATATCCATCGGATCCCCTCAAACATAACATGCATGATTACAAATAGATTAGATCTTGATCATGAACGGAGCTCACAAGATCTATACATGAAAGCCCAAGGAGGAAATACAACCATCTAGGTACTACACGGACCCATAGTCCAAGGTGGAACTACTCACGTTTCATACCGAAGAGAAGGCCTCCGGGATGATCTCCCCTCCAGCAGGGTGCCGGAAAAAACTACAGATCCCCCGATCTAGGGACGATGGTGGAGGCGGCTACAGAAGGTTTCGTGGAGTTTTGATCGGGTTCCTAGGGTTTCTGCATCGCGGGCTTCTTATAGGCGAAAAGTCGAGACTAGGAGGCGGCCAGTAGGAAACTAGCATGGGTGGGCCCTAGTTTGCTTCTCCGTCTCGTCTTTTGGCTTTGTGTCGCCCACGGTAAAATATTGACTTTGTCTTTTGTCCCGTCTAATTCCGAGAATATTGATTTTCTGTCTTTCTGGAACCAAAAACAGAAGAAAACATGCAAATGGAACTATGGCAACTTGTTAATAGGTTAGTTCCAGAAAAGATATAAAAACACCTCAAAGTGTAGACAAAACAAAGCAAAGTAGATACTAAACAAACATGGAGCATCAAAAATTATAGATACGTTTCTGACGTATCAAGCATCCCCAAGCTTAACTCCTGCTCGTCCTCGAGTAGGTAAGTGAAAAAATAATAATTTTTGAGGTGACATGCACCATCAAAACCAAGATCAAACCATTTGCAAGCATTGAAAGCTGGGATCAAAGAACTCTAAATATGTGCATGAAAGTTGGAGTTCTAACAATAGGCCATAGTAACTATGCATGCAACATAAAAGGCTACAAACAAAGATCATGAATGACATGCATTGAAAAACGTTTGTTTGTTTCACATACAAAAAACATAGCATAGTGGCAATCAGCTTGTCCCTCGTAGAGTAGCAAATAGATGCATAGGACACCTTCAAAGTTCACAAGGGTGACTATAAAAAGTATCACAAGAACAAGTAATATCACAATATGCATCAATCAATAAGTTTTGGGACACTGCACACAGAATGACAACTATGCTCTCTTAATGGTGCCTAAAGGTAGAAGGTGGAGACTCAAATAATAGTGGAAGAAAGGCCTTTTATAAAGGAAGCAGGGATTTCAAGTTTCAAAAAGAGCTTCCAAAAATTATGGTACTTGTTATCTTTCATCCCTCATTGCCCCTATCATAAGCATCTTGAAGTGATTAAGGTTAAAGTGAACAAAGATGGAGTATATGCTTGACAATGTATAAGTTGGCAATCTCAAGTCCCTTGAATACGAGGGCCACACCTCATGATACTCAACTTCAATCACCTGTAAGTTCTTGTCATTGTAAGTACATGCATATCATAGAGAACCGCCAACGGGGTACCCCTTGCACATGGTACAAGAGCTATCCCATAACCAAAATGACAAGGCAAGCAGACAATGAGCATCTCAGCGATCTTTTTATTTACTATAAGCATAGCTTTTTATTAAGGATGCTTCATAGATAGCTCACATCCTACTTAGACTGTGTTTATGCAAAATAGAAACATCCTAAATGGGGATGTGATGACCCATAAGTATAGGGGGTGTATCATAGTACTTTCGATAAATAGGAGTGACGATCGTAACGAGGATCAGAAGGTGTTAACTAGTGGTATGGAGTATGAAATCTCTGTAAATACTTAGAAAACGGATATTTAGGGTTTTTCTGATAAAGCAAGGAAATAAAGTGCAAGTAAATAAAGACAGCAAATAATTGCATCAAGTGGCCCAATCATTTATTAGCAAAGGACAAGCTGGTGGAAATACTTATGAATACCAAACGTTCTCGAGGACACATGGGAATACTGTCGAGTGCTTTCGTTTCATATAGCTGATTAATCTTCTTTGGTTTTATAAGTATTGTCTGGGTGAACCTGTGCTAATGTACCGACCTTACTTGGACTAATACATACTTGTGATTAAACCCCTTGCAAGCATCCGCAACTACAAGAAAATAATTAATATAAAAACCTAACCACAGCCTTAAACTCTGAGATCCTACACTCCCTTGTGCAAAGGTTTCCTAACAAGGGTTCAGGTTTCTGTCACTCCAGCAACCCCACAATTAGTAGACAAATACACAATGCATTCCCCTAGGCCCATAAATGGTGAAGTATCATGTAGTCGACGTTCACATGACACCACTAGAAGAATAGCACCACAACTTAAATATTAAACCATTGAATGATACCTCAACACAATTCCACTACTAACAACATGACTTCTCCCATGTCCTCAAGAACCAAATGAACTACTCACGAGACATCATATGGATCAAGATTAAAGATGATATAATGATGGACAACAATCTGAACATAAACAATAATTCAATGGTTCCACTCACAAGCATCAACTACAATAGTAATCAACACCGGGAAAGATTCCCCTAAGAACTATGTAAGATTGAACACAATTGTTACAGTGGGATGGAGTGGTGATGATGATGCTGGTGGAGATGATGGTGTGGATGATGATGATGATCCCGATGAAGTCTATCTTGATGATGGTGTTGATGGCGACGATCTCCCCTCTCCGGGAAGGAATTTCCCCGGCAGAAATCTGTCTGCCGGAGAGGTCTTTCTCTCTCCGTGTTTTCTGCCCAGCAGAGGCGGAAAAATATTTCTGTGGTCGCTCCCCCGACTTTAGGGTTTCGAGGAGAAGATATAGGTGAGAGGCAGAGCCAAAGGTGGGCTAGGGTGGCCACACCCCCTGTAGGCACAACCCAGGGTGGCCCGCGCCTAGGGGGTGTGGGCCCCCTGTGGCCCAACTCCGCCTCCCCTTATGGCATCCTTCGTCTTCTGGGAAAATATAATTTTCTGTAGTTTTTATGATATTTTTCTGATCTTCACAAAATTACATCAAAACACCGCTTTTTTAATCAGAATCCTGACTCTGGCAGTTCATCCTCCAAGAATCATCCGACATGCAAAAACAGATGAAAAGACATAAGTATCACCTCTTAATATGAAATATAACAATGAATAGAGGAAAATTATGATATAGAATTGTGATGCAAATTGGATGTATCAACTCCCCCCAAGCTTAGACCTCGCTTGTCCCCAAGCGAAAACTAAGATCAGTAAACACGTCCACAGGTTTATGGAGTGAAGTGTCGATAAAAACAATACAGACAAGAAGCATCATACTTACCAATACACAACTCATAGTAGAAAGCAACTCACCATTATATAACTTAGCTTGCAACAAGTATGAGAGTCACAATAAAGATGCATAAAGATAAATCATAATTAGGATTGGCAAACTTTGTTCTTGGTCAGAGAACAGTTGGCAAACAATTTTCAAGCAAAGCTTTTGTAAGGAAGTTTATAACAGGAGTCCTTTTTTATCAAATATAAAAGGCTTTTCATAAACATGGCTTTCAAAGTAATACTCGTTTAGATAAGAGTCTTGTGCAAACAAGGAAGATAAAGAACATGATTGAATAAATCATCATATGAATGCTTGAAACACAACAACCCAAATGCTTGCTAGAGATAGAGAGGAGTAGGTTTACTGACTCGACTTAGAAGTAGAAGAAAGTCCCTTCATAGAGGGAAGCAAGGATTTCAAGTTCATAAAGATCTTTCAAAAGATTATGGTACTCACTAGCTTTGAGCTCTCATTGCTCCTATCATAAGCATCTTGAGGTGATTAAAGGTTAAAGTGAACAAAGATGGAGTATATGCTTGACAAAATATAAGTTGGCAATCTCATGTCCCTTGAGTATGAGGGCCGCTCCTCACGCTACTCCACTTTAATTACCGGTAAGTTCTTGTCATAGTAAGTACATGTGTATCATAGAGAACCACCAACGGGGTACCCCTTGCACATGATACATGAGCTATCCCATATCAAAATGACAAGGCAAGCAGACAATGAGCATCTCAGCAATCTCTTATTTACCATGGGAAAATGGTTCTTTTTCTCTCTTTCCTCTTTTCAATATGTCTCTATTTTTTTATAATAAGAAAGCTTCATAGATTGCTCACTGTGGTGATGCTACAAGTTTACACAATGATTAGGCATGCCTTAGGCTGGCGGCCCAGAAGTTTCTCTAACACACATACATAACTCTATGGACATACAAGCTCCCCTTTTATTTCACACCGACGACATCTGCAAACAAACGAGCATGATATCAACTGGGTATGTATTTTCAAGTGTTGAAAGCGTTCCCCATGACAGCACGGTTCAACTAATTCCCAACTTATAAGTGCAAGCATATACAACATAGATGACACAATGGTTCAAGTTTATTAAGGGCGGGAAAAATAAGGCGTGCCATCAAGTTCGTGAGAGCTTTACTAACTAGTTTTCACATAACAAAAGAATTTTTAATTTGAAAGGTAGATGAAACTCAAGAATTTACTTGGAATATAAATAATGCTAATAGGTAGATATGGTGGACACAAATGTCATAGGTTTAAGTTCAAGGATTGGATGCACGAGAAGTATTCCCTCTCAGTACAAGTTTTGGGCTAGCAAGTCTAGGCAGCAAGCAAAAGAATTGAAGGAAACAAGCAAACATACAAGTGATAAAAACAAACATGCAATCTTCCTTGAAAACACAAAAGATCTTAAATAAAGAATACTAAGCTTATGAGCCAATCAAGAAAGAAAATAAATGGTACAAAATACCTGTAAGTGCTTTTTTCTTTTCCTTTCAAACCTCAAAAAGTGTTGCTACTGACTAGAGCTCGGATTGCCAAAACCAATTTAGATCTACTTGATGCTCCCAAAGTGATACCAATACTAATCAACAAGATCAATCATAAAATAGAGATTGCAAACTAAAAATAAGGAGTGAAAAAAGTAAAAGATGAGACTTCTCATTAATATTCCATAAAGGCACTCACACCAAAGGATACATAGATAACCAACTAGAGGAGAGATACTTCCACAATGCAAACCAACCTATAAGATAACTTCTCTATCCAAGATATGAATCTACTAAAAAGGTAAAAAGATAAAAGATAATGATGTGATACCGCGACACTCCCCCAAGCTTGGAACAAGCCAAGGGGATGCCAAAACCTTGTGACGAATTCTTCCTTCGGTGGTGGTGGTGTTCCCTTGATGAGATTTTCAACCAGCTTCCTCAAGTCCTCTATCTCAAAGGTTAGATTAAGAATCAAATCCGAATTATGCTCAATGCAGTTCATGATCATGTCAGACCAAGAATCCCATTCCTTGTTATTCTTTCCCCACTCTTCTTTCTTAGAGTGTTCCTTCCCTGCATGGTTAGAACGAGGCATATCCCAACTAGAGTGCAACTTCCCTTTTGCACCTTTTGGAATTGTTTCTCGTGTATAAGAGTATGGAAGGGATTCTTGGTACGTGGAGGAAGTGACCGTGGAGCGAGGCAATGGCGTGGAGGTTTCCCTCCCGTAGACATTCATGATGTTCTCCTAAGCTTGATACGGTTTTCCACCACTCCAATGCTTGTAACTGTAGCGTGGGTGTCTGGGTGCTCGTCCTCCTTCATGTACTCTTCATCCTCAACCAAGATCTTCTCCTCCTTGGGGTGTTGAGGATCATCTTCCACGGGCTTCTTGCCCTTGTCATTGGCGGAGACCCATGGTGCCTCTAAACGTGAGAAAATTTCCTAACAGAAACATATCGCAACAAAAACACGACGAGAACATGATATACGAACCTCGGGGGATCCGGGGGATTATATATTATGATGTTTTACTACATAAGGAAGGTACTGTGCGAAAATGGGGAGGAGACGGACTCCAGGGAGCTCACACCCCCTGGTGACCAGGCTAGCTGGGGCTTGTACCACTGGTGGGTGTGGCCCACCTGGGCTCCGTTTCCTCCTCGGTTTCATCTCATAACCATCCATATGTAATAAAAACATCAAAAATATAAAAGATAAGGTTTTCATGAAACTTTTGTTTGCAGCACTTTTTACTTATTCAGAAATACTCTGCAGATTCTAGAGTTTGGTTTCTAATAAATTTTTCCAGAGTCACCATTTGAATAATATCTACATCTTCATTATAAGATTCTCCAGAAATATAATGTTTGAGCCTTTGACCATTCATCACATGTGTAGTGTTGTCCTTCAAACAAGATATTTTAATAGCCCCTGAACGATACACCTCCTCAATAACAAAAGGTCCTTCCCATTTTGAGAGTAGTTTCCCTGCAAAAAATCTGAGACGAGACCTATACAAAAGAACTTTATAACCAACATGGAACTCCCTTTTGAGAATTCTCCTATCATGCCATCTTTTTACTTTTTTTCCTTAAAGAGTCTAGAATTTTCATAAGCTTCACTTCTCCACTCATCTAAGGTACTTAAATCAAGCAATCTTTTCTCACTAGCAAGTTTAAAATCTCTATTCAGTTCTTTCACTGCCCAATAAGCTTTGTGTTCTAATTCTAGAGGCAAGTGGCAAGATTTCCCATAAACCATTTTGTAAGGAGACATTCCCATAGGATTTTTATAAGCAGTTATATAAGCCCATAAAGCGTCATTCAACTTTTTAGCCCAATTTTTCCTAGATCTATTAATTGTCTTTTGCAAGATAGATTTAATTTCTCTATTTGAAAGTTCTAATTGCCCACTAGTTTGGGGATGATAAGCTGAAGCAATTCTATGGTTAACATCATATTTAGCAAGAGTATTCCTAAAACCACCATGAATAAAATGAGAACCTCCATCAGTCATGAGATATCTAGGCACACCAAACCTAGGAAAAATAACATCTTTAAGCATTTTTAAAGAGGTCTTACCATCAACACTGTTTGTAGGTATGGCTTCTACCCACTTTGTAACATAATCAACAAAAACAAGAATATGAGTATACCCTTTTGAAGGAGGAAAAGTACCCATACAGTCAAATCCCCAACAATTAAAAGGTTCAATAACAAGAGAGTAATTCATAGGCATTTCATTGCGTCCAGAAATGTTACCAACTCTTTGACATTCGTCACATGATAAAATAATCTTCCTTGTGTCCTTGAAAAGAGTAGGCCAATAGTAACCAGATTGTAAAACTTTTTGTGCGGTCCTATCCCCACAATGATGTCCTCCATACGCACTTCCATGACATTTTCTCAATATCTCTTGTTGTTCATACTCTGGGACACATCTCCGCATAATACTATCTACTCCTTCTTTATATAAATGTGGATCATCCCAAAAGTAATGCCTCAGATCATAAAAGAATTTTCTTCTTTGCTGAGATGTAAAGGTTGGAGGCAAATACTTGGAAATAATAAAGTTAGCATAATCATCATACCAAGGACTCTCCTGCGGGTTTACCTTTATTGCAACCAAATGTTCATTTGGAAAACTATCATTAACAGGCATAGGATCAAAAGAAATGTTTTCCAAACGAGATAAATTATCAGCAACATGATTTTTAGCACCTTTCCTATCTACAATATGCAGATCAAACTCGTGTAAAAGCAACACCCATCTAATAAGCCTAGGATTTGCGTCTTTATTTGTCATAAGATACTTAATAGCAGCATGATCAGTATGAATTGTAACCTTCGAATCAACAATATAAGGTATAAACTTACCACAAGAAAAGATTACATCTAAGAACTCTTTTCAGTAGTAGCATAATTCTTTTGAGTAGCATCAAGCGTCTTTCTAGCATAATGAATAACATTCAACTTTTTATCTATTTGTTGCCCAAGAACAGCACCCACAGCAAAATCACTAGCATCACACGTAATTTCAAAGGGTAAATTCCAATCAGGTGGTTGGACAATAGCAGCCGTAGTCAAAGATTTCTTCAAAGTTTAAAAAGCTTCCTTACAATCATCATCAAAAACAAAAGGTACATATTTTTGAAGAATATTAGTAAGGGGCTTTGAAATTTTGGAGAAATCTTTAATAAACCTTCTATAGAAACCAGCAATACCAAGGATACTACAAATACCTTTTACATCCCTAGGGCAAGGCATATTCTCAATTGCTTCAACTTTGGCTATGTCTACTTCAATACCTCTTTCAGAAATTTTGTGTCCAAGAACAATCCCTTCATGAACCATGAAGTGGCATTTCTCCAAATTAAGAACAATATTAGTTTCTTCACATATCTGCAAAACTTTCTCAAGGTTGTGCAAACAATTATCAAAGGAAGTTCCATAGATGGATATCGTCCATGAAAACTTCCACAATTTCTTCACAAAAACCATGAAAGATAGCAGACATACATCTCTGAAAGGTAGAAGGAGCATTACATAAACCAAAATGCATACGCCTATAAGCATAAGTTCCATAGGGACAAGTGAAGGTGGTTTTCTCTTGGTCTTGTGCTATCACAGCAATTTGAGAGAACCCAGAATAACCATCAAGAAAAAAAATGAGTCTTTTTAGACAACCTTTCTAGCATTTGATCAATAAAAGACAGAGGATAATGATCTTTCTTAGAAACTTTATTAACCTTTATAAAATCAATGCACATCCTATAACCAACCACTACTCTTTGAGGTATAAGCTCATTATTTTCATTAAGCACAACAGTGACCCCCTTTCTTTGGGATACAGTGAATAGGGCTAACCCATTGACTGTCAGCAATAGGGTAAATAATACCAGCATCAAGGAGTTTTAATACCTCATTTCTTACCACATCCTTCATCTTAGGATTTAAATGGCATTGATGTTCAACAACTGGTTTTGCATCAGGTTCTATGTTAATAGCATGTTGACAGATAGTAGGAGAAATACCTTTTAAATCATCAAGAGTATAACCCATAGCTCCATGGTGTTTCTTCAATACTTCCAGTAATATTTCCTCTTCCTTTCCTAAAAGTTTAGAGCTAATAATAACATGATATATTTTCTTATCGTCTAGATAAACATATTTAAGATCATCAGGTAGAGGTTTTAAATCGAAAACAGGATCCCCTTTAGGTGGTAGTGTGGTACCCAAATCTTCCATAGGTAGGTTATGCTTAAGTAACTCAGGTTGATGAAGGAAAATCTCGTCAATCTTATTTATTTACTTTGTGAAGACCTCACTTTCATGATCTTCCATATACTGCTGCAAGGCATTGTTAGGAGCAAGAGAAATAGCAGCAAGTTGTTCAACCCTGAAGTCCTCATTAGGCAATTCATTTTCATAAGTATTTTTATCAAATTTGGAAAAATTAAACTCATAAGATTATCCATCAAACTTAGTTAAAACTTTCTCCTTCTTACAATCTATAATAGCCCCACAAGTATTCAAGAAAGGTCTACCAAAGATAATAGGACAAGTTTTACTAGCTTCTAAACCAAGTACTATAAAATCAGCACAATATTGAATTTTACCACAAAGAACCTCCACATATCTTACAATGCCAATTGGACAGACTGTCTCTCTATTACCAAGGTGAATAACCACATCAATGTCCTCAAATTCACAAGGACCAATTTCATGCATAATTTCCCTTAAAAGCTCATAAGGAATAACACTAGAACTAGCACCAATATCACAAAAACCATAATAGCAATGATCACCAATTCTAATGGAAAGCACATGGACACTAGTTTTCCTAGATTTTCTAGGATGAGAAACAATATTAGAAGCGTCTTCACAGAAGACAATGTGCTCATCCTCTATATTTTTAGTGACAAGATCTTTCATCATAGCTACTATAGGCTCAATGTTTATTTGCTCATTAGGTTCCATAGTTTTCTTTGTACTTTTGCTAACCACATTAGCTATGATAGAATGTTCCTTTACCTTAGGAGGAAAAGGGACTTTCTCAATATAAGGTTCAGGAAAAATAGGATCAATAGTACAAACTGATGACCCACAAGTATAGGGGATCGCAACAGTATTCGCGGGTAGTATTACCCAATTTATTGATTCGACACAAGGAGAGCAAAAGAATACTTGCAAGCCTTAACAACTGAGTTGTCAATTCAGCTGCACCTAGAAATAGTTCTTACTTATAGAAGTTTATTAGTAGCAACAGTTTTTAGTAGTAACAGCAAAGCAATAGTAGAAGCAAAACATGAGCAATAGTAAAAGTAGTAGCAAACAGTAGGATATGAGCGCGGTAGGCATAGGGATGGATGGACGGGCGTTGCATGGACGAGTCTAAACATGTAACTTCAAGATCTAGGGCATTGTAGATAAATAAGAATAAGCATGCAAGTACTAAACAATCATAGGCATGTGCTCCATAGATAGTCATGCGTGCTCGCAATGAGAACTTGCACAACATCTTTTGTCCTGCCAGCCCGTTGCAGTGGGGCCTCTAGTCATGCGTGCTCGCAATTAAGGTGCTCCTTTTAATAAAGCACTGGAGAAAAGCATTAACACTCCATGAAAACATGTAATCCTCACATCACAACCATCCCCTCCGGTTGTCCCAATTTCTGTCACTTCGGGGCCTTTGGATCCGAACAATGATATGTGTACACAACTTGTAGATAAGATCACAAACAATACTATCATAATGATTCAATAATATGTTCATATCTGAGATCATGGCACTTGGGCCCTAGTGACAAGCATTAATCACAACAAGTTACAACAAAGTCAAATAGCACTAATAGAGATACTAGGCACTATGCCCTAACAATCTTATTCGATTACATGATAGAACTCATCCAATCCCTACCATCCCCATAGCCTACAGCGGGTGATTACTCACTCATGGATGAGGGAAACATTGATGGTTGATGGAGAGGCGTTGGACCTGCAGACTGATGCTAAGAGGAAGGAGAAATTCCTCGAAGGACTTAATGATGAGTTGAACCTGTAGTTGTCTGTTGCCTATGTCCCAACCTATCAACCACTTTGTGACAAGGCTACCATCTTGGAAAACAAGATGAAACAGGTTGAGGGCAGGAAGAGGACGCATAGATTTGATAAGCACAGCTCAGGATCGTCCCACAAGCATTCCCATCATGATGATAGTGGAAGTTCTGGATTCCACAAACATGGGAAATACAACAACCACCACAACCGTCACCATGACAACAAGCATCATCGCAGTCATGACAATGACAAGAGTGGACACAAGAGCCACCACAGTGGAAGTGGAAGTGGAATTCAACCTGTAAAGAAAGATCTCAGTCAGGTTGAATGCTTCAAGTGTAAGAATATGGGACACTATGCTAATTAGTGCCCAGAAAATAAATTTGAGGGTGCCAACAAGCCCAACCCCTTCCAAAAGGGACAAGTGAACCGCATCAATGTGGAAGAAATATATGAAGAATCTGATGCTATGGCTGGTAAGTTCAAACTAAATTATGTTATAGCACTTGTTATTTTTTATACTGGCGCATCACATTCATTCATATCAAGAGCATTTGTTGATAGAAATGGACTTCCAGTTGAAACTATTGGATGTCCTATAAAACTAAGTTCTCCTGGTGGAGAAATGATAGTGAACTCATGATGTCACGATCTAGTGATAGAATTTGGAAAGTATAAGTTCCTAGTTAGTCTGATAATTCTAGATTCCCAAGGATTGGATTGGATGACTAACTATGAAGGAGTACTAGATTGTGCCAATCGTACTGTCACACTCACAACCCCGGATAATAAAAGGATTAGATTCAAGTATAACTTTGAATCAAAAGGAGTAAACTAAATTCTCTTAAGGGGGTTAGCAGAGACAGTGTGCTAATAGTGAGAGAGTATCCGGATGTGTTTCTAGAGGAAATGCCTGGAATGCCACCAGATAGAGACATTGAGTTTCTGATTGACTTACTGCCAGGATCAAGACCAATAGCAAAGAGACCCTACAAGATGTCAGTTGATGAGTTGAAGGAACTCAAGAAACATCTTGGAGAACATTTACAGAAAGGATTTATTCAACCAAGTTCTTCATCTTGGGGTGCACCGGTTTTGTTTGTAGAGAAGAAAGATAGAAGCCAAAGGTTATGCATAGATTACCGTTCACTCAATGAGGTAACTATCAAAAATAAATATCCTTGGCCTAGAATCAATGATCTGTTTGATCAGCTAGAAGGAGCCCGAGTATTCTCAAAGATTGATCTCCGATCAGGCTACTTTCAGCTACAGATAAGAGAACAAGACATACCTAAGACTGCTTTCACCACTAGGTATGGACTGTATGAGTACACCGTGATGCCATTTGGATTGACAAATGCACCAACCTACTTCATGAATATGATGAACAAAGTGTTCATGGAATTTCTTGACAAATTTGTTGCCATTTTCATCGATGACATTTTGATCTACTCCAAGAGGAAAGAAGAGCACGAGGAACATTTGCGATTGATACTTGAGAAACTTAGGGAGCATAAGCTGTATGCCAAATTCAGCAAGTGTGATTTCTGGCTAAATGAAGTCGGATTTCTCGGACATATCATGTCAGGAGATGGTGTAGCGGTTGATCCCGCAAAAGTGTCAGCTGTAACTGAATGGGAAACTCCTAAGTCCATTAAACAAGTGCGTCCTTGGTTTGGCAGGATACTATAGAATATTCATTGAGAATTTCACAAAGGTAGCTCAGCCAATGACGGAATTACTTAAGAAAGACAAGAAATTTGATTAGACTGAAGGATGTGAACTCAGTTTCCAAGAGTTGAAGAAGAGACTAGTGACAGCACTAGTCTTATGTCTACCAGATTTGGAAAAGGATTTCCAAGTGTATTGCGATGCATCTCACCAAGGATTAGGAGTAGTTTTGATGCAAGAAGGGAAAGTTGTGGCTTATGCCTCGAGACAACTCAAAACTCATGAAGTGAATTATCCTACTCATGATTTGGAGTTAGCCTCTGTTGTGCATGCACTCAAAACATGGAGACATTATCTTTTGGGAAAGCGTTGCGAAGTGTTCACAGATCACAAGAGTTTGAAATATATATTCACTCAGAAATAAATCAACATGATACAAAGGAGATGGCTAGAACTCATCATAGACTATGACTTGAGTTTGCAATACCACCCCGGTAAAGCACATGTTGTAGCGGATGCATTAAGCCGTAAAGTTTATGTGAATGGTCTCACTAAGGGAGAATTTCCAGATGATCTGTGTGCCCAATTCAAAGATCTCAGATTGGACATAGTGCCTGAAGGACATCTCATGTCATTGGATGTTTAACCCACATTGTTGGACAGGATCAAGGAAGCCCAAAAGATGGACAAGGAAATTGAAGAGATTAAGGGAAAAATTAGCAAAGGGAAAGCCAAAGGATTCCATGAAGACGAACAGGGTACTTTATGGTATGGGAAATGTATTTGCATTCCGCAAGATCGGGAACATCAGAAACTGATTCTACAAGAAGCACACAACTCACCATATTCCATTCATCCGGGTAATGCTAAAATGTACATGGATATGAAGGAAAGATTTTGGTGGAACAATCTCAAGAAGGACATCGCCGAACATATTGCCTTATGTGATGTATGTAGCAGAGTGAAAGCAGAACATTAGAAACCAGCAGGATTGTTACAACCACTACCTATTCCTGATTGGAAGTGGGACAAGATTGGCATGGATTACATCACCGGACTGCCAAGGAATAGATTAGGATATGATTCTATTTGGGTCGTGGTAGATTGCCTAACTAAGGTGGCTCATTTCATACCTGTGAAGACAACCTATACAAGTGCTAAGTTAGCTAAGATATATATGAATAGAATTGTGTGTCAGCATGGAGTACCCAAGAGTATTGTGTCAGATAGGGGAACTCAATTAACTTCCCATTTTTGGAGGCAACTACATGAGTCATTGGGAACGAGATTAGAACTAACCAGATTCTGTAGGATATGTTGAGGGCATGTGTGCTAGACTATGGTGCTAGTTGGGATGAAAGTCTGCCTTACGTAGAATTGTCTTACAACAATAGCTATCAAGACAGTATTGAGATGGCACCGTTTGAATTTATCTATGGGAGAAGGTGTACTGCACCACTACTATGGAGTGTTGTTGGAGAAAGAAATTTGTTTGGGCTAGAGCTAATCATGGAAGATGAAGAGAAATTCAAGTTGGTAAAGGACAGATTGAAGATAGAACAGTCCCGACAAAAGAGCTACGCAGATCCAAAGAGTAGAGAAGTCACCTATGAGGTGGGTGATAGAGCTTATCTTAGAGTATCACCACTTCGTGGGGGTGAAGAGATTTGGAGTCAAAGGAAAGTTGGAACCAAGATATGTTGGACCATTCAAAATTTTAAGTTGCAAAGGAGAAGTGGTTTATGAGATTGAGTTTCCTGAATCACTGTCTGCCATTCACAATGTGTTTCACGTGAGTCAGTTGAAGAAATTCCATTAGGAGATGGAAGAGACTTCTTTAAAGGATACTATACCTTTGGAAGAGGTCCAGTTGGAAAGTGATCTTACCTATGAGGAGAAAACTATCAAGATTCTTGAGACTACAGAAAGAGTTACTCGGACTAAGACTATCAAATTCTGCAAAGTTCAGTGGAATCATCATTCCGAAGAAGCAGCAACATGGGAAAGAGAATATGATCTTCGGAAAGACCACCCTCTCCTATTTGCTGGCCAATCCGAATCTCGAGGGCGAGATTCAACTTAAGGGGGTTAGATTTGTAACATCCCAAAAATCATAATTTATAAAGCTTGCATATCATACATGCATTAATAAGCATTTGTCCATTTCAAATGAATTTCCAAAATAAGAAACCATATTTTGCTTGTTAACTTTATGCAAGTAAGGCAAGGCTTTTGTTTCTACTTTCCAATTATGGAAATGCTTGGGTTTGATCAGTAATGATTTGGAAGTGAATACAAAGCTCACACAAAAATTTCAAAACAAGATTCAAACATAAAGCCATTCATGTGCCTATTATCCTTATATTAATAAAGGCATGGTTTTATTTTTATTTTCAAACCAAAATAGTTTTTGAGGGTAAGTAGATGTTTGACACATATTTGGACACTACAAACACAGTACAAAGGTTTGGAGAAAATTCAAATGCAAACAGATTTGAATAAGGCATTCAAATTCAAACTATAAAACCAAAAAAGAAAAAGAAAAAGAGAAAAGGAGAAAAAAATAAACCCAGCAACCTATCTAACCCAACCCACTCGCGGCCCAGCTACCATCCCACCTATCCCACCCGAGAAACCCCCTCCCCCTCTCTGTTTCTCACCAACACTCGCACCCCCCCCTCTCACTGTCAAGTGGACCCAATGCTAGGTCAGCATCGTCGTCCTCAATCACCGCACGAGACCAGCTCGCCGTGGCCGTTTCCTCTCTTCACTATCGAATCAATCCTCGCGCAATTGCCATTGAATCAGCGCGATATTTCCTCCCCCGCTACAGTTACTTAATCACCACCACCTCGCAAACATTTCCCCTCGCACAGCTAGCATAGAGCGCCGCCAGGCTCCCCTAATTTCCCCTTGCACCGCCGCAGTACCGTAGAGCTCCGACGAGCTATTCTGATAAGCCTCGTGCGACCCTCTGCCTATCATTCACGCGAGCGTGTTCCCCTTGACCTTATGCATCTACTAATGCCCGTGACTTGTCCAACTGCCCCCCAGGTCGTCGCCCCCGTCGTCGTTTGCAGCTCAACTCCGGCGAACGAATTCGGTAAAACTCGTGCTCCCCTTGACCCCTGCTTCACATGACTATATTATCCATGTCCTTGCGCGCCTCCTAATGCCAGCCGTTTGATCTCTTGCACCATAGGTCATCGTCTTCCACTCTGATATTGAGAACCCGACGCGTGGACGAACTCCGACGAGGAATAGCTGATGTGTTTGTGCACCCCCGCCCTAGCCGCCTCCATGTTGAGCATCCCCACGTCCTCGCGACCTCGGTAAGTGCCAACACACCCTCCCTACCCCTCTGACCTCGCCGGTGTGTCACCTCCAGAGGCATCGCCGCCGCTAGAGCTATTCACGCTGCTAGAGTATGGTCGAGCAGGTCTGATCCATTGGATCTGGATCTAAAGGCCACGATTAGATGACTAGACGAAGCGGTACGATTAGATATAGGCCGTGCATCATCTCTTAGATCCTACAGTTCGCAAGCGTGACCCGCCCGAATCGGTACACGCCAATCAGAGGCTGCCTCGTGGCTAGGTTTTAGATTTAAAATCTGGATTTTCATCTATTAGTTATTTAAACTTGTAAATTCAATAACTTTTGCTCTGTTTATCCAAAAAATACAAATAATATATAAATGGATTCACAAATTAAAGCCTACACACCTGTATGCTTGGTTTTGTGAATTTCTTATGTTAAAATAGAATTTTATGCAGAGACATTTGTAGGCTTATTTTGTGTATAAAAATTATTTAGGAAATATTTTTAAAACCAAATTAAGGTTATTTAGTGTATAAATGTTTAGTTTAGTGTTTAGTACTGTTAAATTTTCTTGTTTAGTTTAAGAAAAATCATCACATGGCATTTGCATGCATTCATATATTTTTGCTTGATTTGTTTGGAATATAAATTTGGTGCTATCAGTTTATGTGTATATTTTGGTGCTAGTGGTGATTGTGATTGTGAGGATTGTTGCTACTCCCCTAACTACCAAGGAAAATGGTGCTTCATATTTTTTTCCCAATATTTTGATTATGCATTAGTGATATTTTGTATAGGGCTTGCATGGTTTTTTGCTAAGTATCTATATGCTATGATTGGGAAATCCTAGTAGTTGTAGACTTGTTAGAATTTTCTCTAAGATAAGATACTTGCTATATTACCATGCTTAGCCTAGCTAGTAGCAAACAAGGGTGGAATATATTCATGCTATGGAAATTTTTCTAAGTCTTTTGACTTGTGTTTTTGCTTAATAAAAACAACTAAGTGAATGAATCACCTGGGTGGAATGGTATGATGGTTTGTGTTGAGTGGTTATACAAGGACCATGTCTATGGTTTACCTTGTGTATCACACTTGTGGAAAGCCACCCAGGAACAAAGGGATTTGAGATACTTAGTGTTTAGAAGCTTCTAGTGCAATCACATGGCATATGGGCTCTGCCTTGATCATATAGGTTGCAATAACTTAGCCATTTGCACAATTGGTGGTAGGGTGATAGGTTGGAACACGTCCATTTGGTCTAAGGGAAGGCTTCTGAAAGGTCTTGTCTTGATGAATGTCAAGTCTTGTGGGGAAAGTGCACCACCTCTCGAGAAGGAAAAATCTAAGTACTTAGTCGTGTCCCCGGCAATGGACAATTGAGCATCAAGACACTGAAGCTATCAAGGATCTCCTCATCCCAATTTTCTAAGTTAAAAACATGTGGTTGAACAAGGGTAAGGTACACCAATTTCTATTGGTGGTTCCTTGGTAGTTTTTGTCAAACAAAAACTTAGTGTTTTCAACTAATAGGAAAAACCTATTTTGAGCAAAGCAAGCCTAAGCTACACTTAGCCAAATTCATATAGAAGTTAGAAACTATTATTCTACTAAGGTATCATTTTCCAATACTATTCCAATGTATTGACCCACTGTGGCTATAACTTGTGATGTTACAGGTTACTCTGATGAGGGTTAGGGTTATGAGTCTACACTCAACATGTTTGCCTGTGGCACATAAGATGAAGACTTTACTTTATTTTGTTAAGTTGAACTCTTGTACTAGCCTATGGCTATGGATTTGTAGAAGACTATGTTATCTCTAGAATGACGATGTAATAATGACCTTTGTAAAGGTGGTGTAAGATCTCACCTTTATAAAGGTAAAGATCCCTGTGATTGCAATGCCAGTCCCTGGATCAATGCTAGCATCCACAGTTTAAGATGAAGTACACAGAAACAAAGGTCATTATTACATGTCATTCTAGAGACAACATAGTCTTTTACAACTCTATAGCCATAGGCTAGAACAAGAGTTTAACTTAACAATATAAAATATAAGTCTTCATCTTCATGTGCCACAGGCAAGCATGTTGAGTGAGGACTCATAACCCCTAATCATCATCAGAGTAACCTGCAACATCACAAGTTACAGCCATAGTGGGTCAATACATTGGAATAGTATTGGCAAGTGATACCTTGGTAGAATATTATCATCTAGTCACTACATGAATTTGGCTAAGTGTAGCTTAGGCTTGCTTTGCTCAAAATAGGTTTTTCCTATCAGTTGAAAACACTAAGTTTTTCTTTGACAAAACTTTCCCAAGGAAACACCAATAGATATTGGTGAACCTTCACCCTTGTTCAACCACAATTTTTAACTTAGGAAATTGGGATGAGGAGATTCTTGATAGCTTCCATGTGTTGATGCTCAAGTTGTCCAATACCAGGGACATGGCTAAGTACTTAGATTCTTCCATCTGCAGAGGTTGTGCACTTTCCCCACAAGACTTGATTTTCACCAAGACAGGACCTTTTCAGAAGCCTTCCCTTAGACCAAATGGACGCGTTCCAACCTATCATCCCACTACCACCAACTGTCCAAATGGCTAAGTTATTGCAACCTACATGATCCAATCAGAGCCCATAATGCCATGTGGCTTCACTAGAAGATTCTTAACATTTGGCATCTCAAATCCCTTTGTTCCTGGGTGGCTTCCCACAAGTGAGATACACAAGGTAAACTATAGAAATGGGCCTTTTGTAACCACTCAACACAAACCATTCTTTCCATTCCACCCAGGTGTTTCATTCACTTAGTTGTTTTATTAAGCAAAACATAAATCAAAGACTTAGAAATATTTCTCATAGCATGAATATATAACCACCCTTGGTTGCTACTAGCTAAGCTAAGCATGGCAATAGTAAGTATCTTAACTTAGAGGAAATTCTAACATTTCTACAGCTACTAGGATTTCCCAAGCATAGCATATTGATACTTAGCAAAAATATTCATGCAAACCCTATACAAAATAATTCTAATGCATAGATAAAAATATTGGAACAAAAATATATGAAGAACCACTTGCCTTGGTAGTTTGGGGAGTAGCAACAATCTTCACAACCACAATCACTATTAGCACCAAAATATACACATAGAATAATGGCACCAAATTCACATATCAAAATATACAATAAAAAATATACGAATGCATGCAAATGCTATGATGATTTTTCTAAATCAAACAAGACAAGTGAAACAGTACTTAATCATAAACAAGACAAATACACACTAAACAAACTTTATTTAGTCTCTAAATCATTTTTCAAACAGTTTCTATACTCAAAATAAGCCTATAAATGTCTCTGCAAAAATAATCAATTTTACAGAAAAAAAATTAAACACATTGCATAAATGGATATAATTCTTTCTCCTGATTCCAATGATATAAAATTTGCAAAAATTTAACGTCTGGATCAAAAGTTATGAATTTTGCAAGTTTGAATCACTAATAGATCTAATTCAGATTTTTTAAACGAATAACAGGCCACGCGGCAGCGTCTGATTGGACGATACTGCTTCGCACTGGATCACGCTCGCGGACCATTAGATCTAAATTAAAACCAGAGGCTCTGATATGCCCGTACCTCTTCGGCCTGCATCTAATCTACACCACTGGATCTAGATCCAGTGGATCAAAATGCTCTAACCTAAAACTGGCGGCACAACTGCTTGCTGGCGGCGGCGTTGGTACCGACGATGCTCCGGTGGTTCTAGGAAGCAAGGGGGGAAACAGAGGGGCTTACCAAGCTCGTTGGGTCATCGCGGTGCTCGAGGTGGTCGAGGGAGGGACAGGGGCGCACAGACTCGGCCGCTATTGCTCGTCGGAGAACTTACAGCCATCGGTTACGGTCGCTCGTCGTTGTTGGCGAAGATAAAGGTCGCGCCTAGCCAAAAGGTTGCTGTCGTTAGATGCGCACAAGTTTGGCAAACACGTGAGCAACAAAAAGAGAGACGGGGGCGGTCGGGGCTTATGGGGAGAACTCGCCGGAGTGGACGTGGTCGTCGGTGGCGGTCTGGTATTGACGTTGGTGAGGCTCTGGATGATCCTAGCATGCACCAGTGGGGTTAAACGATGCGCAAGGTTGCAGAGATCACACCGGCAGGACCAATAGGCAAGGGGCGGAGTGTGGTCACCGGAATTCACCGCCGGAGTTCGTCTGTGCAGCGGCGGAGTGAGCTCAAATACGCGCAGCCTGGGGCGACTGGGTGTGGGTGTTTGGGGGGAAAGGACCGCGGCAAGGTGGTGATTAAATATCCAGAGCAGGGGCAAAGATTACGCGCTGCATCAATGCAATTGATCGCGGCAGTGAAGAGGAGGAAACGTCCGGCGACGACGTGTTCTCGCGCGGGATTTGGGGAAGATGACGATGACGTGGAGAGGGCCCATCGATCAGTGGCTGTGGGGGTAGGTTCTGCGCGGGTGACAGAAGGAGCAGAGCGAAATGGCCCGGGTGGGCTTAGTGGGCTGGGTTCCGTGCTGGGCCAAATTGGCAGCGCCGTCCTTTTCTTCTTTCTTTATTCCTTTTCTATTTCTATTTTGATTTTCAGGAAACATTTTCAAATGATTTCAAAAGTGTTTGATTCCAAATTCTTTCTGGATTTTTATAAAGTGAAACCTACACATATTTAGGTATAAAACCATGTTGTTTCACCAAACCTGCTTGGTCCTTTGGAGTTTTAAAAGAAACAGTGCCTTTACCAATGTTTTAATAAAGGTCATATTTTGTTTTTGAAATTTTTATCCAAGCTTTGGGATACAAAAATCAACCATAGGATCAAATATATTTGGTTTTAAACACTCAATCTCATAATAAAGAGTAGTATTGGGCCAATTCTTTGCTCACATAAAATAATAGATTTTTCAAAAGCTCCTGTTTTGTAATGACTTTGAAAAATGATCCTGAAATGATTATGAACGCATGGATGATATGCATAATGTGAAATCATGATTTTAGGGATGTTACAAATCTAACCCCCTAAAGGTGAATCTCGCCCTCGATATTCGGATTGGCTAGCAAATAGGTGAGGGTGGTCTTTCCGAAGATCATCTTCTCTTTCCCATGTTGCTTCTTCTTCAGAATGATGGTTCCACTGTACTTTGCAGAATTTGATAGTATTTGTCCGAGTAACTCTTTCTGCAGTCTCGAGAATCTTGATAGGTTTTTCCTCATAAGTGAGATCACTTTCCAATAGAACCTCCTCCAAAGGTATAGTATCCTTCAAAGAAGTCTCTTCCATCTCCGGATGGCATTTCTTTAGCTGACTCACATGAAACACATTATGAATGGCAGACAGTGATTCAGGCAGTTCAATCTCATAAGCCACATCTCCTTTACGACTCAGAATCTTAAATGTTCCAACATATCTTGGGGCCAATTTTCCTTTGACTCCAAATCTCTTCACTCCACGAAGTGGTGACACTCTATGATAAGCTCTATCACCCACTTCATAGGTGACTTCTTGTAAGATCCCTCCTTTGTAAAGGAAAAGGATCCCTGTGATTGCAATGCTAGTCCTTGGATCATTGCTAGCATCCACAGTTTAAGATGAAGTACGCAGATACAAAGGTCATTTATTACATCCATTCCAGAGATAACATAGTATTTACAACTCAAGGCCACAGGCCTAATACAAGAGTTTGAATAAGTAAATAAATATAAGTCTTCATCTTCATGTGCCACAGGCAATGAGTGTAGTCTCATGACACCTAATCCTCATCAGAGTAACCTGCAACATCATAAGTTACAGCCACAGTGGGTCAATACTTTGGAATAGTATTGGCAAGTGATACCTTAGTAAAATTTAGGTGGACTACATTACTATATGCATTTTGGATAAGTGTAGCTTGGCTTGCTTTGCTCAAAATAGGTTTTTCCTATTAGTTGAAATCACTAAGTTTTTCTTTGTCAAAACTTTTCCCAAAGAACCACCAATAGACATTGAGGTCCTTCACCCTTGTTGACCCACAAGTTTTACTTAGAAGTTGGAGTGATGAGATTCTTGATAGCTTCCATGTCTTGATGCTCAAGTTGTCCATTGCCATGGACTTGGCTAAGTACTTAGATTTTTCCATCTGTAGAGGTTTTGCACTTTCCCCACCAGACTTGGTTTCCCAAAACAGGGCCTTTCAGAAGCCTTTCCTTAGACCAAATGGACGCGCTCCAACCTATCATTCCCACTACCACCAACTGTCCAAATGGCTAAGTTCTAGCAACTTATGTGATCCAGGCAGAGCCCATATTGCCAAGTGGATGCACTAGAAGCTTCTCAACACTTGGCCTCTAAAATCCCTTTGTTCCTGGGTGGCAATCCACAAGTGTGATACACAAGGTAAACCATAGCCATGGGCCTTGTGTAACCACTCAACCAAAAACCACCAAGCAATTACCATTCCACCTAGGTGTTTCATTGACTTAGTTGTTTTATTAAGAAAAACATAAGTCCATAGACTTAGAAATATTTTCACCATAGCATGTATATTTTACCAACCCTTGTTTGCTACTATCTAGGCTAAGCATGGCATAGATAGTAACTTAACTTAGAAATTTCCTAGCAATTCTACAACTACTTAGGATTTCCCAACATGGCATTTGGCAAAAATAGTAACATGCAAGACTTAGAAAAATATTTCTAATGCTTGTATAAAAATATAGGGATAGAAATATTCATGAAGTACCACTTTCCTTGGTAGTTGGGAGAGTAGCACTCTTCACAATCACAATCACTAGCACCAAAGTCTACACAAAGAATATAACCATAATCACATACAAGTCATATACAAGAAAAAATATATATGCATGCATGCAAGATGCTAAGTGATGATTTTTGAAACTCAACCAATCAAGTGCATAGTACTGAATCATAAACAAGTCAAAAACTTGCTAAACCAAGTTTATTTTACACTAAACAATTTCCTAAACAATTCCTATACTCAAAATAGTCCTAAACAAGTTTCTGTAAAAAATCATTTTAACAGAAACTAAACACTAAACACATTGCATAAACAGAAAGTGCTTGTCTCCTTGATTCCAACGGTATAAAATTTGCTAAAATATAACGTGGGAATCAAAAGTTACAAGCAAATAAAATTTGGATACAAATATGATTTCAAATTATGTTTTAATTCAAACCCTAGTCACGCGTCTTAATCTTACTGGCGCGTACCGGTTCGCGTTGGATCACGCACGCGAGCCATAGGATCTAAGTGGCGATGCACGGTTCAGATCAAAATGTAACGCTTCGCTAAGTGGTTCTATCGCACGCGTTGGATCTAGATCCAACGGCTCTTGATCAAACGACCAAGGTCTGGCGGCGCGCGGCGACAGCGAGCGGAGGAGCGCTCTATCCGTGGCGGTGCCGGCATTCTAGGTCGCCCGGGGAGGAAAGAGTGTGCTCACCAGAATCGCAGGGTCGAGGCGAAGCTCAACATGGAGGTGGCTTGGCAAGGGGCGCACGGCAGGGGCTGCTGGAGCTCGTCGGAGTCATGCACGGCGTCGGGAGGTTGCAGACGATGTAGTTGCCGAGGTTTCGCATCGCCCTAGCACGAACCAGATGGATTAGGAGACGCGCAAAACAGTGGCGAACATCCTCGTATGCAAGAGGGGCAAGGGGCGCGCTCTGCTTACCGTAATTGGTCGCCGGAGTTGAGCGGCAGCTCGGTCGGTTGCGGGCACGAACGGGGACGGCGTCCTGGGTCACGAGCAGGCAAGCGAAGAGTATCAGGAGATGCACGAGATCACGCTAGGCACGATAGTTTGAACCAGAGAAAGGGGGGCGGTCGAAGCTCACCGGAATCAGTCGCTGGAGGTCGTCTGTGCTGCGGGGTTTCGAGGTCGAATGCGCGCAGCCTGGTGGCGGAGTGAGCGAGGAAAGTGGGGAAAAATGACCGCGGTGGCGAGGGGTTTAAGTAGCCAGAAGCGGGGCGAGGATTGCGCACTAAATCAATGGAATTTAAGCGAGTTTTAATCGTGGCGTCACTGCACGGTGGTAACGGCGGAGCGGTGTCTACCCGCGAGAAATTGGGGAAGACGACGCTGACATGGAGAGGGCCCGCTCGTCAGCGAACAGAACAGAGGGGAGTGGGGTCTGGGTGTCAGCGACTTGTTGGGTGCGTCCGCGCGTGCGAGAGAGAGAGGGGAGCCGGGTGGGCTAGCTGGGCCGGTTTTGCTGTTGGGCTAGAATAGGAGCGCCTGGCCTTTTTCTTTTTCTTTAATCCTTTTCTATTTCTGAATTGATTTTCTGGATTGACTTTCAAATGAATTCAAACTCTTTTTGAATTCAAATCTTTTCTGGACTTTTGCAGTGTGCAATACTCACAAATCTTGGCATAAAACCATGTGGTCACTTTGAGTTGGCTTGGTCATTTTTGGAAAGACAAAATAACAGTGACTTAGCACTTGGTTTGCAAAATATTTGAAAATGGTTTTGAACCCATTTTTATTTTGTAAAATTTTGTTCTAACTCCACACTCAAACCAATCAACAAGGGAGTCAAACAATTTTGGTTTAAAATATTCAAACTCTCAAATGGGGATGGCCATTTGATTTAAGTTTGCTCACATAAAATGATAGCACTAAGTGCTTCTGTTTTCTGAAATGAGTTTGAAATTGATCTCAAAACTATATGCATGAATGAATGATATGCAGTCTTTGAAATCATGATTTTAGGTATGTTACAAATCTAACCCCCTTAAGGTGATGTGGCATCCCGCAAAAACCACTACTAGAAAACCGCGTTGAATTTGTGCATTGCATCGTCATCATCATGCATTGTTTGCCAAAACTATTTTCGCAACACCCGTTTTGTTTTCTAAAACGCCCCCTCTTGATTCAAACATCAAAACCCGGGTCGCCGGAATATTTTGTTTTGCCCGATATCGGTTTGCAAAAGCTTTGTTTGAAATAAATAAAATTTATATTTATTTTAGTGGGGGCAGTCGAACGGGCCGACCGACCCGAACGACCACCCCCGTATAAACAGAGCGGTCCAAATAACCGCCCCTCTAAATCCTAGCTCACCAACTATCCTACCCACACCCCCCAGCCACCTCACCCTGGCCAACCAGACGCTGACACCTCATCTTTTCCCTCCCCCCTAACCAATCAAACCCTGCCACTTGTCCCAGCCCTCTCCCTCTCCTCAATCCAGCCCCCACACAAGAAGACACGACACGCACGCCTTGCAAGCAGACCCTCTCCCCTCTGCTGCCCACGTTCCTTCCTCCCACCTGCCCGCCTGGACCCACCGCGCCTCCCACGCCTCCACGCCACCACGCCTCCCCACGCCTCCACACGCCCCACGCCTCCCACGCCCCCACACGCCTCCCATGGCCCCACGCCACCCCAGCCGCCCCCACGCGGTCGACCCGGTCCCACCGCGGGACCCACCCCCACCGAACCGCCTCCCCCTGCTTCTCCCTCCTCTCTTCCCCAACCTCCCGCCCTCGCCTCACCTCTCCTCGGCAGCCAGCGCGCCTCGCGCTCCTCCCCGCCAGACCGCCTCTCCGCCACTGCCGCCAGCAGCCCGCCCAACCTCCTCCTCGCTGGCCATGCGCCGACGCTGCCGCCTCGAGCCAGCGCCCGCCCGTCCGCCTCGCCCGCAGCTTCTCCGGCCACCGCTCCCGCGCCACGCTCGCTGGCCACAGCACCGCCGCGCTTCGCACTCACCACTCCGCACCTCCGCCCGCCCTTCCTCAAGCGCCGCAGCCGGCGAAGCTCCGCCAGCAGCGTCGCCGCCAACCTCCTCCTCCTCCTCGCCGCTTCCGAGCCTCGCCCGGCCGCCGGCCCGGTTCCTCCGCCCGAGCCGCGGTCGCGCCTGCCGCCCGCCCGTGCTCCGACCGCCTCCGCTGCCCAATAGCTCCCCGAATCCGCCCTGCTGCGACTTCCTCGCGATGGCGCACGCAGATCCCGGGAAGCCGATGCGTGCCTCGGTTGCTGTGGTGGTACCCGTATCCGTGTTTTCGCGTGCAGTTCTTTTGCTCTACGCGGCCAGATGTGACCCTGTGGTTGCTGTTCTAAAGCGTGGACATCGCTCGATGACCCGTCCCGGCGAGACCAACCGTTCCCCGTCGGACCCCCCCCCCCAAGATCGCTGACGCAAGTTCGACACTGAAGACGAGACGGACACCGAGAACTTCCCCCCTGAGCGCCAAGGTCGCCGACACGGATACGACAAGTGCGCCACCGATACGACAAGTACCCCGTCCCGAACGCCAAGACCGATAAGATCTACCCGATCCGAAGACCCTGACCCCGAACGACAAGTTCTTCACCCCGGATGCCGAGACCGACTCGATGGCGCGGGCCGACAAGACCCTCGCAACGGCAAGCTCGACCCCGTGGAACCCGACAAGATCTGCATGCGACAAGAACAACCCCCGACCCGGAAGAATCCGATGCGCCCCCGGCGCCGAACCAAGCCCTGCTTCCCGGATGCCGAGGACACCGACACAGAACAACAAGATCTACTTCGCGGGCACCATGCGACAAGACCTACCCCGACGGTCGAGAATGTTACGCCAAGATCTACCCCCGCTATCCGAGAACGCATCCGTCGAACCCCGAACCCCAGATCCGTCGAACCCTGAGACCGACCCCGAACCCCGGAACCCCAAGACCGTCGAGAACCCTAATGTGTGCACCCCTTCCCGAAAACCCTATTTTCATAATACAATAACAACTTGTTGCATATTGAATTGTCATACTCGCATGCATATCTGTGGTTTGGGGGCCTTATGTCGATTCACCTAATAATTAAATATGGGGCACATATGCGGGCAAATCTAGCCCTATATTGGCCTCATTTAAATCTGTGTAGCGAACCGGTGCTATCTTTTGCCATGTTAATACAATATTTAAATTGCGGGGGTTCTAAATAACTCGAACCATCTAATTAATTGTCGGGACCCCGGTTCCCCTTAATATGACCTAATTGCATCGCACCTTTGCCATGTCATCCATCATACATGCATCATGCCGATCTTCTGCCGTTTTATTAAATATTGCATCCGGTGTTTATTCTAGCGTGTTGCTTCTTCGCGGATAAGGCCGTTGAGTTGATGTGAGCTTCGCCCCGATCTTCGGTTGAACCTTCGACAATGTTTTCAGGCGAGCATCTCCCCCTTTCTACCTATCTTACTTTTATAGTATTTATTCCCTCCTGTTGATCTATTGCTATCTGTTATGCGTTCTAGTTTTCGTATTGATATCCCTGCAGCCTTATATTGCCTTGGACACATCCTATTACCTGTTGTTTGGTAGATAGATGGACTTATGCGTCGTAGTCGCTTGCTCAAGTGCTTGATGTGTGTCGTCATATGCCATAGTTGTTGATGTATTGCCGCATGTTGTTGGAGATGATCATAGTTTTACTTATCGTCACTTTAATTTCTGTTTAACAACTAAAATTGAAATAAGCGAGGCATCGGTGGGTGATAGAAAATATTTGGTTTCGAACACCCACTTGTGTCCGTAAGACCCCGAGTACTTGATACCGTTCCTTGATTTATCGCGCTATCCACATCCGGGAGGTATATGGGACCCCGAGCCGAGCTTGATTCATTCTTATTTCTTGGGGCCACAAACTAGTTTGAGGTTTTATTTACGATCCTGTACTTATGCCATGCTACTTATGTATTTAAATTGCGAGGAGCACCTTTGTCTTTGTTAGGTAAGTAATGTTTTCGTGTATCGACAAGCCCAGCCACACTTTCGGGTTCCGATGTTTACACCATTGTCGCAAACCTTGAGTCCGTCTCGAGCTTGCTTACTCCGTGCGGGATCTACTCAATGGGTGGCCCCTGAAATAATTCAATCTGTGATTGTTCAACGTGAAAGCCTCGTTGGGTTTTGATTTGGTTTTTCCGAGGTTGATCGAGCGTGTGTTGCTATTGGTGCACCCCGGCCGGGTAAAACTTTCTGAAAGCCGTGTCCGCGGATATGGACGACTTGGAGCACAGTATCTCGATCATAGACAAGCATAACTAAAGTTTACTGCTATAAATTTGACTTTATAATGACTAGTAATCAGCTTCACTATAATGGAATGGCTAATTAATATTGCCCACAATTGCTTGTTTGGTTGTCGCTTGCGACAATTGTACCTGACTAGTAAATCTTGCAACTACAACAAAATGGCTGAATAAAAGTACCAACAACTGCTGGGTTATGGGTTTGTCTCATGCTACCTGTATCTGAATAGTAATTGACGCAACTATAACGGAATGGTTAATTAAAAGTGCCCACTGCTTACTTTATCAGGACGATTAACTAAATCTGACTAGTAAATGCTGCAACGATAACCGAATAAATAAAACTGCCAACTGTGTGAGTTCCTCGGTTGACTTCCTCGTTTGGTCTCGAGGGGGAAACACCAGGATGGGTTTGTTTGGTGATAGCTTGTGTTGGATCCGTTAGGCCATTCTTATCCCCTCTAATATCCGCCAGTATCGAGTCTCTATAGGTTGTTTAGTGCATGCCGCCGCTTGATCCACCATACCTATGTAGGCGAGGACCGCCAATTCTAGCCTCCGTGTCTTGGCCTCGATCGACGCTCCTTCTTTTTCCTTTGCCCTTTTTCGGCACCCCTTTTGTTTAAGCAGGTTTGAGATCGACGTCGTTAGCAGGGTTACCCTTCCGGCTTGGCCTGGGCAGGGTTATGGACGCCATTGGTTATTCTTCAGGGCTCTTAGCCCCATTTGCATCTTGTCAGTAGTCGGACGCTCTATCATTTTCAAGGTGATTTGGATCTTTGTACCGTATATTTGTATTCTTGACTCTTTGAGTCGCTGTTATATATATCTGTTATGTGGGTCCCATCGAGGACTGTTGTGTAATGTTATTACTTCGTTTTCCACCCGCACGAAAGTGCCTGGTGGGCACCTTTGAATCGTTTCTATGCGGGTTTGGCGAATTTTGCTCAAACTTGCATAGGTCCGATTCTGAGGGTGTTACAGGTGAATCTCGCCCTCGAGATTCGGATTGGCTAGCAAATAGGTGAGGGTGGTCTTTCTGAAGATCATCTTCTCTTTCCCATGTTGCTTCCTCTTCAGAATGATGATTCCACTGCACGTTGCAAAACTTGATAGTCTTTTTCCTTGTGACTCTTTCTGCAGTTTCAAGAATCTTGATCGGTTTCTCTTCATAAGTGAGATCACTTTCTAGTTGAACTTCCTCCAAAGGTATAGTATCCTTCAAAGAAGTTTCTTCCATTTCTGGATGACATTTCTTAAGCTGACTCACATGAAACACATTATGGACAGCAGACAGAGATTCTGGCAATTCAATTTCATAGGCAACTTCTCCTTTGCGACTCAAAATCTTGAATGGCCCAACATATCTTGGTGCCAATTTTCCTTTGACTCCGAATCTTTTCACTCCTCGAAGTGGTGACACTCTAAGATAGGATCTATCACCAACTTCGTAGGTGACTTCTCTACGCTTAGGATCCGCGTAGCTTTTCTGTTGGGACTGTGCTATCTTCAACCTGTCCTTAACCAACTTGACCTTCTCTTCGGCTTCTTTGATAAGATCTGGCCCGAATAAACTTCTTTCTCCCACACCATTCCATAACTATGGGGTGGTACATTTTCTTCCGTAGAGAAACTCAAACGGTGCCATCTCAATGCTGGCTTGATAGCTGTTGTTATAAGAAAATTCTGCGTAAGGCAGACTTTCGTCCCAACTGGCTCCATAGTCTAAGGCACACGCCCTCAACATGTCTTCAAGAATCTGATTAGTTCTTTCTGTTTGTCCATCAGTTTGAGGATGAAAAGCAGTACTGAATTCCAACCTCGTTCCCAATGACTCATGTAGCTGTCTCCAAAAATGGGAAGTGAATTGGGTTCCCCTATCAGACATAATACTCTTGGGCACTCCATGTAGACATACAATTCTACTCATTTAAATTTTTGCTTACTTAGCACTCGTATAGGTTGTCTTCACGGGTATGAAATGAGCCACTTTAGTTAGGCGATCCACTACTACCCATATGGAATCATACCCTGACCTGGTCCTTGGTAATCCGGTAATGAAATCCATACCAATCTTATCCCACTTCCAATCAGGAATAGGTAGTGGTTGAAGCAAACCTGCTGGTTTCTGGTGTTCCGCTTTCACTCTACTACACACATCACACAAAGCAATATGTTCGGCGATGTCCTTCTTGAGATTATTCCAACAAAATCTTTCTTTCATGTCCATGTACATTTTGGTGTTACCCGGGTGAATAGAATACGGAGAGTTTTGTGCTTCTTGCAAAATCAGTTTCCGCAACTCCGGGTCTTGTGGAACACAGATACGTTTCCCATGCCATAAAGTACCCTATTCGTCTTCATGGAATCCTTTGGCTTTCCCTATGCCAATCTTTCCTTTAATCTCTTCAATTTCCTTATCAATCTTCTGGGCTTCTTTGATCTTGTCCAACAAAGTGGGTTGAACATCCAAAGACATGAGATGTCCTTCAGGCACAATCTCCAATCTGAGTTTTCTGAATTGGGTACACAAATCATCTGGCAATTCTCCTTTGGTAAGGCCATTCACAAAAACCTTACAACTTAGAGCATCTGCTACAACATTTGCTTTACCGGGGTGGTATTGCAAACTTAAGTCATAGTCTTTGATAAGTTCTAGCCATCTCCTTTGTCTCATATTAATTTCCTTCTGGGTGAAGATATACTTCAAACTTTTGTGATCCGTGAACACTTCACAACGCTTTCCCAAAAGATAGTGTCTCCATGTTTTGAGTGCATGGACGACAGAGGCTAACTCTAAATGATGGGTAGGATAGTTTACTTCATGAGTTTTGAGTTGTCTCGAGGCATAAGCCACAACTTTACCGTCTTGCATAAGTACTGCACCCAAACCTTGATGAGATGCATCACAATATACTTGGAAATCCTTTTCCAAGTCTGGCAGACACAAGACTGGTGCTGTCACAAGTCTCTTCTTCAATTCCTGAAAGCTGAGTTCACAACCTTCAGACTAAGCAAACTTCTTGTCTTTCTTTAACAATTCAGTCATGGGCTTAGCAACCTTTGAGAAATTCTCAATGAACCTTCTGTAGTAACCTGCTAAGCCAAGGAAACTACGAATTTCTTTCACGGACTTGGGAGATTCCCATTCAGTCACAGCTGAAACCTTAGCAGGATCAATTGCTACACCAGCCTTCGTCATAACATGACCAAGAAAACCAACTTCCTCTAACCAGAACTCACACTTGCTGAATTTGGTATAAAGTTTATGCTCTCTTAACTTCTCAAGTATCAAACGCAAATGTCCTTCATGCTTTTCTTTGCTCTTGGAGTAGACTAAGATGTCATCGATGAAAACGACAACAAACTTGTCAAGGAATTCCATGAACACCTTGTTCATCATATTCATGAAGTATGATGGAGCATTCGTCAAGCCAAAAGGCATTACGGTATACTCATACAATCCATACCTTGTGGTGAACGCTGTTTTAGGTATGTCTTGCTCTCTTATCTTGAGTTTAAAATATCCTGACCAGAGATCAATCTTTGAGAACACACATGCTCCTTCTAGCTGATCAAAGAAGTCATTTATTCTAGGCAAAGGATATTTGTTCTTGATAGTTACCTCGTTGAGTGAACGGTAATTGTCGGGGGGTTAACCTCGGGTAGGTCAGAGACGGGGAAAGACAGAGGTACTATCCCCGTCTAGTTTCCGAGTTACGGTCCAAGTCGGCCAAATCATGGATATGTCGGCCGATGAACGGAGGCGACGAGCCCACATATATGTATCAAGTAGTTACCCGGCCGAGCTGATGAGAGAATCGGCCGGGTTACCCGAGTGATCTTGATGCAGGTGAAGAACGAGCCGAGTAACACAAGGTACGGCCGAGTGATCTGAAGCTTGCGGGAGAAGGGAAGCCCAAGGTCAAAGTATAGCTGCAGCTAGAAGGAATCGAGCAGCCAAGCACAAGACAAGGATGCACAACGTCGGAGGGCGAGAAGGAGGTCACGGAGGTGACAGTCCGGGAGCCCGAGGCACGCAGAAGGGGGCCACTGGAGCCTTGCCGTCATTAGAAGGGCGACAGGGAAAGGAGGCCGCCGAACTACTATTTTGGGACAAGCATATTCCACGAATATGCTTGCCTCGTCAGCCCTAAGGGCACCCAAGGCGCTCCTTTATAAAGAGAGGCTTGGACCCTGAGGGAGGGATCGATTCTTTGAGCACCGTTAGGCTGGGGAGATTCACCTTGTCCCCCTGTATACATCTCAAGGAGCACTTGTAATCCTTAAAGAGAGAAACAAAGATTATCACTTTGGCAGCTTGAGTGTAAAGACAGTTGCATCTTCCCTCCCTAGATCCCACTAGCATCCATTGGCCCCATACTTTAGCCTACCCATGGCATCTGCCGTGCCACCACGACTTGGCGCCATCAGTGGGGCGGTGCTAGCTGGAGTTGTGATCCGGACGGGAAACTTCATCAACACCGGCGAGCGCGTTGTTTCTGGCTTGGTCCAAAGATTTGGTCTCTGCGACTATGTCAGAGACAATGCAGGGATCTTCAGGGGGAGAACTCCCCCGCGCAACGGGATCTTCATCTGCCTGGGCGAGCACAGGGTCTACGTCGGCGTCGACATCACCGACATTTATCCTCACCAGGTTGTTGTTGCAGGAGAGCCACCTCGAAGCGCGGCGAGCTGTCCATCAGGAGAGCATCTTGGAGGCAACGTCGAGGTGATGGTCGCAGCAGGAGCTCAAGCGGGAGCAGTGAGCCGGTCAAGCAGAGAACCCGTGGGCCGCCCAAGCAGACCACACTGCAAACCGCCGAGGTAATTCCGCCAGTAACCAACCCGGCCGAGCTGCATGATACCACCCCAAAGGCACCAAGAGTGAGAGGGCCACCTCTGGAAAGACCAGAGAACATTCTTCAGGCGACTATATAAAACTTAACCACACCTGTAGCGCCGATACTTGATCCGGCAAATGCTCAGGCAGAGTTAGAAGAAACCAGGCAAAAGGTGCTGGTAGAGGCCAAAAAAGTATCAGCTCTGCGGGAATCCTTGAACAGGACCACGAGAGAATATGCAAAAGCTAATAAGTTGATATCGCACCGAGCGGGTGGACGAACTAAGGTTAAGAGGAAGAACCTCATGAATGACATTAACAAAGAGCATGAAGCTCACAGAGCGTAGTCGGTGATTTGGGTTTGCCGAGGTACAATAGGCGAAAAACCTGAGGCGGCAAATGCGCAGCATTGGAATTAGAGGGCTTAACCGGAAGCTCGGCGAAACAACAAGAAAGAGTGAATGAGCTGGTGCGCATGAACCAGCAAAATGAAATACTCAGAACTAACCCGAAGACCGGGGCTTCACGAATGGTTCATTCAAGGCGGCACTGCTTTATCCATGGCGGCATCTTCACCCGGAAACAACGCTCGAAAAGAGAAAGCAGTGACCTCAGGGAAGAGGAACAAGCAAATTGTTCCATATGACCCGGCGATAGCTGGAAAGGCAAATGAGAACAGAGGCAATGCAAGCCGAGGTAACAGTGGGGAGAGAAACCACGGCCGTATGGAAAAGGGCGACGGCGGCCGAGGCAATGGGGATCTCGGAAGGAGAGAACCCGCAAGAGATAATCATGAAAACCAAACCCCGGCTGAAGTAAGGAGAGAAGTGCCGCCCAACCCGCAACCAAGACATGAGCCTCGGCAGGAAAGAGAAGTGAGGCCAGCTCGCCACAATCAGATGAATGAAAGGTATAATGATGGATATTCCGAGGTGGAATACGCAAACCAGGGTGGAAACAATCACTATGGGATACAGGATATAATCCTGTACAGAGATCTGCCAGCAAATGATGCAAGAGTAAAGTTGGATCGGCTATACCGGTACGAGTTGTTGGAAGAGCAAGGTCCACCAGGTCCGACATGTTTTGGACCACGGATCATGGGCGAACCACCAGTACCGAATTTTCAGTTGGCAAGAGGCACAAAAACGTACAATGGAAGTACCAAGCCACAAGACTGGTTGATTGATTATGCCACCGCTGTGAAGATAGCGGGTGGCAACCTAAGATGGGCAGTGCGGTATGTCCCACAGATGTTGGAAGGACCAGCCAGGGTATGGTTGAATAATCAACCAGCTGGCAGTATCAACTGCTGGTTAGATTTCGAAGAAATGTTTGTCAGCAACTTTACCAGCACATACAAGAGACCGAATAGACCACAACAGCTAGCCATGTGCAAGCAGAGGCCGAATGAAACGGATAGAGAGTTTTTAACTCGATGGTGTAACCTGAGAAACTCATGTGAAGGAGTTATCGAATCGCAAGCAATCGCTTGGTTCGCGCAAGGCCGTTATGCAGCGTGTTGTGCAACGCTGCAAAGAGATATGCCAACCACCTTGGCGAAACTATCGAATAGCGAGTCCTATGCATTGGGACCGACCCAACCGGAGTTAATGTCGGCGGATCATCGTGAGCAACAGGACCAGACGAGAGAATTGGCCGGGTCATCCAGGCGTGATTTCAGAGGAAGAAGAAGAGAGGAGAGGCCGGATTATAGATATAATTCGGCCCAGGTGGCGGCAGTAGCACAAGATCAACCGAGTCACGGAGCAGCTCAACGACAGAAAAATGGACCTCAACAGTGGACATCAAGAAATGAGGGAAAAAGGCAATGGACCCCAGAGCAAAAGAAGCAATGGCAAGAGAGGCCGAAGTATACATTCGAATCCATGTTAGATCAGCCGTGCAAATTGCACACATCAAACCCGTCCAGACCAGCCAATCACACAACCCGCCAATGTGCCTGGATGAAAAATGCGATGGGGAACCCAGCAGGAGTTCAGGCTCCCCATCAGGTGCAATAGCAGCATCAGTCGCAATTAACTGGAGCAAATACACAGCAACTGATGCTACCGCCCCCTCCCCTAGGTACGATAACTCGGATCGGAGGGATGCAGTGCATCAAGTAATGAACCAGGGCCAGGACGGAAGGATGAATCCGGCAAATACTGGACGTAATGATTACAGGGAACATCATCAGTCTTATTGTGTGTTCACAACAGAACAGCAGGACAAGCAAAGTGTGCAGCGCCGGCATATGGAAGTGAATGCAGTTGTCTTTGGGTGCCAAGATACCAGCCATGGTCTGATCAGGAGGTGACCTGGAGCATGAAAGACCACCCCAGAATAATGCCGAGTCCAGGATCATATGCACTTGTGTTGGATCCGACATTTGTTGGACCAAGCATCAATGTAAAGTTTTCAAAGGTACTCATCGACAATGGGAGCAGTATCAACATCATGTACAAAGATACCATGCATAAACTCGGAATATCGCAAAATATGCTGCAGTCCACGAGGACAACTTTCCATGGGATAGTGCCAGGGCTTTCATGTGAGCCCATCGGTAAAGTCCGAGTGGACGTATTATTCGGTACAAGAGATAACTGCAGAGCAGAAAACTTAGAATTTGAAGTGGTGGATCTGGAAAGTTGTTATCATGCTCTACTCGGACGGCCCGCACTGGCCAAATTCATGAGCAGTTGTCATATAAGTTATCTAAAGATGAAGTTACCCGGACCACAAGGGGTGATAACAGTTGCAGGGGATTACAAGAAGTCAATGGAGTGTGCTTCGGCCGGGTCAAATTTGGCCAAGTCATTGGTTATAGCAAGAGAAAAGAAAAGGATTCAGGAGCCAACCAAAGAGACGAAGAAATTTCAGATTGATGAGAAATTCCCAGAGCGCACTATTACTATTGGTGTAGGCCTTGACGCTAAATAGGAAGGCGAGCTCACCAACTTCCTCCGTGAGAATCGGGACATATTTTCATGGTCAACTCAAGATCTGCAAGGTGTTCCGAGGGAGTTGGCTGAGCACTCTTTAAACGTCAGGCCAGGAGCAAGGCCGGTGAAGCAACCTCTCCGCCGCTTCGCCGAAGACAGGATAAAAGTAATAGGGGATGAAATAGCTCGGCTCCTCGCAGCCGGGTTCATCATGGAGGTGCTATAACCGGATTGGTTATCAAATCCGGTGCTAGTAGAAAAGAAAAAAGATGACCCCAATGTAGCCATTGTGTGGCGAATGTGTATCGACTACACTAACCTGAACAAGGCGTGTCCGAAAGATCCTTTTCCATTGCCTAGAATAGACCAAGTCATTGACTCGACCGCTGGCTGTAAGCTGTTATCATTTGTAGACGCGTATTCTGGTTTCCACCAGATACCGTTAAACCCGGCCGATCAAATAAAGACGGCATTTATTACCCCGTACGGGGCTTATTGTTATCGCACAATGCCATTCGGTCTGCGAAATGCAGGAGCAACATATCAAAGATGCATGCAAAAATGCCTACATGATCAGATAGGAAAAAATGTACAAGTGTATGTGGATGACGTAGTCATCAAAACTAAGGAGAGCAAAACCTTGCTAGAAGATATACGGCAAACCTTCGCGAACCTGAGAAGGTTCCGAATGAAACTTAATCCAGAGAAATGCACATTTGGTGTGCCGGCAGGAAAACTACTCGGTTTCCTTGTGTCCAGCCGAGGTATCGAGGCTAATCCAACAAAGATAAGAGCAATAGAAAGAATGGAATTGCCGAGATGTTTGAACGATGTACAAAAATTCACGGGCTGCCTGGCCTCGCTTAGTCGATTTGTATGTCGGCTAGGAGAAAAGGCACTGCCACTTTATCAGCTGATGAGAAAGTCGGACAAATTCAGCTGGACTCCGCAGGCGGACCTTGCATTTCATGAGTTGAAAAAGATGCTAGTTACGGCACCCATTTTAGCTTCTCCATTATCGAAAGAACCTATGATACTCTATGTAGCGGCTACCAATCGAGTAGTTAGTACTGTGGTTGTAGTGGAACGGCTTGAAGATGGTAAGTCAGTTCAGAGGCCAGTATATTATCTAAGTGAAGTATTATCCACTTCAAAGCAGAATTATCCGCACTATCAGAAGATGGCTTATGGAGTATATATGTCGGCAAAAAAGCTTAAGCATTACTTTGAAGAGCACCCCATCAAAGTAATCTGTGAGGCACCCATAGCCGACATATTGAACAACAAAGATGCAAGTGGACGAATAGCAAAATGGGCGATCGAGTTATCACCGTATGCTCCACAATTTGATAGAAGAAATGCAATCAAATCTCAGGCTGTCGCCGACTTTCTCGTAGATTGGGCCGAGGTACAGTATGAGCCACCATTGCCAGATCCAAATTCCTGGACAATGCATTTTGATGGTTCCAAACTAAGGAATGGTTTGGGAGCAGGAATAGTGCTAACTTCGCCTAAAAAAGATCAATTGAAATATGTACTGCAAATACATTTTGCTGCATCCAACAATGTAGCTGAATATGAAGCACTAGTTCATGGATTAAAAGTGGCAAAAGAAATTGGTATACGCCGAATCCTATGCTACGGTGATTCGGATCTTGTAGTACAGCAAGTATCGGGCAGTTGGGACGCATTAGATGCTAATATGGCTTTATACAGATTCCATGTGCAAAAGATCAGTGGACACTTTGAAGGATGTGAATTCCACCACATACCACGAGCAGAAAATGACGCTGCTGACACATTGTCAAAATTAGGATCAACCCGGCAGTCAATTTCGCCAGGTATTGCACTGGAGCACCTCAGGAAACCATCAATAAACCCATCACCAGAATCCGAATCAATCTTTATCCCAGCAAGTTCTGCAGAAAATCACATTCCAATGGAGGTAGATCCGCAGAAAGATTCGGAACCCCTGAAGAGTGGGACAGCCGAGGTAATAACAATCATGGAGAGAGCCGAGGTATATACGTCGGCAGAGAACATGGAGATGACGGTGAGATCACTGCGGAAAGAGTAACACCGATATGGGCGCAACCCATATTTTCTTACCTAAAAGGCGATATTGCCGAGTAGTGAGGTATTAGCTAGACAAACCATAAGAAGAGCAAAAGCCTATACAATCATAAACAATGAGTTATATAAGAGAAGCGTCACAAACGTGTGCGAATGCGTGAGTTCCACAGAAGGTCAGGAAATCCTTCTAGACATACACCAAGGAGAATGTGGGCACCATGCCTCATCTCGCGCTTTAGTAGCCAAGGCATTTAGGCATGGATTTTACTGGCCAACGGCGTTAAAAGAGGCAGAGGAATTAGTTAAGAAATGCAATGGGTGTCAGAGATACGCAACCAGAATACATATGTCGTTGGCCGAGTTAAAGACAATACCCATCACTTGGCCATTTTCTGTATGGGGTCTAGATATGGTGGGACCGTTCAAACCGGCGAGAGGAGGAATGACCCACATGTTGGTTATGGTAGACAAGTTCACAAAATGGATTGAAGTAAAACTGATTAAAAAGTATGATGGGCACACAGCAGTGAAATTTCTCAAGGATATCATCTTGAGATACGGGTACCCACATAGTATTATTACGGATAATGGCACAAACTTCACAGAAGGAGCTTTTGCTAGATTTTGCCAAGAGAAGCACATAAGACTAGATATTGCCTCGGTGGCTCACCCAGCATCCAATGGACAAGTGGAAAGGTCTAATGGACTGGTGCTATCAGGAATAAAACCACGACTTGTTGAACCTTTGCAAAGGTCGGCAGGATGTTGGATCGAAGAAATCCCAGCCGTGTTATGGAGCCTTCGGACTACTCCGAATAGACAACAGGTTACACTCCATTCTTTCTGGTGTACGGGGCAGAGGCCGTACTCCCAGCCGACATAATATATGACTCGCCAAGAGTTGCTCAGTACACAACCGCAGAGACAAATGAGATAGCTCGGCAAGACGCCGTAGACCTGTTGGAAGAAGCCAGAGAGTTGACATTATCACGATCGGCTATTTATCAACAGAACTTACGGCGGTATCACAGCAAGAAAGTGAATCCAAGAGTATTCAAAGAAGGAGATTTGGTCCTCCGGTTAGTGCAACGCACGGCCGGCATGCACAAATTGTCACCCCCGTGGGAAGGACCATTTATTGTGAGCAAAGCATTGCACAACGATGCATATTATCTGATTGATGCTCAGTCCCCTGGAGAGAACAAGGCAGACAAAGCTGGTGAAGAAACGAAGCGCCCCTGGAATGTGGCTTTACTTCGGCCATTCTACTCGTAGCATTATATCTCAAGGTCAAAATTCAATGATGTATTTGAACCTCGGCACCCAGAGCAGTGACTCGGGGACTGCCTTAGGATATATTTATTTCGTATTATGTATTCGAACCTCGGCACCCAGAGCAGTTACTCGGGGACTGCCATATGTTATGTTATTTCGTGTTATATGTTGGAACCTCGGCACCCAGAGCAATGACTCGGGGACTGCCATATGTTATATTTATTTCTTTCGCGTTACGTGCTTGAACTTTGGCGCCCAGAGCAATAACTCGGGGACTTCCGTATGGTGTATTTCTTTCATATTACGAATATGAACCTCGGTGCCCAGAGCAGTGACTCGGAGACTATCATATGATATATCAATTTCGTATTGATACTTAAACTTCGGCATCTAAAGCAATGACTGGGACTCATATGCTACCTCAAACTTATGTTGAACGCACTCATATCAGTTTTATACTACCTCTGAAATTTGGTTTACATGAGGAAGTTTCGGACAATAAACAACGATCCAGCAATTGCTATATACTTCCACAACAAAGTACTTAACTTATGTTCGTACAGATCAATATCATAGGTATTCAGCTCATGCCCGGATAAGACCATAAAAATAACAGCAAAATTAAGTCCTAAAAGGTCAAAAATTAAGGGCCAAGAAAGCAAGAATTCGGACGAGCATCCACTTAACCAAATGTCTCAACAGTACATGGCAGAAGAAATTCAGATCATACAGCGAGTTAACAAATTTTTCGCCTACATCATACGCCCGGCATACCAGGGATCAGAAATAACTTAGGCGTTGTTCGTTGGAGAGGCAGCTACTTGCTCAGGTGCGGGGCACTCCGAGGTAGGAGGGACCTCGACTGAGGTTGCCTCGCCATCCGCTGACCCAGGTGCAACTTCGGCGGAAGTACGAGGTTGTTCAGGAGCGTCAGTACGTGCGGTAGAATGCCCGGTACCTTTGGAAGAGGACCGCGCATCGCCGTTGCTGTCCGAGCTTGAGCTAGAGCTATCAGATGTGGCCGAATCATTTTCGCCTTCCCCCTGCTCCGCTGAATCATCGTCCGAGGCACCCTCAGCCGCAACCTCCTGATCCGGGTCTGGGAGAAAACTCGGCCCTTCATTCCAAGTGTGAACGTCGGCATACTCGACGAGCTGGAACGCCCGAGCTTGCCGAAGAGCAACAAAAGTGGGATCTTCAACCCAGCGGGAGCCAGTGCGCAAATTTCTCAGGATGTCCAGAGAGATGTCTTCGTACCATGACATGATAACAGTAAGGGCCATGTCGGCACCAGCACGCCCAGCCGATTCTCTCCAAAGACTCAACTGCTTCTCAGACGCCATCAGCCTTGTCACCAATAACTTGATTTCGTTGATATCAGGAGTCCCCGAGGTATTCGGCCAGAGTACATGGTAAGCTCGGATAGCGGCCTGCACCAAGTCCCGGCCCATAATTTTCATCGGACCAACTGCGGCACCAACGGCAACCAAGTAATCCTCCATGGAATATTCTGAATCAACAGTAACAGGTTCACCTCGGCGCGCACGAGCTTCAAGAACTGCTTTAGAACTCACGGGCTTAGCCTCGGGGAAATGATCTGCGCAAAGCACGAACGTGTCAAAGGGTAGCAGGAAAAAAAAAGAGAAATATAATTCGGCCATGCCAAGTAGCTTACGGTGAATATAGCTCATCATTATCTGAAGATCTTTGTCCCAATCAGCCTTGCTCTTCTCAAAACGGGCAATTTCCTCGCTCAAACCCCGGGTTTTAAGTTCGGCAGCTTCAAGGAGTTCTTTGTTCTTCTGCAGGTCCAGAGTCAGCCGATTCTTTTCCTCGGAAAATTCTTGGTCGACCTTTTCTAATTCGGATTTTTGAGAGAGCTTAAGAGTATCCACCTCGGATCGCAGGCGAGCTATCTCATCGTCTTTTTCTTGTAGTTGCGCCGAATGAACTGCATTTTGTTCTAAAAAATGCAGCATCACGTCAGGCATGGGCATGCAATATTAATGTGACACTGCGAAGTCTTGCAACTCGGCTTTACCACAGCCAAACGCAATAAGGAACCTTAGCATATATATTAAGAAGGAGAAGGAGTAAAATAGAAAGGAAACTAACCTTCCAGGGTCTTTATCTTCTTTTCAAGGCGAATATTGAGGTTATTAATATTACCTATTCAACAAGAAGTAAGCCGGCATTCCATGGACGAATACATGAGAAAGTTGGGAATAAGGAAAAGGAACTATCGACATACCAGCCTTCTTTGCCACGGGCAGAACTTTCTCATACTTCTCTTCCAGCTTGCGGTGCGAAAAAAGCAACCTCTGGAACTCGGCAGTCCGTCGGTCATGTGCAACCTGAGTAATAAGGCAAAACGATAAGTCAACGAGTAAAAGCTAAATTAAATCCGAATTAAGCGAAGCTAAGTTCAGATCTAGGTGGCTGGATATTCAAAGCTAAACCAGATCCGAGTCAAGCAAAACTTAACTCAGATCTAGGTGGCTGGATATTCAAAGCTAAACTAGATCCGAGTCAAGCAGAACTTAACTCAGATCTAGGTGGCTGGATATTCAAAGCTAAACCAGATCCAAGTCAAGCAGAACTTAACTCAGATCTAGGTGGCTGGATATTCAAAGCTAAACCAGATCCGAGTCAAGCAAAACTTAACTCAGATCTAGGTGGCTGGATATTCAAAGATAAACCAGATCCGAGTCAAGCAAAACTTAACTCAGATCTAGGTGGCTGGATATTCAAAGCTGAACCAGATCCGAGTCAAGCAGAACTTAACTCAGATCTAGGTGGCTGGATATTCAAAGCTAAACCAGATCCGAGTCAAGCAGAACTTAACTCAGATCTAGGTGGCTGGATATTCAAAGCTAAACCAGATCCAAGTCAAGCAGAACTTAACTCAGATCTAGATGGCTACATATTCAAAGCTAAATTATATCCGAATCAAGCGAAGCTAAGTTCGGATCTAGGTGGCTAGATATTCAGAGCTAAACTATATCCGAATCAAGCTAATCTTAACTCGGCTCTAGGTGGCTGGATATTCAAAGCTAAACCAAGTCCGAATAAAACACAACTAAACTCGGATCTAGATGGCCGGATTAACGAACCTTAGAAACAAATTTAAGTCAAACTTCCAAGTATACAACAAGTTATTTCCTTGCAAGTTTCGGGGACTAGAGCATATGGTAACATCCGAGGAGTAATTTAAGTCTCAGAGAAAATAATTACCTCATTCATCTTGTTGGTATCGATGATGAACTGGGCAGCATGGTCAAAACGGCCGCTGATATCAGAAAGCTGAAAGGGCTGGTTTGTCGGATTTCCCTCAAACTGATCAGCGGCATTCCAGTTATTGGCATACTCAACTAGCGCTCCAAGGCTGTTCCACTAGCTGTCGAAGTTAAAACTTTACCCCGGGCGGTCCGACCACAGCGGTCCAGGCTCTTATGAAGAGCAAGATGGCCGCGGCGAGGTAACGGGAATTTGGTAGGCGCAGCTCCTTACGCAAGACGCCGCCAATACTCGGTGAGAAGAGCCGCAAGACCTTTTCGAAGAAGAAGTCTTGACGGCAATAGCTTTCTTCGCCTTAGAAGAGGCATCAGCAGGAAGTGGCGCCTCGGAAGTAGGGACGGAGTCCTTAGGAGCAGCGGAGGATAAGGTTGCAGAGGGCGCCGGGATAACGACCTTTTCGGCCGAGGTCGGGATGGTCGTAGAAATTGCCGGAGTAGATTGAGGCTCAGTAGTAGCGCTGGGGCCCATAGAAGGGGCGGCGGGCTCGACGAAAACTTCGGAGGGCCGGTTCGGATCCAGGTCAATGGAAGGGGTCTCAGGGACATCGCGACGAACAGGCGACGTATTCGGAGCTGGAGGAGAAGCTGGACGAATAGGACTAGGAATCCTGGTATCATCAGCGGCAGGAGGAGATGGCGGTTTAATCGTCGGCTAGTCATACTAGGACCGCGGGTTTAACAAAAAGAGGAGCACCGAAAATAACAAAGAAGATTCACAAGATGAGAAATGTAAAAGAAAAACAAGAAATATAGGAAAAAGAAATTACCCGGCGACCCCAGGCATAGTCTTGCGCCTGGGAGGGTTCGGAGCGGATTTCTTCATTCGCTTTAGGAACCGCCTCGAGGCACTAGCAGAGCCCCGCTTCCCGAGGTAACGGGAGGCCGAGAAGCAATAGGCTCGGCGTCATGAACCTGACCGACCGGATAAGCTGGGAAAGTAGAAGCCGGAAATGCATAAGAAATAGGCATGGCGGCAACTACCTCTAGAATTTGGACCTCGTCCGAATCACCATCCTCCTCATGCGCTGAAGTTTTGCCGCGAGCTCGAGCCGGAGCAGGATCCGACTTAGGGACAAACTCCTCGGAGTCCGGCTCGCTAGTATCCGGGGTACTCCTGTCCGCGGGCCAAGGGAGCTGCAGAACTTCGGCGTCCTCGTTCTTCTGCTCTGCGAACCTCTGCAAGACGAGGATAAAGAGAATCATGTAAACCAGTTTCTAAAAACTTTGGAATAACAGAGCAATGCTGATTAAGCTTACCTCGGGAGGCGGACGATCGCGGGTGAATGGTTTTAACCCCCAAGACCAATCCTCAGGCATCTCAGTCTTGAAAATAGCTCGGACGCGCTTATGAATAAGATAGTTATCTAGCTCCACGGTCGAGACTCGGTTAGGGTCAAGGGGACCACTCATGTAGCACAGCTTGTGGGTCCGCTGCTGGAAGGGGCAGATCCGGCTACTAATAAAAGTTGCCATCAGATCTTCGCCGCATAACCCGGCCCGGATCAACTCTTTTAGCCGAATCTCGAAGGCCTCGGCCAAGGCGTGAGTTTTCCTCGGATTATAGAGCCATCACTTTGGAAGGTGGGCCAATTGAGAATGGAGGAAGCCGAATCTTATCTTCCGCCCCTCTGTTCTTGACGTAGAAGAATGACTTGTGCCACTTCTTGCACGACTCCAACCCAGTGACACGAGGGAACACGGATTTCCTCCGAGGTGTGATAGACGCCGCCCCACATTGGGTGAGCAACTTCTCGGAAGGGTGCAGAGATTTGTCGGGGACGACGTTGGAGCGGATCTGGAAGAACTTCGACCAGACATGCACTGAAGGCCACAGGCCGAAGTAACCCTCCGAAGCTGAGATGAAAGCAGAAGGAGAAGCTATGGCGTTCGCAGGAAGGTGATGCGGCTGAAGGCCGAAGTAATCGAGGAATTCTCTAGCGAATTCGCTAAGAGGGAGACCGGTCAGGCGGCGTGAGACATGAAACCACATACTCGCCTCTCGATATCCGGAGAGGACTTGCTGCCGGGTAACGGCAAGAAACCTCGGCGGGAATCCGTCGAGTCCGGATGAGCCATTCAATCTCACGGCGCGTGACTGAAGAGCCCTGCCACGAGCCTCGCTCGGGCCCGGAGCCAGCGTCGTCATCCTCAACAAGAGCGCCGCTAAACGAACTAGACATATGTGCGCCGGAGGAAAAACTGGCGGCGGAGGGGAGTTTAGAACTGCAAGGCCCCGTCGGAACTTTGCACGAAAACAATGGCAAATAAAGGGAGGAACCGTCGCCCAAGCACGAAAACGAAGCTGATGAATCTAGGGAAAGATCAGGGCAAGACGGCCAGAGAGGACTCACCGGCGGCGGAGCCAAGGCCGCGGAGCGCTGGGAAGAAAGGCAGAACGACGCGGCGGAATCCTCGCCGGCGGAGGCTCTGGCTGACGAGCGGCGGCGGAACTGCAAGAGAACGCGGCGGAGAAAGGAAGAAGGAGAACGGAGGCGAGCGGTAAGGGGAAAGGTGAATCCCACGAGCGCTGTTCCCCTCTTTATAGCCAAGCCATGAACAGGGAAGTGGGATCGTGGGTGTGGCAGTTACCCGTGTAGATCGTGGGAGCAGCACAAACGCACGACGGTGAGTGGAGCCACACCAACGGCCACACACGAAGAAAGGTCGTCACAATCCCCAAGGGGAACGGCACGGTGAAAGCGGCGCAGTGTACAGGTTCATGTAGCTTGTCAGTAAGCACTGTAGAAGGACCTAAAAACTAGAAGAACAATGATGGGATGACACGTAGGACATGGCGTACAAGGGAAGGAACGAGGAAACCTCGGACGAGGCCATAACTCGGAAACAAGACTGAAGAATATAATGAAGCTGATATAACCCGGCCAAAGCTAATTGACAGGGCCACACCAGCTTCGGGGACTAATGTCGGGGGGTTAACCTCGGGTAGGTCAGAGACGGGGAAAGACAGAGGTACTATCCCCGTCTAGTTTCCGAGTTACGGTCCAAGTCGGCCGAATCATGGATATGTCGGCCGATGAACGGAGGCGACGAGCCCACATATATGTATCAAGTAGTTACCCGGCCGAGCTGATGAGAGAATCGGCCGGGTTACCCGAGTGATCTTGATGCAGGTGAAGAACGAGCCGAGTAACACAAGGTACGGCCGAGTGATACGAAGCTTGCAGGAGAAGGGGAAGCCCAAGGTCAAAGTATAGCTGCAGGCTAGAAGGAATCAGAGCAGAGCCAAGCACAAGAGACAAGGATGCACAACGTCAGAGGGGCAGAAGGAGGTCACGGAGGTGACAGTCCTGGAGCCCGAGGCACGCAGAAGGGGGCCACTGGAGCCTTGCCGTCATTAGAAGGGCGACAGGGAAAGGAGGCCGCCGAACTACTATTTTGGGACAAGCATATTCCACGAATATGCTTGCCTCGTCAGCCCTAAGGGCACCCAAGGCGCTCCTTTATAAAGAGAGGCTTGGACCCTGAGGGAGGGATCGATTCTTTGAGCACCGTTAGGCTGGGGAGATTCACCTTGTCCCCCTGTATACAGCTCAAGGAGCACTTGTAATCCTTAAAGAGAGAAACAAAGATTATCACTTTGGCAGCTTGAGTGTAAAGACAGTTGCATCTTCCCTCCCCAGATCCCACTAGCATCCATTGGCCCCATACTTTAGCCTACCCATGGCATCTGCCGTGCCACCACCACGACAGTAATCTATGCATAACCTTTGACTTCTATCTTTCTTCTCCACAACAAAACTGGGGCTCCCCAAGATGAATAACTTGGTTGAATAAATCCTTTCTGCAACTGTTCTTCGAGTTGTTTCTTGAGTTCTTTCAGTTCATCAACTGACATTTTATATGGTCTCTTTGCTATCGGTCCAGACCCTGGTACCAAATCTATAAGAAATTCCACATCTCTATCAGGTGGCATTCCTGGCAATTCTTCCAGAAACACATCTGGATACTCACTCACAATTGGTACACTGTCCATGCTAACCCCCTTAAGAAAATTTAGCTTACTTCCTTTAGATTCAAAGTTGTACTTGAATTTAATCCGCTTTCTTTCCAGGGTTGTGAGTGCAAAAGTACGATTAGCATAATCCAGTACTCCTTCATACTTAGCCATCCAATCCATTCCCAATATTACGTCCAGTCCTTGGGAATCTAGGATTATCAGACTCACTGGAAATTTATGTTTTCCAAACTCTACTACTAGATCCCGGCATCCAAGACTTACTATCATATCTCCACCCAGAGAACTAACTTTTATTGGACACCCAATGTTTTCAGCTGGAAACCCATTTCTATCAACAAATGCTTTTGATATGAACGAATGCGATGCTCTAGTATCAAAAAGAACAAATGCTGGAATAGAATTGAGTCTGAACTTACCAGAAACAGCATCAGGCTCCTCATAGACCTCCTCCACACTGATGTGGTTCACCTGTCCTTTCTGGAAAGGATTGGGCTTGATAGGTCCTTCAACTTTCTTTTCAGGGCACTCATTTGCATAATGCCCCATCTTCTTGCATTTGAAGCACTCAACCTGACTGATGTCTCTCTTAACAGGCTGACTTCCACTTCCAATTCTATTACCACTATGGTGGTTCTTATGTCCACTCTTGTGGTTCTTGTACTTGTCATTGTCATGAATGCGATGATTCTTGTTGTCATGATGGTTGTGGTTGTGGTGCTTGTTGAATTTCCCATGCTTGTGGGATCCTGAGCTTCCGCTGTCATCATAGTGAGATCGTTTGTGAGACGATCCCGACCTGTGCTTGTCGGAGTGCTTTCTCTTTCTACTCTCGACTTGTTTCATTTTGTTCTCCAATATTGCAGCCTTGTCACAGAGCGACTAATAAGTGGGAACATATGCCACAGCCAATTGCAGATTCAGCTTATCATTCAAGCCTTCTAGAAATTTTTCCTTTCTCTTGGCATCGGTGTCAACTTCATCCGGTGCATAACGCGCCAGATTGTTGAATTCCTCAATGTATTTAGCCACGCCGGGTGGCTACCGCTTGATTGTGGAACTCTTTCTTTTCGTGCTCATCACTCGATGAGATATGAGCAAGCGAAGCCATCCTCAAAGATAGCCCAAGTCACTTCATCTATGGGAGTGATCGTAAGTTGTCCCACCAAGTGGTGGCCCTTCTAGCATGTGCCGCAACTGACCTTTTCAAAGATCCGACAGCCCACGGTTACCAAGTCCTTGTTTACTGAGCGTAGCCAATCGTTGGCCACCATGGGATCAGTCGTCCCTGAGAACTTAGCTGGCCTCAATCTCAAGAACCTGGTGAGCATATCGAAACCCGGTGGGTTGTTGTTGTTGTTATTGTTGTTATTGTTGTTGTTATTGTTGTTGTTGTTGTTGTTGTTTTGGTTCTGAATGAATGTTGTCATCATCTGCATCAGCTGTGTTTGAGCAGTCATTATTTGCTGCATTTCTGGAGTGATGTTGTTTTTGTTGTTGGGGTTGGGGTTTGCACAACGGGGAGGCATATGTGGTTTGTTCAAATAGAGATAAGAATGAGATACCCATAGATGCTTTCATGCACATTACATCACATAAGCAAATAGCAAGCATGCAACACAAGATAAAGGTTCAACAACAAAATAACAAGTTCACGAAGTAAAACACACAAGTAGCAAGCCATCCACATGTCGGATGGTCCAATAACAAGTTCTCAAATAACAAGTATGATAATAAAAGATAAACGAGTAGTCAAGTCTACTCATCGGCATCAATCTCCTCCTCGACAAAGGTAAGACCTGCGTTCTCCATCGCGGCCTTGTTCTCCATGATGGTAGTGGTCAAGGACTGTATCTTGGCCTTGGGGGCCCTCTTCTGGGAACGAAGCCTCTCTATCACCGTCTGCTGCTGCTCTAGCTCGAAGTCCTTGGACTGCAGTTCTTCAGTCATGCCCCGGATCTTCTTGTTCCCATCTTGGACACGCTTCTCCTGACTCTTGAACTTCCTGTCCTGGGTCTCGAACTTCGCCTCCATTTCCTTGACTATCTCGTCCTGCTGCGCGAAGAGCTTATCCTTCTCGCGAAGCTGCACCTGGAGCTCATCGTTGTTGAGCATGACATTGGTCCTGTCCATGTCCACGTGCCTAATGCGAGACTCTAAGTCCTGGAGGTACAGGCGTATCGGCTCTGCTGCGTCCCTTGAGTCGTCCTCGAAGTCGATGGACTCTCCGTCCTCATCACGTCTTCCGGAGACGTGAAAGTGGGTGCCTCTAACCTGTCGGGAGTGTCGCCCTAGCAGACGTCCTATCAGATCCTGCATCACTACCTCAAGGCCTCTCTCCCTGTCATCGTGCATAAGCTTGAAGACGATAGCCTCCATAGTAGGCTCAGTCTGGCGCCCGGGCTGGTTCACCTTGAAGTCCCAGAGATCCTTCCTCTCAAACTTGGTGAGGGGATGCACCATGATGGTGGGAAGAGGGAGATTGAGAAAAGTGGTAACCTCAACGATACGAGGACCAAAGCGGGTAACCTGGAACTCCTCAACAATGCTGATGGTAATAGGCATCTATTTATAAGATGGAAAAGTTAGAACAACACAAAACAAGATAAAACAAAATACATAACAACACATACACATTCTTGGGAAGCAAAACACACAAGTCATGCATACATGAAACCATTACAACAACCAAGGTTCAATCTTATTTTTAAGAAACATTTTGGAAAATAGGGTGATAGGTGGTGGTCCAACTAACGAAGTATGTTTACAATCCTATCTCATTGGATCTGTTGGCTAACACAATGTTTCTAGAAGCAATCAACCTATCTTGCTCACATGATTCCATCACTAAGTATATAATATCTCCTCTTAAGGTTTGGTTGGTAGCTTCCAACTCTTGGTTATGTTCCTTCTCTTTCCTTATTTCATTTTGGAGGTTGAGCATTCTGCACTTGACTCTGTCACCAAGTTCTTTGATGGTCTTCCAAGCTGCATCCCTTGCTGATTCAAAGAATGTAGGGTGCACCACTGAATTGGTGAACATGCAGAATCATTTTTCTTGATGGTTGTCTTCCTTGTTTTTATACAAGTGAAGTTGCACCCACCAGTATTCCACTCCTTCATACATCACTGGAAAACCCTTGCACACAGCTGCACCTTGTATTTCTAATGCAACCATGAGGTCCTTGAGAGCCTTGGGGAATTCTGTCTCACACTCCAAAGTCATTGTCATGAGTGGTCCTTTCCTTACGGCTTCGTTGATGGAGTTCATCTACAAATAAAGATGAGAGAGAAGATTAGAAAAGTTTACGAGAAGAATAGACAAGTGTAGAAGTAGTTGAAAATTTTTCCTTAGTGGTTTCCAATCCTAGGGTCATAATCCTACAGGCAACACAGTGCTCTGATACCATCTGTAAGATCCCTCCTTTGTAAAGGAAAAGGATCCCTGTGATTGCAATGCTAGTCCCTGGATCATTGCTAGCATCCACAGTTTAAGATGAAGTACGCATATACAAAGTTCATTTATTACATCCATTCCAGAGAGAACATAGTCTTTACAACTCAAGGCCACAGGCCTAATACAAGAGTTTGAATAAGTAAATAAATATAAGTCTTCATCTTCATGTGCCATAGGCAAACATGTTGAGTGTAGACTCATGACACCTAATCCTCATCAGAGTAACCTGCAACATCATAAGTTACAGCCATAGTGGGTCAATACTTTGGAATAGTATTGGAAAGTGATACCTTAGTAAAATTTAGGAGGACTACATTACTATATGCATTTTTTCTAAGTTTAGCTTGGCTAGCTTTGCTCAAAATAGGTTTTTCCTATTAGTTGAAATCACTAAGTTTTTCTTTGTCAAAACTTTTCCCAAAGAACCACCAATAGACATTGAGGTCCTTCACCCTTGTTCACCCACAAGTTTTACTTAGAAGTTGGAGTGATGAGATTATTGATAGCTTCCATGTCTTGATGCTCAAGTTGTCCATTGCCATGGACTTGGCTAAGTACTTAGATTTTACCATCTGTAGAAGTTGTGCACTTTCCCCAGCAGACTTGGTTTCCCAAGACAGGACCTTTCAGAAGCCTTTCTTAGACCAAATGGACGCGCTCCAACCTATCATTCCCACTACCACCAACTGTCCAAATGGCTAAGTTCTAGCAACTTATGTGATCCAGGCAGCGCCCATATTGCCAAGTGGCTGCACTAGAAGCTTCTCAACACTTGGCCTCTAAAATACCTTTGTTCCTAGGTGGCAATCCACAAGTGTGATACACAAGGTAAACCATAGCCATGGGCCTTGTGTAACCACTCAACCAAAAACCACCAAGCAATTACCATTCCACCCAGGTGATTCATTGACTTAGTTCTTTTATTAAGAAAAACATAAGTCCATAGACTTAGAAATATTTTCACCATAGCATGTATATTTTACCAACCCTTGTTTGCTACTAGCTAGGCTAAGCATGGCATAGGTAGTAACTTAACTTAGAAATTTCCTAGCAATTCTATAACTACTTAGGATTTCCCAACATGGCATTTGGCAAAAATAGTAACATGCAAGACTTAGCAAAATATTTCTAATGCTTGTATAAAAATATACAGATAGAAATATTCATGAAGTACCACTTGCCTTGTGTGGCATCCCGCTAAAACCACTACTAGAAAATCGCGTTGTTTTTGTGCATTGCATCGTCATCATCATGCATTTGTTTGTCTGAAACTATTTTCAATAAGCCTATTTTGTTTTCTAAAATTACCCTTCTTTCATTTCGAAACAAAGTCTCATAATTATCTGCTAAACTATTTAACTAAAAATTAATTGCTAAAAAGATTTCAAACAAAACCAAACAAATAAATATCCTACAAAATAATCAACCTAAAACCTAAATCCTTTTCTACCTAAACCTAGTCTACCCACCAACCGCAGCTTGCCACCTCACCGTCCCTCCACCTCAAAGACGTCACCCATCCACCTCACCAATCCTGCACTTCCCCACTCCTCGGCCCACTGGGCCCCACCCAGCACTACCTGCCGCCCCAGCAACACGCACTCACACAACCCCCCCACCTACCCCCCTCTCTCTCCCCCCGACACCCCGGCCCCACCTCCTGCACCGTTCCCACCCCGCAGCCCCCACCCTGCAGCCCCCACTCCCTCTCTCCTCCTGGCCCCACCCCGGACCCACCACCTCTTCTCCTCTCTCCCCCAACCCCGCGTCCCCTCCCCCGCTCGAGCCTTCCCACCTACCACCTCGCCGGCTCCCCTCCCCATCCTCTCTCTCTCCGTCGCCGGCCGCTTCTCCCTCCGCCGCCGGAGCTGCCCGTGAACCTCTCCCCCACGCTGCCTCCTCCGTCCGCTGGCTCCTCCTCGCTGCCACCCTGCCCTCCTCCGCCCCATCTCCTCTCGGCCGCCTCCCGGCCAGCGAAGGCCAAGGCCCTCCCTCACGAGCTCTCCGCCCGAGCCGGCCCCGCGCCCCGTCCTCACCCTCATTCCTCCTTCCCGGCCGCCATGCCCGCTGTCGAGGCCCACCTCTCCAATGCTCCCCACCGCTGCTCCCTCCGGCCCTCGCCGTCCTAGCCCCAACCGCGGCGCCCCCTCGAGCTTCGCCGCCACCAGGCCGACCTCGCCACCCGCCCTCGCCGTCGCGGCAAGCCGCCGCGTGCGCCTTCCCTCGCCAAGGAGCCCTCCCCGCCTATGTCCTCCGCCGACGCCACCAACCCCCACCTCCCTCCGGCCTCTTCCTCTCGTCTCCCCCGAGCCCGACCATGGCCTCGCCACACCAACCTTGCGCCGTCGCCGGCGGGCTCTGGCCCGAGCTCTGCCTCCGCTCGCCGCCTCCCTCCTCCTCCATGTGCCCTCGCCCGAGCTCCGGCCGTGCCGTGCGCCGCGTCGTCTGTGCTCGTCCTCGCCACCGCTTTTGCCTTCCTGGTGCCCTCCACCGAGCTCCGCGGCGCCGCATGCCCTCTCCGTGGTGCCGCCGCGCGCATCCCCGACATCGCCAGGGAGCCCAACCACCACCGCGTAGGCTTCCTCTTCCTTGGCTCCCTCTCCGTCCTCCTACGTCCGCTGTCCCGTGTGCTACAGGACGGCCCCCAGGTTCTTTGACTGGATGGCCTCTGGTCGTCTCGTCCAGGAGTCAATGTTGTTCCGCTGCTTGTACCAGTTTGGCACCCAAGTCGCCAGTCATGTGTGCCATGGGGTTCTGCTTGTGTTCCCTATGGCCAGACCAAGATGCAGCCCAAGTCCGCCAATGACCATCGACACCGAACCCGATGACCGCCAAGCTCGCCACAAAAACGACAAGTACTTCACCGCGGGACACCGAGAATGCTGACATGGAACCTGAGACCGACAAGTTCTCCTTCACAGATCCGAACCCTGAGACCCTGAAGACCGATCCGAAGACCGATCCCGGCGAGACCGAACCCCGACGAACACCAAGACCCTCGGAATCGCCAAGTTCTTCCTCTCGGATCCGAAGACGCCCAGACCCGGGACACCAAGATCTCCGCCGTGAAACGACAAGACCGACGACACGACCCGACGACCGCGGATGCGACAAGATCGTCTCTCGGGACGCCAAGTTCTTCTTCCCGAATGCCAAGATCGATCTCATCGAACCGAACCTTGCCTTCCGTCGAACCCTGAGACCGAACCCCGAACCCCCGGGACCAAGTTCGCCGAACCCTAATGTGTGACCCTAAGACCCTATTTTTTTATAATAATATATACTTGTTGCATATTAAATTGTTCATGCATGCATACTTGTCTGTGGTTTGGGGGCCTTATGCCGATTCACATTATAATTAAATATGGGGCCCATATGCGGGAAAATCTAGTCTTATATTGGCCTCATTTAAATTGGTGTAGCGAACCGGTGCTATCTTTTGCCATGTTAAGACAACATTTAAATTGCGGGGTATCTAAACAACTGGAACCATATATTTAATGGTCGGGACCCCGGTTCCGCTTAATATGGCCTAATTGCACCGCATATTTACCATGCCATGCATCACACATGCATCATGCCCGATCTCTTGCGTAATATTAAATAGTGCATCCGGTGTTTATTCTAGTGTTTTGGTTCTTCGCGGATAAGGCCGTTGAGTTGATGCGAGTGTCGACCCGATCTTCGGTTGAACCTTCGGCAATGTTTTCAGGCGAGCATCTCCCCCTTTCTACCTATCTTACCTTTATAGTATTTATTCCCTCCTGTTGATCTATTGCTATCTGTGTTGCGATGCTCTAGTTTTCGTACCCGTGATATCCCTTGCAGCCTTATATTGCCTTGGACACATCCTATTACCTGTTGTTTGGTAGATAGTTGGACTTGCGCGTCGTAGTCGCTTGCTCAAGTGCTGTTGTCGGTCCAAAGACCACAGCTTGTTGGAGTGTTGCCGTATGTTTATTGTTGGAGATGTTCATGGCTTTAATTACTGCTCACTTTAATTTCTGTTTAACAACTAAAATTGAATAAGCAGAGGCATCGGTGGGTGATAGATGTTATTTGGTTGTTAACCGTCCACTTGTGTCCCGTAGGACCCCGAGTACTTGATACCTGTTCCTTGAATATTCGCGCTATCCACATCCGGGAGGATTATGGGACCCCCTGAGCCAGAGCTTGATTCATTCTTATTTCTTGGGGCCACAAACTAGTTTGAGGTTTTATTTACTATCATGTACTTATGCCATGCTTTACTGCTTTATCTAAATTGTGCGTGGAGCACTGCTTCGTTAGGATCGTGACCGTTTTGCGGTATCGACAAGCCCAGTTGGTTTCCTCGCTTCTGACGGCCCCACAAACCTTGAGTCCGTCTCGAAGTCAGCTAACTTCGTTGCGGGTATACTTAATGGGGTGGCCCCCTGAAATATTTCTGAATCCTGTGATTGCTTTGTCGTGAAGGCCTCGTTGGGTTTTGATTTGGTTTTTCCGAGGTTGATCGAGTGTGTGTTGCTATTTGTGCACCCCTGCAGGGTAAAACTTTCTGAAAGCCGTGTCCGCGGTTATGGACGACTTGGAGCACAGTATCTCGATCATAGACAACTATAACTAAAGTAGTGCTATAAATTTTACTTTATAATGACTAGTAATTCAGCTTCACTATAATGGAATGGCTAAATAAAACTGCCAACAATTGCTTGTTTGGGTTGTCGCTTGCTACCATTTTATCTGACTAGTAAGTATTGCAACTATAACGGGATGGCTAAATAAAAGTACCAACAACTGCTGGGTTTTGGGATATCTCATGCTAATTGTATCTGACTAGTAAGTGTTGCAACTACAACGGAATGGTTAACTAAAACGGCCCACTGCTTATTTTATCAGGATGATTATCTACACCTGACTAGTAATTGCTGCAACGATAACTGAATAAATAAAACTGCCAACTGTGTGAGTTCCTCGGTTGACTTCCTCGTTTGGTCTCGAGGGGGAAATACCAGGATGGGTTTGTGTGGTGTTAGATTTGGGTTGGTTCCGAATAGGTCTTTCTTACCCCTCTCTGATAGCCGCCAGTTGTATCGAGTCTCTATAGGTTGATTAGTGCATGCCGCGCTGCCGCTTCAGTCCACCATACCTATGTAGGCGAGGACCGCCGAATTCTAGTCTCATGTGTACTGCCTCAAGATCTTCGCTCTCTCTTTTTCCTTTGCCCTTTGCCGCACCTTTGTTTAAGCAGGTTTTGAGATCGACGTCGTTAGCGGGGTTACCCTTCCGCTTGGCCTGGGCAGGGTTATGGACGCCATTGGTTATTCTTGAGGCTCTTAGCCCCATTTGCATCTTGTCCGTAGTCGGACGCTCCATCGCTTTCAAGGTGATTTGGATCTTTGTACCGTATCTGTATTCTTGACTCATGGAGTCGTGTTGTATATATATCTGCTCGTGTGTCCCATCGAGGACTGTTGTGTAATGTTATTATCGTTTTCCACCGCATTTAAAGTGCTGGTGGGCACCTTTGAATTGTTTCTGCGGGTTTGGCGGAATCGCTGAAACTTGCATAGGGTCAATTCTGAGGTGTTACAGTGGTATCGAGCTCAGCTATGCGATACCCACAAGTCCAGCCTGTAGGATAACCTAGCTAACGGCCGAAGTAGAGTGTCAAAACTATTTTTCAAAATCGATTGGATAGTTCTGATTAGGTCTGATTTTACTCCTTACCCCTATGCTATTCTCCTCTTACCTCTACGTGTTTTGAATCCGCTCTTGTCTCGTGGTTGGGTTTCGTCGTACCTTCAGGGTTTCGCTTCCTCCTTTGATAACGGTGTTCTACTCTCCGGTGTTCATGCTGTCTGAGGAATCCGTCTACTGTGGTACCATTCTTTGTTCCTTTTTTGTGCCTTCCGGTGTTTTCCGACACGACGACATCATCTACGCCAGATCCGACGCAGAGTCTGCATCACTCCTTTGTTTCTGAACCTCGTTTGTCGATATCTTCAGTCTGAATTCCGAGAGTTGGTTGCATAATTCGCCTATTCGTGTGCAGAGTAATGGTTTGGGTGCGCGATGGACTGATCACCATCCGACTACTCTTATCATTCGCTCTTGTACATCGAATCAGTGGATCCAGCAATTTTACTCCGTCCACGGAAGCTAGAGATGGCTTTAATTGTTGATACCTCTACCTTCGACCTTTTGTTCCCGGAGTGTTCTCTTGACGATCACGGACAACGACCCTTGTTAGTGGTGTCGCGAGGATCTACATGAAGCGAGAAGACGCAGATCGCCGACCTTCTTTCCGGTACCATGAGGCGGATCTCGAGGGCGAGATCCATTGTTAGTGGTGTCGAATTGTGGCATCCCGCTAAAACCACTACTAGAAAATCGCGTTGTTTTTGTGCATTGCATCGTCATCATCATGCATTTGTTTGTCTGAAACTATTTTCAATAAGCCTATTTTGTTTTCTAAAATTACCCTTCTTTCATTTCGAAACAAAGTCTCATAATTATCTGCTAAACTATTTAACTAAAAATTAATTGCTAAAAAGATTTCAAACAAAACCAAACAAATAAATATCCTACAAAATAATCAACCTAAAACCTAAATCCTTTTCTACCTAAACCTAGTCTACCCACCAACCGCAGCTTGCCACCTCACCGTCCCTCCACCTCAGCACGTCACCCATCCACCTCACCAATCCCAGACTTCCCCCCCCCACTCCACAGCCGCTGGCCCCACCCAAGACTACACCGCCACCCCAAAGACACGACTCACACAGCCCCCACCACCCCCCTCTCTCTCCCGACACCCCTGCCCCACCTCCTGCAGGTCCCACCCGCAGCCCCTCCCTCTCTCCTCCCGGCCCCACCCCGGCCCCACCACCTCTTCTCCTCTCTCCCCCGACCCCGCGTCCCCTCCCCCGCTCGAGCCTTCCCACCTACAACCTCGCCGGCTCCCCTCCCCATCCTCTCTCTCTCCATCGCCGTCCGCTTCTCCCTCCGCCGCCGGAGCCACCCGTGAACCTCTCCCCCGCGCCGGCCTCCTCCGTCTCTGCCTGGCTCCTCCTCGCCGGCCACCCCGTCGTCCTCCGCTCGCCCCATCTCCTCTCCGCCGCCCTCCCAGCGGCCACGGGCGTCCTCCCTGAGCTCCTGCCGCCCGCTGCCCAGCGCCCGTACTCACCCTCGTTCCTCCTCCCCGGCAGCCATGCCCGCCGTCGAGGCCCACCTCTCCAGTGCGCCCCACCGCTCCTCCCTCCGGCCCTCGCCGTCCTGGCCCCAACCGCGGCGCCCCCCCGAGCTCCGCCGCCACCAGGCCGACCTCGCCACCCGCCCTCGCCGTCGCGGCAAGCCGCCGCGTGCGCCTTCCCTCGCCAAGGAGCCCTCCCCTCCTATGTCCGCAGCCGACGCCACCAACCCCCACCTCCCTCCGGCCTCTTCCTCCCGTCTCCCCCGAGCCCGACCATGGCCTCGCCACACCAACCCTACGCTGCCCGCTGGCTCGCCCGAGCTCCGCCGCCGCCTCCTCTCCTCCTCCATTCGCCGCCGTGCTGTGCTCGTCCTCGCCACCGCTTTTGCCTTCCTAGCGCCCTCCACCGAGCTCCGCGACGCCGCATGCCCTCTCCGTGGTGCCGCCGCGCGCATCCCCGACATCGCCAGGGAGCCCGACCGCCACCGCGTAGGCTTCCTCTTCCTTGGCTCCCTCTCCGTCCTCCTACGTCCGCTGCCCCGTGTGCTCTGAGATGGCCGGGTTCTTTGATGGATGGCCTCTCGGTCGTCTGCCCAGAGTCAACGCTGTTCATTGCTTGTACCAGTTTGGCACCCAAGTCGCCAGTCATGTGTGCCATGGGGTTCTGCTTGTGTTCCCTATGGCCAGACCAAGATGCACCCCAAGTCCGCCAACGACCATCGGCACCGAACCCGATGACCGCCAAGCTCGCCAAAAAAACGACAAGTACTTCACCGCGGGACACCGAGAATGCCGACATGGAACCTGAGACCGACAAGTTCTCCTTCACAGATCCGAACCCTGAGACCCTGAAGACCGATCCAAAGACCGATCCCAGCGAGACCGAACCCCGACGAACACCAAGACCCTCGGAATCGCCAAGTTCTTCCTCTCGGATCCGAAGACGCTGAGACCCGGGACACCAAGATCTCCGCCGTGAAACGACAAGACCGACGACACGACCCGACGACCGCGGATGCGACAAGATCGTCTCTCGGACGCCAAGTTCTTCTTCCCGAATGCCAAGATCGATCTCATCGAACCGAACCTTGCCTTCCGTCGAACCCTGAGACCGAACCCCGAACCCCCGGGACCAAGTTTGCCGAACCCTAATGTGTGACCCTAAGACCCTATTTTTTTTATAATAATATATACTTGTTGCATATTAAATTGTTCATGCATGCATACTTGTCTGTGGTTTGGGGGCCTTATGCCGATTCACATTATAATTAAATATGGGGCCCATATGCGGGAAAATCTAGTCTTATATTGGCCTCATTTAAATTGGTGTAGCGAACCGGTGCTATCTTTTGTCATGTTAAGACAACATTTAAATTGCGTGGTATCTAAACAACTGGAACCATATATTTAATGGTCGGGACCCCGGTTCCGCTTAATATGGCCTAATTGCACCGCATATTTACCATGCCATGCATCACACATGCATCATGCCCGATCTCTTGCGTAATATTAAATAGTGCATCCGGTGTTTATTCTAGTGTTTTGGTTCTTCGCGGATAAGGCCGTTGAGTTGATGCGAGTGTCGACCCGATCTTCGGTTGAACCTTCGACAATGTTTTCAGGCGAGCATCTCCCCCTTTCTACCTATCTTACTTTTATAGTATTTATTCCCTCCTGTTGATCTATTGCTATCTGTGTTGCGATGCTCTAGTTTTCGTACCCGTGATATCCCTTGCAGCCTTATATTGCCTTGGACACATGCTATTACCTGTTGGTTGGTAGATAGTTGGACTTGCGCGTCGTAGTCGCTTGCTCAAGTGCTGTTGCGTGTCATCCAGTACCACAGTTGTTGGAGTGTTGCCGCATGTTTATTGTTGGAGATGTTCATGGCTTTAATTACCGTTCACTTTATTTACTGTTTAACAACTAAAATTGAAGTAGGTAAGCAGAGGCATAGGTGGGCAATAGATGTTATTTGGTTTTTAACCGTCCACTTGTGTCCCGTAGGACCCCGAGTACTTGATACCTGTTCCTTGAATATTCGCGCTATCCACATCCGGGAGGATTATGGGACCCCCCTGAGCCAGAGCTTGATTCATTCTTATTTCTTGGGGCCACAAACTAGTTTGAGGTTTTATTTACTATCCTGTACTTATGCCATGCTTTACTGCTTTATTTACGATTGTGCGAGGAGAACCTGTACTGTTTAGGATCGTGACCCGTTTTCGCGGTATCGACAAGCCCAGTTTTGGGTTCCCACTCGTTTACAGCCGGCCCCACAAACCTTGAGTCCGTCTCGAAGTCAGCTAACTTCGTTGCGGGTATACTTAATGGGGTGGCCCCCTGAAATATTTCTAAATCTTGTGATTGCTTTGTCGTGAAGGCCTCGTTGGGTTTTGATTTGGTTTTTCCGATGTTGATCGAGTGTGTGTTGCTATTTGTGCACCCCTGCAGGGTAAAACTTTCTGAAAGCCGTGTCCGCGGTTATGCCCCACAGTATCTCGATCATAGACAACTATAACTAAAGTAGTGCTATAAATTTGACTTTATAATGACTAGTAATTCAGCTTCACTAATATGGAATGGCTAAATAAAACTGCCAACAATTGCTTGTTTGGGTTGTCGCTTGCTACCATTGTATCTGACTAGTAAGTATTGCAACTATAACGGAATGGCTAAATAAAAGTACCAACAACTGCTGGGTTTTGGGATATCTCATGCTAATTGTATCTGACTAGTAAGTGTTGCAACTACAACGTAATGATTAACTAAAACGGCCCACTGCTTATTTTATCAGGATGATTATCTACACCTGACTAGTAATTGCTGCAACGATAACTGAATAAATAAAACTGCCAACTGTGTGAGTTCCTCGGTTGACTTCCTTGTTTGGTCTCGAGGGGGAAATACCAGGATGGGTTTGTGTGGTGTTAGATTCGGGTTGGTTTCGAATAGGTCTTTCTTACCCCTCTCTGTTAGCCGCCAGTTGTATCGAGTCTCTATAGGTTGATTAGTGCATGCCACCGCTTGATCCACCATACCTATGTAGGCGAGGACCGCCAATTCTAGTCTCGCTGCACTGGCCTCGATCGACCGCTCTCTCTTTTTCCTTTGCCCTTTGTCGGCACCCCTTTGTTTAAGCAGGTTTTGAGATCGACGTCGTTAGCAGGGTTACCCTTCCGGCTTGGCCTGGGCAGGGTTATGGACGCCATTGGTTAATCTTCAGGGCTCTTAGCCCCATTTGCATCTTGTCCGTAGTCGGACGCTCCATCGTTTTCAAGGTGATTTGGATCATTGTACCGTATATCTCTATTCTTGACTCATGGAGTCGTGTTGTATATATATCTGTTCTGTGGGTCCCATCGAGGACTATTGTGTAATGTTTATTACTTCGTTTTCCACCCGCATGAAAGTGCCTGGTGGGCACCTTTGAATCGTTTCTATGCGGGTTTGGCGGGAATCGCTGAAACTTGCATAGGGTCGATTCTGAAGGTGTTACACCTTGGTAGTTGGGAGAGTAGCACTCTTCACAATCACAATCACTAGCAGCAAAGTCTACACAAAGAATATAACCACAATCACATACAAGTCATATACAAGCAAAAATATATATCCATGCATGCAAGATGCTAAGTGATGATTTTTGAAACTCAACCAAGCAAGTGCATAGTACTGAATCATAAACAAGTCAAAAACTTGCTAAACCAAGTTTATTTTACACTAAACAATTTCCTAAACAATTCCTATACTCAAAATAGTCCTAAACAAGTTTCTGCAAAAAAATCATTTTAACAGAAACTAAATGCTAAACACATTACATAAACATATAGGGCTTGTCTCCCTGATTCCAACGGTATAAAATTTGCTAAAATCTAACATGGGAATCAAAAGTTACAAGGAAATTTTTTTTGGATATAAATCTGATTTCAAATTCTGTTTTAATTCAAACCCTAGCCACGCGTCTTAATCTTACTAGCGCGTACCGGTTCGCGTTGGATCACGCACGCGAGCCGTAGGATCTAAGAGGCGATGCACGGTTCAGATCAAAACGTAACGCTTCGCTAAGTGGTTATATTGCACGCGTTGGATCTAGATCCAACGGCTCTTGATCAAACGACCAAGGTCTGGCGGCGCGCGGCGACGGCGAGCGGAGGAGCGCTCTATCCGTGGCAGTGCCGGCGTTCTAGGTCGCCCGGGGAGGAAAGATTGTGCTCACCAGAATCGCAGGGTCGAGGCGAAGCTCAACGTGGAGGTGGCTTGGCAAGGGGCGCACGGCAGGGGCTGCTGGAGCTCGTCGGAGTCGTGCACGGCGTCGGGAGGTTGCAGACTATGTAGTTGCCGAGGTTTCGCATCGCCCTAGCACGAACCAGATGGATTAGGGACGCGCAAAACAGTGGCGAACATCCTCGTATGCAAGAGGGGGCAAGGGACGCGCTCTGCTTACCGTAATTGGTCACCGGAGTTGAGCGGCGGCTCGGTCGGTTGCGGGCACGAACGGGGACGGCGTCCTGGGTCACGAGCAGGCAAGCGAAGAGTATCAGGAGATGCACGAGATCACGCTGGGCACGATAGTTTGAACCAGAGAAAGGGGGGCGGTCGAAGCTCACCGGAATCAGTCGCCGGAGGTCGTCGATGTTGCGGGGTTTCGAGGTCGAATGCGCGCAGCCTGGTGGCGGAGTGAGCGAGGAAAGTGGGGGGAAATGACCGCGGCGGCGAGGGGTTTAAGTAGCCAGAAGCGGGGCGATAATTGCGCGCTGAATCAATGGAATTTAAGCGAGTTTTAATCGCGGCGTCATCAGACGGTGGTAACGGCGAGGTGTCTGCGAGAAATTGGGGAAGACGACGCTGACGTGGAGAGGGCCCGCTAGGAATGTAACAGAGGGAGGGTGCAGGTGTCGAGAACTTGCTGGGTGCGTCAAGGCGAGAGAGAGAGAGAGGGGAGCCGGGTGGGCTATCTGGGGCGGTTTTTCTGTTGGGATAGAATAGGAGCGCCTGGCCTTTTTTTTCTTTAATCCTTTTCTATTTCTGAATTGATTTTCTGGATTGAGTTTCAAATGAATTCAAACTCTTTTTGAATTCAAATCTTTTCTAGACTTTTGAAGTGTGCAATAGTCACAAATCTTGGCATAAAACCATGTGGTCACTTTGAGTTGGCTTGGTCATTTTGGAAAGACAAAATAACAGTGACTTAGCACTTGGTTTGCAAAAGATTTGAAAATGGTTTTGAACCCATTTTTATTTTGTAAAATTTTGTTCAAACTCCACACTCAAACCAATCAACAAGGGAGTCAAACAATTTTGGTTTAAAACATTCAAACTCTCAAATGGGGATGGCCATTTGATTTAAGTTTGCTCACATAAAATGATAGCACTAAGTGCTTCTATTTTCTGAAATGAGTTTGAAATTGATCTCAAAACTATATGCATGAATGAATGATATGCAATCTTTGAAATCATGATTTTAGGGATGTTACACTTCTCTACGCTTAGGATCTGCGTAGCTCTTCTGTCGGGACTGTGCTATCTTCAATCTGTCTTTTACTAGATTTACTTCCCCTTCATCCTCTTTGATTAGTTCTGGCCCGAACAAGTTTCTTTCTCCCACACCATTCCATAGAAATGGAGTAGTACACTTTCTCCCATAGAGAAACTCAAACGGTGCCATCTCAATACTGGCTTGATAGCTGTTATTGTAAGAGAATTCTGCGTAAGGCAGATTTTCATCCCAACTAGCTCCATAGTCTAGGGCACATGCCCTCAACATATCTTCTAGAATCTGGTTGGTCCTTTCTGTCTGTCCATCAGTCTGAGGATGAAAAGCAGTACTGAATTCCAATCTCGTTCCCAATGATTCATGCAGTTGCCTCCAAAAATGAGAAGTGAATTGGGTTCCCCTATCAGACACAATACTCTTGGGTACTCCATGCAGACACACAATCCTATTCATATAGATCTTGGCCAACTTAGCACTTGTGTAGGTTGTCTTCACAGGTATGAAATGAGCCATTTTAGTGAGGCGATCCACTACTACCCAAATAGAATCATATCCTGACCTGGTCCTTGGAAATCTGGTGATGAAATCCATACCAATCTTTTCCCACTTCCAATCAGGAATAGGTTGTGGTTGTAGCAATCCTGCTGGTTTCTGATGTTCTGCTTTCACTCTACTACATACATCACACAAAGCAATATGCTCGGCGATGTCCTTCTTGAGATTATTCCACCAAAATCTTTCCTTCATATCCATGTACATTTTGGTGTTACCTGGATGAATGGAATATGGGGAGTTGTGTGCTTCTTGTAAAATCAGTTTCCGAAGCTCCGGATCTGGCGGAACACAGATACGTTTTCCATACCAAAAAGTACCTTGTTCATCTTCATGGAATCCTTTGGATTTTCCTTTGCCAATCTTTTCCTTAATCTCTTCAATTTCCTTGTCCGTATTTTGGGCTTCCTTGATTTTGTCCAACAAAGTGGGTTGAACATTCAATGACATGAGATGTCCTTCAGGCACAATCTCCAATTTGAGATCTCTAAATTGGGCAAAGAGATCATCTGGCAACTCTCCCTTAGTAAGGCCATTCACAAATACTTTACGGCTTAGTGCATCCGCTACAACATTCGCTTTACCGGGGTGATATTACAAACTTAAGTCATAGTCCTTGATGAGTTCTAGCCATCTTCTTTGTCTCATGTTGATTTCTTTTTGAGTGAAGATATAATTCAAACTTTTGTGATCTGTGAACACTTCACATCGCTTTCCCAAAAGATAATGTCTCCATGTTTTAAGTGCATGGACAACAGAGGCCAACTCTAAATCATGAGTAGGGTAATTTACCTCATGAGTTTTGAGTTGTCTCGAGGCATAAGCCACAACTTTACCTTCTTGCAATAGAACTGCACCTAATCCATGATGAGATGCATCACAATACACTTGGAAATCTTTCTCCAAATCTGGCAGACATAGGACTGGTGCTGTCACTAGTCTCTTTTTCAATTCTTGGAAACTGAGTTCACATCCTTCAGTCCAAGAAAATTTCTTGTCTTTCTTTAGTAACTCCTTCATTGGCTTAGCTACCTTGGAGAAATTCTCAATGAATCTTCTGTAGTATCCTGCCAAGCCAAGGAAACTACGAACTTCCTTCACTGACTTAGGAGACTCCTATTCAGTTACAGCTGACACTTTTGCGGGGTCAACTGCTACACCATCACCTGACACAATGTGTCCAAAAATCCAACTTCATTCAACCAGAATTCACACTTGTTGAATTTGGCATACAACTTATGCTCTCTAAGCTTCTCAAGTATCAAACATAAATGTCCTTCATGATCTTCTTTGCTCTTGGAGTAGATCAAAATGTCATTAATGAAAACGACAACAAACTTGTCAAGGAACTCCATGAACAACTTGTTCATCATATTCATGAAGTAAGCTGGTGCATTGGTCAAACCAAATGGCATCACTGTATACTCATATAATCCATACCTAGTGGTGAAAGCTGTCTTAGGTATGTCTTGTTCCCTTATCTTAAGTTGAAAATAACCTGACCGGAGATCAATCTTTGAGAACACAGAGGCTCCTTCTAGCTGATCAACAATTCATTAATTCTGGGCAAAGGGTATTTGTTCTTGATAGTCACCTCATTGAGTGAACGATAATCTATGCATAACCTTTGACTTCTATCTTTCTTTTCCACAAACAAGACTGGTGCTCCCCAAGATGAAGAGCTTGGTTGAATAAATCCTTTCTGCAACTGTTCCCCAAGTTGTTTCTTGAGTTCTTTCAACTCATCAACTGACATCTTGTAAGGTCTCTTTGCTATTGGTCTTGATCCTGGTAGCAAGTCAATCAGAAACTCCACATCTCTATCTGGTGGCATCCCCGACAATTCTTCCGGAAGCACATCTAGATATTCACTCACAATTGGCACACTTTCTATGTTAACCCCCTTAAGAGAATTTAGCTTACTCCTTTTTGATTCAAAGTTAGTCTTGAATCTAATCCTTTTATTATTCGGGGTTGTGAGTGTGATAGTATGATTGGCACAATCTAGCACTCCCTTGTGCTTAGTCATCCAGTACATTCCCAAAATGACATCCAATCCTTGGGAATTTAGGATTATCAGATTAACGGTAAACTTATACTTCCCAAAGTCTATGACTAGGTCATGACATCCTGAGTTCACTATCATTTCTCCACCAGGAGAACTTACTTTTATAGGACACCCAATAGTTTCAACTGGTAGTTCATTTCTTTCAACAAATGCTCTTGATATGAATTAATGCGATGCGCCAGTATCAAAAAGAACAAGTGCCGGAACAGAATTGAGTTTGAACTTACCAGCCACAACATCAGGTTCCTCATAGATCTCTTCCACATTGATGTGGTTCACCTGTCCCTTCTGGAAAGGGTTGGGCTTGTTGGCACCTTCCACCTTCTTTTCTGGACACTCATTTTCATAATGCCCCATCTTCTTGCACTTGAAGCATTCAACCTGACTGAGATCCTTCTTGACAGGCTGGCTTCCACTACCACTTCCACTCCCATTGTGGTGGCTCTTATATCCACCCTTGTGGTTCTTGTACTTGTCATTATCATGACTAAGGTGATGCTTGTTTTCATGATGGAGGTTGTGGTTGTAGTGGCTGTTGTACTTTCCATGCTTGTGGGATCCGGAACTCCCACTATCATCATAATGGGAACGCTTGTGAGACGATCCCGAGCTGTGCTTGTCAGAGTTGTGCTTCCTCTTTCTGCTTTCAACTTGTTTCATCTTATTCTCTAATATGTTAGCCTTGTCACAAAGGGATTGATAGGTGGGGACGTAGGCCACAGATAACTGCAGGTTCAGTTCATCGTTTAGTCCTTCGAGGAACTTCTCTTTCCTCTTGGCATCGGTATCAACTTCATCCAGTGCATAACGCGCCAGATTGTTGAACTCCTCAATATATTCAGCCACGCTGCGGTGGCGCTGCTTCAGGTTATGAAACTCCTTCTTCTTCAAATTCATCACTCCGGATGAGATGTGAGATGTAAGGAAACCATCTTCAAAGATAGCCCATGTCACATCCTCAATGGGAGTGGTGATCTGGAAGTTATCCCACCAAGTAGTTGTTGTTCCTTCCAATAGGTGTGCTGCAAACCTGACTTTCTCTTCGTCCGTGCAGCCGACAGTTACCAAATCCTTGTTCACCGAACATAGCCAATCATTGTCCACCATGGGATCAGTGGTTCCTGAGAACTTTGCAGGCCTCAGTCTGAGGAAACTGGTGAGCATGTCAAAACCTGGTGGATTGCTCTGATTGTTCTGATTGTTGTTGTTGTTATTGTTGTTGTTATTGTTGTTGTTGTTGTTGTTGTTGTTTTGATTCTACATGAAAGTGGTCATCATCTTCATCAGCTGTGCCTGTGCTGTCATCACATGCTGCATCTCGGGGGTGACATTGTTGTTGTTTGGGTTGGGGTTAGCACGTCGAGGAGGCATCTGTGGTTTTCATAAGGATAAGAATGAGATACCCATAGATGCTTAACATGCACAAAACATCACAAAGACAATCACCAAAACAAGCATAAAAAATAGCATAAAGTTCAATGACATAAACAACAAGTTTGAAAAACAAACACACCATAGCAAGCCATCCACATGTTGGATGGTCATTACGACTCAATAATCATAAGCATGGTAAATGAAAGATAAATGAGTAGTCATCACTACTCCTCGGCATCAACCTCCTCATCAACAAGTGTAAGACCTGCATTCTCCATAGCGGTCTTGTATTCCTCGACATTGGTAGTCAAGGCCTCTACCTTGGCTTTAAGATCCCTCTTCTGTGATCGAAATCTCTCAGTCACACCCTGCTGATGCTCGAGCTCGAAGTCCTTGGCCTCTAGTTCTGCATTCATATCTCGAATCCTCTTGTTTCTGTCTTGGACTCTTTTCTCTTGGCTCTTGAACTTCCTCTCCTGACTCTCAAACTTGGCCTCCATTTCATTGACTATCTTGTCTTGCTCTGCGAAGAGCTTGTCCTTCTCATGAAGCTGTACTTGGAGGTCGTCTTTGCTAAGCATGACGTTGGTCCTATCAGTATCTAGGTGACTAAGAAGAACCTCTAGGTACTGAAGGTATAGACGAATCGGCTCCGCCGTCTCTCTAGCAGCATCCTCAAACTCAATAGCCTCACCCTCCTCGTCACGTCTTTCGAAGGCGTGAAAGTGAGTACCTCTAAGCTCCCTGGAGTGCCTCCCTAATAGACGCCCAAGTAAATCCTGCATGACTACCTCTAAGCCTCTCTCCTTGTCGTCATGCATTAGCTTGAAAGTGATAGCCTCCGTGGCTAGCTCAGTCTGGCATCCTGTTTGGGTAACTTTGAAGCCCCAAAGGTCCTTCCTCTCAAACTTGGTGAGGGGAAGCATCATGATGCTAAGAAGCGGAAGATTGAGCACACTAGTGAGCTCAATAAGACGAGCGCCAAAACGAGTTCCCTTGAACTCTTCAGCCATGCTGATAGTAACATTAGGCATCTATTTTATGGAGAAAAGTTAGAATCAACATCAATAGAAAAAATCACAAGACAAACATCACACGCATAACTTTGGCAATCAAACACACAAGTCATGGCATACATAAATCTATTACAAGCATCCAAGGTTCAACATCACTTAGACAATTTTTTTGAAAATAAAACGATAAGTGTGGTGGTCCAACTAACGAAATACATTACAACTCTCACTCACTAGACAAAATGGCTATCAAAGCATCCTTAGTAGCCATCTGTCCACAAGATTCCCAAATCAAGTCTATGATGTCTCCCCTTAGTTGTTGGTTGGTAGTTTCCAACTCTTGGGTATGCTTCTTTTCTTCCCTAAGATCATTTTGGGTGTTAAGCATTCTGCACTTGAGTCTATCACCAAGCTCCTTGATGGCCTTCCAAGCTGCATCTCTTGTAGAGTCAAAGAATGTGGTGTGCATTATTGAGTTGGTGACCATGCAGAATCCTGATTCCTTGTGGTTGTCTTCCTTGTTTTTGTACAAGTGAAGTTGCACCCACCAATACTCCTCTCCTTCATCCATCACAGGGAAACCTTTGTACACATCTGCACCATGTATTCCCATGGCAACCATGAGGTCCTTGAGAGCCTTGGGGGATTCTGTCTCACACTTCAAGGTCATAGTCATGAGTGGTCCCTTCCTCACGGCTTCGTTGATGGAGTTCATCTACAAATATAGATGATAAAGAAGATTAGAAAAGTTTACGAGAAGAAAAAGACAAGTGTGGAAATTGTTGAAAACATTTCCTTAGTGGTTTCTAATCCGATCCTAGGGTCATAATCCTATAGGCAACACAGTGCTCTGATACCATCTGTAAGATCCCACCTTTATAAAGGTAAAGATCCCTGTGATTGCAATGCTAGTCCCTGGATCAATGCTAGCATCCACAGTTTAAGATGAAGTACACAGAAACAAAGGTCATTATTACATGTCATTCCAGAGACAACATAGTCTTTTACAACTCTATAGACATAGGCTAGAACAAGATTTTAACTTAACAATATAAAATAGAAGTCTTCATCTTCATGTTCCACAGGCAAGCATGTTGAGTGTAGACTCATAACCCCTAATCATCATCAGCGTAACCTGCAACATCACAAGTTATAGCCACAGTGGGTCAATACATTGGAATAGTATTGGCAAGTGATACCTTAGTAGAATATTATCATCTAGTCACTACATGAATTTGGCTAAGTGTAGCTTAGGCTTGCTTTGCTCAAATGGCTTAGTTATTGCAACCTATACGATCCAGGCAGAGCCCATAATGCCATGTGGCTGGACTAGAAGCTTCTTAACATTTGGCATCTCAAATCCCTTTGTTCCTGGGTGGCTTTCCACAAGTGAGATAACAAGCTAAACCATAGAAATGGGACTTATGTAACCACTCAACACAAACCATTCTTTCCATTCCACCCAGGTGTTTCATTCACTTAGTTGTTTTATTAAGAAAAACATAAAACAAAAACATAGAAATATTTCTCATAGCATGAATATATAACCACCCTCGGTTGCTACTAGCTAAGCTAAGCATGGCAATAGTAAGTATCTTAACTTAGAGGAAATTCTAACATTTCTACAACTACTAGGATTTCCCAAGCATAGCATATTGATACTTAGCAAAAATATTCATGCAAACCCTATACAAAATAATTCTAATGCATAGGTAAAAATATTGGAACAAAAATATATGAAGCACCACTTTCCTTGGTAGTTTGGGGAGTAGCAACAATCTTCACAACCACAATCACTATTAGCACCAAAATCTGCACATAGAATAATGGCACCAAATTCACATATCAAAATATACAATCAAAAATATATGAATTCATGCAAATGCTATGATGATTTTTCTAAATTAAACAAGACAAGTGAAATAGTACTCAATCATAAACAAGACAAATACACACTAAACAAACTTTATTTAGTCTCTAAATCATTTTTCAAATTGTTTCTATACTCAAAATAAGACTATAAATGTCTCTGCAAAAATAATCAATTTTACAGAAGCAAAACATTAAACAAATTGCATAAATGGATATAATTCTTTCTCCTGATTCCAATGATATAAAATTTGCAAAAATTGAACGTGTGGATCAAAAGATATGAATTTTGCAAGTTTGAATCACTAATAGATCTAATTCAGATTTTTAAAACGAATAACAGGCCACGCGGCAGCGTCTGATTGGACGATACCGCTTTGCACTGGATCACGCATACCATTAGATCTAAATTAAAACCAGCGGTGCTCGAGGTGGTCGAGGGAGGGACAGGGGCGCACGGACTCGGTCGCTATTGCTTGTCGGAGAACCTACAGCCGTCGGTTACGGTCGCTCGTCGTCGTTGGCGAAGATAAAGGTCACGCCTAGCCAAAAGGATGGTGTCGTTAGACTCGCACAAGTCTGGCGAACACGTGAGCAACAAAAAGAGAGAAGGGGGCGGTCGGGGCTTACGGGGAGAACTCGCCGGAGTGGACGTGGTCGTCGGTGGCACTCTGGTATTGACGTTGGCGAGGCTCTGGATGATCCTAGCATGCACCAGTGGGGTTAAACGATGTGCAAGGTTGCAGAGATCACACTGGCAGGACCAATAGGCAAGGGGCGGAGTGTGCTCACCGGAATTCACCGCCAGAGTTCGTCTGTGCAGCGGCGGAGTGAGCTCAAATACAGGCAGCCTAGGGGCGACTGGGTGTGGGTGTTTGGGGGTAAGGACCGCGGAGAGGTGGTGATTAAATAGCCAGAGCAGGGGCGAAGATTACGCGCTGCATCAATGCAATTGATCGCGGCAGTGAAGAGGAGGAAACGGCCGACGAAGACATGTTCTCGCGCGGGATTTGGGGAAGATGACGATGACATGGAGAGGGCCCATCGACCAGTGGCTATGGGGGTAGGTTCTGTGCCGGTGAGAGAATGAGTAGAGGGAAATGGCCCGGGTGGGCTTAGTGGGCTGGGTTCCGTGTTGGGCGAAATTGGCAGCGCCGGCCTTTTCTGCTTTCTTTATTCCTTTTCTATTTCTATTTTGATTTTCAGGAAACATTTTCAAATGATTTCAAAAGTGTTTGATTCCAAATTCTTTCTGGATTTTTATAAAGTGAAACCTGCACATATTTAGGTATAAAACCATGTTGTTTCACCAAACCCGCTTGGTCCTTTGGAGTTTTAAAAGAAACAGTGCCTTTAAAAGGTCCTTTAGAAACAGTGCCTTTGGTCCTTTAGAAACAGTGCCTTTACCAATGTTTTAATAAGGGTCTAAAAATGGTTTTTAAAGTCATATTTTGTTTTTGAAATTTTTGTCCTAGCTTTGGGATACAACAATCAACCATATGGTCAAATATATTTGGTTTTAAACAATCAATCTCATAATAAAGAGTAGTATTGGGCCAATGCTTTGCTCACATAAAATAATAGATTTTTCAAAATCTCCTGTTTTGTAATGAATTCGAAAAATGATCCTGAAATGATTATGAATGCATGGATGATATGCAAACATTGAAATCATGATTTTAGGGATGTTACAGGTGGGGTATTACAGTATGGTCTTGGTTCTCAAAGTATCGCCAATTTCTTTAAGGACTTTTCCTCTTATAGTGAAATTCCCAAAAAGAAGTGGAACAAGTACCATGCACCTTATAAAGATGTTGCTAATCAAGTTCCTGCTAGAAACACTGAAGTTTGTACTATTGATAGCATTTTTCCTAAACCTTATATTGAGAAAATACCTTTCCCTTATAAGGTAAAGCAACATTATCTTATAGCTAATATGGTTAGCATAAGTACAAAGAAAGTTGTGGAACCTAATGAACAAATAAATATTGAACCTATAGTAGCCATTGTGAAAGATCTTGTCACTAAGAATGTAGAAGATGGGCACATTATCTTTTGTGAAGATGCTTATAGTATTGTCTCGCATAATAGTAAAACTAAGAAAGCTAGTGTCCCTGTGCTTTCTGTTATAATTGGTGATCATTGCTATTATGATTTATGTGATATTGGTGCAAGTTCTAGTGCTATTCCTTGTGAGCTTACAGAGAAATTATGCATGAAATCGGTCCTTGTGAACTTGAGGACATTGATGTGGTTATTCACCTTGATAATAAAGAACCATCTGTCCCATTAGTATTGTAAGAGATGTGGAAGTTCTTTGTGGTAAGATTAAGTATCCTACAGATTTTCTAGTGCTTAGTTCAGCTGCTAGTAAAACTTGTCCTATCATTTTTGGTAGACCTTTCTTAAACACTTGTGGAGCTATTATAGATTGTAAGAAGGAGAAAATTTTAACTAATTTTTATGGAGAATCTTATGAGTTTAATTTTTCCAAGTTTGCTAAATCTCCTTATGAAAATGAATTGCTTAATGAGGATTTTAGAGTTGAACAACTTTCTTCTATTCATCTAGTTTTAGACCTTAAAACTCCTTTTGATGATTTTAAGAATGCTCATTCTGATGATAAGAATGTTTCTTGTGACAGTTACATTGTTAACTTTATTCAGAGTGCTACTGAAAGTTATTATGAGAGAGGGAAACATGGTTTTATGCATGTCAATAATATTAAGTTTCCCTGCTTTATGTCGAATGCTTTGAAGTTCCATTTGTTTTGTCTTCCTATGCTAGTAGCCTTTTGTTTCAATAATTTGTTTTCTTACGAAACTCCCTTGCATAGGAAGTGGGTTAGACTTAAATGTGTTGGATATTTTCTTCTTGATGCCCTCTTTCACTTCAAATTCATATCTCCTATGAGAACATCATTGCAATTTTCATGCCCATCTTAATGGCTATAAAGAAAGATCTTTTGGGAGACAACCCATTTTAGTTTGCTTTTTTGGTTTTTGTTTCTTTGAGTCTTGGAAGCTATTACCTCTATAATAACCTCTCCTTATCCTTTTTGTTTGGTTTTTGTGTCAAGATCAGCCTCTTTTGAGAAGTAGGTGAGTTGTGAGAAGTTGTTGTCCCAGAACAGATTTTTGTGCTGCATTGTAAAAATTCATTAAAATCTCAGTATGTCGGATGGAGTTTTAATTTTCTGTGCTTGTTCCCCAAGTTGTTATCCAACTTTCGTTAGTTTTGCACTTTTTTATTTGAGCAACAGAAGATTTTTGAAAAAATCAATATTTGCCTGCTGCTCTGTTTTGACAGATTTCTGCCATTATTTGCATTTGCCTCTTAAATCAACTTCCTTTTAAATTCTTTTTGGGATTTTGAAATGAGTTTCTACAATAGCTTTTGTTTTGATGGATTTCAGTTGAAATTTGAACCCAAAGGTTTATTGTCTTTGCTACACTAATGTTGCTAATGAAGATTGTGTGAAGCTTAGTATGAAAGGAACTTTCAAGTGTTAGAAAGAAGGAGCCCACAGAGTCCATCTTCGAATAGGTAAAAGTGTTTGAAATTAAAGGTTTGCGAAAAACTTTTCTCTTTAAATTTTTGCAGTTTTTATTACATATGGAAGGTAACAAGACGAATAAGGGAAGGAAAAGGAGCCCGGGTGGCCCACACCACCCAGTGGCGTTGGCCCTGCCTAACCGCGCCACTAGGTGGTGTGACCACCCCCGAGCCCATCTCCATCCCATTTTCACCCAGTACCTTCCTTATGTCGTAAAACTTCGTAATTTATAATCACCTAGATCCCTCGAGGTCCGTATATCGTGTTCTCGTTGTGTTTTTGTTTCGATATGTTTATGTCGGGCGGATTGTCAGTTTTGGAGCCACAATGTCTTCTCCTGGATCACCCAAGGAGGATTCCTCCGCGGACATCATCAACCCATACATGTATGACTTGAAGATTCACCCCAAGGAGTTGTTACTCAAGGATGGGAAGGTACAGATAAAAGAAGTTCAGGGCCCTAAAGGAGAAGGCAGTCTGGAAGATAGGATGGAAGCATTGGAGCAGGAAGTTTTTAGGTACAAGAAGATGGCGGAACGCGAAGTGGACATCATCCATAAGATATGTTTAGAACTCATCGCCAAGCACAAGAGGGAGACTGCCGAGCTTCGAGATGAAATCCTCTCGCTCCATCAGACCACCAACCAATTACAAGAATAACTCTACGACATGCAAAATGAAAACTGTGAGTATGAGGCTAAGTTTAAACGCATAAGCTCTGCTGCTAGTTTCAAGATTGTGGAAACCAAGACATCCTTTGTGGATGGGGAGCCTTTACCTTGGAAGTCTGATGATGAAAAGGGAACACCAACACCATCGAAGGAGTTATTCGTCATCAGGTTTTGGCATCCCCTTGGTTTGTTCCAAGCTTGGGGGAGTGCCACGGTATCACATCATTATCTTTCATTTTTTACCTTTTTAGTAGATTCATATCTTGAATAGATAAGTTATCATATAGGATGGTTTGCATTGTGGAAGTATCTCTCCTCTAGTTGGCTATCTATGTATCCCTTGGTGTGAGTGACTTTATGGAATATTAATGAGAAGTTTCATCTTTTACTTTTTGCACATCTTATTTTAGTTTGTAATCTCTGTTTTATGATTTATCTTGTTGATTAGTATTGGTATCACTTTGGGAGCATCAAGTAAATCTAAATTGGTTTTGGCAAACCGAGCTCTGGTCAGTAGAAACACTTTTTGAGGTTTCAAAGGAAAAGAGAAAAGCACATAGATGTATTTTGTATTATTTTCCTTCTTTCTTGATTGGCTCATAATCTTAGTATTCTTTAGTTAAGATCTTTTGTGTTTTCAAGGAAGATTGCATGTTTGACTTTATCACTTGTATGTTTTCTTGTTTCCTTCAACTCTTTTGCTTACTACGCAGCCTTTCTAGCCAAAAACCTGTATTGAGAGGGAATGCTTCTCGTGCATCCAATCCTTGAACTTAAACCTATGCCATTTGTGTCCACCATATCTACCTATTCGCATCATTGCTATTCCAAGTAAATTATCGAGTTTCATCTACCTTTCAAATTAAAAAATCTTTTGTTATGTGAAAACTAGTTAGTAAAGCTCTCACGAACTTGATGGCACATCTTATTTTCCTTCCCCAAATATACTTGAACCATTGTGTCATCTATGTTGTATATGCTTGCACCTATAAGTTGGGAATTAGCAGAACCGTGCTGTCATGGGGAACGCTTTCAACACCTGTAAATATCTACCCCGTTGATATCATGATCTTTTGTTTATGGATGTCGGCGGTGTAAAATAAAAGGGGAGCTTGTAAGTCCTTGGAGTTATGTATATGTGTTAGAGAAACGCCTGGGCCGCTAGCCTAAGCCATGCGTAATCATGGTGGAAACTTGCAGCATCACCATAGTGAGAAATCTATGAAGTATTATTCTTATAAAAAAAGAAAGAGAGAGATAGAAAAAAAGAGAAGAGAAAAAAGAAAAAAGAAAAAAAGAGGAAAGAAGAGAAAAAAGCACCATTTTCCCATGGTAAATAAGAAGATTGCTGAGATGCTCACTTTCTTTTGCCTTGTAATTTTGATATGGGATAGCTCCTGTATCATGGGGCAAGGGGTACCCCGTTGGCGGTTTTCTATGATACACATATATTTACAATGACAAGAACTTACTAGTAACTAAAGTTGAGTAGCATGAGGAACGGCCCTCGTACTCAAGGGACATGAGATTGCCAACTTATATTTCGTCAAGCATATACTCCATCCTTGTTCACTTTAACCTTAATCACCTCAAGATGCTTATGATGGGGGCAATGAGAGTTCAAAGCTAGTAAATACCATAATCTTTTGAAAGCTCTTTATGAAACTTGAAATCCTTGCTTACCTCTGCGAAGGGCCTTTCTTTTATTTCTTAGTTGAGTCAGTAATCCTATTTATTTCTATCTCCAACAAGCATTTGAGTTGTTGTGTTTCAATCATTCATATGATGATTTATTCAATCATGTTTCTTATCTTCCTTGTTTTGCACATTGTTCTTATCTGAATGAATATTACTTTGAAAGCTATCATTGTGAAAAGCCTTTTATGTTTGAGAAAAAGGGACTCCTGTTATAAACTTCTTTACAAAATCTTTGCCTAAAAACCAAGTATGATTTGTCGTCCGTTCGCTGACCAAGAACAAAGTTTGCAATTACCAATTATGATTTATCTTTATGCATATTTATTGTGACTCCCGTACGCGTTGCAAGTTAAGTTATATATTGGTGAGTTGCTTTCTATTATGAGTTGTGTATTGGTAAGTGTGATGCTTCTTCTCCGTATTATTTTTATCGACACGTCACTCCATAAACCTGTTTGCATGTTTACTGAGCTCAGTTTTCACTTGGGGACAAGAGAGGTCTAATCTTGGGGGAGCTGATACGTCCAATTTGCATCACTATTTTTTATCATAATTTACTGCTATTCATTGATATATTTCATATTAAGAGGTGATACTTATGTTGTTTCATCTATTTTTGCATGTTGGATGACTTTTTGAGGATGAACTGCCGGAGTCAGGAATTTGATGGAAAAAGAGGTGTCTAGATGCAATTTTTCATGAAGATCAGAAAATTCTAGAAAATACACGGAAAATCCTATTTTTCCAGAAGACGAAGGAAGCCAGAAGGGGAGGTAGAGATGGGCCACAGGGGTCCCAAAGCCCCCTGTGCAGGCCACCCTAGGCCGTGCCACCAGGGGGTGCGGCCACCCTAGCCCACCTCCTGCTCCGCCCTTTCGCCTATATCTTGTCCTAGAAACCCTAATACACGGGGGGCGACCACAGAAAGATTTCGCCGCCTCTGCGGGCGGAAACCACAGAGAGAGAAAGAGCTCTCTGGTAGGCAGATTTCTATCGGGGAAATTCCTTCCCGGAGAGGGGGAGATCGTCGCCATCAACACCGTCATCAAGCTAGACTTCATTGGGATCATCACCATCAACACCGTCATCAAGCTAGACTTCATTGGGATCATCACCATCATCATCCTCACCACCATATCCACCAATAACATCATCACCACTCCATCCCGATGTAACAATTGTGTTGAATCTTGCATAATTCTTAGGGGAAACTTTCTCGGTGTTGATTACTTTTGTAGTTGATGCTTGTGAGTGGACCATTTAATTATTTTTTATATTCAGATTATTATTCATCATCATATCATCTCTGATATTGATCCATATGATGTCTCGTGAGTAGTTCGTTTAGTTCTTGAGGACATGGGACAAGTCATGTTGTTAGTAGTGGAATTGTGTTGAAGTAATATTCGATGGTTTGATATTTAAGTTGTGGTCCTATTCTTCTAGTGGTGTCATGTGAACGTTGAATACATGATACTTCACCATTTATGGGCCTAGGGTAATGCATTCTGTATTTGGATACTAATTATGGGGTTGCCGGAGTGACAGAAACCTCAACCCCCGTTAGGAAACCTTTGCACAAGGGAGTGTAGGATCTCAGAGTTTAATGTTGTGGTTAGGTATTTATCTTAATTACTTTCTTGAAGTTGCGGATGCTTGCAAGCGGTTTAATCACAAGTATGTGTTAGTCCAATTAAGGTCGGTACATTAGCACATGTTCACCCACACAACACTTATCCAACAAATGAAGCAAAAGCACTTGACAGTATTCCCATGTGTCCTCGAGAACATTTGGTCCTCATAAGTATTACAACCGGCTTGTCCTTTACTAATAAAGGATTGGGCCACTTGCTGCAATTATTATTTGTTGTCTTTATTTACTTGCACTTTGTTTCTTTATTTTATCAAAAAAAACCCTAAAAATCCATTTGCTAAGTATTTATAGAGAATTCTTGCTCCAAACCACTAGTCAAAATCTGCTGCTCCTCGGTGAGATCGACACTCCTATTTATCGAAAGTACTACGATACACCCCCTATACTTGTGGGTCACCAATTCCGAGAATATTTCCTTACTAGCTTTTCTGAAACCAAAAACAGCAGAAAACGGGCAACTGGCACTGTGACATCTTGTTAATAGGTTAGTCCTAGAAAATGTATAAAAATACCTCAAAGTGTAGACAAAGCAAACAAAGTTGATACTAAACAAGCATGGAACATCACAAATTATAGATACGGTTACGACGTATCAAGCATCCCCAAGCTTAACTCCTGCTCATCCTCGAGTATGTAGTGATAAAAAGAATATTTTTTCAGGTGACATGCACCATCACAATCTTGATCAAACCATTTGTAAAGCATTGAAAGCTGGGATCAATGTACTCTAAACATGAGCATGAAAGATGAAGTTCTAACAATAAGACAAAGTAACTTTGTTGCAACATGAAAGGATAGAAACAAAGATCATGAATAACAATGCATTGAAAGACGTTTGTTTGTTTCGCATATAGAAAACATAGCATAGTGGTATTCAGCTTGTCCCTCATGGAGTAGCAAAACATAAATGCATAGGACACCTTCAAAGTTCATAAGGGTGACTAGATACAAATAGTTCAAGAACAAGAAATATCAACATTATGAATCGATCAATAAGTTTTGGGACAATGCACATAGAACTAAGAATGACAACTATGATCTCTTAATTGGTGACTAAGGATAGAAGGTGGATACTCAATATAAAAGTGGGAATAAAGGCCCTTCAAAGGGCAGTAGGGATTTCAAGTTTCATAAAGAGCTTCCAAAAATTATGGTACTTGTTAGCTTTCATCTCTCATTGCCCCTATCATAAGCATCTTGAAGTGATTAAGGTTAAAGTGAACAAAGTATGGAGTATATGCTTGACAAATCATAAGTTGCCAATCTCATGTCCCTTGAGTACGAGGGCCGTTCCTCATGCTACTCAACTTTAGTTACCAGTAAGTTCTTATCATTGTAAGTATATGCGTATCATAGATAACCGCCAACGGGGTACCCCTTGCCTAGAGACACAGGAGCTATCCCATATCAAAATGACAAGGCAACAGATAGTGAGCATCTCACCAATCCTTTTATTTACCATGAGAATGGTGCATAATTTTTTCTCTCTCTTTTTTTTGTATATTTTTTCTGAGGATGCTTCATGGATTGCTCACTATGGTGATGATGCAATTTTCCACCATGATTAGGCATGGCTTAGGCTAGCGGCCTAGGCGTTTCTCTAACACATATACATAACTCCATGGACTTACAAGCTCCCCTTGTATTTCACACCGCCAACATCCATAAACAAAATAGCATGATATCAACTGGGTAGATATTACAGGTGTTGAAAGCGTTCCCCGTGACAGCACGGTTCTGCTAATTCCCAACTTATAAGTGCAAGCATATACAACATAGATGAAACGATGGTTCAAGTTTATTAGGGGCAAGAAAAATAAAGTGTGCCATCAAGTTTGTGAGAGCTTTAATCACTAATTTTCACATAACATGTTTAATTTGGAAGATAGATAAAACACGAATATACTTGGAATGGTGTAACACACCATGCATAGTAATTTATAGTGGACTCTTTGGAATAACTTGGTTTCTTGTGAGTTGGATGCATGAGTAGATCTTACTCAATACAAGTGGAGGCTAGCAAAAGACTAGGGGCGGACAACTAAGAGAGCAATAATGGTCATAATCATGCAGAGCGACAAGACATTACCAATCAAAGCATAAAGTGGTACCACAAGTCAAAAACTAAAGATCATAGAGGCTAAGGTGACTTGTTCATATTCATAACATGGTGTGAGCATGTGCCAAGTTAACCCAAACAAAGCATCAAAGGAGAATACACAATATTATGCTTTTGTATACTAAAACAACGCATGATTTTTTCAAGGCACATTAAGCAATCTCAATTGCTTGGAACAAGTCATGCTACAGCAATAATCACTAAGCATAAGGTAAAAACAACATCTAGGATGACATGATAAAGTCTAGGCCACAATCAAAACAAGCTCCCTTTTGTACCACTATAAGCATGAAACTTTCTACTCCTTTCCAACACCAATCAACTTATTTGAAATCACACAATGAAAGCAGGGGTCCAACTACTTTATTCAATCAAACCAAGCAAATCAAAACCAAAAACAAAAACTAAGATGCTCCAAGAACAACACAAAAGTGCATGAAACAATAAAAACGAAGTGTCTAGAAAGAGACCTGAGATTTTTATTGATGAAGAAGGGTATTCCTTGGGCATCCCCAAGCTTTGACGCTTGTACCTCTTGAATATTTATTAGGGTGACACGGGGTGGCATCCCCAAGCTTGAGCTTTTGTCCATTCTTCATCTCACCACATCAATTCCCCTACACTTTTAAAATTTCCTTCATACAAAACTTCACACAATTCTTCATTAGCAGCATTAGTGTATTCAAGATAATAGAACTTTGGGTTTAGTTTCAACACAAGTAAAACTTTCATTAACACACAAGATACTGTAGCAATTCCTTTTAAAACCTCAAGTGATCAAAGAGAACTCAAAAAGAAACCGATAAGAGGCAAATGCAAATAGTGGCAGAAATTTGTCAAAATAGGCCAGTAGGTAAAACCGATTTTTTCGAAGACCTTCTGCTGCTCAAATCGAAAAGTGTTGAACTAACGAAAGTAAGATAATAACCTGGGGCATTAGATGATGACCCACAAGTGTAGGCAATCGCAACAGTCTTCGCGGGTAGTATTACCCAATTTATCAATTCGACACAAGGGGAGCCAAAGAATACTTGCAAGCCTTAACAACTGAGTTATTAGTTCAGCTGCACCTGGAAATAGTTCTTGCTCACAGAATTTTATCAGTAGTAACAGTTTGGTAGTAGCAACAGCAGCAGTAACAACAACAGTGAAATAGTAGCAATAGTAACAATAATGGTAGCAGTAGGATTCGAGTGCGGTAGGCATAGGGATGGATGGACGGGCGTTGCATGGACAAGTCTAAACATGTAACTTTAAAGAACTAGGGAATTGCAGATAAATAATAGTAAGCATCCAAGTACTAAACAATCCTAGGCATGTGCTCCAAATATAGTCATACATGCTCGCAATGAGAACTCCACAACATCTTCTGTCCAGCCAGCCTGTGGCAGCGAGGCCTCTAGGGAACTACTAGCAATTAAGGTGCTCCTTTTAATAGAGCACCGGAGCAAAGCATTAACACTTCGTGAACACATGTGATCCTCACACCACAGCCATCCCCTCCGGTTGTCCCAATTATTGTCACTTTGGGGCCTTTGGATCCGGACAATGATATGTGTACATAACTTGCAGATAAGATCATAAACAATACTATCATAATGATTCAATAATAAGTTCAGATCTGAGATCATGGCACTAGGGCCCTAGTGAGAAGCATTAAGCACAACAAGTTGCAACAAAGTCAAATAGCACTAATAGAGATACTAGGCACTATGCCCCTAACAGATCTTATTCGATTACATGATAGAACTCATCCAATCCCTACCATCCCCAAACCTACAGCGGGGGATTACTCACTCATGGATGAGGGAAACATCGGTGGTTTATGGAGATGCATTAGTGATGACGATGGCGATGATCCTCTCTAAATTCCCCGTCCCGTCAGGGTGCCAGAACGGAGTTTCTGGATCCGGATCTTGGTTTCTTGTGGCGGTGACGGAGCGGAACTCTTTCTGGAAAACAATCGAACCCCCCTCTGTTTTTAGGTCAGAAGGCAACTTATAGGCTCGGAGGGAGGCCGAGAAGCTGCCTTGGGTGGCCAAACCTCCCCCAGGCGCGGGGTCAGTGGGCCCGCGCCTGGGGTGGGTCTGGCCCCCCAAGCCTCCCGTATGTCTCCCCTTCTAAATCCGTGGATCTTCTGGTGAAATATAATTTTGGGCATATTTTCCGGGATTTTTCCTGATAGTTCATTTTCTGCACAAAAACAAGACACCAAGGTAATTCTGCTGAAAACAGCGTCAGTCCATGTTAGTTGTATCAAAATCACACAAGTATAGCGGAAAAACAATAGCAAAGTGTTTGAGAAAGTAGATACGTTTTGGACGTATCAAATTCCCCCAAGCTTATCTTATTGCTTGTCCTTAAGCAATTCAGTTGAAAACTGAGTGCGATAAAAGAACTTTCACGAACACTTTGCTTCATATGATGTAAATATTCTCAGCACATGAGTAGATGCTTAGACAATTCATAATAAAGAGTATTCAACTAAGTCTACTCAATAGTCATTGTAAGCTATGCAGATAAATCAACTCAATAATAATAAGTAGCATGAAACATAAACATAAGCAACATTGCAATGCTCATAATAAGGTATGATAGAGTGGTATCTCGCTTGCCTTTGTTTGAAGAGCACAATATGAATGCTGAGGTACCTCTGAAGTTCACATGAATACTAGAGATAAAGATATCAGAGATACAAGCATCAAAGTCATGACATACTTAACCAAGTTTTGGAACAAACACAAGAATGAAAACTATGCTCTCAAGAAAGTGCTCATAGAATAAGTGGTGACTCAACAAAGTTATGAAAACGGTTTTGTGAAGGTTTGAAATGCTTCCTAATGCTGAAAGGAAGGTACTCATTAGCTTTGAGCTCTCAATGCCCCTATCATAGGCATCTTCATGTGGTTAAGGTGAAAGTGAGGTCTACTCTGAATCATATCCTTGACAGACCATAGACTCGAAATCCCAAGTCCCTTGAGTACGAGGGTCGCTCAGCATGCTACTCAACTTTGGTCACCTGAAAGTTCTTGTCATTGTAAATACATGCATATCATCGAGAACCTCCAACGGGGTACCCCTTGCACATGGTACAGGAGCTTTCCCATCACCAAAATCACAAGGCAAGTATACAATGAGCATCTTAGCAATCTTTTTATTTACCATATGCATAGCTTTTTATTGAGGACGCTTCATAGATGCTCATTATAGTGATGCTGCAAGTTTCCACCACGATTAAGCATGGCTTAGGCTAGCGGCCCAGGCGTTTCTCTAACACAATGTATAAACTCCGTGAACTAACAACTTGCCCTTTTATTTCACATTGTCGACATCCATAAACAAAAGAGCAAGGAATCAACTGGATGAGATATCCAACAAGTGTTGAAAGCGTTCCCCGTGATAGCATGGTTCTGCTGACTCCCAGTATTTAATAAGCAAGCATATAACTTTCATGGACTAGTCACAATGGTTCAAGATTATTAAGCGCAAAGAATAAAGTGTGCCATCAAGTTCGTGAGAGCTTTACTAACAAATTTTCTCAAAACAGACAAACATTTTATTTTGGAAGAAAACATGGCATATGGAATATGCACTGAAGTATCAAATAATGCTAATGGGTAGGTATGGTGGACATAGCTGGTAATATTGGTTTTGGGGAATTGGAGCACATACTCAGTGCAAGTGAAGGCTAGCAATAGAGAGGGAGCGACAAACGAGAGAGCAATAACTGTCCTAATCATGCTTGCAACAAAACATGACTAATTATGGCATGAAAGTGATACAAGAACTCTGAGGCAAAATAAATCATCGAGGCTTACTAACTATTGATTAGTCATATGCATGCGTGAGCATGTTCCAAGTCGATTCACATGAACAATCAGAGGAGGATACCACAATTTCATACCAAAATATGAATAAAACAATGCAAGCAAACATTCATATGACATGCTACAAACTATTAGCAAGCTGGAGATAATCATAGACAAGCAAGAACTACTAAACATCCATAATGACATACACCTTACACAAACACGGTAAGCATGCTCACAATGATGAGTATATGTACAAAAATGAAATAAATAGAGTTCGTTACCATCCTCTTACCACACCTCAAGTTGTATTAGTCTTCATTATTGCTCTTCACTTTGTTGACTTGAATAATTAACATGAAAACCAATATCCACTGAGGACGGCTGGACCCTATGAAGAAGTCACAAAACCAAAGAAGAACAACAAATATTTTTGGTGTTTTCGATGTTTTTAGAAACAAGCAAACAAAGAAAAACCAAACTAAAATAAAGCAAACCAAACAAAGCAAAATAAAACCAAAAACAAAAACTAAGACGCTCCAAGAACAACACAACTATGCATGAAACAATAAAAACGAAGTGTCTAGACCTGACATTTTTATTGATGAAGAAGGGGATGCCTTGGGCACCCCCAAGCTTTGATGCTTCTACCTCTTGAGTAATTCTTGGGGTGACATGGAGTGGCTCCCCCCAAGCTTGAGATTTTTTCCATTCTTCATCTCATTACATCATCCTCTCTCTCCACCTGAAATTTTTCTTTCATACAAAACACACAATCTTCATTAGCAGCATTAGTGTATTCAAAAGATATTAGACCCCTGTCAAAGCTTTGGAACAACAAGGATTTTCACTAGAAACACAAGCTACTATAGCAACTCCTTCAAAAATCTCAATTCACCTAAAGAGAACGCAAAAAGGAATCAATAAGAAGCAAATGCAAATAATGGCAGAAATCTGTCAAAACAGACCAGCAGGTAGAAACAGATTTTTTAGAAAATCATCTGTTGCTCAAATAAAAAAGTGTTGAACTAACGAAAGTTAGAAAACATACTGGGGAATTTATACATAAATTTTTCGCTTAATCCGAGTTACAGAGCCTCCTCACGAATATTTTTGGTGGAGGACAGAAATCTGTTTTGGGACAGCAACTCCCCGAATCTTACTTCCCTCTCATTAGATGTCATTCTTGGCACAAAAAGCAAACAAAAAGGATAAGGAGAGGTCATTACTGAAGTAATAACTTCCAATACTGAAGGAAACTCTTGGGTTATCTCCCAACAAGTACTTTTCTTTAACGCCTTTAAGTTAGGCACGGCGAAGAGCAAAGATTGGAAAGGAGAAAAATAAAAGTGAGCAAGTATAACCATTGTGGAAACATTATTTTGTTCATTAAAATCCTTTTGTTAACAAGGTTGATCAAGTCTTGTTACCAAAACAATATTATATGAAGCAAAACTTTGCATTCCACAAGGTGATTATGTTACCTCATACTTGATAGCAATGGTCCCAATCATAATAGTTTCAAAATTTTCGTGTGGAATGGGACAATATATTTCTCCAACCTTGATGCCTTCAATATTTTCAATAGAATTCAGGCAATAGCTCTTAACAACCTTCTTGGGGAAATAGACAGTGTGCTCTTTGTCATTAATATTTAATGTTACTTTTCCTTGATTGCAATTTATGACAGCACCTGCAGTATTAAGAAAAGATCTCCCAAGAATAATAGACATATTATCATCTTCAGGCATTTCAAGCACAACAACATCAGTTAAAACCATGCAATTATGAGCAACTTGAACAGGAACATCCTCACATATACCAACAGGAATAGTAGTTGACTTATCAGCCATTTGCAAAGGTATATCAGTTGATATCAACTTTTCTAACTGGAGTCCTTTATAGAGATAAAAAGGCATAACACTAAATCCAGCTCCCAAATCACATAAAGCAGTTCTAACATAATTATTCTTAATGGAGCAAGGAATAGCTGGTATACTTGGATCACCAAGTTTCTTTGGAACCTTACCATTGAAGGAGTAATTAACTAACAAAGTAGAAATCTCCTCATTAGGAATTTTCCTTTTATTAGAGACAATATCCTCCATATACTTTGAATAAGGAGGCAATTTAATAGCATCAGTCAAAGGACTTTGCAGAAATAAAGGCTTCATCTACTCACAAAACTTGTTGTAGTGTTGTTCCTCCTTTGACTTGTGTTTCTTACCTAGAAAAGGCATATGTTTCTGCTCCCAAGGTTCTCTCTCTTTACCATGTTTATTATCAATAAAATCTTCCTTTGTGTATCTAGTGTTCTTAGTGTGTTTCTCAGGTTCTTCCTCAACTTCCTCCTTATCAGGAGACTCATCAATATTACCACTCTCAGTTTCAGTATCAGAGACAGATATACTATTAGGATCTACAACAGGTTCAAGTGGTTCCTCAACTTTCTTATGTTTCTTTTTCTTCCTCTTACGAGGACTACCACTATCCTCACCTTGTTGGGAATCCTGCTCTATTCTTTTAGGGTGTCCTTCAGGGTATAAAGGATCTTGAGTAGCTTCACCACTCCTAGTTCTAATTCCATAAGCATGTTTATTTCCTGAAGCATTAACTAGCATATCCTTTTGCACCTTAGCAAGTTGATCAAGTTGAGTTTGAACCATTTGAAAGTGTTTACAAAGTATTTTAATATCATTAGAAGTCCTTTCTACAATATCTTTCAACTCATTAATAGCTCTAGAGTTTTCTAATAAATGATCCTGAACTTGTTTATTAAAATGACCTTATTTATTAAAATGACCTTGTTTAATAATAAAAATGTCAAGTTCCTCTAAGCATAGATCAGGAGGCTTACCAAAAGGAATATCACCTTCATCAAAGTGTTGGAGAGAGTGTACCTCAATAGTATATGAGTGGAGAATTGGCTTACATAATTCTTCTATAGGAGGTAGATTCTTCTCATCGTCAGCTCTAATACCTTTCTCCCTTAGACACTTCTTAGGTTCCTTCATCACTTCATCATTTAATGCAATAACTCCCCTCTTCCTTGTTGTTGGTGTTGGTGTTGGAACTGGTTCAGGAACAACTGGTTTAGGAGTAATAGGATCAGGTGTATTCAGCTCAGTTGAAGTCCAATCATCATAATTATTGCTTATCTTGTTCATTAATTCTTCAGCATATGTAGGAGTCCTTTTCCTAAAAACACAATCAACAAAGCTATCTAGGTAGGTCCTAGAATCATCAGTTAGTCCATTATAATAAATATCAAGCAACTCATTCTTAGGTAATGGACATCTAGGATATGCATGAATCAAGGAACATAATCTTTTCCATGACTCAGGCAATTTCTCTTCTTGTTCCTGTTTAAAATCAAAAAGTCTCTGCAAAGCAGCATGTCTAGCACTAGGAGGAAAATATTTATGTAAGAAAGAAGCAATCAAGCAATCAGGGCTAACAATGGAACCAGGAAGTAATCTATTAAACCAATCCCTAGCTTCTCCTTTTAGTGAAAAAGGGAAGATCTTAGCAACAAAGTACTTGCGCATTTTAAAATTATTAGAGAACAAAGCACTCATAGTAGACAGCTCATTCATATGAGCCACAACACTCTCATTTTCAGTACCACAAAATGGTTCTTTCTCAACAGTATCTAAATAAGTTAAATCAAGAGAGAAATCATAATCTTTATCGTTAATATCATGGGAGAGGTGGAAAACTTAGGATCATAGGACTTCTTGGGTATAATAGTATGTCTAGCAAGGAGACTCTTAATAGCACTAGCACCATGTGTGTTTCGGCACTCTTCAACAAATTCATCAGTCAGATCAATGTAACCATCATTAATATCAAAACTCTCACTAGACTCAGGTGAGCTAATAGGTCTGTCTTCACTAGGAGTTTCAGTATTTCCTAGACTAGCCATAGTAGCATCTAGAAAAGGACCTAATGAACCACTCGCATCAAGCATAGTAGAAGTAACACCATGAGCATCAAAAGCAGTTTTAGATTCAGCAGCAGTAGCAGGGTGTGTAGCATGAGTATGTGGTGGTGGTGTGGCAAGCTTACTTATAATAGACGGTGAATCAAGAGCAACTGAGGTGTTTAGGACTGTACCTCTTCTTGTAGTGGATGGTAAAATAGGGAACTTTCCATCACGAGACTTCCCCATGATGAAAGGAGTAGCAGTGAACAATAATAGATCCAAGTGAACTTACAAATAAAGCTATGCTCCCCAGCAACGGCGACAGAAAATAGTCTTGATGACCCACAAGTGTAGGGGATCGCAACAGTCTTCGCGGGTAGTATTACCCAATTTATTGATTCGACACAAGGGGAGCCAAAGAATACTTGCAAGCCTTACAACTGAGTTTTCAGTTCAGCTGCACCTCGAAATAATTCTTGCTCACAGAAGTTTATCAGTAGTAACATTTTGGTATTATCAACAGCAAAGCAACAACAGCAGTAACAACAACAGTGAAATAGTAAGGATCCAAGTATAATGAGAACTTGCACAACATCTTCTGTCCAGCCAGCCCGTGGCAGCGGGGCCTCTAGGGAACTACTGGCAATTAAGATGCTCCTTTTAATAGAGCACCGGAGCAAAGAATTAACACTTCTGAACACATGTGATCCTCACACCACAGCCATCCCCTCCGATTGTCTCAATTATTATCACTTTGGGGCCTTTGAATCCGGACAATGATATGTGTACACAACTTGCAGATAAGATCACAAACAATACTATCATAATGATTCAATAATAAGTTCAGATCTGAGATCATGGCACTCGGGCCCTAGTGACAAGCATTAATCACAACAAGTTGCAACAAAGTCAAATAGCACTAATAGAGATACTAGGCACTATGCCCCTAACAGATCTTATTCGATTACATGATAGAATTCATCCAATCCCTACCATCCCCTAGCCTACAGCGGGGGATTACTCACTCATGGATGAGGGAAACATCGGTGGTTGATGGCGATGATCCTCTCCAAATTCCCCGTCCCGGCAGGGTGCCAGAACAGAGTTTCTGGATTCGAATCTTGGATTCTGGTGGCGGCGGCGGAGCGGAAATCTTTATTGAAAACTATCGAACCCCCCTCTGTTTTAGGTCAGAAGGCAACTTATAGGCGCGGAGGGACGCCGAGAAGTTGCCTGGGGTGGCCAAACCTCCCTAGGCGCGGGATCAGTGGGCCCGTGCCTGGGGTGGGTCTGGCCCCCCTAGGCCTCCCCTATGCCTCCCCTTCTGGCTCCGTGGATCTTCTGGTGAAATATAATTTTTGGCATATTTTTCGGGATATTTACTGATAGTTCATTTTCTGCACAAAAACAAGACACCAAGGTAATTCTGCTGAAAACAGCATCAGCCTGTGTTAGTTGTATCCAAATCACGCAAGTATAGAGGAAAAACAATAGAAAAGTGTTTGAGAAAGTAGATACGTTTTGGATGTATCATTAGATAAGAAAATTACAGCTCAATATGACGTACTGGGATTTTTCATGAATTTTACAGTGAAGCACAAAAAATCTGTTTCGGGACAGAAACTTCCCCAAATCTTACTTCTCTCTCATTAGAGGTTATTCTTGGCACAAAAACCACACAAAAAGGATAAGGAGAGGTTATTACAGAAGTAATAACTTCCAAGACTCAACAAAATAAAAACCTAAGGAAATTTGTGTTATCTCCTAATTAGTACTTTTCTTTAACGCCTTTAAGTTAGGCTTCATAGTTTGAGAAGATGCTCACATAATAAATATGTATTGAAGTAAAATAGAGCATCAAGAAGAAAATTCAAAACACATTTAAGTCTAACCCACTTCCTATGCATAGGAATCTTGTACGCAAATAAATTCACAAAGAACAAAGTGAGAGGCATAGGAAGATAAAACAAGAGCAACTTCAAAACTTTCAGCACATAGAGAGGTGTTTTAGTAGCATGAAAACTTCTACAACCATATTTTCCTCTCTCATAATAATTTTCAGTAGCCTCATGAATAAAATCAACAATATAACTATCACATAAAGCATGCTTTTCATGATCTACAAACACATAATTTTTATCAAGCTCAAAAATAGTGGGGTTAAAACCTTCAAACGCACTTTTAACAATTTTATAACAAGATGACTGATTATTCTCAAGAGGTATGGGGTTCCAAGATAAAGTCAAGACCTCTCCAATCTCATTTTCAATAGTAGTACTATCAATATTATCAACCAATATAGGACCATCATCTAGGGCGTTATCATAAACATTTTCTAAGCAAAACTCTTTAGTACCATGCATTTCGAAATTAGGCGCAAATAAAGGATTATCATAGATAACAGGAGCACAATTATTATCACAAGTTTTACCCATAGAATAAATTTCAAAATAATCTGCAGGAACATAACATTCATCCTCCTTTGGTAGGCATGTGGGACAATCAAATAATGTAAGGGATAAAGAGTTACTCTCATTCGAAGGTAGGCATAGGTAGCTAATCCATTCTTCCTCCTTTTGTTCATCAATCTCCTCCTCTTTTCCATCTAATGAGCTTCCAGTTTCAGCAATTTCTTCTTCCATAGGCTCCCGCAAGGCATTAGTATCTTTCGTTTGTGGAAAGCATCTATTAATATATTCAAGAATATAGCCATTTTTTCCTTGTAATTATCAAAGAAAAATTTAAGTTTATCAAAAACCTCATATTTATAAGGTGAATCATCAGTATTTTCAATAAAACTAGCAAGTTCAAATGCACCCTTCCAAGCAATAAATTCTTCAGTTTGTTCCACGTCATAAAATTCATAATTTCCTTTAACATAAGAAGATATGGTAACATTATCATTATAATCACATTGAAAAGGGAGGTGTTTATACCTCCTACAAAAAAAAGATTTATCAAAGCAATAAGTAGAGCACATGTCTCTAGCAATAGTATTCAATTTATCAATTTGTTCCCATAAGTGTTTCCCTTTTTGTGACAAGCGGTGTTCCGTATAATAATATTTTTGTTCTTCCGTGAACCCACCTTGCCAATAAGAATTAGTTTCAAAGAAACCAACCATTAATAGAAAGCATAACAAAGCAAGGCAATAACAAACCAACAATTATAGTAGGAACTAATATTTTTGTGTTTTTTATAAGAAAAAGCAACCCAAACGAAACTAATTTTTGTGTACTTTTGGTAAAAAAGAAGCAAGAAAAACAAAGAAAAAGGAACTAAGCAAAACAAAACAAAATTAAAGAGAAAGGTTGTGAAATACTCCCCTTGTGAAGTTGTCCTTAACTCCCCGGCAATGGTGCCATAAAATCTTTGACGTGGCTCAGTTATAGAGCTTCGTTGGGATACCCCAAGAGGAAGGTGTGATGAGCACAACGGCAAGTTTTCCCTAAATTATGAAACCAAGGTTATCGAACCAGTAGGAGCAAGGAAACAACTCTAAGGTGTTGCTAGCAACTTGGAATCTTGCACAACACAAACTCAAGACTTTTCCCCAACTTACAGTGAGGTTGTCAATCTCACTGGTTTGCTGAAAACAAAGGATTAAACGTATAGTGTGGAAGGTAATAGTTGCTGGTAGAAAGTAAACGGTAACAGTAGATGATGTAACAATGGTAAAGATTGGACCGTGGTCCACAGTTCACTAGAGGTGTTATCTTTAAGATAGATAACATGCTGGGTGAACAAATTACAACGGGGCAATTGACAGGACTGAGCAAGGCATAACAATGCAAATACTACACATTCATGATTCCTATGAGATTTGATTGGGCATTACAACAATATACATAGACCGCCATCCAATTTCATCTATGACTAATAATCCACCTTCAGGTTATCATCCGAACCCCGTCCAGTATTATTAAGTTCCAAGTAATAGATAATTGCATTAAGCAATGTGTGTAAAGTAAACAATACAATTGTTCCATGAACAAAATATTGTTGTTTTCTCCCTAGTAGCAACAACACATTTACAACCTTAGAGATTCCTGTCACTTCCCCAGATTACTAGAGGCATGAACCTACTATCAAGCATAAATACTCCCTCTTGGAGTCACTAGCATATACTTGGCCAAGATAGCTACTAGCAACGAAGAGCATGCAATATCACAAACAACATAGGCATGATAGAATCAATAATCAATATGACATGATAGAATCAATAATCAATCTGACATAGTACCTCAATATCCATCGGATCCCCGCAAACACAACATGTATGATTACAAATAGATGATCTTGATCATGAATGGATCTCAGAAGATCTAAACATGATAGCACAAAGGAGGAGAAACAACCATCTAGCTACTGTATGGACCCATAGTCCAAGGGTGAACTACTCACGCATCATACCGGAGGCTGGCATGGTGATGAAGAAGCCCTCCAGGATGATCTCTCCCCTCCCGCAGGGTGCCAGGAAGAGCTTCAGATCCCCCAGATCTAGGGACGATGGTGGCGGCGCCTACTGACTGTTTCGTGGATATCTGATCGGGTGCTTAGGGTTTCTGCATTGGGGGGCTTTTATATGCGAAGAGGCGAGGCAGGAAGGTGGCCAATCACACCTCTATTCTTTGGTGTTGCTGTTGGGGTTGGTTCAGGCACAATTGGTTCATGTGTAGTTGACTCAGGTGTAATTGGCTCAGTTGTAGTCCAATCATCATAATTGTTGCTTATTTAAGCCATTAATTCCTCAGCTTCTACGGGAGTCCTTTTCCTGAAAACACAATCAGCAAAACTATAAAGGTATGTCCTAGATTCATCAGTTAGTCCATTATAATATATATCAAGAAGCTCATTTTTAGGTAGTGGACATACAGGATGTGCATGAATAAAAGCACAGAACCTTACCCACGACTCAGACAATTTATCCTCTTCTCCCAGTTTAAAATCAAAAAGTTTCTGCAAAATAGCATGTCGAGCAATGACGATGGCTTAGTTGATTGTTTAGCTTCGTTGGGAGACCCCAAGAGGAAGGTATGATGAGCACAACATCATGTTTTCCCTTAGTAAGAAACCAAGGTTATCGAACCAGTAGGAGGAAGGAAACAACTCAAAGGTGTTGCTAGCAACTTGGAAACTTGCACAATACAAACTCAAAACGTTGCCCCAACGAACAATGAGGTTGTCAATCTCACTGGTTTGCTGAAAACAAACGATTAACTGTATGGTGTGGAAGGTAATAGCGGTTTGCGTAACAATGATGGAAGATGTATCAATGGTAAAGATTGGACCAGGGTCCATAGTTCACTAGAGGTGTTCTCCTTAAGATAAACAAACATGGCATGCTAGGTAAACAAATTACAGCAGGGCAATTGACAGGACTGAGAAAGGCATAATAATGCAATACTAGACATTCATGATCCTATGAGATTTGATTGTGCAATACAACAAGATACATAGACCGCCATCCAACTGCATCTATTACTAGTAATCCACCTTAAGGTTATCATCTGAACCCCGTCCAGTAGTAAGTTGCAAGCAACAGATAACTGCTTGAAGCAAAGTGTGTAAGGTAAACAATCCACTAGTTCCATGAACAAGAGACCGTTGATTTCTCCCTAATAGCAACAACGCATCTACAACCTTAGAGATTTCTGCCACTTCCCTTAGGTTAAATAGAGGCATGAACCCACTATCGAGCATAAATACCCCCTCTTGGAGTCACTAGCATCTACTTGGCCAAGATAGCTACTAGAAACGAAGAGCATGCAAGATCACAAACAACACAGACATGATAGAATCAAAAAGACAAAACCATTAATCAATCTGACATAGTAATCTCAATATCCATCAGATCCCCGCAAACACAACATGCATGATTACAAATAGATGATCTTGATCATGAACGAAGCTCACAAGATCTAAACATGGTAGCACAAAGGAGGATAAACAACCATCTAGCTACTACATGGACCCGTTGTCCAAGGTGGAACTACTCACGCTTCATACCGGAGGCTGGCATGATGATGAAGAAGGCCTCCGGGATGAACTCCCCTCCGGCAAGGTGTCGGGAAGAGCTTTAGATCCCCCCGATCTACGGACGATGGTGTGATACGACGGAAACGTATCTATAATTTTTTATGCTCCATGCTTATTTAGTATCTAATTTGCTTTGATTTGTCTACACTTTGAGGTGTTTTAATATCTTTTCTGGAACTAACCTATTAACAAGTTGCCATAGTGCCAGTTGCCTGTTTTCTTCTGTTTTTGGTTCCAAAAAGGCAGAAAATCAATATTCTCGGAATTGGACGGGACAAAAGCCAAAGTCAATATTTTACCGTGGGCGTCACGAAGCCATAAGAGGAGACAGAGAAGTGCCAGAGGGCCACCACACCCCCCCAAGCGCGGGCTAGGGTGGACCCGCGCCTGGGCAGGGTGTGGCCCCTCTGGCCGCCTCCTAGCCTTGCCTCTTTGGATATAAGAAGCCCCCGATGCAGAAACCCTAGGAACCCGATCAAAACTCCATGAAACCTTCTATATCCACTGCCACCATCGTCCGTAGATCGAGGGGGGATCTGAAGTTCTTCCCGGCACCCTGCCGAAGGGGAGATAATCCCGGAGGCCTTCTCTCCGGTATGAAGTGTGAGTAGTTCCACCTTGGACTATGGTACCATGTAGTAGCTAGATGGTTGTATCTACTCCTTGTGCTTTCATGTATAGATCTTATGAGCTCCGTTCATGATCAAGATCTAATTTATTTGTAATCATGCATGTTGTGTTTGCGGGGATCTGATGGATATTGAGATTACTATGTCATATTGATTAATGGTTTTGTGTTTATGATTCTATCATGTCTGTGTTGTTTGTGATCTTGCATGCTCTCCGTTGTTAATAGCTATCTTGGCCAAGTAGTTGCTAGTGACTCCAAGAGGGGGTATTTATGCTCGATAGTGGGTTCATGCCTCTAGTTTCCAAGGTAAGTGATAGAAATCTTTTTGGCTGTAGATGTGTTATTGCCACTAGGGAGAAAACAATGGTCTCTTGTTCATAGAACAAGTGGATTGTTTACCTTACACACTTTGCTTAAAGCAGTTGTCTGTTGGTTGCAACTTAATAATGGAGGGGGTTCGGATGATAACCTGAAGGTGGACTTCTAGTCATAGATGCAGTTGGATGGCGGTCTATGTATATTGTTGTATTGCCCAATCGAATATCATAGGATCTTTTTGTCTCGTATTGCATTTTTATGCCTTTCTCAGTTCCTGTCAATTGCCCTGATGTAATTTGTTTACCCTTCATGCCATGTTGTTTATCTAAGGAGAGCACCTCTAGTGAACTATGGACCCCGGTCCAATCTTTACCATTGATACATCTTTCATTGGTACTTGTTTACTTGCCGCAAACCATTACCTTCCACACCATACGTTTAATCCTTTGTTACAGCAAACCGGTGAGCTTGACAACCTAACTGATTCGTTGGGGCAAAGTCTTGAGTTTGTGTTGTGCAGGTCTCCATGTTGCTTGCAGCACCTTTGGGGAGTTTCCTTCCTCCTACTGGTTTGATAACCTTGGTTTCTTACTGAGGGAAACTTGCCTGCTGAACTGCATCATACCTTCCTCTTGGGGTCTCCCAACAAAGTGATGCTGAACTCATCATGGGGGCGAAGAGGCGAGGCAGGGGGCACCTAGGGTGGCCACATCCCCCCAGGCGCAGGTTAGGGTTAGACGCGCGGCCAGGGTGTGTGGCCCCCTAGTGTCTCCCCTTCATCTCGTATTCCCCACGGTAAAATATTGACTTTGGATTTTGTCCCATCCAATTATGAGAATATTGATTTTCTACCTTTTCTGGAACCAAAAACAGAAGAAAACAGCCAACTGGCACCGTGGCATCTTGTTAATAGGTTAGTACCAGAAAACATATAAAACACCTCTAATTGTAGACAAAGCAAAGCAAAGTAGATACTAAACAAGCATGGAATATCAAAAATTGTAGATACGTTTACTACGTTCAAGCATCCCCAAGCTTATCTCATGCTCGTCCTCGAGTAGGTAAGTGATAAAAAGAATAATTTTTTAGGTGATATGCACCATCAAAATCAAGATCAAACCATTTGCAAGCGTTGAATGCTAGGATCAAAGTACTCTAAACATGAGCATGAAAGATGGAGTTCTAATAGTAAGACAAAGTAACTATGCATGCAACATGAAAGGTTACAAACAAATATCATGAATAACAATGCACTGAAAGACATTTGTTTGTTTCACATATAGAAAACATAGCATAGTGGCATTCAGCTTGTCCCTCATGGAGTAGGAAATAGATGCATAGGACACCTTCAAAGGTCATAAGAGTGACTAGATACGAATAGTTCAAGAACAAGCAATATCAACAATATGCATCAATCAATAAGTTTTGGGACAATGCACATAGAACTAAGAATGGCAACTATGCTCTCTTAATTGGTGCCTAAGGATAGAAGGTGGAGACTCAATATAATGGTGGAAGAAAGGCCCTTCATAAAGAGGGAAGCAGGGATTTCAAGTCTCAAAAAGACCTTCCAAAAATTGTGGTACTTGTTAGCTTTCATCTATCATTGCCCCTATCATAAGCATCTCGAAGTGATTAAGGTTAAAGTGAAACAAACTATGGAGTATATGCTTGACAGAGTATAAGATGGAAATATCATGTCCCTTGAATACAAGGGCCGCTCCTCATGCTACTCAACTTAATCACCTGTAAGTTCTTGTCATAGTAAGTACATGTGTATCATAGAGAACCGCCAACAGGGTACCCCTTGCACATGATAAAGGAGCTATCCCATAATCAAAATGACAAGGCAAGTAGACAATGAGCATCTCGGCAATCTTCTTATTTACCATGGGAAAATTGTGCTTTTTTCTCTCTTTCCTCTTTTCAATGTGTCTCTTTTTTTATAAGAAGAAAGCTTCATAGATTGCTCACTATGGTGATGCTGCTAGTTTCCACCATGATTAGGCATGGCTTAGGCTAGAGGCCTAGGCGTTTCAATATCACACATATGTAACTCCATGGACTTACAATCTCCCCTTTTATTTCACTCCGACGGCATCCATAAACAAAAGAGCATGATATCAACTGTATACAATGTACAAGTGCAATGTTGAAAGCGTTCCCCGTGACAACATGGTTCTGCTAATTCTAACGTATAAGTGCAACAATATACAACATAGATGACATAATGGTTCAAGTTTATTTAGGGGCAAGAAAAATAAAGTGTGCCATCAAGTTTGTGAGAGCTTTAATCACTAAGTTTTCACATAACAAAATAACTTTTTAATTGGAAGATAGATGAAAACAAGAATATACTTGTAATGGTGTAACACACCATGCATAGGAATTTATAGTGGACACTTTGGAGTAACTTGGTTTCTTGGGAGTTGGATGCATGAGTAGATCTTACTCATGCAAGTGGAGGCTAGCAAAAGACTGGGAGCGACTAACTAAGAGAGCAATAATGACCATTGTAGAGGTCCCAATCTTAGATAAGATAGAGCCTCCTGTGTTTTACAATGCTAGTCCCTGGATCAATAGCTAGCATCCACAGTTAAGATGTACTATCAAGATATAAAGGTCATACTATAACTTTATAACCAGTAATAACATAATTTTATTACATCATACATAGCTCATTTGGCTATTACATTACATTGCAGCGGAATAACTATAGTCGTGGGTCCTTCATCTTCAAAGTGCCACAGGCAGATGTTGGTTGTAGACTTTGTAGTCCTAGTCAATCAAACAATCTTCATTTAAAAACAATTAACCTGAAACATTACAAGTTACAGCCACAAGGGTCAATACATTTTAAATTGTATTGGCAAGCTTCACTTCTATGTATAATAAGAGTGGATCCTATCATTATATGCATTTTTGGCTAAGTAGAGTTTAAGGCTTCTTTGCATAAAGCATTATTTTATCCTATCTTTTCAAAAAGGTTTAAGTCCTTTGTCAAATCTCTTTTCCAAGAATCCCTTGAACTCCTTGTTTGAAAATCAAGTGTTCAAGTCTTTGTCAAAAATCTCATGAGCCACTTGGTAACTCCCAAGTGCAACAAGTTTTATCAAACTCATGAGTTCCTTGGTAACCCCAAGTACATCATACTCTTGAGCACCTTGGTAACCCCAAGTGTAACAAGATTAACAAAATCTCTTTGAATTCCTTGGTACCCCCAAGTGCATCAAGTTTTTATATTAGAAGTTGGAATGTCGAGATCTCCCATAGTTCAAACTTTAGTTGCTCAGTATTGTCCATAACCGGGGACACGGCTAAGTACTTAGATTTAATTAGCTTCTGCAGAAGGAGTACACTTTACCCACATGACACAAACCCATTTTGTTGCCACCAGTGGCCTACTGGATTAGTGCTCACCAAGTTGGAGTACCGGCAGACTGAGAATGTGACGAAGTCTTTCCAAAAGGTCCTCCCATACATCATTGCTAGCTTGTCTTTAGCCCCCATGAAGCATTCCAGATCCCCATGTCCGGTAACTAAAGACAATGTATGGGTCTTCCTAATGTAGTTGACTAAGCCAGAGCCATAATAGCATGTGGTTGCACACGAAAGCCACAATTGGAGAAACATGTTCAATCTCTAAGTTTCCTAGGTGGTTTTCTTTTGGAGCACAACACAAAGTGATCCCCATAGACATGGTCCCTTTTGTTGCCACCTTCTCCAAAATTTAAAGTGTCCACCACCTAGGTGGTTCATTGAGTCCTTGTTTTATTATTATGTAAAACATAAGTCCTTTTCTCAATCCTTTGTAAAATCTCAACATGTATCTCTTGTCAAAATAAAGCATGGCTAATCATGTACAACTTCAATATTTTCACTAAGGAGTGTATAGGGAATCCTATTAGGATTTAGCATAGCATAAGTATAAAGAAAACTCTTTCTTGCATGTTTTCATAATACACTAAGTATAATGAAAATAGTAGGACATTTTTATGATAGTGTAACTTGCCTTTTTGGTAGGGAATGAGGGTTTACTTCTTGATCTTGCTAGTCTCACACTTTGCTAATTTCACTACAATAAATCAAGCAAGCATGGTATCAAGTAGCATTCCAAACCAATATTCAAATAACACTCCACACACACAAGTAATGGAATCTAAGTCATGCATAAGTATGCAATGGTTGGTTCTATGGTAAGTATGATCTCTACTAGGCTTCTAAACTTTGTAAGTTCCAAATTGGTCATTTACCAGGATGGCAAGGTCATTTTGCACATGTGATTTATCCTTAAACCATTTCCAACCACTCATTATTTATGTGATGAAAAATAGTTTCTTTATTTAAAGCAAAACCTTCTGTTTTTCACCAAGTGATTTGTCATTGCAAAACTTGGTGTTTTTGGGTCAGTAGGTTTTGATCCAAAACATTTCCTCAAAGTTTTCTTTGCAAAAACATTTCCATAGTAAAATCCATAATTTTATTTGACTAGAATAAGGATAAGTTAAATAATTAAACCTAAATTATACCAAAATAACTTTTAACACCAAGGGTTGGTTCCTAAGGTCAGTAAGGTCACATAAATCCATATTGCAAAAGATTTAATCCTAAAATCAATTTTTAAACAATTTTTCTACTCTAAACAAGCTCACAAAAGGATCTGCAATTTCAAACAAGCTAACAGATACTATTTTCGAAACTAAGGCCATGGTTGGCTAGGGCTTGTTCTCCTGAATCCAATGACATAAAATTTGCAATTTTTGGACGTGTGGTTTGAAATTTACAAGGGTTTGAAGTTTGCAAATAAATATGTTTTCAAATTTCTTTTAAAACGAAATAGGTGACACGCGGCGTGTTTTAACTGGACGGTACCGGTTCGGGTGGATCGATCTTTCTGGATCGTTGGATCTAAGTGGGATCGCACGGCGCTGGTTGCTCGATACCCCTTCGCCCACTTTCTTTCCTATACGTTAGATCTAAATCTAACGGTCACTAACATGCTTGGCAAATTCCGGCGGCGCTCGGTGGCTGCGCGCGGCGGCGACGGTCTAGCTGCGGCTATCGGCGGTTCTAGGAAGCAAGGTACGAGGTGAGAACGCTCACTGTGATCGCGAGGATGAGGGGATGCTTGGGGCGTGGTCGGTTGGACGCGGGGCGCTCAGGGTCTGCAGTAATTCCTCGCCGGAGTGGAGGTCGGCGTCGGGTGGTTCTGTCCGCGGTCGAGGGCGACGCTGTAGATCATCCCGAAGCAAAACAACGATGCGGTTAGATGCAGAAAGGTGTGGCGAGTGCGGGAGTGTGAACGAGGAGGCGCGGGGTGGTCAGATGCATACCAGAAATGCTCGTCGGAGTTAAGCCAGACGGTGGCGATGGTAGGAGTCGACGCTGCAGATCGCCCTAAGGCAAGACAGGAGCACGTTCAGATGCGCAAGAGCAAGGCGATGCTGTGTGCGTGAACGAGAGGGGTCGGGGCGGTCTGGTTCACCTGGCAGTCGTCGTCGGAGTAGAAACAGACGGCGGCGCTGTCGGAGCTTGTCGAAGCCGACGCTCCGGGGCACCCGCGGTTGAATGAAAGGCACAGGGAGGATTGTCTGTGAGTGGGGAGTCTGCTAGTGTGCTCAGGGAGGCTCGGGAAGGTGTGGCTTGGCCGGAATCGACAGAGGAAGCTCGTCGGACCGAGGTGGTGTGGCGAGAAATGGAGCAGCCTGGGGGCGAGTCGAGGCGTGGTGACAGAGGGGAACGGAGGGGAAGGCACTGGCGCTTAAGTACGCAAGGTCAGAGGCGAGATTAACGCAACCATTATGAGGAATTAAGCGTGCGGATTAACGACAGGGAACGACAGCGCGGTTTGGGGAGAAGGGGTCGCGCGGGTGAGGACGACGAACAGTAGCGGTGGGGTATACCTGTCAGCGGGGAAGAGAGTAGGGGAGAGGTCCACCGGTCATTCTCTGTGCGGGTCAGGTAGTTGGTTCGAATCGTTTTCTGTGGGGAAAGGAGCTGGGCTGGTTGGTGGGCTTATTGGGCCGCCTGGGTTGGGTTGGCCAAACTCCATTTTTTTTATTCTGCAACTTTTTCCTTTTCTATTTCTGATTTCTGTTTTGAATTTCAAACAAACAATTCATACTCAAATCTATTCAAACAATCATCAAACTTTGCAGCTATGAATTTGGTTCTGTTTATCATCATAATTCACATTCTAAAATAAAATAATATTTTAAATCTTTTTAGGGTCCATCATTAATTAAATATAATAGACTTCCCTTATTAATTCCAATAAGACTTTATTTATTGAAATATTTATTTTGCAATCTAAAATAAAGCCTAAAACACTTTAGTAGGTTTTATTTGTGAATATCAAATAATTGGGAAAACTTATTTTTAAATAGTTTTAATAAGTTTTGATGTTTCAATGTAAATTGATAAAACCTTTTATTTAAATAAGGTTGGATATTAAATTCTTATTAGTTTATTTAAACAAATCTTTGCAAATTTTATTTAAATAAAATGTTTTAATTTCCAAAGTATGGCCAAGGTTTTAATTTGGCTTTATGAAATATTCTTTATTTATAAACTCATCTTTTCTTTTGATTACCAATCTTTTATTAAATGATTCCAAAAATGGTAATTTCAAAAACATTTTTAATCACCATTAATTAAATGTTTAACTCATTAAATTCCTTTGGGATTTATTTAATTCAAATGGTTTGAGGTTCTATTTAAACTCAAAAAGTTTCTTCTGGCTCTGAAAATCAACAAGGTTGTATTTTATTCATTTATTTTCACATTACAAGATTTGGAAAATCTTGGGATGTGACAACCATAATCATGCAGAGCGACAAAACATTACTAATCAAAGTATAAAGTGGTACTACAAGTCAAGGACTAAATGATCATAGAGGCCATGGTGACTTGTTCATAGTCATAACATGGTGTGAGCATGTGCCAAGTCAACCCAAACAAAGCATCAAAGAAGAATACCATAATACCATGCTTTTTGTATGCTAAAACAATGCATGATTCCTTCAAGGCACATTAATCAATCCCAATTGTTTGGAACAAGTCATGCTAAAACAATAATCACTAAGCATAAGGTCAAAACAACATATAGCATGACATGATAAAGTCTAAGTCATAGTCAAATCAAACTCCTCTTGTACTATTCAAGCAAGAACTTTCTACTCCTCTCCAACATCAATCAACTTATTTGAAACAACACAGCAAGAATGGGGGTCCAAACTACTTTATTCAAGCAAACTAAGCAAACCAAAAACTAAGATGCTCCAAGAACAATACAACTTGTGCATGAAACAATAAAACCAAAGTGTCTAGAAAGACCTCAGATTTTTATTGATGAAGAAGGGGATGCCTTGGGCATCCCCAAGCTTTGACGCTTGTACCTATTGAATATTTCTTGGGGTGACATAGGGTGACATGTGGTGGCATCCCTAAGCTTTAACTTTTCTCCATTTTTCATCTCATTACATCATTCTTCCTCTACACCTGCAAATTTTTCTTCATACAAAACTATACACAATCTTCATTAGCAACATTAGTGTATTCAAAAGATAATAGACCTTTGGGGTATAGTTTTAAAACAGCAAAGCTTTCAGTAAAAACACAACCTACTGTAGCAATTCCCTCAAAAATCTCAATTTCCTAAAAAGAACACAAAAAGGAATCAATAAGAAGCAAATGAAAATAATGGCATAAATCTGTCAAAACAGACCAGGAGGTAGAAAACGATTTTTTCAAAGACCTTATATTGCTCAAATCAAAAAGTGTTGAATGAATGAAAGTTATCTAACAACCTGGCAGATTTATTCAGAAAAATACAGCTCGATACGACTTACAGAGATTTTACACTAATTTTTATGGTGGAGCACAAAAATCTGTTACGGGACAGCAACTCGCCAAATCTTACTTCCCTCTCATTAGAGGTTATTCTTGGCACATAAATAAAATAAAAGGATAAGGAGAGGTCATTACAGAGGTAATAACTTCCAAGACTCAATAAAACTTTTGGGTTATCTCCCAATAAGTACTTTTGTTTAACGCCTTTAAGTTAGGCCCAAGAAGCAAGAATCAAGTATCTTCAAATGAGGAAGCATTAAAATCAACTCTCTTGCTCCTACCTTTCTTACCTATTTTATTCTATTTGGGGAATATATGATCGCTTATTGGAGAAGTAAAATGCATAATGTCTTTTCCCACATCTATTATTGCTCCAAGGTGTTTCAGCAGGGATCTTCCAAGTGTAATTTGTCCTTTTCCTACACATTCAACAACAAGATAATCAGTAGACACCACTTTCCCTGAGATTTTTGTAAACACGCCTTCAGCTATTCCAATGGGTAATAAAGTTGCATTATTTGTAAGAGATATTTCTTGTCGTCCTTTAGAAAATCCCCAAAGATTAAAATTCTCATAGATATCTTTAGGCATAAGGAAAAATTCAGACATGATATCACAATTTGTAGCAACTTTTATTGTAGGAAACCATTTTGAAGGCTCGGAATTTATTGGAACATAATCATGGTGCTCTCTAAGCATGTTATAGCAATCTTTCAAAGCAACTGTACTGGTCTCAAGAGTGTTCAACCTAGCATAAATGTTTATAAAAGAAGAATCAGACTTGATAGGCATATTATAAATTATAATCAACTTCTTTCCTCAGTACATCGAAAAATATCTGTCCCAGCTACAACATCCAAAGCATATGTATAACAAAGAGCAAGACCATGGTAGAAACTATTAATAACCAAGCTAAGACACATCTTAGGCTCAGTTTTCCTTTGTAAAACAGAGATTCTAGACCAAGCTTCTTTGAAACTCTCTTCACTTTCTTGCTTGAAAGTAAAGATCCTTTCTATAGGTGACAAAGGGATTGAACCAAAACCAGACATGGTAGCAACTAAAGTAGGAACTAATTTTTGTGTGTGTTTTTTATAAGAAAAATCAAACCAAACTAAACTAATTTTTTGGAGTTTTTGATAAAAAGAGGCAAACAAAACCAGGCAAAGGAAACTAAGAAAAACAAAAACAAAGTAAACAGAAAGGTTGTGAAGGACTCCCCTTGTGAAGCCGTCCTTAGACTCCCTGTAAACAGCGCCAGAAAAGCTTGACAATGGTCAGTTGATTGTTGAGCTTCGTTGGGAGACCCCAAGAGGAAGGTATGATGAGCATAGCAGCAAGTCTTCCCTCAGTAAGAAACCATGGTTATCGAACTAGTAGGAGGAAGGAAACGACTCAAAAGTGTTGCTAGCAACTTGGAAACCTGCATAACACAAATTCAAGACTTCTCCCAAATGAACAGTGAGGTTGTCAATCTCACCGGTTTGCTGAAAACAAAGGATTACCTGTATGGTGTGGAAGATAATAGTGGTTTGCAGAAAGTAAACAGTAACAGTGGAAGATGTATCAATGGAAAATATTGGACCGGGGTCCATAGTTCACTAAAGGTGTTCTCCTTAAGATAAACAAACATGGCACGCTAGGTAAACAAATTACAGCAGGGAAATTAAAAGGACCGAGCAAGGCATAACAATGCAATACTAGACATTCATGATCCTATGATAATTGATTGGGAAACACAACAAGATACATAGACCGCCATCCAACTGCATCTATGACTAGTAATCCACCTTCAGGTTATCATCCGAACCCCCTCCAGTATTAAGTTGCAAGCAACAGATAACTGCTTTAAGAAAAGTGTGTAAAGTAAACAATCCACTTGTTCCATGAACAAGAGACCGTTGTTTTATCCCTAGTAGAAACAACACATCTACAACCTTAGAGATTTCCGTCACTTCCCTTAGATTAAATAGAGGAATGAATCCAATATCAAGCATAAATACTCCCTCCTGGAGTCACTAGCATCTACTTGGCCAAGATAGCTACTAGAAACAGAGAGCATGCAAGATCACAAACAACACAGATATGATAGAATCAATAAGACAAAACCATTAATTAATCTGACATAGTAATCTCAATATCCATCGGATCCCCGCAAACAAAACATGCATGATTAAAAATATATGATCTTCATCATGAACGGAGCTCACAAGATCTAAACATTGTAGCACAAAGGAGGAGAAACAACCATCTAGCTACTACGTGGACCCGTAGTCCAAGGTGGAACTACTCACGCTTCATAACGAAGGCTAGCATGATGATGAAGAAGGCCTCCGGGATTATCTCCCCTTCTGGCAGGGTGCCGTGATGAGCTTCAGATCCCCTCCACAATCTAGGGACGATGGTGGCGGCGGATTCAAACTTTTTCGTGGAATATTTATCGGGTACTTAGGGTTTTGGTATCAGCGTCTTATTATAGGCAAAGATGCGAGGCAGTGGGCACCCATGGTGGCCGCACCCCCAGGCGCGGGCTAGGGTTAGCCGCATGGCCAGGGGTGTGCCCCCCTAGTGGATCTCCTATGTCTCGTATTCTGGCTCCGTATTCCCCACGGTAAAATATTGACTTTGGCTTTTGTCCTGTCCAATTCCGTGAATATTGATTTTCTGCCTTTTCTGACCAAAAACAGAAGAAAATAGACAACTGGCACTATGGTATCTTGCTAATAGGTAGTACCAGAAAACATATAAAAACACCTCAAAGTGTAGACAAAGAAAAGCAAATTAGATACTAAACAAGCATGGAACATCAAAAATTATAGATACGTTTATGACGTATCAAGCACTAGAAGGGAAATATTTCTGAAAGAAAGTAGCAATCAAGCAATTAGGGATATTAATGGATACAGAGGTAAATTATTAAACCAAGCTTTAGCTTCTCCTTTTATTGAAAAAGGGGAAAATTTAGAAACAAAGTAGGTGCGCATGTTAATGTCATCAAAAAAATAAGGCACTCAAAGTAGAAAGCCGAGTCATATGTGCCACAACCCTTTCATGCTCAGTCCCACAAAAAGGTTCTTTCTCAACAATATTTATATAAGATAAATCAAGGGAGAAATCATAATATTTATCTTTAATGTTTATGGTAGATGTGGCAAAGTTAGCATCAGTAAATAGTTTAGGTATAATAGTACGTCTCTCAAGAAGACTCTTAACATCACTAGCACCACATGTGTTTCGATATTCTTCAATAAATTCATCAGTCATTTCAATATAACCATCATTAATATCAAAGCTCTCTATAGACTCAGGTGAGCTAACAGGTGTAATAGTATCTTCATGAGGAGTTTCAGTGTTTCCCAATATAGTTCTAGCAATTTTAGCATCTAGGAAAGGACCTAATGAACCACTCTCATCAAGCACAGTAGAAGTCACATCATGAGCATCAGAAGCAATTTTAGATTGAGCAGTAGTAGCAGTGTGTGTAGCATGTGTATGTGGTGGTGGTGTAACAAGCTTACTTATAACAGATGGTGAATCAAGAGGAACAAAGGTGTTTAGAACTGTACCTCTTCTTTTAGTGGATGGTAATATAGGAAATTTTCCATCACGAGTTTTCCCCATGATGAAAAGGATAGAAGAAAACAATAGTAATCCCAAGTGAACTTACAAATAAAGCTATGATCCCCGGCAACGATGCCAGAAAATAGTCTTGATGACCCACAAGTTTAGGGGATCCCAACAGTCTTCGAGGGTAGTATAACCCAATTTATTGATTCAATACAAAGGGATCCAAAGAATACTTATAAGCCTTAACAACTGAGTTGTCAATTTAGCTGCACCTGAAAATAGTCTTGCTCAACAGTAGCAACATTTTTGTAGTAGCAATGGCAAAGTAATAGTAGTAGTAAATAAAGGCAGTAGTAACAATAGCAGCAAACAACAGGATTTGAGTGCGGTAGGCATAGGGATGGATGGACGGGTGTTGCATGGACAAGACTATTCATGTAATATCAATATCTAGGGCATTTGCAGATAAATAATATAAAGCATCCAAGTACTAAATAAACATAGGAATGTGTTCCATATATAGTCATGCGTTCTTGTAATGAGAACTTGCACAACATCTTTTGTCCTGCCAGCCAAGGTACTCCTTTTAATAGAGCACCGGAGCAAAGCATTAACACTCCGTGAACACATGTGATCCTCATATCATAGCCATACCCTCCGGTTATCCCAATTTTTGTCACTCCCGGGCCTCGGGTTCCGGACAATAATATGTGTAAACAACTTGCAGGTAAGATCACAAACAATACTATCATCATGAATCAGTAACATGTTCTGATCTAAGATCATGGCACTCGGGCCCTAGTGACAAGCATTAAGCATAAAAAGTTGCAACAATGTCAAAAAGCACTAACAAAGATACTAGGCACCATGCCCTAAGAATCTGATGCAATTACATGATAGATATCATCCAATCCCTACCATCCCCATAGCCTACTATGGGGGATTACTCACTCATGGATGGGGGAAACATGGATGGTTCATGGAGAGGCGTCGGTGATGATGGCGATAATCTCCTCCAATTCCCCGTCCCGGCAGGGTGCCAGAACGGAGTTTCTGGTTCCGAATCGCGATTTTTGGTGGTGGCGGCGCAGCAGAACTCTATCTGGAAAAACGTCGAACCCCCCCTCAGTTTTTGGTCAGAGGGCTTATTTAGGCGAAGGGGGAGGTTGAGGGGGTGCCCCAGGTGGCCACACCACCCACTGTCGCGGCCTGGCCTAGCCTGCGCCACCAGGTGGTGTGGGCCCCTCGTGGCCCTTCTCCGTCTCATCTTCTGGCTCCTTGAGTCTTCTGGTAAAATAGGAGTTTTGCGATATTTTCTGGGTTTTTTCCGAAAGTTGATTTCCTGCACAAAAACGAGACACCAAAGCAATTCTGCTGAAAACAGTGTTAGTCCGTCTTAGTAGTATCCAAATCACACAAATTAGAGGAGAAACAATAGCAAAAGTGTTCGGGAAAGTAGATACATTTTTGACGTATCAACCTGCACCTTTACATGGGCATGGTTTTGCCCAAGTTGGTCGTGCTTAGAGTATTATTAACCAGCTGGTTGATGATGGATTGGGCAAGACCAAATTATCAATTCCTAAGTTTGATGGCTCCATTGATCCTAAAGATTACCTCACATGGGAGTCGAAGATAGAGAAGCTCTGGCGTTTGTATGAGTACACTGAATAAAATAAAGTCAAGCTTGCAGCGTCAGAATTTGATGGTTATGCTTTGCGTTGGTGGGATGCACTTGTTCCGCATAGAAGGGATGACAATGAACTTCCGGTGATGACTTGGCGAGAGATGAAGCGTATCATGAAGGAACTCTTTGTACCCACCAATTACCTGCGCTTAGTTTTTGAAAAATTGACACAATTGAAGCAAGGGAACTTGATAGTTGATGAGTACTACATGGAGATGGAGATGGAGATGCTTATGCAATGTGCTAGAATCCGAGAGTCACTTGAGATGACCATGCAGCGATTTCTCAACAATCTGAGGTTACCAATCAAGAGCATAGTGCGTCATCACAAGTATGAGAACATGAATGAGATTTTGCATCATGCTAGAGAGGCCGAGTCACAGCTAGTGTAGGAACCAAAGCACGATATTTTCCAGCTACTAGTCGTTTCCCTAGGGCCACGCTACCTCCTATGGCGCCCCCTGCAGCGGCCAGCCACCCTTCTCCATCAGCGGCCAAGTCAGTTACCGCACCCTATTTTGGTTCCAATGCAAAGAAACCCTCTACTTCTTCTACTAGTTCGGGTTCGAATATGTCAACTGCGTGTACTCGCGATGTGGAGTGTCACACTTGCGGAGGGATAGGTCACTACAAGAGAGATTGTCCAAACCGCAAGGTGATGTTTGTCAATGAGCAAGGAGAGTATGAGAGTGGAGATGATGTTGATCCTGATGATGATGGCACTGATTATGAGGAGGAAGGTATGGATGCCTTTCCTAAGCATGCGCCTACTATAGTGGTCTCTCCACACATTCCTAGTGTGCAGCCCGTTGTTGACTCTCAGCGCTACAATTTGTTCCAAACAAAAGCTCTCGTTTGCCCTAACAAAGCTTGCAAAGTTATTATTGATGGAGGTAGCTGCAGGAATCTTGCAAACAAGGAGTTATCTGCCAAGCTGAATTTATCATATTTGCCTCATCCCAAGACATACTACATCCAATGGTTGAGTGACAGTGGTGAGATGAAGGTAAACCATATGGTACGAGTGAATTTTGAAATAGGGTTGATACGTCGGAAACATATCTATAATTTTTTATGCTCCATGCTTGTTTACTATCTACTTTGCTTTGCTTTGTCTACACTTTGAGGTGTTTTTATATCTTTTCTGGAACTAACCTATTAACAAGTTGCCACAGTGCCAGTTGCCTGTTTTCTTCTGTTTTTGGTTCCAGAAAGGAAGAAAATACTTATTCTCGGAATTGGACGGGACAAAAGCCAAAGTCAATATTTTACCGTGGGTGTCACGAAGCTAGAAGGGGAGACGGAGAGGTGCTAGAGGGCCACCACACCCCCTGGCGCGGGCTAGGGTGGACCCACGCCTGGGAAGGGTGTGGCCTCTCCGGCCGCCTCCCAGCCTTGCCTCTTCGCCTATAAGAAGCCCACGATGCCTAAACCCTAAGTACCCGATCAAAACTCCACGAAACCTTCTATAGCCGCCACCACCGTCATCCCTAGATCAGGGGCGATCTGAAGTTCTTCCTGGCACCCTACCGAAGGGGATATCATCCCGGAGGCCTTCTCTCCAGTATGAAGCGTGAGTAGTTCCATCTTGGACTATGGGTCCATGTAGTAGCTAGATGGTTATAACTCCTCCTTGTGCTTTCATGTATAGATCTTGTGAGCTACGTTCATGATCAAGATCTAATCTATTTGTAATCATGCATATTGTGTTCGCGGGGATCCAATGGATATTGAGATTACTATGTTAGATTGATTAATGGTTTTGTGTTTATGATTCTATCATGTCTGTGTTGTTTGTGATCTTGCATGCTCTCAGTTGTTAATAGCTATCTTGGCCAAGTAGTTGCTAGTGACTCCAAGAGGGGGTATTTATGCTCGATAGTGGGTTCATGCCTCTAGTTTCCAAGGGAAGTGACAAAAATCTTTTCGGCTATAGATGTATTGTTGCCACTAGGGAGAAAACAACGGTCTCTTGTTCATAGAAGAAGTGGATTGTTTACCTTACACATTTTGCTTAAAGCAGTTGTCTGTTGGTTGCAACTTAATACTAGAGGGGGTTCGGATGATAACCTGAAGGTGGACTTCTAGTCATATATGCAGTTGGATGGCGGTCTATGTATATTGTTGTATTTCCCAATCGAATGTCATAGGATCTTTTTGTCTGGTATTGCATTGTTATGACTTGCTCAGTTCCTGTCAATTTCCCTGCTGTAATTTGTTTACCCTGCATGCCATATTGTTTATCTAAGGAGAGCACCTCTAGTGAACTATGGACCTCGGTCCAATCTTTACCATTGATACATCTTCCACTATTACTTGTTTACTTGTTGCAAACCATTACCTTCCACACCATATGTTTAATCCTTTGTTACAGCAAAGCGGTAAGCTTGACAACCTCAGTGATTCGTTGGGGCAAATTATTGAGTTTGTGTTGTGCAGGTCTCCACGTTGCTTGCAGCACCTTTGGGGCGTTTCCTTCCTCCTACTGGTTCGATAACCTTGGTTTCTTACCGAGGGAAACTTGCCTGCTGAACTGCATCATACCTTCCTCTTGGGGTCTCCCAACGAAGTGGTGCTGCACTCATCAAGCCTTTTTCTGGCGCCATTGCCGGGGAGGCTAAGGACGTCTTCACAAGGGGAGTCCTTCACTTCCTTTATCTTTACTTTGTTTTTAGTTTGCTTGGTTTTGTTTGCCTCTTTTCAAAAACTGAAAAAATTAGTTTAGTTTGGTTTGCTGTCTTTATTCAAAAACACAAAAAATTAGTTCCCACTCTGGTTGCTGGTCTTTGCCTTTCTTGGTCATGCTTTTCTATCAATGGATGCTTTCTTTGAAACTAGTAATTATTGGCAAGGTGGGTTCATGGAGGGACAAAATTATTATTATAAGGAACACCGTTTTTCACAAAAAGGGAAACACTTATGGGAACAAATTGATAAGTTGAATACTATTGCTAGAGACATGTGCTCTACTTATAATGTTACTTATTGCTTTGATAAGTCATGATACCGTAGGAGGTATAAACACCTGCCTTTTCAATGTGAGTATAATTATAATGTTACCATATCTTCTTAAGTTGAGGGAAATTATGACTTTGATGATGTGGAACAAATTTAAGAATTTATTGCCTTCAAGGGTGCTTTTGAACTTGCCAGTTTGCTTGAAAATACTGATGATGTTCCTTATAAACATGAGGTTTTTGAGATACTTAAATTTTTCTTTGATAATTACAAGGAAGAAAATAGCTATATTCTTGAATATTTTAATAGGTGTTTTCCACAAATGGAAGATACTAATGCCTTGCAGGAGCCTATGGAAGAAGAAATTGTTGAAACTGGAAGCTCATTAGATGAAAAAGAGGGGGAGAGTGATGAATAAAAGGAGGAAGAATGGATTATCTACCCATGCCTACCTTCTAATGAGAGTAACTCTTTACCCCTTACATTATTTGATTGTCCCCCATGCTTACCAAAGTGGGATGAATGCTATGTTCATGTGGATCCTTTTGAAATATCTACTTTGGGTAAAACCTATGACGGTTTTAATCCCACTATTTTTGAGCTTGATAGAAATTATGTGTTTGTAGATCATGAAAAGCATGCTTCATGTGATAGCTATATTTTTGAGTTTATTCATGATGCTACTGAAAATTATTGTGAGAGAGGAAAGTATGGTTGTAGAATTTTTCATGGTACTGAAACACCTCTCTATGTTCTGAAAGTTTTGAAGTTACTCTTGTTTTATCTTCCTATGCTTGTCACTTTGTTCTTTGTGAATTTATTTGTGTACAATATTCCGATGCATAGCAAGGGGGTTAGACATAAATGTGTTTTGAATTTTCTTCTTGATGCTCTCTTTGACTTCAGTTCATAATTCTTATGTGAGCATCTTCTCAAGATATCAAGCCTAACTTAAAGGCATTAAACAAAAGTACTTGTTGGAAGATAACCCAAGAGTTTCCTTGAGTCTTGGAAGTTATTACTTCAGTAGTAATCTGTCCTTATCCTTTTTGTTTGATTTTTGTGCCAATAATGACCTCTAATGAGACGGAAGTAAGATTTGGGAAGTTGTTGTCCCGAAACAGATTTCTATCCTCCACCAAAAAAATTCGTGAGGAGTCTCTGTAACTTGGATTGAGCTGAAAATTTACGACTAAATCCCCCAGTATGTTAGATAACTTTTGTTAGTTCAACACGTTTTGATTTGAGCAACAGAAGGTCTTATAAAAAATCTGTTTCTACCTGCTGGTCTGTTTTGACAAATTTCTGCCATTATTTGCATTTGCTTCTTATTGATTCCTTTTTGAGTTCTCTTTAGGGGAATTGAGCTTTTTTAGGGAGTTGCTACAGTAGCGTGTGTTTTTAGTGAAAAAATTTGCTGTTCCAAAGCTTTACCTAAGGCTCTATTATCTTTTGAATACACTAATGTTTCTAATGAAGATTGTGTGAAGTTTTGTATGTAGGCAAAATTTTAGGTGTAGAGAAAGAATGATGTAATGAGATGAAGAATGGACAAAAGCTCAAGCTTGGGGATGCCACCCGGTGTCACCCCAAGAAATATCCAACTAGTACAAGCGTCAAAGCTTGAGGATGCCCAAGGCATCCCCTTCTTCATCAATAAAAAACTCAGGTCTGTCTAGACACTTCATTTTTATTGTTTCATGCATTGTTGTGTTGTTCTTGGAGCGTCTTAGTTTTTGTTTGGTTTGCTTAGTTTGTTTAGTTTGCTTGAATAAAATAGTTTGGACCCCCTTTCTCGCTGTGTTGTTTTGCAAATAAGTTGCTTGGTGTGGAAAGGAGTAGTAAGTTCTTGCTTGAAAGTGCAAGAGGAGCTTGCATTGACTGTGACTTAGACTTTAGCATGACATGTTAGGTGTTGTTTTGACCTTATGCTTAGTGATTATTGCTGTAGGATGTCTTGTTTCCAAACAATTGGGATTGCTTAGTGAAAGTACCGACTTGATATGTCTAGAGGGGGCGTGGTGAATAGGCGTCTACCCAATTTTAATTTTTTTCTCACTTTTAGGCTCAACGAGAAAGGAAGTTATCTAGAGATGCAACTAAGTGAACAACCTAAATGCAAGAAAACAAACACCAACATCAAAAACAGTAAATAGCAAGGAGTAAAGGAGGGGAACAAAGTAACTGGAGAGGGGACATGGAGATGTAATTCCCGTAGTTCACTCCCAAGGAGCTACGTCTACGTTGGAGAGGTGTCGGGGCCACACAAGGTCACCCGAGCGCCACAAAGGCCTCACCTTCTTCTCCGGTGAGCTCCCCCACAAAGGAGGCCTCACAATCCACTAACTGGTGACCTTGAAGGCGCCAACTCAAACATTTACACCAAGGTTGAGGGGGAGGCTCCACAACTCAGTTGGAGGCCCTCAACGACACCTCGAAGCTTTACAACGCACGCCTTAGCTCCGAGGATGCCCTACACCGTCTAGGGTTCCAAGAAACCCAAGAGAAATAAGATCCACAAAGGATGGGTGGGGGAAATCAAATCTTCTTTGGTGGAAGTGTAGATCTAGGTCACCTCCCTCACCTCTCAAAAGATCAAGTCATTTGAGTGGCTAGAGAGAGAGATCTAGTGAGGTGAAGCTCAAGCATTAATGGAGGAGAGAGAAAAATTCGAGAGAGAGTGGGAGGAAGAAGAGGGGTGCCTTAAATAGGCCCCCTCGCGCTGAACCGTTACAGCCCCCGCGACCTCACCGGAAGTTCTGGTGAGAGGCCGGAAGTTCCGCCCAGCCTAGCTCCAACGGTCATCAGACCGTTGACGCCCGCTCCAGAAGCGCAACCGTAAGTTCCGGTCAAAATAGACCGGAAGTTCCGGTGAACTTCCGATGCTAGTTCCGACCAAGTTCCGGCAAATAGAACGCTTCAAAACAGAAGGTTACTGATCCACCACCGGAACTTGGAGCGGAACAAGGGGCGGAACTTCTGGGTCGCGAACCGAATCTGGCCAGAAGTTCCGGCGTCTGGGCGGAAGTTCCGCTCAGGATCTTTTGGCAGGACAAGTTCCGATGCAAGTTCCGGCCCAAGTTCCGGCAAATAGAACACTTCATATAGAAGGTTACTGATTCACCATCGGAACTTGGGGAGGAACTAGCGTTGGAACAAAGTGTAGAACAGCCCGCAGAAAAAATCTGAGCGGAACTTCCTGTTGGAATTATGCCCTAGAGGCAACAATAAAGATGTTAATATTATAATTCTTGTTCATGATAAAGTTTATATTCCATGCTAGAATTGTATTAAGCGGAAACTTTAATACTTGTGTGGTTTGTGAACAACACCGTGTCCCTAGTACGCCTCTATGGACTAGCTCATTGATCAATGATGGTTAAGGTTTCCTAACCATAGACATGAGTTGTCAATTGATAATGAGATCATATCATTGGAGAATGATATGATGGGCCAGACCAAACTAAGCAATTAGATCGTATCATCGTGTTCATCTTTGAAGCTTTTCCTATGTCAAATATTGTATTCCTTAGACCATGAGATAATACAACTCCACAGTATCGGAAGAAAGCTTTGAGGTCATCAACGTCATCCTATGAGAGGGTGATCATAAAGGTGTCTCTCGGTGATCGGAAAGTATCTGTTGGGTTGTATGTATCGAGATGGAATTTATCCTCCCAAGTCGGAGAGATATACTTGGGCCCTTCGTGTCGATATCAACACCGCTTGCAAGCATGTGGTTAAGGAGTTAATCACAAAGTGATACGGATTACGAGCAGTAAAGTACTTGCTGTGAACGAGATTGAACTAGGTATGACGGTACCGGCGATCGAATCTCGGGCAAGTAAAATATCGCGAGATGAAGGGAATATATATATGGGATTTATTTAATCCTGGCATCGTGGTTCATCCGATATGATCATCGATGAATGTGTGGGAGTCAATATGGGTGCCTGACCCGTTGATTATTGATAGAAGATCATGTCGCATATTCTCGAACCCGCAGGTCACACACTTAACGTGTCTCGGCTAGGATAGATTGGATAATTGGTTTATGAATTTTTGTTGAAGTCTCGGATGGGATCCGGGACATCACGAGGTTCGGAATGGTCCGGAGAATAAGATTCATATAAGGCAGTGCAGTTTTTGGAGTTCGGAATTGTTCCGGGTTAATCGGTATTGTACCGGAAGCTTCTAGAACCTTCCGGAAGGGGACCAACGTGGCCCCACCTTCCGGGAGGGGGCATGGGCCTATGAGGGAGTGTCCTGGCAACATTGGGCCAGGGTCACAAGGCCCCATAGGGCCCAGCCGATCCTAGAGAGTTTAAATCGTTTAAACTAGAGATAGGGTTTCTAGAAGAGGGGAGAGTCCATGCCCCCCACTCCTTATCCTTTGGGCTTGGGGGAGGGGCTAGGGCTGCGCCCCCCTCTACATAAACAGGGGTGGGGGCGCACCAAACACACACACCTCTCCTCCAAACCCTAGCCGCCTTGCTAGCTTTCCTCTCTCCCTCCCGACTGTTTGTAGGCGAAGCCCTGCTGCAGAAATTCTCCACCATATACACCACACCATCGTGTAGTAGATCCAATCTATCTCTCCACCATACTTGCTGGTCCAATGAAGGAGGATACGTCGAGGTGCTGCACGTGTGCATCTCACGGAGGCACCGCCACTTGTGGTGCTAGATCGGATCGGATCGCGAGGAGGAGAAGCGAGTACGACTACATCACCCACGTTAAACGAGCGTTACAACATGCGAATCTTCAAGGGTATGAACATCTAATCCAATCTCTCTCGTTGATTGCATCTCCTAGATTAGATCTTGGCTTTCCCTCTGTTCGCATCCGTATAAAATTTTGATTTACGATGCCGCGAAACCCTTCAGTGGTATCAGAGCTAGATCTATGCGTAGATGTGTTTCACGAGTAGAACGCAACATGGTTGTTGCGGGCGTTGATGTTTTATGTTGCAAGCCTCTTGTTTGTGTTCTTCTTATGACGCGGGATAGTGAGATTGAAGCGGTCCAGGCCAACCTTACGCGACGTCGTTCGCGAGACCGGCTCCGCACTTGACGCGTGGCTTGTACCACACATGCGGCTGGTGGATGTCAGTTTCTCTCACTATAGTTGTCATGGGATTAACACCGGAGTTTGGCAACCATAATATCACCGTTGTGGCTTTCCGTAGGTAAGAATCGTTCTTAGCATCTACTCCCATAAGCAACGTAAAACATGCAACAACAAAGTAGAGGCGTCTAACTTGTTTTTGCAGGGAGTGTTTTCTGTGATATGGTATGGCCCAAGATGTGATGGGTATATTGTATGCGATGATCATGTTTTGTAATGTTTCACGACTTGCATGTCGATGAGTACACAACCGGCAGGAGCCATATGGTTGTCTTTATAATTGTGTATGACCTGCGAGTCAACTTCTTATACGCCATGTAATAGCTTTACTTTATCGCTAAGTAGTTAGCAATAGTTGTAGTTGCTATTCGTGGTGGAGGCAATCATGGTGGAGTGATGGAGATCATGCCGGAACGCACAAGATGGAGATCATTGCGCGAAGATTGGCTATACCATGTCACATAAAGTTATATGCATGTGATGTTTATCCTTTTAAGTATCTTATTATGCTTAGATCGCGATGGTTGCATTATAAGATGATTCCTCACTTAAAGATCAAGATAAAAACTGTGTTCTCCCCAAGTATGCACCGTTGCGAAAGTTCGTCGTGTCCAAGCATCACGTGATGATCGGGTGCTATAGACTCTACGCTCACATACAACGGGTGCAAGCCAGTTTTGCACACTCGGAAATACTTGGGTCTATCTTGACGAGCCTAGCATGTACAGACATGGCCTCGGAACACAAGAACCGAAAGGTTAAGCATGAGTCATATGAATGATATGATCGACACTTTGTTGTCCACCATTGAAACCACATCTCTTCTCGTGATGATTGGATTAGGTGTGGTGAATTTGGATCGTGTTCACTAAACAACTTGAGGGATGTTGAATTTAGTGGGAGTTCATCTAGTAATTTGATTAAGTTGAACTATTTATCATGAACATAGTCTAAATTGTACTTGCAAATACTGTAGATCACATGGCCAAATCCAACTTCAACTTCAAAGTTTTTGCTGAGAAGGAAAAGCTTAGAAACAATGGGTCTAACTTCACCAATTGGTTCTGCAATCTAAGAATCATTCTATCTGGGACAAAGGACTATGTCCTTGGTAAAGCGTTAGGTGACCCTAATCAAGGCTTACCGATGAGAAAGCTGTCTATCAGCCGCACAAATATGATTATGGTGTGATTAAGAGCACCATGTTGTTTGCTATGGAACCGGAACTTCAAAATCGTTTTGAAACCTATCCCGGGCCCTTTGAGATTCTCGAGGAGCTGAAAACCATGTTTCAGACTCAAGCCCGTTCTGAGAGATATGAGATCTCTGAGAAGTTCTTTAACTGCAAGATGGAGGAAGGGAGTTCCGTTAGTGAGCACGCCATAAAGATGTCGGGCTACACTCAACGCCTTGAGCAACTGGAATGCACGATTCCAGAGGAGCTCAAGATTGACAGGGTTCTGCAATCACTTCCTCCCATCTACAAAAGTTTTGTAATGACTCATAATCAGATTGGCTCCACTGATACGATCACCGAGCTCTTCGCAAAGCTAAAGGCTGCGGAGGTGGACATCAAGAAGGATAATCATGTGTTGATGTTCAACAAGCCCTCCTTTAAGAAAGGTAAGGGAGCAAAGAAGCCCTTCAAGAAGGGCGGCAAGCCAATGCTCTGGAGAAGAAGCTCAAGTGGTCCTAAGCCGGAACCGAGTGCTTCTATTGCAAGGACAAGGGTCACTTTGGGAAGCAATCGTCCGAAGTACTTAGCGGACAAGAAGGCTGGCACCATCAAAGGTATATTTGATATACATGTTATTGATGTTTTCCTTACTAGCCCTCGTTTTAGTGCCTGGGTATTTGATACTGGTTCAGTTGCTAATATTTGTAACTCGAAACAGGAGCTACTGAGAATAGCAGGCTTGCGAGGATGAGGTGACGATCTGCGTTGGCAACGGATCAAGAGTTGATGTGATGGCCGTCGGCACGCTCTCCTTAGTTTTACCTTCGGGATTAGTTTTAAACCTTAATAAATGTTATTATGTGCCTGCGTTGAGCATGAACATTATTTCTGGATCGTGTTTATTGCAAGACGGTTATTCATTTATATCGGAGAATAATGGTTGTTCTATTTATATGAGTAACATCTTTTATGGTCATGCACCTCTTGTGAATGGTTTATTTCTTCTAAATCTCGAAAGGGCTGAAACACACATCCATAACATTGAGGCTAAGAGATGCAAAGTAGATAATGATAATACTACTTATTTGTGGCACTGTCGTCTAGGTCATATTGGTGTAAAGCGCATGAAGAAACTCCATTCTGATGGGCTTTTGGAGTCTCTTGATTTTGATTCATTTGACACATGCGAACCATGCCTCATGGGCAAGATGATCAAAACCCCGTTCTCCGGTATGATGGAGCGAGCAACGGACTTGTTGGAAATCATACATACCGATGTATGCGGACCGATGAGTGTTTCGACGCGCAGTGGATATCGCTATTTTCTCACTTTTACCGATGACTTAAGTAGATATGGGTATATCTATTTAATGAAACATAAATCTGAAACATTTGAAAAGTTCAAAGAATTTCAGAATGAAGTGGAGAACCATCGTAACAGAAAGATTAAGTTTCTACGATCCGATCATGGAGGTGAATATTTGAGTTATGATTTTCTCACGCATCTTAAAGCAAGTGGAATCGTTTCACAACTCACGCCACCGGAACACCACAACAAGCAATGGTGTGTCGAGCGGAATCGAACCCTATTAGATATGGTCGATCAATGATGTCTCTTCTTGATTTGCCGTTATCATTTTGGGGCTATGCATTAGAAACCGCTGCATTCACTTTAAATAGGGCTCCATCTAAATCCGTTGAGACGACACCGTATGAAGCGTGGTTTGGTGCTAAACCTAAGTTGTCGTTTCTTAAAGTTTGGGGATCTGAAGCTTACGTCAAGAAGTTGATGCGGACAAGCTTGAACCCAAAGCGAGAAATGTGTCTTCATAGGATACCCTAAGGAAACTATTGGGTATACCTTCTATCACAGAACCGAAGGCAAAGTGTTTGTCGCAAAGAACGGTTCCTTTCTTGAGAAGGAGTTTCTCTCGAAAGAAGTGAGTGGGAGGAAAGTAGAGCTAGACGAGGTTGTTGAACCTTCTCTTGAATTGGAGAGTAGCGCAGCACCTGAAATTGTTCCGGTCACCGCACCAACAATAGAGGAAGCTAATGACAAGGATCATGAAGCTTCGGACGATGCTGCTACTGAACGTCGCAGGTCGACAAGGTCACGTGCCCCTCCTGAGTGGTACGGCAACCCTGTCTTGACTGTCTTGTTGGTAGAAGCCATGAAATCCGAATTGGGATCCATGAGCGAAAACCAAGTATGGACTTTGGTGGACCCTCCTAGCGACCGAAAGGCCGTTGAGTGCAAATGGATATTCAAGAAGAAAACGGATGCGGATGGTAATGTTACCGTCTATAAAGCACGGCTTGTCGCAAAAGGTTTTCGACAAGTTCAAGGTGTTGACTACGATGAGACTTTCTCTCCCGTAGCGATGTTTAAGTCCATTCGGATTTTATTAGCAATTGCTGCGTTTCATGATTATGAAATATGGCAGATGGATGTCAAGACTGCGTTCCTCAATGGCAACATTGATGAAGAGTTGTATATGATGCAACCCGAAGGTTTTGTCGATCCTAAGGATGCTAGTAAAGTATGCAAACTTCAGCGTTCCATTTATGGACTGAAGCAAGCATCTCGGAGTTGGAACCTTCGTTTTGATCAAGTGATCAAGAGCTTTGGATTTGTTCCAAATTGCTACGAAGCTTGTATCTACAAGAAAGTGAGTGGGAGCTCGGTGACGTTTCTAGTACTATATGTGGATGACATATTGATTATTGGAAATGAAATCAACATGCTTAACGATGTGAAGAGATATTTGAACAAGTGTTTTTCAATGAAAGACCTAGGTGAAGCTGCTTATATATTGGGCATCAAGATCTATAGAGATAGACAAAGACGCCTGATAGATTTAAGCCAGAGTACATACCTAGACAAAGTTCTGAAAAGGTTCAGAATGTATAAGGCAAAGAAAGGTTCAGTGCCTATGTTGTCAGGTAAGATATTGAGCAAGGCTCAGTGTCCAGCTACGGTAAATGATAGGGAAGCTATGAGAAAAGTGCCTTATGCCTCGGCCATAGGTTCCATCATGTATGCCATGCTGTGTACTAGACCGGATGTGTCCAATGCTCTTAGTTTGACGGCGGATATCAAAGTGATCCAGAGTGGAACATGGACAGCCGTGAAGAACATCCTAAAGTACCTAAATAGGACTAAAGAAATGTTCTTAGTCTATGGGGGTGATGAACAGCTTGTCGTAAAAGGTTACGTCGACGCTAGTTTTGACACCGACAAGGATGATTCCAAATCTCAGACAGGATATGTTTATATTTTGAATGGAGGAGCTGTGAGCTGGAGAAGCTGCAAGCAAAGCGTGATCGCGGGATATACAGTGGGAGCGGAATACATGGCTGCTGCAGAAGCGTCAAGTGAAGGAGTTTGGATCAGAAACTTCATCACTGATCTTGGCGTGGTTCCAAGTGCATTGGACCCACTAGAGATATTGTGAGACAACACTGGTGTGGCATCCCGCTAAAACCACTACTAGAAAATCGCGTGTTAAAAATACTTGTGCATCATCATGACATCAGCATGCATCTAATTGATTAAAACTATTTTGCTAAAAGACCTACTTTGTTTTCTATATTAATAGCCTCCCCTCTTTGTTCAAACCAAAACCGTCGGTCCAGCCGGACCTTTTATTTATCTAAAACTATTTACAAATTTTTTTTTAAATAAAAGAAATAACAAAAACTATTATTTTGGGGAGGCAGTCCAGCCAGCCGGGCCAAAAGACCAACCGGTCAGACCACCTACTACCCGGTCCAAAAGAAAACCCTAGTCAAAATATCTAGTCCTAATCCTACCTACCCTAATCCTACCTAGCCCCCTCCACCTCACCCCGCCCTATATCCGCTCGCCACCTCACCTCTCCTCCCTCCATCCACCCAACCACCACCTGCCAACTCATCAGCCCCCCGTCGCCACACTCCCTCCACCTGCCGCCGCCATCTCCCAGGCTCGGTCAAACCCCCCACCACCTTGCACCCTGGAGCCACACACACACACATACCACGCACGCGACACGGTCCTTCACTCCGATCCCCACGGACCCAGGACCCGACACAACGCACCTAGCCACCCACTCGTCCATCACAGAAACCACCCCGACCCCGACCCCGTGTGCACCCTGGCCCCACCTCGCGGCCCTCTCTACTCGACCCTGCACCCACCTCGTCTCCCCAACGCAGCCCCCACCTCCATGTTCTCTCCTTCCTTCATCGAGCCTCCGCCGCCAGCGGGCCTCCTCCCGCTCGCGAGCCTACCCCACCGCAACCCCATCTTCCTCCTTCCCCAGAGTGCCGCCGCGTTTGTGGGCCGCCGGAGCCGCTCGTGTCCCTCTGCGACGCGCCACACCGAGCTCGCCTCCGCCAGGCTTCCCCGCCGCGGCCTCCTCCGCCCCTCTTCACCCGGCCGCCACCTTGCCTGGGCCACGTCCCCGTCGTCCGGCCTCCGCCCCTAGTCTCTCTCCTTGCGCCGGCCCCGTCGTCCTCCTCCCCGTCGCCACCACGACCTACCCCCCTTGTCGCCTTCGTCCCGCGACCGCGCGCGGACCTCGCCTTGCCTCCCTCCTAGCGCCCTCCGTCGCCCAGCCGCCGTCGGGCGCGCCTTCCCCTGCCGCAGGCGCCACCCCTGACGCCCTTCCCCATCGCCGCCCTCTCGTCCTCAACCGTCGGGCTCTCGACACCGTGCGAACCTGCCTCTGTGGCCTCGCGTCCTTCGCCCCATCGGGCACCTCACCGGCGCCAGCGAGCCACCGACTCCGGCTGCTACCTGCCTCTGCTTGCCACCACCTCCCCTATAGAGCCGACCTCGAGGCCGGGCCCTCCTCTGCTCTGTCCGGCAAGCCCACGCCGACCGAGCCCTCGGCCCCGCGAGGCTCCGCCCGCTTCCTGTCGCCATATGTTCGCCGCCTTGGCCAGCTCTCCTTCGCCCGACTCCCTGTCCTCGAGCTTGTGAGCGGGCCCATGATGCGGTTCCTCTGCCTCGATGTTTGTTTGCAGGGAAATCTCCCTGTTGTTTTTGGCGATGTCATGTGACTTGCCGTGGCACTGTCATACCACCTTGATCTGTTTTGTCCTAGCCGATGACTATCAGTATGGGTGTCCTTCAGCCGAGAACCATAGCCACTTCTTGTGAATCTCTTTGAAGTCCACCGACAAGATCGTCAAGGTCGACACGGGATCCGACGAACCTAATGAATCATCGGAGATGAACTAAGTTCCCCGACCATAGATGTCGAAACCCTGGAGCACCAAGATCTCCTTTCTGGACCCGAAGGCCGTTCCCCCGGACCGCCAAGATCTTCAATCGGATCCGAAGACCGAACCCGATAACCTCCAAGGCCGCTGACACGGATACACCGAGTTCTCCATCGAGGACACCAAGACCGTCGACATGGAACCAAATGACGTCAAGCACTTCGCCGCGGAACGCCAAGTTCTGCATCCCGAACGCCAAGACCGACCCGATACACGGACCCGACAAAATCTTCGTGACGGCAAGATCGACCGCTTGGACCCAAGTTCTCTGTCACGACACAACAAGTTCTCCATCTTGAATCTGAACCTCGATCCCTGTTGAACCCTGAGTCCGGCCCCGAACCCCCCGGAACCAAGATCTCCCGAGCCCAGATGTGTGAACCTTTCCCGAGCCCCTATTTTATAAATGCTAGATATAAAACTGTCGCATATTAATTTGTTCATGCATGCATACTTTATCTGTGGTTTGGGGCATTATTCCAATTCACCTTATAATTAAATATGGGATCCATATGCGGGCAAATCTAGTCTTATATTTGTCCCATTTAAATTTGTGTAGCGAACCGGTGCTATCTTTTGCCATGTTAAGACAACATTTAAAATGCGGGGTATCTAAACAACTAGAACCATATATTTAATTGTCGGGACCCCCGGTTCCGCTTAATATGATCTAATTGCATCGCATCTTTGCCATGTCATACATCATACATGCATCATGCCCGATCTTCTGTCGTAGTATTAAATAGTGCAACCGGTGTTTCTTCTAGTGTTTTGCTTCTTCGCGGATTAGGCCGATGAGTTGATGCGAGTGTCGACCCGACCTTCGGATGAACCTTCGGCAATGTTTTCAGGCGAGCACCTCCCCCCTTCTACCTATCTTACTTTTATAGTATTTATTCCCTCATGTTGATCTATTGCTATCTATGATGCGATGCTATAGTTATCGTACCCGCGGTATCCCTTGCAGCCTTATATTGCCTTGGACACATCCTATTACCTGTTGATTGGTAGATAGTTGGACTCGCGCGTCGTAGTCGCTTGCTCAAGTGCTGTTGCGTGTCGTCAAGTACCACAGTTGTTGGAGTTTTGCCGCATGTTTAATGTTGGATATGATCATGGCTTTAATTATCGTTTAATAACTAAAATTGAAGTAGGTAATGCAGAGGCACAGGTGGGAAATAGATGTTATTTGGTTGTTAACCGTCCACTTGTGTCCGTGGGACCCAGTTCTTGACACATTCCGAGATCGAGCGCGCTAACCACATGTGGGATGTATGGGCACCCATCGATTTAGTACCGATTTCAAAATCTTGTCTTGGGGCCACAAGTAGTTTGGGGCTTTATTACTATTCATACTTATGCCATGCTTTGCTTAATTTAAATTGTGCGATGTCACCTGTCTTGTTTAGGATCGTGACCGTTTTGTGTCGACAAGCCCCACACTTTTGAGTTCCCGATCGTTTGATGGCTCCACAAACCATGAGTCCGTCTCGGAGACCGACTTCTTGCTATGGTAGACTTGGTGGGTGGCCCCATGTACTTACTTTGGGTCAGGGAAACGTCATGACTTAGGCCCCGCCGACATACCGATGGGTGTATGTTAATTGATCTGGCAAAAAGGGTCAAAGTGCGTGTGGATACTTTGGTGCACCCCTGCAGGGTTAAATCTTTTCGAAAAGCCGTGTCCGCGGTTATGGACGATTTGGAGCACAGTTCTCGATCATAGACAACTATAACTAAAGTTTACTGTTATAATTTGACTTGTATCCGATATGACTAGTAATCAGCTTCACTACAACGGAATGGCTAAATAAAAGTACCAACACCTGCTGGGTTTTGGGATATCTCATGCTAATCGTATATTTGACTAGTAAGTGTTGCAACTACAACGGAATGGTTAACTAAAACTGCCCACTTCTTATTATATCAGGATGACTCATGCTATTTATATTTGACTAGTAATTGCCGCAACTATAATGGAATGAGTAAAACTGCCAACGGTGTGAGTTCCTCGTTTGGTCTCGAGGGGGGAAACACCAGGATGGGTATGTTTGGTGTTAGTATCAGGTTGGTTCCGGATAGGTCTTTCTTACCCCTCTCTGATAGCCGTCAGTTATATCGAGTCTCTATAGGTTGTTTAGTGCATCTTTGTCGCTTGATCCACCATACCTATGTAGGCGAGGACCGCCGAATTCTATCCTCGCCGTGTACTGGCCTCTGTACTGACCGCTTTCTCTTTTTCCTTTGCCCTTCGTCGGCACCCCTTTTGTTTAAGCAGGTTTTGAGATCGACGTCATTAGCAGGGTTACCCTTCCGGCTTGGCCTGGGCAGGGTTATGGACGCCATTGGTTATTCTTCAGGGCTCTTAGCCCCATTTGCATCTTGTCCGTAGCTGGACGCTCTATCGTTTTCAAGGTGATTTGGATCTTGGTTCTGTATATCTGTATTCTTGACTCATGGATTCGTGTTGTATATATATATTTGTTCTGTGGGTCCCATCGAGGACTGTTGTGTAATGTTATTACTTCGTTTTCCACCCGCACGCAAGTGACTGGTGGGCACCTTTGAATCGTTTCTATGCGGGTTTGGCGGGAAGCGCTAAAACTTGCATAGGGCCGATTCTGAGGGTGTTACAGAGTTGTATCAAAGCTCAGCAGTTGCGATACCCCACAAGTCCAGCCTGTAGCATAACCTAGCTAACGGCCGAAGTAGAGTGTCAAAACTATTTTTGAAAAATCGGTTGGATAGTTCTGATTAGGTCTGATTTTACTCCTTACCCCTCTGCTGCTCTCCTCTAACCTCTGCGTGTTTTGAATCCGCTCTCTTCTCGCTCTTCGAGTCCAGGATTTCTCGTGGTAGGGTTCCATCGTACCTTCAGGGTTTCGCATCCTCCTTTGGTAACGGTGTTGCTACATCTGATATTCATGCTATCCGAGGAATCCTTCGTCTGGTGAACTTCTCTTTGTTCGTTCTCGTGCCATCCGGTGTTTTCCGACGCGGCGACATCATCTATGCCAGATCCGATGCAGAGTCTGCATCACTCCTTTGTTTCTGAACCTCGATTGTCGAGATCTTCAGTCTGATTCCGAGAATGGTTGCACGCTTTTCTACTGATTGTGCAGAGTAATAGTTTGGGTGCGTGATGGATTGGCCCCCATGCCGACTACCCTTTCTATTCGCTCTTGTACATTGAAGTGGGTTAGGCCGCATCTTTTCTCTCCTTCTATCGAAGTTAGAGGTGGCTTTATCTGTGGATACCTCTACCCTCGCCCTTTGTTCCCGGAGTGTTCTCTTGACGATTACGGACAACGACCTCTTGTTAGTGGTGTCGCGAGGATCTACACGATGCGAGAAGATTCAGATCGCCGCCCTTCTTCCCGGTACCATGAGGCGGATCTCGAGGGCGAGATCCATTGTTAGTGGTGTCGAATTGTGGCATCCCGCTAAAACCACTACTAGAAAATCGCGTGTTAAAAATACTTGTGCATCATCATGACATCAGCATGCATCTAATTGATTAAAACTATTTTGCTAAAAGACCTACTTTGTTTTCTATATTAATAGCCTCCCCTCTTTGTTCAAACCAAAACCCTCGGTCCAGCCGGACCTTTTATTTATCTAAAACTATTTACAAATTTTTTTTAAATAAAAGAAATAACAAAAACTATTATTTTGGGGAGGCAGTCCAGCCGGCCGGCCCAAAAGACCAACCGGTCAGACCACCTACTACCCGGTCCAAAAGAAAACCCTAGTCAAAATATCTAGTCCTAATCCTACCTACCCTAATCCTACCTAGCCCCCCTCCACCTCACCCCGCCCTATAGCCGCTCGCCACCTCACCTCTCCTCCCTCCATCCACCCAACCACCACCTGCCAACTCATCAGCCCCCCGTCGCCACACTCCCTCCACCTGCCGCCGCCATCTCCCAGGCTCGGTCAAACCCCCCACCGCCTTGCACCCTAGACCCACACACACACACATACCACGCACGCGACACGGTCCTTCACTCCGATCCCCACGCACCCAGGCCCCGACGCGACGCACCTAGCCACCCACTCGTCCCTCACAGTAACCACCCCGACCCCGACCCCGTGTGCACCCTGGCCCCACCTCGCGGCCCTCTCTGCTCGACCCTGCACCCACCTCGTCTCCCCAACGCAGCCCCCACCTCCATGTTCTCTCCTTCCTTCAGCGAGCCGCCGCCGCCAGCGGGCCTCCTCCCGCTTGAGAGCCTACCCCACCGCAACCCCATCTTCCTCCTTCCCCAGAGCGCCGTCGCGTTTGTGGGCCGCCGAAGCCGCTCGTGTCCCTCTGCGACGCGCCACCCCGAGCTCGCCTCCGCCAGGCTTCCCCGCCGCGGCCTCCTCCGCCCCTCTTCACCCGGCCGCCACCTCGCCTGGGCCACGTCCCCGTCGTCCGGCCGCCGCCCCTGGTCTCTCTCCTTGCGACGGCCCCGTCGTCCTCCTCCCCGTCGCCACCACGACCTACCCCCCTTGTCGCCTTCCTCCTGCGACCGCGCGCGGACCTCGCCTTGCCTTCCTCCTAGCGCCCTCCTAGCTCCCTCCGTCGCCCAGCCGCCGTCGGGCACGCCTTCCCCTGCTGCAGGCGCCACCCCTGACGCCCTTCCCCATCGCCGCCCTCTCGTCCTCAACCGTCGGGCTCTCGACACCGTGCGAACCCGCCTCTATGGCCTCGCGTCCTTCGCCCCGTCGGGCACCTCACCGGCGCCAGCGAGCCACCGACTCCGGCTGCTACCTGCCTCTGCTTGCCACCACCTCCCCTACAGAGCCGACCTCGAGGCCGGGCCCTCCTCTGCTCTGTCCGGCAAGCCCACGCCGACCGAGCCCTCGGCCCCGCGAGGCTCCGCCCGCTTCCTGTCGCCATCTGTTCGCCGCCTTGGCCAGCTCTCCTTCGCCCGACTCCCTGTCCTCGAGCTTGTGAGCGGGCCCATGATGCGGTTCCTCTGCCTCGATGTTTGTTTGCAGGGAAATCTCCCTGTTGTTTTTGGCGATGTCGTGTGACTTGCCGTGGCACTGTCATACCACCTTGATCTGTTTTGTCCTAGCCGATGACTATCAATATGGGTGTCCTTCAGCCGAGAACCATAGCCACTTCTTGTGAATCTCTTTGAAGTCCACCGACAAGATCGTCAAGCTCGACACGGGATCCGACGAACCTAATGATTCATCGAAGATGAACTAAGTTCCCCGACCATAGATGCCGAAACCCCGGAGCACCAAGATCTCCTTTCTGGACCCGAAGGCCGTTCCACCTCGGACCGCAAAGATCTTCAATCGGATCCGAAGACCGAACCCGATAACCGCCAAGGCCGCCGACACGGATACACCGAGTTCTCCATCAAGGACACCAAGACCGTCGACATGGAACCAAATGACGTCAAGCACTTCGCCGCGGAACGCCAAGTTCTGCATCCCGAACGCCAAGACCGACCCGATACACGGACCCGACAAAATCTTCGCGACGGCAAGATCGACCGCTTGGACCCAAGTTCTCCGTCACGACACAACAAGTTATCCATCTTGAATCTGAACCTCGATCCCTGTTGAACCCTGAGTTCGGCCCCGAACCCCCCGGAACCAAGATCTCCCGAGCCCAGATGTGTGAACCTTTCCCGAGCCCCTATTTTATAAATGCTAGATATAAAACTGTCGCATATTAATTTGTTCATGCATGCATACTTTATCTGTGGTTTGGGGCATTATTCCGATTCACCTTATAATTAAATATGGGATCCATATGCGGGCAAATCTAATCTTATATTGGTCCCATTTAAATTTGTGTAGCGAACCGGTGCTATCTTTTGCCATGTTAAGACAACATTTAAAATGCGGGGTATCTAAACAACTAGAACCATATATTTAATTGTCGGGACCCCCGGTTCCGCTTAATATGATCTAATTTCATCGCATCTTTGCCATGTCATACATCATACATGCATCATGCCCGATCTTCTGTCGTAATATTAAATAGTGCAACCGGTGTTTCTTCTAGTGTTTTGCTTCTTCGCGGATTAGGCCGATGAGTTGATGCGAGTGTCGACCCGACCTTAGGATGAACCTTCGGCAATGTTTTCAGGCGAGCACCTCCCCCCCTTCTACCTATCTTACTTTTATAGTATTTATTCCCTCTTGTTGATATATTGCTATCTGTGTTGCGATGCTATATTTTTCGTACCCGTGGTATCCCTTGCAGCCTTATATTTCCTTGGACACATCCTATTACCCGTTGATTGGTAGATAGTTGGACTCGCGCGTCTTAGTCTCTTGCTCAAGTGCTGTTGCGTGTCATCAAGTACCACAGTTGTTGGAGTTTTGCCGCATGTTTAATGTTGGATATGATCATGGCTTTAATTATCGTTTAATAACTAAAATTGAAGTAGGTAATGCAGAGGCACAGGTGGGCAATAGATGTTATTTGGTTGTTAACCGTCCACTTGTGTCCCGTAGGACCCCGAGTTCTTGACACCTGTTCGAGATCGGAGCGCTAACCACATGTGGGATGTATGGGCACCCCATCGATTTAGTACCGATTTCAAAATCATCGGGCCACAAGTAGTTTGGGGATTTATTACTATTCTGTACTTATGCCATGCTTTACTGCTTAATTTAAATTGTGCGATGTACTGCACCTGTACTGTTTAGGATCGTGACCCGTTTTTGCTGTATCGACAAGCCAGTCACACTTTCGGGTTCCCAGTCGTTTACAGCCGGCTCCACAAACCCTGAGTCCGTCTCGGAGACCGGCCGACTTCTATGTGGGTAGACTTGGTGGGGTGGCCCCCATGTACTTACTTTGGGTCTGGGAAACGTCATGACTTAGGCCCCGCCGACATACCGATGGGTGTATGTTAATTGATCTGGCAAAAAGGGTCGAAGTGCGTGTGGATACTTTGGTGCATCCTCGCGGTTAAATCTTTTTCAAAAGCCGTGTCCGCGGTTATGGACGACTTGGAGCACAGTTCTCGATCATAGACAACTATAACTAAAGTTTACTGTTATAATTTGACTTGTATCCGATATGACTAGTAATCAGCTTCACTACAACGGAATGGCTAAATAAAAGTACCAACAACTGCTGGGTTTTGGGATATCTCATGCTAATCGTATATTTGACTAGTAAGTGTTGCAACTACAACGGAATGGTTAACTAAAACTGCCCACTGCTTATTATATCAGGATGACTCATGCTATTTATATTTGACTAGTAATTGCCGCAACTATAACGGAATGAGTAAAACTGCCAACGGTGTGAGTTCCTCGGTTGACTTCCTCGTTTGGTCTCGAGGGGGGAAACACCAGGATGGGTATGTTTGGTGGTAGTATCAGGTTGGTTCCGGATAGGTCTTTCTTACCCCTCTCTGATAGCCGTCAGTTACATCGAGTCTCTATAGGTTGTTTAGTGCATGTTGCGCTGCTGCTTCAGTCCACCATACCTATGTAGGCGAGGACCGCCGAATTCTAGCCTCGCCGTGTACTGGCCTCAGTACTGACCGCTCTCTCTTTTTCCTTTGCCCTTCGTCGGCACCCCTTTTGTTTAAGCAGGTTTTGAGATCGACGTCGTTAGCAGGGTTACCCTTCCAGCTTGGCACAGGCAGGTTATGGGCGCCATTGGTTATTCTTGTGGCTCTTAGACCCATTTGCATCTTGTCCGTAGTGGACGCTCTATCGTTTTCAAGGTGATTTGGATCTTTGTTACGTATATCTGTATTCTTGACTCATGGAGTCGTGTTGTATATATCTTACGTGGGTCCCATCGAGGACTGTTGTGTAATGTTATTAATTCGTTTTCCACCCGCACGCAAGTTCCTGGTGGGCACCTTTGAATCGTTTCTATGCGGGTTTGGCGGGAAGCGCTGAAACTTGCATAGGGCCGATTCTGAGGGTGTTACAACTGGCGCCATAGCACTTGCTAAGGAACCAAGATATCATCTGAAGACCAAGCATATCAACCGCAAGTTTCATATAATCCGAGATTATATTGCAGATGGAGATCTGAAGATTAGCAAAGTACATACATATCTGAATGTCGCAGATCCATTGACTAAACCTCTTCCACGTGTAAAACATGATCAACACCTCAGTGCCATGGGTGTGAGATTGTTGCCAGATGTAAACTAGATTATTGACTCTAGTGCAAGTGGGAGACTGTTGGAATTATGCCCTAGAGGCAATAATAAAGATGTTATTATTATAATTCTTGTTCATGATAAAGTTTATATTCCATGCTAGAATTGTATTAAGCGGAAACTTTAATACTTGTGTGGTTTGTGAACAACACCGTGTCCCTAGTATGCCTCTATGGACTAGCTCATTGATCAATGATGGTTAAGGTTTCCTAACCATAGACATGAGTTGTCAATTGATAATGAGATCATATCATTGGAGAATGATATGATGGACAGACCCAAACTAAGCGAAGCAATTAGATCGTATCATCGTGTTCATCTTTGCGAAGCTTTTCCTATGTCAAATATTGTATTCCTTAGACCATGAGATAATACAACTCCCTGGTATCGGAAGAAATATTTGAGGTCATCAAACGTCATCCTATGAGAGGGTGATCATAAAGGTGTCTCTCAGGTGATCGGAAAGTATCTATTGGGTTGTATGTATCGAGATGGAACTTGTCCCTCCCAAGTCGGAGAGATATACTTCGGGCCCACTCGGTAATCGATATCAACACCGCTTGCAAGCATGTGGTTAAGGAGTTAATCACAAAGTGATATCGGATTACGGAACGAGTAAAGTACTTGCTGTGAACGAGATTGAACTAGGTATGGCATCGACGATCGAATCTCGGGCAAGTAAAATATTATGAGACGAAGGAATATATATATGGGATTGATTGAATCCGCATCGTGGTTCATCCGATATGATCATCGATGAATGTGTAGTCAATATGGGTGCCCGGACCCATTGTTGATTATTGATAGAAGATCATATGCGCATAATCTCGAACCCGCAGGTCACACACTTAACGTGTCTCGGCGCTAGGATAGATTGGATAATTGGTTTATGAATTTTTGTTCGAGTCTCGGATGGGATCCGGGACATCAAGAGAGGTTCGAATGGTCCAGAATAAGATTCATATAAGGCAGTTTTGGAGTTCGGAATTGTTCGGGTTAATCGGTATTGTGGAAGCTTCTAGAACCTTCCGAAGGGGACCAACGTGGCCCCACCTTCCGGGAGGGGCATGGGCCTATGAGGGAGTGTACTGGCGCATTGGGACAGGGGCACAAGGCCCCATAGGGCCCAGCCGATCCTAGAGAGTTTAAATCGTTTAAACTAGAGATAGGGTTTCTAGAAGGGAGAGTCCATGCCCCCACTCCTTATCCTTTGGGCTTGGGGGAGGGGCTAGGGCTGCGCCCCCCCCCCTCTATATAAAGAGGGGTGGGGGCGCACCAAACACACACACCTCTCCTCCAAACCCTAGCCGCCTTGCTAGATTTCCTCTCTCCCTCCCGACTGTTTGTAGGCTCTTTGGCAAATTCTCCACCATATACACCACGCCGTCGTGTTATAGATCCAATCTATCTCTCCATCATACTTGCTGGTCCGAGGAAGGAGGAGACGTCGAGGTGCTTCACGTGTGCATCTCACGGAGGCACCGCCACTTGTGGTGCTAGATCGGATTGGATCGCGAGGAGGAGAAGCGAGTACGACTACATCACCCACGTTCCGACGAACGTTCATTGTCGCGAATCTTCAAGGGTATGAAGATCTAATCCAATCTCTCTCGTTGATTGCATCTCCTAGATTAGATCTTGGCTTTCCCTCTGTTCGCATCCGTAGAAAATTTTGATTTACTATGTCGCGAAACCCTTCACTTCCGGCCTAGGCCAGAAGTTCCGGTGGGACACAAAAGGCTCCAACAGAACAGGAATACGCTCTCTCACGGGATAATTGGATGGCTGTGGCGGTGCATATAGGTTTGTGCAAGAACAAGTGATTTCCCATAGCCTTCCAAAGTGGACCCCCTCTTAATAGTACGGTGACCTACAAACAACAACCGGAGAGAAACTAGGAGAAGACTAAAAGGCCACCGTCTTCATGAGATCCCAAGAGAGCATCCACCACAATAGAAGGAGACAACAACAACGTTTCCCCTAAAACTCAAGCGCACAATTAAAAACACAGTTGGGATTATCATTAACACCAAAAACATCATGGGAATATATAGTCCTTTCAATCTCCCCCTTTTTGGTGTTACATGAAAATCCCAAGGATTTGCATAGAATCAAAGCAATCTTTGCAATGGACGGGACAAGCTCCCCCTGTATGTGTGCAAGCTAAAGAAGAGACTAGACTGGCACACATACACGGATGCTCCCCTACCAATTGCAAAGATAGCACAAGTGCAAGGTACAAGAAAGGATAGAGATCATACCAGAACCAACCAAATGTGGTGGAGACAAAAGGAGTAATAATAACAATAAGAGCAATGAGGCTCCACCACCATATGCATGAGCTCATAAGATGACAACAAGATACCACACTCACGGCAATGTATAAGATACCACAAAGATACCACATAGTCTCAAACATAACATACCACAAGGTCCACAAGCACACATCACATAAGTTCACGGACATAAAACCACAAGCACACAAATAAACTAGAGAGTTCGCGAGCAAGAAAAGATCAAAGGCAAGAACAGGCTCGCGACTCAACCCATGCAAATCACGTAGACAACCTAATAGACATCTTTCTTCCCCTTTGGCATCGAGACACCAAAAAGGAAGAGAAGATCAAGCTAATCGTCCCAGCCATGAGAGGGAGAAGGAGAAGACTCAGGGACCCAAGGACCCCACTCAGGCGGACCAGTGACCTCCTCCTCAGACTCATCCTCGGACCAGTGGCAGTTGTCGCGAATCCAATCATCCTTGGGAACAGTGACAGAGCTAGTGACCGGTGAGCTAGGAATGTTGAGAGAGGTCATGATGGCCTTCTGGCGCTGAACATTGTGACGCTGATCAACATAGGCCTGATACTCGTGGTCCTGCAGAAAGCAGAAAGCAGAAAGTTTTCTTCACCTTCCCAAGCAGCTTCTTTGCCTAGGACGGCTGCCTCTGGAGAGAAGGACCACCAGCACTAGAGCCACCAGGAGTAGAGGAGGGACCACCAGCAACATATCGAGCCTTCTTGAGTGCAGCTTCCTGTTCTTCTTGAGAATGAGGCTTTTGGTGCTTACTCACATGTAGCTTCTTCTCTTCATGAATGGTGATGTTGTCTTGAGGAAAGCGGGTGCCAGTCGTCTCAAGCCACTTGTGATTGATGAGAGTCTGTATGTAGGGAGCATAGATGCAGGAGCGCTTTTCAATGAGAGCCGCCCACATCTCTGAGTAGATGAAGTGCATAATATCCATTGACCTGTCAGAGTCACAGCGAAGATAAGTTTGATGCATGAGGTCAACCTGATAGCCATGAAACTGATCAAAGTTGCCAGCCTTGGGAGAGATGGTGTTCAAGTACACCCTGCGCATGATGTCAAAAACTGGCAGCAGATGATTCACAAACCCAACAGTTCCCCATCCTTCAATGTAGAGAGGCTCCAGGACCTCAGGATCAGCAACTTCAGGACCATGAACACGCCAACCATTTGCCCCGCGGCCAGGCTGAATGGGATAGCCAAGAAGCTCAGCAAACTCAGACCAAGTGGCGGTAAGAAACACGTCCCTGTTCATCCACTTCAACACACCTTCAGTAGAGGACTGCATGTGAATAAACAGAGTTGAGTAAAACTGAGAAATAGCAGTCACATCAAAGTTCTGACGGTGCTCCATGAGGGGAACCAGCCCAAACTTCTGGCAAATTTCAAGAGCCTCGCCAAAGTAAACTTGCTTCTCTTCCATGTGAGCCACATTGATGTACTTTTGAGGAGCAACCACGAACTTCTTCTTCGATGCATAAATTTCTTCATATGTCTGTTCCTGATGGCAGGTCTGGAAGTGAGGGTCCTAGCAAACACGATCACGAGGCACGAGGTAGGGATCTGTAGCCCTGAATGCAGAGTAAGCTTTCTAAGACCACTTGGAAATCTTGGCTCTGGTCATGTCTGGCCCAGCAGCAGTGGCCTTCTGAGCAAGAGCAGGCCTTTTCCCTGCAGCAGCAGCACGGCGAGCAGCAGCAGCCTTCTGACGAGTAGTCTGAGTGGTCGGACGCACAACCTCAACATCTTCTTCATCAATCTCAGGAGGAATGTCAGAGGATGGTCGGCGGGCACGCTTGCCTTGGCGGGTATCTCCTTGCCCTGAGAGGAAAGCAGAAGAATAGGGAGGGAAGGTGGGGTTAGTGCACAAGTTCGGAAGAGGAAACAAAAGAGATAGATTGGAAAAATACAATCAGGAAAACAAATTGCATTGTTGCCGGAACTTCCGCTGAATCGTCGGAACTTCCGGTGAAAATAGTACACCGGAAGTTCTGGTCGTGGCTCACCGCAAGTTCCGGTGAGACCACAAACTGACGGTTCCAAATAGCAGTTCACTAGATCTAGATCTAAAAGCCACAAGTGCAAAGATTTTCAAGAATGTATTGGACCAATCTACTCTATCATGATACCCTAGGCCTAGCAAGATCTTCCAACAAGTTCTAGCCAAAGAACTAGCCTAGACAAGGTGTGCCCTAACTCAAGCCATGGTGAGAGCAAGATCTCCATTAATGTAGGGAGTTGAGGGCAAATACCGGAGTCCATGGCGGGAGATCGAGGTGGGGAAGGATCCCACGGAGCAGATCTGCGGAGGAGTGGTTGGAGACGAAGGGGCCGGAGCACCTTCGTGGAGAGGTCCTGGCCGGCGGCTGCTCCAAATAGAGGATGGGTCTTGGGGGAAAAAGGAAGAATATCCTGTTTTCCCCCAGGGCCCACCTTATATAGGACGGGGAGCACCACCGGAAGTTCCGGTGGACCGGAACTTCTGGGTTAGACTGACCGGAAGTTCCGCTGACGCCAGGAAGACCATCTCAGGTTAGGAAGATAACAAGGAAGAACTTGTGCAGGGAATAGAGATGGCTTGAGGTAAAGAAAGGCTTAGTATAGAGGGCTCAAACTGTGAAGAACCAAAGCCAAGAAAAAACAAGAAAAACAAAAAGGTCAAAGACACAAATAAAAACGGGTCGATGGTCGAGGCCACCTTATATAAGAGTAAATGGCTTGACACCGCGAAGATATATCTTGGGTTCATTACCAACACTCATAATGAATCTCAAACTGTCTCCTGTAGAGACTATAGAGTATGAAAACTTTAATGTGCGCATAATAGGGATAGCGTTTGTTCATAAGAGGAACTACACTCCCCCTAAATCCATGCCTACATCCAAACAAGATACACAATGAGACGCGGGTAGGTGTGCAAGGTACTCAAGCAACATTGCTTGAATCAGTGATGTTTAGCTCATGCCTTAACTCCCGAAACCTTCCTTCATCAAGAGGCTTCGTGAAAAGATCCGCAAGATTTCCCTTGGTGGGAACATACTCCAAAGAAATGTCTCCTCTAGCAACATGGTCCTGAATGAAATGATGACGAATCTCAATGTGCTTTGTCCGGTTGTGTTGCACGGTATTGTGAGCAATAGAAATGGCACTCTCATTGTCGCAAAGAAGAGGCACCTTGTCAAAAGATAGTCGAAGATCCTTCAAAGTTTGCTTCATCCATAGCAATTGAGCACAGCAGCTTGCGGCAGAGATGTACTTAGCTTCGGCAATGGACATAGACACACAATTCTGCTTCTTCGAGGACCAACAAACCAAAGATATTCCGAGAAACTGACAATATCCGGAGGTTGACTTTCTTCCCACTTTGTCGCCAGCCCAGTCCGAGTCCGTGTAACCAATGAGATCAAAGCTGGCTCCCTTGGGGTACCACAACCCAAAATTTGGGGTATGAACTAAATATCGAAAGATTCTCTTGACCGCCACCATGTGACTTTCCTTTGGTGCGGCTTGAAATCTTGCACACATACCCACACTCAACATAATATCCGGTCGAGATGCACAAAGATAGAGCAAAGAATCAATCATAGATCGATAGAGTTTTTGATCCACCTCCTTACCCTTGGGATCGAGATCAAGATTAACCTTAGTTGGCATGGGAGTCTTGGCACCTTTGACTTGATTAAACTTGAACTTCTTGAGCATGTCTTGGATGTACTTGGCTTGGTTGATGAAAGTACCTTTCCTCAATTGCTTGACTTCAAACCCAAGGAAAAACTTCAACTCCCCCATCATGGACATCTCGAAGCGATCGGTCATGAGCTTGGAAAAATCCTCATTAAAAGTTTTGTTAATAGACCCAAAGATAATGTCATCAACATAGATTTGGCATACGAACAAGTGGCCTCCAACTTTCTTAGTAAAAAGAGTGGGATCAATGAGGCCCACTTCGAAGCCACGGTCTAACAAGAGCTCCCTAAGGCAATCATACCACACATGTGGGGCTTGCTTGAGGCCATAGAGCGCCTTATTGAGCTTGTAGACATGGTTCGAAAAAAGTGGATCGTCAAAACCCGGAGGTTGCTTGACGTATACCAACTCTTTCAAAGGACCATTAAGAAAAGCACTATTAACACCCATTTGATGCAACTTAAAGTTATTATGGGTAGCGAAGGCAAGAAGCATACGAATGGATTCAAGGCGAGCAACGGGGGCGTAAGTCTCACCGTAGTCGATGCCCTCAACTTGTGAGTATCCTTGGGCAACTAACCTTGCCTTGTTGCGCACGACAATTCCATTCGCATCGCACTTGTTCTTGAAGACCCACTTGGTTCCAATGACGTTTTGATAGTCTTTGGGCCGCTCAACCAATGTCCAAACATTTTTCCTCTTGAAGTTGTGAAGTTCCTCGTTCATAGCATCAAGCCAATCATCATCTTCAAGAGCTTCGAAGACTTTCTGTGGTTCCACAAGAGAGATAAACGCATGGTGAGAGCTAAAGGAAGCTAGTTGCCTCCTAGTAGTGGAACCTTTATTGAAATCTCCATAGATTTTATCAAGGATATGGCCATCTCGAACAAGCTTGGCGAGATGATAGGCTTGACGGCGGGCTTGTGCTTCAACTCGAGATTCTTGAGCTACCACTTGGTCATTTCCACCAATTGAGCCGCCGCCTTGACTATAAGCACGGACACGAGGGTCATCTTCGTCAATTTCCACTTCAGGGGAGTCATCACTTGGAGAGGATCCTTGAGGATCATTGACTTGCTCTTGATCTCGACGAGCTTGACCTTGGGGAGATCCGTGACCTTGAGGAGGAGCCCCATCTTGGGGAGGTTGATGAGTTTGATGAAGAGCTTGTCTGTGGGAGGTGCCTTGAGGAGGATCCCCATCGTGGGGAGGTTGATGTTGCTGATGAAGAGCTTGTTCTTTGGAGCTTGGAGAGTCATGAGCATGGGAAGCTTCAAAAGATCTTGAGGGATCTTGTGCCAAGAAAGTATGTCCTTGAGGGGCAAGATGATCTTGTGAAAGTGAGGGCTCCACTTGAGTAGAGCTTGGTCCTTCTCCTTCGTCCATAAGGGGATCCTCAATGGGGAGGTGGAATCCCACACCCATTCTTCTTATGGCCTTGGGAGGAATTTCATCACTTGGATCACAAACACCATCTTGCCTAACAAGAGACTCATGATTTTCATCAAACTTCGCGTTGCTCGTTTCTTCAACTCTTCCACTGGCTTTGTTGTAGACTCTATAAGCATGAGACTGATTTGAGTAGCCAACGAAAATTCCTTCTTGAGCCTTGGATTCAAACTTGGACAAACGAACTCCTTTCTTGAGAATGTAGCACTTGCAACCAAACACCCGAAAGTAGCTAACATTAGGCTTTTTCCCGGTGAGAAGTTCATAGGGGGTATTGTTCTTTTTCTTGCGGAGATAAAGCCGGTTGGTTGCATGGCAAGCGGTGGAGATGGCCTCGGCCCAAAAGTTGTATGGATACTTGAACTCAGCTAGCATAGACCGAGCCGCATCCATCAATGTGCGATTCTTCCTTTCGGCAACTCCGTTTTGTTGAGGGGTGTAGGGAGTGGAGTATTGATGCTTGATTCCTTCATCACTGAGAAACTCATCCAAGGTATAGTTTTTGAACTCGGTGCCATTGTCACTTCGAATTGATAGAATAGTTGCATTGTGCTTCTGTTGAACCTCATTAGCAAAGTCAATGACGGTTTGTTGAGTCTCACTCTTGTACTTGAAAAAGAACACCCAAGTGTATCTTGAGAAATCATCCACAATAACCAAGCAATACTTCTTGCCTCCAAGGCTATCATGAGAGGGAGGACCAAAGATATCCATATGCAAGAGCTCCAAAAACCTCTCGGTAGTGATCTGATTGAGTGCTTTGTGAGGAGTTTCATGCATCTTCCCTTCAATACAAGCCCTGCAAACACGATCTTTGGCAAAAGAAACATCATTAATTCCAAGGATGTGGCCCTCGGAGTGAAGTATTTGCAAAGTTCTCATGTTAACATGGGCTAGGCGGCGATGCCACAACCAGCCCTTGTCGGCTTTAGCATAGAGACATAGAGCATGACGAGTAGTGGTCCCTGAAAAGTCCACCACATACAAGTCATGTTCTACATATCCTACAAAAGCCACCTTGAGAGACTTGCTCCACATGAGGACCACGGTATGAGAATTAAAGAAAGAAGAAAGACCCATAAGAGAAAAGAGGCGAGAGTAAGTTGTAACCAAGAGTTTTGACAAGCATGACGTCAACCAAGGATACATCTGGGGTTACCACCACTTTGCCAAAACCCAAAACTTGAGAGCTTGTTTTGTCACCGTAGGAGACCATGGTGTTGGCAATATTGGGCTTCAATTCGGTCATGATAGACTTGCTTCCGGTCATATGACTCATGGCACCACTATCAAGCACCCATTTTGATCCACCGGAAGCATAGTCCTACAAGAAAATCAAGCCTTGGTTTTAGGTACCCATTTTGCAATGGGTCCCCTTTTGTTAGTGACAAGAGCCTTTGGCACCCAAATGGCCCAATGTTAATCATGCGTGTAAGACGTTCCCACGTATCTAGCATACACATGACCATCATAAGATTTGCAAATAATATAAGAGGGATTGTTCTTTTCGGCAAATTTGTCACTTTGCAAGAGGGTTAGGCCATTTGGTACCCCTTGGGCAATGCCCTTGTTCTTTTTATTCTTCTTCTTCTTCTTCTTCTTAGTCTTGGCAAGTTGATCCTTCAACACCTTGACTTCCTCTATGAGATGCTCATGCTTGCAACAAGGGTTAGGAGAGCTAGACAAGTCTATAATTTGCACAGCTGAAGACTTAGAGAGATCACAAGTTAATTGAGTTTGAAGCTGTTCATGGGCTTCAAAAAGATTTGAGAATTTACTCTCCAAGGCTTTGTGTTCCTCTTTGAGTTTCTCAAGATCCTTTTGAGTCCTATCATGACCACAAACTCAGCATTTTCTTTCTTGAGAACCTTAACCAAAGCAAGAACATGGTCACGTTCTTTAATTGTAGAGCACAAAGTGTTGTTATGATCATCTACAAGCTTAGACACATTTTCTTCAAGATTAATTCTCATATTTTGTTCATCCTCAAGACTTTGAGTGAGAGAGGCAATTTCATCGGCATCTCTTTCATTTTACTTAGCAAGTCAAGAAGTTCTTCCTTTTCATCTAAGGCATATCTAGCATTGTCAAGTTGTGCAAGTAAGGAATCAAAGCAGTTTTTAGTTTCTTCATCTAAGGTAGCAACAAATTCACACATGTCAATCATATCTTTCTTCACCTCTAGACCAACAAGATCAAGACAGGAAGGCTCACTAGAGATAGGTTGAGGAGTGGGTTTCGGTTTTACCTCGGTGGCCTTGGCCATGAAGCACTTTTGGTTGGAGAAGATGACATTTTCATTTGGCGAGTCGAAGAGGGATAGACGTGGAGTTGAGGTAGTGTCAATAGCAGCAACTCCCACAATATCTCCACCATAAACTTCATCATCATCATCTTCATCCGTGCCAAAAAGATATTCTACGTGGACCACAATTGCTCGTTCCTTGTTAGTGGCGTTCTTGACGGCGTAGTTCTTGTTCAAGGGATGAGGAGGTATTGACTTGATCTTGCGAATGAGACGACCACCATTGTCTTCACGGTTCTCAAAGGGACACTTGGCCACGAAGTGACTCTTGTCGTTGCAATTGTAGCACGACCTTGCCTTGGGAGACTTGTTGGGTGAGTTGAATCTTGAGTTGTCCCTTGATCTTGACTTGAATCTGGACTTATTCCAAAAGGCCCTTGAAGCGAGAGCAAGATGTTCGTTGAAGGCACATTTGAGGTCCTCTTGAGACCACTCACTTGATGTATCATCATCATAAACTTCAATAGCCTTGGCCTTCAAAGCAAGATTCACTTTGGTTGACCCAATGGCTCTATCTCGAGCGGACTCCGCATTCTTCTTGGCAATAGTCATGGAAATTACTTCACTCAAGACTTATTGGGAGGTCATTAAGTGAAAGTTGGTTCTTCCCTTGATAGAGTTGAGCTTTTATTCTTCAAATGGTAGGAGAGCTTGAATGAACTTCCACTTCATAAACTTTTCATCAACATAGTGAGCCCCAAGGTCCCTCATAGTGGAACAAATGACCTTAAGGAGCCTATACATGTCTTCGGGGGTCTCATCATCTTGCATTGCGAAACCATCGCACTCGTTGTTGATCTCATCAAACTTGGAGCTTTGGATGCTTGAATTCCCAACAAAGAGCTCGGTGAGTTGATCCCAAGCTTCCTTGGCGGTGTCAAATTGGAGAATGTGAGCAAAATCCTTTGGATTCAAGGCCTTTTGAATCATTCCCAAAGCTGTGACATTGAGTTGCTTGTCCACCACTTAACCTCGTGTCAACTTCTTTGGGTCATATGGAGAGAATCCATCCTCCACAATCCTCATTAACTCAATAGACGAGCTAGAATAAGTGAGCACATTAGATATTGCCAATTGGCGAAATTAGAAATATCTAGCATGGGTGGTGCTCCTTGAGGTATAATGTGTGGCATGGGGATGGGTGGATCCGGAGTGTACTTCGGCGGTGGGGGTACCGCCGAGTAGTCCTTTCCTCCATTTTCCTCTTTGGAAGTTGGGTTCTCGGGCTCCTCGATGTTCTCACTTGGAACCTTGGTAGAGGTTTGAGCAACAAAAACATGTCCCAAGTGAGTGGTGCAGCCGCGGGAGTTACCCCAGGGGCGGACACCGTAACGGTGGGAGGTACCTCGTTGGGTTGGGGTGTGTCAATAGCAACCATGGGGTTTGGCTTGAGAGACTGCAAGAGAGTCATCATTTCCTCGAACTTGGACATCATGGATGACTCCAATTGCTTGAGGTCATCCATAGTGGCCAAGTTCTTGGATTTTTCGGTTTCACTACCCCCTTCGTCGGCCATAGTCTCTTAGGCGGTAAAGCCCGAAATAAGAGCCTTGGCTCTGATACCAATTGAAAGTACCGACTTGATACATCTAGAGGGGGGTGAATAGGCGTCTACCCAATTTTAATTTGTTTATCACTTTTAGGCTCAACGAGAAAGGAAGTTATCTAGAGATGCAACTAAGTGAACAACCTAAATGCAAGAAAACAAACACCAACAACAAAAACAGTAAATAGCAAGGAGTAAAGGAGGGGAACTAAGTAACCGGAGAGGGGACACGGAGATGTAATTCCCGTAGTTCACTCCCACGGAGCTACGTCTGCGTTGGAGAGGTGTCGGCCACACAAGGTCAGCCGAGTGCCACAAAGGCCTCACCTTCTTCTCCGGTGAGCTCCCCCACAAAGGAGGCCTCACAATCCACTAACCGGTGACCTTGAAGGAGCCAACCGAAACCTTTACACCAAGGTTGAGGGGGAGGCTCCACAACTCAATTGGAGGCCCTCAATGACACCTCGAAGCTTTACAACGCACTCCTTAGCTCCGAGGATGCCCTACACCGTCTAGGGTTCCAAGAAACCCAAGAGCAACAAGATCCACAAAGGATGGGTGGGGGAAATCAAATCTTCTTTGGTGGAAGTGTAGATCTAGGTCACCTCCCTCACCTCTCAAGCATTTGAGTGGCTAGAGAGAGATCTAGTGAGGTGAAGCTCAAGCATTAATGGAGGAGAGAGAAAAATTCGAGAGAGAGTGGGAGGAAGAAGAGGGGTGCCTTAAATAGGCCCCCTCATGCTGAATTCTGCCCAGCGACCTCACCGGAAGTTCCGGTGAGAGGCCGGAAGTTCCGCCTAGCCTGGCTCCAACGGTCATTAGACCGTTGACGGCTGCTCCAGAAGCGCAACCGGAAGTTCTGGTCAAAACAGACCGGAAGTTCCGGTGAACTTCCGATGCTAGTTCCGACCAAGTTCCGGCAAATAGAACGCTTCAAAACAGAAGGTTACTAAGCCACCACCGGAACTTGGAGCGGAACAAGGGGCGAAAATTCTGGGTCGCGAACCGAATCTGGCCGGAAGTTCCGGCGTCTGGGCGAAAGTTCCGCTCAGGATCTTTTGGCAGGACAAGTTCCGATGCAAGTTCCGGACCAAGTTCCGGCAAATAGAACACTTCATACAGAAGGTTACTGATTCACCATCGGAACATGGGGCGGAACTAGCGTCGGAATAAAGTGTAGAACAGCCCGCAGAAAAAATCTGAGCGGAACTTCCGGCCTAGGCCGGAAGTTCCGGTGAGACACAAAAGGCTCCAACAGAACAGGAATACACTCTCTCACGGGATAATGGGATGGTTGTGGCGGTGCATATAGGTTTGCGCAAGAACAAGTGATTTCCCACAGCCTTCCAAAGTGGACCCCCTCTTAATAGTACGGTGACCTACAAACAACAACCGGAGAGAAACTAGGAGAAGACTAAAAGGCCACCGTCTTCATGAGATCCCAAGAGAGCATCCACCACAATAGAAGGAGACAACAACAACGTTTCCCCTGAAACCCAAGCGCACAATTAAAAACACAGTTGGGATTATCATTAACACCAAAAACATCATGGGAAGATATAGTCCTTTCACTTAGTGTGCCTTGAATAAATTATGTGTTGTTTTAGCATACAAAAGCATAGTATTGTGGTATTCTCCTTTGATGCTTTGCTTGGGTTGACTTGGCACATGCTCACACCATGTTATGACTATGACAAGTCACCATAGCCTCTATTATCATTTAGTCCTTGACTTGTAGTACCACTCTATGCTTTGATTAGTAATGCTTTGCTGCTCTGCATGATTATTGCCATTATTGCTCTCTTAGTTGGTTGCTCCCAGTCTTTTGCAAGCCTCCACTTGTATGAGTAAGCTCTACTCATGCTTCCAACTCCCAAGAAACCAAGTTATTCCAAAGTGTCCACTATAAATTCCTATGCATGGTGTGTTACACCATTCCAAGTATATTGTTGTTTTCAGCTACCTTTCAATTAAAAAATATTTTGTTACGTGAAGACATAGTGATTAAAGCCCTCACGAACTTGATTCCACACTTTATATTCTTTGCCCCTAATAAACTTGAACCATTGTGTAATCTATGTTGTATATGATTACACTAATACATTGGAATTAGCAGAACCGTGTTGTCACGGGGAATGTTTTCAACATTGCACTTTACTTTGTACTCAGTTGATAGCATGCTCTTTTGTCTATGGATGTCACCGGTGTGAAATAAAGAGGGAACTTGTAAGTCCATGGAGTATGTATTTTGTGTTAGAGGAACGCCTGGGCCGCTAGCCTAAGCCATGTGTAATCATGGTGGAAACTTGCAGCATCACCATATTGAGATATCTATGAAGCATCCTCAATAAAAATCTATGCATATAGTAAATAAAAAGATCGTTGAGATGCTCATTGTCTGCTTGCCTTGTCATTTTGTTTATGGGATAGCTCCTGTACCATGTGCAAGGGGTACCCCGTTGGCGGTTCTCTATGATATGCATGTACTTACAATGACAAGAACTTACAGGTGACTGAAGTTGAGTAGCATGAGGTGTGGCCCTTGTATTAAAGGGACTTGAGATTGCCAACTTATACTTTGTCAAGCATATACTCCATTTTTGTTCACTTTAACCTTAATCACTTCAAGATGCTTATGATAGGGGCAATGACGGCTGAAAGCTAACAAGTACCATAATTTTTGGAAGCTCTTTTTGAAACTTGAAATCCCTGCTTCCTTTATGAAAGGCCTTTCTTCCACTATTATTTGAGACTCCACCTTCTACCTTTAGACACCATTAAGAGAGCATAGTTTTCATTCTGTGTGCAGTGTCCCAAAACTTATTGATTGATGCATATTGTGATATTACTTGTTCTTGTGCTACTTGTTTCTAGTCACCCTTGTGAACTTTGAAGGTGTCCTATGCATATATTTGCTACTCTATGTGTTGGGGATATGCTATATGGATATCCTCATAGAATGTCTCTTATCCGGATAACCCGGGTGGCCCACAGTTTGTAGCATGGCCCATGTCCTGCTAGGCAGTTAGATGGATCCAGAAGAGATGCCCATGACAGATAAAGGAAGGCTACGATGGAGTCACCAGCGTACTCGGAGCCTTGGAGTACAAGACAAGCTAGATTATTTATAGTCAGTGTAGGACTCTGTAACCTGTCCGGCTAGGACTTTTCCCTGTAACCCAAGGACCTAGAGACTATATAAGTCGGGCTTATGGTAGCCTTTAGGGCACAACTTCACATAACCTCGCCCAACGAACCTATCTTTGTAACTCGGCGTATTGCCATTATAGTGATTTATGGCAGGAGTAGGATTTCGCCACCGTTGTGGGATCTGAACCTGGGTAAGCTGTGTTAACTCGTACCCGTCAACCGTCCGCCTTCCCCCACGTCTCTAAACACGCACTGTGAGGACCCCTCCATGGCGTACTCGTCGGCAATACCACGACAGTTGGCGCCCACTGTGCGGCAAGAGGCGCTTCAGGCTCTTCAGCGGGCGAGGACCAAGATCTTTGCGGGAATCGGCGAAACCGTAGCCATCAGTCGTGTTCTCTTCTCCGACAACGTTCCGATCGTCCCTCTCGACAAGTTCGCTCGATCGTCCCCATCGGAGACATCCACCTCTTCATTAGCGAAACCGACTCGGGCACTAATTCCCTGGGAGTCGTAGGAGCACCAAGACCCACACGGACCGCCTACGGGCAGGATATGTTCGCGGAAGGATCGATGTCGGATCTCTCCTCGGAATTTGCCGGCAAAGATCAGAAAAATTCAAGGCCCACCCAAACCGCCCATGTGCAGGATATAACGATGGAAGATCGCTGCAAGTCCGCCGGCTTCATTCGTGCGTCTAGACAACAGAGATCCAAGTTCGTCGGCGTGGTTACCATCTTCGATCTGGCGCGTTGCGTTCAGAGAGAGGGCAAAAACCCCGCGATTACCTTGCCAGGTGGCTCCGTATATGAGCTGATCTGGCACACTACCCCAATGATGATTCTATGTATAACTTTGTGGAAGGAATTTGGACGAGGAACTCCGACATTATCTAAAGGCGGCGACTTGGGATGCCTCACCTTGAAAGCATGGTGAACACCGTCAGCAGCTACGGAGGTGAGGAACGGCTTAGGCGCTCCATGACGGAGCGCCACCGGCTCAACCACCGCCTCCGGCCGCCATCGCCGTAGTAGCGCCACCACCTCCAGTCATTGTTGCACCTCCACCCCCCGTCATCGAGGAAACCCCGGCACCCTCCGACTCTGTGATTGACGCGCTTTACGCCGAGTTCAGTGCAGATTCAGAGGAGATAGATTTCAGCCTAAAGGAGCTAGACTCTGCCACGCAGGAGATGGAGGAGGATTACCATTGCGACAAGCAGACCAACAACACCGTCACATCCCGCGAAGAGTTCGTCACCATTGGGACGAATATGGATGAAGATCAACCCGTCAGAGCTCTGCCTACAGCGTTGGACAAGGGGAAGGGACCACGTCTCGCTACCGGCAATGATCGTGCAAAGTACATGCCCCTCCGCCTAACTTAGTGCAACAGCTGCAGGAACTCGGCACCGGCCCGAGCAACAACAACACCGCAAACTTGCCGCCTCCAGCATCTATGTCTGGTGCTGCCCAAGTTACTCCAGCTGATAGAGTAATGTACGGCAATCTCCTAGTCGAGCCACTAATCGTAGCTCATATCCGGAACATGACCCAACTTGATGAGAAGCGCCAGCAGCTGCTGGAGGAAGCGCAGGCCATCGCAGAGCAAGGCGCTAAACTAGATCGAGATCTGGTCAACGTGCAGAAATCTATAGAGAACGCTAGAGCAATGGAGGCCGAGTACAAGACTCTGCTGCAGCAGCAGAAGGACAAGAAAGCTCCAACTCGCTTCATCAATGATCCTGGTGTGCGGCAAAACCTAGGATGGGCTCCCCCGAAGCCGGCACAAGCCAAGCCATACATTGACAGTGAAGGTAGGCAGGTGATGCCCACTCCTCTCCTCAACCTCGCCGTCGCCAAGACCCTTCTAGAGCAGGATCGATCGCCAGAGGCGGTGGAACAGGTCTATGACCTAGTGGCCAAGGCGGTGAAATAGCAGGAAAAGGCCACCTCTCAGAGGCTTGAGTCTGACCCAGATTTTTGCCAGTCTAGCCAGCATAAGCCGCCAAGGGACAAATCTCCTCTTGATGTCGGGTCTCAGACGGTTCATCAGAATGAAGACGGAGGGATGCTCACAACAGGAAGGATGTTATCCTCATATCCTCCGACAATGGAGGCAAAGCCCAACCTCGTCGCCCATCGCCACCGCCCCGCTCCCCCCGACATAGTGAAGACCCCAAGGCTCACTGTCGTACGGATATGCCCCCGCCAAGGCAGAGCGGCATCGTCATCCGCGACAACGCGGAGCAGACCCGTCATGACGGAGAGCGCAACCAAGGACAGAAGAGCAGGTCACGCCATGACCCTCCGCGTCCGACAAGCAACCGCGACAAGCATGAAGCATCACAGGAGGGTAACAGCAAGAAGGCTAACCCACCACCACCTCCGCCTCCGTCGCCACCTAGCAGTCACCATGGTGGACGGTGCCTGCGTTATTCACGTAGCCCATCCATTGCTGACAAGAAGAAAAGAAGCCCGAAGCCATACGACGCGCTTTCGTGGATAGACAAGATCCACGAGGCCCGGGAAGGACCATACCTGGGACCATGTTGCTTTGGACCTGTGATACGGTCCGCAACTTACCCCAAAGGTTTCCGGATTGACAGGACCATCAAGCGCTATGACGGCACCGCCAAGCCAGCCACATGGTTGCAGGATTACGGCAACGCGGTGGAGATCATCGGGGGTAACCCCAATTTCGCCGTCAAGTACCTCCCATTGATGTTGGCGGGAACTACCCGTCAATGGATTGATGACTTGCCGGAGAAATCCATCTACAATTGGTTGGACATGCAAGAAGCGTTCACCAAGAACATTGAGGGTACGTATAAGCATCCCTGCACTGTTGGCGATCTACAGCGGTGCGTGCAAGAGAAAGACGAGACATCTTGCGCCTACCTCTCCGTTGGCTAGATATGAAGAATTCCTGCGCAGGAGTGCACGCTCGGACCGCCATGGCCGCCTTCATTGATGGGTTGGATAGGGGCACGTTGCTCCGACATAAGCTGAAGCGCTTACAGGACAACCACCATCTTTACTTGAACCAGATGATTCAGTTGGCTAGTGAGTTCGCAGCTGCCGACGATGGTGCTCGCGGCTCCCTGCCGGCAACGGCCGTTCCAAATCAAGCTCAAAGGAACATCATAACTAAGCGGAAAACCACACGAGAAGAAAAGCAAACTCCCGACATGGTCGCTATGACTTTCACAGGACGAGGTGATGGCGTGGCGTGGCCGGGGAGGGAGTGTGGGCGGCGAGGAAGTGAAACTACCTCGACAGCACTCCGTGTTCCCCAAACCTACGAAGAGTACTGCGATATGTTGTGCCTTGTACACCTCGATGCCAACGGCAAGGCCACCCACACCAATCGCCACTGCAAGTTCGTCAACGACCTCAAGGAGGACCCAGAGTCCGTCTACAAGCAAAGTCGGAAGAACAGACCGCGAGGAAAGGGCAAGGGGAAGAAGAAGGAGGAGGAGTCCAAGGATTCAAGTGACATGGACGAGGATGTTGACCGCAAGAACGCCGCCAAGAGCGACGGCAAAGGCAAGAAGCCCTTCGAGAAGAAGGCGGAAGTTTTCCACACTTTCCTTGGCACCCCCACCGCCCGACAGCAGAAGACCTCTATGAGGATCCTGATGGCTACTCTAACCCCAGTTCCCCGGTACCTGCGCTGGTCGGAGATTCGAATTACTTGGGACGGGAAGGAACACCGAGACCTCATCCCTACGGAGAACCCATACGCCATGGTCATCAACCCTTTGATTGATGGCAATGAGTTCACCAAATGTATGGTGGATAGTGGAAGCAGCATCAACATCATGTACCTGGATACACTGCAGAAGATGAACTTGACAGGGTCAAATCTAAGGTGGACCAACACCATCTTCCATGGCGTAGTTCCTGGTCGGGAGGCTCAGTCCCTTGGATGCATCACACTTCAGGTCGCCTTTGGTGATGTCAATAATTACTTCCAAGAGCGCATGACCTTTGAGGTGGTCCTCTTCAAGAGCATGTACCACATCATATTCGGCCACGACATATTCCACACCTTCATGGCCATTCCATCCTTCATCTACAACAAACTCAACATACCCGGACCAAACGGTGTCATCACCGTATCCAGAAGCTTTGCCAAAGCTAGGGACTGCGAAATTGGAGAAGAAGCCTACGGGGAAGATGTCCTCTATAGCGACGAATTCAAGGAGATCCAGAGCAAGGTCGATGCCTCAGAGACGCCCGCGTCGAAGAAATAGATTTCTGACTCCATGCCGGCATTCAAGGCCGCCACCGAAACCATGCCGGCGGAACTTGTGGTAGGCGATGCCTCCAACACCACCTCCATTGGGACGAACCTGGATCCCATATAGGAAAGCACGCTCGTCGAGTTCCTCCGTGAGAATAGGGACATCTTTGCCTGGCAGCCTGTCGACATAAAAGGTGTACCTAGGGAACTTGCCGAGCACAGCTTGAACATTGATCCAAAATGCAAACCAGTGAAGCAACCTCTATGACGCTTTGGAGATGAGAAGAGACGCGCCATAGGCAAAGAGATAGCTAGGTTACTTAAGGCTAGTTTTATCCGAGAAGTCATTCACACCCAATGTGTGGCCAATCATGTACTTGTCCCCAAAAAGGGAACCAAAGAATTAAGAATGTGCGTTGATTACACCGGCTTGAACAAAGCATGTCCCAAAGATATGTTCTCTTTTCCTCGCATTGACCAAGTCATTGACTTGACGGCTGGCTCGAAAGTTTTGTGTTTTCTTGATGCATACTCAGGATACCACCAGATCAAGATGAGGAAGTCGTACCAATTGGCCACTTCATTCACTACACCCTACAACACGTTTTGCTATGTCACGATGCCCTTTGGGATAAAAAATGCAGGTGTTACCTACCAGCGGACAATGCAATGTTGCTTACATGATCAAATTGGTTGGAACGTTCACGCCTATGTGGATGATATAGCGGTGATGTCTAAAAAGTCAAATCACTTAATCTCCGACTTAAAAGAAACCTTTGATAATCTTCAGAAATACAACATGATGCTTAACCCTAAGAAGTGCGTCTTCGGGGTTCCAGCCGGCAAATTGTTGGGCTTCATCATTTCCCAGCGTGGAATCAAGGTCAACTAGGATAAAATCAAGTTCATATTAAACAAAAACCATATGACATGCCTCAAGGACATACAATGACTAACAGGTTGTGTTGCGGCAGTTAGTCGGTTCGTCAGTCGACTTGGAGAGAAGGCTCTGCCGCTATACAACTTGCTGAAGAAGGCGGACAAATTCACGTGGACGGACAAGGCAGATGCAGCATTGAAGCAGATCAAGGAGATTCTTTCCTCAGGGCCTATCCTTGCAGCACCCAGGCCTGAAGAGCCCTTGTTAATTTACATGGCGGCCACCAACCGGGTAATCAGCATCGCGTCGTGGTAGAGAAGGAGGAACCAGGCTACGAGCACGGAGTTCAAAGACCAGTTTACTATGTAAGCGAGGTCTTGACGGAGTCCAAGCAGTGTTACCCACACTACCAAAAGATAGCTTATGGAGTATTCCTTGCTTCTCGGAAGTTGAGGCACTATTTCCAGGAGCACCCCATCAAAGTGGTGAGCAAGACTCCACTGCCCGACATCATCAACAACAGCGATGCTACAGGAAGGGTCGCGAAGTGGGGCATTGAACTTGCCACCTTCGAGATCACCTACAAGAGACGTGACGCTATCAAGTCACAAGCCTTGGCGGATTTTATCGTAGATTGGACGGAGATGCCAGATGCCACCCCATTGCGGAGCGAATACTAGGTGATGCACTTTGCGGGTCAAAGCTGCTCAGCGGCTCGGGGCTGGTGTGTACTCTGATCCTGGCCAGGGACAAGCTACACTACGTTCCGCAGATCCACTTCGAGGCTACGAACAACATGGCGGAGTATGAAGCACTCATTCACGGATTATGCGTAGCTAAGGATATTGACATCAAGCGCATAGTTTGCTGTGGAGATTCCGACTTGGTTGCCGAGCAGGTGGCTAGCACCTGGAATGCGCAGAACCCTATGATGGCGGCATATCGAGGGCGAAGTGGGACGAGATAGCCAAGAGCTTCTTGGGCTCTGAGGTCAAGTATGTACATAGGGAGCAAAAGCAGGCGGCTCATCTGCTGTCTAAGCTTGGATCAGGTTGCAAACGAATTCCGCCTGGAGTTTTCCTGGAGCATCTACGGACACCATCCATGAAGGGAGCATACATCTACAACCCGGATAGAGTTGACTCTTTCGTCCACATGGTTGAAAAGATCCCTCTGGCTTGGACAAACCCATTCATGGAATTTCTCGGACACGGAACTTTGCCCGATGATGAAGTCGAAAGATGACAAATAGTACGTTGAGCAAAGGGCTATACCATAATCAATGGACAGCTCTACAAAAGAAGCACTACTGGTGTATACCTTAAGTTTGTTTCCCAGCAAGAAGGTGTTGAAATCATACGTGAAATCCATCTCGGAGATTGTGGGCATCACGCCGCTCCCCGATCTTTGGTCGCGAAAGCCTTTCGGCAAGGATTCTACTGGCTGACTGCGAAGGCGGACGCCGACAAACTATCTGAGACATGCATGGGATGCCAGTATTATGCCCGACAACCACATGTTCCTGCTGAATAATTGCGAACAATACCAATAACTTGGCCGTTTGCAGTCTGGGGGCTAGACATGGTGGGACTGTTACAAACGGCACCATGTGGATTTACGCATCTGCTAGTAGCAGTTGATAAATTCACTAAATGGATAGAAGCTAAACCCAGTAGAAAGCTTGATGGGGCAATTGCCCTTAGGTTTGTCCGAGATCTAGTGGTGAGATTTGGTCTCCCACATAGCATTATCACCGACAATGTTAGCAACTTGTCACTCCGAGAAGTGGAGGCTTATTGTTGGGACAAAGGCATCTGACTTGACCTTGCATCTATGGCACACCCACAGTCCAATGGTCAGGTTGATCGATCCAATGGATTAATTCTGCAGGAGATCAAGCCACGTCTTGAGGCACTGCTACATAGAGCAGCTAGAGCACAGGCGAAGAATTGCCGTCTGTGCTATGGAGTTTATGAACTACCCACCGGATCCGGCTACACCCTCACTTCATGGTATATATATCGGCGAAGCCATCCTACCTTCATACATACTTCACGATGCACCAAGAGTTTCCGCCTACGACGAGGATGGCGCTCAAGAATCCATACGCCTTGATGTGGACCTTCTCGAGGAGGAGCGTGGTTTGGCATGCCAAAGATCCTCCATCTACCAGCAGAAGCTACGCGGCTACCATAGTAGCCGCGTTCGACATCACTCGTTTAAAGAGGGGGATCTGGTGCTCCGCTTAAGCAGAAGAAGTCACACAAATTATCCCCGCCATGGTAAGGACCGTTCATCATAATCAAGGCGCTGCTCAATGGGTCTTACTACCTCGTTGACAATCGTGAACTGAAGGATAGACCCAACGAGGATCATAAGCGTAAGCGACGTGACATAGCTACCCGGAGCTTGATCGGCCATGGAACATATCATAGCTACGTCCTTTCTACACTTAGCATTTTTTATCTATTGTGTACCTCTTATATGATCAATGAAATAAATCTCTATGGTTCACTCATATTTACGAGTCTACACCGTTCTTTGTTGTTTTATGTGGATTCGGAGTAGTGACTTTTGGCACTTATTGTTGGTGATTTTGTGCTTAGGTTATTGGGTGCCATTGGGCATCATCACCTGCGCATGGTTCGACAACGAGTCTTGACTCACGAAGGTCAAGCATAAAAACCAAAGCAATGGATAAGCCAGCACTTGCTTAAAAATATATACATGCTGGAACTAGTTCTTAAGTAGCTGGACATACACCATTGTTTTCCTCCTTAAATTAACACATAGTTTTTTCTGCATAACAAATACAGAGGAAGCAAATATTACAAGTTGTTTTTATTCCTCTAATGCAGGCGACTTGGAAGCAACATCATCGGTAGCTGGAGAGTCACCTCCCTAGAAGTCGGAAGTATTGAGGGACTCAGAGGAGATTTGGCCTTTGTCTTCAACGGTTTTCATGGGCACAAAGACGTTAACGTCGACCAACTCGGCGACTCTGGTGTCATAACCCGCGAGCGATGCTAAGATAGATTCGTGGTTTAGCTTTTGGCCTTCGTCATCTACGTCGAGGATACCGGAGGTTACCGTGTCGATGTTGGCATTCTCGTAGTGTGCCTTCACCATTGACAATGCCATCCTGGCCCCGGCCCGTACACAAGAAGCTTTCCAGCTTGAGATATGCTTGGGGGCTCGACCGAGGATCTCCGAGAACTTCGTCACAGAGTCCACTGCCTTGATGTTAATCTAGAGGGGCTTGGCAATCTCCTTGGTCTACGCGATGGCGGTGTTGATAAAGTTGCCGTCAAGGACCATACATTCCTTTGGCGGAGGAGGCGACCGGGTTAAACCCATAGGATCTGCAAATTTCCAACAAAAGAACGCATGAGTTCAGTAATACAACAAATTCAGAGTATCCAGATTACAAAAGTCCAAGACGGAGAATCACTTACTAAACATGCTAATCTCAGCCTGGCGGAGAGTCTCCGCCATGGAGTCCCGTTCTTGTTGGAGGAGCTTATACGCTTCATGATGGCGTTGATTTTGCTCATCAGCAGCTTTTTTCTGCTCCTTCAAGATTGCGGTCTCCTCCTTCAAGCAATTCATTTCCTCGTTGGCAGAGTCCTGCAGGGCTTTCATCGAGTCTTCATGCATCTTCAGCATGTCCTTTCTCTCCTGCTTAAGGATCTTGTTTTAGCTATCCAGGTGTTGAATATGCTTGGATTGCTCAACAATATCCTTCGCCTTGGAAATGGTTTGTGCAAGTCGGAGAAATAACATTACACAGTGAGTACTCAGAGAATGTTGGCACAAGACCAAGTCGGAATGCTAAAAATAAAGGAAAACAGATGCTTGCTCTTGGTGATCTGTTCCTTTAAGAAGGCAGTTTTACCCTTTTCAGCTTGCAAGTCCGCGCGCATCTTCTGGTACTTGTCGTTGGCCATGCCCCTCCGAGAATTCTCATTCTATGGAAAGAAGAAAGTTAAATGTTGTTTGGTCTACTTGGAGCATCTAGACAGAAAAAATTTCCACCTAGACGCTCGGGGGTTACAGCGAGAGTTTTTTAACTTAGCAATATGCTTAGTCTTTCTTTAAGCATCTAGTCGAAACTAATTCAGTTTTCGATTATAAGCTTGGGGGCTATAGTATAAAGTTTTTTAACTCAGACATATGCTTAGTTTCTCTTTAAGCATCTAGTCGGAACTAATTCAGTTACAACTAGAAGCTTGGGGGCTACAGTATCGAAATTTATAAACACTGCGTATGCTACTCTAAAAGCATCTAGTCGGAATAATTCATTCAAACTACATGCTTGGGGGCTACAGTGAGAAGTTTTCTAACTTAGTCACTCTTAGATCATTTAGATGCAAAGACCTATGGTTTTCCGTCTAAATCCTCGGGGGCTATAGTGGGATACTCATATGAAATGCAAAAGGCAAATAAAACTTACAAGTGCAATGATCTTGAGGTTGGTAGCACTCTTAGCCAGCAACTTGACGAAGGATACACTGTTTCCTTGCAAGATCTCTGCTTGCCGGAGAAGCTCCTCGAGACCGCACATTGGATATGTCGGCGCCGCAACAGGAACCAGAGAAGTGCTACCTGGCGTAAGTGTCGGATAGACTATCTTCAGAAATTCTATGGCCTTCTTGGGGGCGAGGATGTCGCCTTCGGCTGATGTACCACCTTCCACCACCGCCTTACCGCTACCCATGGAATCCTTAGCCAAAGCTTCAGCCATTTTGTTTGCGGCACTCTCTTGCGTCGCTTGTTCGCCGACAACAGCAAGCTCTGTGGAGGCGCCTGAGTCCACTTCCATGACGGAAGGGACAGATGCTTCTTTAGATTGAGAGCTTGTCGGAGCAGACGAGGGCTGGATGATGGGGGTAACAGGGGCGATGGTGGGAGATGCGTCGCGATGCAGCATATCCTTGATGGTTCTGGAAGCCCCCAAAGTTTTGGAGGTCTTCTTCAGACTGGTTGTGGCTTTCTTCCTGAAACATGCAAAATGCATAAGTACGGGAATAAGGCAGACAATGGAAAATGTCAGAGAGAAAGAAGCTTACACAAGAGGGGGTGCTTTGGCAAAAGGAATCCCGGTATTCTTTCTTTTCTCCGCCTCTAGGGCGGCGGTAGTCTTCTTGGAGGCTCCACCCTCCGCCTTCTTCTTCTTGCCTCCGTCACCAGCGTCAGAGGTGGAGCTCTTCCGCTTTCGCGACAACGGAACATCGTCATCGGACACTACCGTGACTTCCTTCATCTTTGGATCATAGATTTGGATAGCCACGCTATCCTCCTGTATATCGCTAATTTTTTAAGTGAAATACCAAAGTGATTAGATGAGATGGTAATGGTTAAAGATGGAAGAATTGGTGTATATGTCATACACGGAAAGTAAACAGGTACCTTTGGGCACTTGCTCTATACGAACATGTCGTAGGTGATGGTGAAGCCACGCTTCCTATCCTTCACCTTGACGATGTCCTTGAGGCAAAGCTTGAAGGAGTCGCTCGAGAAGTTGTCCTCGGAGATGCGGAGGCTATCCCTTCTATCGTTGGAATATCCGTGCATTAACTTCGAGTGGTGCTGCAGAGGCTGGATCCGCCTGATGAACCAACACATGGCTAGGTCCAATCCGGTCAAACCCGTATCTACGAACCACTCTATCCGCCTTATAGAACGGGAAGCGTCGATGTCAGAGGGAAGGGAGTCCTAGGATCTCCATGTCGAGGCTTCGGCGGCAGATCTATCGACGAAGTCCGGGTACGTTACTTCTCGGCCGGTCAGAGGGATATCTGGGCCATAGAAGTAAGTACGCTGCCAGTTCTTGCACGACTCGTGGCCAACGATGTCGGGGAAGCGCCGGCCAGGCCGGATCTTAAAGCTAATGGTGCCACAATTTCTGAGTTCGTCCTTGCTGGCTCCGGCTTTGCGCTTGACGGTGAAGAAATATATGAAAATATCTAGCCTAGGCCTAATCCCTAGATAACCCTCGCAAAGCGCCGCGTAGTGGCTAAGCACTAAAATGCTATTGGGGGAGATGTTCTGAGGTTGTACTCGGTAATGATTCAGGACAGCAAGGAAGAAGTTGGAGATGGGCAGGGATACGTCGCGTACCAGTTGTGCTTTGAGGTACACTTTTTCTCTGGCTTGGGGAGAAGGTGTGACCTCTCCGGCCGGCGCCGCCCGCCAGGAGAGCCCCTTCGTCGCGGGGAGGTATCCCTCATTGATCAGTTCCTTGATATCACGGTCCATGATATCCGAACCGCGCCAATCTCCTTTGTGGGAGTCGTATTCCTCCTCCAGCAGCTCCAGCACCGCTGACTTATGGTCGCCGCCGGTGGTTTCCACCACCGCGGATTTGGGAATAACCAGCCCCTCTGGAGGCACGATGACGGCGCTCGCCTGCTTTGCCGCGGCATTGCCTGACGCCGCCATGGAAGGGGAGGAGCTGCTACTGGCCATTGGGTGCGTTCGATGGTGACTGGTGAGATTGGGAGCTAGGGTTTTTCGTGTGAGGAGTGGAGAGCTCGAGGAGACGCTCTCCTGAGGAAGAACAAGATGTAGAGGAGAATGAGGTGAAAAAGTAAAATTTCCACCGCAGTTACTATTTATGGTCTCCGGCATCAAGATTCGTGCAGCGTGATCGAACGGTTTCCACATAGGAGACGTATGCGGGGGCGTGCGTGGAAATTTATCCACGTACGAACCGTCACCGCCAACGATTTGTATATCTCGTGCGATAAAAACGGACATGATTGTGTTCTCTACATGTGTGAGTTACGAGGCGTCGCTGACCTATGTCTACGTCGCCCTAGCTGTCATTGGAAGATGAACCATCACATCGGATGATTCTGGCATGGACGGATCCAGTCCGGCTACGGAAGAGTACGATAGAAGATTCAGCAATTCTTTGACTTACAAGTTGAAGACGGAGAAAGCCTTGCAGGGTTCTTTGGGAGGACTACAAGATGTTGCTTGACGATTTGGTGACATCCATCTAGACGGAGCATTCAACGAGAAGAGGCAAGACGGCGCAAGATCTCGGAGTTCTCTGGGGGCTACTGTTGGGGATATGCTATATGGGTATCCTCATAGCATGTCTCTTATCCGGATAACCCGGGTGGCCCATAGTTGGTAGCATGGTGCATGGCCTGCTGGGCGGCCCAGTTAGATGGATCCAGAAGGGAGGCCCATGCCGGATAAAGGAAGGCTACGGTGGAGTCACCAGCGTACCCGGAGCCTTGGAGTACAAGACAAGCTAGACTAGTTATAGTCAGTGTAGGACTCTGTAACCTGTCCGGCTAGGACTTTTCCCTGTAACCCTAGGACCTGGCGACTATATAATTCGGGCCTATGGGAGCCTTTAGGGAACAACTTCACATAACCTCGCATAGAGAACTTATCTCTGTAACTCGGCGTATTGCCATTATAGTGATTTATAGCAGGAGTAGGACTCTGCCACCATTGTGGGATCTGAACCTGGGTAGGCTATGTTACCTCGTACCCGTCAACCGTCTGGCTTCCCCCATGTCTCTAAACACGCACTGTGAGGAACCCTCCATGGCGTACTCGTCGGCAATACCACGACACTATGAGGGACAAGCTGATTGCCACTATGCTATGTTTTCTGTATGTGAAACAAACAAACGTTTTTCAATGCATGTTATTCATGATCTTTGTTTGTAGCCTTTCATGTTGCATGCATAGTTACTATGTCCTATTGTTAGAACTTCATATTTCATGCACATGTTTAGAGTTCTTTGATCCCAGCTTTCAATGCTTTCAAATAATTTGATCTTGGTTTTGATGGTGCATGTCACCACCAAAATTATTCTTTTTATCACTTACCTACTCGAGGACGAGCAGGAGTTAAGCTTGGGGATGCTTGATACGTCGAGCGTATCTATAATTTTGCTTCTCCATGCTTGTTTACTATCTACTTTTCTTTGCTTTGTCTACACTTTGAGATGTTTTTATATATTTTCGGAACTAACCTATTAACAAGTTGCCACAGGCGATTGCTGTTTTCTTCTGTTTTTGGTTCCAGAAAGGAAGAAAATCAATATTGTCGGAATTGGACGGGACAAAAGCCAAAGTCAATATTTTACTGTGGGCGTCATGAAACCAGAAGGGGAGACGGAGAGGTGCCAGAGGGCCACCACACCCGCCAGGCGCGGTCTAGGGTGGAGCCGTGCCTAGGCAGCGTGTGGCCCCCCTGGCCGCCTCCCAGCCTCGCCTCTTCGCCTATAATAAGCCCTCGATGCAGAAACCCTGGGCACCCGATCAAAACTCCACGAAACCTTCTGTAGTCGATGCCACCGTCATCCCTAGATCGGGGGGATCTGAAGTTCTTCCCGGCACCCTGCCAGAGGGGAGATCATACCGGAGGCCTTCTTCTTCGGTATGATGCGTGAGTAGTTCCACCTTGGACTATGGGTCCCTGTAGTAGCTAGATGGTTGTATCTCCTCCTTGTGCTTTCATGTATAGATCTTGTGATCTCCGTTCATGATCAAGATCTAATCAATTTGTAATCATGCATGTTGTGTTTGCGGGGATCCGATGGATATTGAGATTACTATGTCAGATTGATTAATGGTTTTGTATTTAAGATTATATCATGTCTGTGTTGTTTGTGAGCTTGCATGCTCTCCGTTGTTAGTAGCTATCTTGGCCAAGTAGTTGCTTGTGACTCCAAGAGGGGGTATTTATGCTCGATAGTGGGTTGATGCCTCTAGTTTCAAGGGAAGTGATAGAAATATCTTGATTTGTAGATGTGATGTTGCCACTAGGGAGAAAACAACGGTCTCTTGTTCATAGAACAAGTGGATTGTTTACCTTACACACTTTGCTTAAAGGAGTTGTCTGTTGGTTTCAACTGAATACTGGAGGGCGTTCGGATGATAACCTGAAGGTGGACTTCTAGTCATAGATGCAGTTGGATGGCGGTCTATGTATATTGTTGTATTTCCCAATCGAATCTCATAGGATCTTTTTATGCAGTATTGCATTGTTATGCCTTGCTCAGTTCCTGTCAATTGCCCTGCTGTAATTTGTTTACCCTTCATGCCATGTTGTTTATCTAAGGAGAGCACCTCTAGTGAAATATGGACCCCGGTCCAATCTTTACCATTGATAGATCTCCCACTGTTACTTGTTTACTTGCTGCAAACCATTACCTTCCACACCATACGTTTAATCCTTTGTTACAGCAAACCGGTGAGCTTGACAACCTCACTGATTCGTTGGGGCAAAGTCTTGAGTTTGTATTGTGCAGGTCTCCATGTTGCTTGCAGCACCTTTGGGGCGTTTCCTTCCTCCTACTGGTTCGATAACCTTGGTTTCTTACTAAGGTAAACTTGCCTGCTGAACTACATCATACCGTCCTCTTGGGGTCTCCCAACGAAGTGCTGCTGCACTCATCAAGGGCCATACAAGGATTCTATAGATTTTGATGTGGTTCCTATGATTGTTTTCCATCTATTATTGGGTCGTCCTTGGCTGTATGATCGCCATGTGCAACATAATGGCCGTTCCAATACTTATCACTTGGATTTTAAGGGCAAGAATATTAACCTGCAACCAACGACACCACAAAGGTTCTAAATGAGTCTAGACAGAAGATAGAGGTGAACTTGAAGGATGCATCTGTTGATAGGCATGAGAGTGTTGCAGCTGTACATGATGTAATAGATCCTACAAAGAGTGATATAAATAAAAGAGAGAGAGTTTCTAACCTATTAATGCTAGCCACAAAGGAAGATATGAGAGAGTTTCGAGAGGATCCTAGTGCCATGCCGCTTGTGCTCATGTATAAGGGCGAGGTTTTAGTTTATAATGATATGACCCCTATTTCTCTTGGTGTATCTACTATTTGTAGGACTTTGGTGATGTGTTTCCGGAGGATGTTCCGGCTGGTCTACCTCCCATGCGCGGCATAGAGCTGTCACATCCCAAGATTTTCCAAATCTTGTAATGTGAAAAATAAATAAACAAAATAAATAATTGTTGAAATTTGGGTAAAAAGAAACATTTTTTTCTAAATGGAAACTTAAAATCCCATCTTGGACAAACTTTAATTAAATTTTGGATTCAACAAAATCCAAATCAAGAGAAATGCATTCCTCATAAAATGCATCTGGAAATTTAAACACTTGGAAAATAAATCCAAACCCTAAATCCTAATGGAATAAAATCATTTCCAAGTTATCCCCAAGCCTATGGATTTGATCCATATAAAAATTTGTCAACAAACATTTATAAAAGCTCAAGCATGACAAATAGAAATATTATAAAACCATAGAAATTGGTTTCACTTAATTTGAAACCATAAATAAAATCTTATGAATTTAATAAGACAAGGAAATTGAATTTCCAAACCTAATAAAGAACCTTTCTATAAATCCATACCAAATGGTGAGCAAATAATCCTAAAGATATTTAAAAGGATAAATAAATCTCAAATAAAATTTTACAAATTGGAATCACCAAGTTTGGATCTAAAATAAAAATATATGAATTTTATAAGATGAAGAAAGAAATATTAAATAAGGATTATTTAAAGACCAAATTAAATCTTGGCCTAATCCATTAAGCAAATAGAATGAATAGAATCCAAACTCCAAATAAAATAAAAGGATAAAGAATTTCCAAAATAAAATAAAATTGCATTAACCATTCTATCCCTATTTTAATAAAGACAAATCTCTAATAAGAATAATTATATAATTCATGAGAAAATAGTATTTTGGAATTTACCCAAGTGGAATAAAAGTTGTTAAATTAACTTAAATAAAATAAAAGAAATCTTCCAAATAAAATTTAGGGAATTAAAACTATATTTAATTCCATTGGAATTAAAACAAATACCCAATTCAAATGATTTATGAATCATATTAAATACTTTCCAAATAATTCAAGATGAATTATTTGACACCCTATTAAACAAATAAAAATCTACTGAAAAGATTTGGAAGGTTTAAGAATTCAAATGGTGTTTGAAAATATTATTAAATCTTATGTGATTTAAAACAAGGGCCTTTTGAATAATTAAAAGACCCCAAAAAGAATAAAGTTTTATTCCAAAATTGACTTCAGATTATATTACTAATCAGTATTTAAACCTACGCAAATTTTGGTTGAGGTTTGAATTCAAATGGATGATCGAATTGATTAAATAAAATCAAAACAGAAAAATCAAATGGGAAAAAGAAAAAGAAACAGGAACAAAAAAATATAAAACAGACCCAACCCATCTGGCAGCCCACTAAATCCCAACAGCCACTCCCTCTCTTTTTCCCGCGAGAAAACGTTTCACACCAAACAAAAAACCCGCACCATCACTGATCGCCTGGACCCACTCTCCCTCCCTCCCTTACGCTGACAACGGACCCCACTGCCACCTCACCTTCTTCCTCCCCGTGCATAGACCACGCCCTCCTCCCCCTGCCGTTCCGCCGGCGATTTCTTCGATTAGTTGCTCGGTAATGGCGCAATAAACCAGCCCCGCGACCCCGCCTACTTAACCGCCTCTCCCTCCTCTCTATTTCCCCTAATCCCCCACCCTAGTGCGCCCCCAGGCTGCCTGATTTCACGCTGCACCGCTTCTGTCTCCGGCGAGCTTCGAGAGAAATTCCGGCAGCTCACACGCCCTTCCCCTTGACCACACACGTGCTCAACGAACCACAGCACACCTCCCAAGGGCTCGGCCGGCTGCCGCCAGGCGTCGTCGGCAAGGATGATCACTACCGCCGCCGTCGTCTGCTACCTCTCCGACGACTTCCCTGGTAACCTTCTGTCCACCCCTTGTCCTTCCGATGATACGCCTGTGACCAGTGTACTCGCCCGCATCTAACACCACTTGTTTCGTGTCCTAGCGCGCTATGTAGCCTCGCCTCCGATGACTCCCGAACGTCGATGCTGGAGCATCTCCGAGGAATTCACAACACCGTCGCGCCTTGACCAACCAAAAGCACGTTGAGCATCGCCGTGATCTCTGAACTGGTGAGCCAATCCCTTCCTCCTCGCTTGCCTATCACAGCCCCATCAGAGCGAGCCAACGCCACCCTCCGCCGCCGCCCATCTCGCAAGCGTCTTTGTCTGACGCTTCGATCTTGATCTAGTGGCTAGGAAAGAAGCTAAGCGAAGGGGTAAGTAGAAACCTGTGTCGTGCGATCTAACTTAAATCCTTACATTGTATCGCTCGATCCAAACGAAATGGTATCAGTGAATCGAACTACACGTGGCGGTTGGTTTGATTTAAAACAAATTGATCTATTTGATGTTCCATTTTGTAAAATTCATAACTTTCAAACCACAAGTCCAAATTTTGCAAATTTTATATCAATGGAATCAGCAAGACAATTAATTTCTGACCATGCACTTTGTTTAGTAAAATGCTTCTGTTAAATTGATTGTTTTTGTAGAAACTTGTGTATGCATGTTTAGAATATAAAAATTGTTCTAAAATGATTTTGGGGATAAAATCTTTGGCAGATGGTTTGTTTTGAACCTACTGACCCTAGGAATCAATTGGTGGTTTAAAAAATGTATTTGGTGAAGCAAAAGAATAAAACCTTGAATTAAAACATTTCTAGCCAAATAAAAATATGGTTTAATTGTTAAAAATGATTTTGGAGGAAAACCTTTGGGAAATGTTTTGATTTAAACTCTCTAACCCTAAACACCAAGTTTTATGACTTAAAAATATATTTGGTAAACCCTATAAAGATTGCTACTTTGATAAAGGCATTTTCAACCACTTAAAATAATGATTTGGTTTGGAAATGGTTTATAGGTAAAATATTTTGCAAATAGTTTTGACACTTTATAAAATGACCAATAAGTGTTTTAGAATGTTTATAACCTGTTATAAACCACTTTAGTAAATAAAACAAAGTTTGGCATGATTGCATGCATTGTTTTGTTTCTATCATTGTATGTGATGAAATTGCTTGAATGGTAGATTGAAATATTGTTTACTTGATTGAATTGTAGTGATTTGAAGTGTGTGAACATTGCAAAGATCAAGGAGTGAACTTACACTCTCTACCAAAAAGGCAAGTGATGCTTCATACTTTTGTCCCATTATTTTCACTATGCATTAGTGATATTTCTAAAGTAAGACTTGCATGGAATTTTGCAAAGTATAACCTATGCTATGGGAAATCCTAGTAGATGAAACCCTAGTAGAAATTTCCTAAATTAAGATTCCTACTACTATCATGCTTAGCCTAGCTAGTAGAAAACAAGGGTGGATTATATTCATGCTATGGAATATTTCTCGTCAAGGACTTGTGTTTTATTTAATAAAACAACTAACTGAATGAATCACCTGGGTGGAATGGAAGGAATGGTTTGTGTTGAGTGGTTCACAAGGCCCATTTCTATGGTTTACCTTGTGTATCTCACTTGTGGATGGCCACCCAGGAACAAAGAGATTTGAGAAGTCAAATGTTGAGAAGCTTCAAGTGCAGCCACTTGGCATTATGGGCTTTGCCTGGATCATATAGGTTGCAATAACTTAGCCAAATGGACAGTTGGTGGTAGGGGATTGACAGGTTGGAGCGCGTCCATTCTGTTCTAAGGGAAGGCTTCTAAAAGATCTTGTCTTGGTGAAACCAAGTCTTGTGGGGAAAGTGCACCACCTCTACAGAGTGTAAAATCTAAGTACTTAGCCATGTCCCTGGTAAAGGACAATTTGAGCATCAAGACATGGAAGCTATCAAGAATCTCCTCATCCCAATTTCTAAGTTAAAATCTTGTGGTTGAACAAGGGTTGAAGGATCACCAATTTATATTGGGAGATGCCTTGGGTGATTTTGTCAAGCAAAAACTTAGTGTTTTGAAATGATAAGGAAAATCTATTTTGAGCAAATCAAGCCTAAGATCCACTTAGCCAAATGCATATATATGATAGACTCCACTATACTACCATAGTATCACTTGCCAATACAATTCAAATGTATTGACCCTTGTGGCTATAACTTATTATGTTGCAGGTTTGTTTGATGTTAGTGAAGTTTATTGATTAGGATTACAAGTCTACAACCAACATGTCTGCCTGTGGCACTTTGAAGATGAAGGACCCCATGATATTGTTATATTCTGCTGCATTGTAATGAGATAACCAAATGAGCTATGTAAGATGTAATAAATTATGTTATTCCTGGTTATAAAGTTGTATTATGACCTTTGTTTCTTGATATTACATCTTAACTATGGATGCTAGCTATTGATCCAGGGACTAGCATTGTAAACACAGGGACTCTACCTTATTAAAGGTTTGGAACCTTACAAGAGCATCAGATAGTCCTAATTCCAGGCGCATCATTACCCAACCGCGCACCCTACAGGACCAACCCCGATGAAACGAGGGAGATATAGAAACAAGTGCAAGCGTTGCTCAGCAAATAGTACATTCATGTTTCTATTAGCCCTTGTGTTGTTCCTATTATTTTAGTTCCTAAGAAATATGGTACATGGCGCATGTGTGTAGATTGTAGAGCTATTAATAACATCACTATTCGATATCGTCATCCTATTCCACGCTTGGAAGATATGCTTGATGAATTGAGTGGTGCTGCTATTTCCTTTAAGATTGATTTGCGTAGTGGTTATCATCAAATTAGGATGAAAGAAGGGGATGAGTGGAAAACTACTTTCAAAACTAAATTTTGCTTGTATGAATGGCTAGTCATGACTTTTGGGCTTACTAATGCACCTAGTACATTCATGAGCTTAATGAATCATGTTTTGAGAGAGTTTATTGGTCATTTTGTGGTTGTTTATTTTGATGATATTCTTATCTATAGCCACAATGAAACTGAACATTGTAATCATATCTGACAAGTTTTGTAAGTGTTGCGTGCTAATAAGTTGTATGCTAACCTTGAGAAATGCACATTTGCAAAAGATAAGGTCATATTTTTAGGGTATGTTGTATCTAAGCATGGGGTAGAAGTAGATCAATCTAAAATTGAATCAATTCAGAATTGGTCTATTCCCATGAATGTTATTAAAGTGTGTAGTTTGCACGGATTAGCTGGATTCTATAGACGCTTTGTGAAGTATTTTATCACTATTACTGCACCATTGAATGATTTTACTAAGAAAGTGTAACATCCCAAAATTCATGAATTACAAAAGCTTGCATTTCATACTTGCATTCATAGCATTCTTGACTTGCACAAAAAGTTTCGAATCAAAATTCAAATAAAATCAATTATATGCCTATTACATATATATTATTAAGGCATGGTTTTATTTTAATTTCAAAGTTTCAAAGTATATTTGAATAGACAGTGGTGTTTGACACACATTTAGGAGCAAGGTTCACACTAGAAAAATCCTGAGAAAATTTGAATTCAAACTCATTTGATTTGGGTTTGAAAATGAATCCTGAAAATCCAAATAGAAATAGAAAAGGAGAAAAGAAATAGAAAAGGGACAGCGCCACCAATTCGGCCCAATGCCAGAACCAGGCCAACAAGCCACCCGGCTGTTTCCCCCTCTCCTCTCTCTGTCACCCGCACCCACCTTACCCCTCACTCGCTGACAGTGGCCCCCACTGCCACCTCATCTTCTTCCCCAAATCCCGCGTCGGACCACGTCGTCACTGCGTCACTGGCATTGATGGTGCGTCTTAAATTGCATTCATACAGTGAGTGATTCTCGTTGTACCTCTGCCTACTTAAAACCCCTCCCCACCGTGAGCATTTCCCCTCACTCGCCACCCCTTTTCTGCCACCAGGCTGCCCGTATTTTGACTCGCAACCGCGCTGCCCGATGAACTCCAATGAGGTAATCCGGCCAACTCCGACCGCCTCATGCCCTCTGCTGCTTACTGCCGTGCTCCCCTTGCTCGTGCTCTTCTTCTCATACCATTATTTCCTCTGCTCATGGCCCAGGTATTCGCCTCCATCAAGCAGTGCAAGCGCCCGACGCCGTCAGCAAATCCGACGAGCAATAGCGGTACGAATCGAACGCCCCTTGTCTTCTGGTTCACACTATCATGTTCGCCTGACCCTTGTGCACACCCTAATACTTCTGGTTTGTGCTAGGGCGATCCAGACCGTCGTCATCGTCTCCGCCATCCCGTGCCCGATGCAACCAGTAACTCCGACGAGCTCTAGCCGCTGCTAGAGAACGCCCCTGTCCACACCAGCGACACGTTGAGCTTCCTAGCAACCTTGCGACGTTGGTAAGCCAACACATAGCCCCCAGCCTCTCAGTAGCTAGAACATCGACAGTAGCGTCGCGACGCCATGTGCCGCCAGCGCCATTTTGGTTGCATGTGCTAGCGCCGTCAGATCTGAATCCTAGGGATGATATTAGATCCTAGCGCGAAACGGTATTGTTAGATCTACGCCACTGTATCTGACTTAGATCCAACGTCCCATGCGCTTGATTCGCACGAAGCGGTACCGTCCAATCAGACGCTGCCGCGTGGCTCGATTTTTGATTTAAAAACCAGATTTTGATTCACACTTAGAAAACTGATAACTTGAGTTCTGTTTATCCAATAAATGCAAATAAGATATCAATGGATTCATAAAAATAAATCCTACACTACTATGGGCATAATTTGTTATTTTGCTTCTGTAAAAATGGAATTTTGTGCAGAGAAAAATATAGACTTATTTTGAATATATAAATTATATAGAAAATGTTTTTAAAGCAAATTTAAGTTTATTTAGACTTTAAATAGTTATTTTTGTGTTCATTACTGTTTGGTTTGATTGGTTTAGTGTAGAAAAATTCAATGTATTGCATTTGCACGCATTCATATATTTTTGCTTGAATATTTTGAATGAGAATTTGGTGCTACCATTTTATGTGTATATTTTGGTTCTACTGGTGATTGTGATTGTGAAGATTGTTGCTACTCCCCCAAATACCAAGGAAAGTGGTGCTACATGTTTTTGTCCTATTATTTTGACTATGCACCAGTGATATTTTGAATAGGGCTTGCATGTAATTTTTGTTAAGTATATAAATATGCTATGCTTGGGAAATCCTAGTAGATGTAATCTTAGTAGAATTTCTCAATGTTAAGATACTTACCTTGATATCATGCTTAGACTAGCTAGTAGCAAACAAGGGTGGAATATATTCATGATATGGAAAATTTTGCTAAGTCTTTGACTTATGTTTTTGCTTAATAAAACAACTAAGTGAATGAACCACCTGGGTGGAATGGTATGAATGGGTTATGTTGAGTGGTTACCCAAGGCCCATGTCTATGGTCTACCTTGTGTATCACACTTGTGGAAAGCCACCCAGGAACATAGGGATTTGAGATACTTAGTGTTTAGAAGCTTCTAGTGCAACCACATGGCATATGGGCTCGCTTGATCATATAGGTTGCAATAACTTAGCCAGATGGACAGATGGTGGTAGGGTGATAGGATGGAACGCGTCCATTTGGTCTAAGGGAAGGCTTCTGAAAGATCTCGTCTCGATGCATGTCAAGTTTTGTGGGGAAAGTGAACCACCTCTCGAGAAGGAAAAACCTAAGTACTTAGTCGTGTCCCCGACAACGGACAATTTGAGCATCAAGACATTGAAGCTATCAATGATCTCCTCATCCCATTTTTGTAAGTTAAAACTTGTGGTTGAACAAGGGTTAAGGTTCACCATTGTCTATTGGTGGTTCCTTGGGAGTTTTTTTCAAACAAAAACTTAGTGTTTTCAACTGATAGGTAAAACCTATTTTGAGCAAAGAAAGCCTAAGCTACACTTAACCAAATTCATGTAGATGTTAGATATTACTATTCTACTGGTATCACTTGCCAATACAATTCCAAATGTATTGACCTACCGTGGTCTGTAACTTATGATGTTGCAGGATACACTGATGAGGATTAGGGTTATGAGTCTACACTCAACATGCTTGCATGTGGCACATGGAGATGAAGACTTTACTTTATTTATTTATGCTATGAACTCTTGTACTAGCCTTTGGATATGGAGTTGTAAAAGACTATGTTTATCTCTGGAATGACGATGTAATAAAGACCTTTGTATCTGTGTACTTCATCTTAAACTGTGGATGCTAGCATTTGATCCAGGGACTAACATTGCAATCACAGGGGCCTTTACCTTTATAAAGGTGGGTCTTGCAGATGGTATCAGAGCACTGTGTTGCATGTAGGATTATGACCCTAGGATGGATTAGACTAAGAAAACTACTAAGGAAAAATGCAACTCTTTGCAAATTCCACACTTGTCTTTTTCTTCTCGTAAACCTTTCTAATCTTCTTTCTCATCTCAATTTGTAGATGGACACCATCAACAAAGCCGTCAAGAAGGGACCACGCATGACCATGACTTTAGAATGTGAGACGGATTTACCCAAAGCACTCAAAACCCTTATGGTTTGCTTGGGAATACATGGTGAGGCCGTGTACAAAGGATTTCCAGTGATGGATGAAGGAGAAGAATATTGGTGGGTGCAACTTCACTTGTACAAAAACAAGGGAGACAACCACAAAGAGTCGGGATTCTACATGGGCACCAACTCAGAAATGTATACAACATTCTTTGACTCTGCAAGGAATGCAGCTTGGAATGCTATCAAAGAGCTTGGTGAAAGACTCAAGTGTAGAATTCTCAACACTAAAAATGACCTTGAAGAGGAGAAGAAGTATACCCAGGACTTAGAGATCGCCATAAACGTCTAAGGGAGGATATCATAGACTTAGCATATGAGTGATAATTGTAACATGCTTCGCTAGTTGGACCACCACACTTGTCGTTTTTCTCGCAAAAATTTGTCTAAGTTATGTTTGAACCTTAGTGTTTGTGGTAGACTTGTATGCCATGACTTGTATGTTTTATGAATGTTGTATGCTTTTGCTTTCATTTCACTGTCTTGTTTTTCTCATATTTGTGTGGCTCTAATATTTCTCTATCTTACATTAGATGCCTAGCTTTGTGATCAGCACTGCCGAGGAGTTCAATGGAACTAGTTTTGGTTCACGCATCATGTTGTTTACTAGTGTGCTCAACCTCCCACTTCCTAGTATCAAGGCATTCCAGCTCACCAAGTTTGATAGGAAGGACCTTTGGGGTTTTAGAGTCATGCAGCCAGGACGTCAGACGGAGCCACTCACGGAGGATATTTCCTTCAAGCTGATGCACAATGACAAGGAGAAGGGTCTAGATGTAGTCATGCAGGAGCTACTCGGACGCCTCTACGGACGCCACGCCACCGATCTTAGAGGCCTCTACTTCCACCCGTTCAGGAGACGTGACGAGGAGGGAGAGGCATTGGTGTACGAGGGCGCTACTAGAGAGACGATTGAGCCAGTTTGTCTGTATATCCAGGACCTCGAGGGCCTTATTAGACGCATCGACAAAGATAGGACCACCGTCATGCTTAGTAATGATGAGATCCAGGTTCAGTTGAGGGAGAAGGACAAGCTCTTCGCGGAGCAAGACGAGATTGTCAAGGATATGGAGGCCAGATTCGAGAGCCAGGACAAGAAGTTCAAGAATCAGGAGAAAAGAGTCCAAGAGAGAAACAAGAAGATCAAGGACATGAAGGCCGAGATAGAGGCCAAGGACTTCGAGCTGGAGACCTAGCAGAGAGTGATTGAGAGGATGCACTCCTAGAAAAGAGCTCTCCGTGCGAAGGTCGAGGCCTTGACCACTAGTGTCGAGGAGTACAAGACAACCATGGAGAAAGACGGACTTACACTTGTTGACGTGGAGGTTGACATGGAGGAGTAGTGTAGACTACTCGACGATCTTTTATCTATCATACCTTGATTATTGAGTCGCAATGACCATCTAACATGTGGATGGCTTGCTATTGTGTGTTTACTTTTTCCAAAAACTTGTTGTTTACTTTGTTCAAACTCTATGTTTTATCTCATGTTTGTTTATTGTGTTTGTTGCTACATGATGTATTGTGCATTGCATATATGGGTTGTATCTCATTACTTATCCTCATTGAAACCACAGATGCCTCCCCGTCGTGCCAACCCCAACCCAAACAACAACAATAACGTCACCCCCGAGATGCAGCAGTTGATGATAGCTCAAGATCAACTGATGCAAATGATGACTCAGTTCATTCAAAATCAGAATCAGTATAACAACAACAACAACAACAACAACAACAACAACAACAACAACAACAACAACAACAACAACAACAACAACAACAACAGCAGCAACAACAACAACAACAACAACAACAACAACAACAACAACAACAACAACAACAACAACAACAACAACAACAAAAACAACAACAACAACAACAACAACAACATTTGATATGTTTACCAGATTTTTGAGGTTGAGGCCAGCCAAGTTCTCAGGAACAATTGATCCAATGGTAGCAAATGACTGGTTAAATTCTGTGAACAAGGACTTAGTCATTGTTGGCTGCACCAATGAGGAAAAGGTCAGATTCGTAGCACATCTGCTCGAAGGACCATCAGCTACCTGGTGGGATAACTTTCAGATCACCACTCCCCTTGAGGATGTGACATGTGCTATCTTTGAGGGTGGTTTCCGCACTACCCACATCTCATCAGGAGTGATGAACTTGAAGAAGAAAGAGTTCCACAATCTGAAACAGCGTCACCGTAGTGTGGCCGAGTACATTGAGGAGTTCAACAATCTGGCGTGCTATGCAGCAAATAAGGTTGATACTTATGCCAAGAGGAAGGAGAAGTTCCTCGAAGGATTAAATGATGAATTGAACCTGCATCTATCTGTTGCCTATGTCCCAACATATCAATCACTTTGTGACAATGCCACCATCTTGGAAAACAAGATGAAACAGGTTGAGGGCAGGAAGAGAAAACATAACTTTGATAAGCACAGCTCGGGATCATCTCACAAGCGTTCCCATAATGATGATAGTGGAGGTTCTAGATTCCACAAGCATGGGAAGTACAATGGACACCACAACCACAACCATCATCATGACAACAAGCAGCATCGCAGTCATGATAATGACAAGTATACGAACCACAAGAGTGGACACAAGAGCCACCACAGTGGAAGAGGTAATAGTCACCAAAGAAAGATCTCAGTCAGGTTGAGTGTTTCAAGTGTAATAAGATGGGTCACTATGCAAATGAATGCCCAGAAAAGAAAGTGGAAGGAGCCAACAAGCCAAACCCTTTCTAGAAGGGAAAAGTGAACCACATCAATGTGGAAGGAATATATGAAGAGTCTGATGCTGTGGCTGGTAATTTGAAGCTCAATTCATTTCCAGCACTTCTTCCTTTTTATACTGGCGCATCACATTCATTCATATCAAGATCATTTTTTCATAAAAATGGACTTCCAACTGAAACTATTGGATGTCCTATAAAAGTAAGCTCTCCCGGTGGAGAGATGATAGTGAACTTTGGATGTCATGATCTAGTAATAGAGTTTGGAAAGTATAAGTTTCTAGTTAGTTTGATAATCCTAGATTCTCAAGGATTGGATGTACTTTTAGGAATGGATTGGATGACTAAGTATGAAGGAGTACTAGATTGTGCCAATCGTACTGTCACACTCACAACCCCGGATAAGAAAAGAATTAGGTTCAAGTCTAACTTTGAATCTAAAGGGAGTAAGCTAAACTCTCTTAAGGGGGTTAGCATAGACATTGTGCTAATTGTGAGGGAGTATTCGGATGTGTTTCCGGATGAATTGGCTGGAATTCCACCAGATAGAGATGTAGAGTTTCTGATTGACTTGCTGCCAGGATCTAGACCAATAGCAAAGAGACCCTACAAAATGTCAGTTGATGAGTTGAAAGAACTCAAGAAACATCTTGGAGAACAGTTGCAGAAAGGATTTATTCAACCAAGTTCTTCATCTTGGGGTGCACCAGTTCTGTTTGTTGAGAAGAAGGATATGAGCCAAAGGTTATGCATAGATTACCGTTCACACAATGAGGTGACTATCAAGAACAAATATCCTTTGCCAAGAATCAACGATCTGTTTGATCAGTTAGAAGGATCCCGTATATTCTCAAAAATTTATCTCTGATCAGGCTATTTTCAGCTTAAGATTAGATAGCAAGATATACCTAAGGCTTCTGAAAGATCTCGTCTTGATGCATGTCGAGTCTTGTGGGGAAAGTGCACCACCTCTCGAGAAGGAAAAACCTAAGTACTTAGCCGTGTCCCCGGCAACGGACAATTTGAGCATCAAGACATTGAAGCTATCAAGGATATCCTCATCCCAATTTTCTAACTTAAACTTGTGGTTGAACAAGGGTTAAGGTTCACCAATGTCTATTGGTGGTTCCTTGGGAGTTTTTGTCGAACAAAAACTTACTGTTTTCAACTGACTGGGAAAACCTATTTTGAGCAAAGCAAGCCTAAGCTACACTTAACCAAATTCATGTAGATGTTAGATATTACTATTCTACTATGGTATCACTTGCCAATACAATTCCAAATGTATTGACCCACTGTGGCTGTAACTTATGATGTTGCAGGATACTGTGATGAGGATTAGGGTTATGAGTCTACAGTCAACATGCTTGCTTGTGGCACATGGAGATGAAGACTTTACTTTATTTATTTATGTTATGAACTCTTGTACTAGCCTTTTGTTATGGAGTTGTAAAAGACTATGTTTATCTCTGGAATGACGATGTAATAAAGACCTTTGTATCTGTGTACTTTATCTTCAATTCTGGATGCTAGCATTTGATCCAGGGACTAGCATTGCAATCATAGGGGCCTTTACCTTTATAAAGGTGGGGTCTTACAGAAAGGTGTGCCATTTGTGTGGGGTGCAGCCTGAGATATTGCATTTGATACATTGAAATGTTTGTTTACTTATGCACCATTACTTGTATTACCTGATTTTTCAAAGCAATTTAAATCTGAATGTGATGCTAGTTGTATAGGTATTGGTGACGTTTTGATGAAAGAGGGTCGCCCTATAGCATATTTTTCCAAGAAACATACTAGTGCTTGTAACATCCCAAAAATTCATGAATTGTAAAAGCATGCATTGCATTCATATCATCTAGATCTTGCACAAAAAATTCAAAGTTTGCAACCAAATAAGACCATATTTATGCATTTTTATTATATTCATATGAGGCATGGTTTTACTTTTATTTTCAAAAGACCAAAGTGTTTTTGAGTGGATAGATGTGCTCAGCACACTTTTTTATGCTAGGATCACCTTAGAAAATTTTGGTGAAAGTTTGAATTCAAACAGATTTGAATTAGGGTTTTAAAACCATTCCTGAAAATCAAATTAGAAAATAAAAAAGGTAAAGGAAAAAATAAAAACCCGCGCTACCTATTCATCCCAGCACCACATCTGGCCCAACAATCCCACCCGGGGTTCTCTGCCTCTGTTCCCTCTCTTACCCGTGCAAGCCAGACCCCGCAGTCACTGACCACTAGGCCCAATGCCACACCACCCCTTCATCCCCAAACCCTGCACCCGCAGACCACGTCGTCGCCGCCATTTACTACCTTTGCTGCCGCGTTTGAAATCGAGTAAATGGCGATGAATAATCACGTAATCCCCGCCCCCGACGCCTGCTACTTAACCCCCTCTACTTCGCGGTCATTTTCCCTCACTCGCCACCAGGCTGCCCACAATCGAGCTTGCAACGCCACTACCCGACGCACTCCGGCGAGCTATTCCGGTGAGTATAGCGTGCCCCTCTGCCTCTCGATCACACGAGTGTGTTCCTCATGTTCTTGCGCAGCTAATCATGAATTTGGTTTGACCCAATTCTCCCCAGGTCATCGCCTTCGTCATCCTCCGCAAGCACCCGAGGCGCTAGTCCAGTCAGACGAGTAATTCCGGTAAGGACCGCACGCCCCTTGCCCTCTGATTCAAACCAGCATGTGAGTTGTGACCTTGTGCACCTCCTGATGCCCTTCGCTTTCCTTCTCGTGACCTAGATCGTCACCTCCGTCGCCGTTTGCGAAAGCCCGATGCCAGCAGCAACTCCGATGAGCTCCTACGCCTACGTCCGTGCGCCCCTATCCAAGACAACTGCACTTTGAGCTTCCTCGCGTCTGTGTGAACCTGGTAAGCCTCGCCACCATCCCCTTTATCCCCTAGCGCCGCCAGAACGTCGCCGGCAGTCGCATCGCCACCGCAGTAGCCATCGGCGCCGCTCACTTTTGGTCGCTTGATCCAGAGCCGTAGGATTTAGATATATCACTTAAACGAAATAGTATCGTCAGATCTGGACCACATGATCTAACTTAGATATAACATCCCACACGCGTGATCCGCGAGAAGCGGTACGGGCCAATCAGACACGGCCACGTGTCTGTGTTTTTGATTTAAAATCTGTTTTTAGATCTATTAGCTTTTTAAACTTGTAAAATTCATATCTTTTGATCTGTTTGTCCAAAAAATGCAAATAATATATCAATGGATTCAGAAATTTAAGCCCTACAAATATATTTCCTTGAATTTGTATTTTTCTTCTGGAAAAATAGGATTATTTGTAGAACCAATTATAGGCTTATTTTGACTATATAAAATGTTTAGAAAATTATTTTAAAGCAAATTTGAGTTTGTTTAGAATTCAGATAGTTTACTTTGTTTTCAGTAATGTTTGGTTTGACTTGTTTAGTTTAGAAAATCATTCCATTGCATTTGCATGCGTTCATATATATTTTTTGTTTGAATACTTGAATGTGAATTTGGTGTTATGATTTTATGTGTAGATTTTGGTGATAGTGGTGATTGTGATTGTGAGGACTGTTGCTACTCTCCTAGATACCAAGGCAAGTGATTCTTCATACTTTTTGTCCAATTATTTTGACTATGCACTAGTGATATTTTGAGTAGGACTTGCATGGATTTTTTCTAAGTATCTATGTTATGTTATGCGTTGGGAAATCCTAGTAGACGTTGTCTTAGTATAATTTTCCCTAAATTAAGATTCTTTCTACAAGTATGCTTAGCCTGGATAGTAGAATACAAGGGTGGATTTTTCATGCAATGCAATATTGCTAAGTCTATGACTTGTGTTTTTAATTAATAAAACAACTATGTGAATGAATCACCTGGGAGGAATGGTATGGTTGGTTTACGTTGAGTGGTTACACAAGTCCCAAGTATATGGTTTACCTTGTGTATCACAATTGTGGATTACCACCCATGAACAAAGGGATTTTAAATGTTTAGTGTTGAGAAGCTTCTAGTGCAACCACATGGCATATGGGTCTGCCTTGACCAAATAGGTTGCAAGAACTTAGGCAGATGGACAGTTGGTTGTAAGGTTGATAGGATGGAACGCGTCCACGGTGGTATAACGGAATGCTTCTGAAAAGTCTCGTCTCGATGCATGTCGAGTCTTGTGGGGAAAGTGCACCACCTCTAGAGAGGGTAAAACCTAAGTACTTAGTTGTGTCCCCGGCAACGGACAATTTGAGAATCAAAGACATTGAAGCAATCAAGGATCTCCTCATCCCAATTTATCTAAGTTAAAACTTGTGGTTCAACAAGGGTAAAGGTTCACTAATGTCCATTGGTGGTTCCTTGGGTGTTTTGACAAACAAAAACATAGTGTTTTCAACTAATAAGTCAAAACCTTATTTTGAGCAATGCTAGCCTAAGCTACACTTAGCCAAATTAATATAGATGATAGATACTATTATTCTACTATGGTATCACTTGCCAATACAATTCCAAATGTATTGACCCACTGTGGCTATAATTTATGATGTTGCATGTTACTCTGATGGAGACTAGAGTTGTGAGTCTATACTCAACATGTTTGCCTATGGCACATGAATATGTAATAACGACCTTTGTATCTGTGTACTTCATCTTAAACTATGGATGCTAGCATTTGATCTAGGGACTAGCATTGTAATCACAAGGGCCTTACCTTAAATGGTGGGGTCTTACACTGCTAGATTGAACTATCCTATCTATGATAAAAAATTATATGCCCTTGTTAGAGTTCTTGAGGTTTGGCAACATTATTTGTGGCCAAAAGAATTTATCATACATTCTGATCATGAAGCTTTGAAGTATTTAAAAGATCAATCAAACTTGCATAGAAGATTAGATAAATGGGTTAAGTTTATTGAATCTTTTCCATACATCATTAAATATAATAAGGGAAAAGATAATGTAGTTGCTGGTGCTTTGTCTAGGAAAAACATGCTATTAACCAATCTTGATGTTAAAATTCCTGGATTAGAGAGTATTTGTGCACTTTATGCAACTAACAATGATTTTGCTGAACCATGTCGTTTGTGTGCTCTTAGAAACGCATGGGATAAGTATCCTATAAATGATGGATATTTGTTTAGAGCTAACAAACTATGTATTCCAGAATCGTCGTTGCGTTTGTTCTTAGTGCAGGAATCACATGCTAGTGGTTTGATGGGTCACTTTGGGCGTGAGAAGACATTGCTCATGTTTGTTGATCATTTTTATTGGCCCAAGATGAGTCGTGATGTGTTCAGATTTGTGAGCCGATGCATTACATGCCACAAGTCCAAATCTAAGTTGAAGCCTCATGGTTTGTATACCCCTCTCTTTGCGCCTATTTCACCATGGGAAGACATTAGTATGGATTTTGTGCTAGGTCTACCTAAAACACAGAGAGAGCATGATTCTATATTTTTGGTAGTAGATAGATTCTCTAAGATGGCTCATTTTATTGCCTGCCACAAAAGCAACGATGCGTCGCATGTTGCTAACCTGTTTGTCAGAGACATTGTGAGATTACATGGAGTACCAAGGACAATTGTTTCTGATCATGATGTCAAGTTTATGAGCTACTTTTGTAAGACCTTATGGGGGAAGCTAGGAACGAAGCTACTATTCAGTACTACTTGTCATCCATAAACAGATGGTCAGACAGAGGTGGTGAACAGAACACTGTCATAGCTATTGAGGACTATGATAAAGAAGAATCTGAGGGAGTGGGAAGAATGTTTGCCACATGTAGAGTTTGATTACAATAGAGCAGTGCATTCAACTACTCAGCTTTGTCCTTCTGAGGTGGTGTATGGTTTCAAGCCATTGATGCCACTAGATTTGTTGCCTCTACCATTACATGAGAGAGTTGATATGGAGGAATCAAGACGTGCTGAATATGTGAAGAAGATTCATGAGAAGACTCGAGAGGCTATTGAGAAGAAAGGCAATAACATTGCTTCTACAAGGAATCAAGCAAGGAAGGAAGTGTTGTTCAAGCCTCATGATATGGTCTAGGTACATCTGCGCAAGGATAGGTTCACATTGCTGCGCCAATCCAAGTTGAAGCCGCGTGGTGCTGGTCCTTACAAGGTGTTAGCCAAGATTAATGATAATGCCTACTCGATTGATATACCTATTGTTGAATTTGGTAGAGCTAGAAATAGTTTCAACGTTGCTGATTTGTCACCATATGATGGAGAAGACCTTGGAGCGTCGAGGTCGATGCCTTTTGAAGGGGGGGTATGATGAGGACATCCCTATACTTACACCTACCCTAGTTACTAACAAGGATCAGTTCGATGAGATTAGAATTGGACCAATTACAAGAGCTCGTGCTAAGCTACTAGAAAAACAGGTGAATTTGTTTCTTAATGAGCCTGATATTTTACTTAATGAGAATTTTATACTGCCTAAGTCTTTGTGTTATTGTATGATCAGGTACATGGAAAAAGAAGGCATAGCACGAAACGAGGAGATGAAGCACATGGAGCAAGGCGTGTTGATCAATGTAGCAAGCGCGAGGGAGAAGAGGAAGGAAGCGCAAGAGTCTGCAATGGAGGCGGTCAACACACGGCAGAAGTTCTGCCGCGGCAGAGAAACTCCCTGTTTTCACCACGGCGACAGCAGCGCATAGAAACCAGAAATCCTGCGTGATGAAGTTGGTCGCACGCTGCGGCGTAAACGGCCACTTATTCCACCGCGTCAGCCCAGGCCTGTGCGCCTTAGACCGAATCCAGTGGATCGGTTTGTATCAGACTTTGAGTTATGTGCGTCTAAGACTCTTAGCCTAGCTGCCACCCCTTAGTCCTTAAATAGAGGGGGAGCCACTTTAGTTTAATTAGACCACGATAAAATATTTTGGAGTTGATTCTTTTAAGAACCTCTAGAATTACCTGTGATCGAGTTATACTACTTCAATTGAGTCTGATATGTTGTTCCATTGGGAATTAGTAGATTGCAAACTACCGTTCATGGTCGACGGCTGCATGCGCAAAAGCGTGGTGTTGTGAATATCCCACATGGTTCGAGAGCTGTTGCATTGGTATCAGAGTTCGAGCGGGAGAGTTCATAGCTGCGGGCTAGTTATCTATCATCCACCATCATCATCGACAAGTGCTTGCTGAGAAGATCGGGCCACCCCATATCATTTCTTCCTCTACGGGTCCTTCTCCATTAATGGTGGCTCAGAGATTAGATTTTAGGAGGAGAAGTGGCTAGACAATGCTATACTCCGAGAATAATATCCAACTATATATAATATTGTGTGTCACAAAGGTTATACTATCATCAAGGTTCTGGAATCCTTTCCACCGAACATGACGTTCAAAAGAGATTTAATTGTCCACCGACTTGCATCATGTAATGATTTGGTACAACGCTTATCTACGATACAATTATCTCAAGGGGCTGGAAAAATTTCGATGGAACCTACACAAGAGTGGTAAATTCTCGGTGGATTCTATGTATAAAGATTTGGTCCAATCATATGTGTGTGTTGAATAATAAGAAGATCTGAAAGATGAATATACCCCTCAAAAATAAAATCTTTGCGTAGTATCTTCGTCGAGTAGTCATTCTTACCAAGGACAACCTTATTAAGTGGAATTGGCATGGAAGTACAAAATGTGTTTTTGTCTTCATAAAGAGACAATAATTTTTTTTGTTTTTCCAACGTAAATTACCCTGTTCTATATAGTTCGCTTCTGGCTTGTATCTTCCATGTAGTATTGCGAACATATTTGGCAATGGGTTACATGGGATAGATCATAGGTTTATAATTTTTCTCAAGGTGAGAGCGCTTGCTATTATTTGTTCGCTATAGCTATGTAAAAATGATAAGATTTTTAAAAATACATGCTCTTCTCTTATGCATACTATCTATAGATATATATGGTATACTCTGTTTATGGTTGTCTCTATCACGTATGGATAACTGAGACCTGTTTACAGAGGTGTATACATTCTTGGAGGATACCACGGGAGCTACTTTTACCCTACCCCTACATAGATGGTAGCATGATCTTAGGATCAACCCTTCTCCAGCTTAGGCGTTATTATAGAGGCCGAGTGTAATACTTTTAAGTAATATATCACCCTTTATCTAAAAAAAAGATGATACCATGCGTGTTGCAGTGAAATGTTTGTTTAGAATCTTTTGTAGATGTATGTACAATTAAGAAACTAGGAAATCATTGGAAAAATTTATGCTCTTGTGTGATCACATATGTTGCTAAACATTGGTACATAGAAAAATGAACATCTTTCCTAAAAACAAAGTATCATTGATAAATATATCACTATTTAATAGCGAAGTCTAAAAAATAGTAAATTGTAAGCATTTAATCAACTTAACTAAAATTTGACACGGAGCAGATGGAGAACTCGCAAAATACGGTTACATAAGAATTGTTGTAGTAATATTTTTATTACTATGGAAACAAAAGGTTCATGTTGATAAGCCTGAAAAACGAAGGTGCATACATACAACTGAGAGTTGAAAACGCAAAACCAAGTGAGCAGTAGTGACAAAAAATGCATAGTTGTAACATGTGAACAATAATTTATGAAATAAGTTACAATTAGTAGATTAAATGATATGTAAATGTATGACATCTGTAAAATAATCAGTACTGCTGAGTGAACTATACAACTTCAATGATAAAAAATGCATCATTTACACGCTTTTCCAAAGAATCGTCTTATGCTTCATTCTGGTGTTTTGAGTTTCCCTATAACATAACTACAGAAGACAAGTTTAGTAGAATCTCTATGTGGAGTTTTGCCAAGCTGGCTTGCATAATACACCTTATGATACTAGCACTAGGACCAGCCTTAGTAGGTCTGCATGTCTATGTGGAGTTCACATGGAAATACAACGAATCAAAAACATAGAAGTGATGTGGCAAACTTTCCAGTTGAAAGAATTACCCCTAATGGGTTGCTCCAATTTAGATATTATAGATAATCTAACCTTGCCCCCTCCCCCCGACACACACACAATGCTCCATCGTTGTAGTAATGTTCATGATCCTATTGCTCCATCATCTTATAGTCGTTGTTGGTTTTCTAGCCTAGGGCAGCCTATCACATACTTCCGCCTATTTTTGTCAGTTGCCATGTAGTAACCAATTCCACGCCTAATGTTGTGTGGGTGTGGCAGGAGGGCAAATATTGACTTATGTTTATCGCCATAAACTGTTTCAAGTTTCACCCATATGTGAAGGTAAGAAAAACTTATGTCACGAATAGTATTCAATTTATTAAGGTTGGATTGATTTATACCATACCATTTTAGATGATCTTATTGTTGGAGATATACTCAAGAGGCAATAATAAAGTGGTTATTATCATATCTTCACAGTTATGATAAATGTTTACATACCATGCTATAATTGTATTAACCGGAAACATTAATACTTGTGTGATTTGTAAACTAAAATAATAGTCCCTAGTAAAGCCTCTTGTTAAACTAGCTTGTTGGTTAATATATGATCATGGTTTCACGATCATGAACATAGAGATGTTATTAACAACAGGATCATATCATTAGGAGAATTATGTGATGGACATACTCCTATAGATAAGCGTAGCATAAAGATCAAGTCATTTCAATAAGTTCAATTGCTATATGCTTTCTGATACATAGTAACCTAATTCCTTCGACCATGAGATCATGCATATCACCTTTGCCGGATGGATGCTTTGATGACATCAAACACCACACCGTAACTGGGTGGCTATAAAGGTGGCATTGAGTGTTCGGAAAGTATTGGTTGAAACACATGGATCAAGAGTGGGATTTGTCCATCCATATGACGGATAGATATACTCTGGGCCCTCTCGGTGGAATGTCATCCAATTAGCTTGCAAGCATGTGACTGGATCACAAGGGATCACATATCACGGGAACGAGAAAAGAGTACTTATCGGTAACGAGGTTGAACTAGGTATGCAGAGATACCGACGATCATAACCTCGGATAAGTAAACTATCGTGAGACAAAGGGAAATTGGTATTGTATGTAAGTGGTTCATTCGATCGCAAAGTAATCGTAGAAATATGTGGGAGCCATATGAATTTCCAGATTCCTCTATTGGTTATTGTTCGGAGAAGTGTCTCGATCATGTCCGCATAATTCACGAACCGTAGGGAGACAGACTTAAGGATTCGACGTTGTTTGAGTATTTATGATATTATGAGAAAGATACCGAATGTTGTTCGGAGTCTCGGATGGGATCCGGGATATCACGAGGTGATCCGGAATGGTCCGGAGAATAAGAGTCATATAAGGAAAGTCCGTTTGAGTTCGGGAATGATTAGGTGTTTTCATCGGGAATGTTCTAGAAGGTTCCGGATTGTCCGCACTCCGGGAGGGTACATGAATGTGTCATTGAATGATTGCATCATGTACTAAGTGTTCTTGCTGTTCCAAAACTGAAAAGTCAAACCGCCAGTTTGAAAGTCAAACGCTAAAACAGAAACTGTGGAAAACAGAAACTGTGGGAAACAGGAACCTGTGGGAAACAAGCAAGAGGAGGTTGAAACCAACTTGGAGGAGGAGTCCTCTCCTCCAAGCCGTGCCAGCCTTGGCCGAGTTGGGGAGGACTCCTCCCTTCCTCGCGCCAGCCCTCCACCTATAAAAGGAGGCAGGCCTCCTCCTACACACAAGTTCCTATCCTCTAATCTCCGGTTTAGAGCCGCTTTGGTTTAGAGCTTCTAATTGCTTTAGCCTGCGGTTTAGAGCCTTCTAATTGGTGTGTCTAATCTCTATACCACTAATATCCCTCTCATACTCCACCATACTCGCTCCGGCTTAAGGAGAAGCCTCATGATCTCCCTCTACTTCAGGTACCACGCGTTGTCTTTCGGAATCGCGAGGAGAGTGCTACAACCTCCGTCACGCTGGAACAAGGGAGAGGAAGGTCTTCGTCAATCGAACGTGTGACCGACTGCGGGAGCGCTGCCGGAACGCAGCGCCGGAAGGATCGTCTACGCGATCTTGAGATCGGAAGTGTACGACTACATCACCCACGAGAATCTGCTCTCGTTAAACACTTTGGAATCTTTGAGGGTAAGTTATCCCATCGACTCGTTGCTACAATCTAGTAGATAGATCTTGGCTTATTTGTTTGTATGCGATAGAAAATTTTTGTTTTCCATGCTACGAACCCCTACACTTATACCTATATAGATCTTGGACATTTCTAGAAACCTAAAATTAAATATGTCTATCAGACGCTAAAACTTAAGATGGATACAATGATAAAGAGATATCTAATTGTATCCAACAAGAAACTCGGGATGATGAAGAACCAGTTCCGAAAAATATCAAACAAGAGCAAGATAAAGAGGATCCTCCTCCAAATAGGAATGATGCTAAGAAAAACACATCAAAGTAAGGTAAGGAAAGGGATCCTTGTGTCCAAAAACCCATTTATTACCCTTAGAAGTTTGGATGATGCTAGATTTGAAATGATGCAATTAAAGGGCCTCCTTATTCTAAATATGATGCAATTAAAGTGCCTCCTTATTCTAAATATGTCAAGTACAATGTAACTCATAAGAGGAAGATCTCTTCTGAAGCTATTACTACTATGATTGCCAACTATTCTTATAAAGGTAAAGTTCTTGACAATTTTGGCGATCCAAGTACTCCTACTATGCCTAGCACTACGAAAAATAATTAGTATGTTTTGTGTGATTTTTAGGTATTGGGATAAGTATTATGCCTTTCACTCTTATAATAAGCTTAATTTGAGAAAAGTCATTCCTACTGAAGTTCAGTTTGTTTGCAAATGGCTGATGAATCTACTATTAGACCTATTACCTATAGGAACCGTAAAGAAAGTTACTTTCAGTGTGTACGGGAAATAGCATATCATTTACTTTCTAAAGAAGAATGCATTGAGATAAATGTTCCTCCTTAGAATAAAGTATAAGGCTATAATGATTTGATCAATTCCCATCAAAGTGGAGGCAACTTTATTATTTTTGACTATACATTTGGAAGTATTGAGTTAAATATTCCTTTTCTAGAAATGTTGATTGGATCAATTCCAATCAAAGGGGAGTGACTTGATTATTTTTGACTTAAAAGAGATATTTTCATATCACTATCTTGAATATATTGATGGGCCTTCTCGCCCACATAGAAAATTTGAGGATGATGCCTAAAACGTTAAAATTTTGCAGTCTATATAGTTTCTATATTTTAATTTATTTTTATTGTTCTTAACTATTTATCTTGAAGTAATTTCAATACATGCTTATTTTTATATTTGATCATAGCTAGGTCAATTGAAAGTCATCCACTTAAGACATATGTTTTAAATACTACTTTTGAATACCACAGAGATAGACATGTCCAAAAAAATCTAGTATTGGCACTATAAAGTTTCAAGATAGCTTTTGCAAAAGAAACCGCAATTGTTAGAGTTAATTATACCATTAAACATGCATTGCATTCTATTACACCTTTTTATTTAGTATAATTTGCGAGTACATTCAGTGTACTCATGTGAAAGGCATTATATTGCAAACTGAAAAGGAGTGTCAGAGGATTTGGATTGATTTGGTGGCACGTGAGAAGGAACGACATGGGGTTGTGTGGCCACGTGAGATCGCAGGCGTTCACCACGAAGCCGCGCGTATACGACAGACATGGGAAAAGCTCTCCTGAATCTTCTGCATGCTCGTGTGGCCAACGTCAATTCGTGGATATGTCAATGTCGCGACCTCACACCACAAAAATCTGCTGGACGACAGGCAGGACCCAGCCACCCCAGGACTAGGAGAAGACCAAGCACGCGTCTTCGACGTCGATCGCCTGCACTTTTGCACCGGCCGCCGTGGCGATCGAGAGCGAGCTTTACCTTCCATACATGATCATCCGTGTAATCCACTATCCACAGGAAAATATTTTTATGGGGCGCATCGACACGCCATCCGACCGCGTCCCATAAAAATATTTTCCCTATCCACACCACCTCACCGGCGCCGACCTCCTGACTGACATCCCGCCACTACGCCGAAAGCTGGCGTGCCACCTCGATCGCCCGCGTCCGCGTCACCGGCCGTGCATGCATCTCGTGCGCCTGCGAGTGAAGCTCGCTGGCACTTTCCGGTCGAGGTAACTAACTAATTAAGCGACACCTGAGCGCCAGCAATGCCGGCGGCGTGCGTGCATGATTGATCCATCATTCGGTTTCTCTCGACCGAGATCGGTCCGTGTGGGATCTTTTCGGCGGATCCGTCCCCACCAACTTTTGACGGATCTCCGGAGACCGACGGATACATGGGATTCACTGGCGCGCGCGCACTAGTTCTCGTGCTGGATGGATATTGCTTTTCTATACGGGAATTGGCAGGCATATGTATCAAACATCGATCTCTAGCTTTTATTTAAAGCAGGATACGGAGAACAGGGCAGTCACATATATAATTCAGCCCCTTTTCGCTGCTTGTAGAGACTAGACACACGGAGAGAGTGGGATATTATTGATCACTCATGGTGTTCGGAATCTAGATTTAGGCTGGAGCATATATATAATAATCTCATTTATCCTAGAGGGTGTATACAAAAATTTGATCTTCACTAGAGAAAGGTACACGTTTCATCTCCTTTCTTGCTGGACATTAGTAAAGACATAATGTGGCATGTTAAGAGGAAGCAAACCTTGAACATTGAAAGAGTAAAAGGCATATGGGGCATGGCAGTGACTGGAAAAATTAAAGTAAATGAACTAGACAAGTAACCTTGGATGCTCTTTTCTAAGCTTCTTTTTACCTACAAACTCGGCAGCCTATTTACCGTATGAAGTCATGCGCAGAGGTCAATGAACTCCGTGAACTGAGTTGGGATGCCTTCTCGACTCCTCATGGAGCTCATGTTGCACCATCATGTTCCATTTCTTTTCTCTTTGCACAGTTTTTCAATGAAAATCCCAAAATCTAACGAGAAAACGTGTCCTCTCTAGTCTCTCGGAACACACACAAATATAAGTTGTTAAGGTATTTTTAATTTTTTCTATGACAATTTATATTTTTTCTAGGTTTCTTGGTATTTTTTCTTGCGCCATGCAATCCTAATCGTGCGGCCAAAGTGAGCGTCGCGCGTGCACACCGCCGTGCATACGATTCGCACACTAGCACACTTCATGAAAATTGCCCTGATATCTTTTGTCCAATGTATGATGAGTATTGAGATGTTGCTCACATAATTGGCTGACTGCATAGTCGAAAATAGGCTATTCGTTCGCGCCCCCTAACAGCGTTAGTCCTGGTTGCGCCACGAACCGGGACTAATGCTGGCACGCATCCGGATTCGAGCGGGCACGGTGGCCGGAGGCATGCGTACACAAACCGGGACTAAAGGTTGGGCGTCAGACACGTGGCCTGGCACACACCTTTAGTGCCGGTTTGTGTTACAACCCGGGACGTATGATCCCGTCCTCTATAAATACGACGTCTCATTCCTCTGCCTTCCCTCTGTTTTTTCTTGGTGGAAGGTATGAGAGGTGTGTTAGTTTATTTTTTTCCTATGCATGCATTCAAGGTGTTTGATGAAATGTTTGAGTGAATGATCTCGTTCAATTTTTCACAGAACAAAAATATATAAGGTGTCCGAGACGCACTTGAGCTTTCTCCTCTTTATTTCTCTCAATCGAGGTTAGCAATCTTATCTTTTCTCTGTCATTGATACAATGCATGTGTCGATGTGAATTGGTCATTTCACTATTTATGATGTCTTGTTTTTGATAAACTTAATTATATGATGCAGATGAACGGTCAGAAATGGATGTATGTTGACCGGCGTGTACCCGGGTACATTAAAGGCGTGGATAAATTTATCGATGTGGCTACGACAAACAAAGATAATGGTTTTATATGTTGTCCATGTGTTCAATGTCAGAACAACAAGGAGTACTCTTCCTCGAAAATCATGCGCGGCCACCTGCTTATGAAAGGTTTCATGCCTAACTATAATTGCTGGACCAAGAACGGGGAAAGAGGGTTTATGATGGAAGACAGTGAAGAAGAAGATGATAACAACTATCATCATATGTTTTCTGAATACAGTGATACTGCAATGGAAGACAATAAAGAGGAAGGAGGTGAAAAATGGGCATCAGATGAGCCCGCTGATGAACTTGGTAGGGTTACTTCTGATGCAAAGCGAGACAGTGAAACGGAAAAAGAGAAGTTAAAGTTAGAGGGCATGTTAGACGATCACAAGAAATTGTTGTATCCAAATTGCGAAGACGATGGTAGCACAAAGCTCGGCACCACACTGGAATTGCTGCGATGGAAGACAAAGTGTGGTCTAACTGACTCCTCATTTGAAAATATGCTAAAAATAATGAAGCCGGAGTTTTCAAAACATAACGAACTTCCGGAGAGTACGTACGAAGCAAAGAAGACTCTCTGTCCTCTACGATTAGATGTGCAGAAGATACATGCATGCATTAATGACTGCATCCTCTACCGCGGTAAGGAGTATGAGAATTTAGATAAATGTCCGCTATGCAACGCATTGCGGTATAAGATCAGACGAGATGACCCTGGTGATGCTGAGGGAGAGCCCCTCCGGAAGAGGGTTCCTGCTAATGTTATGTGGTATGCTCCTATAATACCAAGGTTGAAACGCATGTTCATAAACAAAGAGCATGCCAGGTTGTTGCGATGGCACAAAGAAGACCGTAAGAAATACGGGAAGTTGAGACACCCTTCTGATGGGTCACAGTGGAGAAAAATCGAGAGAGACTTCCCGGACTTTGCAGGTAACGCAAGGAACTTATGGTTTGGTCTAAGTACAGATGGCATGAATCCTTTTGGGGAGCAGAGCTATAGTTACTGCACCTGGACCGTGACTCTATGTATCTACAACCTTCCTCCTTGGTTGTGCATGAAGCGTAAGTTTATTATGATGCCGGTTCTCATCCAAGGCCCGAAGAAACCGGGCAACGACATTGATGTGTACCTTAGGCCATTAGTTGAAGAACTCTTATAGCTGTGGGGCAAAACGGGTGTACATGCGTGGGATGAGAACAAACATGAGCCATTTGACCTACGAGGGTTGCTTTTTGAAACCATCAATGATTGGCCTGCTCTTAGTAACCTTTGAGGACAGATAAACAAGGAATATAAGGCATGCACACACTGTTTAGATAAGACTGAAGGTACATATTCGCATAAATGTAAGAAGGTTGTGTACCTGGCTAATCGACGATTTCTTCCGACCAATCATCCCGTAAGAAAGAAAGGCAAGCATTTCAAAGGTGAGGTAGATCACCGGAAGAATCCTGAACTCCCTGCTGGTGATGATGTATTAGGTATGGTCAAGGACATAGAAGTAATCTTTGGAAAGGGTCCTGGCGGTCAATCAGTTCCGAACGACGTCTCTACAGGACACGCACCCATGTGGAAGAAGAAATCTATATTTTTGAGCTGCCATATTGGAAAGTCCTATGTGTCCGCTCTTCAATCGACGTGATGCACATGACGAAGAATCTTTGCGTGAACCTTCTAGGATTCCTAGGTGTGTATGGGAAGACAAAAGATACACCTGAAGCATAGGAGGACCAAAAAATTATGAAAGACCCAAAGAACATGCATACACAGAACAAGACGGATAAAGGGCATCACTTAAGTCGTGTCAGCTATGCTCTTACCAAAGCAGAGAAAAAAATCTTTTTTGAAGTCCTTTACAGTATCAAGGTGCCGTCTGGCTTCTCATCTAATATAAAGGGGATAATAAATATGGCAGAGAAAAAGTTCCAAAACCTGAAGTCTCATGACTGTCATGTGATTATGACGCAGTTGCTTCCGATTGCATTGATGGGGCTTCTACCGGAAAATGTTCAAGTACCCATTGTGAAGTTGTGTGCATTCCTCAATGCAATATCTCAGAAGGTAATCAATCCAGATATTCTGCCAAGGTTACAGAAGGATGTGGTACAATGTCTTGTTAGTTTTGAGTTGGTGCCCACCATCCTTCTTCAATATTATGACGCATCTCCTGGTTCACCTAGTGGAAGAGATTGCCATTCTCGGTCCTGTATTTCTGCACAATATGTTCCCCTTTGAGAGGTTCATGGGAGTCTTAAAGAAATATGTTCATGACCGTGCTAGACCATAAGGAAGCATCTCCAAGTGATAAGGAACAGAGGAGGTCATTGAGTTTTGTATTGACTTTATTCGTGACCTTAAGCCGATTGGTGTTTCTGACTCGTGGCACGAGGAAGACTAAGTGGAAAAGACACTCTAGGAAAGAAAGCAATGATATTTAGGGACGGAGATTCTTTTACTAAAGCACACTAAACAGTTCTACATAATTCCACCTTGGTAGCTCCGTATATCGAGGAACACAAGAATATTGTATGCTCCAAAAACCCAGGGAAGCCTGACTCATGGATTACAGATGAACACATGAAGTATTTCGGTGGTTGGATGTGGACACATCTCTTGAATGACACCACTGTTGGAGATCAGCTATACTTTTTTGCCGCGTCACCATCTTCTACTATATTGAATTTCCAAGGGTACGAAATAAATGGAAATACATTCTACATGATCGCCCAAGATAAAAAGAGCACCAACCAAAATAGTGGTGTCCGCTTTGATGCAACGAACGAGAATGGGCAAAAGGACACATAGTATGGTTACATAGAGGAGATATGGGAACTAGACTATAGAGTCTCTTTTAAGGTCCCTTTGTTTCGCTGCAAATGTGTCAACCTGAATGGGGAAGGGGTAAAGATAGACCAGTTGTACGGAATGACAACAGTGGATCTCAATAATCTTGGTTATAGAGATGAACCATTCGTCCTAGCCAATGATGTGTCTCAGGTTTTCTATGTGAAGGACATGTCCTCTAGACCGAAAAAAGAAAAAATATGCAAACGAATACATCAAATGATGAGCCAAAGCGCCACATAGTTCTTTTCGTGGAAAAGAAACATCGTGGGAATCGAGGATAAGATGTACATGTCGAAGATTATAATAAGTTTGATGAAATTCCGCCTTCACTGAAAAGGACCCAAGCATTCCGTTAAATAAAGGATATGATCCATGGTTACGCCTGGCGATCATAACGAAGGACATACGCCAAGAAGTTCATGCTCATATTGTGTACCTCTAGTTCATGTCTGGTCGGTCGGCTGCATATTGTGAACCTAAATGCCATGAGACATGATAGCTCATTTTATGAAGGATATTTTATGATGTTTGCAATTTTACAAGTTTAATAAATGTATTGAGTATTAGTCCCGGTTTGTGGCTTGACCGGGACTATATATAGGGGGGCCTTTAGTCTCGGTTTTTAATATTAATAAATGTCTTCAGTGTTAGTCCCGTTTTATGGCTGGACCGGGACTAAAGGGGGCCTTTAGTCCAGATTCGTAGAACGACTTTCCGGAACTATGAAGATGTTGTCCCAATTCGTACTTACCATTGAGATCTGATCTCCAAACGCGTGCGGTCACATATTAGGGAGTGCCTCTATGACCAGTTTGTTGGAGATGTCGGAGGACTGGGCTCCGACGGCATCTCCCTCAAACTGGCCGTAGTGGTGTCCCTGCTCTCGCACACCATATTGCAGCTTGTAACTTATCTAACTAGATCAATACGCCTAGGAGCTAACTAATTTCACATATTAGGGAGTTCCTCTATGAACAATTTCTTGGACATGTCGGAGGATCGATCCGTGGCATCTCCTCAAATCGGTCAAGTGGTGTCCTTGCTCTCTAAAACCATATTGGAGATGCCTCAATCTGGCTGGAGGACTGTACTTACAAGGATGCCTATTTATAGTATAAGCAGCTCGGCATAGTGTCGACACTCACGACATAATATCGACACTCACCCCTATTATTAGTGTTGACTCATGTTTTGTCCCGGTTGGTGTCTCCAACCGGGACTAAAGGTTCATCTTTAGTCTCGGTTGGTGACACCATCCGGGACAAGGTACAAGCCGCACGACATAATGTCGACACTCACCCCTATCATTAGTGCTGTCTGGCCCAACCTGCCGAAATCCCTCCAACCGGGACTAAATATGAACCTATCATGTTCGAGGTTTCATGGCTTTCGGTCCAAATGATCAAGCCATTTTCTATTTTCCGAGCGCAAAAAGGGTCATTTTGTGAAGTAACCACCAAAATGTTGTTTCAGAATGCCGCCGCCCCATTTTTCTAAAAATACTAGACCACCTTACATGGAATATCTCCCAGCCAGGACATCTCAAACCTTTTCGTCCATCCCGGGTAAAAAGGACAAATGTCTGCCGAATCGGTAGGAAGTGGGTCCGGTTTGTACTATAGGTACATGATCTAACGCCCGTGGTTTTTTGAAAAATCATTTTTAGACTCGCAATATATGGTTTCTTCAGAGATCCAATGCAAGTTCTAACGATGCTCGTCCCCTATCTTCATGCACGCTGGTTCGACCATAGTTAGAAATTCAAAAAATTCAAAACAGGCATAAGAAATTCAAAAAAGTCCGAACAATATAAATCCTTCGCATGGTGTAATATTATGTGATATAGTTGCAAGAAAAAATACCAGACTTGGTATATTGATCATGTCTCGAAAAAACCTTCACAAAATGCCTATCATGTTCGAGGTTTCATGGCTTTCGGTCAAAATAACCTATGTTATGTGCTGAATCACGGCATAGTTTGTGATGTTGTACCGTTATTATGCATGCATATGGATATTTGTATGGAGAACAATGTTGCTGGAGAAAGTTTTCCTTTTCGTCGCACGGAAAAGCCATTTTCCATTTCTGAGCGCAAAAAACGGGTCGTTTTGTGAAGTAACCACCAAAATACTGTTTCACAATGCTACCATCCCATTTTTCTAAAATACTAGACCACCTTACATATACTATCTCCCAACCGGGACATCTCAAACCTTTTCGTCCATCCTGGGTAAAAAAGACAAATGTCTGCCGAATCGGCAGGAAGTGGGTCCGGTTTGTACTACAGGTACATGATCTAACTCCCGTGATTTAAAAAAAATCATTTTTAGACTCGCAATATGTGGTTTCTTCAGAGATCCAATGCATGTTCTAACGATGCTCGTCCCCTATCTTCATGCACGCCATCAATTATAGTTAGAAATTCAAAAAATTCAAAACGGGCATAAGAAATTCTAAAAAAGTCCGAAGAAAGTAAATCCTTCATGTGGTGTCATATTATGTGACATAGTTGCAAGTAAAAATACCAGACTTGGTATATTGATCATGTCTCGTAAAAACCTTCACAAAATGACCTATCATGTTCGAGGTTTCATGGCTTTCGGTCCAAATGACCGATGTTATGTGCTGAATCATGACATAGTTTGTGATGATGTGCCCATATTATGCATGCATGTGTAAATTGGTATAGAGAACAATGTTTCAGGAGGAAGTTTTCCTTTTCGTCGTACATAAAAACCATTTTCCATTTCCCGAGCGCAAAAACGGGTCGTTTTGTGAAGTAACCACCAAAATGCTGTTTCAGAATGCTACCGTCCCATTTTTCTAAAATACTAGACCACCTTACATGGACTATCTCCCAACCGGGACATCTGTAACATCCCAAAGATACTAAACTTGGATCATCAAACTCTAATCATCAAAATTAGGGTTAACAAAAACTTTTCTAAATAAAATTATGGAAACATGCATGTGAGTATGCATTTCATTTTGAATTCTTTTGAACTACCTTGTTTGTGTGTTCCATTGCTTGTAAATGGATGCTTAGGTGAAATAAACATCATCTAAACATTTCCCACACTTTTCCCAAAGACAAGTAAATCAAAACAAATAAAACAAGGAATGGTCATTTTGACCAATTTAACTCCCATGCCTACTTTGGCTATCTCAAACTTTCGAACCCAATGTAAACTTTTCGGATCTTTGCACCCCTTGATTGTACTCATAACAAAGTATCAAGGCCCACTTTGTGATCATCCAAAAACTTTCAAAAGCATAGTTTAAATGACAATTCAAAATTGAATCTTTATCATATGGGAAGATCCCACTTTTTTAAAAACCACTCAAACAAGCTCAACTTTCAAAACCCAAGCATCTGCAGACTCACCAGCACCAACCTAGCACACCCACCAAAAATCTTTTCAAAATTCAAAACTTGAGTTCTTGCGGCCATTTCATCAAACAGGTTGCAGACACAAATCAAACAAAATCCAAACACTATTGTGAGCAGTGATTGAAGCCTAACTTGTTCCCTCTTTGGTTGCAACTAGGTTTTAGTAGATCATCTAGCTCAATTGCACACTCTTAGCATCCCTGTAAGCTAGGCAATGCCATCAATGGTGAACAACCGAAGCTCACCATGCCACCCTAGTGGAGACAGCAAGCTAGGAAGGAAACTAGCCGTGCCAACCTTGTCTGGGAGATCACCCATGCCTCACCGCCCCCTCTCGACCAGCCCTGCCTCGATGACGTCGAACACAGCACCCAGGAATGCCGCGCCCGTGCCTCTGTCAACCATGTCGAGCATGCGCCAGAGCGTCACGCTCGACCGAAGCCCACAGACCGCGCGCCGCCCTCGCCGCGTGCATATATGATCGCCACTGACCCAGGAGACCGCCAGACATCCCCGTTCGCCACCCCATGCCGCACAGCCACCGCTCGCCATCGAAGACGCCGCCTCTGCCGTGCAGAGCATCGTGCATTCCAGACCAAACCGCACCGCCCCTACATGCGCATTAAAGCCATAGAGCATCTCCAGGAGACCACCAAGCGATCGCCACCGCCGGTCATGCCTCTAGCAGCCCGTAGCCATGTCGCCACCGTCGCCTGCCCATCCCGTTCGGTCTTGTCGTCGCGACTATAAATAGAGGCCACCCCCAGCCGAATTGAGCACACCATCTCGCTCCCCTCTCCTCACTGATCATTCCACCCCGTTCCTAGAGCAAGGCGAATTTCACCGGAGCCTGCCCTAGCCGACTATAAATAGAGGCCACCCCCAGCCGAATTTCACCGGAGCCTGTCGCTGCTGGAAAAGAAGGGGGCCAGCGATTGGAGCCTCCCCAGGAGAAGCTGTCGGTACCAGGAGGTTCGCCGTCGTCGACATCATCTTGCGCCCGCCTCGCCGACCCTCGAACTCCCCGTGAGCCCCAACGACCCCCACCGCCGCTTAGGTTTCTCGCCGCGCTGCCCAACGTCGACGATGACCCTCACCGCTGGATTAGAACCAGATCGAACGCCCACATCGCATCGTCCCATACCGCCGCACTTCTGCCTCATCGACGGTGGGGGACAGCCACTTAAACAGCTCATGAAGCCAGCTTAGCAGGCGGTCCAAAGACGCTTCCTGCAGCCCAGTTATTTGAATTTAACCTTTTCCATTTTATTTCAAACACACTTCTGTACCTAGTTTCAAAAATCAACCCAGGTCAATTTAGTGAACCAAATTGAATGAAACCAATTTTGTTAGAAAGGTTCTGGAATGCTGAATCCAAGCCCATTGGATTCAAGTCATTTGGATCTGTAGATCATCTTTGGTAACAATAACAAGGCAGAAGATTTTCTGCATTCAAACATTTTTCAAATTAAAACCATAATAGCTTTTGAGTTGATTCCAACTCTCAAAAATCACATTTTACCATACCTTTCAGAATATATAAAAATATATAGGTTTACTTACAGAAATAATGTTCAAGTAATAAAAGAATCCCACATAGGAATTTCTAGCCACTTTAATTAATTAAAATAAAAGGGTAAAACCTTATTAAATTGTGACACCACTTTAAATCACATTCCCATGGACTAAAATATGTGGTGATGACATGTGTCAACATGATCCCATGTTTGGTTTGGAGAATAGTAAATCTTAAGTAGTTTTTCAATGAGTAGAAATTACTTTTCTAAAAATAAAAGGAATTAAACCAAGCTTTAATCTTGTAATGTTAGTGATGATGCTAGATCATCTATATGACCCTTTTTTGTGATGATTGCAAGTAGTTAAGTATTGTTTCGTGATTGTGTACATCGTATTTATTTATAGATGCTAGTACCGACCAAGGATACGAGGAGGAAGGAGGATTCTACGAAGAAGAAGCCAAGGAGAACTTCAACCACTGCTCTACACAAGGAAAGCTAGCACTTGCAATTTAGCAAGCTTATACTGATATTGTGCAAGACCATACTTTCAAGACTAATACTACTAGTTGACCTATGCAAGCTTATACTTGCAATTGTGCAAGCTAATACTTGCTTGTTACCATGCCAACTATATGCCTTAAGCATATGTGATCTTACCCACTTCATAACCCAATCCTAGTTTTATTTGCAAGCTTCTACTTTATTTCTTTATCAAATCTTTAACTTAGAGTTGACTTAAGTGACTTATAGATCCTAGAAAGATATATTTGAAGGTTGCATAAAGAGCATAAAATTTGGCCTAAGTTAGAAACCTTGATATCATCCTAAGATATAAGGTTGTACTTAGTTGAAACTCCACTAGTTTACCACCCCTCATTAGTGTTACCCCCACTTGTAGATGATAGTGCTAAGCATAAAACTTGAGAAACTTTAGATGGGAATACTTGGTGAAAATGGTTATGAAAACTTTAGAATGATGGATCATTCTACTGAGATGTTTTGACATGTGTTTCCGAACACCAGATGATTTTGGTGATGAAAAATGTTGAGGCATGAGCCTTAGCCCTTTATAAAACTGATGGTTGTTTGGATGCGATAACATTCCAATTTTATCGTACAACCACAATACCCGAAGATTGGGTAGGGCTTGACTGGAAACTTATATACCTTAGTATTAGTTCCCTCACGGCCAAGGTCTGAGCTGAGGCTACCTTGTGAAGATTGTCCACTGCAGCACTCCAAGATGACAGCTGGTCATGGTTGGGAGGCCAAACTCACAGGAGAGGTGCTTATACTAGGCGGTAATTGAAAGGTTAGGATTGATTATCCGCATCGAGTATGGTGAATTCAGATTTGTTCTACGGATGTATCGAATGTTGTGGTGAAAGTGTACAATCTCAAGAGTGTCAAACTATTCAATAGTCAGCGTCATGTTATGGACAGTTGGAGTGGCCATACTGTTCCCCCGTCAGATGTTTTCAAAATGACTTGCAAAATGAGTTGATGCTTTGACTTGACCACAACAGGGTTGTGCTATGAAATACAAGTTCCCACTTAGGTGTTATAAACTTCAACTAGCTCTGTTGCTTCTTAACTTAGTAGAGATAAATTTGGCCTTTGCAAAACAACCCTAGAGCCTAGTATCCTATAACCCAAAAACCCTTTTACTTGTTAGTATTAGTTTGCGAATATTTAAAGAGTACTCATGGCTTTGTCCTCGCTATTCCTGTGGCTGCACTATGAAGAGGAGTACCTAGAGGATGGACCCTGTGAAGGTTACGACAACTAGGATCATCTCCCATCGCCGCATTGCCTATGACCTCAAGATGGAGTCACCACGCTACCGTTATTATTACATATTCCGCTGCTTGCAATTGTATTAAGAACTGGATCATGAGATCCCTATTTGTGTAAGACCTTATATATGGTTTGTAATGGATGATGTAGGTATCCAATTATGTTATGTCTCGCAAAAATGGTAATCCTGGGATTGCGATGTATGGCATAATAGGCATCTGGGATTAATAATCCGGGTGTTGACAAGTTGGTATCAGAGCTATCCTGACCATAGGAGACCCTAGTTAGACTGGACGTTTGAATCAAAAACTTAGTTTCAAAACCAAAGGAAGCAAATATTTACAAAAACTTATTCTCATTCTTATCCCTTTGATTCTTTCATGAAAATTCATGTTCCTTAAAAACTCTTGCAAAAATACATAAAATTTTGACACACTTGATCACTCTATTAACTTACTTATCCTATATTCTTATAGATGGACGTGAAGTACAACAAGTTTTACCAATTGAGGAATGGAGGAGACCTTATCTTTGAGAGGGATTTGGACCAGCTTTCGGAACTTCTAGAGCGTCCGCACCCTGAGTTCTTCGGAGATCAGATCAATAATCAAGGAGGAGAAGATCTGCAGTGGATAATTGTTGCAAGTCTCCGAGGAAAGATTGAACCTCCCACTGTTGAGGGAATTCAGTTTACCTTAAGAGAGAACAAATGGCTCGATGGACTTGCCAGGGCCATGCAGGAAGCTCTTTCCCGTCTGTGGGCGTAGCATCAATCGATCAAGGGAACCCGCTGAGTTTTTCCCAAGGCGTGATGCCAATGGAAAACCACCGAAGCCCCATACCACCCTCGAGTGAAGACTCAATTTGACCACCTTAGCTTAATGATGTATGATCGTCAGCAGGAATTGGATAACTGCCGTGACTACTCCCACCACAAGTCTGCCATCATCAAGACGAAGGATCATACTATCACCATGCTAGCAAAGGATCACAAGTCTCGCCGCCGTCACCGACAAGAAGGAGCGATCATTGTTCGTTTTTGTCAATGATCTCATCTTTGGAGGAGACCATCCACGAGAGACATGCAGCTGGAGAGAAGGGAGAATGCCGAGAGGATCTTCGTGGAGACCCTTACTCCTATCTCAAATATGATGATGATTTTCTGGAGGATCAGGCTATGGACTTCTTCACCGATGAGGATGATTTCGCCTTCATCGATGATGATGAAGATGATGAAGCCACAGATTCCAAGGAGTAGTAGCACTTGAGCACTAGCGTAGTCAGTAGTATTCGGTCCCACTGTATCGTAGTTTTCAGAATGGTTCTTAAAACCATCTGTTTTTCTTTGTTGTGGTGTGTGTTGTATCGTGTGCTATGAGTGAATGAATGAAAATCAAGTTGCTAGAAAAATCTGAGTCAAACATTAAAAACTTTTCAAAATCCCAGAACCTTAGAAATTTCCCTCTTATCTCATGATCTATCTCAATCTTCAGATGCCATGCGGAGGAAGTGGTTCATCCCCGGACCCGATGTTGCAGATCCTGCAAATGTTGACTTATGACCGTGAAGCTGAAAGAGAGGAACGTCAAGCCAACCTAGCCACCCTGCAATAGATAGCTCAGCTTGCCCACAACAACCAAGGCCAGGGAAATCAAGATAACCATGGATCTAAGCTCAAGAATTTCCAGAATACCAACCCACCTGTTTTCACTAAGTCAGAAGAGCCCCTAGACGCCGATGATTGGTTGCAAACCATGGAAAATAACTTAGAAGTCGCCGGAGTGGAAGCCAACGAGAAAGTTCTGTTCGCCACCCACTGTCTAGCCGGAGATGACAAAGCATGGTGGAACAGTGTTTGCGCAATGACTGGAGGACAGATGATGACCTGGGAGGAATTCAAGGTCAAGTTCAGCAGAACCCATGTGCCACCGGGTTTGATCAAGAGGATGAGATACGAGTTCAAAGAGCTGAAGCAAGGAAGGATGACTGTAGTGGAATACCGTGACAAATTTTTGTCATTATCTAGGTATTCCCTGGATGAGATCGACACCGAAGCCAAGAAGAAAGAAAGATTCTCAATGGTCTATGATGAGATGCAGATCGTGTTAGTCAATATCCCTTTGCCGATATTGAAGCCCTTGTCGACTCGTTATCCAGATGGAAGGAAAGATCAACCAAGCCAATGAGAACCGCAGCGTCGCATGATGCATCAGCCAGGAACCCATCAGACCCCAAAATATCGCCCTAACCCATCTCCAGGATTTGCCCCAAGAACCAACAGACCCCCGATGAACCGTCCCACCTATCCCAACCGTGGAAACCCTAGGCCCGGAGGAAATCCCAACAACCCTGGCAACTCTAGAAATTTCAATCGTGCCCCACCAAAGTTAAACACCAATAATGCTGCCACCAACACCAACACTGCCCCGAGGACTGGAAGCAATGCGGTGCCTGTAGCAACAAAGTACAAGTCGCAAGTGATTTGTTATGACTGTATAAATAAAGGCACTAGTCCAACGAGTGCCCCAACAATAAGAATGCCGCAGCTCCCAATACCAACGCCCCAGCTCAGCAGCAGCGTCGTGTTCAACCAGGAAGAAGGTTTGCCATAGGTAATTCGCTCAATCGCAATGGCCGCCTTTTCTCATGCATGTCAAGAAGCTCAGAAGCGCCAGACGTCAGGCCGGGTATGTTTTCTCGTTAATTCATTACTTGCAAGAGTGTTGTTTGAGTCCGTGCA